>OX031066.1:1235694-3635694 GCA_943736015.1 Tridacna crocea | reverse complement strand
GAAAGAGAAACATCAGACACAAAGGTAAACGAAATAATTGGGACAAATCAATAGTTCAAAACAGGCGAGAGGGATATTGTAATATTCTATTCCTGTCTGGACCCGAATCTTTAAAATAGATGGTGAGGCACAAAAAACATTACATGCAAAATGCATGTCATAGCAGGCTGGATGGTTACTCGTCGTCTGTAATCGATGCAGTTGTTGTTCTAATTTAAACTTATTAAACCATTATCTGAATGACTGAGATGATCAATGGGAGAGCTTGTCTTGCACTTTTCAATAAGAATATGAGTGTGAATAAGAGAATGGAGTGCAAATTTATACGCCTTTCTAATCATCTTTTTTTCACTGTCAACAATGGCCAATTGTTACGTCAGAGAAATGCTGGAAGTTAATCTCCAACTAGTAGTAGTAGAACTTTGAACCTCTTGATCATTTGTCTATATGTAACTATTTTGGTTAAATGTTTTACGTTTTTTCATGTATGGAAGACATGATAAACTTCGTATTACAAGTGTTGCGCAACTGGATAATTCTAGGTAAGACTAGACATATATACGAATAGTCATTTGGATAGATGGTATTGACACTGCGTTTGGTAGTGGGTAGGTTTTACGTATCTAGAACAAACGTCTATTACTCCGCTTTGTATTTTGTAAACTTTATTTCCAGTGATTCCTCATCTTATGTAACTTCTGCTACAGTTCAAAACTTGAGAAAGAATGTTAATATATGCAGGTGTCAACCGGGGTTTACTAAGGAATCAAATTTCTGGTTGAGTTCGATAGTTTAATCAGGTGTGAGACAGTGTTGTAGTACAAATGAAACCTGAACAGAACAACAAATCACTCTAAGTATCTTTTCAATGCTTAAGTACAACAGTAAAAGAATATTTCAATGTAAGCTATAGGTTAAAAAATCCAGAAATACATCTATACAAAATTTCAGCAAATGTTAAAAAAATAGCTTACCGGAGTCCAAGTCCAACAAAAATACGTTTCCAAAAGATAATTATGAAATAATCGATGATCGGTTCTCTGAGGAAAAAATGATGATGTTGCTACAATGCAGACTGAATACAGAGTGAATGGAAATTAGTGTGCCAGAGAGAGAAAAACTTGTCAGTGAGTAGATATTATTAAAGAAAACATGCATACACACTTTCTCACCGATCACATCTCACATAAACAAAGGACAGCACAAGAAACATGAAAGACATTAACATGCATGTATGTACACAGGACAAATACTAGGACATCACAAAATGAACCCATGGTTACACAGGTGATGCCCAAAAATATCCATCTGTTGATTACAATAAGAGGAACAGAACAGGAACATGACAAAGTCTCCAGATTTACCCATATTATTCAGATGACAATTTTATGCTTTCTACATTTTGAAAACAATGCACATCATTGAAACAACACTAAGTTTGTCAATTTTTAATTATTTTTGATACCGACAAGTTTTAAAGGGATAAATTTAGTATTTGAGCTTTTCCGTAAGGAGAATTAGAGGCGTAACTCATAGCTGTCCAATTTACGGAGTCAGCTTGCAGCATGATGTACTTCCCCGTATTTTTCTATATCTTTTTCTTTCTTTTGCTTTCAGATTCTCAAAAGCCAACCAACAAAGGTTATGAAAGTGCATATCCGCCATCATTAGTTTTACCTACTACATTCTCTTCACTCGTAATTACGAAATATATCTTATGCAGATGAGAGTATGTTTGCTAAACAAGAAAACGGGCACACTTCTAAACTGGAAGGAAACCACTCGAAAAATTTTGAAGTCACATTGTGATGGACACACTCTTTTCAAACAACTCATTTCATCACGTTTCACATTCACATTGTTAGAAAGAGCTCAGTACATCTATTTGTTGATCGTCATAAACGGAAAAAGATAATATGAAAAGAGACTTCAGCGCAAAGTGTTAAAATGGAATTGAATGTGATTGCTGATTTTCTCGATTTGGAATATCAGAACTTCGGCACCAAAAGTGTTAAAAGAATAAAGGGCAGTACATGCATCCAATAGTGACAAACGAGCCAAAAGAACTTACTTGCTTACCAGCTGAAGGTTACGGTCTTGGCCTTTTGAGAAAAACCTAAATTCTCTGTGTCTACGCATGCGTGTGTGTATGAAAGAAACGCTTCCAAAATGAAAAGAGAAATAGTAAATAATAGTGAAACTGTATGAGCGTTGTACTGAGGCTTTCTCTGTTTAAATTAAAACATACGAGAAGATGAAACGTTGTTGAAAGAAGAAATTAGTTCGTCATGCGGTATTATATACCACCATGACGACGTGAATGTTTTGAAGTACTCTTTTGGCGCAGAAGAAACTTTTTTTTTTTAATCATCAATCTCGATATTTGGCCCAAACAATGGCAATTTCAAGCAAGGTTCCTTTCATCCGCAATGTTTCGACAAGACAGTGTATCAGTATCATTGTGCGCATTTTGTGTTGTTTAATCTTGATCCATAATGACCGCAAAGGCATGTGAGCTTCAAAGCTTGAACTATAAATATACTTGGCATTGAACTTGTTTAAACTCATTACCAAATGACAAAATCTTAGACTGGTCCAAATCAAAGGAATTTGCAGACAACAAAATAAAAGTGACTGCGAAATTGAAATTTGTTTTGTGAAAGGTAGAAAACATTGTGAGAAAAGGAGAAAATGCTGGTTACCAGCATTTCCTCCTTTTCCCACAATGTTTTCTAAAGGCTTCTTTCTCAGAGGCGTCAATAGTAGGGATTGTCTGGTAATGGGTTAAACTCATTTATCACGTTCGATTTTTGTATTGAAAGTTTCAATTCCTGTGATAAAATTGTACGTGTATATAGAGTACCTCATGGCCAATGTGTTCTCGTCAGTTTAAGTTCACGGAAATGTTATCGGTATTGTTGATCATCTACATGTTTGAATATGGCCTGCAACACGTGAAAAGGGACATTCGGACATCTGCGTAAAGTGTCGTCTCGGATCAGCCTGCGAAGTCTGCGCAGGCTAATCCGAGACGGCACCTTCCGTTTTAATGCCATTCTCTGTTTTGCGCATGTCTACTGTAGCACAAAATCTACTGTAGTCGTAAAGTGCCGTCTCGGATTAGCCTGCGCGGACTGCGCAGGCTGATCCGAGACGAGACTTTACGCAGATGTCCGAATATCCCTTTTCGCGTGTTGCACATCAATTATTATATGTCCATAGATAGATTTACTGAAACAACACAGACACATTGGACTGATTCCTTTTCAGAAAGGTAGAACGTATATTTGTTGCTTTACTCAAGCATAGTTGAAAAGTTTGAAAGCAAAAAATATGAAGTGAAATATTAAAAAAGGGAGAATTTAGCAGCGGCTATCGGAATCAATACGTGATATAAAATTATTTTTAAACCCTGATGACACACATGCAAAATAAATCTGATATCCAAAGCCAGCTGTCGTTTAACAGAAATGGCTCATATTATTTTTCTCTATTTTTATCGTTAATGTTCGGATAAATAACCCCTTTAATACTTCTAGAGTTTTACTAACACATAAAAAGGTTACACATCAAATATGGTTGCAAGTTACAGTTGACGTTATAAAGAAATGTGTGATACGGCTAAGAATTAGTCACATGCTTTTCTTATTTTCCTTACTGAAAGAAAAACTTGATTTATTTCTTGTAAACAAATACCTCACTATTAAAAGAAAGGACCCTCCATGTCTTTTGTTATAAGCTCGTAATCTGTATAAGGCATAATTTAGGTATATCAATGAAGAAAAAAATGTACATGTACAAATCAATGATGATTTCGTGGAATGTGATTTTTGTCCTCCATAAAAGTCATCATATATCTTTCACATTAAGGTAAAAAATATAGTTTTATCCTCCACTGTCATACAAATATGTAATTAGATAAAGCGATTAAACTAGAACAGACACTCTGTAAGAAAGTTTGGTCCTGAAAAACCTTGTCTTGTCAAAGTCTTATTCACATCGGAAGCCAATCAACCGCAAAAATAGTTTCTTACAAAACAAATAGAAAGTAACCTCTTATCGTTCAGCAAAATCTAACAAAGATATCAACACAAAAGAAGTCACTACATTCAATATTTAGTGTCTCCAACCCTCAAGTAACTAACAGACCAGAAAACACTGACTCATGCTATTTAACTTGGTATCACACCTGACGAAATGTACATGTATGTTTTTGCTGTCATCTTGGAAGGATCGCTCGGAATCATCAACGTTGTCGACATCAGACCTGTTCCTGACTTTGTCTTTAAAGTAGTTTCATATGCCTTCTAATGGGAAATGGTCAGAAGATGTAATTTTCCAAGTTTTTGAAGCCAGCAAGAGTCGATGACGCCGTGGTGAAATCGCCACTGAGCTAATTATGCACTGTATTGCTTACCCTGGTGTTCTTGGACGGACTGTATCATTAGCAGTGCCGGTATTTTCAAATCGCATTTACTAATATTAAGCTTTTTTCCCTTCGACATCAAATCTACGTGTGCGACATCGGTTAAATGTGAACCTACTTTAATTAGGCCCAGAGCGGCATTGCTGTTGTTTTCTTGCGGCGGAAAGCGGAAGGGGGGCTGAACTTTAACCTATGGGACTTTAACCTGGCTGCAGCTGGTTCTACACCCGACCTTTTTATAAAGACCTTGGTCATTTAGTATCAAACTGTACATGAATAATAACACATATTGTTTTTTTCTACACAACTTTCCTCGTTTTCAATATAATACAGCCATTACGGATTTTCTTGTCTCACACACTTGAGAGATAAGAAAATGGTCCTGTATTTGGTCAGTGCTCTGTAATTATACGCTTTATTTCTAAAACACTACCGACTTAGGTTCCTGAAGGAAATTAACGGTTAAAACTCTTCCTATGGTAAAGCCGTTAATTTAATCATTTTACACTCAAACAAAAATCAATATATGCAAGTTTCTTCGAAACTATTTTTGTTCGTAATGTACCTGTCAAACATGAGTACATAGGCTTCATGTACATTTTACTACACATTATACATGTATGCCTCTGGTTTAACACATTTTGGACTATAATTCTTGTTATACAGTAATGTGATAAAAAGAATCTAACACTCGTTGGCTTTTTCGGTAAAAAATTATTAAACCCGTGCACAAAAAAATGTTATCTACAATACGCTCATTTTTTTTTTTATACAGTAAACATTGAGAGGGGTTATTTGGGATACTGTTCATGAGTTCATGATTAGTAAAGACATTCTATCTCACAAAATGTGAATATTTAGCATTCAGTACTGTTCATTCTAAACACAGAAACGTAAAAAAAACGATATCTATTAACTAAAGGCCTTCTTAAATACTTGATCGATTTCATGAAACAAACCATATTTCCAACCATGTGAAATTCTCTCACTATTTTTGTTTCCTTATTCTGCTTTTAGGTCTGATAGGAATCAACTTTTAGAAAAAGGGCTTAAAAGTAAAACAAAAACGTTTGCACATTTTTTCCACCGAATTCGACGTGGCTATACAGTAGATTAGTACCCTTTATACCTGAATGCCAATACATTCGTTATGCAAGATATTCCAGGATTTGACTACTATGAAAGGAAATCATTTTTCGAATACATTCCCCTTTTACTGTTGTGTTTTCAAAATGATGTTTACTTTTAGAACTATTGCACATGAGTCTTTACGTCACATTTCCAACCTATTTTTTCAAGTCTCCGAGAACGTCAGCTCTTTGAAAGTATGGTCCTACTTATATATCTATATAGAAGTGAAAACATGAAAACTAAAGAACATTTTTTTTTATGGCTTTGGCTGCTGAGCGCGACAAAATGATTTATGGCACAAAACGTGTATACTCGTCTTAGATCTATAATGTCCGATAGAGGCTATTTGAAAAAAAAAAATATATAAGTCTAAAGCAAATATTTTTCAATCGTCTTGAAAGTGTCGTTTAACTTTTTTCAGGCTAAGGGTCAATTTTTGTTTTCCATATGTTAGTTTTCATTTGAGTTCAAACAGGAACTGGACAGAAACCTGAAAATTCATAGTCGGCATAGTGACTTGTCTTTTGCCAGGCGAACGAAGTACGCTGCGAAACGGACAACTTGATCCACCCTATAATTAATGTAAAAGAATGTTGAGTGTCAAATGCTGAACTTCGATTTCAAGTTAAATGTGACAGAAACTCTAGTTGTACCGCGCAAAAGTTGAAGAGTTTTCATACAAATTTCATGCAGACTTTCTCTCTATATCTCTTTCTCTCTCTATGAACAAAATTTGCAAAGGACGTCTTTGTGAAAACTCCATTGATGTGTGAAGAAAATGTTAGCTTATTTTTCCCATGTGCTTTCAGTGCTCTACTGAAAGACACGAAAAGTCGTTTACCGGGTTAAATTTGTGAAATACGCCATTTGCGAATGGGAAAAAGATTCAAAAGTTTCGCATGCAGTCAGCCTAGCTCAAAATTCATTATATAAACGTCTGCATTTCTACGCTAATCCATAAAGTTCCGCAGAATTCTGCAGTAGGAATCGATACGCCTTCTCTTCTATTGGCAACAACTTGTCTTTCATCACACAGTCCGGATTATTTCATCGCGGAATATTCTCTCAAGACATTTTCCTGTCTTTTTGGCTTTCACGCAATATTTTAACTCTTTAACTTAGACATGCCAGCAACAACAACAACAACAACAACAACAGACTCTTACGTCTTAAAAACGTTTGCATACAAAAATTAAAACCAGTCCTGAAAGACGAATTTTATATTTTGTATGCTGGACAAGGAGCAATAACTGATGACCAGCAATTTCTCATTTTATATATGACTGCCTTTTTTTCCGTTAAGGCGCTGTTTTTCTGTCAGGGTCGGAAATGGGAGGGTTGTGTGGTAAAGGCTTACAGTATCAATATCGAAATTAATGTATTGGATTTCTTGAGCCGATTACATTACAGAGATTTATAAAGATGCTGTTTGTAGTCCTTTCTTCTAAAAATTGTGCCTTGCAACCTTTTTTATAGTCTTTTTGTTTGTTTGTTTTTTTGTTTGTTTTATTTTGTTTGTTTTCCAGCAGCTGATTTTTGTATTGATATTTTGGTATTCATTATTGTCCTTTATGAAATATCTATCAACGTTTCAATGCTGCATAAGGCTAGATTCTGACCCCATTTTTTGCAGAAAAAAACATCAGAATACGGGTAGGACTAATTACCTTTCGATTTGTTAGTTAGCTCAGAAATACCAAATACCACAGCAGCATACTAACCATTCCGGGGAATCGAACCCGCGACCATCTTAATTGTAACTCGGTGACCGTAGCGAGTTTGATATGAGCCATGTTCTGACAATAGGGGGATTAATGATTCTCTGTGATGCACGATAGCAATAAAACTATCACATTATCACAGATCTGTAACAGCCACTTCTGTGAACAACTGACTTAATCTTAAGGTAGACTGGTTCTTTGACATACAGAAAACTGACCATTAACAAAGAGCTTCGGTCCAGGTCAGCCTGCATGGACTGCGTAGACTAACATGGGCCGATACTTTTCGCAGATGCTTTAACCCATTACCACACAATCCCTACTTTTGACGCCCCTGTGAAAGAAGCCTTTTGAAAACACTGTGGGGAAAGGAGAAAATGCTGGTAACCAGCATTTTCTCCTTTTCCCACAGTGTTTTCTAGCCTTCCCAAACCAAATTTTATTTTTTTTGGTCACCTTTATATTGTCGTCTGCAAATGCTTTCGATTTGGACCAGTCTAAAAATTTGTTGTGTGGTAATGAGTTAAGCATCCTTTTCACAGGGTCTGGCTCATCTGTTTTTATCTCTTGTTTAGCAAGAGCTGTTTCTGCGTGACAGACATGATACACATTGTCAAAATAAGAAGAATAATATGATTGAGAAGAGACATGGTTCAATATTCAATTGCAAAAAAAATTTCTTAATTAAATGAGATTTAAATAAAATAAAATAAAGTTTCGAGAAAATCATATTTTCTCCGAATTGGTTTTATATTTAATTCAGTTTTTTCGCATGTATTAAAAAGGCAAACAAATACCTAGTTGGGATATAAATTGTGAATTTAGGAAACTTAATTCAATGATTTCTTTTATTGCGCCTTTCACATAGACATAATGTAAAATAGCTGCATGCATTTAAAGGGGGTTATTCAAACTTTCGTCATAACGCAGAACTTCAAACTTGTCTTTTAACGGATTTCAGTAAGTAAATCGTTTGCAAACCATGGATGAAAAAGAAAAGGAAATGTAAGGAAAAACTTGTTTAATTTGTATTTCTTTCACGCCATACCTAGTTTTTTAAACTATCTTTTAGAATTTGCGCCATAATTTCGTACATGGGTGTTGGAATGTAAGATGGTAAAAAAGCATGTATCGTTTAATTTAGGTGGTAAACATATGGGTAGGGTGACGTCATTTCCGGTCATTAACATCAACTCGGACATGTGCGATGTTTCCGGTTCCAGAACGACGACCCCTTTATTCTAACCGTCAATCTGTTCTGTTTTACAGAATATAACCCCTGGGATTCCTAATCATTGTATTAGCTCTTAACCAAACGACAAAATGTTAGATAGGTCCTAATTGAAAGCACTTGCAGACGACAAAATAAACAGAACTCAAAAAATGAAATTTGTTTCCATCAGGGTAGAAAACATTGTGGGAAAAAGAGAAAATGCTGGTTACCAGCATTTTCTTCAATTCCCGCAATGTTTTCCAAAGGCTTCTACGGCAGGATCGTAAAAACCAGGGATTGTTAGGTAAAGGGTTAAATAAAACACATTTACCCATGACCAAACATCTAGTTTTATCCATGCTAAGAAAGAAGCTTTCTGATAACGTGGGAACAGGAGAAAAGGCAGGTAATCAGCGTTTTCTCTATTTCCCCACTAACATTTTTGAGTCGAATTCTATTTACATACAACATCTAATTTGTCGTCTGCAGTTGCTTTTGTATCGGACCTGTCCAATATTTTGTCATTTTGTATAGGAGTAAGAAGTATCAACCAGTGCTTTACCCATTACCAAACGACAATATTTTAGACTGGTCAAAATTGAAAGCATTTGCAGACGACAAGTAAAAGTGACTGAAAATTTGAAATTTGTTTTGTGAAGGGTAGAAAACATTGTGGGAAAAGGAGAAAATGCTGGTTACCAGCATTTTCTCCTTTTCCCACAATGTTTTCTAAAGGCTTCTTTATCAGAGGCGTCAAAAGTAGGGTAATACATTAACCGCCTTTTACTACATCCTCGGATACCCCGGAGTCTCCTATTTGCTACGCTACATCGACCCCTGGGACAATTAATTGAATTTCCCTCGCTTTACCGCTGGCCGAATGCTGGCTTTTCATTGGTTCCATCATCATTTTGTGATGGGCGAGTGGACTGTACGCTATGACGTTTCGTATTGATTTTCGGCGGCTGATTCATTGTTTTATTAGTCAATTGTCCCAGGGGTCGATGTAGCGTAGCAAATAGGGAGACCCCGGGGTATCCCAGGATGCTTTTACCAGGGCGTGGCTCAAACATGTTTTCAAAAGCGGTGATGTGCAAGACGCTAAATGAAAACCAGTAAAAAACTAGTAAAGGCAAAAGTATCAAAGTAGGTATCATAATACATTTAAATGTGAATCATACCATTAGAAAGCAAGAAAAAAAAGTGTGGAGATGACAGTCTGTTATCGTGTGGTCGGGCCAAATGTTAATGGCTAGCAGAAAAAGAAATGAATTTTAAAATCAGGCAAAACGTACAAGAAAACGCAACTACCTGGCAGATTTTAACATAGTTTTTAAATAAATTTCTCTGTCGGCAATTAACACTCGGACCAACCGTACAATGAAAGTTTCCTTTCTTCCCGATAATTTCTATACCTGTAAATGGTATGACATAAATCCCAATGCATTTAAACATCAGTTTTGTTTACTTTTGAACTTAAGTTTCACTTTAACGACAGAAATTGTTCCAGGGAAAAATCAAGAAAGGCCACTTTAAAAATTCCCTTCCTTCGTTGGAATTATTTCAAAATCAGCGTTAAACGTGCAATGTGAAAGTCGTCCATACACTCACTTCAAATTTGTGGCACTCACTCTAGATTTTTGACAACCCTGACGGAGAAGATATTTGAAAACATTGTGGGAAAAGGAGAAAATGCTGGTTATTAGCATTTTCTCCTTTTCCTACCATATTTTCTGCCCTATCAATGTACAGAATCAGCATATTAACAGAATTTAATTTGTTGTCTGCAGATACTTTGAATTTGATAGCTTTTGCAAACTGTATATATATAGATCACACTGCATGGAACGTGTAGCTCGATACTGAACCTATGCCATCCTCTTCCCGATACTAAACTGTGATAAAAATTGCTTGAACACTGCTATAGAAATTTAGTTTTAGCCTGGAAAAAAGTAATGCCTTCACAATTGAAAGCTGAAGACTTATCTGCAAAAGAAACACGAACATTTCATTTATCATAAGGTAAGTATTGGAAAGAGATATGCGTTGAAAGAGAAGAGGAGAATGTAAACGAAAACCATACAGCGTGGACATACAGACTAATCTTGGTCCTTTAGGGTCTCTATAGATAGATAGATAGTTAGACAGATAGACAGACAGACAGACAGACAAACAGATATATAGATAGATAGATAGATAAGTAGACAGACAGACAGACAGACAGATAGATAGATAGATAGATAGATAGATAGATACTTACTCGTACACATAATAATTCAAGGTCAAGTTCTGCGGTACAAAGATATACTTGATAGAAAGTAGAAGGGGTGGAGAGATAAAAAGCTAACCTAAAAGTGCTCTGTAGTATGAGACGGTGCGATATTTTCAGTTCTGAAATAGTAATATGGACAGTACCATATGTGCCTATCGCCTCTTCATGTCAGGGAAAAGTCGGACGAAACTTTCAAAAAAAAATATGCCGAATCGACGGTAGTTTTGATTACTGGATGTTTATTCTTTAATTCTACCACAAGGTCATACTTTATTGAAAGGAACTCTCTGCATCTACAAAAATACTATCGAGCCTGACATGAATCGTTTGGTAATGAGTTAACAGATGACAGTTCAGGTCAAAGACAGTTTGCTGTATAGCCCATGTAAAAGAATCCTCTGGAGTGAAGGGCTATATCTCCCATCCGCTAAGATACAACTAGGATTACTGTTGAAATCGGCAAGATATGCCAAATTAGCAAAATGAGTATGGTCTTTTCCATGAGGGAACGAACTCTCTAACTGCCCCCTTTTAACTCTTTACAAAACTACACAAAAAATGTAGTCTTGTCCAGATAAAAGGAGTTTGCGGACGACAACTTCAGCGTGGCTCCAACGATGAAATTTTTCTTCTGTAGGATAAAAAACATTGTGGGAAAAGGAAAAAATACTGGTTACCAGCATTTTCTCCTTTTCCCACAATGGAATTAAGAGGCTTCCTTTCTCAGTTTTGATAAGAATCGGAATTGTGTGGTAAATAGTTAAAACTTTTTTGCCATGTCAAACTGTACGTAGGGGTCATGTTTATCTCCCATGGCACCGGTCTTACAATGCGTGAACGTCAGCATCTGTCACCAGAGGCTTTTGGTACAAATCACACGAGAGACTGGGTCAGCCTTACAGAGTCAGGACTGCTTATTTACCCAGTGATTGATATAAAGAAGTAGTAATGTATTTGTATCAAAACAGTTGTAAAATATGAGCCAAGCTCTATAAATAAGGAGTTTCATCACATGATGCATCTATAAAATCTGTCTAGTTTGACAACCGGGTGAATCATGGGTTGGAATGGTCCATGAGTAGATCTATGCAAAAATTGTACCAAAAAGCAAAAAGTTTCGACAGTGGTCAGCCTGCGCTGTTCGCACAGGCTGACCTACGTCGATGCTTTGCATTCAATTCTCTAACCCTAACCCTAACCCAAACCCTAACCCTAACCCTAACCCCTATTTCTGTTTGTATTTT
Source organism: Tridacna crocea (assembly GCA_943736015.1). Lineage (NCBI taxonomy): Eukaryota > Metazoa > Mollusca > Bivalvia > Cardiida > Cardiidae > Tridacna > Tridacna crocea. The sequence goes on along the minus strand of OX031066.1, from coordinate 3,623,687 downwards.
GACATAAACTTTTAGCTACATGTATTGAATAATATCGTACGCAGCTTTTAATTCAAGTAATCAATGAACATGTCACCTCGTGAGCAAAATGCTTCAGACGATTTTGAAGATGTTCTTCTGAAAGGTTAAGACCCATTTTCAAACTCATCCAAGATACCATTAAGACAAACATTCTGACCAACTTTCAAGACATCTTCGCCAGCTAATGTTACGATCGCTAAGGTTAAGACGAAGTACACAAATACAAGTACAAAACCTTCTGGGTAATGGAGGTGATTGGCCAGTTGTAGCAAGTGTTTTCTGCTTTTGCGACTATGTAAATGAACAATACTCTGTGAAAAAGGAGCTTAATATATCTGAATAACGTATCGACTGTCGTCAGCCTGCCCCTACTGCGAAGGCTGACATGGCTCGGAAACTTTTGCTATTTGTAAATTTTATGTGGATTCAATGACCATTCTCACCCAATATATCGAAATATATTAACCCTTTCCCAAACGGCAAATTTTGGACCAGGCCAAATTGAAAGCATGTTGCAGATGACAAATTAACAGTTGCTAAAAAGATGATTTTTCTATATGATAGGCTAGAAAACATTGTGGGAAAAGGAGAAAATGCTGGTTACCAGCATTTTCTCCTTTTCCCACAATGTTTTCAAAACGCTTCTATTCCTGACCCGTAAAAACCAGGGATTGTTTGGGAAAGGGTTAAAATGGATTTTATAAACCAATAATTATGTGTTGATTTGCTCGATATGGTCTGCACCACGCCAGAAGGGTCATTCGGACATTTGCGTAAAGTGTCGTCTCGGATCAGCCTGCGTAGTCTATGCAGGCTAATCCGAAACAACATTTTCCTTTTTTATGTAATTTTATACTTTGCGCAAGTCTACTGTAGTACAAAATTCTAATGTAATTGTAAAGTACCGTCTCGGATTAGCCTGCGCGGATTGCGCAGGCTGATCCGGGACGACACTTTACGCAAATATCCGAATGCCCCTTTTCGCGTATTACAAGCCATATAGTGAATCAAAATAATACATTAAACCGCCTTTTACCAGAGCGTGGCTCAAACATGTTTTCAAAAGCGGTGATGTGCAAGAAGCTAAATGCCCTTTCATTTGGTGTAAAAGTTTTTGCTTTAACTCTTTACCTAAAGACAAAGTTTTGGACTAGTCCAAATTGAATGCACTTGCAGACAACAAAATAATCGAGAGTCAAAAAGTGAAATTTGTTTTGAGAAGGGTTGAAAACATTGTTGGAAAAGCATTTTCTCCTTTTCCCAGAATGTTTTCAAAGGGCATCTTTCTCGGGGTCGTTAAAAGTTGGAATTGTGTGGTAATGGGTTAAAGACATCAAACAGTCTATATTCTGCTCCAAGTCTAATTCTCAAAAAGGTTTCTAAATTTCAAAGTAACGTAAGTTCTATTTGGCAAAACTAAACAGTTTACCTTCAGAATTAGAATAACACTAAGAATGCAAATTAAAATAGTGGGTAAATACTGGTGTAGTCATTTTGTTGTTTGAAATTTTATCTAAATTGCTTAGAAAAATGTTAAATCTACTTTATATTCCCAGGGGAATGAATAAAATCTAATAAAGTAATGCTTTTCCTATATTGATATTTCGGCTTTGACTTTATCAAGAAATTTGACGTGAATTTGATGTCTTCTTCATAATGTGACTATTTTCATAACACCGTTTGTAAATGAAATGACGTTGTCATTGACGACATGACGTCATTCAAATTAGTCATAAAATGAAAAAGGCATCAAATTCACGTCAAATATTTTGACAAAAGAAAAGGCCGAAATATTGAAATACATTTCTAGATTGTGTAAGAAAAATGACCGACTACAAATATATATTATATGCATGCTATTTTTTTTATTAGAAGTAAAACAAAAAATCAGCGAGTTACGTTATAACTACTTCCTGCGTAGCATCATCTTTGAAGACTTAAGGGACTGTTCATCTTTAAATGAGCGGTAAGTCATCCCTGCTTCTCCCCTGTTGTTATACCCGTTGGATTTGCCAGGAGCGGCATAGTACCCGTTTAAGTTGGCGTAGGTACAGTCATCATACCACCATCCACCCCGGTCCTTTCGCACACAATAGTACCCACTTCGATCATTGTCGTATGTGCTAAAAGGTTGACCATCGTTGTAAAGAAAGCCTTTGCTTGTTGGAGCTGAAAGATAGAACGTAATATCTTTAGTGTTGAAATTTTCAGCATTAATATGGATTAAGCATAGATAAAACCTTTAGATCATAACTTATTAATCAGGTAATGATGGACGAGTAACTGGCCCAATGAGAACTATATAAGCCCTAGGCCAAAAAGCAGCGGACATCGGACCTGTAAATTGGCCAACACGTATACATTTACGGCATAAATTGATTAATGGCAATTTTATCAATTGATATAAATGAGGTTCGTCTTTGTTTTTGGACATGGCATTGACCAAGTTATATTAACCTTTTTTGTTTGATAAATGTCAAGATTTTCTTGTTCTAGTCGCACTAGCTGATATTGGTTAAGCTTGCAATGGTATTTGAACAGACTTATTCTTCATATAAATGCCATAACATTATTTGTTGATTAATAATGCGATTAATCTATCAAGTTGTGCATATTTAGAATAAATCTATATTTAGAAAAGGCTGTATAAAGACTGCAATTGGCAAAAATGACCTTTACGTAAAAGCACGGCAGCTATGTAAATGAGCCAAACGAACTGACTGTTGCAAAAGGGTCAATTATGGATTCTTCACAGATGGTTTTTCTTCCACCACCATTGTAGAAATTTCATTTGAACTGGACATTTTAGATTAGGTTTAAGTATATTTCTAGAGATTTGTAATTTTTTTTCACCCATAATTATGCGCTTGAACATTTAATTTTTCTTTTTTTTTTTTTGTTGTCTGCATAAGTAATTTGCACTGAGGCGAGGCTGGTGTACGTGCTAAGTTTGCTATGGCAAAGTAAAAACTATCGTGGACTTAAAGTTGAAGGAATCTTACTATTGCCTGTATCTAGGTGATATGCTTACTTGACAAAAGATAACAGAAATATTGAATATTGTCAATATTGAAGGCGATGACACTATGCGTAAGGAAAGTTTTACCAAGATACATGGCGACTACAATTATTTCGACGTTTATTGAAGAAATTCAGCGTTAAAGGTAGTTTGGCGGTAAGTAATCAAAATTGTGTTGAATCGTGTGATTCCATGTTGGCTCTGTAATTTGGTCTCAGCCTCTCCTACTCACCAATGCCTTGTCGGTGTAATGCAGAGAAATTACCCTCTCCTATAAAAATGACCCATTGGGCATTTCACTATGTAGAGAAATGATCGATGGGTCAGTTCTCTACGTAGAGGAATGACCCATGGGTCATTTCTCTGTGTAGAGAAATGACCCGGGTCATTATTCTACGTACAGAAATGACGCCAGAGGGGTCGTTTCTGTACGTAAAATAAGGACCCATCGGTCATTTTTAGGGAAGGGTTATTTCTCTGCATTACACCTGCTCTAACCAATACGACAATCCTGGTCGTAGCAAGGCCATCTTCTATAAGACGCAAAAAGTCGTCTATAGCAGGCGATTGCATGCTGATCAAATGGTCAAAGAGATCATACAAAGATGATTTGCTAGGCTGGTGGAGTTCTTCGTTTGATCCAAACAGTGGCACTAACTTTTCATGGTATCTCTCTGTATGGAACATCCGAGCTCATGACTAGCAACGGCAAAACCTGGAGAGCACATGAATACTCGAGCTTTTTCTACTCAATACGAAAACTCGTATCAAAATGTTGAAATTCGTGCAAACCATAAGTCAATCTGACCAATAGTAATAATAGGGCAAGAGACATACAAATTGTTCCCGATGAGGAGGAGACAGAAAGGCTGTAGCGCGGTCCTGCATTAACAGAAAAATGGCGAAAGGTCTCATGGGCTTTTGAATTGTCTGCCGCCACAAGGTCAATACGTAGTTCTGTAGGCTGCTGTGTCAAATGGTAGAGGTAACGCAATCCTAATAGAAAAAAGATTGATAAATTACACAGCTTTAAATAAACTTTACATATCCACTCACCTGAAAACTGCACGTAGCATCCCTTGGGCAATAACGTTACAGGTCGACGTGTCAAACAGTACAGGTAATTTGTAAAACTGAATAAGGAAATGTTTGCAGTGACCATGTCATCTGACACAGCAGAGGTATCATCGATTGTTGCACTTTTGCAACTTAGTCTATATAGGTGTCTTTAATATTTACAGTGTCAAATTGTCGAGATATCGACATATATAAACTAGAAGATTCTATCCACCCTGAGGGAGTTATAAAAAAGTTCTTAAAATTAACTTGGAAAAGAGAAAGGAATCATTCAAATCACTTATTTTGGATAACTTTGCTTTCAAATTTGTACAGATCACTGTGACACTTCCGGAACGGGCATACACTCACTTTGTAGATAGACTAGGGATTTTACTCAGTGCTAGATTAGGATTTGTAACACAGAAACTTATTTCACAGTATGGCTTTGTGTCCCTTTAACGGCGTTATCAATATTATTTTCAACTTTTAACGTAACCCATCTCACATATACATGTGAACATGAACATATACATGTAGATATATACATGTACATGTATCTCTGTAGGCATGCTATACACTCTCGCGGAGAGACTTGTTAGCCATTTAGAAAGTGTTTGAAAGAAATCCCAATTTAACCTCATGAATTCTTGATAACAAGCTCTTTAGATTTCATTAATTGAACTATTACATTTGGGCCATCGACGTTTGATATACAAACACCAAAATGATCAGGAAAAGCAACTTCAAGATATTTACCAAGCCAAAATTCTCCATTTAAATCACCAAATCCATTCTCATATTCCGTAAAATTTCTATAGAAATCTACTGATCCATTGAAACGAAACTGGAATATCTACAAAAATATAAGAAAAATACTTTAAATATTTAAAGTGTTGCAAAATCTTCAGAGATATCCAAGCTGCCCGCGTGGCTCAGTGGTCAAGTGTATCACTCCTGACCTGAAGGCTCCTCGAGAAAAGAGAAAGGAATCATTCAAATTACTTATTTCGGATAACTTTGCTTTCAAATTTGCACAGATCACTGTGACACTTCCGGCACGGGCATACACTCAATTTGTGGATAGATTAGGGATTTTGTGATATGGATGAAATAATCTTGAATGTGGCATAAAACACGATCAATCAATCAATAAGTTAGAGAATCTTGCACTTTAATTTTGATAAAATACAGTATATCTGTTTTCGTATTTATCCCTTTAATAAAAAATGTATTACTTTTTTTAAAAAAATTACCAGCCAGTGCACACGTACTTAACGCTTTTTTTGTGACAAAGGTTTTCTTTCCTGTCAGATTAAGATAAGTGTTGATTTTTTCAGATGACGACACCGACATAATCTGAAACATACATGTGCCTTTCAGAACTATAAAACGTCTACTGTCTTCTGTAAGGTCTACTGTCTCTAACTCGTACGTTAACATCGACTTTTCATAACCCCCCGGTCTCACAGACCCCGATTTCCAAAATAATCGTAGTGCTTCAGGAGAGCGCATTTTCTCCGATTTACCACGAATTCAAGCCGTTTTTCTCCGATCATCCTTGGGTGAGGGGTATGTTTAGACATACATCGGTTTGTTCCCGATGGGCTGCGAAAAACTACGATGCGATACGATTTACTACGCTTTTGCCCCGATTTTGTTCCGAAGTACGCCGAGTTTAGGAGCCGAACTGGCTGATCCGGCATAAAATCAGGGTCAGATTATTTCTCTGTGCTTAATGGTGGAGCTTGGGTGCTCGATGGAAGAGGCATATCTGTTGTAGCTGACTGCTTTTTCTTCGAAAGCCCCCTTTTTGGTCCCCTTGTATCGAAGTATTGGCAAGCGTCTCGTTTAAAGGTTTGGAAAAAATCTGCAAATTAATTCTCTCAAAGTTGATTCGCCTTTTTATACCAATCGGAATTCGGGGTACTTCGGGATGATATCTTAGCAGTTCGTAGTTATTCGGTGTAGGTCGGTGTAGCTCGTGATGCTAGTCGCGTATCTCGTCGTAGTTCATCGGCGAGAATCGGGAGTTACTCGTGGTACATCGGCGTTATTCGGGGTTCATCGCCGAGGTAGGTACGCCGAAATAGTACCGGATAACGCCGAATAACGCCGATTTGCTTACTACGAACAACGACGACTTAGTACGAGGTACACCGAGGTGCGCCGATTTCGGCACGATTTTCAAAATCGGGAGAAAAATTTGCGCATGTTGAAATTTTTGTCCCGATTTATTTTTGATCCCGAAATGATGCCGATTTGAGTCAGGAGGCACTACGACTCTCCCGAAGCTAGCCGATTTCGCGCCGATTTTGAAATGTTCGAAATCGGGATTAAATCGGGGCCTGTGAGACCGGGTGGGTAAAGGCCACTCGGTCAATCTCGGCAGTTTCCGTCTTATAATATTAGAGTTTGGGGCCAAAGTGAAAATGCCATACCCTGTAAGGGTTAAGTGCTCATAAATATCCTGGCCTATCTCTGACATAGAGTTAAAGATAGAGTGAAAACCGTTAGGAAAGATTGCTTTTAAAGTCTCCTGTCTCTAACTCATAAGTTAACCCTTTACCCCATAAGGCATTTCTACGGTATCTCTAATTAATCCTGAATAACAGCAAGGATGAAGCCGTTTTTTATGGGTATATGACACCTTTCGATAGCATAGAAAACATTGTGACAAAAGGTGAAATTGCTCGTCACGAGCAATTTCACCTTTTGCCACAATGTTTTCCAAAAGCTCCAACAAGCAATGTGTAGAAATGAGTATCTATGGGGTAAAGGGTCTACATGGACGTTATCATAAAGGCTATTCGGTCAATCTCAGCAACTTCCGTCTTATAATATTAGAGTTTGGGGCCACATTCGGCATTCCTCAGGTGTTGGGAGCCCTCAGCTGTATGTGGTAGCTTGATATGCATCTAAAGGGTATATTTCATTCCCGAGTTACCGTTTTAAAAATTGAAAGGCTCCTCGTCAGAAAGAAAACTTGAGTCTTAATTTTTTATTGAAAATTTTCTAACTATATTTCCGTTGAAAATTGTTCGTACATTCAATTTTTTGGTTTTTCAATTGCGATGGTGCATCAAGTTTTCACCGACAGATAAATAGATGTGAATAACTTCATTGAGGTTGTTCATTTTGTTGCTAAAGGACTGACAATGGTGCTGCCATGTATAAGATCACGTTACTGGGAATTCAAATGGAAACGACCGTTATAAAGACGAGGTAAGATGTAGATATGGAATCAGCCGAGTTGTGACGAGCATTAGGAGCCGTAGACTCACTAACTCATCGGTAAATATCGTGTAACATATTGTTATTTGGCCAATCTGGGCAGCTTCCGTCTTTTAACCTTGTACCCAATAAGGCATTTCTATGGTATCTCTAACTGACCCTAAAACAGCAAGGGTTAAGCCGTTTTTATGGGTATATGACACCTTTTAATAACATAGGAAACGTTGTGACAAAAGGTGAAATTGCTCATCACGAGCAATTTCACCTTTTGCCACAATGTTTTCCAAAGGCTCCTTTAATCATTGCGTAGAAATGAGTATCTATGGAGTAAAGGGTTAAAGTGAAAGGGGCCGTAGACCTAAAAGTGATTTTAAAATCACGTAAGAATAAATCATACTGGTGTTATTATGTGTATGTGTTTAAAAGTTTTGCATTAATTTCAAATAACTTGTTTTAAGTCGCTTAAGCGCCAGCATGTCTTGTTTTGTTTTGGCTCTATTTAAATCTTGTATAAAGAAGTACAAAGTTGAGCGCTTTTTTAGTCCCTGTTTTAAATCGCCAAAAAAGAAATGTCTTTCAGTGAGCCAAGTTTTGTATAAGGAACTGTCATGGAATATACCTGCAAACAAAATTTAATGTTGCGTATGGATACAGTCAATAATCAGATGCTTAACCTTTTACCCCATAGAAATTCATTTCTACGCATTGCTTGTAGGAGCCTTTTGAAAACATTATGCCTTTTGGGTAAAGGGTTAACTGATTTTGGATTGTCTTCACAAAGGTAACACAGGTGCTAGTTGTTGTATCCAATTTTGTTGAGAAAAAGATTTGTCGCAAAGACTTTATGGTAGAATGTGCACTGAAACCCGTTTAGTGTGGTATTTTCTTTGAGAAAAGGGAATTTATAGATTTCTGGCCTTATTTTCTTGAAATATTTTACATATACTAATTTGGGACACTTTCTTTCACAGGCTGGCTTCGTGTTATTTTCGATTCGAATTCGATATGTTCAGATTAATCCTCGTTGTCCAATTTGATATGGTCTTATTAGTGGAGGAATCATAGGTTTCTGGAAATTTCAGATATTTGTATTGTGATTTGATAATGTATTCACCGTCAGCTTCATCAACTATATATTTTATATTCCAAGCAGAAATTAACACCATCAGCATCACCATATCAACATCAACTTCAACAAAAACCCAGCTATCAGTCTATCATTATTTGCTTCATCGTTACTTCAGTGTCCAAGTCAATCATCTACCGATCACTTCATCTAAAAAGCATTCGCTTCAAAAGCTATTTAATCATCTTTCCATCACATACAACCATATCCACAATTACTTTGTCATGTAGCCATCCATAAACGCTCGCATCTACTCCATCATCTTCTTTAGCTATGAGGGAAACGGTCACTTTATCATCCATTTAATTTTGTTTTTTATTGTCAATTCTATCATGTTCTTCACTGTCTTTTCTTCATCAACTGCATCATCCAGTAAAAAATTGCTTTCAACTTTGCCTTTATCAAAAAAATGTAATTAGATGGACAATGAAGTCGATGAAAAAGTAAATGCTGCAGTAGCTTTTAAATAATCTATTACTAGGTCGATCTACATGTACATGTAGCGGATGATAAAGTCAATGCCCGAAAAGATTTTGAAGTTTACAGTTTATCATACAAAGTGTGTCGAAATGGAACTCTGCTGGGAAAAATACAAAGTGAAATGAGAGACCATTAGGTAGACTATGAAATCGAAGCTTACATAAAGATGCTGAGGAAAACGGCCACATAGATAAGGATAAGGATAAAGGAGTTTCCCAATCACTCGTAACTTTTTGAGGATTCAGACATGTAATTGATCAGTACCAGTGAATGAAACATTCATTACCTAATGCTGCTGATGATGATTATAAAAGAAATGATGCTTTTGATGATAAAAAAGCAGGTCAACGAATTATAGCCTACGTATATTAGTATTCTTATCGTTATTGTTGTTTTTGGGGTGTCTCTTGTTGTCCTTGTTGTTGTTCAGGCGTCCACAGTGGTATCTGTATTAATATCAATAGTGATGAATCTAAAGCTCAAAGGAGTTAAGGTTTAGATATTGTGTCATCAGTTATGTGTCTACTTACAGTCCAGCCTCCCCTGTCTGTTTCCATATCACAAAACACCTCGACAGTTTCATTTGTGCCATTTACTTTTACAGTGTAGACACCACTGACAGAGTTCCCGGCATTTTGTATGTCAATACAGTCAGAAGGTCCTGAAATAAAGTAAAATACAGAAATCAACAAATGTACAAATTGTTAGAATGAATAAAGGACAGTCTCAATTGTTTTCATTCATCAAATTGTTTCGTCATTCTACAAAATCAATACTCCGGTAAGATACGATCAAAACCCTAGTTCCAGCAAGATAGAACAATTTTGTACTGCCCTCTGACTAATTGAGCCAATAAGATTTCCTTCTTATCAATTTGACCTATTTACCTACATTTTTACAGTGTCTGATCAATATGCATGATCTTCGATGTCTTACAAAAAGGAAAAAACTACTGCTACTACTGCTAATAATGATAATGATAATAAAAAAAATGTTGATGAAAACATTGAATCAACATTTAAGCGATAGAGTAGAAAAAGAAAATACTCATAACATGACTATTGCCCTATCAAACATTTTATAAAATTGGATGAAAAAAATATGTACCCTCTACAATGACTAAGTTCATTTTCACATATCTAAAGCCGTTTGAAAGACCTATCATTAAGATAATCTGACAATATTTATATAAATATAAGATACTCTGACAATATTTTTATATGATCTATGCCAGTAGACTAGTGTGCATGACAGAACATCAAACCTGTTTGACATTGTGCTCCTGTCCATCCAGAGTCGCAAATACATGAATAGCTGTTAACTCCATCGGCACATTTTCCATTACCACACGCATTAGGAAAACAGTCGTTTATGTCTGAAAGTTAAAGAAAAGAATAGAATTACGACAGTTTGAATAATTTCAATAGGAAATAAAAGCAATGCAATAAACCTTGTGGAAAGAAAAAAAAAAAAAGGATCAAAATGACAAGAGAAACTTTGCCTTTAAAAGGGCTGAATTTTTTGTGAGAAAGGAATTAAATACCACAGTTCAATAAAACAGTAGCTCAATCCTAAGAAGCTATCGAAAATGAACTAATGTATAAATGCATACCAGTCTCACACCGACGTCCAGTAAATCCAGTATCACAATTACACGTAAATGTTCCATTGTAATCTATACATTTACCAAAGCTACATGGATTCAGTGCACATGGATTATACTGTCGATCATCTGTCAAAAGAAAATCAAATTGCTGACAATACTGTCAAACTTACAGGTAAATGTACCATTGTGATCCACGCAGTCGTTCCACATGTTGGATGCAAACTGACTATACTGTCGATAAATTAAACAAAGGAAGTGATAGTTATAGTAACAATAACTTAAGGTAGTGCACCCGTAATATTTCTAGTGCAGCATGGCATAACATTTCTTGACAGTTGATAAAGACAGATTTCTACCAATATAATATTTTTGCACATTTTTTAACAGAACAGAAATTCCTTTGGTGCTTTTCTTGAAATGATTTGTTGATACTTTTGTTAGTTTTCAGAAAAGGGAAGTAATTATCATCTCACTACGTGAACAAAAGAAAATTCGGCTGAAAAAAAATCAACCTCATCCTCCATCTCATCGCCTCGGCTGTCATGTTTAGCCAACGTGTGTAACACAATGCCCTTTTGAATAAATTACAAAACCCAGGTAGTTTTCATACCAAACGTGCTTCCTTTAGGGAATAATGTATGTTTGAAAGTACAGATCCTTCCTATCTACAAACCTTTCTCGATTTCAACTGATTTCAGAGTGTTAGAGAAAGCATATCTTTACTTTTGTTATATCAAACTCACACGTTCGACTTAGTCACATATTAACATATTCATTGAAAGCATGAAAACAATAATACAGATATCTAAATTGAGAAAGTTTAACAAAATTACGTGAGCCAATAAATGATGTTTCATGCACCTCTGTAATTTATACCGAGCAAGTCTTCACATAATCATGGATTTATACAATCGATTTGTCAAATAACCGACTTAACCATGAGGCAGAATAGTTCCTGTATAAACAGCTAAATTGCAAGTTAAAAAAATTTTAACCGATATCAGCCTGTGCTGACTGCATAGGTGGAGATTGATCGGTAGGTTTTGCAAATGTATCAAACGCTGTTTTAAAATAGCACAACACGTATCATTTGACAGGGAATTTCAAAACATACCTGTGTCACATAAAGGACCTGTAAAACCAGCATCACATACACATGTGTACGAGCCCACATTGTCTACACACGTTCCATTTACACAGGGACTTGATTTGCATTCATCTAAATCTGAAATTCGTATTTAACCCTTAAATGTAAAAGCAAACTCTAGACGAATAACGACCGATTACAGCGCACAGAAAAGTCAAACATTTGACAATAATATGACAGTAAATTTTTGTGATTGTACAATATGAACAGAATGGAGTTTAAAAAGCATTTTATTGATACAAATAGCTGGTACGTTTGCACAAGAAGTTTTTGCACAAATTAACTCTGAGCACGTTCTCTAGGAGCCATACCTTTAGCGTAATTCAGTACAACCTTATCACTGCAAGCAATACATATAGTATTGTCGTACTTGCTCCCTCTGTAAATTATTACCCTTCTCTATAATCCAAAGAGCTTGCGAGTCATTTCTAACAGAACAACTGTTTCTCTTATGTAGTGTCCATCGTTATAAATATTAGTTTTACCATTTCCTGACTTAATCGTTCCACGTACTGAAACGCATACAGCACTGTCTGCACTTATAATCTCTGTAACTCAGTTATATGTTTAACCTTGCATGGTTTATTTTGTCAAGAGAAAATGATATAAGAAAAAAATGATATTTCTGAAACTTTTACACACCTTTGGATTATTTAGGTCATGTTCATAAAGATGGGTGAATAAAGAATAAATCGGATTGTCAAACTAAACACCTGAAAATTTCTACTGCAAATATCAGTTTTAAAATCCATTACAGCCGTTGGGGTATCATGTACTTTGCAAAAAGTGTTAACCAAATCCAACCTGTCAAAGCTGTATCACAGTCTTGGTTACAGACGTCCGTGTTACAGCAAACGTCACAGATTTCATGTTCATGTGTCCGTTTGTCCTGTTGAATGGACCTCTTTCCTACAATTTCGGAACCTAGCGAGTTCCTCTGTGAACAGTACTAAAATGTAAAGGATTAAAATTGTTTAAAGTACCAGAAAAAATGTCTGAACGACAAAGCTTAGCGGTTGCTTTCAAAGAAGTCGTTTACATCGTCATTTTCGATCATACCCACACGCTGATGTTCTAGTGCAGCAAGTCTAACTAAAAATGAATTTGCTGCGGGCGACTTTTGACGCATCCCATGAAACAAAGGGATTCAATGCTTTTCCAAAGTACACTTCCATATGACAGGTGTCGCCGTCTGGATCGACGCCTGAATTCCCTTATCATTAATTGATTGCTCTACTAGTTTAAACCTATTTGAAATACCGCTGGATGCTTTCAAAAGAGAATAAGTATTGATTTTACATACCCCTTTTGTCACACACGAACTTGTAAAAACCGTGTCGGAAAACTCCAGTTTTGCTCTAACATTACAAACCTGAAATGATTATTCAATGAAAAAACAAGAGACATATACAGACTTAAACTATTACAATCTTGTTGTTAATTACCATAGGGAAGAAAGTTTTTGAAAACGTAAAAAGGGAGAATTACAATATAAATTCTTTTCAGCTTTCCCACCATCCTCCCTATCAGTCTATAGACTAATGTAATTTTTGTTCTTTATTCGTTCGTGTATTAAACAAACAAACAACAAAAAGAAAACATGTCAATAATTCTTCATGACTTAAAACCTTGCGAACGATTTGGTGGAAAACTAATTGATTATCGTAACTGGACTTCACGTGGAAGAGGTTTCTGTAGAAACACGAGTTATGAATTACGGAAAAGTCTTATATGTAGCAGGTGGATGGCGACAAAAATTATATTTGGGCAGACAAAGTCCAAACGGCTATAAAAGAGACTAACGTTGCACAAATAATGCAACAACTTATGTAGCACAAATTTAGATATCAAAGAGGTGATTGTCATAACAAGTCTAGGAGCGAAATTAAGCAAGAGTACAATTGAGGATTATAAAACTTGCAGTCAAGATCATACCCATTTCCAAAAGGACAAAAATCGGGAAAAACATACAAATACGCATCACTGAAATAGATTTTCATTGGTTTTGCAGAAAAAATACATAAAAGCCTGGTTTTGAGCATGTTAAATGTACAAATATTTATGTTTCATACAGCACGTTGGTTTATGACGGGAGAAATCTTACCAAATTAAGGGTTAATTCCCTTTGTAAATACATGCTTTTTAACGGACAGATTTTTCTTAAAAATTTACACTTAAAGTATTTATAATTCTAGACAATAAGAAAAAAATATGGCACCTTTCAGTACTTATTTCTATAGACAACATCAATTTAGGTGTTATGTACATACCCAGTTATTCCTAGCTTTGTTCATGTATGTATCTATTTTTGAATGGTTTTCCCCTGTTGCTATTTTTAGAACTGAACTCTCTCTTGTAGAATATTGTGCTGGAAGTTTCCAGGCCTTTATACAATCTGATTACTAAGAATTATGCAACTGATTTTAACATGAATTTTCTGGAAGTTTCCCTGTTATTATAAAAGGAAAAGCTTTTTACATCTCAGTGTTCACTAGTTAATACATGATTGCCAGACTACAGTGGGGATTATTTTGTGTTTGTGTCTTATAATTAGTGCTTGGATTACATTCAGTTGGATTAGGATCAGACTAGACTAAAGTGAGGATTATTTCATGTGCTTGGATTACATTCAGTTTAGATCAGGATCAGATTGGAATTAAGACTGGAATAGTTTGTCTTCTGAATTTAACGTCTAAGGTATTGTTTTGTACTATTGTAATATTATCACTGTTTATTTGATATTTTTGTTAATAAATTCTGTTAATTGTTATCGTTTGTTGCTGGCTTCTTCTTTCTAGTTACGCCTGACTCGTAACAGAAATTGGGGGCTCGTCCGGGATTGGAAACTAGACTAACGCATTCGTTTTCCTTTTGGGATTAACCATCGATTGGAAAATAAGACTAACGCATTCGTTTACTAATCAGTAATTATAATACAATTTTGTACTTGAATCCAGCAACAAACAAACATGTCTTTTGACTTAGATAAATTTACGGCTGAACCGTCTGTGGAGTTATTGAATTTAGGTAAAAAGACTGATTTGCTTAATCTTGCTAAGCACTATAAATTGTCTGAAATAAAATCTTCAATGCGTAAACATGAAATTAAGAACATTTTGGTACAATATTTTGTTGATGAGGAGATTTTCAATGAAAATGCTCTTTCCCTGATAGTTGACTTTCAGTCAGTTTCAAGTTCGAAAGAACTTGAATTAAAACTTCAGATCAGACAGTTAGAAATAGAAAGAGAAAGGGAAAGACACAGAGAAGAAAGGGAAGAGAGAGAGAAGGAGAGAGAATTTCAATTAAGAATGAGGGAAATAGAAATGCAAGAAAGAGCAAATCAGCCGAAGCAAAAGATTGAATACAATTTCGATGTTACAAAACATATTAGGCTTGTTCCTCCATTTCAAGAGAAAGAAGTTGATAAATACTTCCTACATTTTGAAAAAGTTGCAGAAAACTTAAATTGGCCAAAAGAGCACTGGACTTTGCTTCTGCAAAGTGTTTTGATAGGCAAAGCTCGTGAAATTTATACACAACTAGGTGTTGAACAATGTCATCATTATGAGACTGTTAAAGAACTTATTCTCAAAGGTTATGAGCTGGTCCCAGAAGCATATAGACAAAAATTTAGAAATTGTAAAAAAGATTCTAACCAGACTCATGTTGAATTTGCTAGAAACAAAGAACAGTTATTTGATAGATGGTGCTTTTCTAAGAAAATAGACCAAAATTTTGATAAACTCAGACAACTTATGTTAGTTGAAGAATTCAAACGTTGTATTCAATTTGATGTTAAGACATTCTTAGACGAAAAACAAGTTGAAACTTTAGAAGAAGCAGCTCGTCTGGCTGATAATTACTACTTTACACATAAAGTTTCTTTTATTGCTAAACCAAAACCTACTTCCTCACATCCCCAAAATAAATCTATGTCTGGTAATTCATCTGGCATGCCCAGTCAATCCAATACACCCAAACCCAATTCTACTAGTGAAACCAAAAGTCAATATCCCTTATCTCGACCCACTTGTAACTATTGTAAGAAACCTGGTCACCTTGTTTCTGAATGTTTGAAATTAAAAAGGAAGTTAGAACGTGATGAAGCCAAACCAACAGGGCTCACCACTCTTAGGCCAAGGCCACAGTCTTCTATTAAAACCAATACAATTGACATAGTCACAAAACCCAAGTCTGATTCTACTATGGAGATTTTTGAACCATTTATGTTGAATGGTTTTGTTTCACTTTCAGGTGATAATTGCCCACCTACCCCTATTAAAATTTTAAGAGACACAGGAGCTTCTCAATCTCTTATTTTAGCAGATATACTGCCTTTTTCTGAGAAGACTTCTTCCGGTATTAGTGTCCTTATTCAGGGTGTAGAGTGTGGAACTGTTAATATCCCTCTCCATCATGTTAATTTGTCATCAGATTTGGTTACTGGGCCTGTGGTTATTGGTATTAAACCTTCCTTACCATTTAAAGGTGTCCATTTACTGCTAGGCAATGACTTAGCTGGAGATAAGGTTGTGGTTAATCCACTTGTAACTGACACACCAAATATAGGTCAAACAGATGACCCTATCGAGCAGGAAATTCCTGACTTGTATCCTTCTTGTGCAGTTACCCGAGCTATGGCTAAAAAGGCCATTTTGAAAAACTCAAACTCTGACATTGACTTGACAGATACTTTTATCGGTCAATATTTTAATAATGAGATTAAAAAGTCTCTTGATCCCAGTTTGTCTGATACTCAGACAGACTCATCAATGTCTTGTCATTCACCACCACGGTCTATTGACCAAGGTCACGACACGCTGTCAAAGTCACAGCTTATCCAGGAACAGCAAACTGATCCTGAGATTTCAAAGTTAATTTTTAGGGCTTTACCTGAAGATGAAATTTCACAGGTCCCAATGTGTTACTATATAAAGAATGGGATTCTTATGAGAAAATGGCGACCATTTGATGTCCCAGCTGATGATGAATGGGCTGTTTACCACCAAATTGTGGTTCCAAAGTCATATCGTCATGAAATACTAAGTATAGCCCATGAAAGTCCTATGTCAGGTCATCTAGGTATAAACAAGACCTATCACAAAATTATTACTCATTTTTATTGGCCTGGTCTCAAATCAGATGTCTCTAAATATTGTAAAACTTGCCATACATGTCAAATGGTAGGTAAACCCAACCAAACCATTCCCAAAGCTCAATTACAACCTATTCCTGCTTTTGATGAACCTTTCAGTAGGATACTTATAGATTGTGTTGGTCCTTTACCTCGAACCAAGTCAGGAAATGAGTATCTCTTAACAATTATGTGTACTTCTACACGTTTTCCTGAAGCTATTCCTTTAAGGAACATCAAAACAAAGTCAATAGTCAAAGCTCTTATAAAGTTTTTCACATTTGTTGGTCTTCCAAAATCAGTTCAGTCTGATCAAGGGTCAAATTTTATGTCTGGTATATTCCAACAGGTTATGCATGAATTAGGAATCAAGCAATATAGGTCATCCGCCCATCACCCTGAAAGTCAAGGTGCTTTAGAAAGATTTCACCAGACATTAAAAAATATGATAAGGTCATATTGCTTTGACACTGAAAAAGATTGGGATGAGGGCATCCATTTGTTACTATTTGCAGCCAGAGAATCTGTACAAGAATCTCTTGGTTTCAGTCCTTTTGAATTAGTTTTTGGCCATTCTGTTCGTGGACCTTTAAAACTTTTGAAGGAGAAATTTCTCTCAAATGATAAAACACCTTTGAATTTACTACAGTATGTTTCTGACTTCAGAAATAGACTGTCTAAGGCATGTGAGGTTGCTAGGTCTAATCTTAAAACGTCTCAGGGCAAAATGAAAGCAAGATATGACAGCCATGTTATTGATAGAAAATTTAAACCAGGTTACAAAGTCCTTGCTCTTTTGCCAATACCTGGCAGACCTTTACAGGCAAGATATTTTGGACCCTACACTATTGACAAGAAAACAAGTGATTTAAACTATATAATTAATACTCCAGGAAGGCGTAAAAACAAACAAATGTGTCATGTAAATATGTTAAAGGAATACTTTGACAGAGATAGCTCTATTTCAAAACCAATTACAGTTGTAAACACTGTCCCACAAGAATCAAATGTATCTGATCTTGAAGTAAATTCGGACTTTATTGATAAATCTGATCCTGGTCCATCTAAACTTGAGAATTCTGATATTTTGAGAAACCTCGACAACAAACTTTCTCACTTGGAACCATCGCAGCAGGAAGAGCTGAAACAGTTGATACATGAATATGAACATTTATTTCCTGATATCCCCACAAGAACAGATAAAATATATCATGATGTCATTGTGGAAGATTCTAAACCAATAAAGCAACATCCATATAGAATGAATCCTTTGAAACAGAAATACCTCCAAGATGAAGTAAAATACTTACTGGAAAATGACTTTATTGAACCTAGCCAGAGTAATTACAGTTCACCATGTATATTAGTACCTAAATCAAATGGAACTTATAGAATGTGTACTGACTATCGTAAAGTGAACTCTGTGACAAAAACAGACTCTTTTCCAATACCAAGAATTGATGACTGTATTGACAAAGTTGGAAATTCTAAATATGTCACCAAATTCGACCTGCTAAAAGGATTCTGGCAAGTTCCACTGACTGATAAAGCAAAAGAAGTATCAGCCTTTGCTACTCCAAACGGTCTGTACCAGTACAAAGTTATGCCGTTTGGGATGAAAAATTCTCCTGCAACGTTTCAGCGACTTGTAAACAACGTTATATGTGGATTAGATGGCTGTGATGCATATATTGACGACGTCATCATCTACTCAGACAGTTGGAGTGACCACCTTCAAAGAATCAGGAAATTCTTCGACAGACTCAGTAAAGCGAAACTGACTGTGAATCTTGCAAAAACTGAATTTTGTCATGCTACTGTAACATTTCTAGGACATCTTGTGGGACAGGGTCAAGTTAAACCTTTAGAAGCTAAAGTCAATGCTATCTCTGAGTTTCCTGTGCCTAAATGTAAAAGACAGCTGATGCGATTTCTTGGTATGGCTGGCTACTATAGGAAATTCTGTAAAAATTTCTCAGGTATTGCTGAACCTTTAACAAATTTACTTAAGAAAAGCACAAAGTTCAAATGGAATGACAAATGTCAAGATGCATTTGATCGTCTAAAAGCCATACTAAAGAGCGCACCAGTTCTCTTGGCACCTGATTTTGACCAATGTTTCAAATTAGCTGTTGATGCAAGTGATGTTGGTATTGGTGCTGTTCTTTTACAAGAAGATAATAATGGTATTGATCACCCAGTTTGTTACTTTTCTAAGAAATTTAACAAACATCAGAAAAATTACTCTACCATAGAAAAAGAGTGTCTTGCTTTAATTCTGGCAATCCAGCAGTTTGAAGTTTATTTAACCTCTTCAACTTCACCAATTGTTGTATTCAGTGATCATAACCCTTTAAGTTTTCTACACAAACTTAAGAATAAGAATCAAAGATTACTGAGGTGGAGTTTATTGCTTCAAGAGTTTAATCTTGACATAAGACACATAAAAGGGAAAGATAACATTATACCAGATGCTCTTTCAAGAGTTTGAAATTCCAATAGTCATTTTTCCCTTAATCAAGTTTAAACTGTTTATTTTTCTTTTAAATTGTAATTTCATTATCTTGACTATTTTCATTAGTCTGAAATAATTAATATTTGAGTTTGTCATTTCCTATGTATACTTCAGATAAAGTGTCACATACATGTATATAAATAATATTGCAAAAAAGAAAGATTTATTTCATAAACCTTTCTTTTTCTTTTCAAGGGGGGAAGTGTTATGTACATACCCAGTTATTCCTAGCTTTGTTCATGTATGTATCTATTTTTGAATGGTTTTCCCCTGTTGCTATTTTTAGAACTGAACTCTCTCTTGTAGAATATTGTGCTGGAAGTTTCCAGGCCTTTATACAATCTGATTACTAAGAATTATGCAACTGATTTTAACATGAATTTTCTGGAAGTTTCCCTGTTATTATAAAAGGAAAAGCTTTTTACATCTCAGTGTTCACTAGTTAATACATGATTGCCAGACTACAGTGGGGATTATTTTGTGTTTGTGTCTTATAATTAGTGCTTGGATTACATTCAGTTGGATTAGGATCAGACTAGACTAAAGTGAGGATTATTTCATGTGCTTGGATTACATTCAGTTTAGATCAGGATCAGATTGGAATTAAGACTGGAATAGTTTGTCTTCTGAATTTAACGTCTAAGGTATTGTTTTGTACTATTGTAATATTATCACTGTTTATTTGATATTTTTGTTAATAAATTCTGTTAATTGTTATCGTTTGTTGCTGGCTTCTTCTTTCTAGTTACGCCTGACTCGTAACAAAGGTCATTGTGGAAGTTGACTGTTTCAAGCAAAAAAATAGGATAAAACACTCAGCAGACAAAGGAAGAATTGCTCCCTAGGAGCAACTTTCCCTTTTTCCAACAATAGTCTTTTAAAGTGGAAACAGCTGTGCTCCTACACCTTTCAAATTTATTGCCTTTGTTTGCTTGACCCATTACCACACAATCCCTACATTTGACGACCCTGAGAAAGAAGCCTTTACAAAATATTGTGGGAAAAGGAGAAAATGCTGGTAACCAGCATTTTCTCCTTTTCCCACAATATTTTCTACCCTTCACAAAACAAATTTCAAATTTCCAGTCACTTTTATTTTGTCGTCTGTAAATGCTTTCGATTTGGACAAGCCTCAAATTTTGTCGTATGGTAAAGAGTTAATTGTTGTGTAACGCCGTGTCAACCGTATTTTAATCATTTCAAGGTGACAGTTCACAGAACCATTTTTTCTCTTATGTAATCCACCCTGAAAAAAGTGTTACTCGTTTCAGTGCACCAGTTGTGTCAACATATGTGCAAAAAATACACAGGTGCCATTTTTATTCCTTATCCGTGAAAAAATGTAAGCGCAGTAGGATGCGTGGGAACATTTCTGCTACATGTCGTTAATGAATCCGCAAAGTGCCTGGACCGAAAATTTATATAAAGCTTTATTTTTTTTTTCTTTTTTGTAAGAACTGACCATTATTGCACCAAATGGAATTCATGGACCCGTAATACTATGATCACCTGCTTGGTATCACGCGTCATGGAAATGTATCAAGCCCCCTTTTACTGAAGCATGGCTAATATCAATATCGTTTTTCTTTGTAATATAATGTTATTAATCAAGTGATTTCGTATTGGTCCAGTTACAGGTCCGAGGTCAGCCGTATTGGCCATATTGATTAATGACAATTTTATTAATTAACCCTTTACCAAACAATCTCTGATTTTTACGACCCTGAAAAAGAAGCCTTCTGAAAACATTGTGAGAAAAGGAGAAAATGCTGGTACCAGCATTTTCTCCTTTTTCTCACAATGTTTTCTACCCTGCTGGAAACAAATAGGAATTTTTGGGTTACGTTTACTTTGCCGCCTCCTTGAACGTGATTGGCTAAAAGTAAGCGCAGACGCTCACGCCACTGAACTTTTGACCAATCACGTTCAAGAATTTCTGTATTGGTCGCGGGTCATCAATATTGATACGAGGTCAACTGTATTGATCGGAGGTCAAGTTGTATTAAGCCGGGGTCACGACCTGTGTACCATACGAACTCAGAAATGTGACTGGTATCGCGTGGACCGGTTTCCATGTATAACTTCTATATATCCAATAGTTAATTAATAATACGTAGTAATCTACAGCCTCACAAACCTCATCGTCGGCACAAAATTCAATATCATTACAGGGACTGCTCTTGCCGTAAACTGGACAACTAAAACAAACAGGACCCCTTGGACTAGGATAATCTGTAAAAAAGGAATATAATCTCGGACTGTAATAAAAGTAGGTCATTCCCTGACAAAAAGGGGGCTTACAGCATCTCTGTGATTCATGCAACAAAGCTAGTCATCACATAATTATGGATCCATAAAAACAGTTTTGTTTAACTCTATACCAAACGACAAATTTATAGACCAGTCCAAATTCAGAGCATTTGCAGACAACAAAATAAATGTGACTGAAAAATCAAAATTTGATTCGGGAAGGATAGAAAACATTAAAGGAAAAGGAGAAAATGCTTGTTACCAGTATTTTTCTCCTTTTGCCACAATGCTTTCAAAAGGGTTGTACCACAGGGTCGTCAAAAGCCGTCAATATGTGGTTATGGGTTAACAACCGATCAAAAGAAAATGATATAAGGAAAAATGATATTGACATGCAGAAAATTTACCATAGCTAAAAGTTTCGACCCAGATCAACCTGCAAGGACTGCGCAGGTTGATCTGGGTCGATACTTTTTGCAGATGCACGAGGCCCCGTTTTCACAGAGCAAAACTCAATTTTGAAAATCTGCAATATTATATTTCATTCAGTGTGTCACTTGGGAATAATAGAATGCATGTTATGTAGAGATTTGAAACATGATAGGAACCCAATTCCATGAAAAAAACAAACACATTTAAACTATAGTGCCATTAAATGATGCACGATATTTACACGTGCATGTGACATAATCGCAGAAATATTTTCTTTTTATCCCAACGACAAAACTTTACACCGGTTCAAAATTCAATTCACTTGCAGTGAACAATTCAAATGTGGCCAAAATGGCAGAATTTGTTTCTAATGGGGTAGAGAACATAGTTGAAAAAGATAAAATGCTGGCTACTAGCATTTTTTGCTTTTTCCGCTATATTTTCAAAACCTTCTTTATCAAGGTCGTTAAACTCTGAATTGTGTTGTGAAGAGTTAAAGGAAAGTAAATCAAATATACGAAAAGTCTAGAAAAACACTTTTGTCAGTGAACAATTGGGTAGGTCAAAAATACAAGTTTCATCATTTGAGACTCATTTAGCTTGTCATCTGGAAATGCTTTCAATTTGGACAAGTCTACACTTTTGTCGTGTGGTACAGAGTTTAAGAACTAATCAAAACAACAGTATCGAACTAACCTGGTTGACTACAGAGATCCACATTACAGAGATCAGAGCTGCAGCACTGTAAACATGTCCTGTTTGTCAAACCCCTCCTATCACATGTCTATAATAAACATCAGATAATTTTTCAGGCATTTTTAGGACTTAATTATATCTGCTTTGAAATCAGAATGACAAAAATTTCAACACCGAATGCTTATCATTTTATCAAATATCTTTAGATAAACAGCTGACTGTTTTAACATCATAATGGAGTTAAAGCCTTCAACATTGCAAATGGAAGATCTACACTGTAAATATGTCCTGTTTGTCAGCTGCCTATTTTCATCATAAATCTTTGACTAGAAGACCATGAACAATGTGGAGGTTACCGAAATCAATCTTGACCTTTCCCACAAAGAACTTAATAAACAATCATAGAATTTTGAGTGGAAAACATGTACATATATACATACAACAATATTGACTTCTCTTCTCATTCAACAATTATACATCTTTGCTAATTAAGCAATTTTATAACAGAATGAAGTCATCATTGGAATTAAAATGTAACCATATGCTACTTTAATGAATATACTCGTAGATCTGAAAACGGGGAGTTACGTATGCTCATTGAATGAATGAAGTACCTGTTATTTTATAACAAATATATGCAAACATGTATAACCATTCAAAACAGGCTACAATTTAAGTGTCAAAACATGTAAGGTGTATACAAAGAACGAATAAAGCTTAAATAGCAAACAATTTGTTGGAAAATATAAGTAAATTGCGACATGAAGTTCTTTTCCGACGAATATTTCCAAAGGTATTCGACTCAGTTCGAAGTATGAAAATGTCAATCACCAAAATGATATACATTTTACAGTTTTTTAGTTTGTTTCAATATTACGCTTTTTGCCTTTATCCAGAAATTTGACTTGAAATTGATGCTTTTACATTTTGTAATTATTTTCACACCACTATTTTTAAATGAAATGACGTTGTCATCATACGTTTAGTCCACCATATAACGGGTTCACAAATGAACCGTAGAAAGCTTCGTAGGGATCTAGTGCACTACATGTTCAATTTGGAAAAATACTTGCACTTCATCACTGTTGATGATTTTGAAGCCAATCTCCAACATCAGTCATGGATTGGTGGCAGAGTGCTCGCTTGGGCTACAGAAGCAGAACTAACAGAGGATCTCACCAGTATGGCAAGGACACAGTAGTTTGAACAGACCGTATTTTAATAATTGGATTCAATTTTCGGGTAAGAGTAAAGATAACTCTTGATCCAATTGACCTATGAACCTACTGCTAGAAAATAGTCATTTTAGCCTGTTAAGCCCTGAGCAAAAGCTGACATATGCATATCAATAAAGGCAACATATTCAGAGAGGGATTGGTTGGAAATGACGAGCAAACGCACAGATCATGTACTAGAAGACCTAAACAAATGAGCATGCACCTATAAGATCTACCAAAATCCCAGATGTTGTCCCTTTTCCAAATAGTAAAGGATATAAGAACCAACCAAAAATAGATCTACTACAAAGAAGAACAGATCTGCCTTGCATGAAACGGGGCCCAGATGCATAAAGAGGGATTTCGAACGACTTCAAACAGTACCTGATCCCTAAAGAATCATAACGTCTATACTTGATACAGCAGATTTCACCCGAAAACTGAAGTAAATTGATAAACCACTTCCAGTTAATATCTTCATATTTCTTTTTCTGCTTTGATGCAGTCAAACTAGTTTCATCTGTGTCACGTGAAGGGGGAATGCAAGCTTATAAGGAACGCTTGTAATGAGATCTAGACAACTAAGGGGATGATGTAGATGATTAGAACTGTGCTAGAACACAATACTTTGTTCAGGAGATAAGAATTACATACAAAGAGATGGTCTAGCTATAGTTTCGAGACTTAGTAAGAACTTTGCCTGTACCTATTTGAGGAAGTGGTATGAAACTTTGTTAACAGCCTCGATCCAACCAGTCTTCTAGAAACGCTTTATTTATGATGGCTTTGGTGGAAGGACAAGGAGCAAGGCAGTGCTACGGGACTTTGCAGCCTTTGCTAACAGTATACATAAAAAAGCATCCATTTAGATATTAGATACCATATACGGCATATTAAGTTTTTGGATACATTGGTAAGGCTCTAGATTGGACATGTCCACACAAACCTCTACGTAAAACTAACTGACAAATTACTGTATTTAACTAGTTCATCAAACAACCCTCCCCCGATTATAAAGAAAAGATGAGCATACGGTCTTGGCTCAAAATATGCGAGAAGAATGAAGTCTTCAACAGACATTAAAACAATCTGAAAGTACTTTACCGCCCAGAAAAAAGAGAGACATATTAAGGGTCCACCTTCTAGTGGCATTTAATAATACATGAGCATGTGTGATAGTTCATGAAAAAACAAAGAAAATCATGATGATATCCTTGACAAATTGTAAACCAAATTGCAGAAAATGCAATCTGATCTACAAAGAGAAAGTTCGTGACGGTAAGACTGCATACAACCCTATCACAGATTTAATTTGCCGTACCTGCAATATTGGTTATGGAATATCATGTGCAGGGTGTAAATCAGTTGTGTATGTAGGTGAAACAGAGAGGGAATTACAAGCTAAGAAAGCAGAGCATCTCAGAAAAGATAAACCAATCAATTTCCGCTCTGGAATGAAAAGTCACTCAGAGTGTTACTGGAAAAATTACATTGGACAGAAAAAATAGAACGGCGGTTAAAGAAGGAATATGGATCTAAGAATTAGCAACAGTTAGACCGAATTAAGTACAGTTTTAACACCCCCATCAACAGTAATACAGTGCCAAAATGGCGCCAAACGACGTCAAAGTGCCAAATATCATCGGTATTTCAAACAGTGTCATGTCATCAATGACACCATTTCATCAAAGAATGGTGGTTTGAAAACAGTCACAAAATGTGGAAAGCATCAATTTCAGGTCATTTGTTTGATAAAGACAAAAGCCGGAATGTTCAGAGTAAGTATTTCTGAATTGTGTCTTATTCATTCCCGTAGAAATGTTCAGTGATTTAACAAAGTGATATGACTAAAACTTCCAAGTTATAATTGGTCGTAATATACCAGCTCTCAGTCTGGTCAGGTGTATTTAGCAGTAAAAATCTTTTTTTATCCATTCGATGCTTATGTTAGAATCAAGGAAATTGCAAAAAAAAAATAACATTTGGCTTACTCTTTCCCGTTTTATCTCCCTTTGAAACCGTGTGACGACTTCAGGATAATACTATAGTTTTATTCGATTCTCTTGACTTTCCCTCAGAAATTATCAGTAATTTTATAGTGTTGTTAAAAAAGAGTCGAATAGTATCCTGTTTCTAGGTGCTTGGCCAGATAGAATCTATCGCACTACTAGATGATCATGCTGCAAGTACTAATATAACTGTCTTTGAAATGATGCCCGTTTTATTGCTTTTTCATGAGAAAAGATAAAATAATGACTTACTGTCTTTGGAAAACAACCAATATTGTACAAATTACTGCCATGACTACTTGACACCAACTCTGATCCACAAATCTGTGCATAATGATCGACAGAATGTACGTATTTAGCATATATGTATATACAGTGAAACGTTACTTCGCTGAAAATTCGCAGTATTTGTTTATTGTGTAACATAAGTATTTTTGTATCTAACATAAGTTAATCAATCGCTGCTGTCAGTACACAAAAAAACAAGAGGGCCATCATGGCCCTGTATCGCTCCACTGACTTTTTAACCCTTTACCACACAAATTGAAGTGTTCATGACCCTGAAAATGAGGGCTTTTGAAAATAATGAACACTGTCAGGCTATATAAGCAGGTTTATTCATTGGCATAACAGGTAGAGTTCTAGGAAAAAAGACTAAATGACAGAAACCTTACTTTGAATTTACCCATGAGAGCATAATTAGTAACATCAAAATGAATCACTCTCTCTGAAAATAAAATATTTTCTATAAAAAAAAAATAAATATCTAGTACCAATCATGTATGACTGCAGTTTGATAATCAAGGGAGGTAAATAGTAACAAACTTTATCCATAATAATAGTTAACGCACACACGCATGGAAGGACGGGAGCAGGGACAGACGCACACCAGGCCATGACATAGACCCGCTGGCCTTCGGCCAGTGGAGCTAAAAAGCTTCCCTAGAGCTTCTTTCAGCAGTATCTCGGGTCCTGTGTGGCTCATTGGTAGTGTACGACTCGTAACGTGGAGGCCTGGGGCTCGAGCCTCACTGGAGGCATTTGGATTTGAGTGGGTGTGTACATAGGCAAGACAATTAAAGTGCTTAACCTTGCACTGGTGAAACCCAGGACGTGCATAAATAGGTTGCTGTCGACGTGGTATAACTGTAGCAGTGTTGAATCGACGTAAAAAAAACAACATTCAATTAATCGATAACTTTACCATTATTATCACAAAGCATTCTGTATCAGCCACTTGCTGCCTAACTACATAGAGGTCGTCATAATAATGTATGAAGTAAAAGAGGAATAGATACCGTTTGCAGTGCCTAACAGCATACTTAAAAACAAAATGAATCGATCGACCCGTAGTTTTCAAGCCATATAACATATCAACAGAAATTTATACCGCGCTCGATACATGATTGAATTATCCTTGTAAAAAATGAACAATGGAAAAGAGTCAGTGCTTTTGATTTTGTTATACTTTGGAACTATGGAAAAAAAAGCATTAAACCCCTTTTTCAAAGAGAATGACCCATTTATTTTTTTATCATTTTCCTTTTTGGTTTCAATGCTTATAAAATCGTATACTGCAAGTACATATCGTGGTCTACAGGAGGTTCTGAGTAAAAAAAAAGTGCATAGGGTTATCATTAATTATGTAAACATGTTATAATCTTAGGATAATGCCCTTTGACAAGATCTAAAAGATATCATGGTAAACATTTTACTGAATAACACTAAAATACCGTATAGAAAATTATGTTCCTTTCTGTTCGACATGCGTAGTGAATATAACAAACTATTCCTTCTTTGAAACCCTTACCTCGTTATCCTTACATGCAATAACAGTGCGACAATGTCTTGGTTGGAAAATATGGTCACAATGGAGACATGTAAGACTTTTACCTGTGAATCGTAAAAAGGGTGAAAAAAGGTCCTTATTTTTGTCAGTGAAGTACTCGGTTTCTAACACTTTATCATTATGTAAAGCATCGATGTTCTGAGGTGGAATTACCTAGGATCTCGAAAATTTGTGGTGCAACTCACACAAGATGGTGCTTTATATAATATAGTTTTGGACAAGCATATTTTTAAAATTCGATCTTAAACTGCCTGTGAAAAGTGTTTACACCGTTGGAGGCAGATCATGCCTGACCAACAGAGCTACCATTTGGAAAATAAATATGGTAGGCGTCTATCAGTATTACTATCTCAAGCTATTGCTTGTACCACTAGGCATAGGTGGATTTTTTTCACTCAGTTCATCTTTAAGCCCCTCCTTAATTTAATGGAAATATTTTCTCTAAAGGCAAGGCACCACTCTTTTAACTAAAGACTACTTTGAACACTTTTAAAGATCTATGTGGTAATGCTTGACACTAAACCAAACTCAAAACTGTGTACTTCCAAACAAGGAAAAATCGTACATATAATACTAGTAAATGGGTTCCATTAGTAACGTTATGTTTTGCAGTTGACCACATGGACAAGGCCAGTAACGCTAAGGGGCCATAATTTCAGTAATCTTAGCTAGGATTCATTTAAATGATATTTTTGTAAACATCAGAGCTTTAAGTCGTGGTGCTCAAGACAAGATGAACTTAAAAATTCTTTAAAGGAAATCCTACAAAATGCGACATACCTCAGCCGGATTTCATTTAGCGATATAATTAAATGATACAATTATTTCAGTAAAGATTAAGGACATTTAGATTTGAGATAATCATTACCGTCTTTGCCATAATACCTCTACAGCACAAACAGCAAACTGTTTGATTGTCCAAGAAGTAGACCAATTTCACAATATATAGATGAAGCAAAACATAACTGAGTAAAACGCTATATTTGCCATCTACTTATATAATGAAATTACCGCATGATAATGAATATCAAAGATTTGGTCACTTGAATTATACATAATCTTTTTTTAAGATATGAATAAATCAAGCCTAAATGGCTTGCAACTCGTGAAAAGGGACATTCGGACATTTGCTTCACTCATTCCCAAACGAAAATATATCAGGCTTGTCCAGTCGAAAGCATTTGCAGACGACAAAACAAAAGTAACTGAAAATTTTTTCTTTTCTGTGAAGGGTAGAAAATATTGTGGGAAAAGGAGAAAATGCTGGTTACCAGCATTTTCTCCTTTTCCCACAATGTTTTCTAAAGTCTTCTTTCTCAAGGTCGTCAAAAGTAGGGATTGTGTGGTAATAGGTTAAAGCGTCGTCCCGGATCAGCCTACGTAAGCCGCGCAAGCTTATCCCAGACGACACTTTCCGCTGTTGTCTTTTCCTGTTTTGCGCAAGTCTAGTGTAGGACAAAATCTAATATAGCCGTAAAGTGCCGTCTCGGTTTAGCCTGTGCGGGTTGCGAAGGCTGGTCTGAGACGACACTTTAGGCAAATGTCCGAGTTCCCCTCTATTTTGGGTTTAGCAGGTAATTATATGAGAGGCATGAGCATTTTGTTGAATAAATATCTAGTACATGTAATTCAAACAAAAAGCCAGATATGGTAATCATTGCCATTTTGAATCCAGGCTTTGCCATAACTATTTCTGGCTATTAAGTAATGATTGGTGATTGCTAAAGAATGCATTCTTCCTTCATATACATTAATACAAGTAAGGACAAACGAACCTAAATGAATATGAAATAAGGTAATGCATTTTAAGGCTAACATCCCGAATTCTCTAATCAGAGTTAAGACAATTCCACCACTGAAAAGCTCCCAAGCTGGGTTTTTCGAGAAAATTCCTTGACACATAAATTCATTTTGGTTCCTAGTAAAATTACATGTGTACAGATCTTAATGTACTTAAATCTGGTAATAATTATTATTTGAGCTACTTTTAAAAGCGATCTCACCGTCCATGTTGCATGTATAGAAAAAATGCATTCTCAAAGAGAGAGAGAGAGAGAGAGAGAGAGAGAGAGAGAGAGAGAGGGGAAGAAGAAGAACAGGCTTCAAAGAGCAAGTAATATTTTACATCTTCACTTTACCACAGCCTGACTTTCTGACATAAAACGTACCTTCTTGAAAAATTGATGCCACCGATATAAATAGTAATAAAAGCGCCCTCATTCTTGTTGGCTTTGAAAAGAAAAAAATACGAATTCTATCAGAAAAAGAAAAAAAATGTTCCCCGCAAAGAACGCAATCAAATTATTCTATTAAACAAAAAACCTCAAAGTCTTTCTTTCGGTTCATACGAAATATGATGTGCTCCAAAAGTATGACGAAACTCAAATAATTAATTTACTATTAACACGTTTGAGTATAGTTATACAAGTAGAATTATTTTCTATTTCACATTATCTTGGAACAGATCATTCTTTTAGTTTTAATGATACAATAAGATCATTTCTTGTGCCACCATCTAGGGAAAATCTACGGGTCAGCAGTGTTTAAGAAATAAGGCGTATGGTTACACAGCCTTGGACAATAAGGACACTACTTGCATATCTAAAACGTTAGTGTTCACTTTTATGGCCACTATAAATGTTTTTGCTACGTTTTACAAGGGTTAGTTTCCGCGACACGATGGGTCACTTAATATTACGCAGAAGAAAAGTGAAGGGTTTCAGTACGAAGGAACTGCTTATAAAAGCTTCATCCTTTACCAAATAAACCAATGTTTTTACAATCCCGAACTGTAAGCCCTTTTAGAACACTACAATAAAAAAGGCAAATTCTTGTAATAACAAATTTCTCCTTTCCCTTTTGTATTGGGATTTCAGACAAATTCTCCTTTTCACACACATTCAGTTTGTCGTTTCAAGATGAAAAAGTCCGTTGTATTGTCTGGTAAAGAGTAAAATTTGTCATCCCTCTGAGTCTTATCAGTGTCATACTTTCCTTATCTATCTTTACCTATATCAGACGACATAATTTTGGATTTGCCCAACTTGACAGCATTTGCAGATGGAATTTGTCATCAAACGCTTTAAAGTTTGTTTTACAATGGGGAAGGGGACATTGAAAGAAAAGCAGGAAATACCGGTCACCAGCATGTTTTTCCCCCATAATGTTTCCGAAAACTTTTTTATGGGTATCGTGAAAAGACGGGGGTTATTTCGTATCACAGAATTTTGATGACAACCTAGTCAAACGTGAATACTCATCATAAATCATTTCCTATATATATACATGTGGAAATATGAAATTTTTGAAGCCCGATCCAAGCCATTTCTCCTTTTTTTGTCAATTTCATTTCAAAAGCGGCCTGTTGAAGGATGATGACCTACATTTACTAGAGAACATGGGGTCCCCTCACGCCAGTGGCTTGGAAAGAATATTGTGTGGAGTACTGGTAGGGGAAACTCCACGAAAGTATAGAGAGGTGCACTGACCGCCGTGACAATGTAGAAAAAATGTTAACACGAGGACCATCATGGTCCTATATCGCTCACCTGGGTACCAAGCTGTAAAATCAAACTTTTGACTCCTAGGCAGAGCCAGTTTTGACCCCAGGGGCATACTAAGACAAAACTTGGTAGACGTCCACTAGGAGATGCTACTAACAAAATATCAAAGCTCTATGCCTTCTAGTTTCAGAGAAGTAGACTTTTAAAGTTTTCCTTCTTTGTTCCTATGTTTCGAACTTGTGACCCCTGAGGCAGGGCAAGATTTGACCCCAGGGGCAAAGTATGAAGAAACTTTGTAGAAGTCCACTAAGAGATGCTACATACCAAACATACCAAATATCAAAGCTCTACACCTACTAGTTTCAGAGAATAAGAAATTTAAAGTTTTCCTTCTTTGTTCCGGTTTTAAAATTGTAACTCCAGGGGCGGGACCAGTTTTGACCCAAGGGGCATCAACAATCTTGGTAGAGGTCCACTAAAAGATGCTATATACCAAATATCAAAGCTCTGCACCACCTACTTTCAGACAAGAAGAATTTTAAAGTTTTCCTTCATTATTTCTATGTTTCAAACTTGTGAGGCCAGGGGCGGGGCCAGTTTTCACCACAAGGTCATCATATGAACAATCTTGGCAGAGGTCCACTAGGAGATGCTAAATACCAAAATTCAAAGCTCTGCACCACCTAGTTTCAGTCAAGAAGAATATTAAAGTTTTCCTTCTTTGTTGCTATGTTTCAAACTTGTGACCCCCGCGGCGGGGCCAGTTTTGACCCCAGGTACATCATATGAGCAATCTTGGTAGAGGTCAACTAGCAGATGCTACATATTAAATATCAAAGCTCTGCATCGTCTAGTTTCAAAGAAGAAGATTTTTAAAGTTTTCCTTCTTTATTCCTAAGTTTCAAACTTGTGAGGCCAGGGACGGGGCCAGTTTTCACCCAAGGGGTATCATATGAACAATCTCGGTAGAGGGCCACTAGGAGATGCTACATGTACATACCACATATCAAAGCTCTACGCCGTCTAGTTTCAGAGAAGAAAAATACCCAAGGGGTATCATATGAACAATCTCGGTAGAGGTCCACTAGGAGATGCTTCATACCACATATCAAAGCTCTACGCCTTCTAGTTTCAGAGAAGAAAATTTTTAAAGTTTTCCTTCTTTCTTTCTATGTTTCAAACTTGTAACCCCCGAAGCGGGGCCAGTTTTGACCCCAGAGGCATCACATGAACAATCTTGGTAGAGGTCCACTAGGAGACGCTACATTCCAATATAAAAGCTCTGCGCCAACTAGTTTTAGAGAATTATTTTAAAGTTTTCCTTCTTTGTTCCTAAGTTTCAAACTGGTGACCCCTTGGGCGGGTCCAGTTTTGACCCCAGGGGCATTTTTTGAACAGTCTTGGTAGAGGTCCACAAGAAATGCTACATACCAAATATAAAAGCTCTGCACCTCCTAGTTTCAGAGAAGAAGATTTTTAAAGTTTTCCTTCTTTGTTCCTAAGTTTCAAAATTGTTACCCCCGAGGCGGTGCCAGTTTTGACCCCAGGGGTATCCTATGAACAATTTTGGTAGAGGTCCACTAGGAAATGCTAAATACCAAAATCCAAAGCTCTGCACCACCT
The DNA here is from genome assembly GCA_943736015.1 of Tridacna crocea. NCBI lineage: Eukaryota > Metazoa > Mollusca > Bivalvia > Cardiida > Cardiidae > Tridacna > Tridacna crocea. The sequence continues at coordinate 3,590,767 of OX031066.1, read as the reverse complement.
AGTTTCAGACAAGAAGAATATTAAAGTTTTCCTTCTTTGTTCCTATGTTTCAAACTTGTGACCCCCGGGGCGGGGACAGTTTTGACCCCAGGGGCATCATATGAACAATCTTGGTAGAGTTGGTAGAGGTCCACTAGGAGATGCTCTTTACCACATATCAAAGCTCTGCGCCTTCTAGTGTCAGAGAAGAAGATTTTTTAAAATTTCCTTCTTTGTTCCTAAGTTTCAAACTTGTGACCCCCGGGGCGGGGCCAGTTTTTTATCCCAGGGGCACCGTATGAACAGTCTTGGTAGAGGTCCACAAGGAGATGTTATATACCAAATATCAAAGCTTTGCACAAACTAGTTTCAGAGAATAAGTAATTCTAAATTTTCCTTCTTTGTCCCTATGTTTCAAACTTGTGACACCTGGGTGGGGGGCAGTTTTGACCCAGGGATATCATATGAACAATATTGGTAGAGGTCAACTAGCAGATGCTACATTCCAAATATCAAAACTCTATGCCTGGTAGTTTCAGAGAAGTAGAATTTTAAAGTTTTCTTTCTTTTTTCCTGTTTCGAACTTGTGACCCCTGGGGTAGGGCAAGATTTGACCTCAGGGGCATAGTATGAAAAAAACTTTGTAGAAGTCCACTAAGAGATGCTACATACCAAATATCAAAGCTCTACGCCTTCTGGTTCAAAGAATAAGAAATTTAAAATTTTCCTTCTTTGTTCCGGTTTTAAAATTGTGACTTCCGGAGCGGGACCAGTTTTTACCCAAGGGACATCATATGAACAATCTTGGTAGAGGTCCACTAGGAGATGCTACATACCAAATATCAAAGCTCTGAACCATCTACTTTCAGACAAGAAGAATTTTAAAGTTTTCCTTCATTATTTCTATGTTTCAAACTTGTGAGGCCCGGGGCGGGGCCAGTTTTGACCACAAGGTCATCATATGAACAATCTTGGTAGAGGTCCACTAGGAGATGCTACATAACAAATATCAAAGCTATGCACCACCTAGTTTCAGACAAGAAAAATATTAAAGTTTTCTTTCTATGTTCCTATGTTTCAAACTTGTGACCCCCGGGGCGGGGCCAGTTTTGACCCCAGATACATCATATGAGCAATCTTGGTAGAGGTCAACTAGCGATGCTACCTACCAAATATCAAAGCTCAGCACCGTCTAGTTTCAGAGAGGAATTTTTAAAAGTTTTTCTTCTTTATTCCTAAGTTTCAAACTTGTGAGGCCCGGGACGGGGCTAGTTTTCACCGAAGGGGTATCATATAAACAATCTCGGTAGAGGGCCACTAGGAGATGCTACATACCACATATCAAAGCTCTACGCCTAGTTTCAAAGAAAATTTTTTTTTAAAATTTTCCTTCCTACTTCTATGTTTCAACTTTGTAACTCCCGGGGCGGGGCCAGTTTAACCTCCAGGCATCATATGAACAATCTTATTAGAGGTCCACTAGGAGATGCTACATTCCAATATAAAAGCTCTGCGCCAACTAGTTTCAGACAAGAAGAATTTTAAAGTTTTCCTTCTTTGTTCCTAAGTTTGTGACCCCTTGGGCGGGGCCAGTTTTGACCCCAGGGGCATCATATGAACGGTCTTGGTAGAGGTCCACAAGAAATGCTACATATCAAATATCAAAGCTTTGCACCTCCTAGTTTCAGAGAAGAAGATTTTTGAGGTTTTCCTTCTTTGTTCCTAAGTTTCAAACTTGAGAGCCCCGGGGCGGGGCCAGTTTTTACCCCAGGGGCATCCTATGAACAATTTTGGTAGAGGTCCACTAGGAGATGCTACATTCCAAATATCAAAGCTCTGCACCACCTCTTTTCAGACAAGAAGATTTTTTGAGGTTTTCCTTCTTTGTTCCCATGTTTCAAACTTGTGACCCCCGGGGCCGGGACAGTTTTGATCCCAGGGGCATCATATGAACAATCTTGGTAGAGTTGGTCTAGGTACACTAGGAGATGCTACTTACCACATATCAAAGCCTTGTGCCTTCTAGTTTCAGAGAAGATTTTTAAAGTTTTCCTTCTTTATTCCCAAGTTTCAAACTTGTGACCCCCAGGGCGGGGCCAGTTTTTTATCCCAGGGGCATCATATGAACAATCTTGGTAGAGGTCCACTAGGAGATGTTACATACCAAATATCAAAGATTTGCACCACCTAGTTTTAGAGAATAAGAAATTTTAAGTTTTCCTTTTTAGCTTCACTGCCCGAAGGCCAGCGGGCTTATGTCATGGCTCGGTGTCTGTCGTGCGTGCGTCTGTCTGTGCGTGCGTCCGTGCGTTAACTTTTATTTCGAACATCTTCTTCTCTGAAACTACCCATCCAATTTTGATGAAACTTTACAGAAATGATCCTGCCATGGTTCTCTTCAGAATTCCTTGAAAGAATTTTATTCCTTCAAAAACTCTGGTTGCCATGGCAACAAAACTGAACAAGAGGGCCAAGATGGCCCTGGATCGCTCACCTGAATTTTTGAGATGACCATAGTCTATTTTTTTTTTGAGGTATTGAAACATTGGAACCAAATTTATAATTTTGCTAAGCAATTTTCAAAAGGTCACCTGTAAAAGTCATTTCGAAATCTGACCATCAGTTTCAAAAAAAAGAATTTTTAAGAATTCTTCATTTCTGTGTAAGAGCAAGTAGCCCCCATCCATGAGAGCCATGTTTCTTGATGGATCAAAATTTACGAACAAGTTTTGAAAAGGGTCACCCAAGGAACATCTCTCTGAAATTATTTTAAAATCTGACCAGGGGTTTCAGAGAAAGAGAATTTTAAAGAATTTCATCATGTCCATATAGTGCAAGTAGCCCCCATTCACAAGAGCCATGTTTCTTGACGGATCAAAATTATATGTACAGCTTTTGGAAAGGGTCACCCAAGGAACATCTCTGTCAGATTATTTTAAAATCTGACCACGGGTTTTAGAGAAGAAGAATTTTCAAGAATTCCTTCATTTCCATATAGTGCAAGTAGCCCCCATTCACTAGAGCCATGTTTCTTGGCCAATCAAAATTTCGCGAACAATTTTAGAAAAGGGTCACCCAAGGAACATCTCTGTGAAATTATTTCAAAATCTGTCCAGCCATTTCAGAGCAGAAGAATTTTCAAGAATTTCTTCATTTCTGTATAGTGCAAGTAGCCCCCATTCACCAGAGCCACATTTCTTGACCAATCAAAATTTCGCGAACAATTTTTGAAAAGGGTCACCCAAGGAACAAGTCTGTGAAATTATTTCAAAATCTAACCAGCTGTTTCAGAGAAGAAGAATTTTTAAGAATTTCTTCATTTCTGTATAGTGCAAGAAGCCCCCATTCACCAGAGCCACATTTTTTGATGGAACAAAATTTCACGAACAATTTTTGAAAAGGGTCACCAAAGGAACATATCTGTGAAATTATTTCAAAATACGACCAGTGGTTTCAGAGGAGAAGATTTTTAAAGAATTCCTTCATTTCTGTATAGTGCAAGAAGCCCCCATTCACCAGAGCCACATTTTTTGACGAATCAAAATTTCACGAACGTTTTTTGAAAAGGGTCACCCAAGGAACATATCTGTGAAATTATTTCAAAATCCGACTAGCGGTTTCAGAGGAGAAGATTTTTAAAGAATTTGCTAAAAAATTCCATTTGGTTGCCATGGCAACCAGAGTTTTTGATGGAATCAAATTCTGTGAACAATTTTTAAAGAGGACCTCCCAAGGAACATTCCTGCCAAGTTTGGTCCAAATCCGCCCAGCGGTTTAGGAGGAGTTGATGTTTAAAGAATTGTTGACGACGCACGACGGACGACGGACGACGGACGACGCACGACGGACACCGGGTGATCCTAAAAGCTCCCCTTGAGCACGTTGTGCTCAGGTGAGCTAAAAATATTGAAAATTTTTAAAAATCTTCTTCTCTGAAACCATAAGGCCTAGGGCTACTAAATTTGGCATGTAGCTTTATCTAGTGGACCTCTACCAAGTTCCTTCAAATATTAACCCTGGGGTCAAAATTGGCCCCACCCTGGGGGTCACAATTTTTATATGGGCTTATATAGGGAAAACTTTAAAATCCTTCTGGTACCTAGCCATAGCGCCTAGGGCTACCAAATTTGGCATGTAGCTTTATCTAGTAGACCTCTACCCAGAGTGCCCAAATGAAAGCCCAGAGGTCAAATTTGGCCCGGCCCCGGGGGTCACAAGTTTTATATGGGCTTATATAGTGAAAACTTTAAAAATCTTTTCGTACCACGCCATAAGGTCTACGGCTACTCAATTTTGCATCAAGCTTTATCAAGTGGTTGTCTACCAAAGGTGCCCAAATTGTAGCCCTGGGGTCGAATTTGGCCCTGTCCTGGGGGTCACAAGTTTTACATGGGCTCATATTGGGAATTTTTTTAAAAATCTACTTGTACCTAGCTATAAGGCCTAGGGCTACCAAACTTTGCATGTAGCTTTATCTAGTGGACCTCTACCAGGAGGGCCCAAATTATAGCCTTAGGGTCAAGTTTGTCCCCACACCAGGGGTCACACGTTTTACATGGGCTTTTGTGATGAAGACTTTCTAAGTCATCTTGTTACTAACCATAATAAAGACTAGGACCACTAATTTTAGCCCTTTCTCATGGACTTTATGTTTTACAGGGCCTTTTATTGAGAAAACTTTGAAAATCTTCTTGTTTATAACCACACATTCTAGACCTGCATTATATGGGGCTTTTTCTTGTAGACCTCCACCAGGATTCAAGTAATTATAGCTTTGTGGTCAAAACTGGATTTGCCCTGGGGTCACAACTTTTTTGTTGGTTTTTATGGAAGAAAAACTGTATGCCCTCAAATTTTAAACCAGTTGGCCAAATAATGTAATGTTTGGCTTGTAGTGTTTTTACGAATTAGCAAGTGGAGCGATACAGGGCCATCATGGCCCTCTTGTTTGTTCCTATGTTTCGAAATTGTGACCCCCGGGGCGGGGCCAGTTTCGACCTAAGGGGCATCATATGAACAATCTTGGTAAAGTATGGGCAAAGTATGAAGAAATGTTGTAGAAATCCACTTAGAGATGCTACATATCAAATAACAAAGTGCTACGCCTTCTAGTTTCAGAGAAGTAGAATTTTTAAGGTTTTCCTTCTTTGTTCCTATGTTTCAAAATTGTGACCCCGGGGCTGGGCCAGTTTTGACCCCAGGGGCATCATATGAACAATCTTGGTAGAGGTTCACTAGGAGATACTACATACCAAATATCAAAGCTCTGCACTACCTTGTTTCAGACAAGAAGAATTTTAAAATTTTCCTTCTTTATTTCTATGTTTCAAACTTGTGACCCCCGGGGCGGGGCCAGTTTTTACCCCAAGGACATCAAATGAACAATCTTGGTAGATGTCCACTAAGAGATACTACATACCAAAATATCAAAGCTCTGCACCGCCTATTTTCAGACAAAAATAATTTTTAAGTTGTCCTTCTTTGTTCCTATGTTTCAAACTTGTGACTCCCGGGGCGGGGCCAGTTTTGGCCCAAGGGGCATCATATAAACAATCTTGGTAGAAGTTCACTAGGAGATACTACATACTAAATATCAAAACTCTGCACCACCTTGTTTCAGAGAAGAAGAATTTTAAAGTTTTCTTTCTTTGTTCCTATGATTCAAACTTGTGACCCCCTGGGTGGGGCCAGTTTTGACCCCAGGGACCTCATATGAGCAATCCTGGCAGAAGTCCACTAGGAGATGCTACATACCAAATATCAAAGCCCCGGGGGTCACAAGTTTGAGACATAGAAATAAAGAAGGAAAACTTTAAAATTCTTCTTGTCTAAGACTAGGTGGTGCAGAGCTGTGATATTTGATATGTAGTATCTCCTAGTGAACTTCTACCAAGATTGTTCATATGATGCCCCTTTGGTCAAAACTGGTCCCGCCCCGGGGGTCACAAGTTTGAAACAAAGGAACAAAGAAGGAAAACTTTATAATTCTACTTCTCTGAAACGAGAAGGCGTAGAGCTTTGATATTTGATATGTAGCATCTCTAAGTGGATTTCTACAAAATTTCTTCATACTTTGCTCTTGGGGTCAAAAATTGGCCCGCCCCAGGGGTCACAAATTCGAAACATAGGAACTAAGAAGGAAAACTTTAAATTTCCACTTCTCTGAAACTAGAAGGCGTATAGCTTTGATATTTGGTAAGTAGCATCTTCTAGTGGACCTCTACCAAGGTTTTTCTTAGGATGCCTCTGGGGTCAAAACTGGCCCTGCCCAGGGGTCACAAGTTTGATTTTACAGCTTGGTACTCAGGTGAACGATATAGGACCATCATGGTCCTCTTGATTTTTATGTTTGATAAGAATCATGCATTGAAAAATATGTAAAACATGAAGTTTAACACTAAATTATTTGATAATTGTGGCCGTTCACATTTTGATCTTTATTTTTTGTGCCATTTCAAATTTTCAGCAAATGTTTCAAAATGTGAAAAGTATTTATCAACTTGATGTTCTTGGGTCTTGAAATGGTGGAAGATATCTGAAGTGGTTTTTTTTTATGTCATAGTTTCAGAGAAGAAGATTCTTAAAATTTTCCTTCTTTGTTCCTTACTTTCAACCTTGTGACCCCCGGGGCGGGGCTAGTTTTGACCCCCGGGGCATCATATGAACACTTTTGGTAGAAGTCCACTAGGAGATGCTACACACAAAATATCAAAGGTCTGCACGGTCTAGTTTCAGAGAAGAAGATTTTTGAAGTTTTCCTTCTTTGTTCCTATGTTTCAAACTTGTGACCCCTGGGGCGGTGCCAGTTTTGACCCCAAGGACACCATATGAACAATGTTGGTAGAGGTCCACTAGGAGATGCTAATGTAATGAAGTGCTCATGGTGAGCTTTTGTGGGCCGATCTTGGTGAAACTTGGCAGGGATGTTCCTTGGGTGAAACTCTACCAAAGGTGTTCAAGAGATTGAATTCCAGCCATAACTCTGGTTGCCATGGCAATCAAAATGAAAAAACCAGCAAAATCTTTGAACATCTTCTTCTCTGAAACCAGAAGTCGTAGAGCTTTTATATTTGGTATGTAGCATCTCCTAGTGGACTTTGTTCCTATGTTCCAAACTTGTGGCCCCGGGGCAGAGCCAGTTTTGATCCCATTGAAATCATATGAATAAACTTGGTAGACGTCCACCAGGAGATGCTACATACCAAATATCAAAGCTCTGCACCGTCTAGTTTCAGAGAAGAAAATTTTTTAAAATTTTCCTTCTTTGTTCCTTAGTTTCAAACTTTTGACCCCCGAGCCGGGGTTAGTTTTGACCCCAGGGGCATCATATGAATACTTTTGGTAGAGGTCCACTAGAAGATGCTACATACAAAATATCAAAGGTCTGCACCGTCTAGTTTCAGAGAAGATTTTTGAAGTTTTCCTTCTTTGTTCCTATGTTTCAAACTTGTGACCCCCGGGACGGTGCCAGTTTTGACCCCAAGGTCATCATATAAAGAATGATGGTAGAGGTCCACTAGGAGATGCTACATACTAAATATCAAAGCTCTACGCCTTCTTGTTTCAGAGAAGAAGATTTTTAAAATTTTTCTTCTTCGTTCCTATGTTTCAAACTTGCAACCCCCGGGCGGGGCCAGTTTTGACCCCAGGGGCATCATATAAGCAATCTTGGTAGAGGTCGACTAGGTGATGCTACATACCAAATATCGAAGCTCTTCTAGTTTTAGAGAAGAAGATTTTCAACTATTTTGCTATTTTATTCCTTTTGGTTGCCATGGCAGAGTTATGGCTGGAATTCAATCTCCTGAACAACTTTGGTAGAGCTTCCCCCAAGAAACATCCCTGCCAAGTTTCATCAAGATTGGCCCAGTGGTTTAGAAGGAGAAGATGTTTAAAGAAATTGTGTACGACGCACGACGGACGATGCACGACGGACGACGGACATTTGGCGATCACAAAAGCTCACATTGAGCACTTCGTGCTCAGGTGAGCTAAAAAGCTATTTCTGATATTCCTGTACCTACATGCAAAAGACAATCTATGAGATATCTTGGTATAGCTGGTCACTACAAGGAATTCTGCGGTAATTTTCCTGTAATTGCTGAGCCACTGACAAGTCTTTTCTGCAAACGTAAAAAAGTATGAAATGATGATTGTTAAAAACCTTTCGATAAAGTGAAAGCCATACTAACAGGGGCAAAGATGGCCATGGATCGCTCACTCGAATTTTTGAGATCGACAAAAAATTCCCTGCAATCTTTGAAAAGAGTCAAACTAGGGACATTACTGTGAAATTATTTCAAAATCTGACCAGCTGTTCCAGAGATGAAGAATTAAGAAATTCCTCTTCATGTTCCTATAGTGCAAAATAAAACACTACCAGAGCCATGTTTATTGACAGTTCAAAATTTCCCGTTTGTCAAGGGATCAACATTTCCCGTACAAGTTTTGAAAAGGGTCACCCAAGGAACGTCTTTGCTAAGTACTTTAAAATCTGACCAGTGGTTTCAGAGAAGAAGAATTTTTGAGAATTCCTTCGTTTCTGTATAGTGCAAGTACCCCCATTTCACCAGAGCCACGTTTCTTGACGGATCAAAATTTTGCGAACAGTATTTGAAAAAGGTCACAAAAACATCTCTGTGAAATTATTTCAAAATCTGACAAGCTGTTTCAGAGAAAAAGAATTTTTTAGGACTTCTTCATTTCTGTATAGTGCAAGTAGCCTATATTCAATAGAGCCATGTTTCTTGACGGATCAAAATTTCCCTAACAATTTTTGGAAAAGGGTCACCCAAAGAACATCTCTGTGAAATTATTTTAAAATCTGACCAGTAGTTTCAGAGGAGAAGATTTTTAAAGAATTATTTTTAGAAAATTCCATTTGGTTGCCATAGCGACCAGAGTTTTTGATGAAATCGAGTTGCTGATACAATTTCTGAAGTTAACTTCCCAAGGAACATTCCAGCCAAGTTTGGTTCCCCCTGAAAGCTCCCCTTGAGCGCGCTGTGCTCAGGTGAGCCAAAGACTGAACCAGATCTTTTGGCCCCTAGTTTTGGGGGGAAAAAGATTGCAATAGATGTTAGTGATAATGGTGCCGGTGCCGTTTTACTTCAATGTGATTGTAATGGTTCCAGTTGGTTATTATTCTAAAAAAAATAACAAACATCAGAAAAATTACCCAACAATAAGAAAGGAGTATTTTATCTCTTATTCTTGCTCTTCAGCACTGCGAAATATATTTGTCATCTTCTCCAGCATCCATCATTGTATATAGTGATCATAATCCTCGGATATTTATCCACAAAATGAACTGGAAGAGTTAACGTAAAGTCCGGTTGAGTATGTTTTTGCTAGAATATAACATGGATACGAGACTTATAAAAGGTAGGGATATTATCCTCGATGCTTTGTCTGGAGTCTAAGTGGTAAATAATTGACATTAGTCTTTATGTATAGTGTATTTTCATGTATAGTGTACTGATAATTATGTTTTATATTCTAACAAAAGAAAGTTTTAATTCTAAAAAAACTTTCTTTTCCTTTAGGAGAGGGTGTGTTATATATATCTTGGATATACAGTGACCTGTTTTCAGAATATTCTAGAAATATTGTTATGTACATACCCAGTTATTTCTAGCTTTGTTCATGTGTGTATCTATTTTGAATGGTTTTCCCCTGTTGCTATTTTTAGAGCTGGATTCTCTCTTGTGGAATATTGCTCTGGAAGTTTCCGGGCCTTGTTACAATTTGATTACTAAGAATTATGCAACTGATTTTAACATGAATTTTCTGGAAGTTTCTCTGTTATTATAAAAGGAAAAGCTTTTTACATCTCAGTGTTCACTAGTTAATAGATGATTGCCAGACTACAGTGGGGATTATTTTGTGTTTGTGTCATAATTAGTGCTTGGATTACATTCAGTTTGGATTCGGATCAGACTAGACTAAAGTGAGGATTACTTCGTGTGTTTGGATTACTTTCAGTTTGGATCAGGATCAGACTGGAATTAAGACTGGAATAATTTGTCTTTTGAATTTAACGTCTAAGGTATTGTTTTGTACTATTGTAATATTGTCACTGTTTATTTGATATTTTTGTTAATAAATTCTGTTAATTGTTATCGTTTGTTGCTGGCTTCTACTTTCTAGTTACGCCTGACTCGTAACAGAAATTGGGGGCTCGTCCGGGAATGGAAAATAGACTAACGCATTCGTTTTCCTTTTGGGATTAACCATCGATTGAAAAAGAAAAAAAAAGACATAGACGTTTGCTTTTCACAATTTGAATAAATCTAATACATCCTGTTAGTCAAAATTACTAATCAGTAATTATAATTCAATTTTGTACTTGAATCCAGCAACAAACAAACATGTCTTTTGACTTAGATAAATTTACGTCTGAACCGTCTGTGGAGTTATTGAATTTAGGTAAAAAGACTGATTTGCTAAATCTTGCTAAACACTATAAATTGTCTGAAGTAAAATCTTCATTGCGTAAACATGAAATTAAGAACATTTTGGTACAATATTTTGTTGATGAGGAGATTTTTAATGAAAATGCTCTTTCCCTGATAGTTGACGTTCAGTCAGTTTCAAGTTCGAAAGAACTTGAATTAAAATTGCAGATCAGACAATTAGAAATTCAGGAAAGAGAGAAGGAAAGAGAAAGGGAAAGAGAAAGGGAGAGAGAAGAAAGGGAAAGGGAAGAGAGAGAGAAGGAGAGAGAATTTCAATTAAAAATGAAGGAAATAGAAATGCAAGAAAGAGCAAATCAGCCGAAGCAAAAGATTGAATACAATTTTGATGTTACAAAACATATTAGGCTTGTTCCTCCATTTCAAGAAAAAGAAGTTGATAAATACTTCCAACACTTTGAAAAAGTTGCAGAAAACTTAAATTGGCCAAAAGAGCACTGGACTTTGCTTCTGCAAAGTGTTTTGATAGGCAAAGCTCGTGAAATTTATACACAACTAGGTGTTGAACAATGTCATCATTATGAGACTGTTAAAGAACTTATTCTCAAAGGTTATGAGCTGGTCCCAGAAGCATATAGACAAAAATTTAGAAATTGTAAAAAAGATTCTAACCAGACTCATGTTGAATTTGCTAGGAACAAAGAACAGTTATTTGATAGATGGTGCTGTTCTAGGAAAGTAGACCAAAATTATGATAAACTAAGACAACTTGTGTTAGTTGAGGAATTCAAACGTTGTATTCAATTTGATGTTAAGACATTCTTAGACGAAAAACAAGTTGAAACTTTAGAAGAAGCAGCTCGTCTGGCTGATAATTACTACCTTACACATAAAGTTTCTTTTATTGCTAAATCCAAACCTACTTCCTCACATCCCCAAAATAAATCTACGTCTGGTAATTCATCTGGCATGCCCAGTCAATCCAATACACCCAAACCCAATTCTACTAGTGAAACCAAAAGTCAATATCCCTTATCTCAACCCACTTGTAACTATTGTAAGAAACCTGGTCACCTTGTTTCTGAATGTTTGAAATTAAAAAGGAAGTTAGAAAGTGATGAAACCAAACCAACAGGGCTCACCACTCTTAGACCAAGGCCACAGTCTTCTATTAAAACCAATACAATTGACATAGTTACAAAACCTAAGTCTGATTCTACTATGGAGATTTTTGAACCATTTATGTTGAATGGTTTTGCATCACTTTCAGGTGATAATTGCCCACCTACCCCTATTAAAATTTTAAGAGACACAGGAGCTTCTCAATCTCTTATTTTAGCAGATATACTGCCTTTTTCTGAGAAGACTTCTTCCGGTACTAGTGTCCTTATTCAGGGTGTAGAGTGTGGAACTGTTAATATCCCTCTCCATCACGTTAATTTGTCATCAGATTTGGTTACTGGGCTTGTGGTTATTGGTATTAAACCTTCCTTACCATTTAAAGGTGTCCATTTATTGCTAGGCAATGACTTAGCTGGAGATAAGGTTGTGGTTAATCCACTTGTAACTGACACACCAAATATAGGTCAAACAGATGACCCTATCGAGCAGGAAATTCCTGACTTGTATCCTTCTTGTGCAGTTACCCGAGCTATGGCTAAAAAGGCCATTTTGAAAAACTCAAACTCTGACATTGACTTGACAGATACTTTTATCGGTCAATATTTTAATACTGAGATTAAAAAGTCTCTTGATCCCTGTTTGTCTGATACTCAGACAGACTCGTCAATGTCTTGCCATTCGCCACCACGGTCTATTGACCAAGGTCACGACACGCTGTCAAAGTCACAGCTTATCCAGGAACAGCAAACTGATCCTGAGATTTCAAAATTAATTTTTAGGGCTTTACCTGAAGATGAAATTTCACAAGTCCCAATGTGTTACTATATAAAGAATGGGATTCTTATGAGAAAATGGCGACCATTTGATGTCCCAGCTGATGATGAATGGGCTGTTTACCACCAAATTGTGGTTCCAAAGTCATATCGTCATGAAATACTAAGTATAGCCCATGAAAGTCCTATGTCAGGTCATCTAGGTATAAACAAGACCTATCACAAAATTATTACTCATTTTTATTGGCCTGGTCTCAAATCAATATCTCTAAATATTGTAAAACTTGCCATACATGTCAAATGGTAGGTAAGCCCAACCAAACCATTCCCAAAGCTCAATTACAACCTATTCCTGCTTTTGATGAACCTTTCAGTAGGATACTTATAGATTGTGTTGGTCCTTTACCTCGAACCAAGTCAGGAAATGAGTATCTCTTAACAATTATGTGTACGTCTACACGTTTTCCTGAAGCTATTCCTTTAAGGAACATCAAAACAAAGTCCATAGTCAAAGCTCTTTTAAAATTTTTCACATTTGGTGGTCTTCCAAAATCAGTTCAGTCTGATCAAGGGTCAAATTTTATGTCTGGTATATTCCAACAGGTTATGCATGAATTAGGAATCAAGCAATACAGGTCATCCGCCTATCACCCTGAAAGTCAAGGTGCTTTAGAAAGATTTCATCAGACGTTAAAAAATATGATAAGATCATATTGCTTTGACACTGAAAAAGATTGGGATGAGGGCATCCATTTGTTACTATTTGCAGCCAGAGAATCTGTACAAGAATCTCTTGGTTTCAGCCCTTTTGAATTAGTTTTTGGCCATTCTGTTCGTGGACCTTAAAAACTTTTGAAAGAGAAATTTCTCTCAAATGATGAAACACCTTTGAATTTACTACAGTATGTTTCTGACTTCAGAAATATACTGTCTAGGGCATGTGAGGTTGCTAGGTCTAATCTTAAAACGTCTCAGGGCAAAATGAAAGCAAGATATGACAACCATGTTATTGATAGAAAATTTAAACCAGGTGACAAAGTCTTTGCTCTTTTGCCAATACCTGGCAGACCTCTACAGGCAAGATATTTTGGACCCTACACTATTGACAAGAAAACAAGTGATTTGAACTATATAATTAATACTCCAGGAAGGCGTAAAAACAAACAAATGTGTCATGTAAATATGTTAAAGGAATACTTTGACAGAGATAGCTCTATTTCAAAACTAATTACAGTTGTAAACAATGTCCCACAAGAATCAAATGTATCTGATCTTGAAGTAAATTCGGACTTTATTGATAAATCTGATCCTGGTCCATCTAAACTTGAGAATTCTGATATTTTGAGAAACCTCGACAACAAACTTTCTCACTTGGAACCATCGCAGCAGAAAGAGCTGAAACAGTTGATACATGAATATGAACATTTATTTCCTGATATCCCCACAAGAACAGATAAAATCTATCATGATGTCATTGTGGAAGATTCTAAACCAATAAAGCAACATCCATATAGAATGAATCCTTTGAAACAGAAATACCTCCAAGATGAAGTAAAATACTTACTGGAAAATGACTTTATTGAACCTAGCCAGAGTAATTACAGTTCACCATGTATATTAGTACCTAAATCAAATGGAACTTATAGAATGTGTACTGACTATCGTAAGGTGAACTCTGTGACAAAAACAGACTCTTTTCCATTACCAAGAATTGATGACTGTATTGACAAAGTTGGAAATTCTAAATATGTCACCAAATTCGACCTGCTAAAAGGATTCTGGCAAGTTCCACTGACTGATAGAGCAAAAGAAGTATCAGCCTTTGCTACTCCAAACGGTCTGTACCAGTACAAAGTTATGCCGTTTGGGATGAAAAATTCTCCTGCAACGTTTCAGCGACTTGTAAACAACGTTATATGTGGATTAGATGGTTGTGATGCATATATTGACGATGTCATCATCTACTCAGACAGTTGGAGTGACCACCTTCAAAGAATCAGGAAGTTCTTCGACAGACTCAGTAAAGCGAAACTGACTGTGAATCTTGCAAAAACTGAATTTTGTCATGCTACTGTAACATTTCTATGACATCTTGTGGGGCAGGGTCAAGTTAAACCTTTAGAAGCTAAGGTCAATGCTATCTCTGAGTTTCCTGTGCCTAAATGTAAGAGACAGCTGATGCGATTTCTTGGTATGGCTGGCTACTACAGGAAATTCTGTAAAAATTTCTCGGGTATTGCTGAACCTTTAACAAATTTACTTAAGAAAAGCACAAAGTTCAAATGGAATGACATATGTCAAGATGCATTTGATCGTCTGAAAGCCATACTAAAGAGCGCACCAGTTCTCTTGGCACCTGATTTTGACAAATGTTTCAAATTAGCTGTTGATGCAAGTGATGTTGGTATTGGTGCTGTTCTTTTACAAGAAGATAATAATGGTATTGATCACCCAGTTTGTTACTTTTCTAAGAAATTTAACAAACATAAGAAAAAATACTCTACCATAGAAAAAGAGTGTCTTGCTTTAATTCTGGCAATCCAGCAGTTCGAAGTTTATTTAACCTCTTCAACTTCACCAATTGTTGTATTCAGTGATCACAACCGTTTAAGTCTTTTACACAAACTTAAGAATAAGAATCAAAGATTACTGAGGTGGAGTTTATTGCTTCAAGAGTTTAATCTTGACATAAGACACATAAAAGGGAAAGATAACATTATACCAGATGCTCTTTCAAGAGTTTGAAATTCCAATAGTCATTTTTCCCTAAATCAAGTTTAAACTGATTTTTCTTTTAAATTGTAATTTCATTACCTTGATTATTTTCATTAGTCTGAAATAATTAATATTTGAGTTTGTCATTTCCTATGTAATACTTCAGTTAAAGTATCAAATACATGTATGTAAATAATATTGCAAAAAAGAAAGATTTATTTCATAAACCTTTCTTTTTCTTTTCAAGGGGGGGAAGTGTTATGTACATACCCAGTTATTCCTAGCTTTGTTCATGTGTGTATCTATTTTGAATGGTTTTCCCCTGTTGCTATTTTTAGAACTGGATTCTCTCTTGTGGAATATTGCTCTGGAAGTTTCCGGGCCTTGTTACAATTTGATTACTAAGAATTATGCAACTGATTTTAACATGAATTTTCTGGAAGTTTCTCTGTTATTATAAAAGGAAAAGCTTTTTACATCTCAGTGTTCACTAGTTAATAGATGATTGCCAGACTACAGTGGGGATTATTTTGTGTTTGTGTCATAATTAGTGCTTGGATTACATTCAGTTTGGATTCGGATCAGACTAGACTAAAGTGATGATTACTTCGTGTGCTTGGATTACTTTCAGTTTGGATCAGGATCAGACTGGAATTAAGACTGGAATAATTTGTCTTTTGAATTTAACGTCTAAGGTATTGTTTTCTACTATTGTAATATTGTCACTGTTTATTTGATATTTTTGTTAATAAATTCTGTTAATTGTTATCGTTTGTTGCTGGCTTCTACTTTCTAGTTACGCCTGACTCGTAACAATATATAGAACATTTATTGTTTTTTCCATTGTGGTTATTTTTAGAAACATATTATTAGAAAACAAGCTGTATACCAGTCAATGTTGTCCTCTTTCTAGAAAAGACTTATCTAGAATTTTCAAAGCTGATATGAATAGGACTGACTTACTAACTGATTTTGGACTTGAACTTAGACATTCAGCTTGGAGGATACATAATTAGTGAAGTTGGATTTAAACTGGAATATAGATCTTTAAGGTGGAATTACTTTATTTTTCAACAGGCTGCTCATATTTATTTGCAAATTAAATTACTGTTAATTTGGATTTTAGGAACCAGAAATTTCATATTTTTTCTAGTATTAATCCAATTTTAATTTTTTTAAGGGAGTTATTCTAATTCTTGTTCTAAGATTAAATGGGCATCTTTCAGTCAGTCTTAACTCTTATTGTACTCTTTTTGTCTTTATCTATTAATAATAATTGTTAATTGTTGAAGGCTTGTTGCCGTTTTCTTTCTGGTTATGCTTGTCTCGTAACATTACTGACATACTGTTGAAAGCAGCGCAATCAAATTATCACCTTGAACTCTGCAATTCCACATTTATGATGTGGGCGTGCAAAGTACGTGAAACACCAAAAAAGATATGTCAGCAAATTAACACCAAATATATCTCAATTCTAAAACTTGTGCTCTTCTGTATATCAGATCGTTAGGCAAAATGTTAGCCTGACCAATATCAGATCATACTGCTAATTTTGTGCAGTCCGATTTTGATCTAAAGTATTTGCAAAGAAGCTCTAAATTACCTTTGGTGCAGATAAAAAGTGAATTGTCAATGTAAAGCTATAGGTAGAATTAACAACATAACTCGAGTATTTTTAAAATTTACAATTTTACTGTCAGAATCAACAACCAAACTGGAATAAAACTAACATTACCATAATGTTTCCAAAAATAGTCTGTAATATACTTTGCAGTCTTAAAGGAGTTGTAACTCAGCCAGGTATTTCATTGTTATTTCCTATCTGATTAAAAAGGTTTTACTATCTATTTTACGTTTTAATTTTACTTTCGTTCATTTGAAAGGGCAACAAAATAACCCTTAACCAAACAATCATGTTTTAACTACCTGAAAGAAAATGCTTGTATGAGTATAACAGGATCTGGAAAAAGAATCTGCTTATAACTATCATATTTTCAAGCCTCATTTCTTATGTCGCCTGATAATACTTTTATATCGACCAGACTACAGTTTTGTCGTCATTTAAATAGTTATCTTCCTTTGTTCTTTTTATTAATTTACGAGTGAAGCTCCGGAAAAAAGAAGTTTAATACATATCCATCAAGTAGTATACCAACCGAATCACCACAAAACAAGCAATTTCGTTGAAATGATATCTGAACCAAAAAGTCCTTTTTTGATACAAACGTATTACAGGTATTGTGAGTTTCATGAACATGTGGCCTTTTTCTGAATGGTCCATGATAAAATTACACATTAAGCCACCTTTATCCATGACAAGGGACTTAATTAAAATAGAAAATATATAAGCAGTTCATAATGGGATTATACATTAAATCCCTTTTTACCATAACATGGCATTTCCTTAAAATGAAACAAATGATAAAAATATACATCACGCCCCCTTTTTCCATGACACGTCATTATATATAAAAGAAAATTGTATCAACGGTTATCCTAAGGAAGACATGCATGAAGTTTCACAAATGTTTGTCAAGGACTTTAGAAGATTTCTTTCCAGGCGGTCGAATGGGCAAACTGTTATTGGTCTATAATGAAATAATACATTTAGTCACCTTTTTTCATGACATGACATTTCATAAAATAAAATCAAATAACTATTGTCTGTGACGTAATATAGATGAAGTTTAATTACATTTTGTCCTGTAGTGGGAGATATTGGTCCATTATTAAAATATACGTCAAGCCTCCCTTTTCAATGACATGTTTTTCACGAAATTCTGTCCAATGGTATTGGAGATATATTCTCCAGACGGACACAAAGACGGACGGACAACGCTAAAACTATACCCCCTGCCTTCAGTGTGGGACAGTAATGGCTCCATAAAATCCAAACAACCGACTCAGTTATAGTCCTTGGACAGGCAAAACATCGACCAAATTCTATAGGTTTCGGCCAAAGTCATCCTATGTGTAACCCTCTTTATACGAGCATGACAAGTATGCAAGTAACTTTGTCAAATTAATTATGAAACAGACCCGCATATAACTGCAAAACTTCTAATGATCGTGATATGGAGACGGTCACCGTCCTTGGGCATTCAGACTGATCGACCAAAAATAGCAAAATGTTTCGGCCCAGAACAGGATGACATACATTTATATTTTTTATGTCGATGCATTAACCCTTAGGCTGCTTAGCGCGACTCTAGTATATTTTGCGGACAGCGTAGATCAAGATCAGACTACACAGAACGTGCAATCTGATCTGTGATCAACTCCTTCCGATACTTTTCACGGAGAAAAATCTTAGTTTTTACTTGCGGCCTGAAAGTTTGAAATCATTCAGCAGGTTAAGTAGCTATGTCAAAAACAAGAGGGCCATTATGGTCCTATTCGCACACCTGAGTACCAAGCTGTAAAATCAAACTTGTGACCCCTGGGCAGGGCCAGTTTTGACCCTGGGGGCATCATATGAACAATCTTGATAGAGGTCCACTAGTAGATGCTACATACTAAATATCAATGCCCTGCGCCTTCTAGTTTCATAGAAGAAGAGTTTTAAAGTTTTCCTTCTTTGTTCCTGCCATACAAACTTGTGACCCCCGAGGCAGGGCCAATTTTGACCCCAGGGGCATCATATGAACAATCTTGGTAGACGTCAACTAGCAGATGCTACATACCAAATATCAAAGCTCTGCTCCTTTCAGTTTCAGATAAGAAGAATTTCAAAGTTTTCCTTCTTTGTTGTTAAGTTTCAAACTTGTGACCCCCGGGGCGGGGCAAGGTTTGACCCCAGGGACATCATATGAACAATCTTGGTAGACGTCCACCAGGAGATGCTACATACCAAATATCAAAGCTCTACGCCTTCTACTTTCAGAGTAGAAGATTTTTAAAGTTTCCTTCTTTGTTCCTATTTTTCAAACTTGCGACCCCAGGGGCCGGGCCAGTTTTGAGCCCAGGGGCATCATATGAACAATCTTGGTAGAGGTCCACTAGGAGATGCTACATACCAAATATCAAAGCTCTGCGCCTTCTAGATTCAGAGAAGAAGATTTTTAAAATTTTCCTTCTTTGTTCGTCATACAAGCTTCATCCAAGGAACATCCCTGCCAAGTTTCATCAAGATTGGCCCAGTGGTTTAGGAGGAGAATATGTTTAAAGAAATTGTGGACGACGGACAACAGACGACGCTGGACGGACAACGGACATTGGGCGATCACAAAAGCTCACCATGAGCACTTCGTGCTCTGGTGAGCTAAAAATACGGAATAGACTTACTTATTACTGCAAAAGATCTACACTGACCATAATAAAAAAACGGTCTTCGGGCAGATTGAAAACAAGGCAGAAAAAGGAGAAAATGCTAGTTACTATTTTATTCTTTCCCATAGTTTTAAGAAAGACTCCCTGCTTCCAAAAAATATCAGATTTTTCGAGAACAACCTTATATAAAAATCACGAGATAATATTATGTCAAACTATCATATTGTTTTTCGACAACTAATTAACAGATTGTATGTTATCTTTCCCTATGGCCAATAATTTACAAAATATACAAGTCAAGACTTGCAATGACCTACTTTCATACGTAGTACAACTGAACGAAAAAGGGACTCAGCAAAACAAGACAGTATAAGATAGTACAAGATAGTATAAGATAGTATAAATAACTTCTTCTTCTCTGAAACATAGTCCTGAACAAAGAAAGAAAACTTTAAAATTCTTCTTCTCTGAAAGTAGAAGGTGCAGAGCTTTGATATGTGGTATGTAGCATCTCCTAATGGACTTCTACCAAGATTGTTTATATGATATCCCTGGGGTCAAAACTGCCTCCCCGGGGGTCATAAATTTGAAACAAAGGAACAAAGAAAGAAAACTTTAAAATTCTTATTCTCTGAAACTAGAAGGTGCAGAGCTTTGATATTTGGTATGTAGCATCTCCTAGTGGACCTCTACCAAGATTGTTCATATGATGTCCCTAGGGTCAAAACCGGCACCCCCGGGTCACAATTTTGAAACATAGGAACAAAGAAAGAAAACTTTAAATTTCTTCTTCTCTGAAATTAGGTGAAGAGCTTTGATATTTGGTATGTACATGTAGCATTTCCTAGTGGATCTCTACCAAGATTGTTCATATGATGTCCTGAGGTCAAAACCGGCCCTGCCCCGGGGGTCAGAAGGTTAAAACACAGAAATAAAGAAGGAAAACTTCAAATTTTTTCCTCTCTGAAAAAAGATGTAGAGCTTTGATATTTGGTAGGTAGGATCTCCTGGTGGATTTCTACAATGTTTGTTCAAATGATTTCCCTGTGGTCAAAACTTGCCCTGCCCCGTGGGTCAAAGCTTCGAAACATAGGAACAAAGAAGGAAAACTTTAAAATTCTTCTTCTCTGAAACTAGAAGGCGTAGAGCTTTGACATTTGGGATGCAGCATCTCTTAGTGGACTTCTACAAAGTTTCTTCATACGCTACCCCTGTGGTCAAAACTTGCCCTGCCCCAGGGGGTCACAATTTCAAAACATAGGAACAAAGTAGGAAAACTTTAAAATTCTACTTCTCTAAAACTAGAAGGTGTAGAGCTTTGATATTTTGTAAGTAGCATCTCCTAGTGGACCTCTACCAAGTTTTTTGTTAGGATGCCCCTGGGGTCAAAACTGGCCCAGCCCAGGGGTCACAAGTTTGATTTTACAACTTGGTACTCAGGTAAGCGATATAGGACCATCATGGTCCTCTTGTTTTATTTCACTTCTTAAGGATAAACTGTAATAGGTTTAATTCAGAAAAAAAACTCTTTCCTTCTCTCTCAAATTTACAATTAAATACTTTAGTAAATACTTCGTTTAGTTAACCGCTGATACATACACTATGTCTTAAACTGAGACAAAAACAATTATAAAAATAATGAAACTACTGGGACAGTTTACGCTTCTTTGAACACTTGTTAAATGGATATGTTGCACAACTCCCCAAACTGACCTAAATCCCATACTCATAAATGAGTTTATAGGTCTGTCACTTTCTTGCTTTTAAAACCATCTGGTCCTGTTGCTTGCCGATTTCTAGCTGCTTGTAAAATTTTACGCTTGGTTTCCTTTCTGGCTTCATAGTCAGCTGTAGAAGTATACCATCTGTCTATAACTGGTAATCTAGAATTACATGACCAACTTTTTTCCGTATAGAAATCTTCAAACTGTCCAACCTTAGATATTTCAGGTCGATGTCCAAGCGCACAACCATCTTTCACTAAAGACTTGGTTTTTTCTCTTTTAACACATGAAGGCACTGAATCACGTTCTGTGTTCTTAACATGATCTACTGGTTTAAGGAATGTCTGATCAGACTCTGAAGGCTTAACGTAAGTCATGTAACCTTTCAATCTAACTTCTTGACGCTTTTTGTCCTCACAATCGTCGTTACCATTGTCTTCACCCTCCTTATTAACCCCTAGAATGTTTTACAAAGACATGTTAATTTTATAATGTCTTTTATAGGTTTAACATGATACAATAATAAATATCATTTGCTTTTTCAAGCGATGTGTATAATTATTCAACATTAAGTGAGAAGTCTGAGTTTAGAACCTGAACTGGGTATTGGCTTTCATTGAATGATAGAAGTACATCATAAAGATTTTCTGTGAAAGGGTGCATCTTCTTGATTACAATAATACTCACTTTACTTCATATTAGATGGCGTTTCATGAAGAAGTAAGAAACTTTAAGGTATTACAACAATATCACGAGGGAATTATTCGTGAATGAAATAAAGCAAGAAAACATATGCATGTAGTTTGGTGCTGTTATAAAAAAATCCGATAGTTTCCACGTGACGTAAGTTGTGAAACTTTTCAAATTTCTTCATCAAGAAAATAAAAGCTAAAAGCTAAACCTACCATACTGGGCTTTTGAATAATCCGTAATCAAAGCGCTGTGAAATGGGTTTGTTTTATGTAGTTCCTCCGTATCATTAACACTTTTCAGAGAATCCAAGTTTGAGGCATTTTTACGAGCTGGTGCTACTGGAATTCTAGGGCTATCACAATCTGGCGAAGAGCTTCGAGAAGTTGAATAAAATGGATTTGTCTTCAGATCTAATGGAGAAGCATCAACACTCTAAAAGTACAAAAAGTAATCTCAAATCAATACTTAGTCTCTTTTGATTTTTTACTAAATATATCTGGAAATTACAAAGATAATAAAGAACTCTTAAGTTTTTGAATAAAGCACCAACAACCCAAAATGATCTCAGGCTAAACAAGACCGAGTTAGGTAAAGATTGTTCTCTTTTTATGAAAAAAAAGAATGTACTCGTAAAAAAAAATGACTGAACCATTGAAATTTGAAAAGTGAATTTGGAACTGGTTCTCCTTGGATAAATTTGCATGTATCTTCCACTTAGGGTATAAAATGGTGTGCACAAACTTCGCCAAGCTGCCAAAGAAGTACATCTAAATACTCAGTTAAAATATGCATGTATGCAGTAGTGAACCATTTGGTGAGGACACTAGACCGTGACATAACCTTCCTGTTTATTGATTATATAGCAGAAGAAAAAGGACCTCTAACAAACCACAAAGAAAACGGACTTCTTACAAACCACAAAGACAAAGGACCTCTAACAAACCACAAAGAAAACGGACTTCTAACAAACCACAAAGACAAAGGACCTCTAACAAACCACAAAGACAAAGGACCTCTAACAAACCACAAAGACAAACTAACTTAACCCATTACCACTCAATCCCTACTTTTGACGCCCCTGAAAAAGAAGCCTTTAGAAAACATTGTGGGAAAAGGAGAAAATGCTGGTAACCAGCATTTTCTCCTTTTCCCACAATGTTTTCTACCCTTCAAAAAACAATTTTCAAATTTTCAGTCACCTTTATTTTGTCATCTGCAAATGCTTTCAATTTGGACAAGCCTAAAATATTGTCATTTGGTAATGAGTTAATGAAAGAGTTGTAGATACATGCATATATTTTTGGTGCTTATAACTGATCCAAAGATATGCACATTAATACATAGAATTAAAAGAAAGAAATCCTGCAAAACCAATGAAAGGAACGAAAACAAGAGGGCCATAATGGCTCTGTATCACTCCATTGGTTTTTACCCTTTACCACACAAATTGAAGGGTTCATGACCCTGAAAAAGAGGGCCTTTAGTTTAAACATATTCATTTTACATCGATTGAGAAACAAGTTCTTACAACTTATATAAATCTCTCTCGATTCTGCTTCTTGGGAACTACACCAGTACTCACACCGAATGTGTGGGCCAATGAAAAATCCCAAAGTTGACACCCGCTCCCGGGTATCGAACTCAGGACCTTTAGGTTACAAGGCCAACGCTCTACCTCACGACCACGGACACCACAGGAGGGCCTTTGAAAACAGTGAACACTGTCAGGCAATACAAGCAGGTAAATTCATTTGCATGATGGGTAAAGTTCTAGGAAAAAATCCTGAATGGTAGAAACCTTACTCTGAATTTAATATTCCACTCACACGAGTATAATTATTAGCATCAAAATGAATCACTGAAAACAGAAGATTTTCTATCGAAAATGTTAAATATCTAGCACCAATCATACATCACTGCAGTTTGATAATCAAGGGAGGTAAGTAGTAACAAACGTTATCCTCCAAAAAAAAGTTATTTCCCTTGATTAATTTTTCTTTTTTTTTTTTAATTAAAGTGACTTTTTATAGAAGCCCATGTTAAACTTGTGATCCCGGAATGGAGCCAGTTTTGACCCCAAGCCTATAATATATAGAAACTTGTTAAAGGTCCATTAGATGAAGCTATATGCCAAATTCAGTATCAGTGGGCCTTGTGGTTTCAGAGAAAAAGATTGTTAAAAATGTTATTTTTGTTTTCAGTTTTGTTGCCAGGGAAACAAGAGTTTTTAAAGGAATCAGATTCTTTCAAGAAATTCTGAAGAAATATCTGTAAAGTTTCATTTAATTTGGATGGGTAGTTTCAGAGCAGAAGATGTTTGAAATAAAAGTTAACCCGTGCACGGACAGAGGGACGGACGAATGCACGACAGACACCAAGCTATGACAAAAGCCCAATAGCCTTCGGCTGGTGGAGCTAAAAAAACAAGCAATTTCATTGAAATGACATCCCCCGCCGAAAAAGACCTTTTTTGATACAAACGTATAAGACGTATTGTGTTTTGCATGTACATGTGGCCTTTGTGTTATTGGTCCATGATGAAATTATACATTAAGCTCCCTTGTTCCATGGTACAGGATTTCATTACATAAAAAAAAATATAAAAGAGGTCCATTACAGGATTATACATTAAGTACCATTTTTGCAGAACTTGGCATTTCATAAAATGAAAACAAACAAAAGAAATATAAATAAAAACCCCTTTACCATGACATGTCATATATAATGACATGTCATGGAAAAAGGGGGTTTTATGTATATTTCCTTTATTTGTTTTCATTTCAGGATTTCATATATGTGGTGGAAAAAAAAATGTATCAACAGACTATCTAATGGAAAACATGCATGAAGTTTCATCAGTTTTTGTCAAGGACTTTAGAAGATATCCCTCTCACAATATAAGCCGCCACACTGCTGCCATTTGAAGCAGGTAACTAGAGACTAAAGTGTTGAAATTTGTAGCACCTGCCTGGGTAGCTGAACGGATATATGGTATTACTTGTGATCTGAAAGTTTTACGAACACACAGATGCATGGAGAGACAAATGCACAATTGACTCATTGGTCACTGGCTTTGATCAACCAATAAAAATATGAAGTTCTATGAAAATAATGTGCAAAAGTTTGAGATACACTGATAAAAAATTAAATTTGATATGAAGTCTCCTTTTTCCATGATACAGTGATAAATTGCAAAACCCTGACAACATGTGCTAGGTTGCATGATCTGTGAAAATGTCATCCAAATCTATTGAGATATGTCCAGTAATTAAAGAGATACAGGTGAAAAATGAAATTATAACATGAAGCCCCCTTATTCCATGATGCTGCTACAAATCCCAAAACCTTGACAATATGCTGTAGGTCACATGATCATGTGAAAATTCCACCCAAATCTGCCAAGAAATGTGGGAGGCATTGTGTTAGGTCACATGATAATGTAAAATTCAATTCAAATCTGCCAAATGTGGGAGGAGTTGCCGTCACAAGAAATAGAATGAAAGAAAACATGAAGCCCCCTTTTCTCATGATGCAGCCACAAATTGCAAAACATTGAGAATATGTGATAGGTCAGATGATAAGAAACATTCTGTGGAAATTCTATTCAATTCTGTCAAGAAATATGGGACGAGTTGCATTCACAAGAAATAAATGATATAAAACATGAAGCCCCCTTTTTTCATGATGCAGCTACAAATAGTAAAACCTTGAGAATATGCGATAGGTCAAATGATGAGAAACAATCTGTGAAAATTCTATTCAATTCTGTCAAGAACTATGGGACGAGTTGCATGAATTCACAAGAAATAAAATGAAATAAAACATGAAGCCCCCTTTTCTCATGACGCAGCTGCAAATTGCAAAATGTTGACAATATGCAATAGGTCACATGACAAAAAATATCCTGTCAAAATTCTATTCAATTCCTTCAAGAAATGTGGAAGGAGTTGCCTTCACAAGAAATGGAATGAAATATAACATGAAACCCCCTTTTTCCATGACACCTTAATACAAAAACAAGGGCAAATAACTGTGGTGTTGAACGGTCAACGTAGGTGAAACTGTTTTTCCTGCATTTCCTAATGGAGGTTGACAGATGTGACAAGTTCAATGTAAAAACTTTGTATAGTTTTGAAGAGAAGACTCCAAACATCAAAAGTGTACTTAAGTGTTACTTAAGTGAAACTTAAAATCGCTCTCAGTCGGCCATTTTGCATCGAATCAAAAAAACAAAAAAATGTGTCTCGGGAGAATGGGTCATTTTACACGTGTATAAAGTTTCATGAAATTCCGTCCAATGGTATTGGAGATATTTGCCGGGACGGACGGACGGACGGACGGACGGACAACGCTAAAACTATATCCCTCCGCCTACGGCAGGGGATAAAAAAGAAATGCTAAAAAACTTCACTACAGTTTATGAATCTGCAAAAAGTAGCTATTTAAAGCATAAGCATAATTGACTCTATCAGTTATGTATTAGCAAATAATTACATGTACCTGAGTAAGAATTCTAATGTAACAAAATACAAACCTTTAAAGCCTCCCTTCTCCTAAATTCCCATCTCGCCATTTCAGTGTCTATCCACTCTGGTCGACTGGGTATTGCATAAGCTATACACGCCTTCAGTGCCAGTATCACATGCTGCAATAAGACAATTTAGTTTATAGCTCAAGTCCTATACAGATGTTTTTCTTCAAGAGAGTTAACTTGAAGAAAAATAACTCCTTCAAAGAATTTCACTAATATTCACTTACTAATACATAAATAGGTGGCTCATGACTGCCTGGTGTGCTTTACTAATTATGAAAAAAAGGTATTGCCACTGATCATTGTTTCTCTCTTTCTTCAAAAATATGTTTAGTGCCGTCTTATGTTTTTTACTCTCTGGCATCATGGCAAAAGTTCATTTAATGAGCTTATGACTTTCCTGTGGTTCACTGAAGTTGCTGATGTTCTGAAAAGCAGTGGCAAAGAAATGCCACTGCCACTGGCTGGAATCATAAGATAAGATTGAAGTTCATAACAACTTTCATCTATATGAACTTCATGGATTGGTGCAAATATATATAAAGGTTGTCCAAGGAAATCGCAAACATTTGTCATTGTTGTCTGAGATCAGAATGACACACACACACAAAACAAACAAAAAACGCTACAATGTTTAATAAGTATATTCAATGTACATGTTTCCATCTACAAAATTACTGATTAATTTGTTCACTTTTCTAAAAGCAACCAAATGTAACATGCTGGTTAGCGTGTGTTAAGGCATGCCGAAATGAATTAAATGTCATACATGTGATATAATTAGCTGTTGATCCACTGTGAAGAATAGTATACATACAAAAATTAGATGTCAAGTTTTTGAGCATAAGTGTTGCAGGCAGAGCTTATTAATATACCTAACATCATTGATTGCCCCGCTGAGACGTGATTACAACATGTACTTCAAAGTAAGAGTTTCAGAAAACAGTGTATATGGTATATTCCAACAAAAATTGGCTTTTTCTAAGCTTAAATGACCAAATGTCAATACAAAGACAAGTGCAGCAGCTAGTTCAAATAAACACACTATTATACATGCAATTATACATGTGATTACAGGAAAGCAGCCCAAAAAGGAAAGGTCAAACACTTAATTTGGAACGTGATTCAAAGGTTTAATCTAACTGAAACAGTCAAGAAAAACAAACACACGACACAACCAACTAATCACAATTTATTCAAAGGCTCCGTTTTAGAATGTAATATCCATGTTCGGGTAAATAATTATTAATTAAAGTGAATGAATAGCAATCATACTCACCTCCAGAGAAACTATAAGGATGAATGTTGACTCTGTGTCTAAATCAGGATTCATACGATTCGCCTGACCAGACAATCCAATTAAGGCACTGTTGACAATTACAGCAACGATTCCCATCACCCGTAAGGCATCCTGTTTTTGAAAACACAAACGAAATTATCAAACAACAATACATGTCACTGAGAAGTGACTGATGCCCCCAAAAATCATGAACAATGACAAAGGACAAAACTCTATAAATACTTCCAAGTTGCCGTGACTTTGACTTTTAACCTACGGATATGATTCTTGTGCAAAACACGTAGTCTTTTATGGTTGACAATTCTGCAATTATATTGAAATTCATTCACTCTTACAGCCATACACCGGAAATGACCAAAAAATCCAAATTTGTCCATGCCAACATATTAAGCCTTTGAACTAGTAAACATATTTGGCCTTTGGCCTACTAATATGTTCCTCGCATATAATTTTGGTTGACAGTTCTGAAAACGTCGACTAAAATCCAATCATAGTTGAAAGAGTCATACGCCAGTAAACCACGCAAGGACATTATCCCAAAAAGAAAGAAGACATATTTAACCTATATGAGACCTTCACCTTCACCTTACAGACATTTTTAGTATTGTCCGTCATTCCTTCTGTTTGTCTGTCTGTTCATCCATAGTTATCCTCAAAACATGACAAAAACTCGTACTTCATATGATGTGCCTTATGATGGGCTTCAGACATCCTGTTTCTTTTTTTCTATTTAGTTTGGTTTAACCATGTTCATTTTTCATTAATTGAGAAAAGAGTTCTTACTTCTATTTTGTTTTAATTTAATGTTGTGTCACAGAAAAAATAGGTTTGATGCTGTAGTATTAGTGAATAAAACAAAAGTGGTCTTTGAACTGTCACCGCGAAATAATCAAAATACTGCTGAAAAAGCATTTCACACCAAACAATGAAACAAAGGCAGGAAATTAAAAGCTGTATAAGTATAGCCATTTCAACTTTTATTTTTTTGTTCAAAAAGGAGAAATTGGTCCTAATGATCAATTTCTCCTTTTCCCACCATGCCTGCTAAGATCTTATTCTATTTTTTCTTTGAAAAAATAACTTCCACAGTCATTGGAGCCATCTTTAATTTTTTTCTTATTGTTTAGAAAATTAATACTGTAAGTGTGGAAAGTTTAAGAAGAATCTATCCGTTAGAAAGTATGTATTTTTTTAAGATTAAATGTTAATTCGATCAAATCTTCTCCCTTTTAACTCAATGGTCTAGAAATAACATGCATTTTTGTACTTTAACCATGGTCAAAACCAGATTTTTATATTCTATTTGTGCAAAATATGAATTCTCAATAAATTGATGTCTATTTGTATCTTTTTTCCTGTATTTTTCCTGTTAAACCTTTACCAAACAATCCCTGGTTTTTATGGCCCTGAGAAAAAAGCCTTTAAAAAACTTATTTTCTTACCAGCCATGTACCAATATTTTCCACCCGTTTTCCAAAAGGTCTTTGCTGATGGAAACACAATTTAAACGCATCACTGCGAATTTCAATGAGGTTGTTCAGGAAAGCACAGAAAGCTGCCAAGGGAAAGGCTGATGAGAAAAGAATCACATAGCCATACTGGATGAACATTTCCAGGTGATCATCGAATGTGTCCTCATACTGAAAGTATATGCATATTGAAAGGTTTAGGAGGGCCTGAAATGCTGTGCTGTCCATGATCAAATAAAATGACCAGAGGTTGTTCCCTAACCATGTCACATCTGTTGATTTAATCTTCACGCTTCATCTTCCTTACGTAAGAATGTGATAATGCACTAAGATGTAGACTAACAAGTAGATGCAACTGAACAGACATGATTAAGTAACTTGACTCAGTGTCCTCATGTTAATGTTATGATCTATGAAAACATTCTATCAAAGCACATCCATAATTCATGTTCTAACAAATATTTAAATGTTCAAAAATGTTTCTTCAATATTGCATCATAGTAAAGTTTTTACGTATGAATGTCGAACACTACTACATATCTAAGATATATAGATATTGATGAACTCAACAGAAAAAAATGTTTTAATTGTCACAGCATATCATGTATGCAATAACAAATGAAAATGGGATTTTCCCCTTTTTTGTGAAATACATGTGTTCTATCAAAAGCAACCCTGCAACTGCAGTACTTTTTCTCTCACTGAAGTAATAAAAAGAAATAAGCAGTCCAACCTTTGTCATAGTGCTCTCTATTTCAGCCTGTGTCAGTGTTAGAGGTGAAATATTTCTTTGGAATAATGACTGGCGTCTAACGTTGATGCTGTTTTGACCAGAGTTGTCTACAAACACCTTCGAGCTGTCAAAAATTTCTTCTGTAATGGTTTCTGCTTGAGCAGAGGAATGTGTTTGCATTTGTTCCTTCTCAAGAACTGGTAAATCTTTTGTTAAATCTGAAAAATCAAGCAATTGTAAACTTTGGTGTTTCTCCTGGCCATTTTATGTCCTTTTCTATCTTGCTAATAATGACCTCCACTTATAAAATTTGAACTTCAATCACGATCATCCTTAACCATCACTCTCCATTTATACATTTAAGTGTGATGAGTTAAATTACCGGGGAAATACAATTAGTGTGTAATATTTTACCTTATATTGCTCTCTACACTAGTACAATCTAGAAAATTACCACTAAACATTCAAACATCTAAGGAAATTCGAGTGAATTTCATCTTGGGCGTCACATTATGAATTGAGAGGTATATCAGCTTATGCTTTGTGAATGGCCCGTTCTTTAACATCTACTTTCGATACTCCAGATTGCTGATATAAAGATGATTTTTTGACTACATCTGTGATTAGCCACTAAATACGATGATTATTACAACAGAACTGCTCACTAGTTGAAACTAAAGAATATACATATTTATATCATTTCTGTTTCTTGCTTAAAACTTTATCTTCATCATCAAAGTCGAAGCATAATAACACATGTGTTTTTCTGCGAGTCTACTTAGGATTGACAGTGCAGTATTTTCATGGCTACCAGTGTTTTTTTACAAGTGTGTCAAATGCAAGATGATAAATTGATGAGTCAAGCTCATTTCTGTCAATCTAACTCTTTGACAAGAGGGCCAAGATGGCCCTGGATCACTCACCCGAATTTTTGAGAGGACCAAAGCCATTTCAGAGAAGAAGAATTTTCAAGAATTTCTTCATGTCTGTATATATATATATATATATATATATATAGAGTATAAATGGCCTACAGCCATCAGAGCCATGATTCTTGATGGATCCAAATTTCTTGAGCAATCTTTGAAAAGAGTCATCTAAGGAACATTTCTGTGAAATTATTTCAAAATCTGATCAGTGCCCGTATTCACCAACCATTCTCAAGAACGTTCTTGGTCTTATTCTTCAAGATTTCCTGACTGTGAAAGTAACAGAACGTCTGATTGGCTAAACCATCCGGTTTAGCCAATCAGACGTTCTGTTACTTTCACATTGGCAAAATTCTGAAGAATAAGCCTAAGAATATTCTCAAGAATGGTTGGTGAATACGGGCCCTGGTGTTTCAGAGAAGAAGAATTTGAAAGAATTTCTTCATGACCATATAGTGCAACTAGCCCCCATTCCCCAGAGCCATGTTTATTCACAGGTCAAAATTTTATGACCAATTTTTAAAAAGGGTCACTAAAGGCATATCTGTGAAATAATTTCAAAATCTGATCAGCTGTTTCAGAGAAAGAGAAGTTAAAAGAATTTCTGTATGGCCATATAGTGCAAGTAGGCCCTATTCAGCACTCAGCAGAGCCGTGTTTATTGACAGGTCAAAATTTCGCGAAAAGTTTTTGAAAAGGGTCACCAAAGGAACATTGCTGTGAAATTATTTCACAATCTGAACAGCTGTTTCAGAGAAGTAGATTTTTTAAAAATTTCTTCATTTCCGTATAGTGAAAGTAGCCACCATTCGCCAGAGCCATGGTTCTTGACAAAATTTCACGAACAACTTTTAAAAAGGGTAATCCAAGGAACATCTGTGTGAAATTATTTCAAAATCTGAACAACCACCATTTCAAGGAAGAATAATTTTTTAGAATTTCTTCATTTCTGTATAGTGTAAGTAGCCCCCATTCTCCCGAGCCATGATTCTTGACGGATCAAAATTTCGCGAACACTATGTAAAAAGGGTCATGAAAGGAACATCTC
Organism: Tridacna crocea; assembly: GCA_943736015.1. NCBI lineage: Eukaryota > Metazoa > Mollusca > Bivalvia > Cardiida > Cardiidae > Tridacna > Tridacna crocea. The sequence goes on along the minus strand of OX031066.1, from coordinate 3,559,067 downwards.
TGTGGCATTATTTCAAAATCTGACCAGCCGTTTCAGAGAAGAAGAAATTTTCAGAATTTCTTCATTTCTGTACAGTGCAAATAGCCTCGATTCATCAGAGCCATGTTTCTTGATGGATCAAAATTTTATGAACAATTTGTTGAAAAGGGTCAACAAAGGAACATCTATGTGAAATTATATTAAAATCTGACCAGCGGTTTAAGAGGAGAAGATTTTTTAAAAAAATCTAGAAAATTCCATTTGGTTGCCATTGCAACCAGAGTTTTTGATAAAATCAAATTCTGTGAATAATTTTTAAAGAGGACCTCCCAAGGTACATTCCAGTCAATTTTGGTCCAAACTGGCCCAGCGGTTTAGGAGGAGCTGATTTTTAAAGAGTTATAGACGATGCACAACGCACTGACAGACAACGGACACCGGGTGATCCTAAAAGCTCCTGTTGAGCATGTTGTGTTTAGGTCAGCTAAAAAGCAAATTCAAATGATCAAGAGACTATATCAAATAGATTACTAAAAGTTGGATAGATAGTCTGGGGCAAAAAATGCTATAGCAAATAGAACAGGCGGTTTTTTTTAGTATTTGGTTTTTAAAACTTGGTGGTTAGAACTTAATAAAATGTTAAGGATCATTGTTAAAACATTACTTCAAATAAAACCAGTAGATACATGCATGTCAAAAAATAACTAAAAGTGTTACCATTATAAACAATTCTTTTTTCATTAGGCTGATACAGCTTGTTTTATTTGGGTCAATGTATGCAATACTTGTATTTCTGCTTGAGGAGATGATAGTTTGCATATATCTTCGAGAATCACAGATATTATCTTTATTCCAGATTGGTATGAATTCTGGTACAGCCTTCTAACCCTTTACTCCAAAGATACTCATTTCTACACATCGCTTGTAGGAGCTTTTGGAAAACATTGTGGCAAAAGGTGAAATTGCTCGTTACGAGCAATTTCACCTTTTGTCATAATGTTTTCTATGCTATCAAAAAATGTCATATACCATAAAAAACGGCTTCATCCTTGCTATTATTCAGGGTCAATTAAAGATACCACAGAAATGCCCTATGGGGTAAAGGGTTAAATCCTAAATACTGTAAAAATATTTCTTGCGATTATGTATTGACATTGTAACAATGTAAAAAGCATACCTTTAATTTCCTTTTCCAAAGTATGCGGTGACATTTGCCCTGTAATTTCATAGCCTACTTTCATTAGCTTAGCTTTCCACAACAAATAAGGAATTACAGCCTCCCTGAAGTTTCCAATCACTTGGCGAGTAATCAACAATGTCGCTAATTGCTGTAATTTATATAAAGTACATGTATGTATTTAAGTATTAACAGTTTAACTTGAAACAAATGTCATTTCTATTTTTTCAATTACAATTTTGAAAGAAAAGTGTAGTCTAATAATCTTCTGGAAAGGGCAACAAAAAGGATCAACTAGTCCACTGTAAAGTACACATACATGTATTTCCTTCCTATTGACAACATGACATTGAATCAGCATTCAATGTTTAAAAGTCTTGGCTGTTCATGCAACATGCTTAAACAGCATGTTTCAGTACAATTGTGTGCATTTGCTCTAATCTTTGAATAGTATATTCACACAGTAATGAAAAGAGCACATTATACAATATATGGAAACATCATTCAATGACCTAAAACAATCAGCAAAATGACTTTATGTGTGGTGTAAACATTTTGAAATACATAGAAATGACTTACATCTCTTAGTCTGTCCATGTCTTGTAGATAAAATGCAATATAGAACAGTGATAAAAAGGAATTCACAAACTGGAACTGAAATTAAACAATCATGAAATTAGAATACAGTCAACGTCACATCACCAATTACTGTGAGAATTTAAAAATTGGATCATAATTGGACATGTTTTCTACCCTTTTTCCATAAAGCTAATTGCCCTAACCAGGTCATCAACCAGAGACAATTTAACCTGTCACTAAGATAAGATAAGTTTTCTAAACGAACACATAAAAACATACGAGGGCATTTTTTTTTTGTCTTTTAAGAGGACATGAATTCTTTTACTAGTATCTACAAATTGTAAAGCCCTCTTTCTCAATATTATTAACCTAAACCAATCATATCTGCTAAACAGAAGATGACAACTATGGAAATTCGTCTAACTGCAAGGAAATGGAGATTGACAGTGATACAGATTGAAAGTAAAATAGTATTTCTAGAACATCTCACCAGCACTAGTTTGATAATCAGATGGTTTTCGTAAGTTTCCTCCATTCTGTAGTTTTCTGGAAAAAGTAGAGTTTGTTAGAAAGCAAGTGTTTACAGCAAAGAGGTTTATGACACGTATAGTTGTTGTTCAAAAGCTTACAAAGCTTTCACTTATTTGCCTCTGAGGTAAAGCCACTTTGGATATGCAGCATGTACAGAAATTACTCTAACTTCACAGTGAACTGGTTAAGAAAAAATTATATACTCAGATTGAAAATGCTAGGAAAATTGGAAACAAGACACTTGTCAAAAATCTTGACTTAATCAAAAACTTACAAAATTTCTCTTCATTAGTTGGTTGTAATACTGTCAATGTTTTAATTAGACATTAAGAAACTACAGAGGCTAGAAAGTTACTGAAAAAAACCACAGCAACTGTGTGTGAATTTAAAGGTATGTGACAATGCAAAAAAAATTATAAATTTTAATGTAATCATTGGATTTTTTCCAATATAATAACTTTCCAATATAACTTAATTAATTTAAACAACCTGTGTGCAAGTAAAATAAAAGTACACTTTGTAATGTACACATGGTATCCTCTGGGATGTCTATCAGGTGACACAGTCTAAGCAATGGCATAGAGCTTTTCTTGCCTCTAGATCAAACTTAATTCACAAATTTTCTATTACATTTGGCAATTACAGATAAAAGAATGGTTGTTTTCAGAGAATAAGTGGTTAAATTTTACTTTCAAGCCTCTGGAGCCCTCTGATAATGGCTGAAGGCACTGGTTGTGCAAGAGGGCATATGAAAAACAAACTTTCTGAAAAAAAAAAAAATAAGAATTTCTAGACTTTAACAAGATTTACTGTCAAAAGTTCTTCATGATGCATAATATTCTCGTCGCCATGTCCAATTCAAAAACTCTAGTGTGAACAATTGTCTTGTACAGACTTAACCCATTACCACACAATCCCTACTTTTGACGCCCCTGAGAAAGAAGCCTCAAGAAAACATTGTAGGAAAAGGAGAAAATGCTGGTAACCAGCATTTTCTCCTTTTCCTACAATGTGTTCTACTCTTCACAAAACAAAATTCAAATTTTCAGTCACTTTTTTTCTGTTGTCTGCAAATGCCTTTAATTTGGACAAGCCTAAAATATTGTCATTTGGTAATGAGTTAAGGTACGAGAAGGTATTGAGAAATAGCTCTTACAAGCAGCTACAGACTGACTGACAGGTAATAACTCACAGACTGACAGACCAACAAAGTAACTTGTACATACCCTCCAACGAAGTTTTTGGAAGGTATAATACTTGTCAATTGATGCTATTTAAGAAATGTATCAACATAATTCTTTCCTTACCTTTGTCATTTAGCCAGGTGGCTATCTTTTTATATATCTCGTCCATTATCCAGATGGCTACTGCTAACAAAATCTTTGGTAAATATGAGCAAAAAGAATAGAGATGTTCACCTTTGACTAAATTATTAATCCATTCTTGAAGCTCGAAAATTAAAAGCATTATATAGAACACTAGGAACAAACAAAATCCAATAACAGGGACACTGACACAGTAACGAAATAATTGTCTTTTCCAGGATGGGTACACTGGTTCTACTCTTCCTGTAACTGGGCTAGTAGTACAATATCCCTGAAATAAAGTTCCAAGAATTCGGGTGATAATTCCTAGAATGATTTGCACATTGCAATCACTGAATGTATGAAAAATTCAAAAGGTATCTAATAGGCCTGCATTGCTCCATTGGCTCATTAGTAAAAACCATACATATCAAACATTAAAATCCCAGGCCATGTGGTTTTGGACAAAAAGATTTACAAGTAAAGTTTTCTCTACAACAGCCTTTTTGAAAGCTGTGACCCCAAAATTTGACCCCAGTGCAGTAATGTGGACGAAAGGTATCTTGGTAGTGATAAACCTACATACAAAATTAAAAAATTTAGCAGTCTTAGTGTTAAAAAAAGGTTGTTTTTTTTTTCCCATGTTCAAGTTACTATGATGGTATCATATGTTACAAATGGTTGTACTTTGGAAACTAAAAGTCTCAAAATAACTCATAAGAGTTAAGGTTAGTGATTGATAAAACAAGAGGGCCAAGATGGCCCTGGATCGCTCACCTGAATTTTTGAGATGACCATAGCCTATTTTTTTTATTTTTGAGGTATTGAAACATTGGAACCAATTTTGTAATTTCGCTAAGCAATTTTCAAAAGGTCACCTGTAAAATTCATTTCGAAATCTGACCATCAGTTTCAAAAAGAAGAATTTTTAAGAATTCTTCATTTCTGTATAAGAGCAAGTATCCCCCATCCACAAGAGCCATGTTTCTTCATGGATCAAAATTTACAAACAAGTTTTGAAAAGGGTCACCCAAGGAACATTTTGGAAAATTTCTTTTAAAATCTGACCAGGGGTTTCAGAGAAAGAGAATTTTCAAGAATTTCATCATGTCCATATAGTGCAAGTAGCTCCCATTCATAAGAGCAAGGCTCACCCAAGGAACATCTCTGTCAGATTATTTTAAAATCTGACTAGAGGTTTCAGAGAAAAAGAATTTTCAAGAATTTCTTCATTTCCATATAGTGCAATTAGCCCCCATTCACCAGAGCCATGTTTCTTGACGGATCAAAATTTTGTGAACAGTTTTTGAAAAGGGTCACCAAATGATCATCTCTGTGAAATCATATCAAAATCTGTCCAGCTGTTTCAGAGAAGAAAAATTTTTAAGAATTTCCTCATTTCCCTATAGTGCAAGTAGCCCCCATTCACCAGAGCCATGTTTCTCGACGGATCAAAATTTTGCGAACATATTTTGAAAAGGGTCACCCAAGGAACAATTCTGTGAAATTATTTCAAAATCTGACCAGCGGTTTCAGAGAAGAAGATTTTTAAAGAATTCCTTCATTTCTGTATAGTGCAAGTAGCCCCCATTCACCAGAGCCACATTTTTTGACGGCTCAAAATTTCATGGACAATTTTTGAAAAGGGTCACCCAAGGAACATATCTGTGAAATTATTTCAAAATCCAACCAGGGGTTTCAGAGAAGAAGATTTTTAAAGAATTCCTTCACTTCTGTATAGTGCAAGTAGCCCCCATTCACCAGAGCCACAATTTTTGACAGATCAAAATTTCAAGAACAATTTTTGAAAAGGGTCACCCAAGGAAAGGGTCACCCAAGGAACATATCTGTGAAATTATTTCAAAATCCGACCAGCGGTTTCAGAGGAGAAAATTTTTAAAGAATTTGCTAAAAAATTCGATTTCGTTGCCATGGCAACCAGAGTTTTTGACGGAATCAAATTCTGTGAACAATTTTTAGAGAGGACCTCCCAAGGAACATTCCTGCCAAGTTTGGTCCAAATTGGCCCAGCGGTTTAGGAGGAGTTGATGTTTAAAGAATTGTTGACGCACGACGCACAACGCACGACGGACACCTTGTGACCCTAAAAGCTCCCCTTGAGCATGTTGTGCTCAGGTGAGCTAAAAATAGATCTTCATACAGCAATTTAGGTTCCAAATTCTCAATCTTACCGTGTACAAAGGTCTTGGTTCCTGCAAAAGTTCTCCTTTTTTGTCCAAAGTTCCCCATTTGTAGGCCAACTCTGAACTTCTACGTAACCACAATTCTATATATACTGTAGCCCATAACACATTGAAAAGAGCAAAGGTCACAAAACAGAGATCTTCCATAACCTAAAACCAAAAAAGAAATAAAAGTTGAAGTGAGGTTTAATTTACCACTTATAATTATGTATGTATGTTGAAAGACCTATTATACAGACTAATGACTAAATTCGTAACATGTGATACATCAGACTTCTTATTTCATGTCCACAGTTAGCATATTTAGTCATCTTTATGACAAAAAATATATTTTATGTCAAATAAAACAAAGTCAAATAATACAAAACAAAACAATCTTATTATAGAAACAGATGGCTAAATAAAATACATTGTTTCACAAACACAAACGTGTACATGGAAAGAAAAAAAAAAACATTAGGCCATCTATAAACAAGGATACCATAAAAAGGAATGCACATCCTGAAAGTTAACATTATTTACGCATTAGTTTCACACAAAATACACATACTGCAACTTTTATAAACAAGATGTGTGCTGCTTTGCTATTGGACTAGGAAAGGTGAAAAATTTATAAGCGTTCCAATGAGTAAAGACCGTTTGTAACTTTTCCCACACAACCAGTATCCATTGTTTCCGAGAAAAAAATACATGTTTTAAAATTATTGTATCAAATATGGGAAAGGAAATAAAACATCTGTTTCATCCATGTAACCATGCGTTGGCTTGCCACTGGCTAAAAGCTTTAGATCTGACTCATATCATCTTTGTTTGCATGGTGTCACAGAAACCACATCTGAAATTTGGTGGTAAAAATCCATAGGTCAAGAAATTGAACTGGTTTAACCCTTTACCACACAATGACGACTTTTGACGACCCTGGTAATGACGCCTTTTGAAAACAATGTTGGAAAAGGAGAAAATGCTGGTAACCAGCATTTTCTCCTTTTCCCACAATGTTTTTACCCTATCAAAGAAATACCATTTCATATGATCCAGATTGAAACTGTCATCTGCAAATGCTTTCAATTCAAACTGGTCTGAAATTTTGTGTGGTTAAGGTTTAAGGTATACCAATTCTCACATGACATGAGGCCAAACACATATAAGATCTACAATTTTAGGTTCACTGCTTTATTACAGTACCAAATTAAAGACACACACCTGGTTTTCATTCTGTATAAACCAAAATACCACACCTAAAACAGTTGGCACAACAAGCGCTGTAGTATAGTGTCCAAGATAGGCAAAATACATGGCTATCTTCACACCAAAATAGTCACAAACTTTCTCTGAAAGAATGGGTGTAAGAAAATAATGTTAAAATCTGTACATGCTTAGTACAGGCAGTGCATTGAAACAACAGAAGACAGAGTCCTATATGTGCTCAAACCTGTAAAGTGCTTGAATTGTTTACGACACAATGCCCTGTTTTTGCAACTCTGAGACAGGAGGCTTTCCTGGGATAGTATGGTAACCCCAGCATTTACTCCTTTGAAGAAAGCCTTCTGCATTAGGTTGTAAAAGCATGTGATCATTCTGCAAAAAGTTGAAGAGGTAAGTGCCTGTCAAACCTAAAATCTTTAAAATACCTTTCTGTTAGAAATAGCCTAGCACCAGTTATAAAAGGGTATAAGCGTAAAACGGATAACTGCTGCTGTACAATCGATCTTTCCTATGTGCAGCACAGTTTTCTTCTGTGTTTGTTACTCAGATCTATCAGCAATGATCAGTAAATGCCATATGAAGTAAGTACCAAGTTGGTTAGTAATATGTGAGGCTTTTGTAGCATGTTTATTATCATAAATATCTCACTACATACCTTCCCAAATGCACCATAAGAATTTACATAAATTTCATTCATGGTACATCCAAGCAATTATCATAACACACAAATCATATTCACAAAAAGAAGGTGATAAAGTGTACAATGAAGATGTTGAACATACCCAAAGGCTGTGTCCTATAGAATGAGGCTACCCAAGACTTACGCAGCTCCTTCAAAGCTTTTGTGTCATGTAATGGAAACACTTGTGATATGACTTTATAAGACTGTAGTAAAGGCACTGAAAACAATGAAGAAAGTTTATACAAAAACTCCATAACTAAAAATTCAGTTACTAAAGATATCTATCAGTATTTTTGGACAACAACTTAATATAGCAAAAAAAAAATCCAGTCTTCAGCCATAAGAAAAATACATTTTGAAGCCGCTCGTACTACTTTTTCACTTCTATATACATAAATTGATTATGTTAGAGTCCAGCTTGTGCCAGATGGCTATTTCTAGGTCATTTGAAGGAGACATTAAAATCTAACAAACTATGAGGAGAGGCTACAAACCTATAGACTGACCCTCTAGAAACTTTACATTTTCAAGGGTTTCATCTTTCACTGCTCGTAAGTTAAGCAACATGTTATACACAATACACTGTCTCTCTTGGCTGGTGAAAAAGCTCTCTTCATCTTCAACTCCTTCAAAACAATGCTGCTCTTCATACACAAATTCTCGATGACCGCTTCCATACTCTGATTTAAGTGATTTTAAAACACCAAATTCCTCTGCACCTTTCAGCAAACTGTAAAAAAGGAGAAGAATATCTGATTTTTTTAATTAAAACATGTCTTTCAATGAACTTTCTGTTCTTTCTGCCAGTGATTCCAAAAGGGATTTTTTTGTTATTCTGAAGTTAGATATTCTTTTTTCTACAAGTCAAATTTTCTGTACTGGAAATTTGACCTCTAGAGTGAATACAAGTTTTTTCTAAGATTTTTCTTGGTGACTTATGTTACAAAACACATCCAAGATATTACCATGACAAATATTCCGATGAAACTATCAGTGCCATCCAGGGTTTTCCATGACGCACAAATCCTGCCTCATTCACGCAATTTTAATTCAAATGACCCCAAAAATAAAGGACAGTGCGTCATCAGTGACGCAACTTTCCAAAATCTAAATAATGTACGAAGTTGAATGTAGCGTCATAATTCCAAGTCTGTTCTTGCTTCAATGTCAGACGAACATGGCGTTCTTTTTTTAACTAGAGGGTTTATTTTATATAAAAATGGTTTTCCGGTAATTTATTTATAGAATAAGACTGCTTTACACATTATTGCCGAAGCGTATATTGAACATGTGTCGTAAATAGGGCCCAGTCAAAGTTGTGGTTGGGTTCTCTGTATTTCATAGCATATTTTACACGACTTCCGGTATATAAAAGTACACATTACCGGTCTGTGCTGTTAGTGGAAAAATAATGTCATGACAAAGAAAACTGTAGCATTCTTCTATTGTCTGCTTCCTACAACTGCCACGTCAAGCAGCGATTCAGACGAAAATGTTTGGTTTGTCAAAAAGTGACATCGGCCTTTCCGTGAGAATTGATCTACCAACTTTTCAACCTTGGAAGTTCGCGTTTAACAGTAAAATGTATTATAAATAGTGCTTGAAAGTGATGATGAGAAAATCTGTATTTCTGACCCCCAAAATTAATGAAATGACCCTCAACTAATGAGGAAGGGGGTCACAATGACCCCCAATTTTCAAAGCCAAGGGAAAATCCTGGTGCCATCAATCAAATTTGACCAAGCAAATTCACTACCTTATAATGAGAAAAATATTTTTTGGACTGCTAAAGAAATAAATGAAACTTTTTCCAGTCAGATAAAAAAGATAAATACTGTGATTTCTAAGGTGTTATAAGCAGAATATTTTACAAAATAATGGAGAGTGTAGATCCACAATTTAAGTGAAGATTATAGTTTACAGTAAATTCAGTCTGATCTTTATCTGCAATATCCGGAAAAGGCGCTCTGATATGAGTCTACAGTATTTACAAAGGTACCTAAAATTGTACTTTGAATACATCTAAAGGATATAAAAGATTAAAATACTTCTCAAAATCAGCTGTCATGTAAAATGCGTATACTCCTGTATTTTTCCAGTGTCTCACATGAACATGTAGTCGAGGGGTTCTAGTTCTAAGCCTGGCAAGAATCCACATTAAAGTTGTGTCTGAAGTTGAAGCAGGAAGTGTCATGATGATATCACAATTGTGGGTTGGTATGGAGTTCCGGAGAACTTTACTGGATGCAACAAGTCTGGATGTTTTTGACCATTTTTTTCCAAGAATCTTCAGAGCTGTGGAACAAGGGAAGATCCTGTATTAAAACATTATTTTGAATAAAAAGTCATACAACAATTATCAGCTGAAGTCACCTGTTTAATAGAATGTATTTCTAAAAATATAAGTTCAAAGTTAGGTTTGTCCTGTACTTTCCTATTTAGTTTCTGTAAGCAGTATAATTACTTCAGAGCATTTCAACAGTACTTATCATCCTTTTCCCACAAATTTTTCTAACCTTTCACAGACAAATCCCAGTATGTCTGCCACATTTAATTTGTCGTCTGCAAAAGATTTAATTTGGGCTAGTCCAAAATTTTGTTGTTTGGTACATGTATGCCATCTTTCCTGCTCGTACGCTGCTATAAAAGAGTTAAGTAACTATATAGTTTATATGGCACTTTCTTCTGCTTTCAACATTAATTTAGTATAGGAAAAGAAAAGAACATGTCTTTATTTCACCCAGGTATACAATATACAACATGGGTATAAAGTTTCTTAAAGAAAGCTTTCAAAAACATGGTAGGAAAAGGAGAAATGCTGGTAACCAGCATTTTCTCCTTTTCCCACAATGATTTCTACTCCTCAAAAAGCAAATTTCAACTTTTGAGTCACATTTATTATGTTGTCTGCAAATGCATTCAGTTTGGACTAGTCCAAACTTTTGTCATTTGGTAGAGAGTTAATCATCAATTTACAAAGTATCATTCCCAACCAAATGACTCTTTCCCCTAACCATAGTCTAAACATTAACCCTTTACTCCATAGATACTCATTTTGACGCATCAACAAGAGACAGCTTTTGAAAACATTGTGGGAAAAGGAGAAATTGCTCGTAACGAGCAATTTCTCCTTTTCCTACAATGTTTTCCACTCAATCAGATATTTGTATCCTCATTTGTCCATATTTTTGACATCATATCTTTATTTGCTGCTGAAATGGAAGAGCCTGAAATTGGCATATCAGGTAAAGGGTTAATAATAGCTTTGAGAGGAACCATCCTGTTGAAATTTGCCAGCTATGGGCAGTCAAACCAGCAATTTACATACTGTCCACTTTGTATATATGTATAGTGGGCCAGAGGCCTGAATATACTAAAAATCTATACTATAATCCCTTGGTCTCAAGCCCTGTATGCTACCCAATGAGCTAATGAGCATAGAAAAAATTAGAGAGCTAGGGAGAGACAAGAAAGAGAGAGAGGGAGAGATGAGAGAGACAGAGGAATCATCAGCTATTCAAACCTTTTCCATTAAATTCCATGGCAACAGGTTTTCTAAACCTTGTAGCTTACAATGCTTGACTGTAGTCAGAAATTCATAGTGTAATATATTTATAGAACAGCTGTTGTAACTTGTCAACCCTTTACCAAAGAATATCCCAAGTTTCAACCCATTACCACACAATCCCTACTTTTGATGCCCCTGAGAAAGAAGCCTTTAGAAAACATTGTGGGAAAAGGAGAAAATGCTGGTATCCAGCATTTTCTCCTTTCCCCACAATGTTTTCTACCCTTCACAAAACAAATTTTAAATTTTCAGCCACTTTCATTTTGTCTTCTGCAAATGCTTTCAATTTGGACAAGTCTAAAATATTGTTGTTTGGTAATGGGTTAACCAACTTAAGTAAAAAGGCTTTAGAAAAGATTGTAAGAGAAGGAGGAAATGCTACTAATCAGCATTTCTCATTTTTGTCATACTGTTTTCTATGCTTTAACAAAGAAAATCCAGTCATTTTCACCACATCTTATTCATTATCTGCAAATCCTTTTGGTTGAAACAAGTCTACAATTTTGTCATCCAGTATAAGAGATAATGATCTTGTTCTGACTCTTACTTCTATTGGATATTAACCTTCTTACCAGATAGAAACATATTAGACTTGTCTAAATTCAAAGCATGACCAGATGAAAAACTCAGTGTGGTTCAAATAATGGGATTTGTCTATGAGAGAGTAGTAAACACTGTGGGACAGGGAGGAAATGCTAGCATTTGTCCTTTTGCACAATGTTTTAACCCTTTTCCAAACGACAAACTTTTAGACTGGTCCAATTTGAAAGCACTTGCTGCCGACAAAATAAACCTAATTCAAAAATTGAAATTTGTTTTCAGTAGGGTAGAAAACATTGTGGGAAAAGGAGAAAATGATGGTAACTAGCATTTTCTCCTTTTCTCACAATGTTTTCAAAAGGCTTTTATCACAGGGTCATAAAAACCAGGGATTGTTTGGTAAAGAGTTAACTCATTACCAAATGACAAAATTTTACGTTGGTCCAATTCGAAAGCATTTGCAGACGACAAAATAAAAGTGACTAAAAATTTGAAATTTGTTTTATGAAGGGTAGAAAACATTGTGGGAAAAGGAGAAAATGCTGGTTACCGGCATTTTCTCCTTTACCCACAATGTTTTCTAAAGGCTTCTCTCCCAGGGTCGTCAAAAGTAGGGATAGTGTGGTAATGGGTTAACCTTTTTCCCAATAAAATACAGGGGAACAGTGTTTCAAATTCAGTTTTTATGCTGTTTGGTGTTTGATGCCTTTTGCAACATTATTTCAGACATTATCAATCATGGTGGGTGTACCTATCTATGGGCCACTACATTTTTTTTCTACTGGTTACAGGTAGTTATAGAGCATCTTTTCAAAGCCACATTGTTCAAACATTGTTCATCTGTGAAACAGGAATGTGTCACATTGCACTGACAACTAACGAAGGAAACTCATGGGCAAAATCCAGTCTTGAATGTGCATCTAACAAAGGGTCTTCAGGGTCAGCATTCACAAGCCATCTACAAAAATATCTTTGGTCTAATTCTAAACAATTGTTGAAAATAACACATCTTCTGATTGGCTAATCCAAAGGGATTTATCTAATCAGAAGTTTAGTTACTTGCTAAATCATGAATTTTACTGAAATTGGAATCAAGATTGGTTGGTTAATATGGAGGCAGGTTGAAATCAAATACACAGCATGCAGCTTCGTCATGCAGTGACATGCACCAAACCTCCTTGATGTGAAAACTAGCTCAATAGCAAGTTACAAGCATGAGCATAGCCAGGATTAAGTTTTTATTCCCAAAGCATGGTGGAATTCTCTGGTCATCAGCATTATCAATTATCAATTAAACCTCCTTAGTTTGAAAAGTTGCAAAGATCTAGAAAGAAATTGATACATCTGATGAAATTGTCTGGGATTTTTTTATACACACATGCATATTGTGCACAATGGGCACTATGACCTTGTTACATGTAGGTGCTTGCTATGACAAAACGGCTTAATGTAGTAGACTTGTGATAGAAAACAGCTATTTCCACTGTAATAATATCTTACAAAATTTGGTAAAATTAAAAATGAGTATTATTGTACTATTTTCACCTAGCCACTTTTCCTTTTTGCCCTTTCTAGGATTATCGGTTATAAATCTAAAATCACTATATTCTCATTACAAAAGGATATGAGAATTATCTCCCTTGTCTGGAAACTAACAAAATTATCAACGGATAATTTCAAGATAGACATCAAAGGAATTTCTGGTCGGTTAAAAATGTGCAAATTAATACTATATCTGTATAAATCCGTATTTATCAACTGTCAAGAAATTTTATGCCATGCTGCACTAGAAATATTATTACCTTAAAAAGGATTCACTACCTTAATAAGGACTACGGCCACTAACTCAGCAGTAAACACCAACATTTTTGAAAAGGCTTAGATATTCCGCCAATCTTGGTGGCTTCTGTCTTTTTATATGAGAGTCGAGGTCCATAGACTAAATAACTCATCTGTAAACATCATGTAACATCCATATATTTGAATAGGCAATTTGATCAATCTTAGCAGATTCCATCTTTTAACCCTTTCCCAAACAAGCCCTGATTTTTACATGTCTGCTTGCAGAAAAAGCCTTTTGAAAACACTGTAGGAAAAGGAGAAATTGCTAATAATGAGAAATTTCTCCTTTTCCCACTGTGTTTTCTTCCCTTTTTGAGAACTTTCTGCCATTTTCTCCAAATCTAAAATTATTGTCTGCAAACTCTTTTGGTTTGGAAGAGTCCAAAATTTTAATGTTTGGGAAAGGGTTAATATGAGAGTTAGTGGTAACAGACCTTATCATAGAGTCTCACTTTCAGTAAGTTCTGAAAAATTACTGTTAGAAAGAAAACAATTCTATGAAAAAGTGCAAACCCTTCAACTTTCCGAATGCTTTATTTCTTACCTTTATAGCCCTAAATAAATACAAAATGATGCCAATACTATCTCCTTTTAGTATTTTAAGCAGTCAATGTAGATTAAAATAAGACTGCAGGAAACATGCAGTCTGATCTTGGATCTATAATTTCTGATTGCTGATACTAGACCATGAGCAAAGCAATCTTCAATAGCACTAAAAATGATGGAACATAAATATATTGCCCACAATGCTTTAAATGGCTCCTTTCTTGGATTGGTGTGGTAAATGGTTAAACAGGAAAGGAAAATGCATGCATACCAAGTTGAAATTGCTTTTATCTAGATTTTCTCAGTTAATTAACCCTTTCCCAAACAATCCCTGGTTTTTACTAGTCTGGAATAGTAGCCTTTTGAAAACATTGTGGGAAAAGGAGAAAATGCTGGTAACCAGCATTTTCTCCTTTTCCCACAATGTTTTCTAACCCTATCATAGACAGAAATCATTTTTTCAGCAAGAGTTGAATTGTCGTCTGCAAATGCTTTCAATTTGGTCTAGTCCAAAAGTTTGTCGTTTGGGAAAGGGTTAATCTCCCTACTGTACTACATGATAAGTTCTTGGTACATGACTATACCAGTACAGCAGGGAAATTGCTTGTGACAAGAAGTGGTCCTAGTTCTTCTTTTTGCCAAAATATTTCCAAGTGATATTACGGTGTTTAGCACAGCAAACAGAACCTCCAACAAACAGTGATTAAATGCCTCTGTGAAGTGCCTTGCTGGATAGGAGATATGCAAATGCAAAAACTGTGTCAATTTTTTTTTAAAGTCCTAACCTTGACAAAATTAAAAGCATTTGTTTGACAATTTTCTTTTCAAAACATAAATTTCTACTCAACTCTTTATCAAATGGCAAAATTTTAGACTCGTCCAAGATAAAAGCATTTGCAGACGACAAAATTAATGTGACACAAAAATTGAAATTTGTTTCCAGTGAGTTGAAGACATTGAGGGAAAAGTAACCAGCATTTTCTCCTTTTCCCAAAATGTTTTCAAAAGGCTTCTTTTCCAGGACCATGAAAACAAGGGATTGTTTTAAAAGGAGTTAAAAGGGTAGAAATCATTCTGGGGGGAAAAAGAGAAAAATAAAGTTTGTAGGGCCAAAATATTTCTAGTTTAACTCTTTACCACACAATCCCGACTTTTAACGACCCTGAGAAAGAATCCTTTTGAAAACATTGTGGGAAAAAGAGAAAATGCTGGTAACCAGCATTTTCTCCTTTTTCCACAATGTTTTCTATTCTTCCCAAAACAAACTTCAATTTTTGAGCCACATGTATTTTGTTGTCTGCAAATGCTTTGAATTTGGACAAGTCTAAAATTTTGTCGTTTGGTAAAGAGTTAAACATATTTCTCATCAATTATGAGACAAGTTCTTACAACTTATACTAATCTCACTTGATTGTGCATCCTGAGAACTCCGCCAGTACTCATGTTGCATGTGCGGGCAATTAAAATATTCCTTAACCCATTTCAACACAATCCCTACTTTTGACGACCCTGAGAAAGAAGCCTTTAGAAAACATTGTGGGAAAAGGAGAAAATGCTGCTGACCAGCATTTTCTCCTTTTCCCGCAATGTTTCTACCCTTGACTAAAAAGATTTCAAATTTTCAGTCACTTTTATTTTCTCGTATGCAAGTGATTTCGATTTGAACAAACCTAAAATTTTGTCGTTTGGTAATGAGTTAAGTGACATCTGCAACAGTATCAAAGTCAGGACTTTATCAAGTTATAGCTATAAGGTGGAAGCTCTATCTCACAACCACAGAATATTCTTTGTCCCTTTCCAAAACGGCAAAAGTTTAGACTGGTGCAAATTGAAAGCACTTGCAGATGACAAAATAAACGTAACTGAAAAATTGAAATTTGTTTTGTAAAGAATAGAAAACATTGTGGGAAAAGGAGAAAATGCTGGTAACCAGCATGTTCTCCTTTTCCCACAATGTTTTCAAAAGTCTTCTATCTCGGGGTCATAAAAACCAGGGATTGTTTGGTAAAAGGTTAAAGTGTTCTTCCTCAGGGTTTTCAACAGACTGGATTGTTGGGAGTGGGTTAAAAGCTGCCTTCAGATTATGGTAATGTCTTTCTAAACTCTTCCAGTACTTAGTAAATGAACCCTGACCCATTTCCATACTTAATAAACAATCCACTGAAACTTGAGAAAGATTGCTAACTTAAAAGGATGACTAAACAAGTAGACAGTGTTGATCCAAGATCAGACTGCACATTGAGTGCAGTCTGATCTTGTACTAGGTTATCCTGAAAAGTCACTCTGTTTACCTGTAATGCTGAAAGCGTTAATGAGCTAAGAAAACAGTATGATATTAACTGCGAGTAGAGTATTGATCAGTGGTAATGACTGTTGGTCTTAACCCTTATCTCTTTATTAAACGACAAAATTTTAAAAGCATCTGCAGACAACAAATTAAATATTGGTCCTATGATGATTTCAGACTATGATAGATTAGTAAAAAATATTGTGGGAAAAGGAGAAAATGCTGGTTACCAGCATTTTCTCCTTTTCCCACAATGTTTTTCATAGGCTTCTTTCTCAGGGTCGTTAAAAGTTGGGATTGTGTGGTAAAGAGTTAAGCTGCTAGGCATGACTTACTGACCTTTTGGGAACTGTGCAGATCAAGATCAGACTGCTAAGAATGTGCAGTCTGATCTTGAATCTACACTGTCCAATACGGAAATATCTTTCCCCCGAAAATTTCTTTGAAATAGTAAGTTTTGGATTTTTACTATTGGTTTGAAAGTTACATTTCACTTTGATCTGGCAAGACAAGAGTAAATGATGGACTTGTATGTGATGCTATAAACCTTTGTAAAACAAAAGTGGTCATCAGTATTTTCCCCTTTTGTCACAATTTTAAAGAGATAAAGATTTTGAAAATGTCATGTCATATGGAAAAATTGCACGTAACCAGCATTTTTCTTCTTACTTGGATTTTTCTACCTTTTCAAAGATAATTCAAACCTCTGAAGCCATAGTTATAAATCTATATTGTTACAAGTCTGAAACAACTTTCAAAAAGGGAAAGTCCATTATTCTGTAAACCCTTTATCACACAATGACGACTTTTGACGACCCTGAGGTAGAAGCATTTTGAAAAAATTGTGGGAAAAGGAGAAAATGCTGGTAACCAGCATTTTCTCCTTTTCCTTCAATATTGTCTACCCTTCCCAAATCGAATTTTGATTTTTCAATCACATTTAACTTGTTTTCTGCAAATGCTCTCAATTTGGACCACTCTATAAATTTGTAAAAATTAAAATTGTACAATATTAACCCGTTACCACACAATCCCTACTTTTGGCGACCCTGAGAAAGAAGCCTTTAGAAAACATTGTTGGAAAAGGAGAAAATGCTGGTAACCAGCATTTTATCCTTTTCCCACAATGTTTTCTACCCTTCAAAACAAATTTCAAATTTTCAGTCACTTTTATTTTGTCGTCTGCAAATGCTTTCAATTTGGACCAGTCTAAAATATTGTCGTTTGGTAATGAATTAAGGACTTAGTTCAAATGGACTACAAAAATGTTTTAAAAATCCAGATGATGCACACAGACTTGGTCCATACTGTATGCAAATGCTCTACCCTTTCCACAGAGCATATATCTCATGTATGGTATTTCAAAAGATAATTACAACGAGTATGATCAACCCTAAGCCAAGCAATCACATGTTTCTATTCTGGTGAAGAAGGCTTTTGAAAAGTTTGTTAAAAGGGGGAAACTGCTTGTAATAAGAATTTTCTCCTTTTTGCACATTGTTATCTACCTTTTGAGATAAACAAGAGAGCCATGATCGCCCTGAAATCGCTCACCTGAGTCTATTGACCAAACATGAACCACCTAGTTTCCCAGTGACCTAGTTTTTTATCAGACATTACCCATCATCAAACACTTTCAAGATATCAATAAGACAAATATTCTGACCAAGTTTCATGAGTATTGGACCGAAAATGTGGCCTCTACAGCGTACAAAAGGTTTTTCTAAGATTTCATCAAGTGACCTAGTTCTGGGCCCCACAATTACCCATTATCAAACTCTTTTGAGAAATCACCAAAACAAACATTCTGACCAAGTCTGAAGAGTACCAGGCAGAAAATGTAGCCTCTAGGGTGTACACAAGGTTTTTCTAATATTTGACCCATTGACCTAGGTTTTGACTCCACATGACCCATTTTCAAACTCATTCAAGGTATCACCAGGGCAAATATTTGAACAAGTTTTTGGAGTATCAGACTGAAAATGTGTCCTCCAGAGCATACAAAAGGTGTTTATAACATTTGACCAATTGACCCAGTTTTTGACCTAACATGACCCATTTTGAAACTCATCCAAGATATTATAAAGGCAAACATTCTGACTAATTTTCAAGAGTTTTGGACTGAAAATATGGCATCCAGAGCATATACAAAGTTTTTCTAAGATTTGACCTGGTGACCCAGTTTTTAACCCCCAATGACCCATTTTCAAACTCGTCTAATATACCATCAAGGCAAACATTCTGACCAACTAACAAGAGTTTTGGACTGAAAATGTGGCCTCTAGAGCCTACAGAAGGTTTTTCTAACATTTGACCTGGTGACCTATCATCCAGGCAAACATCCTGATCCATTTTCATGAGTATCCGACTCAAAATGTGGCCTTTAGAGCTTACACAAAGTTTTTCTAAGATTTGACCTAGTGACCTAGTTTTTTACCTGGCATGACCCATTTTCAACTCGTCCTAGATTTCATCGAGGCAAACATCCTGACCAACTTTAATGAGTATTGGACTGAAAATGTGGCCTCTAGAGCATACACAATGTTTTTCTAAAATTTGACCAAATGACCTAGTTTTTGACCCTACATGACCCATTTTCAAACTCGTCCAAGATATCGTCCAGGCAAACATCCTGACCAACTTTCATGAGTATACGACTGAAAATGTTTCCTCTAGACCGTACACAAGGTTTTTCTAAAATTTGACCTAGTTTTTGACCTGACATGACCCATTTTCAAACTCGTCCAAGATATTGTCCAGGCAAACATCCTGACCAACTTTCATGAGTATCCGATTGAAAATGTGGCTTCTAGAGCGTACACAAGGTTTTTCTAAGATTTGACCTAGTGACCTAGTTTTTGACCCGACATGAACCATTTTCGAACTCATCAGAGATTTCATCAAGGCAAACATCCTGACCAACTTTCATGAGTATCGGACCGAAATGTGGCCTCTAGAGCGTACACAAGGTAAAAAGTTGATGACGGACGACAGACGACGGATGATGGACAACAGACACAGCATGATCACAATAGCTCACCATGAGCACTTCGTGCTCAAGTGAGCTAAAAAAGCTTAAGAGGCTACATAGCCTTTTAAGGGAATACCATCAAATTTGTTTTTTGTAATTTTATGATTCTTAATCATTATTTGTATTGTATTTTTCATATAAATGTCAGTGACGTATATATTTTTTGATTTGGTGTGATGTGAAAATTCCAAATACCCACCTTTAAACCCTTTACCAGATGACAAAATTTTAGCCTTGTCCAAATTGAAAACATTTGCAGGCAACAATTTGATTGTAGCTCAAATGATGTAATTTTTCTTTGATAGAGTAGAAAACATTGTGGTAAAAGGAGAAAATGCTGGTTACCAGCATTTTCTTCTTTTCCCAGAATGGTTTCAAAAGGCTTTTTTTCCAGGAGCTTCAAAAGTCGTCATTGTGTGGTAAAAGGTTAACACATGCTATTTGTCCTGCAACACACGAAAAGCGGCATTCAATTTGTGTAAAGTGTCATCTCCTGGAACCTGCCTGCGCATTCTCAGCAGGCTAATCCAAAAGACAGCACTTTACATCGATATTAGATTTTATCCTACATTAGACTGGCCTCAGACAGAAAAATCACACAAGATCAGAAAGTATTATCTTGGATCAGACTACAGACTGATCTGAGACAACACTTTAAATACCGAAAATATCCCAATGCCCTTTTTTCGCAGGCCGTTTTATCTTGTATGTCTATTCTTGTCTTAAGCTTTGTCAGGACAAAACTGCAAACAGAAACATTGTTGGAGGTCCTACAGTTCTATTGCAATCAATAACAACAGAATATATTACTCAGTGTGTACATGTATATAACAGACTGTTTTCATTATAGTCTATCTAATGGTATTGCTCTGATGAAAATAATATTCTATTCTGATATAAGATTAACCCTTAACTCATCACCAAACAACAAAATTTCAGACTTGTCCAAATTGAAAGCATTTGCAGACGACAAATTAAAAGTTACTGAAAATTTGAAATTTGTTTTGTGAAGGGTAGAAAACATTGTGGGAAAAGGAAAAAAATGCTGGTTACCAGCATTTTTTCCCTTTTCCCACAATGTTTTCAGAAGACCTTTTGACTGGGTTGTAAAAACCAGGGATTCTTAGGGAAAGGGTTAATCAAACCATCCCAACTTCGGACGATGCTGATAAAGAAGGCTTTGGAAAACATTGTGGACTGTGGAAAAAGAAGAAAATGATGGTGATAAACCGAAATTTCTTCTCTTCCTAAAGTGTATTTTCTTCAAATACAGAAATCATCATAAAGAGCTACACTAATTTAATATTTTGAATGTTTTGAAAATGGTCGATGCTAAAGTTTTGTTGGTTGGTAGAGAGATCAACCTTTCATAAAAAGCTCCTTTCAGAATTTCAGTCACTATTGCCACAAATGGAGCTCCATAAAACAAGTACATGTCTGATCTTAACTTGTTACCGCACAATCCCTACTTTTGACGACCCTGAGAAAGAAGCCTTTAGAAAACATTGTGGTAACCAGCATTTTCTCCTTTTCCCACAATATTTTCTACCCTTAACAAAACAAATTTCATATTTTCAGTCACTTTTATTTTGTCGTCTGCACATGCTTTCGATTTGAACAAGTCTAAAATTTTGTCATGTATGAGTTAAGCTTTTAAAGACAGGTATTTAGATTTTCCACATCTCACCAAATCTAAATATATATATATATCACTGAAATCTTAAAGGGTAAAATCTTTGCCAGAACAATGTGTGTTGCCTTTTTTGACCTTTGAGCCTTTACCCCACAACTGCCCTTCATACTCGCCCTAAAGTAAAATGCTTTTCAGAATAGTATGGGATAAGAGAGTAAATACTTGTAATCAAGCTTGCTGTATTTACATGTAGTAACATCTTGAAAGTAAACATTTAAAGGTGGCCCTTCAGATTTTGGGACGAAAATTTTACAAAAATGCAAAAAAATCATCCTTGTACTCCCAAAGCCTTTTAATTTGTGTTCATAAAACTCCAGTAGTCGAAAACCATCCAATAACACAAGAAATTAGAGATTTATTACGGACCAGGTTGATACCAATGGGAGATACATGTACGTTCTATTTTTAAATTATCAATTTTCTCATTTAAA
Source organism: Tridacna crocea (assembly GCA_943736015.1). Lineage (NCBI taxonomy): Eukaryota > Metazoa > Mollusca > Bivalvia > Cardiida > Cardiidae > Tridacna > Tridacna crocea. The sequence goes on along the minus strand of OX031066.1, from coordinate 3,537,467 downwards.
TACAGGAAAACACTGACGAAGTTTCAAACATCCGTCCAAAGAAGGCATTATGGAAAATAAATATTACATGTTTGTTATGTAATGGAATTTAATCGTTATTAGTCACGTGCCAATCACTTGACATTCCCACGCTTTATTGATTTTGGGCGCGTAATCTAAAAATAGCTGAAGAGGCTATGTAGCCTTTTAAGGAAATACCATCAAAAAATTTTTTTTTTTTTTTAATTTTATGATTCTTAATTATTGATGATTTGTATTTTTTTTTTTTTTCATATAAATTTCAATTATATATATATTTTTCAATTTGGTTTGATGTGAAAATTCTAAATACCCACCTTTAACCCTTAACCACAAACTGATGTCTTTTGTGAACCGAGAGGTAGAAGCCTTTAAAAACATTGCGGAAAAGGAGAAAATGCTGGAAATTAGCATTTTCTCCTTTCCCACAAAGTTTTCTACCCGTCCGAAATCATATTTTGATTTTTCATTCACATTTATTTTGATGTCTGTAAATGCTTCCAATTTGGACCAGTCTATAAATTTGTAGTTAGTAAAGAGTTAGAGATGTGCCTTTAATCGTTTTCATCCAGTTTTGTAACCATTTTAACCCATTACCACACAATCCCTACTTTTAACGCTCCTGAGAAAGAGGCCTTTAGAACTCATTGTGGGAAAAGGAGAAAATGCTGGTAACCAGCATTTTCTACTTTTCCCACAATGTTCTCTACCCTTCACAAAACAAATTTCAAATTTTCAGTCACTTTTATTTTGTCGCCTGCAAATGCTTTGAATTTGGACCAGTCTAAAATAACCCATTACCAAACAACAGTATTTTCCCACAGTGTTTTCTAAAGGCTTCTTTCTCAGGGGCGTCAAAAGTAGGGATTGTGTGGTAATGGGTTAAATGTCATGAGAAAGAAAATGAATCTAAAGATCTTAAACTACTTAGCTGATCTACATAGAGGCCAAATAACATGTATAAAGATGTAAAATCTGGGCAAACTTTCTATGAGCTGAACTTGTAATGGATCCACTTTGGTGTAGATCTAATTCTTCATGGACAAAGTTTTTTCAGGTATGCATTCCATTTGAAGAAAAAATTTCATAGCCAACTTCAAAATGCCAAGCTCCAGAACATCTTTTTTAGTACAGAAATAATTAGAATGACTCAAAATGCTGTTGAAATTGAAGTAAATATACTAGTTTCATCATGACAATGAAACAGTTGTCTCCCTTGTTTCCTAAATTATAGTGACAACATATTTACTTAAATTGGACTTTCTTAACAATTTAATTTCACACAATTTCATTGAGTTTAATTAATCTTGAGAAAAAACGATAAAATAAAGGCCGATGATATTTACCCAACTGTGGTGTACACACTGAAGAAAATTCATACTGCGAGGCCGACTGTCATGTACTCAATGAAGGAAAACTCATTGGGTGCCCAACGGTCGTGCCTGGACTGATGAAATATGGTCTTGTAGGCACGACTTATGTGCGTGCTATTTCCGATTTTAGTGTTTATTCTAGAGCGGAATAGTAGGGCGCGCCGCCCTGCCCCTTTTTCACTCTGCCCTTTTGCCCTCGAATCTGTGAAAACCCGCCCTGTTGCCCTTATCATATGCATACAAAACTTGTCCGTGTATTGTTCTGGTTTCAGAACAAACCACAGGGCTACATGGACAAAAAACTCGCCTTCAGTGTCTCGGCTCCGTCTCGTCAAGCTTGCAGTCACAAAAGTTTGCCATAAATTTCTTCCAATCTGACTATATTCATGAAATACAGCCAATCTAAGTCTAAGGGTGACACTAATTATCCTTTATCAAATTCGTCAGTTAAGACAGGACAGCAGGGTGTTATGATCCTTATCTATCATTAACTTGCTAAACCATCCCTTTATCCCTCGAAACCCAGACTTTTTTCCCCCAACAGGTACTTTAGCGTCTGCTAATTTCTTTGAATGACATCGCACAATCAGTGATATTTCTCAATACATGAATAGTTTTAAAATAAAGTAGAATTAACTCTTCTTACAGCTGGAGATTATCTTTTCATATATTTTGTGCATAAATTACAAGTATGGATGGTAAATTAAAGTTGCCGACTGTCTTGAAAATACTCAATGCTTGCTATTCAAGCATCGGCAATTTTTTGAAAGCAAAATCTGCATTGCAGTGTTCTATTTTTAGCAGTCTATTTAAAGAATGGCTATGCAGAAGTACACTACACCATCAGAAGGCCTACACGTTAGTTATTCTTTCCATGTAATAATTAAATCTTTTGATGTTTTTTAATCAAAATTATTGTTATTTCTTAAAACAGCTGAGAAGAAGTTTTTCTTTTATAATTACTCTGGACATTGTTTGTTATCTGATGAAAAGTTAGGTAGTGGACCTGCAATAGAAACCAGCTATTTCGTCGATATTACTATCCTACAAAATTTGCTACTATTAAAATGAGTATTATTGTACTACTTTAATCTAGCCATTTTTTCCTTTTTTTCCTCCCTATAATTATCCTTCATAAATCTAAAACCACAGTATTCTCATTAGAAAGCAGATTAATAATTACCTTCCTTTTCTGAAAACTAACGAAAGTATCAACAATTGTTTATAGACATCAAAGGAATTTCTGGTCGATTAAAAATGTGCAAAAGTATTATATCTGTATAAATCTCTAATTATCAGCTATCTAGAACTTTTATTCCATGCTGCACTTGAAGTGTTACGGGTTTACTACCCTAAAGCTAAGTGTGACTGTGCATCATGGGATCATAAATTACATGGCAATCAAAACCTGTATAGTCAGATTGTGTTGCTTTGAGTCTGTGAGTTGATAAGAATCTTTTCTCTTTCTTTTCTTTAATATGCAATTCATATCCAAAGTTATAGTTAGAACTTGTTTCGAAAACAGTAAAGGACGCTGTTTTGCGTTTGTATGATATGAGAAGTCATTCATCAAGGCACTGTTCCTCCCTGCCCCTTTTGCCTTGTCTAGAATAATCACTAGATTTCTTCATTCAGTACACGATGCAGTCATGTCCGCACTGAAGAATCGGACTCTTACGTACACTGTGTAAATGGGTTGGGCCAAAACGCAGACTGTTATGTGAACCGGCACTACATAGACGGTCTCATTGGAGCACACGGCAATAGTCATTTATACAGGGTGTCACAGAACAAATGCACAAGCGTAGCTGGCATCCTTTTTATACGTCTGAAGGCTTGTATTACCTTATACTGTACACCCGGTCGTCCGTCCGTTTGCAATTTCTTGTGTGCGCAACTCCTCCTACAGGTTCCATCGGAAATAGATCTATTTGAAATTTGCCACAATGGTATCCAGTCGTTTCGGCACCCGGTCAGTGCTCCACTGAGATGGTCTATGCTGTGCTGGTTAACATACCAGTCTGCGTTTTGGTCCAACCCATTAACACAGAGTACGCAAGATCCCACTTCTTCAGTGCGGACATGACCACATCATGTACTGAATGAAGAAATCGGAAATAGCGCGCATGTAGTCGTGCCTCCAAGATGATATTTCATCAGTCCGGGCATGACAGTCGGGCACCCAAGAAGTTTTCCTTCATTGAGTACACGACAGTCAGGCACCCAAGAAGTTTTCCTTTATTGAGTACACAACAGTCGTCCTCGCAGTCTGAATTTTCTTGAGTGCGTACACGACAGTAGGGTAAATGGTCACTTTGTAGAATAAAATTATTCATGAGAATGGAGAAATCGCTGGTTACCAGCACTTTCTTTTTCCCACAATGGTTTCTGCATTTGAAAATGTCACTTGCAATTGCTTTCAATTTGGAACAATCTAAAATTGTGTTGCGTGGTAATGAGGAAAACGTCAGAACGGAAATTCAGTGCACAGCTATGTTAATTTTGTAACAAAGGTCTGGACTCTAGGTTTCTTTGTCTCCCTAGAATAAAAGAACAAGTAAACTTCTTACGTAGACGATGATGAAACGAGTTTCTCGTCGAATCACAGGGAGTCCTGTTGGCCCGCTTACTTGCAAAGTTCCGATCTGTCTCATTGTCCATGGTCAAAATCGATTGGTATCACTATCAGCCTACATAAACAAATGTAAAGTCGTGTGACAGACTGGCGCGAAATTTCAGAGCCATTTTGATATGTCACGTGATCAGTAAATTCATGTTTAACTTACGGGTAGATGCATCAGATGCGGAAAATAAAAGTTAACCGCTATCTAGATTATAAAACGTTAGTTTGAACTTACCATATAGTGATGACAATAGAACTGTGCTTTGACCACAGAAAATTGTATGTCCGACAAATCTTATCGTGTATTTTTAAATGTCTTTTGAACTGTAAGGAAAAGGAAGTCGAAAATACGGGAGATAACTGCAGTTATTTACATTTTGTTCTGCTATTTTTGAGTTAATATCCCTGGGTTTCCAATTCGTTTCCTCCGAAAATATTGCTTTCCAGTCTGTTTTTTCAGTAAACTATCAGATTTTATATTTAAGAACAATAAACGTATCATGTGACCTTGCATGGAAATCTCTTAACCATAGACTGCTAAGTGCTATTTACTGATCTTTTGCAGACAGAGTGGATCAAGATCAGACTGCACAGAACGTGCAGCCAGATCGTGGATCTGCATTGTCCGATACGGCAAGCATTTAACTGCTGAAAAAAAAATCGTAAACCATGTTAAGTTTGATTTAGTTGGCTAACAAAAAATAGTAAAGAAGTTTTAGATGTAGAACTGGTATATGTCCGAGTCCATGACCCTATCCCTTGCACTTTGTCCTAAAGTGACTATGTACATGCTCCATAAGTGTTGCAGAACTTAGTGGCAGGAGTTGGCAACATCTAGGTCGGGAAAACAAATTATTTCTTGCAACGAATGGATTTTGCTCTATCTTTTTCCTGAGATATGGAAAATTAACATGAACTACGGTGCAATAAATGAATACACGGAGAAATGTTTTAACATGGTTGCAAAAAATGTGCCGAACAATCAATTCTCTTATTGTCACAATGTTTACATTTATAAGCAGATCTAATCTGAAAAAAAAAAAAATGTGGCGAGCAGTCAGTTCTCTCATTGTCACAGTGTTTACATTTATAAACGGATCTAATCTGAAAAAATGTCTTCGCTGGTGGTGATATTTTCGTGATTCTGTTAACCTATAGGGTGCTTAGCGCGACTCACTGACCTTTTGCGGTCAATGTAGATCAAGATCAGACTGCACAGAAAGAGCAGTCTGATCTTTGCTCTACACTGTCCGTTTAAGAGATAAATTTCTAGAAAAAAAATAGTTTGAAATGGCATTATTATGGCGTTCTTTCGCTATATCGATTCATTCCATGAAATGATGATCAGACTAAGTCAAAGACAAAGAGTTAGTTTGTTTGTTTGAATGGTGGTTTCAACAGTATTTCAGTCATATCACGGCGACAGTTCACATATTCATGTTTCCTGGATTTCACCAGTACTGAAGTGTCTTGCCCAAGGACACTCCTGTGAAACAAAGAGTTAGACGGAGAATACAAAAGAAGGTCTTAGCAATGAAACATATACAATGCGAAAAATGCTAATTTTTACTAGATTGTCATAATTTTTCGCATTGTATATGTTTCATTGCTAAGACCTTCTGTTGTATTTTGTCTTTTCAGGTCTTCATCTTACTCTCCGATCTGTTCTGTTCTATCACTCCATAGTTTGTGAGCTTTAATCTACGGAGTCATCGGGGTTCCATATGAATCCCCGTTCGACCGTAGCCCATTGTGTTGATAAAAGTCCATCCCAGTTACGGTTTTAAATGATTGTTTAACCCTTTCCTGAACAAGCCCTTGTTTTTTCGTGTCTGCAATACAAGTCTCTTGAAAACACCGTGGGAAAAGGAGAAATTGCTCGTAACGAGCAATTTCTCCTTTTCCCACAGTGTTTTCTGCCTGTTTGGATAATTTTCTGCCATTGTTATGAAAGTTGAAATTGTCGTCTGCAAACACTTTCAGTTTGGAAGAGTCTAAATTTGTCGTTTGGGAAAGGGTTAAGCGTTTCATTACTACATGTATCTGTTTATTCATTCATTTCTTCTTATATTCATTTAAAGTGATTATTGTCTTGACTCCTTGTATCTGCAACTGTATTCCATTGTCGACATAAAGAAAGCTCTCTCTTTCTCTCTCTCTCTCTCTCTCTCTCTCTCTCTCTCTCTGTGTGTAAGATACATGTATGTTTATCCTATTTTGTCTATAATAAAGTTAATATAACCTGTTAAATGCTACTTTGTAAACAGGGATATTTGGGCATTTGCTCTAACAACACTGGACAAATTAATTAAACTTGTTTAAGAACTAATAAAACGATATGGCTGCAATGATGCACGGATAATTGTTCTAGTGGATAAAGTGTTTCTCCCTCTTGAAAAAGGCAATAGCCAAAATATTTAACACTAGGGTGTTATTCCTAATAGAATTCATTGAAGTTGCTCAATTTTCAGTCTGTCCGTGGATCGGTCAGGTGGTTAGGGCGTTGTAAGACAAAGAAATTGGAGTTTACGTATCCATAAACATAATCTAATATCTTGCTTGGTACCACGCCTCTCAAAGATGCATCAAACCGGTATCACAGTTTAATGCCAAGCTAAAGCTTTTGGATTTTGCTAGACCATAGATTATTTGTTGATGAAGTGAAATAGTAATTTAGTATTTTTTTTTTTTTTCTTTTTTTTCAAAATGGTCTATATTGAATTGAAAGATTGCACAATGTTATTGTTTTTAAAGTCTATAATCTACATTCAAGTCAGTTGTGTCATTTATTGGTTCTTTTTGTACGGGCATTTGCGTTTTTTGTGGGTATTTGTCGAAGACAAAACAACTATGAGTTCAATATTGAACTATGAAGACCATGTATAGTATTTTGTGATGCAAAGCCAAAGGAAATAGACCCCATCAAACTCGATTTTTATCAGGCAAATGAGTCTTTCGGTTGCACGCAGATATGTAATTATGTTTTATATGACGCATCTCTTTCCCTGATATTGGGGAAATTGTAGAAATACAAGCTATGAAGTAGCAATTGAGAAAATGTTTTTTATCAGTACATTTGAGGAAAAATCAGGCCTGTTTTACCTCCAGATTCCTCTTAAAGTAACAATAGCGTCCAAATGTAAACAGTGGGAGCCGTTCAAAAGCAGTAAATTCATATTACACCATATAAAAGTATGTAAATTAATATGAGGTTGACACTCTTTAAATGTGCGATTGGTCAAAGTTCCATTCGCTGACAGAAGAATTAAATTTAAATCTAGTACAAGTCCAACCAAGCCGACTAAATTTTTGTTTACATCGATGACCATGACGTAATGATCACGTGACAGCCTGAAACTAAGGTAAACGAAAATACAAAATGGAGGACCGTGAAGGTTCAAATTCGACAGGGGAGCAAGTTTATTAACCGAATTCGCTGAAGTCTTGCAAAGGGCAATACAGCAGAACAAACGGGCGTCTATTTTAGAAATTGCTTTCGACTAAAAACCCCATGCAAATAAAAAGAATGAGCGAAAAGCCGGAAAACAGATGCGGATTTCAGTTCGCACGGAAACCTGTTCACGATCGGTAAGTCACCTCCATTTACTATTGTTATAGAACATGAAGAACTTTTCGATCCATGAATATGGGATGGTTTGATAAAAATGATCATTTTTATGCATAATTCAGCACTCGATTGACCCATTTACTGTGCAGGTATTGCAAAGATTAAATGTGCATAATTATGTCTGATCCTCGGATATTCCAGCCTCGTTGACCCAGTTTCGATTGATTCTAATGCATAGATAGTAACGTAATGCTTAAACCTGAGTTCAGAGGGTGCGGTTATACTCAAAACATGTTTATTGAGGGTTGAACTCTTTACCAGACGACAAAATTTGAGCTCTGTCCAAATTGAAAGCATTTGCAGACAACAATTTCAGTGTGGCTCAATTGATTAGGTAGAAAACATTGTGGGAGAATGAGAAAATGCTGGTTACTAGCATTTTCACTTTTTCTGCAATGTTTTTAAAAGGCTTCTTTTCCAGGGGCGTCAAAAGTAGTGATTGAGTGGTAATGGGTTAATTATAGATCTAAATCTAGTCTAATGCCTAGTTCTAACACCACTGAGAAATGGCTTTGGAAAATTTTGAGCAGGATTATATTCTTATGTACATTGCATACATTACTTCTTGCAAGCTATGGGATGCTTACCAATGCAAATTTTATAGATGAAAATTGAGGGAAAAGATTGATTGATTGTATGCTATTTAACACTTTTTCCAACATTATTTCAGTTATATTGTGACAGCCAGTGCACTTGTCCATGCTTTCCAGGAGTCTCTTTTACAAGTTGTCTGCACAATTTTCTTTCCAGGCCACTGGCTGTTATCCCATATAGCCATTGTCAAGACTATGGTCAGAGGTGGGAGAAGAATGAATCCTGTCACAAGGGACTATCATCAATCCACCGAAAGAAATTTTCTGAGCTTGGGATTGAACCCACGACCCTTTCTTTCTCAAGTGCTGCATGCTACTGACTAAGCTACTGTGGGTCGGTTTGATGGAACAGAAACACTTCCAAGCTTTTAGCACTGTATATTACTAAGTCACTAGGCATACCCATGATAATGACAAGGGGAAAGACTAGAATCAGGTTGCTGGTTTGTCCATAATTACTCTCAGATTTGTTAAGGGCTCTTCTTGGACAATTTTCAACTATTGTCCTTGCAGAAATAATGTATGTATGTAATTTTCATAACGATTTGTACACATAACGTTAGGTGGGACTACTGAAGGACTCCTTAATATATGTGGTACATGTAGTATGGCCCTTATGATTTTATTTTTCATCTGAACCAGAGATACAGCCACTGTTTGATTGTGTTGGAGGTTGTAGACCTACATGTATCTAATTTTAATGAAATGTAAAGTCTATACTTCCTCTAATGTTGGTTGGTTGTATTGGAGTTTAACACCACTTTAACAGCTAAGGTCATATCATGGCGGTCGGTGATGCACATGTGTTTCCTGGCTTCCTCATACCACTACTAACACTACTTTCTTTCCAAAGCCACCGACTACTTTTCTCACATGCTTCAGCAGAGGTGAGAGGCGAAAGTACGCCAGAAAGAAAGTTTGCCTCAACCGGGTATCGAACTCACAACCACCAGGTCACACCACCGAGCCACCCGGGCGGGCCTCTTCTAATGTGGAAGAAGTCTTAAGAAACACCTCTAAAAACTGATGTGTAGGTCACTTTCATTTCCCCAGTCATTTTCATGTCACCAAAGAGTTTAACCTTCATAAAATGTTTAACCCTTTACCATACAAACCCTACTTTTAACGACCCTGAGAAAGAAAAATTTTGAAAACATTGCTGGAAAAGGAGAAAATGCTGGTAACCAGCATTTTCTCCTTTTCCTGCAATGTTTTCTAACCTGATGGAAGCAAATTTCAATTCTTGAGAAGCGTTTACTTTGTCGTCTGCAAGTGCTTTCAGTTTGAACCAGTCTAAAATTTTTGTCGTTTGGTAAAGGGTTAAACAATATTTGGAGCTCTCACTTGTTTTGTAATTGATATTTCAGAGTACAGAGGGAACTATTTTGCAATTCTCTGGCCAATGCGAATGGATCCTCCGACAGAGTGATACACAAACAGAATCATACTATGAAGATGCAGATTAGCCTTGGTTTCTGACTCTTTCATCATTCCATTCCAGTAGACACAGAATTTGGCCATCTGCTTTCAGGTAACTTAATTAGGTAAAACATAATGAATGAATGAATGAATGTTGTTTTATGGCGCATCGACAGCTTTGATTAGGTTAAACAGATTTTATTTCAAAAGCCATGTTTTTATTTATATGACTGGTTAGTGAAAATTGAATGTATGTATTACCGTTTCAGTGGTTCACCTCTACCCAAACTCACAAGCCATCTACCCAGAGAACCATTGTAGATACAAGATTACTGGTATACTGTAAAAAGATTTTGCTATCTCATCTTGATCTTGAATGAACCCATCATTATAGACTGGGTTAAAAATGGAGTGGAATTCTTAAAAATGTTCTGTAGGACAAAGTAGACAATTGAGATAAGTACTGCTGTTCTTGTGTGACTGAATTTGGTATTGTCACCTAGGGCTATACAGTCCTTCTATACCATGTGACATTAGCAATGTCCTGATTTTTATTCAGCTGAACAGCTATAAAAGGCTTCAGGATTACTTCATGACTCAGTGGTTAATTTAATGCATAATACAAGTAATCCATGACTATAAATCAGTTCTCTCTGGGTTTTGTTGGGATGTCCATGTGCATGTTACTTCAGATATTGGTAAAAGTAAAAACTCCAGAAATTAAGAATATTATAGTTTATCAAATTGGTATGACTGATATTATGTTGACAGTTACACAAATGCATCACTCATTCAATCAAGCCTGGCTTCATTTACAAAAGTGTCGTCGATTTTAGTGAAAGATGCTGCATTACACTGTTAATTAAAGGTAGCTCAGACTATGAAAATTGTCCTTGATAGGGTAGAAAACATGGTGGGAAAAGGAGAAAATGCTGGTTACCAGCATTTTCTCCTTTTCCCACAATGTTTTCTAAAGGCATCTGTCTCAGGGTTGTCAAAAGTAGGGAGTGTGTGGTAATGGGTTGAACAAAGCCAGTTTTGACTTTAACCCTGTTCCAAACGACAAATTTTGGACTCTTCCAAACTGAAAGAGTTTGCAGACGACAATTTTAGATTTCGAGAAAATGGCAGAAAGTTCTCAAAAAAGGTAGAAAACACTGTGGAAAAAGAGAAATTGCTTGTTACGAGCAATTTCTCCTTTTCCCACAGTTTTTTAAAGACTTTTACTGCAGACATGTAAAAACCAGGGCTTGTTTGGGAAAGGGTTAAATAATGTATGGAAAGTATTGTGAAGATGACAATATGTTGGTTTTATGATCAATGCAAGTGCAATTTGATGGCAAAAAACCCCTGTTTTTTGAAATCAGGTAAAAGAAACCAAAGGACTGAGGGACATGGCAACTTTTGACCTACTTTTAAACTCCATTTTCTGCCATTCACTAACACTTACACAGGCTGCAAAATAACAGATTGTCACCTTCCATAATTTCCATACTTCTGTTATTATTCAAATTTAGATGCATTTTAAGACCTACTTCGTGTACTTTTGCTGCCATTGGGGCACTATGACATACCCCAACTCCTTGCTAGTACAAACAACATGTGAAGTAAATTAGTAAAGGGTTGGAGATGCACCAACAATCCAACAGTCCAATTATAATTATGCTGGATATTATGCTGGAGGTTATTCTGTCGTCAAATGGAATGAAATGGAGTATAAAAACACCCATTTCAATAATTCCATTTTTTTTCTTCCCCAGATTTTCAGATTGAGTTGAATTGAAAAAGAGATTATGATTTTTTTTTTTTATCTTTAGGGTATACAGCAGAACAATCAAATTTCCAAAGACCTATTCTGTGGTGTTGCTGAAGAATATGTAGCATAGGAATATTTGGCCTTCCGTATGCTTGTTACAATATATAACTGGCCACTTTAGATGACAGTTCATACAAGGACAGATATGTTTCATGCAATAAGCAAGGCAATAAGGTGTAAATATTAGTTTATAATTTTAAATACATTATATAATCACAATAAGAATTCGTAGACAAAAAGTAAAATAAATTCATACATACAGCGATGTTAAAGGGTGTTGCCTGTTGTCAGCTCTTAACCCAAACATCAAAGTTTTCCATGTTAAGAATTATTTAGTAATTCTAATATTGAAAATGATTTCAAGGCATTTTTGCAAATGGAAGAATTGCTGGTAACCAATATTTCTTTTCCCTTTTTCAAAACATTAACATCTCTTTCAGAAAAAAAATCATATCATTTCAGCTATGTCTAATTTTTCATCTGCAAATGTTATCAATTCCGAACTTTTACAGCTTTTTGATAACATTGTGGAAAAAGGAGAAAATGCTGGTAACCAGCATTTTTACCTTTTTCCACATTTTCTACTCTATTAATGACAAATTTCATCATTTGAACCATTTTTCAATTGTCGTCTGCAAATGCTTTCAATTTGGACAAGTCTATTATTTTGCTTATGTGGTAAAGAGTTAACAAACGTCAGAATGATAAGACTTTGCAGTCTAATAAATTTGTTTTGCGGTCAGGTGGTACGGAACTTGGAAACATGCTCTGACCGTATAACTAATAATGTTTCAAGTGGTACAAAATGCTCCGACAAACAAAAATCAAATATTTACTGGAGAACAACAATTAACTCTTTCCCAAACGACAGAGTCTGGACTCTTCCAAACCAAAAGAGTTTGCAGACGACAATTTTAGATTTGGAGAAAATGGCAGAAAATTCTCAAAAAGGGTAGAAAACTCTGGGAAAAGGAGAAATTGCTTGTTACGGGTAATTTCTCCTTTCTGGAATTCCCAGTGTTTTCATAAGACTTTTAATGCAGACATGTAGAAATAAGGGCTTGTTTGGGAAAGGGTCAAGTCTTTTCTAAATTGAAATTTTTTGCTGATGAAAAAGTAACTGAGATAATAAAAGTCTCTTTAAAAGGGTAGAAAGGAATAAGACGAAAATGCTGGCTACCAACATTTTCTCCTTTTCCCACAGGCTGCATTTGACCAACATTTTGTCAATGTTTGCATAGAGGGTCTTTCTCCAGGTTGTTAAAACTTATATTGTTTTCAAAAGGGTTAAAATGATGTTTCTTTTACATCTGTTTCGTTTACTAGTATCCTTTGCAAAGTCTTTAAAATTTTCAGGTTTTTCCACCCTGCCCCATGAACAAAATCCAAATTATGTTCAAGAGTTACAGAGGGTCGATTCCTTTTCCAATGACACTTAATATACATTGGCAGTAAATTGAAAAAAACCCAGGATGTGACGGTGCATGTACATCCGCCATAGCCTTTTGGTTAATTTGATGTTTTAAATATTGTTCTAAATATAAACTGTAGCTGGAGCTAAAGAGGTACATGTAGTTTCAATGAATATGTAACCTCCTCTAACTCTTTTGCCAAAAATATCTGTAACTGACCAAGTAAACATGAGTAAGTGTTCTGCTCCTCCTATACAGTTGAAATACTGTTGAAAATAGAGTTATTGCATTGCACCACAAATCAATTGAATATATTTACTTGTTTCTCTTTCTCTTTCTACCTTAGGTGCTTAATGATGGAAAGTCCAAAGTCCATAGACAACAAGGCTGAACAATGATATAAGACATGATCATTGTGTTGTATATTTGCATGACTATGTGTGATACAAAAGTGACAATTATTCATGTATATCTAACTCTACACCAAGTTTAAAGTTCTAGAATTTAGCAACAAAAACATATCTTACAAAAAGTTCAAGACCAATAAAAAGCATGTTTGGGCAAACTGCAGTTGTTTTAATAAACATTTTCAAGCTTTTTATAGCCCTGTAGATAACAATCCTGTATTTCAACGACCCTGAAGAAGAAAGCTCTAGAAGCTTTGTGGGAGGAGTAGAAAATGTTGATAACTAGCATTTTTTTCTCTTCCCTGTATGCTTTCTGTCATTTCATACACAAATCCAAAACCTGTCATCTGTTATTCAACCTATTTCTGTATTATGATTTATAAACTCTTTACATACAACAAAATTTTAGACTTGAAAGTATTTACAGATGAAAAATAGTACATGTTTAGTATGGAAATTTGTTTTGGAAAGTTGAAATTTTGTAGCCTGTAAAGAGTTCAATGTTGATATTATGGTACAAGCTACTTAATGATTGGATTGTATGGTATTGTAACACCATTTTTTCAGTTATTTTGTTTTTCGTGAGTGTCATTTGGCACGACACAGTCACACTTCAGAGCCTAGTACTGGTAAAATCCAGAAAGATATGAATATGTGGGCTTTTGCTGTGATATGACTGTTGAAAATGGTGAAAGCAGCTTAAAACACCAACCATAAAATCAATTAATCATCACTGTGGCCAATGCACCTATCCATGCTTTCCTGGAGTTCCTTTTACCAGTACTTTTACCAATATTCTTTCCAAGCCACTGGCTGCTCATTGTTGAAAAATTGTCAGCAGTGAGAGAGAAATGAATCCTGTCACAATGACTATCATCAATCCTTGGATAAAAATTAGTCTAGCTTGGGATAAACAAGTGATCTCCTGTATACTTTAGACCTTAATGCTTTTTCAAACTGATTCAAGCTATTGAATACCATAAAGGATGCCAATAAACCATACAAATTCTCTCTGCAGATTGATGAAAGCCACTGAAACAAAATTCATTTTTCTCCCTTCCCAAACATGGTCTGAACTTATTTGGCTTAGCAATAATGTGTGTGGTGTGTATGGAACACGGATCAAACAAGCTCTGACAGTTGGGATAGTTGCAATAGGCAGTGTGATATACTAGTAACTCAAATAGTATTATTAAACCCCCCCCAAAAAAACTGATAAAGAATACATGTCTTAGAACAGATTAATTTACCTTCAAAAACAAATTTCATCCTTTGATTCTTGTTTAACCCATTACCAAACGACAAAAATTTAGACTTGTCCAAATTGAGAGCATTTGCAGACGACAAAATAAAAGTGACTGAAAATTTGAAATTTGTTTTGTGAAGGGTAGAAAACATTGTGGGAAAAGGAGAAAATGCTGGTTACCAGCATTTTCTCCTTTTCACACAATGTTTTCTAAAGGCTTCTTTCTCAGGGGCGTCAAAAGTAGCGATTGTCTGGTAATGGGTTAACTCTTTACCAAACGACTAAATTTTGGACTTGCCCAAATTGAAAGCAGACGACAAAATAAATGTGAATCGAAAATTGTAAATTGATTTGGAAAGGGTAGGAAACATTGTGGGAAAGAAGAAAATGCTGGGTACCAGCATTTTCTCCAATTCCCACAATGTTTTCAAAGGCTGTCTTTCTTAGGGTCGTCAAAAGGAGGGATTATGTGGTAAAATACATGTGAATCAAAAATTGTTAATTGATTTGGAAAGGGTAGAAAACATTGTGGGAAAAGAAAAAAAATGCTGGGTACCAGCATTTTCTCCTTTTCTCACAATGTTTTCAAAGGCTTTCTTTCTGAGGGTCATCAAAAGTAGGGATTTTATGGTAAGCATTTTCTCCTTTTCCCACAGTGTTTTCAAAGGCTTTCTTTCTTAGGGTTGTCAAAAGTAGGGATTGTGTGCTAAAGAATTAACTCTTTACCAAAGGAAAACATTTTAGACTGGACCCAATTAAAAATATTTGAAGATAACAAAATAAAAGTGACTGAAAATTTAAAATTTGTCTTGGGAAGGGTAGAAAACATTGTGGGAAAGGAAAAAATGCTGATTACCAGCATTTTCTCCTTTTCCCACAATATTTTCAAAAGGGTCCTTTCTCGGGGTCATGAATACTCCAGATTGTGTGGTAAAGGGTTAAAAATCAACTGCAAATGCTTTAAATTTTAACAAGTCTGCATTTTTGTCTTATGATAAAGAGTGAATTATAAGATTTTCTTTTCAGTATACTATATTGATACTGTTTGCCTTTAAAATGGTTATCTGACATTTAAAGCTACATGTACCTACATTGTTCACCGTAACTAAATTACAATTCTTTCAAAAAGTCTCTTTTTTTTTCATTTTCTCTTTTTAATTCTAATTTTGTTATCACACTACCATTTCCCAACTTTGTGCCAATCACGACCTCCAATGTTGATGGCCCATCAAACGCAGTTCATTCATGTCCTTGTAACCTGGCTTTACTGGGCCGGCTTTGTGCGAAAGGAGACACTGAAATGACAAGATTATAAGTTTCTTGCTAAATACTGTACTGTAATATAGGAGCCATGCTCTGTCAAAAGTGTGTGTAGGCTGACATGGGATGACTCTTTTTGCACTTTACAAATTTTCTGCATGTCAAAGTACCATTCTACCATCAGTTCAAGTCCACTGTTATACAAATTGGGTTTTATGGATCCATAATGTTACGAGAGACCACACCTTCCTGCATGGCATTCTCCCGATTTAAATACAATACCTGGCTTCTGCGTCAGGGAGATATCTCTTTGGCTCAGTGGTTAAGGTATTGGCCTTGCGTCCGGGAGTTCCGGGGTTCGAATCCCGCTCGGTCCCTTACATCTGCCATGCATTTATTCATTTGTTTCTTTGTTCGTAAGATGGGGGCTCGTCCGGGATTGGCCATTAATCCCATTTGTTGTCCAAAATCGGACTTCCTGCCTAATAAGGCTTTGTGTCATAAATAAAGAAAGGAATATTTGCTTGTTACATACAATTGCTTCTTTCCAAAACTTGATTCTTTCCAAAAATTAATTAGTGCACATGCAGTCTATGGTATGGATGTACAAAGCTGAACCTTTGTCTGGTCAAGTATTTAAGCTCTGAATACAAAAGACACAAGTTCTAACATTAATGTATTTTAGATCCAGACATAAATATCATTGAAATACCTGTTGACATGTTGTTGAAATCTGTAAAAAAAGGAATCCTTTCAGATGGGATATAACACCAGACTGGGGTATCTAATCATCAGTTTAAAAACATCTTGGTCTCTCTGCCTACCTAAAAAGATACATTGTTGTTAGATCAGAAAGGAAAGTGATCAGTAAAAAAGACTTGAAAAACATGATTCTCAATCACAATGCTTTAGATCTATTTGAGTAAAGTGTACTACTGCTGATGGTCTTCAACTGTCTTGCATCTGTAGGGTTCATCTGTATGCAATGACTTAATTGATGAAATAACACCAATTTTTTCTTAAAAACTGACTGAAATGATATCTGTAAACTGCAAGTTAACCCATTACCGCACAATCCCTACTTTTGACGCCCCTGAGCAAGAAGCCTTTAGAAAACATTGTGAGAAAAGGAGAAAATGTGGTAACCAGCATTTTCTCAATTTCCCACAATGTTTTCTACCCTTCACAAAACAAATTTCAAATTTTCAGTCACTTCGATTTTGTCGTTTGCAAACGCTTTCGATTTGGACTTGTAAGCTTTAAATATTGTCATTTGGTAATGAGTTAAACCAAACTCTTCAAAGTTGAGACTTAAAATATGCTGGTTTGACATTGTAACGTTAGTCAAGACCAGAATATACCTGGTAAGAATTCTGACATTTAATATAAAACGTCTACCACCTGATGTTAAACTCGGATCAAAATTCATCAATTATTTTTTCACAAAACAAACTTCTAAACTCATTCACTACCTACGACCAAGATCCGAACGCACCTAATATAAAGTCCGATCTTCACTACAAAACAACCACAATGTGTTTAACTAGGTTTCCCTAGTCCATATTACAACCCTGTGTACCCTACACATTCGACTTTGTATGTATAAACGCCGAATGTCTTATTGGACGAAATAGTAATGGACCGAAAGTTTTATGGGCCGAGACGCGAAGTTTCTACCAGTACAGCTCTGACAAGAGAAAAAACGGTGTTTATTCATGTCCTGATCAGAATGATGAAAGCGCAACTCCGATTTACCAATCAACATACAAGGAACGCAGTCCTAATCTCAAGAAAATTAAAATCTTACCGAGGTTTCGCAGTAGGTTTCATGTAGAGGAAGCACATAGCGTCTGTGGATATACGTCATCATTATCATTCACGTGATGCCCAAATATAGGACATCAGAATCATTCCGAATAGATGTAGCAACGTCTTTTTGGAGTTGGGAGAGTTGATAATGAAAAAATGCAAATGGTTCTGTAGCAGGAGCCGATGTTGCAATGAACGCTTCTATCCTCTTGTTGACAAAATTAGAGTATAATTAGCAGATTCGTGTCTTTATTCCGACTATTTTCACGCACAAAAATACCTCTATATGAGCGCTATTGGGGCTTTAACCCCTGATCATAGCTGAATGAATGTAGTACGGTTCTGTACCCAGGAAGCCCAAATTAGATAGATGGATATTTGTAGAGTACCATCTAGCGGGAGATAATGCTCTCTATCCGTCATCCGTTAAGGGAGGTTACTCGTGACCCCTCCTTATGTTCAAAGGGATACCACTAATACACAAATAAATCTAACTTTGTCATGAGTACTTTTCCTGTAACGAAAAAGGTAATCATGTGCTTAGTTGATTGACTTGCAATTATATTTCTCTCTTTCTTTCAAAGTATTAATTCCACACAACGACTTCCTCGACAAATACCACTTCAGCGTTCTGAACGCTTTGATTTTCGTACCAGTTCAGTCCTTCGTATGTGCAGTCTCTTGATTTCGCGTGTAATTTTACCTCTGCCAAGAGAACGCAAATAATCTAATTTTCCCTTCAGAGATCTCTCTCTTTTTTTACAAATTCCTTCCAACTTTCTACATAAGATACAACCATTTATTTCCATATTTTTTTTATGTATTCTAACTAAATAATATAGTATAACATGCTCGATATAAATGAAACAAAATAGAAACAAAGCTGAAAGAAAGTTGAGATCAGAGATATACTAGTATTCTCCATCGATCTATCCCCAAATACCTATTGACATTACCTATTTTACATGCATAACCTATCATCTACCTGTTCAACTCCTTACCACAAGAGAAAATTTTAGACTAGTCCAAATTGCAAGCATTTGCAGAAAAGAAAATACATGTGACTGAAAATTAGAATTGGTTTGTAAAGGGTAAATAACAATTTGGGAAAAGGAGAAAATGCTGGTTTCCAGCATTTTCTTCTTTTCCTACAATGTTTTCTATAAGAACTTTCTGAAGGTCGTCAAACGTAGAGATTGCGTGGTAATGGGTTAAATTACAGACTGATCATATTACCTATATAGAAAAAAAAAATGTGTGAATACAAACAGGCTGTCAAAAGTATATAGCCGAGGTACAGTAGTGCGTAGAACTTTCAAATTGGATAGCTGGTTCGATTCTTCATTCGAAGAATTTCTTTCTGTGAATTATAGATGATAGTCATTGCGACAGGATGAAGTCCTCTCTCACACTTGATCAGTGTTTCGACGATAGTCATGTGGGAAAAGAGCCACTGGCTTGACAAGTCAATCAATCAATGTTTTCTAACCTTCCAACAACGAACTCAATTTTCAAACACATTTTTTTTTTGGTCATCTGCAAATGCTTTAATCCTTTCCAAAACAATCCCTTTTACGGGTCAGGAATAGAAGCCTTTTGAAAACATTGTGGGAAAAGGAGAAAATGCTGGTAACCATCATTTTCTCCTTTTTCCACAATGTTTTCTACCCTACCATATAGAAAAATCCTCTTTTTAGCAACTGTTACTTTTTCATTTGCAAAATGCTTTCAGTTTGGTCTGGTCCAAAATTTGCTGTTTGGGAAAGGGTTAAATTTGGACCGGTCTAAAGTCTTGTCGCTTAGAACAGAGTTAAATGTGTCTCAAGATTTCAAGAGATTTATGTCTGAAATGATAGAAGACATTGTAGAAAAGGGAGAAAATGCTAGATACTCTTTTATTTCATTTTTCAAACAATATTTTCGAAAGGTTTCTTCCCCAGGATCGTTAAAACACATGATTAAACCTTTACCAGACGACAAAAAATTACACTCATCCAATTTGAAAGCACGTGCACAAGACAATATAAATGTAACTCAAAAACTGAAACTTGCTTCAGGCAGGGTAGAAAAGATTGTGGGAAAAGGAGAAAATACTGGTAACCAGCATTTTCTCCTTTTCCCACAATGTTTTCAAAAGGCCTATATCTGAGGGTCGTAAAAACCAAGGCTTGTTTGGTAAGGGTTAACTGGTAAAGAGCTAAGTCGATTAAGTATTAGGTTACGTAAACACTGAAAATATTCAGATCTTTGGAGCTCGTTCAATAGCCTTTGTTTAGAAGTTTGATAATTATGAAAGGTTTGAAACACATCCGGGTAAAGAAATTCAGCCTTTTACCCCACGATCCTGAATTCTAGTGACACCTAGATGAAAAGGTTAGCTTTTGAAAACAAAGTTGAAAAAAGAGGAAATGCTCTTAACCAGCCAGGATTTTCTCCATTTACCACAGTGTTTTGTACCTTTTCAGTTCATTTTAGCTCTGTTTCAATTCTGGACTGTAAATTGTCTAAGATTAGACAAGTCTATCTATGTTCTTTTGTAAAAAGAATCGAACAGAACGGTGCAGTTTTAGAGATACAACTTGTTTTGTTGTGTTTTGTATAAGGATCAAACAGATACAAGTTGATTGTTATCGACCTAAATGGCTCTATAGAACATAGACTTAAGTCATTATCACACAATCGACTTATAAGCGACTGGAGAAAGAAGCCTATAGAAAACATTGTGGGAAAAGGAGAAAATGCTGGTAACCAGCATTTTCTCCTTTTCCCACAATGTTTTTTACCCTATCAAAGTCAGAAGCGATTTCATACAAAAGTGTGATTAGGGTTTGGTTTTTTTTATATCTCCGTGAAAAAAAATAAGTCTCTTCATTCCTTATAATTTAACCCTTTACCCCATAAGACATTTCTATGGTATCTCTAATTGACCCTAAATAACTGCAAGGATGAAACTGTTTCTTATATGTATATGACACCTTTTGATAGCATCGAAAACACTGTGGCAAAGGTGAAATTGCTCGTCACGAGCAATTTCACCTTTTGCCACAATGTTTTCCAAAGGCTCCAACAAGCAATACGTAGAAATGAGTATCTTTGAAGTAAAGGGTTAATATTACAGACAACATCCCCCTACAGAAATAATTAAAACTATTCATTTTCTTTAGTTTTAAATCTAATGTTGGAGTTTTTGAAGTTCCTTCTAATCATATTTGTATGGCGCAAGAATATAACAATGAAGCAGTTTTCAGATCCCCAATGCTGAAAATTAACCAATAGAATGAAGCAAAGGAGCAAAGCAGTGTGTAGGACATGCAAAATTAACCTTCAACAAAAGTAGTTCTGGTACAAAGTGTTTTTTTTTTTTTCATGGAACTATAAAGAAATATTCAGCCAATCAGAACTCAATAATGTTCATGAAAACAACTGATATTAAACTATATACATGTGTATTGCAGTACCTAAAATGCCTTCTATCAAATCACAGAAAGAAATCTTTTTTGTTTAAATCTTTACTAAACGACGAAGTTTTAAACTGGTCCAAACTGAAAGCATTTGCAGACGGCAAAATGAATGTGACTAAAGAATTGAAATTTGTTTTAGGAAGGTAGGAAAACATTGTGGGGAAAAGGAGAAAATGCTTGTTACAGCATTTTCTTCTTTTCCCACAATGTTTTCAAAAGGCTTCTTTCACAAGGGTGTTAAAAGTTGGGATTGTGTGGGAAAGGGTTAAATCGGTTCAAAACTCTATACAAAGAAATTGACAGCTAATATATAAATACTAGCATATCAGCAGACCTTGGTTTTCATCCAATTTGTCAGTAAGTCGATCCATCAACTCTTTATCTGTAGTTCTGTAATTTTTTTTACTTAGCACTGAGTTTAAAAACGTTTATTGCCAGCACCAATGTGCATGTATTTTCATAAAAACGTTTATTGCCAGCACCAATGTGCATGTATTTTCATGAAAACCTTTATTGCCAGCACCAATGTGCATGTATTTTCATGAAAACCTTTATTTCCAGCACCAATGTGCATGTATTTTCATAAAAACCTTAATTGCCAACACCAATGTGCATGTATTTTCATAAAAACCTTTATTGCCAACACCAATGTGTATCATCCCCAACTTTCAGCTGCAGGTCGAGCAAGAGTTACTCTCCTTGGAACTTATCGATTATCTGGTCCGAAAGGATTTCCGATAACGGCCTGTCATATAGGATTCAGAAGGGAAATTTTTTTGATCGACTAAAACACATTTTTCTTCTAAAATGATTAAAATCTATAACGTCTTGAAGTATTCTGTAATATCTCTACTTTACTTCAATATAATTTTAATTCCTTTAGCAAAATGGGAAGTTGCGTCCATTTTGATTTAAAGTTACTGACCCATTCTCCTTCTTATTTCTATAGAAAGGTTTAAGAAATTTGCTCTTGCGCCGTTTTTGACGCTAAATAACATAAAAATGAATTGCAAGAAAAAAATCTATAACGTCTTGAAGTATTCTCTGTTTTGTTGTGATTATGATCAAAGTATTCGTTTACATTTGTTAAATTGAGATCTTGCGTCTATTTTTGTTTGAAAACGACACTATCGTTAATTTTTGTATAAAAAATGCTGCATCGAGCTAAGTGAGATTTTAAGACTGGGTGAAAAGATTTAGCAACGGATAAAGGGAAGATAAGAACTGATGACATGATAACCTTGTCTATATTGTTTTGTTAAACCTGGATCCTGTTTTTACACATTGTCCAAATATATAATGACTGTATTTATCAGTTATTTAGTAATTTAGTTAGCATAAATTTCTTTAAATTGCATTTTTATTTATTTATTTTTCTTTAGTCTTTATTTCTAAAGAAGATTGAATTTGTTGTACTATTGGATCATTATAATAATTACGCAGTCAATAGACCAGTAACAAACTGTACAAAACAAGCAGTCTGAACCTTGGGCCGAATCGGTTTTATTTTATGTGTCGAAATTCTTTTGGCTTAAAAAAATTGACGTTGCAATATCAATATGTGACTGAAATCAGAAGAAAACAATTTGCGTTTTGGGAGTATAGATGTGACCCGTACAGCACACTCCCGAATTTTAACGGTCCTGTATAAAACCTTTTGTAAACATTGTGAGAAAAGGAGAAATTCCAATATTCAGCATTGTTCCCTTTTCCTATAATGTTTTCTACTCTTTTAAACTGAAGAATATCAATTGAGCTACATTTGATTTATTTCCTGAAATTGCTTTTTTTAAAAGTTGGTGAAGTCAACAGTTTTAAATTGTTGACTTTTTAAAAGACATGAGAGGGAGAAAATACATGTGATCAGATTGAAAATAGCGAGGAAATTTGAATATGTGAGCTGTCGCCATAAAATACTTTTGAAAATGCATTAATCATCACACATTTGCAAGGAAAAGGCTAAAGAGAGAAGGCGGCAAATTGGACTTCCTTATACAAAAACCTTGTTAAACTTGACTTTAAATCCTTATAAATAATCTCATAAAAAAAGTCTGATCTTAGTTTAAACATTTATTTTTAATTTATTCAATATAATAACATTATTCATTTACAACAACATATTGCGAAAAGGATTGAAACGAAAGCATCAAAGCTTATATAGTTCCTCTCTCTAAAGAAGTCTGATTTTTTTCCTGATACTTTCTTTCCGATTACCCTGTATAAATGCATCAATGTATACCATTACGTAACACCAATCAAGATACCCGATAGGCCTCTTATCTAATCTCATCATCGGAGCATTCCGACACAATGCAAACGATCAGGGGAAAAAAATACGGTAGTTGCTTTAAAAAAGTGTAAAAAGAGCTAAAAATGTATTTTCTAAATGACTGAAAACTACGCCATATTAAATAACAATAAATAAGCTTTCTGACTTCCCTGAAGATAATTTTGATTTTCCAACACAATGTGCAGGCTGATTTATGTTTACCGTGTGCTCAAAAAAACCACTGACTTCTTCTAAAAAATGACGAAATTATTTTAAACAGAACTGACCTATTGGACATAAAGGTTAAAAAGTACAATTTGTATTTGGTTGTTTTGTTTATGATAGATCAGACGATACCCGTGTGGTCTGATCTACCACCACACTTTCCCCAGCCTAATATACATGCACGTACATGTATTTGTGACGATGCTATGCAAAACAATTACAATAAAATGCCGTCTGCTGACTATGTAATAGCTCTATGCTACAGATTGGAGATAAATGTTTTCACAAACATTATAACAAGAGAAGCCTCTTTATAATATCCTTAACTTTGTGGGCAGCTATTCAGAAATATATCCTACCGAAGTATTTTTACTATTGTACTATTTTTGTTGATAAATCAATAAAAATATCAGAGACTGAATTCAAAATTATGATGAAAAAATCAGAGATAAAATTCCAAAGATGCAGTAAACATATGTGCATGCTGTTACATTTCGAGCGTTCGTGTTGCGCTCTTTCCCCGGCTTTAGTCTCATCATAAGAAACTTGTACTGCGGATATTTTTCTTTTTTTTCAACTCTTCAGGAACTGGCAATGTATGACTGTCCCAATATTTAAAGCAGTTGTAGACAACACAATAAATATGGCTCAAATTATTAAGGCATGACAACATTGCTTGAAAAAGAGCAAATGCTAGTCAAAAGCATTTCTATAGCTGACCATAATTTTAATTTTTCAAATGCGCGCTTTCGGTAAAATTTGAGGCAGATCAAATTGCAAGACCTGAAAGGAAAACAAATCCTACAAGTTTTGGTACCCCAGTAATTTACAACCCCAGATATCCCGCAGAGTTGTTTTCCAATAAATTGAAACCCTCTACACTCGAAGGGCGAAATTTGGGTTATAAGTACAAAGGGTTTGCAGAGATCGCCAGTCAATATATCATTCCGTACGTGATCGATTTCACGGCCAAAAGGGATCAAACTCTCATAATTTAATTGGCTTACATAGCGGTCAAATAACAGTTACCGGGTTTGATTTGCATGATAAAGTTGGCCATGGTATTTTCAGAGAATTTCGATCAGTCAGTCTGGTCTTGATTTACACAATCTGCCTCTCAGTCCATGATTTCAGTCTAAAAAATGCTATTGTGTGAGCCTGTCACATTTTGTGAAGATTCTAGAGGTCTGTTATGGCGCATTACCCATCCCGTATGCATGGGAAAAGTAGGGCCTATTCTTAAAATATTACCCAAGCCAGTAGGGGCTGTTTAACCCTTTACCCCATAAGGCATTTCTATGGTAACTCTTATGGATCATAAATAATAGCAAGGATGAAGCCGTTTCTTATGTGTATATGACACTTTTTGATAGCATAGAAAAAATTGTGACAAATGGTGAAATTGCTCGTCACGAGCAATTTCACCTTTTGCCACAATGTTTTCCAAAGGCTCCTACAAGCAATGCGTAGAAATGAGTATCTATGGAGTAAAGGGTTAATAAATGGCCGTTGCATAAGCTACATGCTAGCTGATCAAAGCTGAATGGATCACACCAGGCTCAAAGAAATGGTTGTCTATCTGAAGAGTAGTCCGGTTCTGTACCCAGAATTCCCAAATCAGAGAGACGTGTATTCATAGAATGTCGTCTTGCAGAAGATAATGAAACAGTCCAAAGTAAAAGTTAATAACCCAGAAGAAATCTATCTTTAACTTTTTTTTAAAAAACGACAAAATCTTAGACTGGTCCAAATTGAAAGCTCTTGCAGACGACAAATTCTAACATGACAGGCGACTTTGGCTCTATAAATACAGTGCAAGGAAAACGTGGTAAAATCTGCGACAATCCATTTAGAGTGACGTCATCCTATATCGAATAACGTCATTCAATGAGTGAGTTGTTCAATGGAACGTAATCTTCACCCGCGTTTTTACTCTTAAGTTTGAACTTGTTTTCCTTTCATTAAGAATTGGCCATGTTAGAACCGAAATAATCTTCTTTCTATCGTGGTATATCGTTTAATAAACCACATTGTGAGTTATGAGGCGCAATGAATAACCCACTCGGGCTATCGCCCTTGTGGATAATTTATTGTACCTCATAACTCACAACTGTGATCTATTTAAGAAATAATCTTCTTATATCGTTCAATAAACCACAGTTGTGAGTTATGAGGCTCAATAAATAATCCACGAGGGCGATAGCCCGAGCGGTTTATTCATTGCGCCTCATAACTCACAACGTGGTTTATTGAACGATATACCACGATAGAAAGAAGATTATTTCGATTCTAACATGGCCAAATCTTAGTGAAATGAAAACAAGTTCAAACTTAGAGTAACAACGCGGATGAAATTATGTTCCATTGAATAACTCACTCATTGAATGACGTCACTCAATATAGGATGACGTCACTCTACATGGATTGTTGCAGATTTTACCACGTTTTCCTTGCACTGTGTTTATAGAGCCAAAGTCGCGTGCCATGTTAGAATGAACGATATAGATCTACCACGATAGAAAGAAGATTATTTCCTAAATACAAGTTACTCAAAAATTGAAATTTGTTTCCAGGGATTGTCTGGTAAACAGTTAATGGTAAATTATGGTAAATTGAAATTTGTTTCCAGGGATTGTCTGGTAAACAGTTAATGGTAAATTATGGTGTATTCTCAGGGATATGGCGATTCGACTGACAAGTGTTTGTACAGGGAACACAATGCCCGATAAGGAGATGTCTGCCCTCTAAAAAGTCCCATCAAAAAGCAGTACATGTGTATTTAGATTTTCATTTTCGGTTTGAAAAATTTCATTTCTTTTACTCATTAGGATAAGGGTTAACTCTTAAACCGCTAAGCGCAACTCGCTGACCTTTTGCGGACAGTGTAGATCCAAGATCAGACTGCACAGAACGTGCAGTCTGATCTTTGATCTACACTGACCGATATGGAGGTATTTTTTCCGAATAACTTAGTTTGAAATTACTTTTTCGGGTTTCTACATGTATATCATCGGTTTTAAAGTTTTTATCTAACTTATTTAGCAGAATATGGGTTTAGAAACTTAGACAAGATGCGATGTAAAATAACCCGCGCCCGTTCTTATAAAACCTGAATCTATATTCTATGAGATTTTGCTCAAACTTTGAAGTCTCTTTTATGCTTGAGACGGTATTGAAATTTAAGATAGAGCCACTGATTAAATAGATATGTAAAGACAAAGAAAATCTCTTAAGTTCGGAAGTGACTCCATAAGGCTTTCAACACGCAAAAAGGGGCTTTCAGACATTTTCGTAAAGTGTCGTTTCGGATCAGCTTGTGCACTCCGCGCAGGATAATCTAAGACAACACTTTCCATTTTTATGTTATTTTCTGTTTCACACAAGTTCACTGTAAGACAAAATCTAATGTAGTCGTAAAGTGCAGTCTCGGATTGGCCTATGCGGACTGCACAGGCTGATCCGAGACGACACTTTACGCAAATATCCGAAAGCCCCTATTCACGTGTTGCATGCCAATTAAAGTTTATCAAATTACATATATACAAGTGTGAAATTTCACGCCCAGCCGATTTGAGTGCAAAAACACCCAAAAACTGTCTTGTAAGCATTTATCCTGGTATCGATCTCTTGTTCAATAGCAGGGTTTCATAAATGCATATGAGGGGTGATTAAATTGTTCATGGAAAGGTGTATTTTATGGTTAAAGCTCGCGAGCCATTAAAATCTAATTGAAACGCAGGTATACGGTACAAGTCCGAGGAAAACTAATCTTAAACAAGTGTATCATAGTAATCGTTGATTTTGTCAAATATCAGAGATCTGTAATACGTGTGACCCATCACGCAAATGGGAACTGCGAAAAGTGTCAACCCTTGTCAGTCTGCGCAATTTGCGCAGACTGACAAGCGTTGACACTTATCGCTTAAATGACATTTTAAGTACGAAAATGGTCATTGTACCTTAGCTTGTTTTTATGTACAATCATTTTAATTATGAACTTAAACTGACCTGCACTATCATTGATCTGTCTTCATCTAATTGATGGACAGAATTTCCAGATGGTCCCTGTTTGCTTAATGGGTCACAAATGTAAACTTCTTTGGTAAAGATGAGATTATCATATGACCAAAGCATCTTTAAATCGCATGATATACAATTTATTGTGTAATGCTTTCCCTAAATTTTGTCATGTTTTTATATAGCCTGGTAATAGCTGCTAGGCTCCTGTTAACCTTCATCTGAGTTCACCAACCATTCTTAAGAACATCCATAGTCTTATTCTCCGAGATGTTTTAAATATGGAAGAAGGTAACATAATTTCTTATCGGTCAAACCAAAAGGTTAGCAAATCAGAAGTTGCCTTACTTTCAATTTTAGAAAATTCTCTAGCATATGACCTACAACGTTTTTTAAGAATTGTTGGTGAATACGGGTCCAAACATGAATTGACTTAATAATGATCTCGTTGATTAGCATGACAAAAAAAAACCGGGAACCTCGGACCAAATTTCTCTTAGAAAATGAAGTCTCAAAATCGGTAATACAAAACGATAAAAACATCATGAGTACGAGTATTATCAATAAATTTTCTTGCAAGAAGAAAGGTTTGAATAATAAGCATAAAATAAACATGCTCATTCAAATCGACGAAAATCAAATATGAATGGTAGAAAGTATTTTGGGAAGGCCTGCAGCAACATTTCAACTTTTTCCTCTATGATTTGAAACGCATTCATCACCAAGGGCTGTCAAAACGAGTTAGATAGGCGTAGATATGATTTGCTTTAACACATTACCACACAATCCCTACTTTTGACGACCGTGAAAAAGTAGCCTTCAGAAAGCATTGTGGGAAAAGGAGAAAATACTGGTAACCAGCAAATCCTTTTCTCAAAACTTTTTCTACCCTTCACAAAACAAATTTGATATCTTCAGTCACTTTTATTTTGTCGTCTGCAAATGCTTTCGATTTGGATAAGCCTAAAACGTTGTCGTTTGGCAAAGAGTTAAATAGTCAATATTCTTTAGATAAAATACTATATTACTGCGCTTTCCGCGATTTTTTAGTCCACCCTCGAATCTCCAAAGAGGAAGAACTAAATTGTTTCGGGTTACATAAAGTGCGTAATAGACGAACAGTTTTTCATACTCTAAGGTTGGTGCCTTTTTCTTCTAATGTGTATTTTTTTCTACCGGTTTATTTTAACAGTTTATGAAATAACCGGTAAGTAAGTTCTGTTTTGGAATATCTGTAATAAGATAATATACATGTTTATTTCATGCTTTCCGGTAGGATATCGAGAAACAGCAGACAAAATAGTTTTCGATCTTAAACTGGTACCACCAGTGAAAATACCTATTTTCACATTCTTGTTGCCTAGGTAAATTGCGCGTGCCTAACAACCAGATGGGAAATATGACGTCATATACCTTACATTTCTCGAGCTTGACGTAACGTTGCTATGCGGGAGGGGTACGCCACGGGGAATAAGGGAAAAGAACATTACTGTACTGGATTTTGATAAAGCTCCTCCCAGAAAGGGTAAAAAGCATGATAGAAATAGAGGATATTTTTTTTTTTTCGGTGAAAGATTAAAATTTATTTCCTCGCGTGAAGACCATCGGTAATATTTTCACTCGTGGCTGCGCCACTCGTGAAAATATTACCGATGGTGTCCACTCGATGAAATAAATTTTGATCTTTCACCGAAAAAAACAAATATCCTCTATATATTATGCATGCTATATAATAGAGTTGCTACCCTTAACCCTTTATCTGTTGAATGCATTACCTCACTACCAAACAACAAAATTTTAGGTTTGTCCAAATCAAAAGCATTATCAGACGACAAAATAAAAGTGACTGA
Source organism: Tridacna crocea (assembly GCA_943736015.1). Lineage (NCBI taxonomy): Eukaryota > Metazoa > Mollusca > Bivalvia > Cardiida > Cardiidae > Tridacna > Tridacna crocea. Next base: position 3,508,041 of record OX031066.1, on the reverse strand, counting down.
AAACCTAAAATGTGTTTTGTGAAGGGTACAAAACAATGTGGGAAAAGGAGAAAATGCTGGTTACCAGCATTTTCTCCTTTTCCCACGATGTTTTCAAAAGGCTTCTATCTCTGGGTCGTAAAAACCAGGGTTTGCTTGGTAAAGGGTTAATTAAATAAAACTTTCAAACCAATGGTAAAAACCCGAACAATGCTACTTTAAACGTATCTTATGGTGATAAGAAATGTCTTTTTACGTTCTGTTCAGTCTGATCTTGATCTACGCAGTCCATAAAAGGTCAGTAAGTCGCGCCAGCAGCCTAAGAGTTAATAGATACCCAATATGGCTTGCAACACGCGAAAAAGGGCATTCGAACATTTGCGTAAAGTGTCGTCTTGGATGAGCCTGCGGAGTCCGCGCAGGCTGATCCGAGACGGCACTTTTCATTTTTATATAATTTTCTGTTTTGCGCAAGTCTATTGTAACACAAAACAAGTGTATTCGTAAAGTGCTGTCTCGGATCAGCCTGCGCGGACTGCGCAGGCTGATCCGAGACTGCACTGTACGCAAATGTCCGAATGATCCTTCTTGCGTGTCACGAGCCAATAGTGTTTACTTTATATTTGAAGTCTTTAGTTCTAGTACTAAGCTTGGCAAACGTGGTTCTAGAATAACTATGAATGATTGCGACAAGATTCAGTTTTCTCTCACCGATTATCTTATTTTTTATGATAGTAATTTAAGAAAGCAGCCAGAAGCGTTTTCTCTCTCTCTCTCTCTCTCTATCTCTCTGGCTGACTTCATTCATTAAGTCTTTTTATTCAGTTATAATATAAGGCCTCTGGCCCACAATGCAAAACGCAAACATATATAATACTGAACATGGAAGAGATTCTTACTAATTGAAACTTTTACATGAGAACAAAAAATTGAACTTATAAGAATAGTGGAAAAAAATCAGCTTGGGAGAGGGTTAAAAAATTGATTATAACATGGACATGTTGTGAAGCTTTTCTGCAAAACGAAATATGGAAAAAATTCACTGTAGTCTATATCAATAATAAAATGCAAATCAAATTCGAAAATATAAGATGAGTTTTACAAAATACGATATAGTGCATTATCAATTAACTATTGGATATAGAGAGGGTATTTGTTTTTTTTTCGGTGAAAGATCGAAATTTATTTCATCGAGTGGACACCATCGGTAATATTTTCACGAGTGGTGTTCTATTTATTTCATGCTTTTAACCCTTTCTAGGATGAGCTTTATCAAAATTCAGTACAGTTCTTTTCCCTTATTCCCCGTGGCGCACCCCTCCCGCATAGCAACGTTACGTCAATCGCGAGAAATGTAAGGTATATGACGTCATATTTCCCATCTGGTTGTTAGGCACGCGCAATTTACCTAGGCAACAAGAACGTGAAAATCGGTATTTTCACTGGTGGTACCAGTGTAAGATCGAAAATATTGTCACTGTTATTTCTCGATATCCTACCGGAAAGCATGAAATAAATAGAAGTTATACATGGAAACCGGTCCACGCGATACTAGTCACATTTCTGACTTCGTATAGTATACAGGTCGTGACCCCGGCTTAATACGACTTGACCTCCGATCAATACAGTTGACCTCGTATCAATATTGATGACCTGCGACCAACACAGAAATCCTTAAACGTGATTGGTTAAAAGTTCAGTCGCGTGAGCGTCTGCACTTACTTTTGGCCAATTACGTTCAAGGAGGCGGCAAAGTAAACGTAACGCAAAAATTGATATTTGTTTCCAGCAGGGTAGAAAACATTGGGGGAAAAAGGAGAAAATGCTGGTTACCAGTATTTTCTCTTTTTCTCACAATGTTTTCAGATGGCTTCTTTTTCAGGGTCGTAAAAACCAGGGATTGTTGGTAAAGGGGTGATTAATAAAATTGTCATTAATCAAGTGATTTCGTATTACAGTTAAAGGTCCTCGGTCAGCCACATTGGCCCTCGGCCTTCGGCCTCGGGGCCAATACGGCTGACCTCGGACCTGTAACGGGGCCAATACGAAATCACTTGATTAATAACATTATATTACACTTCATCTATTTCAATGTAAAACAATATACATTACGCAAAATAACATGAACTAGATTCAAATGGTCAACGTGACGTTTTTCGATAAAAGTTTTTTTTTGAAACTGACGGAGAATATTAATATTGGGATACTTAAGTAACTGAACTAAAATTGAAGATATGTGTGGCTTTGTATTCGAAGGAAGATTTTGGTCTTCTTTACCGTAACTTTGAATAATTCCATTGCTTCCTGAAATATTCTAACGTATTTGGTATATTTCTATGATGCTTACTCCGTTTTCTACATTATTGCCGTTACTTTACAGTAGTCAGTACACTCATTTATGTTTTCTGTAATTCTTTTACGATAAGTACCTCAATGTTCTTTCCAAAATATTGGCTGGTTTCCATGTGTACACATATTGTCAAAGTAATGAATATTCATCCTTTTTAGAACAGTATGAAGAAAGATAAAATTACTTGAGAATGTAACAAACAAGCATGCCAACTAATAACCTTGTATGTATACCATTACTCTTAGGGTGTACACGTGTATAAGAAACTTTATATACTCTCTCAAAAAAGAAACGCAACATACAGAAAATAGGAAATTTACTTCATATATTATTTTCATAATTTATGATATAAATAATTTACACAGGAATGCAAAAATTGGCACACTTCTTGTTCATGAGTTCTTTTACCTTGGAATATCACATATTGTCAATAAATCACTCATAAATTGTCAATATCTGGTATAATATTTCAAAAAGATAATCTGATGTTGCGTTTCTTTTTTGAGAGAGTATATATACCATTACTCTTTGAATTTAGACATTACACTAACAGACACACATACATCACACACACCATGCATTTATAAATCAAAGCCTTGAAAACATTGTGTTTTTCTAACGCATATATAGGGAAGCTTTGAAAATATTGTGGTAAAAGTTGACAGAATATCGAGGGGTTAACATATTTGAAAAAAAAAAAAAAAAAATAGAGTTCAATATATTTTTATGCAGCGTTATAAAATTAAAGTTCTTTTTTTAAAACAATTTGGTTTTTCATGGTTTTGGTTTCATGTACCTTTATTACACATTGTGACTAACTAGCCTCCTTTTAGAACTTTTAGTAGAAAGGCTTTTTAAAACAAAGTGGCATAAGGAGACAAAAAAATCCGAATATTAATATATCTCATACTTTTTTGGATCTGAAAAGCTTTTGAAAACATTGTGGCATTAGAAAACAAAACATCCGAATGTTCATATATCTAATACTTCTTTGGACCAAAGCTTATGGTAACAGAGACTTTTCATACTCTTTTAGCGGACTGTTTATGAAAAACTGCGGTAAAATACACATACAGTAAACATGAAGTATATATGATAACTAATATTCTTCGGCAAATAATCCATCATCTGAAAGAGGGAAAATAGTAGATAGCACTGAATCTCACCAACATATTTATATTAATAAAAAAATAACCGCTTTATGCAGTAGCATATGGCAGATCAAAAATTCGAAAAAAAAAACTAGTTACTGGACAGTATCGAAATCAAACACTTGAGAAAAAGGAACGGAAGGATTAATGTTTGTGTGCGTTTCCTTAACTAGTTTTGAACAAAAGTAATCAAATCTCTGAAAGGAAAAAAAAAAAATGTTTGGCATTAGATAAGAGATTTACTTCTTGTTTAAGTAAACATTACGTATAGAAATAACAGTTTTTGTGCTATGAGCTTATCTGAGAATAAATACCTCTAGTTACCGCTCTCTTTTTCCTAACAGTTTTGTTTCTACTCTCTGTTGTTATAAGTTTTTAAAGTTACTGTGGTATTCATTGCTTTGGGTGACTTAGATTCGACACAGATTAATGTCATTTATATTTTGAAAAAAGCCCGAACGTGCAGTCTGATCTTGTCCGATAAGGACACATTTTTCCCCAAAACATAGCTTTAAAATAATATTATTTCGATTTTTACGATCGATTTGAAAATTTAGTTTTAGTTATTTGACATGAAAAGGGTTAATAATAATAGTAATAATAATAATAAAAAAAAAAAACCACACACACACACGATTGATTTTTGTCTTTATACAGTTCAAGCAGAATCAAACAAACTGCAGACCACAAATAGGCTTTTATTCAAACAAGCATATGCACATGTCAACACTCTCGCGAAGAAAGATCTATGTAGTTCATTATGGAATGAAATAATTCAGAGTAATCACACTTGAAACTGCCTCATTTACCTCAGTTTTAATAAATGGGATGCAACACGCGGAAATGGGCATTCGGGCATTTGCGTAAAGTGTCGTCTCGGATCAGCCTGCGCAGTCTGCGCAGGCTGATCCGAGACGGCACTCTACGACTGCATGAGATTTTATATTCTTCAGTACACTTTGGCAAAACAGAAAATTACGTAAAATCGGAAACTGTCAATTCAGTTTAACCTGCGCGGACTGCATAGGCTTATCCGAGACGACACTTTACGCAAATGTCTGAATGCCCCTTTTCATGTGTTACAGGCCAATTATATAGATGAAAAGTCAGCTTTCAGTTACATTTTTCATTACCAGATGTTTATCCGACTCATTGCTTGAAAAGAAGCAGCTGCTGCTAAATCTGACGTATCCTAAAAGACGGCTAGTCTTTACAGCAATAGCTTAACCCTTAACCCGTACTCAGCTAAGCTCTTATTCACAGACCTTTTGCGGACAATGTGGATAAAGATCAGACTGTACAGAACCTGCAGTCTCATCTTGGATATACATTGTGCGATAAAGACATCTTGTTCACCAAAAATACCTTTGAAATTGGAAAATTTGGGTGTTTACTATAAGCCCAAAAAATCTATTCTATTTATTTATATAGCAGGATATTGACAAATAAGGTTTGCACAAATAGTATCAAATTTCCAATAAGTAGAAGAAAAAAGTTCTGTCCTATCAACTTACGAAAGTGTGAATGAGCGCCTATGAATATAAATGAACGGAAACAGCCTTAATACCAATTTTATACCCGGGACCGCAGAATAAACTTGTCCATTTATTCCATGCTTCCGGGTAGGATATCGAGAAAAAGCAGTGAAAATATTTTCGACATTCCACGGGTACGACAAGTGAAAATACCGATTTATATATTCTAGTTACCTAGGTTAATTGCGCGTGACTCTCAACCAGATGGAAATATGACGTCACTTACCTTACATTTCTCGCGCTTGACGTAAGACTGTATTGCGTTACTATGCGGCAGGGGTATGCCACGGGGAATAACTGAAAATAACTACTTGATTTTGATATAGCCCCTCCCAGAAAGGGTTAAACGCATGAAATAAATAGAATATTTTTGTTCGTTGAAAGATCGAAATATATTTCATCTCGTGAAAATATTACCAATGCTGCACCACTCGCTAAGATATTACCGATGATTTTCACTCGATGAAATAAATTTTGCTCTTTTACAAAAAAACAAAAGCAAAAACAGATATCCTCTATATGTTTGACCAATGGGAGATTATCATTTATTGTTTTGAGAGCTATACCATTAAAATTAAATTATCATAGTAAGTAAGCGAAATGAAACTTTGAAGCCGATAGTAAGAATTGAAATTTTGCTCTTTCAAAAATAGTTATTGGAGAAAATAAGATATCCACTTATGAGGCAGTGTAGATCCAAGTTCAGACTGCACATTTTATGGAGTCTGATCTTGATCTACATTGTCTGCAAAATCACTAATGTTGCAAACGACATTAAATACTATACAATCAATTAATTTTCCGGTGTAATGCAAAGAAATGACACTCCCCTACAAAATGACCTATGGGTCATTTCCCTACGTAGAAAAATGACGCATGGGACATTTCACTATGTAGAGGAATGACCCTGGTTATTATTCTACGTAGGGAAATAACCCTCTAGCGTCATTTCTCTACGTAGAATAATTACCCGGGTCATTCCTCTGCTTAGTGTGAAATGACCAATGGGTCATTTTGTAAGGGGTCTCATTTCTCTGCATTACACCGGCGGAAACAAATTCGAAATCGCATCTAATATATTCAATTGGATGTGTTAAGCTCAATATTTTCATGAAAAAAAAAAAAAAAAAACGCTAAAGGTTTAAGTCCATAGTTTTAGGCTCAATTCTACTCTAACGCCAAACGTTTAGACTTCAGCATCTCCAGAAAATTTGCAGAAGACAAGTTAAAATTGGCATAGCCCTTTTGCTACATAATTCTGAATCTAAGTGACCTTTAAAAAAGGCCCTCGAAATACGATGGGAAAAGGAGAAAAGGCAGTAACCTGTATTTTCTCATTTTCTTTAATATTTTCTGCTTTTTTAAAGACACTCTTGACCATTTTAACCACATGATCTTTTAATCTGCAAATGCTTTGAGTTTGGAAATGTCGAAAATTTTGTCGTTTAGTAACGATTTAAAAGATGAAACATATTTGATAGGGTATTTTTTTTCCAAAACAATGTATTTCTTTTTTTTTTACATATCAGATGGCAGGGAACATGAAAACGAAGGTGAGTTCTTAGCTATTAGACAAAAACACTATCCGTCGGTCTGTTTGTCTGTATCTCTGTCTGTCTGTCTCCGATGGTAGGTTTGTAACTATAACACAAAAAAAAAAAAAAAAAAAAAAATCGGAGGACAATAGCAATTTATCTGTACAAAAGGGCCAGTGATCCACATCAGCAATCATATCTGTGAAAAAAGGGCCAGTGAGCCACAAACAGCAATTTTATCTGTACAAAAGAGCCAGTGAGCCACAATACCAATAATATCTGTACAAGAGGGCCAGTGAGCCACAATACCAATTATATCTGTACAAGAGGGCCAGTGAGCCACAATAGCAATTATATCTGTACAAGAGGGCCAGTGAGCCACAACACCAATTATATCTGTACAAAAGGGCCAGTGAGCCACAAATAGCAATTTTATCTGTACAAAAGGGCCAGTGAGCCACAATACCAATTATATCTGTACAAAAGGGCCAATGAGCCACAAATAGCAATCTTATCTGTACAAAAGGGCCAGTGAGCAACAAATAGCAATTATATCAGTACAAAAGGGCCGGTGAGCCACAATAGCAATTATATCTGTACAAAAGGGCCAGTGAGCCACAAACAGCAATTGTATCTGTACAAAAAGACCAGTGAGCCATAATACCAATTTTATCTGTACAAAAGGGCCAGTGAGCCACAATAGCAATTATATCTGTACAAGACGGCCAGTGAGCCACAATAGCAATTATATCTGTACAAAAGGGCCAGTGATCCACAATAGCAATTATATCTGTACAAAAGGGCCAGTGAGCCACAAAAGCAATTACATGTATATCTGTACGAAAGGGCCAGTGAGCCACAAACAGCAATTTTATCCGTACAAAATGGCCAGTGAGCCACAATACCAAATATATCTGTACAAAAGGGCTAGTGAGCCACAAACAGCAATTTTATCCGTACAAAAGGGCCAGTGAGCCACAATACCAATTATATCTGTACAAAAGGGCCAGTGAGCCACAAACAGCAATTATATCTGTACAAAAGGGCCAGTGAGCCACAAATAGCAATTGTATCAGTACAAAAGGGCCAGTGAGCCACAATAGCAATTATATCTGTACAAAAGGGCCAGTTAGCCACATACAGCAATTTTATCTGTACAAAAGGGCCAGTGAGCCACAATACCAATTATATCTGTACAAAAGGGCCAGTGAGCCACAATACCAATTATATCTGTACCAAAGGGTCACTAAGCCATGATCTAGCAAAAAGGGGCTTTATGAATGTTTGTGCTACATTATTTCAAGCAAGTTGTTACATACTCATGGATCCGTAAAAACCATCCTGTCTAATAACTGACCTCATCATGAGATAGATAGGCCATTGGATATGCAGACAATTGACAAATTGCAAAGAGGTTAGACCTATGCCAGCTTGCATAGACTGGGTAGGCTGACACGGGTCGATACCTTTTGGATATAAGGCATTAAGCTCCCTTTTTTACAGAGCATGGTTCAATTATATTTGGTATATATACATCGTTTTTTTTTACTTTATTAAAACCTATAATATATTCCATTTTTTCGACATTAACCCTTTCCCAAACAATCCCTGGTTTTACTCGACCCTAGGAATGAAGCCATCTGAAAACATTGTGGGAAGAGGAGAAAATGCTGGTAACCAGCATTTTCTTTATTCCCACAATGTTTTCTTCCTTTCCCAAAACTAATTTCTTTTTTATTTAACCACAGTAATTTTGTCGTCTGCAAACGCTTAAAGAACTTTTGTATAAGCTTATATTACACTTTACCTTTCTCGTGATGTTTTCATCAACCATCTTGCTAAGATAATAATAATAATAATAATAAAAATGTCCTCTTTTTGTAAAATCTTGAGAAGGTAATAAATGTTGAGAAGGTAATAAATGTTGAGAAGGTAATAAATATTGAGAAAGTACACTTTTTACATCGTGTTCCTTTTTTATTCCCGAAGGATAACACTCGAAAAATGATCGAGGCGATCATGGACAATCGTATTGAGGAGGCCGAGAAACTTCTTAATGACGACGTGGATTTTAACATTGAAATAGTAAGTGTACGAATTTAAACAAACTTTCCTTGCCTCACTCTATGTCTCTGTCTGTCTCCTTCTCTCTGTCTCTTTCTGTCTCATTCTCTCTGTCTATATCTGTCTCGTTCTCCCCGTCTATGTCTGTCTCGTTATCTCTGTCTATCTCTGTCTCATTCTCTCTGTCTATCTCTGTCTCCTTCTCATTGTCTGTGTCTGTGTCGTTGTCTCTGTCTGTGTGTGTCTGGTTCTCTCTGTCTATGTCTCTCTCTTTCTCTCTGTCTGTGTCTCTCTCGTTCTCTCTGTCTGTGTCTGTCTCGTTCTCTCTGTCTGTGTCTGTCTCGTTCTCTCTGTCTATGTCTGTCTCGTTCTCTGTGTCTATGTCTTTCTCGTTCTCTCTGTCTATGTCTGCTCATTCTCTGTGTCTATATTTGTCTCATTCTCTCTGTCTATGTCTGTCTCTGTCTATGTCTGTCTCTGTCTATATTTGTCTCTTTCTCTCTGTCTATGTTTGTCTCGTTCTCTCTGTTTATGTCTGTCTCGTTCTCTCTGTCTATGTCTCGTTCTCCCCGTCTATGTCTGTCGCGTTCTCTTTGTCTGTGTCCCTCTTATTCTCTTTGTCTATGTCTGTCTCATTCTCTTTGTCTATGTCTGTCTCATTCTCTCTGTCTATATCTGTCTGATTCTCTCTGTCTATATCTGTCTCCTTCTCTCTGTCTCTTTCTGTCTCATTCTCTCTTTCTGTGTCTGTCTCATTTTCTCTGTCTATATCTGTCTGATTCTCTCTGTCTATGTCTGTCTCCTTCTCCCTGTCTCTTTCTGTATCATTCTCTCTTTCTGTGTCTGTCTCGTCTCTCTGTCTATATCTGTCTCATTCTCTCTGTCTATGTCTGTCTATGTCTGTCTGTGTCTCATTCTCTCTGTCTATACATGTCTGTCTCTGTCTGTCTATGTTTCTTTCTCTCTCTCACACACGCACTCTCTCTCCCTCTCTCTTTCTCTGTCTCTACGAATATATTCCTTTATCCTACTTAAAAACTAAAATGAAATTTTTAATTCGGTTGTAAAAAAAACCCTAATATTTCTATAAAGATATGTTTTTTTTTTCTTTTTTGTTTGGAGAAATATCTCCTTACCGGACAGTGTGTAAATCCAAGAGAAAGTAAAATTTAGTGCTTTTGTAAAATTATGGTCAAATGTCGATTAGGCCACCCTCAGTGGAAACAGGGTGTTCAATGAATCTGTTGAAGACTATCGACCCAAGTCATCCTGCGCAATCTGCGCTCACTGGCATATGTAGAAACCTTTGTTTTCAGTAAATTTAATGCATGTCAGAGGGCCACTCTACCATATGATTCAGCTGGTTGTTTGATACAAAAAGACTAAATCCATAATTATGTTATTGATGACATAATACATGTAACATAGTTAATACAAAAGAGAATTAAACCCCTTTGTTCCAGAACATTGCGTAACTCTTTACCGCACTATCCAGAGTTGTATTACCCTTGTGAAAGAAACCTTTTTAAAAACATTGTGGAAAGGGAGAAAATGCTGGTAACCAGCATTTTCTCCTTTTCCTACTATGTTTTTCTTCCCGTCCTAAAACAAATTTCAATTCTTTATTCACATTCATTTTGTCGTCAGCAAATGCTTTCAGTTTAGACAAGTCTAAATTTTGTCGCGTGGTAAAGAGTCATTTGTAATTATAACTTCATTCTTTTTCACTATAAGAGAGGTGACAACCCCATTCACGTTGCTGCCAGGACCGGTAAGCTGAGTCTGATTAAGAAAATGAAGAGCAAACAGGCAAACTTACAACAGAAAAACGTGGTAAGTTGTTTAATCATAGTTTATATCCGTAGAAAAACAAAAAAAAACCGGTTTAGCTCCTGTATGTTATGTTTCTTTTCTGTCGTCTAGATGAAAACTAAAGCTAAACTCTTGCAAGATTTGCATTTCAACCTTTTTATTCATGAATATCAGACACACAGCATTCAAAGGAGCAGTAGTGGCGTCTGAAATTAAAAGCATTGAGTTGTTGAATCTTAAATCATTACCAAACGACAAAATTCTGGGCTTGTACAAAGTGAAAGCATTTGCAGACGACAAAATAAAAGTGACTGAAAATTTGAAATTTGTTTTGTGAAGGGTAGAAAACATTGTTGGAAAAGGAGAAAATGCTGGTTACCAGCATTTTCTCCTTTTCCCACAATGTTTTCGAAAGGCTTCTTTCTCAGGGTCGCCAAAAGTATAGGGATTGTGTGGTAATAGGTTAAACTCGTTAAAATTTAAAAAAAAAAAACCCGACCTGGCAATGTATAGCCTATTCTTCTTCCATTGTCTTAGACTTGGACCGGCCGTAGAGGGTTATAGATTGTATCCGCACCGTGAATTTGATTTTTTTTAATAAGATGGTTCAAATTTGAATACATTTTGATACCCTCACTGTTTACTTTTGACCATCACGCACTGTTCCTTTCTTTAACCCTTATCTGACTAAATAACTTTAACGGAACTTATAAGCCTATAGTAAAAACTCGAAGAAAACTATTTCAAACCCATCGTTTGGGGCCAAATATCTCCTTATCGGACAGTGCAGGTCAAAGACCAGACTGCACGTTCTTTGCAGTCTGATCTTGATCTACACTGTTCGCAAAAAGGTAAATGAGTCGTGCTTAGCAGCTTCAGGTTATGGGCTATTTTGAACGTTGTATTAATGGTAGAGAATAAATTAAGATAAAAGCGTTCAGAACGCTGAAGTGGCATTCGTAGAGGAAGCCCGTGTGCGGAATTAATGATTTGAAAGAAAAAGAGACATATTATTCAAACAATGGCTTGAAAATTAACCAGCTAAGCAGACGAATACTTTTTTTGGTTGAAGGGAGAGTACTCTTGACAAAGTTAGAATTATTTGTATATTGGTAGTCTCCTTATAAAAAGCCAGGACCATGGGATCGATAGAGATTTTTTTATCCTTGCTCCAATAAAAGGCTATGAGAGAGTGAAGTTATTTTCCAAAAAAGAATTAGTATTTCCACGATCGATAGACTAGTCCAGAGTAATTTCCAACTACATATCTGAGTGCTACCGAAAAACTCATTTGCCTGAGAAAAAAATGAATTTAAGTGGATTTATTTCCTTCGGCTATGCACAACACACGATACATGGTCTTCAAAATTCAATCTTTAACTTAAAGTCGTATTGTCTTCGACAAATACCACAGAAAGCACAATATCAATAATAACGGAATTGAGGGAAACGTCGATGAATATAAATTGACTGTTTATAATATATCGCCATTAATCCAGAATTTGAGGCAAATTTTTGAAATGTGACACGAGAAACAGAAATGACAATTTATTTTTTTTTTCTACAATTGTAGACTATTACTATTATTACAGACCTCAGAGTAGTAAGAATCAGAACGCCAGATAAGAGGGAGTGACCGTATCCTATATCTATTATTTCTCTTTCAAAACCTATGTTGTGGGTACTTATTAGAAACCAATGAGTATCCACAACATAGGGTTTGGTAGAAAATAACGAATATCTTTTATCATAAAGTCAAAATCACTCCCTCTGTCTAGAGCTCTGGAAAGTACGTATAATTCTTCTTCAGAATGGAAACACGCCGATGCATTATGCTGCAAGAGAGGGATATATGGAAATAGTGAGATATTTAAAAGAAAACAAGGCTGACATTAACCCATTAAATAAGGTATGGATGCCTATCAAATATCTATAATTGGCTTGCAACACACGAAAAAAAAAAATCGAATATTTGCGTAGTGTAATCCGAGACGACACAGTATGACCACATAAGATTTTGTGCTACAGTTGACTTTCGCAAAACAAAATATTACACAAAAACTGAAAGTGTCTTTCAGATTAGCCTGTGCGGACTGCATAGTTTGATCCGAGGCGACGCTTTACACAAATGTCCGAATGCTTCTTTTCTTGAGTTGCAGGCTATATGAACCATGCTCTGTGAAAATGTGTTTATAGACAACTATCGACCAGCGGCACCTAACCTGAGTCGAAGCATTTTACTACTGATTTATTTTTTTATTTTCTGCAATCAGGCTCATGATTCAAGCGATTTCTATATAAACCGATTTTATATTTAATTGCTTGACACGGTACAATGCATCACGAAAATGTTATTAAACCCCTTTTCAGAGAGCGCTGTCCACATAATTAATTTCATTCCATGTAAGATAATGTATTGTTTTTTTATGTATCATAATTTCCTCAAACAGACCTTCCACAACTACTTTGAAAACATCATGGAAAACAACAGGGACTAAAGTTTTAAGAATTATCTTCCAGTAATTCAACTGTCATTGGAGATTTCATCAGACCTTTCCATCAGTGGTGAGTTTAAATGGCAGACTGCCACAGAATTTGCTGTGACAAAAAAAAAAAAAAAAAAACGAAACAGGAAATAGACGTGGTTTATTTTTATATAACGACTTTCAAAAAAGATTTGTCGTATTAATCTGTCACGGCTGCAAATAACCTCAAATAATTATCATTTTTCATGTATCAATTAAATCTAAGCAGAAGAAAGAAAAAATATTTTCCTTAAAAAGAGAAAGAAGACCGCTGGAAAAGATCATGTGATGTGAAAACCCGACAAGAACTGGTTACAAGCATTTTCTCCTTTTCTCACAATGTTTTCTAAAGGCTTCATTCTCAGGGGCGTCAAAAGTAGGGATTGTGTGGTAATGAATTAAGCCTCCTTTTGCCGGAGCAGGGTTCTGCTATAAAGATTTTCCTCCTCTATTTTGACAGGACGGAGAGTCACCTTTGCACCTGGCTGTGATCCGACAGCCGATGGATATTATAGAAAAACTGATAGATAAGGGAATGGATCCGAATATACGAAATAAAGTAAGCATTTTTCCTCTAATAATCTAGTGTCTATCAATATTCGCTTTTCATTTTTCTTATAATTTAGTATCTATCAATAAACACCGATAGATAAGGGAATAAATCAGAAGGAACAAAGTAAAGTAAGCATCTGTCTAATTTCTCATAAGCTAGTATAATTGTTACGAGCCGGGTGTAACGAGGAAAGAAAAAACAGTAACAAGTCTTCAACAGTTAATAATATTTATGAATTCGAAAGACAGAAGAATACAATAACAGTTAAGTTTGAATGAAATTTTGACAATTTTTAATCGTAGAACAAGAAATAGAACAAGTCCCTCAAACTTAAGAATTATGTTTAGACTACTAAAAAGGATGAAATTTCTGGTTCCTAAATCCTAAATTTACAATAGTTTAACTTGCAAATAGATATGAGCAACCTGTTTAAAAAGAGTAATTCCAACTTAAAGATCTACATTCCAGTTTAACTCTAACACTTTTCACCAACTTTGTATCCTCCAAGCCGCAAGTCTAAGTTCAAGTCAAAATTACACCGAGTAAGTCACTCCTACTTATATCAGCTTGGAAAATTCTAGATTGATCTTTTCTAGAAAGATGAGATTATGGATTAGAAAAGAGCTTGTCTACTAAAAACCTGTTTCTAAAAATAACTACAATGGGGAAAAAACAACAATAAATGTTCCTTATGTTTTTTTTTTTTAATATTCTGAAAACAAATCACTGTATATCCTATCTACATAACACTATCCCTCCTAAAGGAAAAGGAAGTTTTAAGAATTAAAACTTTCTTTTGCTAGAATATAAAACAAAACATTATACTTCACTGTACATGAAAATACATTATACATAAAGACAAATGTTAACTTCGTACAAGTCAGACTCTAGACAAAGCATCATAATAATATTATTCATTCCTTTTATGTATCTGATATCCATGTTATATTCTTGTAAAAATAGACTCATCCGGAGTAAACGTTGAATGCTGTTTTACGTTTTATGGATAAAAACCAGAGGATTATAACCACTATATACAATGATATGTGCAGGAGAAGACGACAAATATATTTCAAAATGCTTGAGAGCAATAATGAGAGATAAACACTCTTTTTCCATTGTTGGGTACTTTTTCCGATGTTTGTTAAACCTTTTAGAAAATTAACTAACTGGGTGTTCAACACCATTAAATCTCCTTAAAGAAATGAATTATCTGCACGAGCATCTACTGCAAGCTTAAATTCTTTTCCAAAATTAGGAGCTAAACGAAGTGGTTCTTTGTTTAGTATGGCCTTTACTTTATCGAAATATTTTTGACAATCATCATTCCTGATATTCTCATGAGTTTTTTGATGAGGCTTGTCAGTGACTCAGCAATGACAAAAGAATTACCGCAGAAATTCCTGTAGTAACCAGCCATATCAAGAAATCTCATAAGTTGTCTTTTTGCATGTAGGTACAGAAAAATCAGGAATAGCTTTTACTTTAGCTTCTCCAGGTTTTACCTGTCCTTCTCCAAAAAACATGACATAAAAACGTTAAACTAGCGTGACACAGTTCAGTTTTCACAAAATTAATTGTTAATTTGGCTTTACACAGTCCGCCAAAAACTTCTCTGATATTCTTTAGATGTTTCATCCCAATCATCGATGTGAATGATGACATTATCGATGTAGGCTCTAGGGTCGCCAAATTCAGATATTATTATGTTGATGAGACCAGGAAATGTTGCTGGTGCGTTTTTCATACCAAAAGGTATAAATTTGTACTAATAAAGTCCATCAGTTACAAAAGCAGAGATCTCTCTAGCTCCTTCAGTGAGAGGAATTTGCCAAAATCGTTTTAGAAGATCAAATTTAGTAAACTATTTAGCATGGCCAGTATTGTCTGCAGGCGTTTTTATCACACTGACCTTCTTCAGAGATTAAGGACAAAAGTATTTAGCTTATAGAGACCTACCAGGGACAGTTAGAAGAACTACAACTTTATATCTGGGTTTAAAATGTCTTTCTTTAGTATTGTTGTCATATCTTTCTTTCATTTTACATAGATTTTTCTCTAAATAATTAAGAATTTTTTGATAGGTTTTATTTATAACTAAATAACCTAACATTGGTGTTTCATAAACTGATCTTATCATTCCTGATCTATAAGATTTAGGATTGATAGCTAAATGATCTGAAATAGGTGTTTTATGAGCTAAGCTTATTTTTTCTGATCTATAAGATTTAGGGAGGACAACTTAATGATTGACAGCCCACTCATTATCAATAGAGACTTCAGGAGGGCGCCACTTTCTCATTATTATTTCAGTTTTTATATAAAATCAGACAGGTTCCAGTGAAAGATCAGTTTTTTGAAATAAAGATGCTATTTCTGGACCATTATGTAGGTCTTTACTTTGTTTTGACCTTGACCTTGTATCCTAGCCGTCATGAACTAAAAGTGAAGATGCATAATCCAGTTCTGATGAATTATGTGTAGAATTTGTATGACTTTCAGACGGGTTTTGTGAAATAGACCTGTTAATTTCATTTCTGAGTGGATGACCCATAGAAGAATCAGATAAGTCAATATCAGACTAATTTTCAGTCGAAATCACGTTCTTTGCCATAGATCTAGGAACTGCACATGAAGGGTTAAGGCCAAGAATTTATTCCTCAATTGGATTATTGGCAGTCAGTTTATAATGAGGAGCAAGATCTAACAAATCGTGCTTTTTCTGCCGCATTTAACGGCTCAACAATAAATTTTTCAAGAGCAAAAGACACCATTGCTTTTTGCTGCTTCAGTAGACTAAAATTCAATGTCCACTTATTAATCATTATTTATTATCTATCAAAATCTAATAGTGTAACAAGTTCAAAATAATTTCAAAGTATATCTAAAAGGACTAGATAATCAATCCCGGACAAGCCCCCAATTTCTGTAATGAGCCAGGCGTAGCGAGAAATAAAACCAGCAATAAGCCTTTAACAGTTAACAACATTTATTAATGACTAAATACAGAAGAGTACAATAATAGTAAAGATTGAATGAAATTTTGACAATTTTTAATCTTAGACCAAGAAATAGAACAGGTCTCTCAAAATTAAGAATTATGTTTAGCCTACATAAAGTAGGAACTTTCTGGTTCCTAAATCCTAAATTAACAATAGTTTAACTTGCAAATAGATATGAGCAGCCTGTCTAAAAAGAGAGTAATGCTAACTTGCAGATCTATATTCCAGTTTAAATCTAACACGTTTCACTAACTTTGTATCCTCCGAGCCGCAAGTCTAACTTCAAGTCCAAAATCACCAAGTAAGTCACTCTTACTTATATCAGTTTGGAAAATTCTAGATTGATCTTTTCTAGAAAGATGACCTCAATGATTAGTAAAAAGCTTGTCTACTAACAACCTGTTTCTAAAAATGACCATAATGAAAAAATAATAAATGTTTCTTGAATATTCTGAAAACATGTCACTGTATATCCTATCTACACAACAATATCAATAAATTCTCTTAGTTAAGGGAATGAATCCGAACGTACAAAGTAAAGTAGATATATTTACTTTTCTCTTATGATATAGTATCTATCAATTAACACTGATAGATAAGGAAATACATAAAGAGTAAATTGTGGGGCTATATTCTCTCGTTACATTATATATAATTTTACTTCACGAATGAATGACTTGAACATTTTATTTGATGTAATTTAGCACTAGCTCTATAGTATAGTTGTACTTTAAAAGGATTTTCGTCCAAGAAACTGTCAAAGAAAAAAAGGCTTCTTCTATGTAGCAGACTGAGTTTATTTCCAGGAAACTGGCCAGACTCCATTGCACACAGCTCTCTCGTTTGGTCGAATAGAAGCCATGGAAGGGTTGTTAATAAAAGGAGCTAAACCGGATATCAAGGACAAAGTAAGCATTTACATATGAACCATAGTATCTGAAAATGAGGCTTCATGCATCTGCTTTTGGTAATTTTCTGCATTCTCAGTCGTTTGTTAGACAAATGGAATCTGTGGATCCTTATTCATCAAGTCTTTACCAGACGACAAAACACTAGATTGAAACCATTTTAGTAAAACTAAAGAGACTCAAAAAATGAGTTTTATTTTTGAAATGGTAGAAAACATATATTAAATGTACTTGTCTGTCGGTCTTATTATAGAAATAAATTTTTGAAAAAGGAAGCAACACTGAAAAAGTTCTAAAATATTCTAAGACCAAAGACAAGAGACAAATGTGGCACTGAAAATAGTAGCTTGCAGTATGTAGAAAAAAAGACAACTTTGTTAGTGTGTCTTATTTTTAGCTCACCTGAGCACGAAGTGCTCATGGTGTGCTTTTGTGATCGCCAAATGTCCATCGTCCGTCGTGCGTCGTCCACAATTTCTTTAAACATCTTCTCCTCCTAAACCACCGGGCCAATCTTGATGAAACTTGGCAGGGATGTTTCTTGGGTAAAGCTCTATCAAAGTTGTTCAAGAGATTGAATTCCGACTATAATTCTGGTTGCCATGGCAACCAAAAGGAAAAAAATAGCAACATATTTGAAAATCTTCTTCTCTGAAACTAGAAGGCCTAGAGCTTTGATATTTGGTATGTAGCATCCCCTAGTAGACCTCTACCAAGATTGTTCATATGATGTCCCTCGGGTCAAAACTGGCCCCGCCCCGGGAGTCACAAATTTGAAACATAGGAACAAAGAAGGAAAACTTTATAATTCTTCTTCTCCAAAACTGGAAGGTGTAGAGCTTTGATATTTAATATGTATCATCTCCTGGTTGACCTCTACCAAGATTGTTCATATGATGCCATTTGGGTCAAAACCGGACCGACCCGGGAGGTCACAAGTTTGAAACATAGGAACAAAGAAGGAAAACTTTAAAAATCTTCTTCTCTCAAACTAGAAAGTGCAGAGCTTTGGTATTTGGTATGTAGCATCTCCTTGTGGACCTCTACCAAGGTTGTTCATATGATGCCCCTGGGGTCAAGACTGGCCCCGCCCCGGGGGTCACAAGTTTGGAACATAGGAACAAAGAAGGAAAACATTAAAAATTCTCCTTCCCTGAAACTAGAAGCTGCAGAGCTTTGATATTTGGTATGTAGCATCTCCTAGTAGACCTCTACCAAGATTGTTCGTATGATGCCCCTGGGGTCAAAACTGGTCCCGCCCAGAAACATAGGAACAAAGAAGGAAAACTTTAAAAATCTTATTCTCTGAAACAAGAAGGTGCAGAGCCTTGATATTTGGTATTTAGTATCTCCAAGTAGACCTCTACCAAGATTGTTCATTTGATGCCCCTTGGGTCATAACTAGCCCTGCCTCGGGGGGGGGGGGGCCACAAATTTGAAACATAGGAACAAAGAAGGAAAACTTTAAAATTCTTCTTCTATGAAACTAAAAGGGGCAGAGCTTCGATATTTATTATGTAGCATCTCCTAATGGACCTCTACCAAGACTGTTCATATTATGCCCCTGGGGTCAAAACTGGCCCAGTTCCGGGGGTCACAAGTTTGAAACATAGGAACAAAGAAGGAAAACATCAAAAATCTTCTTCTCTGAAACAAGAAGGAGTAGAGCTTTGATATTTGGTATGAAGCATCCGCTAGTTGACCTCTACCAAGTTTGTTCACATGATGTCCCTGGGGTCCAAACTGACCCAACCTCGGGGGTCACAAATTCTTAACATAGGAACAAAGATGGAAAACTTTGAAAATATTTTTTTCTGAAACTGGAAATCATAGAGCTTTGATATTTCATTAGGTAGCATCTTCTTGTGGACTTCTACAAAAAACGATACAATGATCTTTTCGGAAAAGAATAATTTTCATTGTAGACCTTTACTGCTTAGTACTCAGATGAGCGATATAGGACCATCATGGTCCTCTTGTTTTTTCTCTCTTTTATATTCGGACTTTACTCTGTCAGTAATACAGTGCCATTTTTTGACAAATTAACGTCCAAATGTAAAAATGGGAAAAAAGATCGGACTGAAATCCTGGGCGAGTAAAAACCACACAGGTACGACAGAAAAACGGAAGACGCGGATAGAGTAATTAGCGGATTACATTAATCGATAATCTCCTAGTTTCTGAGATGACCCCCGCTCTGATATTCCGTATTCCGTGCTCATATTCCTTATTCGGTGTCGGCTTGTACATCTCTAGTAGTCCTTGAGATTCACGCTATATTGTGTATGTACAGCTGTCCTTAGACTGGTGTCAGTCCGTTAAATAGAGCCTTTTCATTAAAATAAAATCAAGTAAAACTGCAAAATGGAAAATCTGTGTTCTAAGTGCTCTGAATGTCTGATTTAACGTATTTCAGAATGAGGGCAAGTAACAACACATATTTCTTTGACCTTGCTGTAATTGTGTACCTTGTTTATTAGAACGTCTTAAATACAGGGTCTGAATGCCAGGCTAAGCTGTCTTTTCTGAGGCGAATAGCAAAATTGCCAGGGCAGTCGGCGTAGGGGGCACGTACATCTTGCCGATTCCCCCTATCGTTAGCTCTTAGTATAAACAAGCATATATTAGTAATATTGGGACGTCTCTCCGAAGAGGAACGCTTCACAATTTCTGGCCAGGACGAAGTAAGTACTCCAACTCCCACATTGGTCGGCCGACTCAATGGACAAGTCTAAAATATTGTCACTAGACTAATGGAAGTTATCCCGTATATCGTGTAATGATTATAACCGTGCTCCAGGTGGCAATAGATTATTTTGGGGGACGAAATAATTCTATTATTTGATATACAGACAAATATAGAGAATGTGTATAATAAAAAACCCATGTGTGATTTTTTTGCATGTAATCCATGATATTTCCGTTTCTTGGATTACAAAATAGACAAAAGAACAAAAAGGGAAGTAATTGCAAGAACAAATATGCATTTTAATATGGCTACTACGTTGTCTGCGCATGTCATAAGCTTCGAAGATTCGATGAGTATTTATAGAATGCCATCTAGCGGGAGATAATGATGGCTACTATGTATGGTTTCTGTTGTACCTTGGAGAACTCGTACCCTAATACCAAAGGTATTAATATTTAATTTACGAATCTGTATAAAAGTAACAAAATTGAATCCCATCTATGTTTTTTTAAACTTGTAAATGAAGTCCAGATCATTATAATATAAATGTATGATCAAAAATGTTAATATGTACGAAGAATATTTGGCTTCGACAGCCCTCATATAGGGCCTATCCCTTTCAATTAGATAACACTTCTGTAGATTCTTTTTTAGTGTTTGGTAATTTTGTGGCATTCTTTTATCCACATTAATTGTCATTCCATGAACAATAAAATATGATACTAGTAATCATCATCATAATGAAAGAAAAACAAAAGGGACCAAGATGGGCCTGGATCGCTCACCTGAACTTTTGGATAGATCACTCAAGGACAATTTCTTGAAGGAGAGTACATACTTGATGGTGACTAAAAACAAAGTCAAACAAGAGCTCCACATGTAGGTGCCAACACTTGGCTCTTGTTTTTCAACGGATAAAAGTTCCCCTAACAATTTTTGGAAAGGGTCACACAAGGAACATTTCTGTCAAACTATTTTAAAATCTGATCAGCCGTTTCATAGGAGAAGAGTTTTTAGCTCACCTGAGCACGAAGTGCTCAGAGTGAGCTGTTGTGATCACACACCGTCCGTTGTCCGTCCGCCCGTTCACATTTCCTTGTGTACACTCTAGCATCTACAAATATCAACCAACCAGCTCCAAACTTGGTCAAAGTGTATATGACCATTAGATATCAGATGAGTTCGATTATGTGTCTAATCGGATCAGAACAAATGAAGTTATTTGCCCTTGAAGAAAAAAAAGAATGCTGTATTTCATTTTGTTTACACGCTAGCATCTAAAAATATCAACAAATCACCACCAAACTTGGTCAAAATATATATGACCGTAAGATCTCGGATGATTTCAATTATGGGTCAAATCGGACCAGAACGACCGGAGTTATTTGCCCCTGAATTTAAAAAAAAAGCTATATTTGACTTTGTTAGCTCACCTGAGCACGAAGTGTTTAGAGTGAGCTATTGTGATCACTCACCGTCCGTCGACATCCATCGTCCATCCGTCCGTCCATCGTCCATCCGTCCGTTCACATTATCTTGTTTACACTCTATCATCTACAAATAGCAACCAATCAGCACCAAACTTAGTCAAAGTATATTTGACCATAAGACCTCGGATACGTTTGATTATGGGTCTAATTGGACCAGAAAATCTGGAGTTATTTCCCCTTGAATTGAAAAAATTGCTATATTTCACTTTGTTTACACTCTAGCCTCTACAAATATCAACCAATCAGCACCAAATTTTGTCAAAATATATATGACCATAAGATCTCAGATGAGTTCAAAAATGGGTCTAATCGGACCAGAATGACTGGAGTTATTTGCCCTTGAATTAGAAAAATTGCTATATTTCACTTTGTTTTCTCTCTTGCATCTACAATTTTTAACCAATCAGCTCTAACCTTGGCCAAAATATATATAACCATAAGATCTCGGATGAGTTCAATTATGGGTCTAATCGTACGAGAATGACTGGAGTTATTTGCCCTTGAATTAGTAAAATTGCTATATTTGACTTTGTGTACCCTCTAGCATCTACAATTTTTAACCAGTCGGCACCAGACTTGGTCAAAATATACATTACCATAAGATATCGTATGAGTGTGATTATGGGTGTAATCGGACGAGAACAACTGTAGTTGTTTGCCCTTGAATTAGAAAGTTCTTTAGTATAGTTTTTGTGGTATTTGTCAAAGACAATACCACAATGAGTTCAAGATTGAATTTTGATAACCATGTATCTTATTTTGTACCGTGAATCTAATACTCCATCGCGTTTAGGTACGCAGCAGTAGAAAGAGATTGAGTTTAAGTAGTTCCCGCTTAAATTTTGCCGGAATATCCCGGATGTTTGTAGCTTGAAAATGCTTCAAACGCTTTGGAATATCATTACTACGTTCTCTGTCCTAACCACATACAAACAGGCAAAGCAATGATTATATGCTCTTTTATCGCAAAAAAAGCCAGACGGGCTGAAAAACGTAATTTCACGTGTAATAACTCAGCCCTTTTAAAAAAAAGTCGGTCGTCAATGACACTGATAAATTAATCAACCTCCGAAAGGTCCCGGGCTTTAGCGAAAGAATATAAAACTTGGCATAAAGTAGTCCAATTTAAATACATGAATATTGCCATTTTCTTCATAATTTGCAGCTATCTAGGACGACATTTCAATTTAAATCTTGATTTGCAAATCTTCTATATGATACATATTTCTACGTATGCCAGCGTATCCATTTTGTCATAGCGTACACAAACTCTTTAGAGTCTATACCGAGTCTATATCGAGACAGCGTACCCAAACTTTGTAGAGTTTTAGTTCAACCATTTTGTGCAAAACCGAAGGAAATAAACCCAGTGAAACTCATTTTTTCTTAGGCAAATGACTTTTACAAGGTCACTCAAATATGTAATTTGAAATGGCATATTGTAATACATTGGGCGAGGCTATCGATCGTTGAGATACTTATTTTTGATTGAAACTAGCTTCTCGCGAAATGGTACAAATTTGCCAACTGACCTTGGGCTTTTTCGTTCCAAAACCAATTCGTTCCATGGCTTGTTGGTCCTATGATTGCACGCTACTCCATTTGATTGCTCATGAATATCTATAGATCGACGTAATAGACCATTTGCCAAATACCGTTACTGACGCGTCACCACGAGTTACTTCCCTTTCCGCCCGACAATTTTTCCCAATCCTGTATATACGCGAATAGTGAAAGTGTCATATTTTTTAAGTGGATTACACACTAAACGCGATAAATAAACAACCTAAAACGGCCGTGCCGTTAGTTTCATCAATTATCTTTTTCGAAGACACACACAAAAAAGAACTGTTGTTTTATCAATTTTTCGGTAGACTTCAGAGAGTAAAGCGGTATCATTTATAAGCGCTGTCTCCTGCCGGGCGTGTAGATAGAGCTTTTTGTATGCAGACTGCATTAACCCTTTGGCTACCAAGTGCGACTCAATGGCCTTTTGCAGACAATATAGATTCAGATCACACCAGGAAGAACGTGTAGTCTGATCCTAGATCTACACTATCCGATACGGAGATATTTTTCCTCGAGATATTCATTTGAAATAACTTTTGAGGTTTTACTATCGGCTTTAAAAGTGTCATTTAATATATTTAGTAAGATAAGGTTTAACTTGAATTAGACAAATACCCCCTCCATTCCTAAAGAAATTAGTGCAAATATACCGTTTAAAGTGGGAACTGTTAACCCAGGTTCCATAATGCATTTGAAAAAAATTGTTCAGGCAGAAAAATGCATCTCTTGGCACCAGTAATTAGAACAGACTTACCCTCCGTCACAGCTTTTAACAATTCCAAACATTTACAAGTGATCAACGTAAGACTAAACGGGATAAACACTTAATTATGACACGTCTGTGTTAACTAGTCGGTGCCTAAAACGAACACAACAGCTTTTCAATAGATCATCCACTTTGACGGTGAAACACCGAGATCAAACGTACACCCAGCTAACCCTTGACTAGCTTTTCAATGAAAATAAGTATAGCAAGTGTTCGCTTCCTGAAAATGAATCTGTAACATATTTTCTTCTAGAGGGAATGGAAGGTTTGAAATTTGAATTAAACTTTGTTATTACGATAGTCAACTTATAAGGTAGTTCAAACAGGAACATGGCAAACATGCAACTATACAGATTTTTAAAAATATTATTTCAAAGTTAAGATTTTTGCTATATATATTAAATTCAAAATATTTGATGGCCCAGTTTTTTGTTAGTAGACTGTGTCTATCTTTTAACAGATACTAGAATTATTTTTTGGAAAAATTATCACATTAACAGTTTGAATAAATCAAACCACAGATTCCTGGACTTCGAGCCTGTACGTTAGAAACTTAGCTCTACAGAATTAGGCAAACATTGGACTGAATAATCAGACATAAAATTTCAACATTTAAAAAAAAACTATATTTCTAAGGGTCGTAAAAAACTTGGGTTATGTGGCATTGGGTTTTAAATAGTTACTGCGAATGTTTTCACCCGACGACAACAGTTTGGACTAGTCCAGATACTAAGCATATGGAGACGATTGAATAAACGTGGGTCAAATGGTTGTAATTGTCTTTAAAAAAAGATATTGTTGAAACAGGAGAAAATGCATGTTGCATTCCCTTCCCTTCTTTTTTTCCTCAAATATTTTCGCTCACACTTTGAAAATTCGTTTTTTTTCACAAATGTTTATGACCTACATATTGATTACTTTCAGTTTTGGGTTTTTTGAAAGTGTGTGTGTGTGGGGGGGGGGGGATGTGTTAAGGTTGAGAAAGTGAGACAAATAACAGACAGTAGGACAAATCAGCACGTCTGCCCCCTTTTTACACGGGTCGCTCGAAATACTTTGGTAAAAGGTTGATTAGCTGTTTAGTGTCTTCAGAAAGACAGGGACAGTCCATTTAGTGATTGTAAAGTACTATTATCAAACATCCTTGTTGCACTTTCAGGCATGTACCTATTGACGAATAACTTATGTTATCGATCATGAACAAAAGAACCGTGGCTTCAGATCAAAATTCAGACCTTCCATAACTTCTTTTAAGCTTCATTTTGAGTATAAAAATATGTATCTTAATCTAATGAAGTCTTACAAAAAAAAAATGGTTGAAGGGTTAAATCGGTGTTCCTTTGATCTCGGTATCGCACTGCAGAATGGGTGACCTTTAGAACAGCTGTAATGTACTTTCTTCTTACAGATTAGCACACACGTGTCACATTAAATTGACTCTTCTTATCTTTTGTTTGATATTAATTTACCCCTTTGGTTATCATTAATGGTCAGGATTTTGAATTTTATACAGTTTCAGAGGCTAAGTCCGTTCTTAGTCTCTACATGCTCTTTATTTAATTACGATTTTATATAATGGATATTTTGTCTGTTCGTGATTTTCTTTTTCAAAGGCAATATCATGAAATATGCTTGAATTGTGTAAGAATTGATTTCCATAGATTTCTTGCTATGTCATTTTCTTTTCAGTTATGAATTTGTCCAAATTTAAAAGATTTGCGAACGGGACATACGGCATCTGTTACTGAAATAATGCTTTGATTGTCCGATGTCACGTGATACTGCTATTGCGCCACTTACAATAAAATGGAAATATCGCTTGCCTTACCGTCTATTGATTGTAATGTTGGAAATTGAATGTAAAAAGCTAGAGATATTTCATAATTATAGTTTACAGGAACAAATTTAATTTCGTTCGATATATCAACAGGATTTTTCTCTCTATTCGTCATGCATCCTACTGTGAATGAGACCACTTATACTAAAATAAACCAAACTTGGTCATGAATACTCTCCTTTTAACCGAAAAGGTATTCATTTGTTTGGTGGGTTGACTTTTAAGCCAATATCTGAACAATATGTCTCTGTTTCTTTCAAACTATTAATTCCACACATGGATTTCCTTGACAAATACCACTTCAGCGTTTTCAACGCTTTGATTAATCTGGGGCATAACTTTGTCATCTCCCGTCAAATTGACTTGAAACTTTGCCTTTGTAAAAGTTGCAATAATGCAGAGTGCAGTGTGAAAGAACCATAACTCTACCTCAAACTGTCTTTGAGTTACTTCCCTTTGATTTTCATTTTTAAAGCATTTTTTGCTCATCTGGAATATAACTTTGTCATCTACAGCCTAAAAACCTTCAAATTTGATATGCATGATCGTTGAAAATTTATGAAGTGCATTGCACAAGAACCATAACTCTTCCTAGCATGAATTTTGAGTTATTTCCCCTTTTAACATCGTTTTTATAGCATTTCTTGTTTGTCTGGAGCAAAACTTTGTCATCTTAATTAGGAATGACTTGAAATTTGGTATCCTTATTTGATGCAATATTTGGAAGTGCAGTGCACAAGAATTGTAATTCTGCCTAGTGCTGTTTTTGAGTTATTTCTTTTTGAATGTCGTTTTTACAGCATACAGTGCCTGTCAGCAATAAAACATTGTCATCTTAAGTCACAACGACTTCAAACTTGGTATACATGTTTGTTGGTACGGAGTACAGTGCGCAAGAACAATAACTCTACCTAGCGCGAATCTTGAGTAATTCCACTTTTATCTTTATTTTTACAGTATTTCTTGCTTTTCTGGAACTGAACTTCGAAGTCTCAAGTCAAATTGTGACAATTCGCTGCTGTTGTTTCATTGTTATATGGCCTTGAACGTTGCTATTTGGTGTTTATCTTTATTTTAGACCATTGCTGCTTGGTACTCAGGTGAGCGATATAGGACCATCATGGTCCTCTTGTTTTCACTCTAACATCTACAATTTTTAACCAATCGACACCAAACTTGGACAATATATACATGACCATAAGATCTCGGATGAGTTTGATAATGGGTGTTATCGGACCAGAACAAATAGAATTATTTGCCCTTGAATGAGAAAAATTGCTATATTTCACTTTGTTTACACTCTAGCATCTACAAATATCAACCAACTACTTCCAAACTTGGTCAAAAGATATGTGACTCTAAGATCTCGGATGAGTTTTATTATGGGTGTAATCGAACCAGAACAACTGGAGTTATTTGCCCTTGAAATAGAAAGTTCTTTAGAATAGTTCTTAGTCCAGAGCAAAAATTTGTCATCTCCAGTTCAATTGACTTGAAACTTGGCATTTGTGTTTGTTGCAATAATACAGAGTACAGTGTGAAAGAACCATAACTCTACGTCATACTGTGTATGAGTTGTTTCCCTTTAATTGACATTTTTACTGCATTTTCTGCTTGTCTGGAATATAACTTTGTCATCTACAGCCTGAACATCTTCAAATTTGATATGCGTGATTGTTGAAAAAATATTGAGTGCATTGCTCAAGAACCATAACTTCCTAGCATAAATTTTGAGTTATTGCCCCTTTGACCTTCACTTTTATTTCTTGCTTGTCCAGAGCAAAATTTTGTCATCATAAGGAGGAATTTGTTATGCTTATTTGTTGCAATATTTGGAAGTGCAGTGCCTAAGAATTGTAACTGTACATTGTTCTGTCTTTAAGTTATTTCCCTTTGAATGTCATTTTTAAAGCATTTAGTGCCTGACCTGAATATAACTGTCATCTAAAGTCAGAACGACTTCAAACTTGGTATACATATTTGTTGTAACATTACGGAGTACAGTGTGACAGAAAAATAACTCTACCTAGCGTCAATTTTGAGTAATTCCATTTTGATATTCATTTTTAGCTCACCTGAGCATGAAGTAGTCATGGTGAGCTTTTTGATCGCCTAATGTCCTTTATCCATCGTAAGTCGTCCGTCGTCCGTCGTCCACAATTTCTTTAAAGGTGGCCCTTCAGAATTTGGGACAAAAATTTTACAAAAATACAAAAATATCATCTTTATACTCCCAAAGCCTTATCATTCAACCCCAGTAGTCGAAAACCATCCGACAACAAGAGAAATTAGAGATTTACTACGGCCAAGGCCGACATTGACGGGAAACAGGTTCTATTTTTACATGAACAACTTGCTCATTTACTTACCGGAAATACACAGACGAAGCTTCAAACATAGCGTCTGAAGAAGATATTATGAAAAATAATTACATGTTTGTTATGTAACGGAATTAAAGCGTCACTAGTCACGTGCCAGTTTGGCGCGAAATCTAAAAATAGCTTAAGAGGCTACGTAGCCTTTTAAGGGAATACCACCAAAAAAATTTTTTTTGATAATTCTGTGATTCTTGATTATTGATGATTTCTATTGTTTTTTCATATAAATTTCAGTGATATATATATTTTATGATTTGGTGTCATCTGAAAATTCAAAGTATTCACCTTTAAACATCTTCTCCTCCCAAATCACTTGGCCAGTCTTGATGAAACTTGGCAGGGATGTTTCTTGGGTGAAGCTCTACCAAAGTTATTCAAGAGATTGAATTCCAGCCATAACACTAGTTGCCATGGCAACCAAAAGGAAAAAAATAGCAAAATCTTTGAAAATCTTCTTCTCTGAAAGTAAAAGGCGTAGAGCTTTGATATTTGGTATGTAGCATCTCCTAGTAGACCTCTACTAAGATTGTTCGTATGATAACCCTAGGGTTAAAACTGGCCCCGCCCCGGGGGTCACAAGATTGAAACCTAGGAACAAAGAAGGAAAATTTTAAAATTCTTCATATATGAAACTAGAAGGGGCAAAGCTTTGAAATTTATTATGTAGCATCTCCTGGTTGACCTCTACCAAGATTGTTCAAATGATGCCCCGCGGGTCAAAACTGGCTCCGCCCCGGGGGTCACAAGTTTGAAACATAGGAACAAAGAAGGAAAACTTAAAAATCTTCCTCTCTGAAACAAGATGGAGTAGAGCTTTGATATTTGGTATGAAGCATCTGCTAGTTGACCTCTACCAAGATTGTTCATATGATGCTCCTGGGGTCAAAACTGGCCTCGCCTCGGGGGGTCACAAGTTTGAAACATAGGAACAAAGAAGGAAAAAATTAAAAATCTTCTTCTCTAAAACTAGAAGCGGCAGAGCTTAGATATTTGGTATGTAGCATCTCCTAGTAGACTTCTACCAAGATTGTTTGTATGATGCCCCTAGGGACAAAACTTGCCACGCCCCGGAGGTCACAATTTTAAAACATAGGAACAAAGACGGAAAACTTTAAAACTCTTCATCTCTCAAACTAGAAGGTGCAGAGCTTTGATAGTTAGTATGTAGCATCTCCTTGTTGACCTCTACCAAGGTTGTTCATATGATGTCCCTGGGGTCAAGACTAGCCCCGCCCAGGGGGTCACAAGTTTGAAACATAGGAACAAAGAAGGAAAATTTTAAAAAATCTTCTTCTCTGAAACGAAAAGGTGCAGAGCTTTGATATTTGGTATGTAGCATCTCCTAGTAGACCTCTACCAAGATTGTTCGTATGATACCCCTGGGGTTAAAACTAGCCCCGCCCCGGGGCTCACAAATTTGAAACATAGGAACAAAGAAGGAAAACTTCAAAAATCTTCTTCTCTGAAACAAGAAGGTGCAGAGCCTTGATATTTGGTATTTAGTATCTCCTAGTGGACCTCTACCAAGATTATTCATATTATGCCCCTGGAGTCAAAACTGGCCCAGTTCCGGGGGTCACAAGTTTGAAACATAGGAACGAAGAAGGAAAACGTTAAAAATCTTCTCTGAAACAAGAAGGGATAGAGCTTTGATATCTGGTATGAAGCATCCGCTAGTTAACCTCTACCAAGTTTGTTCACATGATGTCCCTGGGGTCCAAACTGACCCAACCTCGGGGGTCACAAGTTCTAAACATAGGAACAAAGATGGAAAACTTTAAAAATATTTTTCTCTGAAACTGGAAATCATAGAGCTTTGATATTTCATTAGGTAGCATCTTCTTGTGGACCTCTACCAAATACGATACGATGATCTTTTCGGAAAAGAAGAATTTTCATTGTAGACCTTTACTGCTTAGTACTCAGGTGAGCGAAATAGGACCATCATGGTCCTCTTATTTTTTCTCTCTTTTATATTCGGACTTTACTCTGTCAATATACAGTGCCATCTTTTGACAAATTAACGTCCAAATGTAAAAATGGGAAAAAAGATCGGACTGAAATCCTGGGCGAGTAAAAACCACACAGGTACGACAGAAAACGGAAGACGCAGATAGAGTAATTAGCCGATTACATTTATCGATAATCTCCTAGCTTCTGAGATGACCCCCGCTCTGATATTCCGTATTCCGTGCTCATATTCCTTATTCGGTGTCGGCTTGTACATCTCTAGTAGTCCTTGAGATTCACGCTATATTGTGTATGTACAGCTGTCCTTAGACTTGTGTCAGTCCGTTAAATAGAGCCTTTTCATTAAAATAAAATCAAGTAAAACTGCAAAATGGAAAATCTGTGTTCTAAGTGCTCCGAATGTCTGATTTAACGTATTTCAGAAGGAGGGCAAGTAACAACACATATTTCTTTGACTTTGCTGTAATTGTGTACCTTGTTTATTAGAACGTCTTAAATACAGGGCCTGAATGCCAGGCTTAGCTGTCCTTTCTGAGGCGAATAGCAAAATTGCCAGTGCAGTCAGCGTAGGGGGCACGTACATCTTGCCGATTCCCCCTATCGTTAGCTCTTAGTATAAACAAGCATATATTAGTCATATTGGGACGTCTCTCCGAAGAGGAACGCTTCACAATTTCTGGCCAGTACGAAGTAAGTACTCCAACTCCCACATTGGTCGGCCGACTCAATGGACAAGTCTAAAATTTTGTCACTAGACTAATGGAAGTTACCCCCTATATCGTGTAATGATTATAACCGTGCTCCAGCTGGCAATAGTTTCTTTGTGGGGACGAAATAATTCTATCATTTTATATACAGACAAATATAGAGAATGTGTGTAATGAAAAACCCATGTGTGATTTTTTTGCATGTAATCCATGATATTTCCGTTTCTTGGATTACAAAATAGACGAAAAAACAAAAAGGGAAGTAATTGCAAGAACAAATATGCATTTTAATATGGCTACTACGTTGTCTGCGTATGTCATAAGCTTCGAAGATTCGATGAGTATTTATAGAATGCCATCTAGCGGGAGATAATGATGGCTACTATGTATGGTTTCTGTTGTACCTTGGAGAACTCGTACCCTAATACCAAAGGTATTAATATGTAATTTACGAATCTGTATAAAAGTAACAAAATAGAATCCCATCTATGCTTGTTGAAACTTGTTTGTCATTTGTTTTTTAAACTTGTAAATGAAGTCCAGATCATTATGATATAAATGTATGGTCAAAAATGTTAATATGTAAGAGGAATATTTGGCTTCGACAGCCCTCATAAAGGGCCTATCCCTTTCAATTAGATATCACTTCTGTAGATTTTTTTTAGTGTTTGGTAATTTTGTGGCACTCTTTTATCCACATTAATTGTCATTCCATGAACAATAAAATATAATACTAGTAATCATCATCATAATGAAAGAAAAACAAAAGGGACCAAGATGGGCCTGGATCGCTCACCTGAACTTTTGGATAGATCACTCAAGGACAATTTCTTGAAGGAGAGCACATACTTGATGGTGACTAAAAACAAAGTCAAACAAGAGCTTCACATATAGGTGCCAACACTTGTCTCTTGTTTTTCAACGGATAAAAGTTCCCCTAACAATTTTTGGAAAGGGCCACACAAGGAACATTTCTGTCAAATTATTTTAAAATCTGATCAGCCGTTTCATAGGAGAAGAGTTTTCAGCTCACCTGAGCACGAAGTGCTCAGAGTGAGCTATTGTGTTCACTCACCGTCCGTCGTCCGTCCGCCCGTTCACATTTCCTTGTGTACACTCTAGCATCTACAAATATCAACCAAAACACCACCAAACGTGGTCAAAGTGTATATGACCATTAGATCTCGGATGAGTTCGATTATTGGTCTAATCAGACCAGAATAAATGAAGTTATTTGCCCTTGAATTAAAAAAATTGCTATATTTCATTTTGTTTATACTCTAGCATCTACAAATATCAACCAACCAGCACCAAACTTGGTCAAAGTGTATATTACCATTAGATCTCGGATGAGTTCGATTATGGGTCTAATCGGACCAGAACAAATGGAGTTATTTGCCCTTGAATTAGAAAAAATGCTATAAATTTGACTTTGTTAGCTCACCTGAGCACGAAGTGCTCAGAGTGAGCTATTGTGATCACTCACCATCCATCGGCGTCTGTCGTCCATCCGTCGTCCATCCGTCCGTTCACATTTTCTTGTTTACACTCTAGCATCTACAAATAGCAAGCAATCAGCACCAAACTTTATCAAAGTATATATCACCATAAGATCTCGGATGAGTTCGATTATGGGTCTAATCGGACCAGAAAATCTGGAGTTATTTGTCCTTGAATTAGAAAAATTGCTATATTTCACTTTGTTTACACTCTAGCATCTACAAAAAACAACCAATCAGCACCAAACTTGGTCAAAGTATATTTGACCATAAGATCTCGGATGAGTGCGATTATGGGTCTAATTGGACCAGAAAATCTGGAGTTATTTCCCCTTGAATTGGAAAAATTGCTATATTTCACTTTGTTTACACTCTAGCATCTACAAATATCAACCAATCAGCACCAAATTTTGTCAAAATATATATGACCGTAAGATCTCAGATGAGTTCAAAAATGGGTCTAATCGGACCAGAATGACTGGAGTTATTTGCCCTTGAATTAGAAAAATTGCTATATTTCACTTTGTTTTCTCTCTAGCATCTACAATTTTTAACCAATCAGCTCTAAACTTGGCCAAAATATATATAACCATAAGATCTCGGATGAGTTCAATTATGGGTCTAATCGTACCAGAATGACTGGAGTTATTTGCCCTTGAATTAGTAAAATTGCTATATTTGACTTTGTTTACCCTCTAGCATCTACAATTTTTAACCAATCGGCACCAGACTTGGTCAAAATATACATTACCAAAAGATATCGTATGAGTGTGATTATGGGTGTAATCGGACTAGAACAACTGGAGTTGTTTGCCCTTGAATTAGAAAGTTCTTTAGTATAGTTTTTAATCTGGAGCATAACTTTGTCATCTCCAGTCAAATTGACTTGAAACTTGGCCTTTGTATTAGTTGCAGTAATGCAGAGTGCAGTGAGAAAGAACCATAACTCTACCTCAAACTGTCTTTGAGTTAATTCCCTTTGTTTATTATTTTAAAGCATTTTTTGCTCATCTGGAATAGAACTTTGTCAACTACAGCCTAAAAACCTTCAAATTTGATATGCACGATCATTGAAAATTTATGAAGTGCAGTGCACAAGAACCATAACTCTTCCTAGCATGAATTTTGAGTTATTTCCCCTTTTAACATCGTTTTTATAGCATTTCTTGTTCGTCTGGAGCAAGAATTTGTCATCTTAAGTAGGAATGACTTGAAATTTGATATGCTTATTTGATGCAATATTTGGAAGTGCAGTGCACAAGAGTTGTAACTCTTCCTAGTACTGTTTTTGAGTTATTTCCTTTTGAATGTCGTTTTTACAGCGTACAGTGCCTGTCAGCAATATAACATTGTCATCTTAAGTCACAACGACTTCAAACTTGGTATACATGTTTGTTGGTACGGGGTACAGTGCGCAAGAACAATAACTCTACCTAGCGCGAATCTTGAGTAATTCCACTTTTATCTTTATTTTTACAGTATTTCTTGCTTTTCTGGAACTGAACTTCGAAGTCTCAAGTCAAATTGTGACAATTCGCTGCTGTTGTTTCATTGTTATATGGTCTTGAACGTTGCTATTTGGTGTTTATCTTTATTTTAGACCATTGCTGCTTGGTACTCAGGTGAGCGATATAGGACCATCATGGTCCTCTTGTTTTCACTCTAGCATCTACAATTATTAACCAATCGACACCAAACTTGGACAATATATACATGACCATAAGATCTCGGATGAGTTTGATAATGGGTGTTATCGGATCTGAACAAATGGAATTATTTGCCCTTGAATGAGAAAAATTGCTATATTTCACTTTGTTTACACTTTAGCATCTACAAATATCAATCAACTACTTCCAAACTTGGTCAAAAGATATATGATTCTAAGATCTCAGATGAGTTTTATTATGGGTGTAATCGAATCAGAACAACTGGAGTTATTTGCCCTTGAAATAGAAAGTTCTTTAGAATAGTTCTTAGTCCAGAGCATAAATTTGTCATCTCCAGTCCAATTGACTTGAAACTTGGCATTTGTGTTTGTTGCAATAATACAGAGTACAGTGTGAAAAAACCATAGCTCTATATCATACTGTGTATGAGTTATTTCCCTCTGATTGAAATTTTTACTGCATTTTCTGCTTGTCTGGAATATAACTGTCATCTACAGCCTGAACATCTTCAAATTTGATATGTGCAATTGTTGAAAAAATATTGAGTGTATTGCACAAGAACCATAACTTCCTAGCACAAATTTTGAGTTATTCCCCCTTTGACCTTCATTTTTATACCATTTCCTGCTTGTCCAGAGCAAAACTTGTCACCATAAGGAGTAATTTGTTATGCTTATTTGTTGCAATATTTGGAAGTGCAGTGCCTAAGAATTGTAACTGTACATTGTTCTGTCTTTAAGTTATTTCCCTTTGAAGGTCATTTTTACAGCATTTAGTGCCTGCCCTGAATATAACTGTCATCTAAAGTCAGAACGACTTCAAACTTGGTATACATGTTTGTTGCAATATTACGGAGTACAGTGTGCAAGAACAATAACTTTACCTAGCGTCAATTTTGAGTAATTCCACTTTGATCTTCATTTTTAGCTCACCTGAGCACGAAGTACTCATGGTGAGCTTTTGTGATCGCCCAAAACTGGCCCCACCCCGGGTGTCACAAGTTTGAAACATAGGAACAAAGAAGGAAAACTTTAAAAATATTCTTCTCTGAAACAAGAAGGAGTAGAGCTTTGATATTTGGTATGAAGCATCTGCTAGTTGACCTCTACCAAGTTTGTTCACATGATGTCTCTGGGGTCCAAACTGGTCTCGCCTCGGGGATCACATAGGAACAAAGAAGGAAAACTTTAAAAATATTTTTCTCTGAAACTGGAAATCTAAGAGCTTTGATATTTCATTATGTAGCATCTTTTAGTGGACCTCTACCAAATACGATACGATGATCTTTTCGGAAAAGAAGAATTTTCATTGTAGACCTTTACTGCTTTGTACTCAGGTGAGCGATATAGGACCATCATGGTCCTCTTGTTTCATATTATTGATATCAAAACTTGCGATAATCAGTAAGGCCATCATAGTACTTTTGGCTATGGTCAATAATAAATTTAGACACGCTCAGTCATTGCCTTCTAAGAAATTTACCTTTTATTAGAAGTTTTATCACACTTGCTTTTTTAATCAGAATTCCATTAGTGGCAATTGCTAATGGTATGGAAAGAAACAAAATTTCATTTATTTTTAACTAAATGGTATTTTCCCTAGAAAAACCAAAGACCAGCAGATGTTGCAAAGACATCAACAATTCGAGAAACACTAAGAACATATGGACCGTTGCTTACGGCAATGAAATCAGGGTAAGATGGATTTGTGATTTGGAAAGTCGCAGTTAGAATGTTTTCATTTTTTCTTCAAATTTATATCACTCACTGACCTTTTGCGTACAACCACTATTAAAACGTGTTGCTACCACGAACTGTTACCAAGGGACTTGATTCAGATTATAGAAGACTTATGTAAAGACTTATTCTTTTCTTGTGCTAAATCTAGATCTATTTGGAAATTTAATATTCTCATGAAATTGAACCAATAACCCAATATTATTCTTCAAGAAAATGATTATCAGCGTGGAAAAACAGGCAATTGCATGTGAGGTTCTTTTTCATTACTATACATAATACTGAGCCAGTAGAGTTAGACTATTCAATCTAATTTACATTAAAACCGTATCTTTACGTTAAAGTTATCAATATTATTTTTGTATCAACCACTAGTGAGTTGCCAATTATATTTAACACATACTTTATACACCTTGATATAGTATTATCCCAGCCAGAAAGGCATGGTACATCTCAAAGTATAAATGAAAGTTGTATAATTGATGCTTAGTTTGGAATAAAAAGGTTTTACAACAAATATCTTTTAACAGCTGTATCCAGGCCGAGGGATTCAGAATATCGGCAGAGGCATTGAAGAAACCACTAACATTTCGGCGTGTCAATATTCGATTGGAAGAAATAATTCTTCCTCAAAAGTTCTCTCCAAATTTTTATTGTCGAAGAGAAAAATCTGAAAATTCCACAGTTCCACTTCCTGTGAATGATGAAGAACATGTATTTAGCGACGTGTTTCATGTGAGGATATCCGATGTCAACAATGATTGTCCTGTAAAGATTTATCTCCCTTTGTATGCTCCTCCACCTGAAAAAGAGGAAATGGTTATAAGGTTTGTAGATCATGGGGATGAAGATCGGCCAGTATCAACAGCTACGAAATTGGATGGGGTAAGGAAGAAACTTGTTGACAGGACTTTGAGCTAGTGTATAGGTGTTTGATGCATTTCCGTGATGCGTGATAAATCATACCAAGCAAGTCGTCACATGGATCCATAAAATCTATTTTGCCGTACAAATGAATAAAGCATGAAGCATAAAAGTCCTTGGACATGCAGGTAATTGACCGGAGGCAAAAAGTTCGACATAGGTCAGCCTGCGTGGACTACGCAGGATTTCATGGATCGATACTTTTTGTAGATGTATTATCCCCCCCCCCCCCCTGCAGATGTATTAAGCATCTGCGAAAAAGATTCGACCCAGGTCAGCCTTGCCAGTCCGCGCATTGCTATGAAAACTAAACTGACACCTGCATTAAATCAGTCATGCTCATACTACAGGGAATTTAATGTATATCTGTGGCATATAAATAAGGTGTGCTCTGGCAAAAGGGATCTCAATGAATCTCCATTATGTACGATACTAAACAAGCATTCACATAATTATACATCCATGATAGCCACATTTCTTTCATACAGATAATTGATCAAGGAAAAGTTTCGGTCCAAGTCAGCCTGCAAGGATGGCGCTGGGTAACCTGGCTCGATACTTTTTGCAGATGCATTGAGGTCCCTTTTCACAGAACATGGTTAAAATAATATGCAAGCCACTACATGGTTCCATGAAACCTATTTAGTATAACTAGTACCTTAATCTAGAGGTACACAGGTTACGTTTTTTACATGCAGAAAATTTACCAAATAGCTCAACCATTGTTCTATGTAAACCTGTACAAACTGAGCAAGCTTTTTACATGTCGATATATTTTGCAGATGCGGAGCACAAACCATAATGCTTTTTTTCATTTAAGGTGTACTACTGCCTCTTGGAAACGAAATTGATACCCGAAACAACATGTGCTTGTGTGATTTTTGTCCGGCCGAAGAAAGAGGTAAATGAGGTACCGGTAACTGGAATGCAGATCCAATCCAAATTGGTGGAAAATTTCAGCATGGATGTTCCAGGTGGTGCCTTTGAAGAAAACACAACGATAAGTCTTAAAGTATGTGAAAATGATGGACCATATTTGATTTCTGGTACAATTATCATGGTTTCACACACAAAACACTATCGCTTGCAGTCAAGCATGTAAAAGGAACCACTACACAAGGTTGCACGTCGGAGGACCACAGTATCGCACTGTTCAGGCGGTTTTCAGATAGAATGGATTTAAAGATCTATGATTATGATCATTATGGGGAATTGCTCGGTATAATAATGCATCTTGAGGACGCATAAAACCCCCTTTTTCCCAGGGCGACGGTCAAAAAATATACAGACAACTCTACAATAGCGGTGCAATTCCTTGGGTTTATTTTTGAAACAGCAGAAACCAGTATTTTCTCTTCGTCCTATAATATTTAAAAAAAAATTGTACAAAAGGTGGTTAAAGCAAGGGGTGCTTGGATCTGCAAAACAATAAAAAACATAATGAACTAGGAATGGCCTGCAACTCACGCAAATGTGCGTAAAGTGTCGTTTCTGATCTGTTTTCGTTTATATGTAATTTTCGGTTTTGTGCAAGTCTACAAAATCTAATGTAATCAATGCCGTCTCGGATAAGCTTGCATGAACAGCGAATACTGATCCAAGACTACACTTTACACAAATATCCGAATGCCCGTTTTCGTGTGTTGCAAGCCAAATGTAACTTGTTGTAGTTTTACAAGACGAAACACTTTGGACTGACAATATTTGATTAAGGTAGATTTTCATTCATATTTTTCAGGTGTATGATGCAGGTTCAGCGCAAAGTGACAATATAGAAGAGGTGACTTCGGAACAAGAACAGAACTCTCAGACATTGCAGAATTCACAGACAGATCTGCTGTCCAACGTGTTTCAGATTAACGTATCAGGTGAGAAAATGGATCTCGTTTCGGGTAGATCTTTGAATGACGCATATCCCTACTACATGTATAATTAAAAAAAAACATTGGCGAACTGAAAAGTTTAAACACAATTCTCTGGTACTGGCCTACAAATGGCATGGTAAAACGCCAGGAAGAGAAGAAAGCACGAAATGGTGTGCTGATTTTTCTTTTATGGTGAGTAGTGTTATTTCGTGAAGAGACACATTTACACAGATCGAAGACTAACAGTCAGAAAGATGTTGTCAGCCAATATTTCAAGGTCTTCTGCCTATAGAATACTTCAGGACAAACTGTACATGTCACGAGTTTGTGTAAGATGGGTTCCACGACCACTATCTGATGAATACAAACGGAAGAAGGTTCACACATCGCTAAATAATTTCTTGCTCGAGTTTAAGAAGAGAAGACCCTGTTAGATCCATTTTTTACAACAGATGTTACGCTACTTCGAACCTGAAGGAAAGCAGCAGTCCCGTATATGGAAGATTCCTCGGACCTCTCTACTTGGATTAACAAATTCCCGGATTTAGCTCTTCTGGGCTTTGCCTACTTTCCGCAGCTTAGGGCATATTTACAGAGAATGCTTTGACTAAAGCGGTAAAACGTAACATTGGCGTTGTCATTGGTGTATATCGTGTGCCGCAGTGGGTATGACCGTTGTAATATCTATTCCACAATTTTCCCATTTGTAAAAGATTTTTGGGTGATTTTTGATATATGTTTGGAACATAATTATGTATTGCAAACATACCTGAAAATTGCATGAATAGCGTTTCATTTTCTTTTATTAATGAATTTGTCACGGAATTTTGGGACAACCGTCATAGTTTACCGCTGGAAGACGAGTTGTAATATGGGCTGTCGGCTAAAATTACTTAATGAAATAATACTGACATCGTCATTGTCTTTGTCAAATGTAGTCTCCTGTATGTTACAATGTGTTTTCTACCGGTTCTATAGCTAAATACCATTACCAGACTATCATACATGTAGTTTAGATATTAGCATTTGCAAATGATAAATTAGACGAGGCTTAACTTATGGACTTTCTTTATAACCATAAGGCTGCTAACTGCGACTCGCTGACCTTTTGCGGATATTGTAGATCAAGATCAGACTGCACAAAAAGAATGCTTTGATCTACACTGTCCGATAAGGTGATATCATTACCAAAACAATAACCTTGACGTGGCGTTACTTGTTTTTTCCATAGGCACTTGGTTTCTTTGTCTTTTACTTTTGTGCCTTACCTCTTCTATTTCTGCTGATCTTAAATACTAGAAGGTTTTGCAGCGGCCATGTTTTAAAGCAACGGAAGTGAAATATTTTTCTATTCTTAAGATAGAACGTCTTATTTACATTATCCTGGTACCAGTATTTGCCAGCATGTAAATGACGATTCGGGAATCAGCGTAAATCGAAACCTGGTCAAGTACTTCCGTTGCTTTAAAATATGGCCGCTGCGAAACCTTCTAGTATTTAAGATATGCAGGAATAGAAGAAATAAGGTACCAAAGTAAAAGACAAGGAAACCGAGTGCCTGTGGTTTTTTCTACCGAATTGAAAAATTCAGTCAGATATTTAGCAGGATAAAAGTTAAATGGTAGAAAAAAATTGTGGAAAAAAAAAGAAATAAAAGTTTGCCACAAGGTGTTTAAATATTTTCTTTGTCATTGTCGTTAAAACTCGGTGCCCTTTCTGTTTTCACTCTTTATTCACTTTACACATTAACTGCCAAATAAATGAAACAAAAATGTCCACTAAAAAGTAAAATTCCAAATATTCAAATTTGTTTTCAACGATAAGAAAAAAAAAACGTATCAGATGGTGGAGCTCAAAGATCAGTTTGCTCGTTTTGTGCACTCTGATCTTGGTCTACATTGTATGCCAAAACGCCTCGATTCAAGCCTAGCAGCCCTAGGGTTAAAGGTTAAGATCGTTTATATGTATACAAGTACATCATACTGTTATGAACAGTAGTCTAAACAAGCACAATTCTATGCAGGTGTACAGCCAAAGAAGAGTATAAGGATGCAAATACCATTAAGTGGAGGATTCAGGAAAACTGCAGAAGATATTGCCATAGTTACTGGAGATGAAGCGGAAATGAAGGAGGACAACGCTCTTCAACTTGTCAGCACTAAACCAGACATTGTAAATGGCATGGTAGTATTTGAGGTTTCTCATTTTTGTATGTGAGTATATTTGTTCATTTCTATGTGAAGTTTATATAGTACTTTACCAATAAACTTGCATAATTAATTCATAGGCTTATAAAATCTTGAAGGATTTAACATAACTATGTTATCATTTCATAAACTGTGCTGGCCGAAGTCCAGCAGCCTTGTATAATGGTCCCGTATGTTGAGTGGATGACTGTGTTCTATAATCAATTTCCTACGAGATTTTCGCGATGTAAACCCATTACATAGTTGTGTTTTTTTTTCATAGAACTTGTCAGTGATACACCAACTAGTGTGATAAGGTGATAAGCTTGCACGTGAACTGAATCACTCAGTGACCCTTAATCGCACAATAACGTATTTAATTGTACTGAAAACAAACCTTTTGTAGGAAAAGGAGAAAATGCTATTTATTACTATCAGGTAGGAATCGATTGTAGTTCAAATACAGATTCAGTTAATCTTTATTTCAGCTATGTCCCAGTACCAAAAGACAGAGTTGGATCTGCAACGAGTTTGAAAGCCGTACAAAGAGAGATTAGTATTACTATGGATCGCAAGAAAGCTGCTGCTTTTTTTGTAGTTGCTAAGCAAATACATGTAAACGGTAGTATCAGAGTACTTTCTTATCATAATCTCCCGCTAGATGGTATTCTACAAATACACATATATCAAATCTGGGCATTCCGGGGGACCAGAAGAGGATTAATTTTCAAAACAACAACCGTTACTTTAAATTTCAAAATGAAATAAGTGGTTACTTAACCTTTTCCCAAACAAGCCCTGGTTTCTACGTGTCTGCAGTAAAAGTCTTTTGAAAACACTGTGGGAAAAGGAGAAATTGCTTGTAACAAGCAATTTTTCCCTTTCCCACAGTGTTTTCTACCCTTTCTGAGAAATTTCTGCCATTTCTTCGAAATCTAAAATTGTCGTCTGCAAACCTTTTCAGTTTGGAAGAGTCCAAATTTTGTTGTTTGGGAAAGGGTTAATAAAACGCATTCAGCTATGATCGGCTAGCATGTAACCTATGCATCGGCCATTTGTTAAAACAGCCCCTACATGTGTGGGAAATAGGCTAATTGCTTCGGTATAAGCCCGACTTTTCCCAAATACTGGTTGACGCGTCATAGCAGACAGGTCGAATCTTCGAAGAGTATGACATTCACGGATAACGACTTTATTATTATTTCATAATCAATCCTCAAATGATCACTTGATAGCCTATGCATCGGCCATTTGTTAAAAAAGCCCCTACATGTGTGGGAAATAGGCTAATAGCTTCGGTATTTATAAGCCCTACTTTTCCCAACTATTGGGTGATGCGTCATAGCATACAGGTAAAATCTTCGAAGAATATGACATTCGCGCATAACGACTTTATTTTATTTCATAATCAATCCTCAAATGATCACTTGATAGTCTACAACAAAATGTTACCTCTGTAAATTACAGTCCCTTTGATTGTTTTGAATAGTATTTCAACATTTTTTCAGTCATATCACGGTGACAGGTCAAACTTGATAAATTTC
This sequence comes from Tridacna crocea, assembly GCA_943736015.1. Classification (NCBI taxonomy): domain Eukaryota; kingdom Metazoa; phylum Mollusca; class Bivalvia; order Cardiida; family Cardiidae; genus Tridacna; species Tridacna crocea. Next base: position 3,465,799 of record OX031066.1, on the reverse strand, counting down.
CTGGGTTTCTCTGGTACTTGGCTACGGCTCTGAATCGTGTTGCTCATAAACACTTCCTACAAAAACCCATCAGATCAGGTGGGGTTCGAACCCGGGGCCTCCAGGTTACCAGTTCCACACTTTACCACGTAGGACCCGAAAGTATAGTTCAATACAGAAACAGTTTTCAGAAATCACAAGAAATGCCTTACCTTGTAAGAAATATCAAAATATGAAACGACTGTTGAAACGTTAGATCCTCCATGTTTATGTGTGAAAAAAGTCGTGCGTTATTTTGCTTTCACGACTTTCTTTATCCTTATACATGGTTTGGCTATTCAAAAACAAACAAAAAAGCTCAAGATGAGAGCAAACAATGACCGTTCTTGCTAACAAAATGTGAACACATAAGGCTTGCCTCAAAACGGATTTTCCAAGAGTAAACTGTAGATGATCAGTATTCTAGTAACGATGTCCTCGATGCTTATCACAATGTGATAGACGTATTATAACTTCGTAAGAAAATTGAAAAATGAAAGAAGTAAAATGCCAGAAGAAAGATGACTTTGAGCATGAAATCAGAACAGAAAATCAGTAATCCTTTCAGAGTCAAATATTCTGAGTACCTTAAATGACAACAATAATCAATTAATTATCAGGAGCATAATTCTTAACGTGAATAATTTACTAAAATAATTTACTACAATGCTGCCTGTCACCTTTGATTTCAGATTTCAAACATTTAATCATAGTTGAATGTTTGAGTGCTTCAAAATCCAAGGACCGTCGGAGTCATTGGGAGGGGAAAGCGTTTGAACCCCAAAACCCAGATGAAAGTGAGGAGATACTGACGGTCCCAGGAGATACATTTACTGTTAGCATAAGTGTAAGTAAATATTAACTCATTGCCAAATTCCTTTTGTATCACCATTTTTTAAGGTAGCACAGGTATATCATTGCAAGCGATGAAGTTTTGTGAATTATCATACACCCAACATACTACTATACTTTCTATTATTTTACTAAACGTATTTGCTTGTGTCAAAATAATCGGACAGTTTTACATCACCAAAAATAATGAGACTGGTTAAAAAAAATATTCCTCGATTGTAGTTAGGAAATATGCAGGGATTTTACACTCAAGTTCCCACAGTCCAATGTTGTTTACCAGTCCTTTCCTTTCTATATTTCACATAACAAATTCAAATTTAGGACCGTTAATACTGATTCTGAAGTACTAATGTACAACTGCCTTAGCTATGAAAATAATCATCTGTAGACTGCTGGAGCAATACATCCATAGACATTTACCTGTTGAATGTTTATTTGCTTATATCTATTTCTGAAGAATGCCAATTATTAGAATATTGTTATTAGTAATGACGATATGTAAAAAATCATAAATCAACATCTGTGTTTTTAACGTCTCTACAATTGATTTTTCGCAGTATATTCCTTCATTTGTCACTCATATAGTAAACTTGCTTAAAATGAAGTTAACAATATAAATCAGCTATTGTAGACGTTATGCTTGTAGAAGACAAAATGCATGACTGTAAAATTAGATAGTACTCTACATTTTCAAACATTTAGTTACTGATTGTTTGCACCTTACATTCTTGGAGCAAGTTCTACATAGCACTCTAAAACCCCAAGATTTGACTGATTGTTCAATGAACCCAAGTTTGACATGGTCATCCCCTGGCTGCTGAATAAATATACGAGATGATGAATAAGACGGTATACAATAATTATTCACAGGGAAATGCTCAGTTTGAAGAGGAGACAGATGAAAACAGAAAGCTAACCTTTTCTCCATGCCGTGCCAGTTTTCAGGGTTTTACGGTTATATTGAATAACAATGTGGATCAGGAAAAAGACGCCCTTATAGATGTCATCATCAATAAACAGCAATCTGATGGAGGAAATAAAGAAGTAACGAGACTAAAGGTTCAACTACATCCACCCATACTGGACCTGCCAAGTCCTGAGAGCCAAGGCAGAATGAATGTACCACGTAAGCTCTTTAACACTACTGTATTGACTGAAAGATTTGTCCATTAATGAACATGAGATACCTGTCATAAAAGCTTGAGGTAGCACAATCTAAACAGGAAAGTAGTCGTGCATGAATTTCTATACCGGTATTCGTTTGAGGCCTACATCTATCCGATTTCTGTACTTAAGGCTTTTTGTGATATTTTATTAAGTGCCTCGATGCATTTTACATATAATGTAAAGGAAAGGAAATAATTTGTTCGGGTCCAATTTTGAACCAAAATATGTCAAGCCTCGAGCTCACATTGCTGTTTAACACCCAAATTTCACTTGATTTACGCTCATATTTTAATTTGACGTCTTCGTTGTACATCAACATGCCGTCGACCCACATATTTGTTTCCATAATATGCTACATTCGATTGTTATTATTTTCGGACTGTATGTGACAAATCTTACAATTTCAAGGTTTTCATAGAGAAGATCTGACTAATTTCTGTGAAAAAGCATGGTCAGTTTACACTAGACATTGTAGTCCAATATACTCAAAACTTCGGTCAAAATTCTTTAAGACTGGAAGGACTATATTGCTTGGTGGTTTTTTCTGTCTGCCTTTCTATTTATTCACAATATAACAATTCAATGGATGCCTAGCTAACAAAACCGATATATTTACTTTTGCAACTTAGCGAAGATCTTAGAGGCAGGTGCGTTCTTACGAACAAAGTCCGTAACAAAGAAACAAATAAATGCGCATCTCAAATACAAACCGTATCTGGAGAGATTCGAACCCTTGAAGGGACAAATAACTTCGTTCTTCGAGGATTAAAAAATCCAATATCATAACCACTGAGCCAAAGAGAATTCTCTCTGGCGCAGTTGTCAGGTATCGGCTTTATACTGGAAAGCTATGCAGTAAAGATGGAGTGATCTCCCACAACATTGTAATGATTACAGAAAAAAAGGTTTTCTTCCTTAATCATTAGATTGCGTTTAGGAATTATAGCCGTTAGCAACGTGTCATTTATTCATTAACTAAGACTTGAATAGAGGCACTTACCAAATATATTTATATCTTCCTGTTCACTTAATTTAGAAACATCCAGAGAACGAAGTAAGGGCATTTTTTTTATAACCCATTAACGTACTAATCCACTGAAAGTTTATGTATGTTATTAATGTAGATTTGTTTGTCTTTTATTTTGTCTTCATTTGATTGATTGCCTTTCGTTTTCTGTCTTGGATCTAAGAACTTGATCATTGTCTAACATTGTTAAATCTATTGCAAATTTAGTTTATACACAATCTATTCGTATTTAAAAAAAGATCACAGCCTTTTAGACTGTTCTTATACAAATAATGAAGGCTCTGGCAGTACAAGAACTAAATCTTCAAGTATGTTATGATCCAAAGACTAAAAACATCTTAAGTAAGCTAGTCTAACTCACCTCGCATACAAACTATCCTTAGACATAAGATGAAAGGTTTAAAAAAGGAAAAATGTTAACAGATGCCATTGAAAATAACAAGCAATTGCTTCTTTTGTTATATCATTTATCACAGCTGTCTAACATATGGGCAATGAGCGACCAAAAGCTGATTCTGTGCGTTTCAATAATATGTTCATTTCAGACTTTTTGCTTTTTCGACACTTCGGACTTCTTATACATGTATTCTATGTTCGTTGCTGTTTTCTTTGGGCTTACTGTTTCGTTTTGTTTCTCTTATAATTTCATGAACGGAAAACGACTAGTGTATATGCAAACCTAAAATGGCTCCATGTAATAGTTATTTTTTTTCCCCATAACACATTTGCATATTTTGAAATGGAAATGCGACGTTATATTGACTTTAGATAAGTATGGGACTTATCAACTTGTTGTCTTGATGTGCGACACACCAAGATATTTGTTAATACTGTAGTAATTTACGGATTGCGCAAGTTGCTTATATGACGCAGTGGGCTAAAACACCTCTCCAATATAACCAAATCAGCAGAAAAGAGATAAAATATAACCTTCCCATATAACTAGTGAAGGGAATGAAGAATGAACCAACTTCTTTCTTGGCAGATGTGAAGAAACAGTTACAAAGGTACGCACGTTTATTTAAATACATTTAACTTAGATACTAGAAATAGAGCGAGATAGATAAGAAAGTAACCCGATTTGCTACTGACAGAGCTCCTACTCAGATGGACTGATGGTAATCTAAAGTCTTTGTTTCTCTTCGAAACCCTATCATTGGTATTCATTTGAATTGTCTTGACAAGACGATTCTAATAAGTACCCATACCATAGGGTTAAGTGGTGAATGATTAATACTTTCAGTATTGAAATCAAAATTACTCCCTCCATCTGGACTTCCGATTTAAGTAATAAAGTGTAGCAAAAAAAAAATTGCCAGTGAAAAAAAGTAGACTTTTTTTTCAGTAGATGCTAAGATGCTAAACTTATTACGCCCCCCCCCCCCCCTATTACTGAATGGATTGGACTTTGTGACACTACAAATAACTGTTTTCTAACTTTTTAACTTCTAACACGTATTTGTACCATTGCCCGTTTTGTGGTTATGCTCGTATATGTGTCAAATGAGCTTGATTTTAACGTTTAGTTACTATGTCCGCTCCTTTGTGATTAACGGTGTAGTTTTTTACTTATTTGACTTACATTAGTTTTCACATAACCCTTACCCTATACGAAGATGACGTTTTTAATAGTAGCTTCTTTTGTCTGTATAGCTAGATTGCAAAGAAGACCTAGTTTAACTTGGATCTAACAATCGCGGCCACTTGATTTTATCATTTTTATACATATTTTTTTTCGTTGCACGTGATATTGTTCATATAGATCTTGTAATTGAGAAAGGTATTCACAGTAAGATCATTACTTATCTAACCCTTTACCTGATATGTCAATTTGAGGCTCTTCCATTTAAGCAGCAAATAAAGATATGATGTCAAAAATATCAACAAATGAGGATACAAATATCTGATTGAGTGGAAAACATTGTGGGAAAAGGAGAAATTGCTCGTTACGAGCAATTTCTCCTTTTCCCACAATATTTTCAAAAGCTGTCTGTTGTTGATACGTCAAAATGAGTATCTGTGGAGTAAAGGGTTAAATAAATGACAGGTTTGATGATAATCACACAGTACTATGTGAAAAATGACATTGTTTTACTCATTTTATATAAAACACTGTCAGCCGACATATGATCATGAAGTGTCACATCTATGTTCTTTTAGTTTTGGTACAGCATTCAAATTCCGCTTCATCTAAATTAGAGAAAATATGAGCGTCAAACTTCGATTGTAATTATATATCATATACATGTAGATATTTTATTAGAAATATGGTGAAGATAAATGAGGATATAGAGGATACAGAATGTTACCTCGCGTAAAACCAAACATGAACTACAACGACAGACTTCCTCTCTGTTGTCTTGCACGAAAACAGGTTGTAAATGACTGATTTCGTTTCGTCCCTTTTTTTTAATGAAATAAAAGGTGTTATGTCTTGAATTTGGGGATTCAATTCGCAACACGAATAACTATGCCTACCAGGCAGACAATCGGTTTTATTGCTTTATAGCTTAGAAACTGAGTTCCAATTAAATTATACCTAATAAGAGTAGGTGGGTGTGGTCAAGCATTGAGGGGATTGATAACAAGCCACCCTCTGATAACGACAAATCGTCGATGTGCAAAAAGTGCTTTATTTTTTCGTAAAAACATACTTCCCGATTCGTTTAAAAATGTTATTGAAAAATCTGTTTTCAACCATACATAAAAACAATTCAAAAGAGGCAAACTGTTTCCTTAATTTCTCTTCATAATACAAACGAATTGAAATATTCATATCCCAGTTCCTCTTCCACCGTCTATCTTTTTTTCAAAGATATTCATTGTTTATAATCATTCTAAGATTTTAAAAAGATATGGTGTATTTGAAAGACGAGTCAAGTCGCATTTAGATAGAATATGTTTTGTTCCTTTTTGTTCCAGTTTGAATTAGGCCTATCAGCTAGCTTTATATATGACTATATTTGTAGGTACATCACTTGCTGAACTCTACTCGGATGAAGACCGATCCCAGAGCAGTCTGTCACTTGCTGCAGTTGTCCCCTGTTCAAAGGAAAAAGAACCCAGTAAAGAAACGAAGGGAAAGTTGGATAAACTTGTAAATCTCTACAAACCAAATTACTCGGATGAAGACCGATCCCAGAGCAGTCTGTCACTTGCTGCAGTTGTCCCCCGTTCAAAGGAAAAAGAACCCAGTAAAGAAACGAAGGGAAAGTTGGATAAACTTGTAAATCTCTACAAACCAAAGCTAGGAAGGCGTAAATAAGTGGACGCTATCTTGTTGATAAAGTTTAGCTCAATTTTTGGTTTACACGGCTTTACAACCCCATTTTTGAGATCTTTCGAACGTACCTATCGGAAATAGGCTATATTAAGAAAGCCTGAGAAAGAATGTCATAATATTGCCTCATTCTTCTACATGTTTCAAAAGAAGACGGAGGCAAATGACATTGGCCAAATAAAAAGAAAAAAAAGTAACAGACGGATACTTCTTTGATATTTCCTTGCCAATTGTAAGATTATTGTTCTTTTAAAAGCCTATGGATTTTACATTTTTTCCCGGAATAAAACTTGCCGAAAAGCAAAACATCTATCGCATGATATAGAGAGCCATTGAAGCCGCATGGAAGTCAGGTGGTGCTATGTTCATATCATTTTCACTTTATCCCGTATGCAACCGTAGATAGCCGTATCTCGGTAGCTCAGTGGTCGTCGCACTTACGATCAAGAGGGCACATCCAAGCTCTACCCAACTGTTTTCGAGGATTGATGATTGTGACAGTTTACATGCTTTTCTCATCTGCTGACCATTGTTTCCCAGTTGTTGTGTATATAGGTAGCCATTGGCCTGGAAACGATGTTTGACATACTGATTACAGAAAATGAATAGTAGGACTGCATTGATAGATGAACTGTCAACCATGATATAACTGAAATAATGCTGAGAATGGCGTTTAACAACAAACAATCAACTAGAACCACCGTGAAATACGTCACCTACAACAGAACATTTGAAGTTGCTTTCAGAATTAACGAATGAATGCAATCAATCTTGAGAGCCTAGTATGATTTTCATTGTTTTCTATTTTCTTTCATGATCCTGGAAGATATAATGTAAATGTTCTGATATGGATACGTATCCTAGCATTTATCTTCTATCTTTGAGCTGTATGCGCTGTACTGATACAGTTTAGGGCATATCAACCTTTTAAGATGTGATGACTCTTCGGCAAAACTATCTTGTGTGATTTATGTCAGTATTCTACTGTTTTAGATGCCTTATTCGGACATGTACATGTAATTACTAATTAACTTTTTCATAATGTTCAAGGGCAAAACAATGATGTACTTTTGGATATTTTATCCAAATTGATATGTATTTTGGGCCGCAGGCCTCTTACAAGCAATAAAATATATTGCATTGTATTATTGTATTGAAAAAAGAGTAATACGGTGTATAGATACATAGCAGTTTTACGCTAGATATACTGTTGTTTTTTCTTCAATACAACGTAGATGATAAAGAGGACAGTTACAGAAAACCTGTTGATAATTATTTTGATGGGATCTGAAATATTATAATAAGGTGGGAGGTCTGTTGCTTACGAACACGCTCAAAGGCATATCCGGTTTCTATTTTGAAAAAAAAATGGTTAGTCAATTTACTAGCACGATTTAATTCACAGAATGTCCATTTTAGTTTTTGCAAGCAATTTAATACAAGAATGAAAAAGGTATTCTTTTTTTATACTACTCGAGTGTTTTTTCTAGTTTTCTTTAACCACTTATCGACAATATTTTCATAAGTTGTTAACTTCAAGGTGTTAAAGCATTTTATGTGTGCAGAAAGGAATATTTATAGCATAAATTAAAAAAGACAAGATACCGAATTTCCTGGTAGGAAACCAACACTTGACCCACACAGACACGTCATGCATACACACATCTGGAGGATGTTAAACTGTAACATCTTTTCATTTTAGTAATGATTCAAAAGAGAAATGAATTATACTTTCATCTTTGTGCTTGTTTTTGTTATCAAATACACTCCCTTGCTGGAATAAGTGCCGCAGACACATGGTTTTGATTTTGTCAATTTACTTCAGTAGACTGGAAGCAAGGATACACTTGCATTTCCAAATGACAAAAGTAAAGATGCAATTTATTTTCTCGTGGGTGTTGATTCCTCTTACCTCCTTCTATTTTTGTCCGAGGCTCGGAGAGCATTTAAGTAGTAGTTGATTTTACTAGATGAATAGTAAATAATCTTGTTAAGTTTTGCAGAATTCTGAGTTTATACCTTTACAAGCCGTGTTTTTCAAAGCAGTTTTTTTCTAACTCTGTGTAAGAAATGTTTGTTAAATCTAGATTAATCTTGCAAAACTGTACCACATCAGAACTACAACTTCTGTCACGCCTGAATGGCGAAAAACGTTTTCTTTGAAATAGCCTGAAATAGGTGAAAAAATAGAGATCAATAATGTTGGACATCTCAGTCGTATTTCTCATAAGTGACACACAAATATCTAACCTATAGAGTTTTCATTTACTGACGCTGTCATATAGATGTTTATAACTGCCACAAACGCACCTTATCTCAATGCGACTAAGAGTGAAAATTTGTTTATATGGGAATCATGTCCAGACTAATATTGAAATTGGACCTTAACAATGATATTTGTCTGTGAAAGAGAAAATAAACTTTGCAGGGACAAAAGAGAAAAATATTGCGGAAAAAAGAGAACGTACTTTCTTATTTAAAAAAAGACAAAGCAGATGGCTTTTTCTTCATGGCCGTATAAACAAGGGATTGTGTGATAAAGGCAAAACTTTAACTTTATCAATGTCGAAATATTCCAACCCTTCAATCGATCTTACTTTGCAGGGACAAAAGAGAAAAATATTGCGGAAAAAAGAGAACGTACTTTCTTATTTAAAAAAAGACAAAGCAGATGGCTTTTTCTTCATGGCCGTATAAACATGGGATTGTGTGATAAAGGCAAAACTTTAACTTTATCAATGTCGAAATATTCCAACCCTTCAATCGATCTTACTTGAACTCGACCTAGCTAATTATACCCTGCTTCATACGGTACATAAATCTGTATACGATAAACCCATCTAATTCTTCACTTGAACTGCTAAAAATGATTTTACAAGTTTTCGGTAAATTGGTATTGTGATGATTTTGCCTAGAACTAAATGGTCTAGTGCACCTGTCAGCTGTTAAAGTATCGACCATTGTCAGGCGGAGCAGTCCGAACTGGCTGACATGAGTCAAAATCTCTTACTATGTTTAAGTAATCGATTGTTTGGTTGGTAGGACTTTATGTAACAATTTTTGTTAAGGTCACTGCTAAAATTCATTAAACACCCTTTTGCCAGAGTGCTTCTAAAATAAACAGCAGGATTTGAATCAGGACGATCCTCTTTTTCTACGAATGGTAGATATGCAAAACTCGTGATATGATGAAAGAAGCATACCCTTTTCAACCAATTTAATGGACATAGAAAATATCGTAAACATTAGTTATGAACAAGATACCATGTAGTTAATAGCCAGCTTAGACATATCAAAACAAATTTTTGCAGTCACAGCATATAGATCTACGTATAATACCCAGATGAAAGGTAAGTTTAGGAATTTGTTTTCATTCTACCTACACTTTTCGATAAACTAGTTGAAAGAAAAAGAATCTGGAAAAGAGAAATGTCCTCATTGAGTGTGCACCTCCATGGACCGTCTATCAAATTTGGAGTGGAATCTCCTCAAAGGAAAATGCCAATCATCAGTTACCTATTGTAGATTTCTTAGATTCGTTTCACTGACTCGCACGAGCATAGGGAAAAGATCAAAACCGAAAAGAGAACAAGGCTTAAGGATGTATAGGGACAGTTTGGTACAAAATAAAGAAGTCATAGTAATACTTAATTAACGATCATTTTAATGCTACCTTAGAAATTCATTTGCACATAAAGCTGACTATAAATAAACCATGTTATTGTTTGCCACTTTGGATGACCTTATTTTGTTCTAGAAATGCGTCAAAGATGTCGTTGATGTAATCTTACACTCTTGTCTGCTCTTCAAAGGTTGGTCATTTTAAAAAAAAATACGCCAAAAACTGTATGTATTCACAGCCCTCTATGCAAATGGGTTACTAGAATTGTTAGAAATTGTCGGCAGAAAATGTAATCTCACGTCATCTTTATTTTGTCCTGTGTGTCCCCTTAATTACTTTTTTCATCTGTGCATCCTAGTGTATATTTGGCCAACAAAACCTTGTTCTCATAAACAATCGTTGAAGTATTTTTATTGTTCACCGATGATACTGTTGAAACTTTTGACCATTAAAGTTACACCTATATCAATGCACTCGCGTGAAAGGACAAAGTAGGTCTATTATTTGTAGCAGGTGTTGAATTTATCTCGGGTAAACTCAATAATTGACCATTTTTTATATGTGTAGTCGGTAGCCCGGACCGTATATTGTGTAGGCCTATTCAGGTAATAGAAAAGAAACTCAACGTATGAATTGATAGTCAGACTGCCTTGTCATTATTTATGCTGATAATTATGTCTGTTGAATTGTAAGTTAATAAATTTAAATTACGAGAAATGAACATTCCGATGTGCAGAAACATTCGAAGATAAAGTGGAAGTTATCGCATAGGGAAGGTAAAACACGTGATTAAAGACGAGGAAGATACTTACCAATTTGCAATCGAAAATAGAATTATATATTAGAGAGGGCTGTGCAAATAACTGAATTGAAAATAGCGATAAACTTTCCCGACTTTCCTTCCTTGTTGATAATTGTAACTTTTCAGCAATTATACTTGACATTTGAAAGGATTATAAAATTTAGCAATTTGTTTCAAGAGGATAAATTACCAATATATTGGTACTTTCTTTATAAAGACAGCATCCAGCTTTTCGTGTTTTCAGATGTCAATATGTATATATTGGTAATTTATTCCTTCTAACACAAATGATTTAATGTTGAAATCTATTCAAATTTCAAAAGCTTCCTTGGCTGCCTGGACAAATCTTCGACCGTTGATTGATTACTGTCTTCCTGAACCATAAACCTACTATGTTAGGAAAAAGAAATGTTCAAGGCGATAGTAAAACCAACAACTCTGCTATTTCAAAACTATTTTCAGGAGGAAATACAATCATCTTAATGGAAAGTGTAGATCTAAGTTCTGTTTAGTCTGATCTTGATATACACTGTCCGCAAAGGGTCAGTGAGTCGCCCTAAGCAGCTCAAGGGATGATACCTGTACTTTCCTTGAGACAGAGTTGACATGTTTTCAGACCAACGGCCGAAGGAAATAAAGAGCTAAAAAGGAACTTAACTGGCGGAATATTTCAAATACAACAGCTCAGAAAGGTCATTCTATCCTACAACGGATAATAGACTGTAAGCTAGCAGGATGTTTTCTCTCCTCTGACCCGGCAGGAATATTCGCGACTATGATTTTCCTGAGTTCTTAAGGTCTCCTGAGCAGACCGCCATAGTCTGCCACCTGGTGAGTGGGACTTTTCTAAGTTATAAAAGTCCAAGGTCATCAAGTGCACCTCTAACTCTAAACTTAATAAGATGATCCTCAATTGACAGTTCTTTAGAAATGTTATACCTTGTGAAAGTCCCAAATGATCTCAGGTAATGTAAAAAGCTTATAATTATTTAGTTAAGTCTATTCCTTTCCAAATAAAGAAAAGAACAGTAAATGCAAATCGAAGCACTGACAGCACTATTTTTTTCATTCAAGATCAGATGGAACAGAACATGCAAACTGAGCTTTGATTTCTGTCGTCCGTTTGTCAAGCCTGTGATGATAAAACTCTTTCTGTGTTTTTCTGGAGTCTATTTCTACATCGAAAGAGTTAGACATTAAATATTTGGCGTCGAAAGGGTTCCGACTCAAAATCAGAGATACATAATTCCTAATTAATCCTGTGCCACTTTTTACACAATCAATTAAGTAATCTAGGGATTTACTAGCAATGTGAGTTACCGAGATGAATTCAATCCTCAGCTGGATTTGATATTTCTATAGGACAGATGCACCTGTTCTCTCATATTGTTGGTGGGTACTCATTTACAGAAGATAACGGTGTTGTTGTGAAGGTGAGCCCATTCATGCTTGTATTTGTTCAGTAAACGTTCACCATAATCATTTTTGTACTTTCCAGCCATATTTGTGGCTTTGAGGTTTTTTTTTTTAACTTTGGTGTGTTTTTTTTTTTTTTTTTTCCATTCTTACCTGTTAAGAATCATGTCAGGTTAACTGCTCGGTATTAAGAAACTAGGAAATGACATGAAGCATCGTACCATGGCTATAAAAGGATTCTAAGTATAAATGTTGGAACGAAATGCATTAGGTTTGATATAATATGCATAAGCCCTCCCTAAAATTATGTTTTTTGCTGTCATTTACATATTTTTTGGCGAAAAGGTCATGCAAATTACCACCATTCACACGGCAATCCTTTCATTGCTTAGATTGTCTTGTTCTTGCATATCTTTAACGTCTTGCTTACTGCTTGCGAGCTTCAAGGCAATGTCTTCTCTTATTCAGTTATATTTTAGTCTAGTGCTTCATAATCTGTGTAAACTCCAAACTTGTACTTTTTTTGTCAGAAACTGTACACTTTTAACAGAGGCAGGAGCGTTTTTCATATTTTAGTTGGCCACTTACCATTTACATTGTTTGATAGAAAATTAGTGACTCTCCTTATATCTGCTATGGGCAAAATGCCTGAATAAAAGTTTTGTTTGTCTTTCTATCAAATATGTATATAAAGATATCTGTGGCATGTCAAAAAGAAAATGCCAGCTGCAATATATTTAAACTATGCTTAACTCTACCTCACCCAATAATATCACAGTCAGTGAACAGGTTTTGTTGTTGTTGTTGTTGTTTTTCATCTGGTATAACGATCGTGGGCTTATTGAAAATTTCAAGGATATTTTTCCCATATTAAAATACATACATTTTATTTTACCGTGCTATTCCATTTAAGTGATGCACCTATAATTGCCTATCTGTTGGAAGAAATGATCAGTAACATCTAATGGGGATACACATTCTTCTTTTCGGTCCTCATTGCTCATTCGCAAAGTGTATGCTGTGAAGGTAAGTATCTCTAGTTTGAAAACAGTAAATCCTTTTTGCAAAATACTACCTTGGAAGCATTTACAGAAAGCAGATGTTTCAAAGATGGTTTTATGCAAGCCCTCACTGCATACATTTTTATGTTTTTCAATTGTGATATTGTCATATTGTGATTAAGTCAGAAACTTTATCCCTCATTTCATGGATGCAATATGTGTATAGAATAATACATAGTATAAATCATTAATGAGCAATGATTGAATTAGTTAGCATGAGGAAGATGATAAAAAAAACTTGCTTCATGAATGTGGTCCATGGATGATAGTGGATAGACTTTCATATAGCATGAAATGATTTGTTATAAACATCATTGTTACCATTTCAATGAAAGGCAACTTCATATCAGTCTCGAGCTATAAAGGGTCACCATTAAGAAAAAGACCAAAAACAACGTTATTCACCAAGTTTAATACGATACCAAAAATTCTGGCTGTTGATTGCATATGAATACAAACCTGAGGTCAATGAGTTCTTTTAGGTCAACAGCAAGAAGTATGTTAAATTCCAAAAATGTCATAAGACTGAAAAAAGTACAATATCTGCCTCTATCAATACTCTGATTTCCTTTGCCTACACATCTTATAGATAGGATAAATTATAAAGGTAAGACACAATGATTGTCATGGAATCTAATTTGTATCACTAAGGTCATACTTGATGATTTTGTGTACCTTGGATATGTTTTTGGGTGCCGGTGTAATGCAGAGAAATGACCCTCCCCTACAAAATGACCCATGGGGTCATTTCTGGACGTAGAATAATGACCCTATGGTTATTTCTTTAGGTAGAATAATGACTCTCATTTTGTAGGGGAGGGTCATTTCTCTGCATTACACCGGCCATTTTACGAAAATAAACATGATCAAGAACAGAACAGCTTTTTTTAGTACTTTGATTCAAACACAATGAGCTGTTTTGACAAAACAATAAATATGAGTGTATGATACCATGTGAACAAGTTTCTGAGATATTAAATGCAGAAAAAGAAATGAACATTTTACCTGACTGCTATTAATTGATATCTAGTATACAAAAATGCACATGGCCTTTGCCCTCAAGAACTCTCAAAAGCTCTGCTTACTAGGCGGCAGACTTTGACAAACTGCTCAGGAGACCTAAAGGTTTTAGAAAATAAAAGTAACGAAAATTCTCCCTTTGGGAAGGGTTAGGGGTGGGGGCTATTTGTGGCCTATGACCAAAAAGCTTTGTAACGAGTAATTTGCCCTTTTATTATAGTATTTTCACTTTCTCTTTTTATATATTTCAGGATTATACCGTCCTCCAGGAAGACCAGAGAATTCACCATATCCAAATTTCAGGGGTCTCTTTGGTTCAGAAAAAAATAAAAAATAAGTTTGAAGTGCAAACTGGGGACGATCGTTTTTGTAAATAATAAAAGAAAATGGTATCAGTAAGTAAGGAGTGTTCCAACCTCCAATTATATCCACGTTCAGTTGATCATACGACAATGAAACAAACCACAATCGCGCTGTTAATGAGTGAATATCCAACAATATATTACATTCACACAATATCCGACAATCTAGATCTGAAACTAAGGGGTAGAGGAGATCGACCACTTTTGTTTTTGTCAAGAAAAATACGGCCTTCGAAAAAGTTTCACTAAGGACAAAACTTATCATAAAGAATGTTAATATCTTGCCAACTTTGCAGGTTATTGTCGAAAGAAGGTGTTGGTATGTACATATAAACCATGCTCTGTGAAAAGGGGCTTAATGCATCTGCAAAAAGTATCGACTCAGGTCAGCCTGCACAATTTAAGTCTGTACTTTATGCCATTGGTGAATTTTAATATTGTATGTTCAAGGACCATTCTACTTGATGACTGTCGATATTTAAACGAGTGGGTTTTACGGATCTACAATTATGATATGACTTGCCAGCTATAATGCATCCTTTTTACAGAGTATGGTTCATATGCTAATGATTGTCTCAGATCTTACATTGTTTCAGTTTATTTTGACAAGCAATCTTTCAACAACGTGGACAGCGTAGTTCCAACATGAGATTAGTGTTACGCTGTTTTGTCTTTGGAACAGACTCAAGAGTTCTTTTCATAAGCAAGAAAGTAATACAATTTCGTTATTCTGCTTAAACCCTTTACTCCATAAATACTCATTTCTACACATTGCTTGTAGGAGCCTTTGGAAAACATTGTGGCAAAAAGTGAAATTGCTCGTGACAAGCAATTTAACCTTTTGTCACAATAATTTCTATGCTATCAAAAGGTGTCATTTACACATAACAAACGGCTTCATCCTTGCTATTATTTAGGGTCAATTAGATATGCCATAGGAATGCATTATGGAGATAAGGGTTAAAATTATCTAAGTTTTTTAGTGGACACCGAAGATGGGAACAAGCTATGGTATTTTTTTCAGAGACTGACTTAAAATCACAAAGCTTTCATTGTAAAAGCATGTTTTGAAAGAAATAGGTAGTTCAGTTCATCGTCATTCCTCTCGCAGACTAGGTCATGTAACAAGTGCTTTAATACACACACCTTGAATGTCTCTAAAGCGAACTTACGGATTTGTATTTCTGCAAGTTCAATTGTGACGCTTTAAAAGTGTAATAAAAAGTGTAACTACGGTTTAGGAGCTTTGTATGCAGAGACTTTACACATAAATATGCACACATAGGCAACAAGGATGGTCCACCAGCAATTCTGTAAACTTCTGTTGATCTGTAGATCAAATCTCTCGAATATATTACTATGGGTTATTGGTGATGTTTACATGTCTTATGTGTCATAAACGGTCCTCTTTACTACTATTGAAATAGTCCTTAAAAAAAGAAGAGGAAAAAGAGTCATGCGTTCGCACTTTAAGATCGATTTTTTCCAAACACCTTTGTTGACAAATCTTCTGTTAGATTGTTTTCTAACGAGATTAAAAAATTCCATTGAGCATACATGTAAGCCTTGTTCATGTGCAATCAAATGCCATTGCACTTCTAATCAAGCACAGATCATCCCTAAAAATCACATGTACTTTTTACTACCTGTATTGTTACATTTGAAATTGCAAGTTTTTGAACCAGTTGTATTAGTTAACCTAAACACCATGTTAAAGATGAGTAACTTTGGTCAAGAGCAGTCGGTCGTTCGATGGTTTGTGCCCCTATTCAGATACTGACGGATCTATTCAAATCAAATATCTCTTCTGGAATCTATTTGGAATTTACAAACTTCAAAGAAATATTTTCAGGATGGACTTAGTCACGTTAAAAATACTGCTGCAACGATATTTATAAGAACCCTAAAAACCTATTCCCATGAGAACAACGAGTCAGATGACCTTCATCAATCTTGGTATGTATAATGAGTATAAGAAATACCAAAAGGTCTGTAAAAATTATTAACTTACGTTATCATTTTACCTACTTTTAGACACGTAAACTTTAGGCTTCTACATTTCATTGATGTTCACACGAAACAAGATAAATCTGACTGTCGGAGACAGAAACTACAGAAAAGATATTATTTTAAATGCATAACCATCTACAGAGATACCTTCGTGAAAGTAGTGTTCAGGTATGTTTTAAAACAAGCAAGGTCAAACACGGCGCTATCTTAGTTGCCACAACTCTTACATGAAGTAATACTAAGGAAAAATTAAGAAATATCCTCACCCAAAATAAAATGGTCTTTTTTCTATGTATCATCTTGTGGTCCTGGTTTCAAAGTCGTCCAACTTTTATTCTCGGATGAGAAAGACCTTGTTCCAAAGGTCCAATGTTTTCACAAGAATTTGAAAAATCCAAAGCTGAGAGACCCATGGCATCCGACAATTAAGGCGATGTGTAATATTCCTTACTTTTGGAAATTGTATATTTCTTTTGAGATATCCCCGTGTAGAAGTCCGCGGTCGACAGTCCACTCTCATCTTCGTCGTTCGCCAAAAGGTTTCATAACAAGTTGTTGTAATTATATAGCCTAAACTATCTCTTGACGGGATGCTAAATACGGTGTAGTTCAAATGATAGGATCATCCACAGCTTCTGAAAAAAAGTGGCAGGAAAACGGGGAAAATGCCAGTTACCGGTATTTCTCATTTTCTGACAACGTTTTCAAAAGCCCGAGATCTTCGATAAGGAGTTACATAAGATGTTGTAATGTATAATTGCCAAGACTTTTTCATTCAATTATTGCTCTTGATTCTTTCCTCTACATTTTTAGGGAATATTTGTAAAAAGATTTTGTTGTACGTGTACTATTTGTAGATACAGATGTATTTTTTTATAAAAGATAGTTATGCGTTTTTTTTTTCGACAGTCTTTGAACTCTTTCAGTGCCAGTCATAAACTCGACCTCCTTCCGAAGCTAAAAATAACTCACTCATTACAACAAAGACTTTTTCGTCTCATAGGCCTTACGTAACAATTATGTATCACAGTTAAAGATCAGATTGTACTATCTGTGCAGTTTGGAATTGACCAATGCCGGCCTCAAAGGTCTCTCTTTTCAGCCTTTGCAGCCAAAAAGGAAATGCAAAAAAGAAACAAGTTGTCGGCAGAAAGAAGTATGTTAATAAATAAAACTGTCATTTACGATAACCTCATTATTTTAAATCGATCAATCAGTTAATAAACCAATCAATTAATCAGTAAACCAATAATTCAATCGAGTTATCAACTGATTGACAAACCAACAAAACAACAAAAAATTACCAATAAAAAAAATCAATCAATCAATGTACTTGTTATTTTTCGGGGTGGTACAGTCTATGTACAATGTTATATACATGTATATTGATTTAGTGCAGATGTTATGAATATCATTACTACTCCTACTACAAGTTTAATAGATTCAATTCTGTTTACATTAGATCACCATGGTTGGATATGGTGCAACTGCAAAACCTTAAAAAGGAACTCTTTGAAAAGATATAAGTTATTAAGTTAACAGTCACAACCTTTAAAAGGGAATTCCTTGAGAAGATATAAGTTAACAGTTAACAGAATCGATCTAGAATTGTTTAAGAGCCACAGAAATGGTTATACGTATACATTTGTGTAGAGCCAAAACAATGCAACAAGCAATGACCAAAAGAACAGTGAAACTTGCTTGCTGTCCAAATGACGCTGTAAAATTCTGATCCGTGTTGAAAGAAGTAAATAATACATCAACAGCTTCGTTCCGGTTCCGTTTTGTTTTTCTTGATCCCTGTTGAACCCCATTTCTTATGGGGAATTGCCCGATTCTCTTTTTCTCAATGATGTAGTTTAAAGACATAGCTTTCTTCAATTAGATCGATAACCATCAGTAAATAGTTAGCAGGATAAAGTCATTTAATACAGAAAAAGTTTCTGGATCTGATGACATCTGTTTTGAAATGTTTAAACATACTGTGAACTAAATTCTTCCTTACGTAGTTCTATTATTCAACGAAATATTTCATGTTTGTGACTTTCCGGAGCAATGGAGTAAAAGTGTCATCTTACCTATTTATAATGACCTAAATAATTATCGTGGAATCTCTTTAATGGATTCAATCTGCAACATTTTTATGCATGTCTTAGATACAAGACTTTCAGGCTGGTGTCATTTTCACAAGGTGCTCGACAAGTCCCCAGCTGGCTTTCGAAAAATGGTATTCAACAATAGACTTTTTTTCTTCTGTCTTTAGTTCGAAAATATTTAACCTTTATATATCTTTTTCCGCTTAGAAAATTATTGTTTGGAAAGGAGAAATTGCTCCTGTAAAGCAATTTCTCCTCTTATACACTCTGCTGAGCTTTTATTATAGTTAATCCTTGAACAAATAACTCCTATGGTGACCTTCATCCTTGTTTTCTGACGAAATAAGCACGGATAAGAGCCATTTCTTTTCTCTTATTGTTTAGAATTATAGATGCTATAATTGTGGAAATTTTAAGAAAATTTTGTACAATAGAAAACATGTATTTTAATTAAGATTAACCTTCAATTTTGTAAAATGATCTCCCTTTTTCACTCAATGATCCATATATTACACGCATATTTGTACAATAAGTATGCTCAAAAACTGGCTGTTATATATTTCCTGTTCAAAAATATAAGAATTTTCATTAATTTTTTATATATTTGTATATTTTTCCTGTAACTTTCCTGATTATTTGACTGCTAAAGAAAAATGCTTTAAATCTGATATAAGCTTAATTTTGGAACTATATATGCCTTTTTTTAAGGCAAATTTCTCAGAAACGAGCATGGTGACCCACGTCTCATTTTACTGTGATCTTTTAGAGACATGATGGTCTTTGTTTGTGAAAAAGCTGTAAATAAATCTGTCGGTTAAAAAAAACTGTAACATATGTCGTAAACAAAACCGCGAGGTACTTTTTACTACATTTTTATTTTATTTATGCTTTCGATAGTGTTCGTCGTGATAAAATTTAGGGTTCTATGGAAAGAAAAGGAATAAATGGAAATTAGTTAGAGACTGTTAATTCGCTATACAGTGAACGTGCATGTAAGCATCACGGAAGATGTATAGCAAGTTCAAAACTGTTTTAAATCTTCATCAACGATCTTGATGATTTAATGAATGAAGAATGGTGGGGGTATTATTTTCGTTACTAATAAAGTAAATGATACGAGAGTTGAAATGTTTGCTATGTTTTTAGTTTTGCAGACACTGTCTTTCGACTTCAAAAGAAAAAAATAACTGTCACGAGTTGTCGTCACATGCCCAAAAAGTCAAGTGTTGTCGTCACATGCCCCAAAAAATCAAGTGTTGTCGTCACATGCCCAAAAAGTCAAGTGTTGTCGTCACAAGCCCAAAAACTCATGAGTTGTCGTCACATGCCCAAAAAGTCACGAGTCGTCGTCACAAGCTCAAAAAGTAAAGTGTTGTCGTCACATGCCCAAAAAGTCAAGTGTTGTCGTCACAAGCCCAAAAACTCATGAGTTGTCGTCACATGCCCAAAAAGTCAAGTGTTGTCGTCACATGCCCAAAAAGTCACAAGTTGTCGTCACAAGCCCAAAAAGTCAAGTGTTGTCGTCACAAGCCTAAAAAGCAATGCATTGTGCTTTAAGTATAGGTTACCGTTTTGGCAATAAAGAAATGTCAATTTTTGATGCAACTATAAAGTCAATATTATATTATAGTTCTCAGATTTGGGGATACATGTACATGTATGTAGGTAAAGCTGAAAAGGTCAATGCATAACTTTATAAAAAGCTTGGCTATTATTAGTATAACATATGTGGCCATTTAGCACTAGGAAAATGCGGGTGTTTACATTTGTGTACGACATATTTTTTTAAACCAAACTGTATAAGAAACAGTTAAGTTTATTACAATTGAGCTGTTCACGTTATCCAAAACAAAGCTATTTCATGCTGCTACTAATCAATGAAGCTGGAAAATGTACCTTGGCAACTTGTATTAAAATTTTATGGGTTTAGTTACGGATCTGTATATGTCTAGATAATGCAGGATGTGGGTGACGTAAATCAGCTTCAAAAATCATTAAACCCCTTTGTATCAGAGCAAGTCTAGCTGGTATTAAACATCTTAGGTATATGTAATCGACAATATTGTGAAAGAATACGCCAATATTTATCTACGTCGTCAGGTTACTTAAGAAACATCGTAACTACAGCTTGAAACAAGCAGCAGATACAAGGATTTTAAAAGTAAACGGCTTCGTGATAAAATGGGTTGATAAATATAAATGTCGCATTTAATAATAAATTGTTACATCATCATTATGTAACCATTTTGGTTGTTCAGTCCTGTTCTTCAAGGAAAATGGAATCCATTGTTGGTTTGCATGAGGGTCAACACAACCCGACATGTTTTCTCGGGACTGGCGTGGCCTTCATCCTTACCATTCGTGTCTTTAACAATGCGCCTTCCCCAGTGCGCCATTTGCCTGTCTGTCTGAAAATATTTCAAGATTATCACGTGACACAGATATTAATTTAATGAAACTGTTTATTTGTCTCATGTATCTATGTATTGTAAATTTGAGAATAAAAGTATTTGTCAGTCTGTCTGTCTGTCTGTCTGCCATGTCTGTCTTACCAATAATTTGGTCAAACAGCTAAATAAACTATGATCATGTATTTAAGTGTTTACCAAACGACAAAATTTTAGACTTGTCCAAATAGAAAGTTGAAATGATTTGCAGACGACAAATTATACGTAACTGAAATATCGATTTCTTTTTGGATGGAGAAGAAAACATTGTAGGAAAGGGAGAAAATGCTGGTTACCAGCATTTTCTCCTTTACCATAAGTTTTTTTTATAAAAGGCTTATTATACAGAGGAGTTTATTATACAGGATCAGCCTGCACAGCCCGCAACACTTTCCGTTTTCATATAATTTTCTGTTTTGTGCACGTCGAATGAAGAACAAAATCTAGTGCAGTCATAAATGCCGTCTTGGACTAGCCTGCGATTGCGGAGGCTGATCCGAAATGAAACTTTAAGCAAATGTCCGAATGCCCATTTTCCCGAGCTGCATCTCATTTTATATATTGAATCAAGAACGCAGCTACCGAAGATGAAGATCAATAGGTGGCCATAACGTAATCTAAACATACAGGATTTTCTGCTATTGCTCATGGCTTGGCAAATCAGTAAAGTCATTTCAAGAGTCATTTGGTTTGTTCATTTATTCACTTTATTCGTGTATAATGTTTTCCATTATTGATTACATCTCTTAATTTTCTGCCTTACATGTAGTTTTGTTAACTCGTGATCTGCAGTCCTCTTGTAGATGTCTTTTACTTTTCATTTTCAATCACTTGAATACAGAGGTACTACAATGATCATCTAAGGTTGAGCCTCATAAATAAACCTCCCAAGCATCACGGGTAGGATAGGCAGATGGTTTCAATGAGATTTCACAAAACTTCTATGAACAGCTACTTACTTAACCCTTTCCCAAACGACAAACTTTCGGACTAGACCAAATTGAAAGCATTTGCAGACGACAATTCAAATCTTGCTGAAAAGATGATTTCTGTCTATGATAGGGTAGAAAACATTGTGGGAAAAGGAGAAAATGCTGGTTACCAGCATTTTCTCCTTTTCCCACAATGTTTTCAAGAGGCTACTATTCCAGACCCGTTAAAAATCAGAGATTGTTTGAGAAAGGGTTAAATCATTGAACCAACATTCCGATGTCACTTTTAGCTTTTAAACATGTCACATAGTAGTTTTTCCATAGGAGTGTTTCCAATTGTTCGTCCGAAAAATTTCTTCTCAATCTTTTCAGACATTATCAGTCTGAGGAAAGGTAGCATCAATAGCAGTCGTCCGAACCTGAAGGAAGAGAACAAGAAAATAAGCCATGCTCGACACAAGGCAGTTGATACATAGATGATATGTTGTCAGTTGATACACAGAGGATATGTTGTCAGTTGATACATAGAGGATATGTTGTTTTCGGTGGAAAATGGAAATTAATCTTATCCCGAGAACATCATTGGCAATATTTTCACGGGTAGTGCAGCCACGAGTGAAAATATTACCGATGATGACGTTCGCAAGATGGAAAAAAAAATCGAACTTTCACTGAAAAAAGAAATATTCTTTATATATTTCATGTTTCTACGCCCCCCCCCCCCCATCCCCCTGTATTGGTGGGGGCGGCTTCCATAAAAATCTAGAACAGTTCTTCGGTAATTCCCTATAGGTAGACCTCCACATAACAATGCATCAAAATATTACATAAAGAGCGAGAAATAAAGGTTAAATTATGCGATATTTCCATCTGGTTAAGTGGCACGGCCATCTTTCCTAGGTAACTCGTGTAAGGCAACTACCGTTTCCCCCTTCAACTGAAGAGTTGAAAAACAAAATCGGTATTTTTCCCTGGTCGTAACCATAAAATATTGAAAAATATTTCACCGAACGTTACTTCTCGACAGACTACCAGAAATCATGAAATAAATCCCTGTGATGTATTATACTAGGTAAGTCATCACATAATTCTTTATCCATAACATGCATTTTATCTAACAATAACCAGCTGAATCAAGGGGTAAACTTATTCTTTGAAATGCAGAAAATTGACCAACAGCAACAAGTTTGGACCCAGGTCAGTCTCTGCAGACTGTACAGTCTGACCTTGGTCGATAATTTCAGCAGATGCCTTTAAATCCCTTTCCACAGAGTATGACTTAAATACAGGATCTGCTGTGGGACTGCATTTGAGATATTTAAAATCTGACATGAGTTGGCTTGTGAGATCAAATTCTGTGAAGAGTTTAGCAAGTACAGAGCTATTTGCTGGTCTAAAGACTGTGTAAGAGAAAAGTCGTACTGTCTGTATTAGACTGGAAACTAGGATAGACATGTGATAAAATATATTGAACGAAATGATGTTAAGCCAGACAAGCTGCACTGGATTTTACTCCAGAGATCCAAGAATTGCCAAAATTCATCGGTCATATAACCGTAGTTCAAAAGTCCTATAGCTCATAATATGCGACATCTACTTTTGTGAAAGTGTGGAAATCGCGTGAAATTAGAGGTACACATTTTACAAGCGTGTTCTTCAGAGTTGTCAAGATCATCGGTTCTGCCATGTGCAGGCGTGTCATCTGAGTAAATGATGGATTATTTGTTACAAGTAATTATCTCTGGAAATCTTGTGACAAGCAGTCTATCTTTTATCATTGTAGTTCAATGCATGAGAAATCTTGCAATGTCGTGCATTTTTTCAACAAATGCAAGATATCAAAATAGAATGGAGAGTGATATTTCACAGTGATCGGGTGTCAGAGTTGAAGGGAGACAATTCATGTTGTTTACTATGTTTTGCACTGAGAAAATACCGTCTCTTATTGTGTTGATTTTCATTGATTTATCTTTTTTTTTTCCTTAATTAGAGATGCTTCAGTTTAGATTTTCACTAACAATAATATCACATGTATTATGACGATAACAAATATGCCGGTGTAATACAGAGAAATGACCCTTCCCTACAAAATGACCCATGGGTCATTTCTCTACCTAGATAAATGACCAATGGGTCATTTTACTACGTAGAGAAATGACCTCAAAGGGTCATTTCTCTGCGTAGAATAATGACCCGGGTCATTCCTCTAAGTTATAAAATGACTTCTGGGGTCATTTCTCAACGTAGAATAATGACCCGGGACATTTTGTAGGGGAGGTTTATTTCTCTGCATTACTTGGGCGCTACATTTTTTATTCGAATCATTCCTTATCCTGCTACATGAATGGAATTAAACTTTCAAGTTTATAATTAAAAAAAAGGTTTTGCTATTTTGAAGTCACTTTTAAAGAAAAATATCTCCTTATCGGACAGTTTAGATCCAAGATCAGGCTGGCCCTTCTGTGCAATCTAACCTAGATCTATACTGGTCACAAAAGACCCTTTATTTGCGCTTATCAGCTAATCAGGTTAATATGTAGAACATATCAATATGAACTTGGATATTTTCTTTTAGTTATTCTCCGGCTTTTTCAGAACAAGTTGCAGATTGGTTGGTTCATCCAAAGAACATTTATCATTGTACTAATAATAACATAATGGATTAAATCTTTGTAGGCATGCATCCTATCTACAGGTAGTCCACTGCATTGCCATTTTTTCAGAATGTGATACACCGACAGTCAAAAGCTGCATGAAACTATATCGAATCTGTACCTTCACATTATTCTTTACTAGAATACCCGTTTATTTTACATGAAAAATCCTATTTGTCATCGCATGATCTTAGATTACTGGTATACAGTTGAAAGCAGCGCACAAAACATCATTCGAACTACCAAAACAAACAAACCTGACAGGCTGTGTCGGGTGTTGTGCCCTTATATGTTATCCAAGCATGACTTGGGCTTGATCTTGTAGATTTTCTACTTGATGTGGATCCTTTAATCCTCTAGTCTCTGAAAAACAAGTAAACCAGTATTGATCGTATTACCATGTCACACAGTTTGAGAATCTATATATGACAAACGGCAGAGAAGAAGTCGTAGCAATTAACTATGCTTGCATAGTTACAAGCAGTAGCAATTAACTATGCTTGCATAGTTACAAGCAAACATGTGAATTACAATTTCTTTGATTTGATATACATAGCGAAGGAACTGGAAGTATCATTTTAGTTATAGTTTGTGGCCGGCGAGAATCAAGATTGTACTGTACTGGATGAGGACCATATCTTGGACTAATTCTGTCTGCATCGAAAACGATTCTCTAAAAGCACAATGCTATTTGTATGTATGTGTGTATTTTTTTCTACTCAACTCTAGATTTAAGATTTCGATTTTTTTTAAGGGAGGGGGAGGTGCTCTAAAAGAACAAAATATTTTCAAAACATCAATTATGCACAAATTAGTTTCTCGCAGTTAACCTTTCGCGACTTCAATTTTCAAGTATGTTTGTAAAAGGTCTAGCAATAAAATTCTGTTCTATTCTGTTCAAAATAGGAACACTGAGTTCGCACGTCCGTTTCTGTCCTTTCTTAATTTTCATACCTTTGCCTACCTGATAAGGAATTATTTTAATTCCTATCTTGCTAGATAGATAAGATGGAACATTCAAGGTGGTAGTGGAAACCCGAAAAAAGTTATTTCAAACTTCATATTTTGGAGAAAATATCTCGTTTTGGGACAGTGTAAATCCAAGATCAGAATGCATGTTCTGTGCAGTCTGATCTTGATCTACATTATCGCGCTTAGCAGCTAAAGGGTTACGAACTAGCTGTTATAAAAAGTGTACAGATTTGTAATGGATAAAAATGATGAAATGATACCGAAAAGAGTGGATAAAGATACATGCAGGCTAATTTGGTTCTTCTCTCTTCGCGGGACAACGATCCAAAAGCAAGAGTAAGGGCTTAACGACAAAAAAATATATAATATATTAATGAGTCACGAATTTTGGAGAAGTGTGCGCATGACAAGAAAAACAGCTGATTGGTCTGTAACTATACATCTCTATTCCACACCTACGAAGAACCGCCTGAATCACCACAAATTGACAAATTTTAGGATTCGTGAAATTCTGTAAATTTTCTGGCCCAGCTCTTGACGTTTCGTGATTCAGTTACGAGTCATGTAAGATAATGTTACGAATGTTCGTTGAATTCGACTGGATTGAGCTGGAATCGCCGGAATATTGTCAAAATTCTAAAAGATTTACAAAAGTCTATTTGGAAATACTGCACGAACCATTTACCAATCAGTTAGGAATACGCCTAATGCATGTACAAATCCGGTACAATGAAAATGAATTCTTGACTCTGTCGTGACTCTGTCTTGATGATCCGTGGAATTTTCTCTCGAGCTATGTATAAAAAGGCCCTCAGCTGTGTTTGACGAGCTACTCAATGCCGGTATTACCAGCCCAGTCATCCAGAGGAGGGACACCCACTTGAGATCTGCCTTTTCCCTGGTTCCTCTTTCCGAGTCTCTTCACCCTGGCTGGTGATAGGGTCACGGAAACTCTAGACTG
The DNA here is from genome assembly GCA_943736015.1 of Tridacna crocea. Lineage (NCBI taxonomy): Eukaryota > Metazoa > Mollusca > Bivalvia > Cardiida > Cardiidae > Tridacna > Tridacna crocea. The sequence goes on along the minus strand of OX031066.1, from coordinate 3,439,100 downwards.
TGCACTGGATGACTTGTCCGATGTGGGGCATCAGGAACTGGATTCTAGTCCATATCGGCTGTTGGCGGTATGTCATCTCTCAACAGCTGCCTGTCCACTCTTTTTCCCTTAGAGTTTCTCCCTCTGGGTACGGATGTTCTAAAAACGTATTTCGAGGATTCACCACCTTCCTCATCTTCTTCCCACACTTTATTCTTTTTAGACACAGAGGTGTGGTCTGTGCGCCTCTCGTTGTAGTATGAAGTCTTTCTTCTCAAGGAAAATGGTCACATCCTCATGCTCGTTGTCTGTCTGATGGGACAAAACTCTCGCCTTCTTACTCTTGAACTTGGAAAAAGATGCTGATCATCATTATCACCAGCTAATGACTCAGCAGTCATTGATTGAGTTTCCGAATCTGTCGCGTCTTTCTCCAACTTTAGGAGCTAGACCATCTGCAGGTGGCGGTGTATTTACTGTGAGGGAGCTGCCGTCTTCTTCCCCCTTCCCTGGTTCCGTTGCTTGTCTTCCTGCCCCCCCACCACCCACCCCCTTGCCTTTGCCTACAGGTTTTCTTGGCATTTGCAGATTTGTGGATTTCGCGTTGTTATGGCGCAATCGTCAGCAGCTAATGACCTGAAATCAATGTTGATACCTGCTCGCCTTCAAGCATAGCTGAAATGTGATTGATTAACAGCTGATTCGTACACCATAGTCAATTCATAGATAGTTCTTCCTTGCTCCGTACTTGCTTTGTCATGTATAGTGAGATTTGTGACAGACTCCTAGTCGATTCTTGGTCAAGCCATATTTTCACGAATGCCTGCAGGCAAGGTCAAGCGGAGAGTGAACACAAGCAACCGAACTAGGGAAGAAGGAGAAGACGGCAGGTCCCTCGCAGTAAATAAACCGCCACCATCTCTAGAACTTGTAGATTGATCTGGCAGATTCGAAAGCACAGTCAATGACTGCTTAGTCACTAGCTGGTGATATTGCTAATGGTGAACTACTAACTCCCAATCTAAGAGTAAAAAGGCAGGTTCTCGTCCAAACTGACAGAGAACGAGCAAGATGATATGGCCCTCTTCCTTGAGAGGAATGACTTCATAAACAACACCAGGTGTACAGACTACACCTCTGTGTCTACAAACAATAAAGAGTGGGAAGATCTCGCCAAGGAGATGAGGAAGGATGTGTAGACTCTGATTATAAGTTTTGAGAGCATCCGTACCGAGAAGGGGAAACTCAGAGGGAAGAAGAGTTGGCAGGCAACTGTTCAGATGACAGACTACCAACAACCATACTATTTTGGTTCAAAATATGGACGAATGCATTAATACAAACACAATTTGGTTTGATAATATTGACGAATCCAACCAACACCAAGCGTCTCTGGTTCAATATATGGGCGAATGCATTAATATAAACACAGTTTTGTTCAATATATAGATGAATTCAGGTAATACCATGCTTCTTTGGTTTAATATAAGAACAAATACGTTAATATAAACTCCGTTTGGTTTAATATATTGATTAACCCAAGCAAGACGATGCTTCTATGGTTCAATATATTTTGACCAATGCATCAATATCAACACAGTGTGGTTTAATGTATAGATGAACCCAAGCAATACCATGCTTCTTTGGTTCAATATATGGACAAATGCATTTATATAAACAGTTTGGTTCAATATATTGATGAACCCAAGCAATACCATGTTTCTTCTGTTCAATATAGGGATGAATACATTAATTCAAAAACAGTTTGATTCCATATAAACATGTTTTCATTTGATATATAGTTGTAATAAAACCATATATTACAACAAACTCTGCAATGAACTGTTAATGAACAATATAAGACATCCATGGCTTTCCATACCATGTAACACTCAGACGGGAAATTCTTCCTCGTAAGCGTACTCAAAACGGATAAAATTCGCTTAACATACGTTTGAAAGGCAACACTTTGCAGTATAGTAAGTTCGTTGTACGGTCAGGTGGTAAGGGACTTGGAAATTTGTTTACGGCTGTGGTGATACATGTCGCCCTGAGCCGAAGAGGCGTGATTCACCACAGCCGTGAACAAGATTCCACATCCCTTCTTCGGCTCGCCATAAAATACTTTATACTCAAATGCATGATCCAGACCGAGTACTGTTTCAGGCAAAGGACCTCATTGAACCGACTCGTCGACTTTTAATCTACTCAGATTAGCGCCCAGTTGTTATTCCGTGTACATCTTTGATTTCTGTCTCCCTCATTCATCAAACGTCACTTGACTGACAGACGGCCAAAATTAAACATTCACCTTCGATTTCCCAAAAGACACTGATGCTTTTGTCTTGACGAGGGAATCTTATTTTGTTAGAATTCCGAGTTTTGCCACGCGAAGATGCTTTATCTCAATAAAGTCGTGCAGACGTTAAATGTATCTCCAGAACTAAATTATACAAAAACAGTATTTACACAACAAGTAAGTAGACGATTTTAACCTATTTATATATTATATATTATGTATATTAAAATAAAAAAAACGATTTGTGTTTCTTGAAAATGAATTCTGATTATACCCATTCTACTCTTTTGGTGGCTAACATGGTTAAAGATGTGCAAGGAATGGGCTATGTTAAACATTAAGGCTTTAAAGGACAATCAGAACTCTCACAGCATGAAAAGGAATGAACCACAAATTTTACAATAATAGAATGTCTATCTTATGGAAAAAAGAAAAAGATCTATAAACTCGTCCTATTTTATCAGTCATTTATTTCTTCATTCCCCATATTTCCCTCGTTCATTTTTTTCATTTAAATATTTACAAGCATGTCAACAGAGAATTATTTTCGTAAATTGGCTTCATGCCGTGATTTTTAAAAAAAGTTACAAAGTTGTGTACAGAAAATCATAAAAGAAAGAGGGACTCAGGACTTTGTATTGAATTGAATTAAGAAACTGACATCTGATTTTTAAGGCTATCACTTTTTTCCTCTGGTGTACAATGATAATAATAATAATAATGATAGTTGAGGTCAAATTCCATTTTAAAAAAAATATGATTCAATAAGATATATCTTCGACTTTTCGGTAAAATCTACGGAGAAACGTTACTGTGTGAGCTTGGCAACTTTATTTGCAAATAATATGTTGATTATTGCAATTAGTCACAACAAAGCGAATAAGAGATCTTTTACTGACATTCCGGCTTGCGGCAGGATGTTACAAAATATGATATAAAAATATCTCCACGTGGTACTATAGCTCTTTTTTATGTTTTTTTAAACCTTTACTCCATAGATACTCATTTTGACATATCAACCATAGACAGCTTTTGAAAACATTGAAAACATTGTGGGAAAAGAAGAAATTACTCGTTATACGGTACTTTTACAGTCGTCTCGGGGTCCTGCGTTGCTCAGTGGTTGCTCCTTTCCCACAATCTTTTCCACTCAGTCAGATATTTGTATCCTCTTTTGTCCATATTTTTGACATCATATCTTTATTTGCTGCTGAAATGGAAGAGCCTCAAATTGGTATATCAGGTGAAGGGTTAATCCCATACGGAATGTTTGGAAAATTTGCATATTGTTTTATTCGGTACTTTCCAGTCGTCTCGGGGTCCTGCGTCGCCCAGTGGTAAAATATAGGATTCATTATCGGCAAGCCCTATGCGTGAGTCTCACTGGAACCACTGTGTTTTTGGTGAAGCTGACCTTGGGCAGAGCTTTTAGGGCTCTAGCCTCGTACTGGTGATACCCAGAAAATATATAATAATTTTCATATTACAAATAAGTGAGCTGTGGCCGTGATATGACTGAAACAACATGGTTCTCGGCCATTTCATCATTTCACTCAGTGAATCAATAATTTACAGCCGTATTAAGGATGATCACGTGTGATCCACATAAGTTATTTAAACAGTAAAGGTGGGTATTTAGATTTTTCACATCTCACCAAATTAGAAAATATATATATATCACTGAAATTTATATGAAAAAAGAAAAACAATACAAATCATAAATAAGATTAAGAATTATAAAATTACAAAAAATATTTTTGGGTGGTGTTTCCTCGAAAGGCTATGTAGCCTCTTAAGGTATTTGTAGATTTCGCGCCAGAAATCAAAAAACCATTGTGGGAATGTCAAGTGAATGGCACTTGACTAATGACGCATAAATTCTATAACATAACAAACATGTAATTATTTTCCATAATGTCTTCTTCGGGCGCTATATGTTTGAAGCTTCGTCTGTGTATTTCCGGTATGTACATAAGCGAGTTGCCCATGTAAAAATAGACCGTGTTTCCCATCGGTGTCAAGCTGGGCCATAGTAAATCTCTAATTTCTCTTGTTGTCGGATGGTTTTCGACTACTGGGTTTTTATGAATGAAAATTAAAAGGCTTTGGGAGTATGAGGATGATTTTTTTTATATTTGTAAAATTTTTGTACCAAAATCTGAAGGGCCACTTTTAAGAAAACTTTTCCTTCTGGTAGGTCAGTCTGTGCAAACAGCGAAGGATGAATTACGTCAATTTTTTTTTTGGCTTTTTAGAAATGTCTGCACTCCCAAGGACCATTCTACCTTACAATTTATTAGGTTCGTCAAGAAGTAAGCATAGCTGGCATCCTTTTTATACGTCCGAAGGCTCGTGTTACCTTATAGTGTACACCCGGTCGTCCGTCCATCCGTTTGCAATTTCTTGTGTGCGCAACTCCTCCTACAGTTTCCATCGGAATAAGATCTATTTGAAATTTGCCACAATGGTATCCAGTCGTTTCGGCACCCGGTCATTGCTCCACTGAGATGGTCTACGCTGTGCCGGTTCACATACCAGTCTGCGTTTTGGTCCAACCCATTAACACAGTGTACGTAAGATCCTGCTTCTTCAGTGCGGACACGACCACATCGTGTACTGAATGAAGAAATCGGAAATAGCGCGCATGTAGTCGTGCCTCCAAGACGATATTTCATCAGTCCGGGCACGACAGTCGGGCACCCAAGAAGTTTTTCTTCATTGAGTACACGACAGTCGGGCACCCAAGAAGTTTTCCTTTATTGAGTACACAACAGTCGTCCTCGCAGTATGAATTTTCTTCAGTGCGTACACGACAGTCGGGTAAATAGTCACTTTGTAAGATAAAATTATTCATGAGAAAGGAGAAATCGCTGGTTACCAGTGTGGTTAAACTGCCCTGCAGGTATGTATGTTTTGGTAAAATATGTAAGAGCGGCACTTATTGGTTGATTGGTTTGGTGGCGGGTTCGCTGTGAAAACATCATGCGACCAAAATCGCCAGACAAAGAAAGACAGCCAAAGAGTAAAGACGTTTCTTACTAACGAAGATCGCGAAGCCAAGGAGTTGTACAGAGATTTACATAACTATCGGGGAAGATAGTTAAACAGGTAAATTCTCGATTTTACAACAGTGGCGCTGCGAGCAATTCGAATCGCATTTGCGGTTGAATTGCCCGTGTTTCTGTTGGATTGAAGCGACTGGAATTGCTGGGTGACGGGGTAGCCAGATTGCTTTTCGGACGTCGTGTAGAAGTCCGAGGTCAAATTTTTTATTGGCTTCGTTGCATTTTTTCACTTGGGTTAGTGAAGTAATTCAACGGTTTCAATAATTTTTGTTACTATTTTTGTTGTATTTATAGGCCTTAGTGGTTTTTATTTACGACATTAACAGTGACACATTTTTTTTGCATCTTCCACAATATTTCGGCAGTTGCTTCAATTCAACAGCCAAAGAAATACAGAACCTGTTGTGGAATCTTCTTTTTCTCACTTTCGTGGATTTTGAAATTGTTCCCTGCCCTGAATTTTCAATTTTCGCGACCCATGTCCGCCCTATTTCAGGAAAGGAGAGGAGACAAAAGTTGAGAAAAAGAATTAGTCCGACTTAAGTTTAAAAGCGGACAATAGACTGAATAATATCCTGAAAATCCGGCTGGTGTAGAGTGGATTTTCTCGTTTGAATTCTATATGTGCTTCTCATTGACGGATAGTTTGAATTCAAAGCAGTGACAGCACTGTTAACACAAATTTGTTATTTTTGCTAACGGCGCTATTCTTAGGCTGTATATTTAAACTGCAACCATATTTTATGGATTGGAAGCATTTTGTAACAAATTGTGTTTAGTTTGACTTCATTTATAAGCAAACTGTGGGTTATGTCCGACTTACTTTAAAAGCGGACAACATTGTATTAGCTCTGCATGCAAATTATTTACATGGTGTTTACACGCATATTAATTTGTATTATACACAGAGCTAACCAAACAACCCAAAATGGAGAAAGTTCCCATTAATTTTTGTAAACTGGAAGACTTGATGCAAATCAAGGGAATTGGGGAAAGGACTGCTGAGAGAATTCTGGACATAAGAAAAGCAGAACAAAATATCACCCCTGATATTTTCACAAAAATCCCTTATCTCAAGGTCACGAGAGAAATGATGGATGAGATAGACTTCACTCAATATGAAAGATTGACACTAGGTAAGTCAAGTTCTAGTTGTGCAAGGGGGAGTGAGAGTGAGAGTCCTAAAAAAATGGGGGCGAAGTGACACTGCCAGCTCCTGGGGGCTAGGTTACATGAGTGATGTGCGCACGCCGCCCAGGCAAAGAGTATATCAGATGGAGGCTACTCCTAAAGTTCCATCACGGGGTATGTTTGAGAATTTTCCCCAGGTACCAGATAACTGGCGCAAACCGAATTGGCCTGAAAGAGAGTATCAACGTAATACTCCTTCATTGGTGTACCACGAAATATTTCCTTTGATGGTACTGGTTCATGGAATGCGTTCTTCACAAAATTTACATTTTATTTGGATGAACAGCAATGGACAGGAACACCAAGAAAATACAACCTGTGTTACTGTTTGCAGGGAAAAGCAAGTGAATATTTCACTATGCTAGTTGAAAGAAATCCACACTTCGAATATTTCGATGTTGTGGAACAGCTTAAGAAGAGGTTTGGCATGTCTGACTTACCAGAATCCTTCAGATTAGAGTTCAGCAATCTGCACCAAAAAGCTGATGAGTCAGATAGAGTAGCTCTTGTGGGATCCCGGGCTTTTGCTGGAATGCCCGAACCTGCAAGTGAAAGGGAATTGGTCGTGAAATTCTACCATAGATGCATTGACAAGGATGCAGGCCATTATGCACTGAATTCTAGACCATACACTCTGGACGATGCGTAAAAAAAGTTGTTGTGGTATAGACATACGACTAATCTTATGCATGGTAGGTCCAGAGCACATCAAGTAAGACAAACAGTTTCGTATGGCTACCAGTACGAAACTGATAAGCCAGATTTGGAATTGAACCTAAGAAAGGTCAGTACAAATAGGTCGTCCGATATTCCTACTCAATTTAAAAGCGACAAAGTCGACTTAGAGAAAAAGGTTTCAGTTATGGAGGATAAGGCGGACGTAATGCAAAAGTCAATTGATCAATTGACCAGTGCATTCAATAAAGTAGCCAGCACAATCATAGCAAGAACTAGGTCAAGGTCACCTAGAAGGGATCTGAGTGACACTATATGTTTCCTTTGCAAAGAAAAGGGGCACTTCAAAAAAGATTGTCCGAAACCTACTAATAAAGAAACTTCCTCGAAGAAGACTCAGAAGAGGAAGATTTAAACGAACAAGGGTTGAAGAAGGAGGCCCACCTTCAACCCAGTCAGGACAGGGCCTAATAAATGAACCTGATGAATTAATCACTGGACTCAGAGTGCAAGAGCCGGTTTCTTTTTCAGAGGAATCTGATGGTTCATTAACAGACTCTAGTTTGTTAAACTCCTCAGTTCAAGAGGCTGAAACATACGGCGAAGTTGTTAACGCGTGTGTAAAACAACTTGAGGAACTGTCCCTGCAAGGTTCAAACACTTGTGATGTAAAAGTTGGCAATAATGAGGAGGCTGTGGTATGCAGACTTCCCTCTTGTTCAACTTTTACAGTTACTTGTAAGATTGAATCGATCCCAGTTAGGGCAGTTGCAGACTCTGCCGCTGAGGTTACTATAATCTCCGACAAAGTTTACGATAATTTGCCAAACAAGCCACCAATTAAAAAGCATGCAGTATTGCATACTGCAGGGCGAGATATGACCATGAAAGGTTATATAATTGGACCTTTAAGTGTACAGTTAGGCAACAAAATATTTAAAGAGGAAATATATGTCGCTCCAATTCAAGATGAAATGTTGCTAGGGTTTGATCAATATAAATACTGCAGATTCCTGCCTACTGATAGGAGGGGAGAAAGTACCAATGGATACTGGTCTTAAAGAAGTTGGAACTTGGGTTTCAAGAATTTTTGGTGACAAGTCCGTTGTAGTACCACCTAACTTGGTCCAATTGGTGGAATGTAAATTGTCAAAGTCATTGACATATGAATTTATGTTTGAACCAAAGGATAATCCCGGTCTATTAATCCCAAGAATAATATATAAAGACGGGAGAAAATCAAAAGTCTGTGTGGTAAATCCAACAGATAGGAATAAAAGGTTTAAAAAGGTTACAGAATTGGGAAATGCAGAAGTAATAAATTCTGTTCTTGATTCCGGTCATGAAGGTAAACAAAATGCGGAATCTTTTCCTGTACATTTGTTTGTATGGTGTTTTACGCCGCTTTCAACAGTATTTCAGTCATATCACGGCGACAGTTCACATATTCATGTTTCCTGGGTTTCACCAGTACTAGGCTAGGCTCTGAAGTGTCTTACCCAAGGACACTCCTGTGAAAAAAACCCAGTGGAGCCAGCGAGGCTCGAACCTGGGACCTCCAGGTTACGAGTCCTACACTTTACCACTGAGCCACACAGGACCCTCTTTCCTGTACAAGTTCCAAGCAAAGGATTGAAAGATCTTCATATAAAGGCAGTCAAAGACTGGCCTATCCCAAAAAACACAGGTCAAGTAGAACAGATTTTAGACCTCGTGAATTATAATAGGCTTTTTATTAAAGATTATGCGTCTTTAGCGGTTCTGTTGTATGTTATTGCAGGAAAGAAAGCTTTTAAATGTGCAGCTGAACATCAGAAGGCATTTGAGAAGATTACAGTTGATCTGTCTTCTGCAGCAGTATTGTCACTCCCTAACAATGAGGACATATTCTTGCTGGATAGAGATGCTTCTGAATTTTCAATAGGGGCTGAGCTGCTGCAGTCACAGAATGGACAGGAAAAAGTTGCCTGTGCTTGTATAGCTCTGTCACCTAAAAGGAAAAGGTACTGTGTAACTTGGAAAGAATTGCTGGGAGTAGTTAAATTTACATGGCAATTTAGGCACCATCTTTTATACCGTCATTTCTTGGTAAGGACAGATCACAGTAGCCTCATCTGGTTATTGAACTTCAAACATCCACGGGGCAAATTGCTCGCTGGTGTGAAGAACTCAGTCAGTCTGACAAGAAAGTACTGCATAGGGCAGGAAAGCTAGGCTGTGAACTTGAAAAGCTCCCTTGTGGCGGCTGTAATTATTGCACAAAACTAATCAGAACTGGAGTGACTTTGTGGAAACAGTGGATGATGTCGTCCCATTAGTTGGCAAAGCAGCCTCCAGTCAACCAGTACAGTCTATGGATGTAACACATGGGGAGATACGTACCATGGTGGATTGGGAAGATATCGTAATAAAAGTTCAGTATGTTTCTGTGGATCTTGTTGAAAATGAAGTCTTTGCAGAAGTTAAAAAGCTGCAGAAACAAAAGAATAAATTTCAGTATTTTTCTGAACAGTTAATCTTCCAAGATAGAACCACTAGAAGGTGTATCAGTGTTACATGGAACTGCCAAGTTCGAGCCTTGGAGAGGGTTTGGAAATTTGACACAACAGGATTGGAGCTCATAGTCCTCATTAAAGAACTAAAGGGGATTATAAAGGGACCAAGCCAAACTGGCATCACCTAGACCTCTTCAAGCAGTATGGTTCAAGATACCAAAGAATCCATCTCCACCTGTTTCAGCTGTGACATATATGGCCAAAGAATGAATTGACGCCATTCCCAACACTTACTTGGAACAGTTATTCCAGAAAGGTGTCCGATTTAAAGCCGACCAAAGGGGGGCGCTCAGAAATATGTTCTTGCACCATATTCTGGTGGATTCCAATTCCTGGGTGCAGAAGGAGTTCATAATTACACTCCAGCTTAAGTAGGGGACATTGCAAAGCTCGTCGCCCAAGTAAAGAGCAGTACCCGTATCAATGATCTTGAGCTATTGAGTTCAATATGGACTCAAATCACATGGCTGTGGATGTTGATCATGCCATAAGTGAAAGTAGCCGCATCTCCAAAATGGGCTTCTATGAAATGTTTGTCTCGTATTTAAATGGGCAAATGAAATTTACTTGGCTTACTTGGAAACAGAAGACTTAATAGGACCTAGATGATGACTTGGGCAAGTGATCATTCAACAGGCCTTGATAGGTTTATCTAAAACAGCTTACCGTTAGGACCTGGGGTGCAGGAGGCTAACTGACCCATATAAGGGAGCCTATAAAACGGGGGAATGTGGTAAACCTGCCCTGCAGGTATGTATGTTTTGGTAAAATATGTAAGAGCGGCACTTATTGGTTGATTGGTTTGGTGGCGGGTTCGCTGTGAAAACATCATGCGACCAAATTCGCCAGACAAAGAAAGACAGCCAAAGAGTAAAGACGTTTCCTACTATCGAAGAATGCGAAGCCAAGGAGTTGTACAGAGATTTACATAACTATCGGGGAAGATAGTTAAACAGGTTAATTCTCGATTTTACAACACCAGCATGCATTTTCTTTTTCCCACAATGGTTTCTGCATTTGAAAATGTCAATTGCAATTGCTTTCAATTTGGAACAATCTAAAATTGTGTTGCGTGGTAATGAGGAAAACGTCAGAACGCAAATTCAGTGCACAGCTATGTTAATTTTGTAACAAAAGTCTGGACTCTAGGTTTCTTTCTCTGCCTAGAATGAAAGAACAAGTAAACTTCTTATGTAGACGTTGATGAAACGAGGTTCTCGTCGAATCACAGGGAGTCCTGTGGGCCCGCTTACGTGCAAAGTTCCGATCTGTCTCATTGTCCATGGTCAAAATCGATTGGTATCAGCCAACATAAACAAAAGTAACGTCGTGTGACAGACTGGCGCGAAATTTCAACGCCATTTTGATATGTCACGTGATCAGTTAATTCATGTTTAACTTACGGGTAGATGCATCAGATGCGGAAAATGATTGTTAACCGCTATTAAACGTTAGTTTGAATTTACCATATAGTGATGACAATAGATAGCTGTAATAGCTTTGACCACAGAAAATTGTTTGTCCGACAAATCTTATCGTGTATTTTTAAATGTCTTTTGAATTGTAAGGAAAAGGAAGTCGAAAATACGGGAGATAACTTCAGTTACTTATATTTTGTTCTGCTATTTTTGAGTTAATATCCCTGGGTTTCCAATTTGTTTCCTCCGAAAACATTGCTTTCCAGTCTGTTTTTCAGTAAACTATCAGATTTTATATTTAAGAACAATAAACGTATCATGTGTCCTTGCATGGAAATCTCTTAACAATAGACTGCTAAGTGCTATTTACTGATCTTTTGCAGACAGAGTGGATCTTTTGCGGTCAATGTAGATCAAGTTTAGACTGCACAGAAAGAGCAGTCTGATCTTTGCTCTACATTGTCCGTTTAAGAGATACATTTCTAAAATAAATAGTTTGAAATGGCATTATTATGGTTCTTTCGCTATATCGATTCATTCCATGAAATGATGAAATGATGATCAGACTAAGTCAAAGACAAAGAGTTAGTTTTGTTTGTTTGTTTGAATGGTGTTTTCAACAGTATTTCAGTCATATCACGGCGACAATTCACATATTCATGTTTCCTGGGTTTCACCAGTACTAGGCTAGGCTGTGAAGTGTCTTGCCCAAAAACACTCCTGTGAAACAAAGAGTTAGACGGAGAGTAAGATGAAGACCTGAAAAGACAAAATACAAAAGAAGGTCTTAGCAATGAAACATATACATTGTGAAAAATGCTAATATATGCTAGATTGTTATAAAATAAATTATTCTTAGTAGAACAGAGTCAGGTTTCTTCAAATGATGAAGTTTCTCTGGAGTAGAAAAAAAATGTACGTCCCTAACTGATGAGATGAAGAGAAAGAGAGAGTGTCGAGTTTGTGGATAGCGGCAACTGAAAGAGCGGGAATGAAAAGAGTGGGAGAGAAATTTCACAGGCAAAGACAACTTGCTCACATTCGCATATCATAAACTATGCAATACACACAAGACAAATACTGTCATATATACAAATGAAGATACATGGTAAAAAATAAAGCCCAGGTTACACACTTATGAGTGTATCAAAGCATGTGTGTCCACGGAATCAGCCGAGTTTTGAAGTATGTCTTTCACAGTTGATTGATTAATTATTTTCGTTTATTTATCGTCGCTACCGGTTGCCCATCTGAGCGATGCCCCCAGAAGACCGTTAGTTGTTACGGGGGATAGTGCAAGGATACAGGACGAAACTACTGAGAATTCCGCCTGGTTCTTAAACGTGCTCGGTGTGTAGTACCGTCACACGGGACCTCGGTTTAACGTCTCATCCGAAAGACTATTAGTAATTTTTAGTTGGCCAGCCGGGGATTCGAACCCACAACCTGTAGGACATTGTGTTCACAAGTCCTAAGCTCTACCTACTGAGCTATATCGGCTGGTAAATCTTTCACAGTTATCCTGATACAGCCTTTAATACCCAGATCGATTAATGTTTCTCATTAATTGTCGATGTTTGTGTGTTTATGATAACCCTACATAAAACAGGTCTATCCCCGATCTGTTTATACATTTTTCCCCTTTATTGCATGGTCTTTAACGCTTCTCTTACACGGAAACCTCAAGTTAACAAATTTCTGCTTGCTTCAAATTCAAATCATTCAAATGTTTTAGATGATATTTTACGCAGTGTTCATTCTCATTAAAACTGATATCTTACAGGCAGATAAGCAGACGCTATACATTTATGATCAGACTGAACATTCTGTGTAGTCTGATCTTGATCTGTGTTGTTGGCAATAGCCACGGTTTCCGCTGATTGCGCCCCAAATGAACAAAAAGTGAGGAGGGGTGGTATCGTTTAGAAATGGAGCTCCTACCCTCCCCCAATATAAAATGGGACAAGACAGTTTACCTTAATCTCCTGCACAGATATGGCAGTTTTACGTGGCGGTAACGTTCTGTACTAGCACTCCATAGTTTGTGAGCTTTAATCTACGGCAGGCCCGTAGGAAGCAATTTTGGATTGGGGGCGGGGGCAAAATTTTACAGAATCGGCTAGTCGATAATAATCCACCTACTAATAATGTTACTAGGGACCTAGATAGATGCATCAAACCCGTATCACAGTTTAATGTCAAGCTAAAGGTTATGGATTTTGCTAGACCATAGCTTATTTGTTGATGATGTCAAACAGTAATTCAGTGTTTTTGTTTCCAAAATGGTCTATACTGACTTGAAACACTGCACAATGATATTGTTTTTAAAGTCTATAATCTACATTCAACTCAGTTGTATCATTTATTGGTTCTGTTTGTATGGGCATTTGCGGTTTTTTTTGGTATTTGTCGAAGACAATACAACTATGAGTTCAGTATTGAATTTTGAAGACCATGTATAGTATTTTGTGGTGTAAAGCCAAAGGAAATAAACCCCATTAAACTCAATATTCATCAGGCGAATGCGTTTTTCGGTAGCACTCAGATATGTAATTGGAAATGGCATATAAATATTCACTGGATGAGGCCATCGATCGTGGATATTTTTTTTTATTGAAAATAGCCTCACTTCCTCATAGCCTTCTATTGGTACAGTGATCAAATATTTGTCTACCAATCGCTCGGTCTTGGGCTTATTCGTCCCAAAACCAGTTCGTGCCATGGTTGCGGGCTATACTCCATTTGATTGGGAATGAATATCTATATATCGAAATAATTCATTGTAATGTTGGGAATTAAATGTAAACGGCCAAAGATATTTGAAAATAATTCGATATATGCACACGGTTTCTCTCTCTATCCAGATTCGACCTGTCTTATATGACGCATCAATTTTCCTGATATTGGGGATATTGTAGTAATACAAGCTATAAAGTAGCAATTGAGAAATTTTTTTTTATCAATGTGTTTGAGGAAAAATCAGGCCTATTTTACTTCCAGATTTCTCTTAACTGCTGATTATAGCTGAATGAATATAGTCCGGTTCTGTACCCAGGATGCCCAAATTAGATAGATGAGTATTTGTAGAATGCCATCTAGCGGAAGATAATGCTCTCTGTCCGTCATCTGTCAAGGGAGGTTACTCGTGACTCCTCCTTATGTTCAAAGGGAGACCACTAATACACAATAAATCTGCCTTTGTCATGAGTACTCTCCCTTTAACGAAAAAGGTAATCATTTGCTTAGTTGATTGACTTGCAAGCTAATGTTTGGATTATATTTCTCTCTTTCTTTCTTTCAAAGTATTAGTTCCTCACAACGACCTCCTCGACAAATACCACTTCAGCGTTCTGAATGCTTTGATTTTCTTACCAATTCAGCCCTTCGTATGTGCATTATCTGGTTTCTCGTGTTATTTTTTCGTCTGCCTAGAGAACGGAATTAATCTAATTTCCCCCTATAGAGCTCTCTCTTTTTTTTTACAACTTTATTTCTACTTTCTACATAATATACAACCATTTATTTCCATATTTCTTATGTATTGCAACTAAATAATATAGTATAACATGCTAGATATAAATGAAACTAAATAGAAACAGCAACTAAATAATATAGTATAACATGCTAGATATAAATGAAACTAAATAGAAACAAAGCTGAAAGAAAGATGAGATTAGAGATATACTAGTATTTCCATCGATCTGTCTCCAAATACCTATTGACAATATCTATTTCACATGAATAACCTATCATTTACCTGTTTAGCTCTTTACCACAAGGGAAAATTTTAGACCAGTCCAAATTGGAAGCATTTGCAGACAACAAAATAAATGTGACTTTTTATCCCAAAACAATTGTATTAATAATATTATCTTTCTCTCGCTGTATAGCATATTAGTTTAAATTTATGATTTGTAGCTTTCAACATGGAGAAGAACATTATAAGCATTGCTTTCATTCTTATCCATTTTGCATAAACTGATTCTGGATTGTAGTTGTAAATTATCTTGTACATTTTAGTTGATTTTGCAAATGAAATATGTTTAAACTAAACTAAATGTGACTGAAAATTAGAATTTGGTTTGGGAAAAGAAAATGCTGGTTTCCAGCATTTTCTCTTTTTCCTACTATGTTTTCTAAAAGGCCTCTTTCTGAGGGTCGTCAAATGTAGGGAATGTGTGGTAATGGGTTAAATTACAGACTGGTCTAATTACCTGTATAAAAAGAAAATCGTGAGAATATATACATATTGTCACAAGTATATAGCCACACTGTGGTAGTGCAATTGGCAGTGTGTAGAACTTGTGAAAATGGGATAGCTCGTTTGATTCTCCATCTCGAAGAATTTCTTTCTGAGAATTAATGATAGTAATTGCGACAGGACTAATTCCTTTCTCACACTTGATCAGTGTTTCAACGATAATCATGTGAGAAAAGAGCCATTGGCTTGATAAGTCAATCAATCTATACTTTCTAACCTTCCAACAACAAATTCAATTTTCAACCACATTTAGTTTAAACATATTTTATTCATCCATTACATGTAATTACAAAGATCTAAAGACAAATCAACAAATTAACAAACAATAACTGACGAAATGGATCAGAACGAAAGCTAAGCTTATATTGTTCTTCTCCAAAATTTCAGGTACACAGTTACAGGTTGATAACGTAATAAAAATCATAATGGTATTTTGATTGCTATTGAAAGAAAACCGTGGGAAAGAAAAACAGAACAGGAAAATAAGCTGAAAAATAAGCTGAATTATAAGCTGAATTGGTGTGGAGTGTTTCACATTTATTTTGTCATCTGCAAATGCTTTGAATTTGGACCGGTCTAAAATCTTGTCGTTTGGAAAAGCTTTACATGTGTCACAAGATTGAGATTTATCTCTTAAATGATATAAAACATTGTAGGAAAGGGAGTAAATGCTGAATACCATCATTTTCTCCTTTTTCCAACAATGTTTTCGAAAAGTTTCTTCCCCGGGATTGTAAAATCTTGTCGTTTGGAAAAGCGTTATATGTGTCGCAAGATTGAGATTTATGTCTTAAATGATAGAAAACATTGTAGGAAGGGGAGAAAATGCTGGATACCATCATTTTCTCCTTTTTCAAACAACGTTTTCGAAAAGTTTCTTCCCCAGGATCGTTAAAACACATGATTAATTGGTAAAGAGCTAAGTCGATTAAGTATTAGGTTACGTTAACATTGATATATTCAGATCTTTGGAGCTCGTTCAATAGCCTTTGTTTAGAAGTTTGATAATTATGAAAGGTTTAAAACACATCCGGGTAAAGGAATTCAGCCTTTTACCCCACGATTCTGAATTCTAGTGGCCCCTAGATAAAAAGGTTAGCTTTTGAAAACAAAGTTGAACAAAGAGGAAATGCCCTCATCCAGCCAGGATTTTCTCAACTTAGCACAGTGTTGTGTATCTTGTCAGTTCATTTTAGCTCTGTTTCAATTCTGATCTGTGAATTGTCTAAGATTGGACAAGTCTATCTATGTTCTTTTGTAAAAAAGAATTGAACATAGCGGTGCAGTTTTAGAGATAGAAATTGTTTTGTTGTGTTTTGTATAAGGATCAAATAGATACAAGTTGATTGTTATCGACCTAAATGGCTCTATAGAATATAGACTTAAGTCATTACCACACAATCGACTTTTAACCAAGCGGAGAAAGAAGCCTGTAGAAAACATTGTGGGAAAAGGAGAAAACGCTGGTAACCAGCATTTTTTCCTTTTCCCACAATATTTTCTACCCTATCAAAGTCAGAAGCGGTTTCATACAAAAGTGTAATTAGGGGTTTTTTGCATACCTCCATGAAAAAAATAAAATTCTCTACATTCCTTATAATTTAATATTACAGACGACATGCCCCCCCACAGAAATAATTCAAACTCCATTCATTTTCTTTAGTTTTAAATCTAATGTAGGAGCTTTTAAAATTTGTATGGCGCAAGAATGTAACAATGAAGCAGTTCTCAAATCCCCAATGCTGAAAATTAACCAATAGAATGAAAGTAAAGAAGCAAAGCAGTGTGTAGGACCTGCAAAACTAACCTTCAACAAAAGTAGTTTCGGCACAAAGTGATTTTTTTTTTCATAGAGCTATGAAAAAAAAAATCAGCCAATCAGAACTCACCAATGTTCATGAAAACAACTGATATTAAATTAGACATGTGTATTGCAATACCTCCAATGCAATAATCGCAGAAAGAAATCTTTCTTGTTTAAATCTTTACCAAACGACGAAGTTATAAACTGGTCCAAACTGAAAGCATTTGCAGACGACAAAATGAATGTGACTAAAGAATTGAAATTTGTTTTAGGAAGGTAGGAAAACATTGGTTACCAGCATTTTCTTCTTTTCCCACAATGTTTTCAAAAGGCTTCTTTCACAAGGGTGTTAAAAGTTCGGATTGTGTGAGAAAGGGTTAAATCGGCTCAAAACTCTACACAAAGAAATTGACAGCTAATATATAAATACTAGCATATCAGCAGATCTTGGTTTTCATCCAATTTGTCAGTAAGTCGATCCATCAACTCTTTATCAGTAGTTCTCTATTTTTTTACTTTTTTAAACTGAGTCCGGTTCTGTACCCAGAATTCCCAAATCAGAGAGACGTGTATTCGTAGAATACTGTCTAGCAGAAGATAATGAAACATTCCAAATTAAAAGTTCATAACCCACACGAAATCTATCTTTAACTCTTCATCAAACGACAAAATCTTAGACTGGTCCAAACTGAAAGCTCTTGCAGACGACAAAATAAACGTTACTCAAAAACTGAAATTTGTTTCCAGGGATTTTTGGGTCAAGTGTTAAATATAGTAAATTTTGGTATATTCTCAGGGATATGGCGATTCGACTGACAAGTGTTTGTACAGGGAGCATGATGCCCGATAGGGAGATATCTGCCCTCTAAAAAAGTCTCATCAAAAAGCAGTACATGTGTATTTGGATTTTCATTTTCGGTTTGAAAAATTTCATTTCTTTTACTCATTAGGATAAGTGTTAACTCTTAAACCGCTAAGCGCAACTCACTGACCTCTTGCGGGCAGTGCAGATCAAGATCAGACTGCACAGAACGTGCAGTCTGATCTTTGATCTATACTGACCGATATGGAGATATTTTTATCCGAATAACATAGTTTGAAATTACTTTTTCAGGTTTCTATATCATCGGTTTTAAAGTTTTTATGTAACTTATTTAGCAGAATATATGGGTTTAGAAACTTAGACAAGATGCCATGTAAATAACACGAGCCCGTTCTTATAAAACCTGAATCTATATTCTATGAGATTTTGCTCAAACTTTGAAGTCTCTTTTATGCTTCAGACGGTATTGAAATTTAAGATAGAGCCACTGATTAAATAGATCTGTAAAGACAAAGAAAATCTCTTAAGTTCGGAAGTGATTCCATAAGGCTTTCAACACGCAAAAAGGGGCTTTTAGACGTAAAGTGTCGTTTCGTGTCAGTTTGTGCACTCCGCGAGGATAATCTGAAACAACATTTTCCATTTTTATGTTAATATCTATTTCACACAAGTTCACTGTATGACAAAATCTAATGTAGTCGTAAAATGCAGTCTCGGATTGGCTAGTGCGGACTGCACCGACTGATCCGAGACGACACTTTACGCAAATATCCGAAAGCTCCTTTTCAAGTGTTGCCAATTAAGGTTTATCAAATTACATATATACAACTTTGAAATTTCACGCCCAGCCGATTTGAGTGCAAAAACAGTCTTGTAAGCATTTATCCTGGGATTGATCTCTTGTTCAATAGCAGGGTTTCATAAATGCATATGAGGGGTGATTAAAATGTTCGTGGAAAGGTGTATTTTACAGTTAAAGCTCGCGAGCTATTAAAATCAAATTGAAATACAGGTATACGGTACAAGTCCGAGGAAAATTAATCTTAAACAAGTGTATCATAGTAATCGTTGATTTTGTCAAATATCAGAGATCTGTAATACGTGTGACCCATCACGCAAATGGGAACTGCGAAAAGTGTCAACCCTTGTCAGACTGCACAATTTGCGCAGACTGACAAGCGTTGACACTTATCGCTTAAATGACATTTTCAGTATGAAAATGGTCATTGTACCTTAGCTTGTTTTTATACAATCATTTTAATTATGAACTTAAACTGACCTGCACTATCATTGATCTGTCTTCATCTAATTGATGAACAGAACTCCCAGATGGTCCCTGTTTGCTTAATGGGTCACAAAAGTAAACTTCTTCGGTAAAAAGGATTATCATAATTATGACCAAAGCATCTTTAAATCGCATGATATACAATTTATTGTGTAATGCTTTCCCTAAATTTTGTCATGTTTTTATACAGCCTCGTAACAACTGATGGGCTCCTGATAACCTTCATCTGAGTTCACCAACCATTCTTAAGAACATCTCTAGTCTTATTCTCCGAGATGTTTTAAATATGGAAGAAAGTAACATAATTTCTGATCGATCTAACCAAATGGTTAGCCTTATAGACTTATAAATAATGTTTTTTTAAGAATTGTTGGTGAATACGGGTCCAAACCATAAATAAACTAAATAATGATTTCGTTGATTAGCATTAGAAAAAAAAATGACGGGAACCTCGGTGCCAATTTCTCGAAGGAAATGAAGTCTCAAAACTAGTCTACAAAACAACAAAAACATCATGAATATTATCAATAAGTTCTCTTGCAAGAAGAAAGATGTGACTACTAACCAAAAAATAAACATGCTCATTCAAATTGAAAGAATTTGCAGACAAGAATCAAATATGACTCGAATGATGGCTTTTCTGTTTGGAATGGTAGAAAATATTTTTGGAAGGCCGGCGTAATGCAGAGAAATGATTCTTCCCTATAAATGACCCATGGGTCATTTCTCTACATAGAGAAATGACCCATAGGCCATTTCTCCACATAAAGGAATGATCCGGGTCATTATTCTACGTAGACAAATGACCCCAGAGAATCATTTCTCTACGTAGAATAATGGCCCGGGTCATTTCCCTACGTAGACTAATGACCCGGGTCATTCCCCTACGTAGAGAAATGACTTCTGGGGTTCTTTCTCTACGTAGAATAATGACCCTGGTCATTTTGTAGGGGAGGGTCATTTCTTTGCATTACACCTGCAGGAAGAAATGCTGGTCGGCAGCATTTCCACCTTTTCCCTCAATGGCACAAGTAAACAGTTTGCTTCGAATTGGCCAGGGTCAAAATTAGAAATAGGTGAGTAAGGTAGGTTTTTAATGCAATTTTGATAAGAAGAGTAGTTATTACACCCATGAATTGTGTTAGATTAATTTATTGATAAAATCTAAAAAAATTAGGATTGTGCTGTTGCATGTAAGTGCTCCTTATAATTTCAGGCTGACTATATAGACCTTTGTTTGAGGAAGTTCAGTTTGGCGTATGGCGGACCGAGACGAGGTTAGCCGACAACCGTGTACTGCTACCAATGATTTGAAACGCCTTCATCACCAAGGACTGTCCAAACGAGTTCAATACATACGGTTTACTTTAAACAGTCAACATTCTTTACATAAGATACGAGTACTATATTACTGCGCTTTTCCACGATTTTTTAGTCCACCCTCGGATCTCCAAAGAGGAAGAACTAAATTGTTTCGGGTTACATAAAGTGCGTAATAGACGAACAGTATTCTATACTCTAAGGTTGGTCATTTTTCTTCTAATGTGTATTTTTTCTACCGGTTTATTTTTACAGTTTATCAAATAACTGGTCAGTAAGTTCTGTTTTTTTTTAATATCTGTTATAAGATAATATGCATGTATATTATGCATGCGATATAGAAGAGTTGCTACCCTTAACCCTCTATCTGTTGAATGGATTAAATTAATTTTCAATTGTAAAAATACCCAAAAATGCTACTTTAAACCTATTTTATGGTGTAAAGAAATATCTTCTTACGTTCTGTGCCGTCTGATCTTAATCTACGCTGTCCAAACAGGTCAGTAAGTCATGCCAGCAGCCTAAGAGTTAATAGATACCCGATATTGCTTGCAACACGCAACAGCGGCCATTCGGACATTTGCGTAAAGTGCCGTCTTGGATCAGCCTGCGCAGTTCACGCAGGGTGATCCGAGACGGCACTTTCTGCTCTTATGTAATTTTCTGTTTTGCGCAAGTTTATTGTAACACAAAACTAATGTAGTCGTAAAGTGCCTCGCAGGGTGATCCGAGACGACACTTTACGCAAATATCTGAATGACCTTTTGCGCGTGTCACGAGCCAATTATAGTGTTTACTTTAGTATTTGAAGTCTTCAGTTCTAGTATAAGCTTGGCAAATGTGGTTCTAAGGATTGCTATGAAGGATTGCGACAAGATTCAGTTTTCTCTCACCGATTGTTTATTTTTTAAGATAATAATTTAAGAAAGCAGCCAGAAGCTTTTGGAGAATGTTGTGCTCTTCCCCCCTCCCCCTATCTCTCTGTCTATCTCTCTCTGTCTCTCTTTCTCTCTGTATCTCTCTCCCTGACTTCATTTATTAATTATTTTTATTCAGTTTTATGTTAAGGCCTCTGGCCCACAATACAAAATGCAAACATATATAATACCGAACATGGAAGAGATTGGTACTAATTAAAAGTTTTGCATGTGAACAAAAAAATGAAATTATAAGAATAGTGGGAAAAAATCAATTTGGGAGAGGGTGAACATATTGGTTACAATGTGGACATGTTGTGAACCTTTTCCGTAAAACGAAATATGAAAAAGGTTCACTGTTGTCATTATCAATAATGAAATGCAAATTAAATTCGAAAAAATGAGATGAGTTTTACAAAATACAATACAGTGCATTACACTTCATCTATTTCAATGTAAAACAATGTACGTTACGCAAAATAACATGAATTAGATACAAATAGTCAACGTGACATTTTTCGATAAAAGGTCTTTTTGAAACTGAAGGAGAATATTAATATTAGGATATTCAAGTAGCTGAACTAAAATTGAAGGTATGTGTGGTTTTGTATTCCAAGGAAGATTTTGGTCTTTTTTACCGGAATTTTGAATAATTCCATTGCTTCAAGAACTGTTCTAAGGTATCTGGTATATTTCTAGGATGCTTACTCCGTTTTCTACATTATTCCCCTTGCATTGCAGTGAACAGTACACTTATTTGTGTTTTCTGTAAATTCTTTTATGTTCAATGTTCTTTACAAAATACTGACTGGTTCCCATGTGTAGACATATTGTCAAAGTAAAGTTTTAGAACAGTATGAAGAACGATAAAATTACTTGAGATGTTAACAAAGAAAGAAAAAAGCCAACTAATAACCTTGTATGTATACTATTACTCTTAGAGTGCATAAATGTATAAGAAACTCTGTATATACAATTACTCTTTGAATGTAGACATGTATAAGTAACGTATAATATATACCATTACTCTTTGAATTTAGACATTACACTAACAGGCACGCACACACACCACACACACCTACACACATACATCACATCCTCAATACATTTGTGAACAAACTTCATTATAAATCCAGCGATATATTTGAGGTTTGAAATTCTCGTGTTAAAAAAAAGGGTAATACTGTATAATTATACAGGTTGGTATAATGATGTATCAACGGTCCTTTGTGCTCCTTTTGAGTTAGGCTTTTGAAAACATTGTGTTTTTCTTACGCATTTATTGGGGAGTTTTGAAAATATTGTGGTAAAAGATGACAGAATATCGAAGGGTTTACATGTATTAAAAGAAAAAAAAAGAAAAAAGAAATAAAAAAGGTTCAATATATATTTTTTGCTGCGTTATAAAAGTAAAGCTTTGAAAACAATTCGGTTTGTTATGTACCTTTATTACACATTGTGACTAACTAGGCTCCTTTTAGTAGAAAGGTTTTTTTTAAACAAAGTGGCAAAAGGAGAAAAAAATCCGAATATTAATATATTTCATACTTCTTTGGATCAGAAAAGCTTTTGAAAACATTGTGGCATAAGGAAACAAAACATCCCAATGTTCATATATTTAAAACCTCTGTGGATCAAAGCTTATGGTAACAGGGCGACTTTTCACACTCATTAACGGACTGTTTATGAAAAATGGGGTAAAATGTATCATTATATATACAGTAAAAATAAAGTATACATGATAAACTAATATTCTTCAGGAATTAACCATCATCTGAAAGAGGAAAAATAGTAGATAGCATTGAATCTCACCAAAGTTTAACCTATTTATATTAAACAAAAAATGACCGCATTAAACAGTAGCTTATAAGTTTATACATAGGGTATATGTTTTGTGGAAGAGTAGAAATGTTATGTAAAGGCTATCTTAGATAAAAAAAATAGAAAAAGAAGAAAACAAATCTAGTTACTGACAGTATCAATACCAAACATTTCAGAAAAAAAAAACAGAAAGATTAATGTTTATGTGCGTTTCGTTAACTAGTTTTGAACAAAAGTTAACAATTCTCTGAAAGGAAAAAAAAAGTTTGGCATTAGATAAGAGATTTACTTCTTTTTTAAGTAAACATATAATACAGAAATAACAGTTTTTGTGCTGTGAACTGTATCTGATAATAAATACCTTCAGTTACCGCTCTCTTTTTCCAAACCTTTTTGTTACAACTCCCTGTTGTCATACGTTTTAAAAGTTAAAATGATATTCATTGCCTTGTGTGACTTAGATTTGAGACAGTTTAATGTCGTATAAAAGCTGAAAAAAGCCCGAACATGCAGTTTGATCTTGGATCTACACAGTCTGATAAGGACATATTTTTCCCCAAAACATTCCTTTGAACTAGCATTATTTCGGTTTCTACGATCGAATTGAAAATTTAGTTTTAGTTATTTGACAGGAGATGGGTTAATACTAGAACAGAAAGAAAATAAAAAAAGGATTGATTTTGTGCTTATACAGTTTAAGCAGAATCAAACAAATTGCAAACCGCAAATAGGCTTCTAACGTGTCTTAAAAGATGGCTCTTCTTTACAGTAATAGCTTAACCATTAACCGTACTCAGCTAATCTCTTATTCACTGACCTTTTGCGGACAATGTGGATCAAGATCAGAATGTACAGAACGTGCAGCCTCATCTTGGATCTACATTGTCCGATAAAGACATCTTGTTCACCAAAAATACTTTTGAAACTGCAAAATTTATGTGGTTACTAAAGGCTCAAAATGTTCATTCTACTTATTTAGAAGGATATTGGTAAATAAGGTTTGCAAAAAAAAGTATCAAATTTCCAATCAGTAGAAAAGAGTCCTGTCGTATCAATTTACGAAAGTGTGGATAAGCGCCTAAGAATATAAATGAACTGTAGCAACCTTTATACCAATTTTATACACGGACCCGCAGAATAAACATGTCTATTTATTCCATGCTTTCCGGTAGGATATTGAGAAATAACAGTGAAAATATTTTTTAATATTCCACGGTACGACCAGTGAAAATACCGATTTCTATATTCTAGTTACCTAGGTTAATTGCGCGTGACTCACAACCAGATGGAAATATGAAGTCACTTATCTTACATTCCTCGCGCTTGACGTAAGACTGTAGTGCGTTACTATGCGGCAGGGTTGCGCCACGGAAAAAAAAACTGAAAATAACTGTACTTGATTTTGATAAAGCCTCTCCCAGAAAGGGTTAAAAGCATGAAAAAAATAGATTTTTTTTCGGTAAAAGATCGAAATTTATTTCATCTCGTGAAAATATTACTGATGCTGAGCACTCGTGAAAATATTACCGATGATGTTCACTCGATGAAATAAATTCGATCTGTCATCAAAAAACAAAAACAGGTTATCCTCTATATGTTTAACCATCGGCAGATTATCATTTATTGAGACTAACTAAACCTTATCCTAGTAAGTAAACAAAAAAATGAAAGTTCGAAGTCGATCGTACGAATTCAAATTTTGCTCTTTGTTAAGCTTAATATTTTGATAGAAAACACCAATAGTTTTAGGATCAACTCTACTCTAACACCAAATTTTTAGATTTCAACATCTCCAGAAAATTTGCAGAGGCACAAGTTAAATGTGGCGTAGCCCTTTTGCAAAATAATTCCGAGACTACGCGACCTTTAAAAAAGGCCATCGAAACACGGTGGGAAAAGGAGAAAAGGGAGGTAACGTGCATTTTCTCATTTCTCTCAATGTTTTCTGCTTTTTTAAAGACACTCCTGCCCATTTTAACCACCTGATCTTGTAGTCTTCAAATGCTTTGAGTTTTGACATGTCGAAAATTTTGTCGTTTGGTAAAGGTTTAACCCTAATCCTACTAATTAACTAAAAATAAATTATCATTCTGCTATTAATAACTTAAACATTTGGTGCTTCAAAGTTATGGTTTGGGGAATAATATCCCCTTATCAGACAGTGAAGATCCACGATCAGACTGCACGTTCTATGCACTCTGATCTTGATCTGCACTGTCTGCAAAAGGTCATCTAGTCGTGCTTAGCAGCTGAAGAGTTAAAACTTGAAACATATTTGATTGTTTAAAATTTTTATACCTTTTTTTTTCTTTACATATCAGATGGCAGGGAACATGAAAACGAAGGTAAGCTCTTAGATATTAGACAAAAACACTGTCCGTCCGTCTGTGTGTCTGTCTGTCTCTCTGTCTTGCCTATCTGCCTGTCTCTCTGTCTCTCTGTCTGTCTATCTTTGATCGTATGTATGCCAAAATAACATCAAAAAATAAATAGGAGAAAAGCAATTATATCAGTAAAAAAAGGTCAGTGGGCCAAAGGGGACTTTGTGAATCTTTATGATACTTAATATCAAGCCGGTCGTTACTGTAATTAGTTTAAACATATTTTATTCAAGATAATAACATATAGTGATTTACAATAACATATTGCATAAAGGATTGAAACGAAATCATCAATGCTTATATAGTTCCTCTGCCTAGTTACTGTAATTGTGGATCTGTAAAATCTATCCTGTCTCAATACGACTGCATCATGGGGTAGATAGGTCCTTTGATATGCAGAAAATTGACCAATAGCTAGCAGGTTTGACCCATATCAGTTTGCACATACTGGGCAGGCAGACACGGATCGATACGTTTTGTAGACGCATTAGACACCCTTTTTCCCATAGCATGACTCAATTATATTCGACATTTTTATTATTGTGGCGCCACTTGAGCGGGGGCACTATATTTTATTCGGTTTTGTAAAGTGCCTATGGAGGCAGCCATATTGAACTGGTTCCATGCTTTATTTTAACATCCATCTATACCTACTGTACTTTGACTACCAGGTCGGGTTCCATATTAACTCTTTTATTTATTTGTGGGATTTTTTTTGATATATAATATCTTGTACTTTTTCATTGTTAGATGGATAAAAACGCGGATCGTAGACATATCAATATTTTCCTTTCGAAAAATAATGATAAATAAAGATCCATTTCGAAAAATAAGTCACTTGATAAAGAATTATCTGTCTCAAATTTTCGAAGCCGCCATTTTAAATATCTTACGCTGGAAAAGGTTAAGAGATATTTTCAATCTCTTTGACCCTAGAGAACCCTATGTGGTACTTGTGACCCCTGTTATATTTTTGTTCTAGTGTTGTATGGATTGTAGAAATGTTGTTTTTCTTTCGCGATCGTGTTTTCAAGACCAGCTAACTGCAACTAGGTCAATGTTGGAGCGCCTGACATGACTGGTATCATACCACCCATCTAGTCCATATAGATATAATAAGAACTTCATTAAAGTCTTTATTAAATCTATAAAGAGGGATTGTATGATACCAGACATATGTGTTAGAGTGTCAGATTTCGTACAATCCGATAACGGACTTTTTCTTTCGTTAATGTATGGTTTTTCATTGCCGACAAATGTTTGTTTGTGTAGACAAAATCTTACAAGGGCGACGATTTTCTCCACATATGCAAATATTGGATGTTAAACGTGACAAAATGAGTCACGTGATCAACAATGTGATTCTTACTGAGCTGTTAAACGATCACGTGATTTTCATAAACGGTTTAACGCGGCCCAGTACATTGTGCCCTGTTACAGAAATAAGTGGTTTGCGGCGCCATTGATGTTCAGCATTGATATTTTCTTGTTATCATAATATATATGTATTATCATTTGAGCCCTGCTGTAAAAAAAGAGAGTTTGATGCATCTGCGAAAAGGCTCGACCCAGGTTGCCTGCGCACTCCGCGCAGGCTGACCAGGGCCGAACCTTTTCACATTTTGCATGTCTAACGGCCAGTTTATTCCATAATCATGTCGCTTGTTAGACAAAAATGCATTTCATGCATCGATGATCGATGATTATGTGATTGCTTGCTTGGTGCAATACACCATGCGGATTCATTCAGCATACTTTATTTGAGCTTACAATACTTTCCCTTGTTTGGACATGTAAAGAGTTCTGAGCTTTTTCAATCCTCTTCCTTTCTAGTGATGTTTTCATCAACCATATTACTAAAATTAAGGAAAAGAAAAGAAAAATGTCGTTGTTTGGTGAATTGTTGACAAGGTAATAGAGCAGTTTTTACATCATGTTCCTTTTTTTCTCGAAGAACAACACTCGAAAAATGATCGAGGCGATCATGGACAATCGCATTGAGGAGGCCGAGAAACTTCTTAATGACGACGTGGATTTTGACTTAGAAATCGTAAGTGTATGAATTTAAACAAACTCTCCTTGCCTCACTCTATGTCTCTGTCTGTCTCCTTGTCTCTGTCTCTTTCTGTCTCATTCTCTCTGTCTATATCTGTCTCATTCTCTCTGTCTATGTCTGTCTCATTCTCTCTGTCTATGTCTGTCTATGTCTATGTCTGTCTATGTCTCATTCTCTCTGTCTATGTCTGTCTCTGTCTATGTCTTTCTATGTCTCTTTCTCTCTCTCACACACGTACTCTCTCTCTCTCTCTCTCTCTACGGATATTATCCCTTATCTACTTAAAAACTAAAATGAAATTGTTAGTTCGGTTGTAAAAAACCTAATATTTCTATTTAGATATGTTTTTTTTTTTTCTTCTTTTTTTTTTTTGAGACATATCTCCTTACCGGAAGTGTATATCTAAGAGAAAGTAAAATTTAGTGCTTTTGTAAAATTATGGTAAATTATTTCATGCTTTCCGGTAGGATATCGAGAAATAGCAGTGAAAATATTTTTCGATCTTACACTGGTGAAAATACCAATTTTCACGTTCTTGTTGTCTAGGTAAATTGCGCGTGCCTAACAACCAGATGGGAAATATGACGTCATTTACCTTAGATTTCTCGCGCTTGACGTAACGTTGCTATGCGGGAGGTGTACGCCACGGGGAATAAGGGAAAAGAACTGTACTGAATTTTGATAAAGCTCCTCCCAGAAAGGGTTAAAAGCATAAAATTAATAGAATATTTGTTTTTTTTCGGTGAAAGATCGAAATTTATTTCATCTCGTGAACACCATCGGTAATATTTTCACTCGTGGCTGCGCCACTCGTGAAAATATTACCGATGGTGTCCACTCGATGAAATGAATTTCGATCTTACACCGAAAAAAACAAATATCCTCTATATATCGATTGGGCCACACTCGGTGGATAAAGGGGTTTCAATGAATCTGTTAAAGAGTATCGATCCAAGTCATCCTGCGCAGTCCGGGCACACTGACATGTGTAGAAACGTTTGCTTTCAGTAGATTTACTGCATATCTCAGTAAATTTAGCGCAAGATTGAGCTGGTTGTTTGAAAAAAAAAAATGCTAAATCCATAATTATGTTATTGATTGCATAATGCATGTAGCATAGTTAACTCTTTACCACTCGACAAAATTTTAGATTGGTTCAAATTGAAAGCATTTGCAGACGACAAAATAAAGGTGACTGAAAAATTGAAATTTGTTTCTGGTAAGGGAAGAAAACACTGTGGGAAAAGGACAAAATGCTGGTTACCAGCATTTTCTCCTTTTCCCACAATGTTTTCCTAAGGCTTCTTTCTCAGGGGCGTCAAAAGTAGGGATTGTGTGGTAATGGGTTAATCCATCCCGAAGAAGAAGTAAACCATATTGTCCCAGAACATTACTTATTTGTGAATTATCATATCATTCCTTTTTACTATAAGAGAGGTGACAACCCCATTCACGTGGCTGCCAGGACCGGTAAGCTGAGCCTGATTAAGAAAATGAAGAGCAAGCAGGCAAGCTTACAACAGAAAACGTGGTAAGTTGTTTAATGATAGTTTATATCCGTAGAAAAAAAACTGGTTTAGCTCTTATATGTTATGTTTCTTTTCTGTTGTCTCGATAAACGTTAAAGCTAAACACTTGCAAGATTTTCATTTCATGAATATCAGACACACAGCATTTAAAGGATCAGTAGCGACATCTGAAAGCATTAAGTTGTTGAATCTTAAATCATTACCAAACGAAAAAAAATTAGGCTTTTACAAATTGAAAGCATTTGCAGATGACAAAATAAAAGTGACTGAAAATTTGAAATTTGTTTTGTGAAGGTAGAAAACATTGTGGGAAGAGGAGAAAATGGTGGTTACCAGCATTTTCTCTTTTTCTTATAGTGCTTTTAAAAGGCTTCTTTCTCAGTGTCGTCAAAAGTAGGGATTGTATGGTAATAGGTTAAAATCGTTTAAAATGTAAAAGAAAAAAAAAAAACGACCTGGCAATGTATATAGCCTATTCTTCTTCCATCGACTAACACTTGGACCGACCGTACAGGGTTATAAATTGTATCTGCACCGTGAATTTATTTTTTTTTCTTAATAACATGGTTAAAATTTGAATACATTTTGATACCCTCATTGTTTACTTTTGGCTATCACTGTTCTTTTCTTTAACCCTTATCAAGCTAAATAACTTAAACGGAACTGATATAAGCCTAAAAACTCGAATAAAACAACTTCAATCCCATGGTATGGGGCCGAATATCGCCTTATTGGACACTGCAGATCAAAGACCAGACTGCACGTTCTGTGCAGTCCGATCTTCATCTACAATGTCCGCAAAAAGGTCAGTGAATCGTGTTTAGCAGGTTAGGGTTAGTGGGCTATTTTGAACATTGTATTAATCGTAGAAAATAAGTTAAGATAAAAGCGTTCAGAACACTGATGTGGTATTTGTAGAGGAAGCCCTTATGCGGAATTAATGATTTGAAAGAAAAAGATAAATATTATTCAAATATTGGGTTGAAAATCAACCAACTACGTAGATGAATACCTTTTTGGTTAAGGGAGAGTACTCTTGACAAAATTAGAATTATTTGTATATTGGTGGTCTCCCTATAAAAAGCCCAGGATCAAGGGATTGGTAGACTTTTTTTATCATTGCGCCAATAGAAGGCTATGAGAGAGTAAAGCTATTTTCCAAAAAAGAATTAGTATTTCCACGATCGATAGACTAGTCCAGAGTAATTTCCAACTACATATCTAAGTGCTACCGAAAAACTCATTTGCCTGAAAAACGAATTTAAGTGGGTTTATTTCCTTCGGCTATGCACAACATACGATACATGGTCTTCAAAATTCAATCTTTAACTTATAGTCGTATAGTCTTCGACAAATACCACAGAAAGCACAAAATCAATAATAACGGAATTGAGGGAAACGTCGATGAATAAAAATTTACTATTTATAATATATCGCCATTAATCCAGAATTTGAGGCAAATTTTTGAAATGTGACACGAGAAACAGAAATGACAATTTAATTTTTTTTTCTACAATTGTAGACTATTACTATTATAACAGACCTCAGAGTAGTAAGAATCAGAACGCCAGATAAGAGGGAGTGATCTTATCCTATATATATTATTTCTCTTTCAAAACCTATGCTGTGGGTACTCATTAGAAACTAATGAGTACCCACAACATAGGGTTTGGAGGAAAATAACGAATATCTTTTATCATAAAGTCAAAATCACTCCCTCTGTCTAGAGCTCTGAGAATGTACGCATAATTCTTCTTCAGAATGGAAACACGCCGATACATTATGCTGCAAGAGAGGGATATATGGAAATAGTGAGATATTTAAAAGAAAACAAGGCTGACATGAACCCAATGAATAAGGTATGGGTGCCTATCAAACATCTATAACTGGCTTGCAACACACGAAAAAGAAAAAAAACATTCGAGTATTTGCATAGGGTAATCCGAGACGACACTGTATGACTACATAAGATTTTGTGCTACAGTTGACTTGCGCAAAACAAAATATTACACAAAAACTGAAAGTGTCGTTCAGATTAGCCCGCGCGGACTGCATAGGTTGATCCGAGGCGACACTTTACGGAAATGTGCGAATGCCCCTTTTCTTGAGTTGCAGGCTATATGAACCATGCTCTGTGAAAATGTCTTTAGGTCTATAGTAAATACGCTTGCAAAAACTATCGACCAGCGTCATCTAACCTGAGTCGAAGCATTTTACCGCTGATTTGTTTCTGTTTTTATTTTCTGCAATCAGGCTCATGATTCAAGCCATTTCTAGATAAATCAATTTTATATTTAATTACTTGACACGGTACAGTGCATCATAAAAATGTATTAAACCCCTTTTCAGAGAGTGCCGTCCACATAATTAATTTCATTCCATGTAAGATATTTTCCTCAAACAGATTTTCCACGAACTACTTTGAAAACATCATGGCAAACAACAGGAACTAAAGTTTTGAAAATTGTCTTCCAGTAATTTATCTGTCATCGGAGAGGTCATCAGACCTCTCCATCAGAGGTGTATTTAAATGACAGACTGACCATTTTTCTAGCAAAATTGTTTTAATACACAGTCTGTTTCTTCATGGTTTTCTAAAAAAGCGAAAAAAAAAAAAAAAAAAAACAGGAAATAGAAGTGGTTTATCTTTATATGACGACTTTCAAAAAAGATTTGATTTATTAATCTTTCATGGCTGCAGATGACCTCTCAAATAACTGTAATTTTTCATGTAGCAATTAAATCTAAGGAGACTGAGAAAAAAAAGAAATAAAAAACACATCAGGAAGAATTTCGTTAAAAAGACAAAGAAGACCGCTGGACAAGATAATGTGATTTGAAAACCCGACAAGAAGGTCAAATAATCGTAATGCAAAGCATATGAGGTTTCTACGCAGCGGCTTATGTACTTGTTTGTTTACATGTACCAAAATATATTAGAATACAAATGTTCAAAAACCAATAAACTATTTGAAAACTTTGATACTTACCTCTCCTGGCATCTTTTGTAAAGAAACTAACTTGTTTATACTCATCTTTTAACCCTGGACCTGGTAAGTGAGTTAAATGCACATTCAAGGGCTAGATTACACATTTCAGTCACGCTCTGTAAAAGTGGGCTTAAAACATCTGCAGGACGTAATGGCCCAGGTCAGCCTGTGCAATTCGTGTAGGCTGAGCTGGGCCGAAACCTTTTGCCATAGCAATTTTCCGCAGCTCGATAGACCGGTGTTCTTGATGATACAACCTGTTGGCATATAACATGCATTCTATGGATCCATGATACAGTGAGGACTTGTTTGGTATTATGCATTGTGCAGATGCATTAAGCATCCTTTTGCCGGAGCAGGGTTCTGCTATAAAGATTTTCCTCCTCTATTTTGACAGGACGGAGAGTCACCTTTGCACCTGGCTGTGATCCGACAGCCCATGGATATTATAGAAAAACTTATAGACAAGGGAATGGATCCGAACATACAAAATAAAGTAAGCATTTTTTTTCTCTAGTAATCTAGTATCTATCAATATTCACTTTTCATTTCTCTTATAATTTAGAATCTATTCATAAACACTGATAGATAAGGGAATAAATCAGAACGCACAAAGTAAGGTAAGCAGTTGTCTATTTTCTCATAATCTAGTATGAACTGTTACGAGCCTGGTGTAACGAAATAAAAAACAGCAACAAGTCTTTAACAGTTAACAATATTTATGAATTCAGAAGACAGAAGAGTACAATAACAGTTAAGTTTGAATGAAATTTTGACAATTTTTAATCGTAGAACAAGAAATAGAACAAGTCCCTGAAACTTAAGAATTGTGTTTAGATTACAAAAAGGATGCAATTTCTGGTTCCTAAATCCTAAATTAACAATAGTTTAACTTGCATATAGATATGAGCAGCCTGTCTAAAAAGAGAGTAATTCCAACATACAGATCTATAGTCCAGTTTAACTCTAACACTTTTCACCAACTTTGTATCCCACAAGCCGCAAGTCTAAGTTCAAGTCAAAATTACACCAAGTAAGTCACTCCTACTTATATCAGCTTGGAAAATTCTGGATTGATCTTTTCTAGATAGATGACATCATGGATTAGAAAAGAACTTGTCTACTTTCAACCTGTATCTAAAAATAACCACAATGGAAAAAATAAAAACAATAAATGTTCCTTATGTTTTAGAATATTCTGAAAACAGATCATTGTATATCCCTCCTAAAGGAAAAGAAAGTTTTAAGAATTAAAACTTTTCTTTTGCTAGAATATAAAACAAAACATTTTACCTCACTGTACATGAAAATACATTATGCATAAAGACAAATGTTAACTTCGTACAAGTCAGACTCTAGACAAAGCATCATAATAATATTATCCAATCCTTTTATTTATCTGATATCCATGTTATATTCTTGTAAAAACATTCCTGCGGAGTAAACGTTGAATGCTGTTTTACATTTTATGGATAAAAACCAGAGGATTATTACCACTATATACAATGATATATGCAGGAGAAGATGACAGATATATTTCAAATTGCTAGAAACCAATAATGAGAGATAAACACTCCTTTTCTATTGTTGGGTACTTTTTCTGATGTTTGTAAAACATTTTTAGAAAATCAACTAACTGGATGTTCAACACCACTAAAATCTTCTTAAAGTAATGAATGATCTGCACCACCATCTACTGCAAGCTTAAATTCTTTTCCAAAATTAGGAGCTAAAAGAAGTGGTTCACTGTTTAGGATGGCCTTTACTTTATCGAAATATTTTTGACAGTCATCATTCCTTATATTCTAATGCTTTTTTTGATGAGGCTTGTCAGTGGCTCAGCAATGACAAAAAAAATACCGCAGAAATTCCTGTAGTAACCAGCCATGTCAGGAAATCTCATAAGTTGTCTTTTTGCATGTTGGTACAGAAAAATCAGGAATAGCTTTTACTTTAGCTTCTCCAGGTTTTACCTGTCCTTCTCCAAAAAACATGACATAAAATCGTTAAACTAGCGTTACACAGTTCAGTTTTCACAAAATTAATTGTTAATTTGGCTTTACACAGTCCGCCAAAAAATTCTCTGATATTCTTCAGATGTTCATCCTAATCATCGATCTGAATAATGACATTATCTATGTAGGCTCTAGGGTCGCCAAATTCAGACATGATTATGTTGATAAGACCAGGAAATGTTGCTGGTGCGTTTTTCATACCAAAAGGCATAACTTTGTACTAATAAAGTCCATCAGTTACAAAAGCAGAGACCTCTCTAGCTCTTTCAGTGAGAGGAATTTGCCAAAATCGTTTTAGAAGATCAAATTTAGTAAAATATTTAGCATGGCCAGTATTGTCAATGCGGCCATCTACTCTTGGCACTAGAAACGAATCCGTCTTGGTCACAGTATTAACTTTACTATATAGTCAGTGCATATACGAAATGTTCCACCTGGCTTTGGTACAAGAATACCGGGAGAGCTTTATTAACTTTGACTAGGTTCAATAAAGTCGTTGTCCAATAGATAATTGATTTACCTTCTAAGATACTCCAATTTCCTGGGATTCATTCGACATGGATTTCTTTTACTGTTTTGAATGTTCAATGTCCACATCATGTATTTGTATTTGTTTGTGTTGGAATATCATAGAACAGGTGCTCATATTCAGGAATTAACTTTATTAATTGATCTTTCGATTATCATCTAAATGTGACCTTTTTTTCTAAATTTCTTAAAATGTTAGAATATTGAAGCTTTGAACAAATAGGTTTAGATTTGTGAAAGGTCATTTATTCACGATTTATATCTGTATGGTCAATGTGATTTTGATTTTGTGGAACTGAGCAAACTACATTTATTGGTGAAATATTTCAATTATTCCTATGGAAATAATTATTATTCTTTTAACATATTGACGTGATATCATTGCTTTTGCTTTTGCCTGTCAGGCGTTTTTATCACACTGACCTTTTCCAGAGATTAAAGGTGGACCTTCAGAAAATGGAACGAAAATTTTATAAAAATACAAAAAAATCATCCTTATACTCCCAAACCCTTATAATTTTCATTCATTAAACCCCAGTAGTCAAAAACCATCCGACAACTAGATAAATTAGAGATTTACTACAGCCCAGATCGACACTGAAGGGAAACACGGTCTATTTTTACATGAACAACTTGCTCATTTACATACCGGACATATACAGACGAAGCTTCAAACATAGCGTCCGAAGTTCTAGACATTATAGAAAATAATTACATGTTTGTTATGCTATGGAATTTAATAGTCATCAGTCGCGTGCAAGTCACTTAACATTCCCACAATGCTTTTTTTTTATTTAGGCGGGAAATCTAAAAATAGCTTAAGAGGCTACGTAGCCCTTTAAGGGAATACCACCAAAAAAATTTTTTTTTGTAATTTTTTGATTCTTAATTACTGATGATTTGTATTGTTTTTTCATATAAATTTCATTGACATAATTTTTTTAAATTCGGTGTGATGTGAAAATTCTAAATACCCACCTTTAAGGACAAAAATATTTAGCTTATAGAGACCTACCAGGCACAGTTAAAAGAACTACAACTTTATATGCACGTTTAAAATGTCTTTCTTTAGTATTGTTAACATATCTTTCTTTCATTTTACACAGAGTTTTCTCTAAATAATTAAGAAGTTTTTATAGGTTTTATTTATAACTAAATAACCTAAAATTGGGTGTCATAAACTGATCTTATTATTCCTGATTTATAAGATTTAGGATTGATAGCTAAATGACCTGAAATAGGTGTTTTATGAGCTAAGCTTAATTTTTCTGATCTATAAGATTTAGGGAGGACAACTTAATGATTGACAGCCCACTCATCATCAATAGCGACTTCAGGAGGGCACCACTTTCTCATTACTATTGCAGTTTTTATATAAAATCAGTCAGGTTCCAGTGAAAGATCAGTTTCACCAACAGCTTTTTGAAATAAAGGTGCTATTTCTGGACCATTGTGTAGGTCTTTACTTAGTTTTGACCTTGACCTTGTATCCTAGCCTTCATAAACTAAATATGAAGATGCGTAATCCAGTTCTGATGAATTATGTGTAGAATTTGTCTGACTTTCAGACGGGTTTTGTGAAATAGATCTGTTTATTTCATTTCTGAGTGGATGACCCAAAGAAGAATCAGATAAGTCAATATCAGACTAATTTTCAGTCGAAATCACGTTCTTTGCGATAGCTCTAGTAACTGCACATGAAGGGTTAAGGCCAAGAATTTATTCCTCAATCGGATCGGGTGATTGATCCATGCAAGGTGTGTCAGTTCCAAGAAAATATACAACTATCTTATCTCCGGCTAAATCATTGCCTAATAACAAATGAATATCGTTATTTAATAAGTGATTATTCTGATGGGAATTGTCATTAAATTGATTAAAATTAAATTTCGGAACAGTAGATGAATAAAAAGATTTTCGAGAGTTTGATTTATATATGAAAATACCTTATGCGACAAAGCAAAGTTGGCTGCTAAGTAAGCAGCTTCTTTTAAAGTTTCAAAATATTTGTCGTCTAAAAAAGTTTTTACATCTAAATTAATGCACCGTTAACATTCGTCAGCTAACAATAAGTTTTCCATGATCTGAACCTATTTTCTTTGAATGACGCCACCTATTAGATAGTTGTTCTTTAGCTCTAGCAAATTCAACATAGGTTGACAATTTTCTTTTCTACAATTCCTAAATGGTTGTCTATATGCTTCAGGTACCAATTCGTAAGCCTTAAGAATCAGTTCCTTAATATAATCGTAATTAAAAAATGGTTCATTATTTAGCTGAGATAAAATATCACCAGACCTTCCAAAAATAGGTCCAGTGTTCTTTTTGCCATTTTAAATTTCTAGCAAAAGTTTCAAAAGGTGAAAAGTATTTATCAACTTCCTGTTCTTCAAATGGTGGAACAAGTCTGGGGTGTTTTGTTATGTCAGAGCCATTAACCACATGCGAAGATTTTTTATTTTTTATTTTCTGTTTCTAATTGTTTCATTCTGATCTGAAATTGCCTATCCTTTTTTTTTTCTTCAGCATGCATTTTTAATTCTTTTTCTTTCATTCTTTCTTCTTGTTCTAATTTTAATTTCACCTTCTGTAATCTCTCTTCTTTTTTCACCTGAAGTTTTAATTACCTAATCCAGGATTAGTTTTAACGTCTGCGTAAGACAAAGGAATGAGAGACAGAGCAGACAAGTATTTCTTCATCAACCAAAAATTGAACAATATAATTCTTAATCTCATGCTTTAACACAGTACCTTTATAGGCAGTCAGTTTATAATGAGAAGCAGATCTAACAAATCGTACCTTTTCTGCTAAATTTAACGGCTCAACAATAATTTTTTTAAGAGCAAAAGACACTATTGCTTTTTGCTGGTTCAGTAGACTAAAATTCAGTGTCCACTTATTTATTATTATTTATTATCTATCAAAATCTAATACTGTAACAAGTTCAAAATAATTTCAAAGTATATCTAAAATGACTAGATAATCAATCCCGGACAAGCCCCCAATTTCTGTAATGAGCCAAGCGTAACGAGAAATAAAACCAGTAATAAGCCTTTAATAGTTAACAACATTTATTAATAACTAAAGACAGAAGAGTACAATAATAGTTACGTCTGAATGAAATTTTGACAATTTTCAATCTTTGACCAAGAAATAGAACAAGTCTCTCAAAATTAAGAATTATGTTTAGACTACAAAAAGTATGAAATTTCTGGTTCCTAAATCCTAAATTAACAATAGTTTAACTTGCAAATAAGTATGAGCAGCCTGTCTAAAAAGAGAGTGATTCCAACTTATAGATCTACATTCCAGTTTAAATCTAACACTTTTCACTAACTTTGTATCCTCCGAGCCGCAAGTCTAAGTTCAAGTCCAAAATCACCATGTAAGTCACTCCTACTTATATCAGTTTGGAAAATTCTAGATTGATCTTTTCTAGAAAAATGACATCATTGATTAGTAAAGAGCTTGTCTACTAACAACCTGTTTCTAAAAATAATTACAATGAAAAAAATAGTAAATGTTCCTCATGTTTCTTGAATATTTTGAAAATATGTCACTGTAAATCCTATCTATATAACAATATTAATAAATTCTAACAGTTAAGGGAATGAATCCGAACGTACAAAGTAAAGTAGATATATTTACCTTTCTCGTATAGTATAGTATCTATCAATTAACACTGATTGATAAAGGAATACATAAAGAGTACATTAGGGACTATACACTCTCGTAACATTATGTATAATTTTACTTCACGAATGAATGACTTGAATATTTTATTTGATACAATTTAGCACTAGCTCTATAGTATAGTTGTACTTTAAAATGATTTTCGTCCAAGAAACTGTCATAGAAAAAAAAAGCTTCTATGTAGCAGACTGAGATTTTTTTCCAGGAAACTGGCCAGACTCCATTGCACACAGCTCTCTCGTTTGGTCGAATAGAAGCCATGGAAGGGTTGTTAGTAAAAGGAGCTAAACCGGATATCAAGGACAAAGTAAGCATTTACATATGAGCCATAGTATCTGAAAATGAGGCTCATGCATCTGCTTTTGTTAATTTTCTGTATTCTCAGTCATTTGTTAGACAAATGGAATCTGTGGATCCTTATTCATCAATTCTTTACCAGAAGACAAAACATTAGACTGTAATAAATTGGAAGCAATTTAGTAAAACTAGAGAGACTCAAAAAATGAATTTTATTTTTGAAATGGTAGAAAACATATATTACATGTAAATGTACTTGTCTGTCGGTCTTATTATAGAAATAAATTTTTGCAAAAGGAAGCAACACTAAAAAAGTTCTAAAAGATTCTAAAACCAAAGACAAGAGACAAATGTGGCACTGAAAATAATAGCTTGCAGTATGTAGAAAAAAAGAAACCTTTGTTAGTGTGTCTTATTTTTAGCTCACCTGAGCACGAAGTGCTCATGGTGTGCTTTTGTGATCGCCCAGTGTCCGTCGTCCGTCGTCCGTCGTCCGTCGTCCACAATTTCTTTAAACATCTTCTCCTCCTAAACCACTGGGCCAATCTTGATGCAACTTGGCAGGGATGTTCCTTGGGTAAAGCTCTATCAAAGTTGTTCAAGAGATTGAATTCCACCCATAATTCTGGTTGCCATGGCAACCAAAATGAAAAAAACTAGCAAAATATTTGAAAATCTTCTTCTCTGAAACTAGAAGGCCTAGAGCTTTGATATTTGGTATGTAGCATCCCCTAGTAGACTTCTGTTCATATGATGCCCCTGGGGTTAAAACTGGCCCCGCTCCGGGGGTCACAAGTTTGAAACATCGGAACAAAGATGGAAAACTTTAAAATTCGTCTTCTCCAAAAGTGGAAGGTGAAGAGCTTCGATATTTGGTATGTATCATCTCCTAGTGGACCT
Organism: Tridacna crocea; assembly: GCA_943736015.1. Classification (NCBI taxonomy): domain Eukaryota; kingdom Metazoa; phylum Mollusca; class Bivalvia; order Cardiida; family Cardiidae; genus Tridacna; species Tridacna crocea. Next base: position 3,399,297 of record OX031066.1, on the reverse strand, counting down.
CTACCAAGATTGTGCATATGATGCCCCTTGGGTCAAAACTGGCCACGCCCCGGAGGTCACAAGTTTGAAACATAGGAACAAAAAAGGAAAACTTTAAAATCTTCTACTCTCAAACTAGAAAGTGCAGAGCTTTGATATTTGGTATGTAGCTTCTCCTTGTAGACCTCTACCAAGGTTGTTCATATGATGTCCCTGGGGTCAAGACTGGCCCCGCCTCGGGGGTCACAAGTTTGAAACATAGGAACAAAGAAGGAAAACTTTAAAAATTCTCCTTCTCTGAAATTAGAATGTGCAGAGCTTTGATATTTGGTATGTAGCATCTCCTAGTGGACCTCTACCAACATTGTTCGTATGATGCCGATGGGGTCAAAACTGGCCCCGCCCCGGGGGTCACAAATTTGAAACACGAACAAAGAAGGAAAACTTTAAAAATCTTCTTTTCTGAAACAAAAAGGTGCAGAGCCTTGATATTTGGTATTTAGTATCTCCAGGTAGACCTCTACCAAGATTGTTCATTTGATGCCCCTGGGATCATAACTAGCCCTGCCTCATGGGGTCACAAGTTTGAAACATAGGAACAAAGAAGGAAAACTTTAAAGTTCTTCTTCTATGGAACTAAAAGGGGCAGAGCTTTGATATATATTATGTAGCATCTCCTAATGGACCTCTACCAAGATTGTTCATATTATGCCCCTGGGGTCAAAACTGGCCCAGTCCCGGGGGTCACAAGTTTGAAATATAGGGTCAAAGAAGGAAAACATTAAAAATCTTCTTCTCTGAAACAAGAAGGAGTAGAGCTTTGATATTTGGTATGAAGCATCCGCTAGTTGACCTCTACCAAGTTTGTTCACATGATGTCCCTGGGGTCCAAACTGACCCACCTTCGGGGGTCACAAGTTCTAAACATAGGAACAAAGATGGAAAACTTTAAAAATATTTTTCTCTGAAACTGGAAATCATAGAGCTTTGATATTTCATTAGGTAGCATCTACATGTATCTTCTTGTGGACTTCTACAAAACACGATACAATGATCTTTTCGGAAAAGAAGAATTTTCGTTGTAGACCTTTACTGCTTAGTACTCAAGTGAGCGATATAGGACCATCACGGTCCTCTTGTTTTTTCTCTCTTTTATATTCGGACTTTACTCTGTCAGTAATACAGTGCCATTTTTTGACAAATTAACGTCAACATGTAAAAATGAGAAAAATGATCGGACTGAAATCCTGGGCGAGTAAAAACCATACAGGTACGACAGAAAATCGGCAGACGCGGATAGAGTAATTAGCCGATTACATTTATCGATAATCTCCTAGCTTCTGAGATGAACCCCGCTCTAACATTCCGTATTCCGTGCTCATATTCCTTATTCGGTGTCGGCTTGTACATCTCTAGTAGTCCTTGAGATTCACGCTATATTGTGTATGTACAGCTGTCCTTAGACTGGTGTCAGTCCGTTAAATAGAGCCTTTTCATTAAAATAAAATCATCAAGTAAACTGCAAAATGGAAACTCTGTGTTCTAAGTGCTCTGAATGTCTGATTTAACGTATTTCAGAAGGAGGGCAAGTAACAACACATATTTCTTTGACTTTGCTGTAGTTGTGTACCTTGTTTATTAGAACGTCTTAAATACAGAGCCTGAATGCCAGGCTAAGCTGTCCTTTCTGAGGCGAATAGCAAAACTGCCAGGGCAGTCAGCGTAGGGGGCACGTGCATCTTGCCGATTCCACCCCCCCCCAACGTTACCTCATAATTAACACCAGCATATATTAGTCATATTGGGACGTCTCTCCGAAGAGGAACGCCTCACAAATTCTGGCCAGTACGAAGTAAGTACTCCAACTCCCACATTGGTCGGCCGAGTTAATGGACAAGTCTAAAATTTTGTCACTGTAATGACGGAAGTTACCCCCTATATCGTGTAAAGATTATTACCGTGCTCCAGGTGGCAATAGTTTCTTTTGGGGGATGAAATAATTCTATCATTTCATATACAGACAAATATAGAGAATGTGTGTAATGAAAAACCCATGTGTGATTTTTTTTGCATGTAATCCATGAAATTTCCGTTTCTTGGATTACAAAATAGACAAAAGAACAAAAAGGGAAGTAATTGCAAGAACAAATATGCATTTTAATATGGCTACTACGTTGTCTGCGCATGTCAAGATTCGATGAGTATTTATAGAATGCCATCTAGCGGGAGATAATGATGGCTACTATGTATGGTTTCTGTTGTACCTTGGAGAACTCGTACCCTAATACCAAAGGTATTTCAAAATATGTAATTTACGAATCTGTATAAAAGTAACAAAATTGAATCCCATCTATGTTTGTTGAAACTTGTTTGTCGTTTGTTTTTTTTAAACTTGTAAATGAAGTCCAGATCATTATGATATAAATGTATGGTCAAAAATGTTAAATGTACGAGGAATATTTGGCTTCGACAGCCCTCATATAGGGCCTATCCCTTTCAATTAGATAACACTTCTGTAGATTTTTTTTTTTAGTGGTTGGTAATTTTGTGGCACTCTTTTATCCACATTAATTGTCATTCCATGAACAATAAAATATAATACTAGTAATCATCATCATAATGAAAGAAAAACAAAAGGGACCAAGAAGGGCCTGGATCGCTCACCTGAACTTTTGGATAGATCACTCAAGGACAATTTCTTGAAGGAGAGCACATACTTGATGGTGACTAAAAACAAAGTCAAACAAGAGCTTCACATGTACATTGTAGGTGCCAACTCTTGGCTCTTGTTTTTCAACGGATAAAAGTTCCCCTAACAATTTTTGGAAAGGGTCACACAAGGAACATTTCTGTCGAACTATTTTAAAATCTGATCAGCCGTTTCATAGGAGAAGAGTTTTTAGCTCACCTGAGCACGAATTGCTCAGAGTGAGCTATTGTGATCACTCACCGTCCGTTGTCCGTCCGCCCGTTCACATTTCCTTGTGTACACTCTAGCATCTACAAATATCAACCAAACAGCACCAAACTTGGTCAAAGTGTATATGACCATTAGATGTCGGATGGGTTCGATTATGGGTCTTATCGGACCAGAACAAATGGAGTTATTTGCCCTTGAATTAGAAAAAATGCTATATTTGACTTTGTTAGCTCACCTGAGCACGAAGTGCTCAGAGTGAGCTATTGTGATCACTCACCGTCCATCGGCGTCTGTCGTCCATCCGTCCATTCACATTTTCTTGTTTACACTCTAGCATCTACAAATAGCAACCAATCAGCACCAAACTTGGTCAAAGTATATATGACCATAAGATCTCGGATGAGTTTGATTATGCGTCTAATCGGACCAGAAAATCTGAAGTTATTTGTCCTTGAATTAGAAAAATTGCTATATTTCACTTTGTTTACACTCTAGCATCTACAAAAAACAACCAATAAGCACCAAACTTGGTCAAAGTATATTTGACCATACGATCTCGGACGAGTGCGATTATGGGTCTAATTGGACCAGAAAACCTGGAGTTATTTCCCCTTGAATTGGAAAAATTGCTATATTTCACTTTGTTTACACTCTAGCATCTACAAATGTAAACCAATCAGCACCAAATTTTGTTAAAATATATATGACCATAAGATCTCAGATGAGTTCAATAATGGGTCTAATCGGACCAGAATGACTGGAGTTGTTTGCCCTTGAATTAGAATAATTGCTATATTTCACTTTGTTTTCTCTCTAGCATCTACAATTTTAATCAATTAGCTCTAAACTTGGCCAAAATATATATAACCATAAGATCTCGGATGAGTTCAATTATGGGTCTAATCGTACCAGAATGACTGGAGTTATTTGCCCTTGAATTAGTAAAATTGCTATATTTGACTTTGTTTACCCTCTAGCATCTACAATTTTTAACCAATCGGCACCAGCCTTGGTCAAAATATACATTACCATAAGATATCGTATGAGTGTGATTATGGGTGTAATCGGACTAGAACAACTGGAGTCGTTTGCCCTTGAATTAGAAAGTTCTTTAGTATAGTTTCTCAGGTGAGCGATATAGGACCATCATGGTCCTCTTGTTTTCACTCTAGCATCTACAATACATGGATCCGTGGCGATAAGATAAACCGACTACCTTAGTTACTGTTGCCAAGGTCTCACAAAAAAACGTATTCAATACATATACAGTATAGCAGATAGGCTACTTAAATCGTGCTGTCATGACTGTTTCTCTCAATAAAATTCCTGAAAAAGTACTTTAATCATATATTTCTATCGATGATAAATTCTCAGTAAGCAATTTAAAGGTGCTTAAGTAATTTACATACGGAGATGTATTAAAAGGGCGAATTACGGGGGCGACGTACAATGTAACAGATTTACATGTTTAAACAAAAATTTGAACATATAAAAAACATCAACAAATCTCTGTTTTGCCACAGAATAATAGAATTAACAATACTTATTGCTTTCGTTGGGCTAGTAAAGTCATCTCAGCATCATACCAAGTTAAATAACACTGAATTACAAGCCTTTCGAAAAGTTTATAGAATGTCTGATTCAACAGAGACGTTTAAGTTAATGAAAAATTTCAATATTACGTAGGGGGAAAAGGGTTGTCTGATGATTATAAAATGTGTCAAGTGTGTTGTCAATTAAGAAAATTGTTAATATCACTGACGGTAGTATATGATATACTGATGACAACGGGTGGTCAAGTTGATTAGAGTGGTAATTTGCTTTGCAGTCAAACACACTTCTTATCAAATTAACAGTTTACCAACACACCCTTTGTGCTAAAGTGCAGATGTGCTAATCCATTTAAACTTGTCACCAAATGACAAAATTTTTAGAGCAATCCAAACTCAAATATTTGCAGACAACAAAATAAATGATTCAAAAATTGAAATTGTTTTTGAAAGAGTGCAAAACACAATAAGAAAAGGATAAAATGAATGTTACAAACATTTTCTCCTTTTTCCGCAATGCTTTTAAAAGCTTTCTACGGGTCATTAAAACTCGATGTTATGTGGTAAACGGTTAAAACATCAAGTCAAGAGAAACATTTCCAAGTTCCACCAGATCAGAAGTTAGACTTTTTTTAAAATTGAAATATACTTCTAGTGAGGAAGAACTACACGTCAAAGTGCTTATTGTAATCAGCAGGTTCTTTAAATCCAAGACTAATCATCATGTAATTTGCAATCTGATCTATATCTACACATCAGAGATCGTATATACGATCCCAGTACACATTCAGCATGTTCTTCATGCACCATGGGTTAAGATTAATGTCAAATTGAAACATTGGTAACAAGTTACGTGGCCACTTTTTGGATGTGCATAGGTAATTGAACAAGTTTAATATTCAAATAAAAGTATTTCTTTTTATTAATACTTCATATAGGTCTATTTTTAGCTTTGTTTTTCAGTTTTCTCTTTCAGAGGGGAAAAATCATAGAATACTTTGAATTAATCCATTATCCAGCGCTGATCAGCTCTTTGCATAAGTTCAAATTTTCAGTAATCATCACAATTTAAATTTGTCTATAGCCTCTGCGTGATCTCACGTCATCGGTACACGTTCGCAAAGCACATTTTTTAAGCTTTTTTTAAAATTCAAACGTTAAAAACACAACATAAATAAAGAGAATTGCATTCTTCCAATGTTAACAGTCGTTTATTTGTGAGCCGAAATAGCAGAAACCAAGGTAGGACATCGGGTAGAATAAATGCGATGTCCTGATTGGTCAAATATCGATTTCCACGGATCCATGTATTATTAACCAATCGACACCAAACTTGGACAATATATACATGACCATAAGATCTCGAATGAGTTTGATAATGGGTGTTATCGGACCAGAACAAATGGAATTATTTGCCCTTGAATGCGAAAAATTGCTATATTTCACTTTGTTTACACTCTAGCATCTACAAATATCAATCAACTACTTCCAAACTTGGTCAAAAGATATATGATTCTAAGATCTCAGATGAGTTTTATTATGGGTGTAATCGAAGCAGAACAACTGGAGTTATTTGCCCTTGAAATAGAAAGTTCTTTAGAATAGTTCTTAGTCCAGAGCATAAATTTGTCATCTCCAGTCCAATTGACTTGAAACTTGGCATTTGTGTTTGTTGCAATAATACAGAGTACAGTGTGAAAAAACCATAACTCTATGTCATACTGTATATGAGTTATTTCCCTCTGATTGAAATTTTTACTGCTTTTTCTGCTTGTCTGGAATATAACCTTGTCATCTACAGCCTGAACATCTTCAAATTTGATATGCGCGATTGTTGAAAAAATATTGAGTGTATTGCACAAGAACCTTAACTTCCTAGCACAAATTTTGAGTTATTCCCCCTTTGACCTTCATTTTTATACCATTTCCTGCTTGGCAAGAGCAAAACTTTGTCAACATAAGGAGGAATTTGTTATGTTTATTTGTTGCAATATTTGGAAATGCAGTGCCTAAGAATTGTAACTGTACATTGTTCTGTCTTTAAGTTATTTCCCTTTGAATGTCATTTTTACAGCATTTAGTGCAAGCCCTGAATATAACTGTCATCTAAAGTCAGAACGACTTCAAACTTGGTATACATGTTTGTTGCAATATTACGGAGTACAGTGTGTAAGAACAATAACTCTACCTAGCGTCAATTTTGAGTAATTCCACTTTGATCTTCATTTTTAGCTCACCTTAGCACGAAGTACTCATGGTGAGCTTTTGTGATCGCCCAAAACTGGCCCCACCCCGGGCGTCACAAGTTTGAAACATAGGAACAAAGAAGGAAAACTTTAAAAATCTTCTTCTCTGAAACAAGAAGGAGTAGAGCTTTGATATTTGGTATGAAGCATCTGCTCGTTGACCTCTACTAAGTTTGTTCACATGATGTCTCTGGGGTCCAAACGGGCCTCTCCTCGGGGATCACATAGGAACAAAGAAGGAAAACTATAAAAATATTTTTCTCTGAAACTGGAAATCTAAGAGCTTTGATATTTCATTATGTAGCATCTTTTAGTGGACCTCTACCAAATACGATACGATGATCTTTTCGGAAAAGAGGAATTTTCATTGTAGACCTTTACTGCTTTGTACTCAGGTGAGCGATATAGGACCATCATGGTCCTCTTGTTTCATATTATTGATATCAAAACTTGCGATAATCAGTAGGGCCATCATAGTACTTTTGGCTATGGTAAATAATAAATTTAGACACGCTCAGTCATTGCCTCCTAAGAAATGTACCATTTATTAGAAGTTTTATCACACTTGCTTTTTTAATCAGAATTCCATTAGTGGCAATTGTTAATGGTATGGAAAGAAACATAATTTCATTTATTTTTTACTAAATGCTATTTTCCCTAGAAAAACCAAAGACCAGCAGATGTTGCAAAGACATCAACAATTCGAGAAACACTAAGAACATATGAACCGTTGCTTACTGCAATGAATTCAGGGTAAGATGGATTTGTGATTTGGAAAGTCGCAGTTAGAATGTTTTCATTTTTTCTTCAAATTTATATCACTCACTGACCTTTTGCGTACAACCACTATTAAAATGTGTTGCTACCACGAACTGTTACCCAGGGACTTGATTCATATTATAGAAGACTTATGTAAAGAATTATTCTTTTCTTGTGCTAAATCTAGATCTATTTGGAAATTTAATATTCTCATGAATTTGAACCAATAACCCAATATTATTCTTCAAGAAAATGATTATCAGCTTGGAAAAACAGGCAATTGCATGTGAGGTTACTTTTCATTACTATACATAATACTGAGCCAGTAGAGTTAGACTATTCAATCTAATTTACATTAAAACCGTATCTTTACGTTAAAGTTATCAATATTATTTTTGTATCAACCACTAGTGAGTTGCCAATTATATTTAGCACATACTTTACACACCTTGATATAGTGTTATTCCAACCAGAAAGGCATGGTACATCTCAAAGTATAAATGAAAGTTGTATAATTGATGCTTAGTTGGAATAAAAAGGTTTTACAACAAATATCTTTTAACAGCTGTATCCAGGCCGAGGGATTCAGAATATCGGCAGAGGCATTGAAGAAACCACTAACATGTCGGCGTGTGAATATTCGATTGGAAGAGATAATTCTCCCCCAAAAAATCTCTCCAAATTTTTATTGTCGAAGAGAAAAATCCGAAAATTCCACAGTTCCACTTCCTGTGAATGATGAGGAACATGTATTTAGCGACGTGTTTCATGTGAGGATATCCGATGTCAACTATGATTGTCCTGTAAAGATTTATCTCCCTTTGTATGCTCCTCCACCTGAAAAAGAGGAAATGGTTATAAGATTTGTAGATCATGAGGATGAAGATCGTCCTGTATCAACAGCTACGAAATTGGATGGGGTAAGGAAGAAACTTGTTGACAGGACTTTATGCTAGTGTATACGAACACAAGGGGTTTGATGCATTTCCGTGATGCGTGATAAATTATACCGAGCAAGTCGTCACATATACATGGATCCACACAATCAATTTCGCCGTTAAAATGAATACATCATGAAGTATAATAGTCCTTGGACATGCAGGTAATTGACCGGAGGCAAAAAGTTCGACATAGGTCAGCCTGCATGGATTACGCAGGATTTCATAGGTCGATACTCTTTGCAGATGTTAATATCCCTGCAGATGTATTCAGCATCTGCGAAAAATATTCGATCCAGATCAGCCTGCGGAGTCCGCGCAGGCTGACTTGTGCCGACATTTTTCGCTATCGGTCAATTTCTGTATGTGCAAGGACAAGTGTATCCCATGATTCAGTTGATTATTAAATATAAGGGATTATGTGAATCAATTGCTCTGTGATGACTTGCCTGGTATCATGCATCGTGGGGATGCATTAAGCCCCCTTTTACTTTAGAATGGCTCATTCATAATTTTCATTTTGACTGATTTCTAAAATGTGTTTTAGTACAACCAAATTTTCGAGATGTCACATCTAAACATTTAAACTGGATTTTATTGTAGAAATGAGTATTAAAGATACGGAACCGTATTGCGGATTCCTGTAAAATCGCGTTACATCGCCGAAAAAAAGTAAAGATTTGGCTGAAAAGCGGGTAATCCGTAATCGATCGGCCGATTAATGCTGGTACTCTGCATCGATAACGGCTAACCCGAGTCTTATCCGGATACGTACGATGAAAGGGGATGTTACACGAGTCCTATAAGGCTGCACTATGCTTCAAGAAATTCTTATCCCATATCCTGCTAGATAGCTGAAATGAAACTTTCAACCCGACAGTATAAACCTAATGTATTGCTGTTTCGAAGGTGGTTAAGGGGGAAAGAAATCTGCTTAAATCTAAGATCCAAACCGCACGTTGTTTGCAAAGGTGATTAGGTTGATTAGCAGCCTTATAAGCTCACCTTAGCAGAAAGTGCTAAAGGTGAGCTATTGTGATCGCTTATGTCCGTCGTCTGACGTCAATTTCTTTAAAAGTCTTCTTCTCCTAAACAACTAGGCCAGTCTTGATGAAACTTGGTAGGGATGTTTCTTGGGTTAAGCTCTACCAAAATTTTCAAAGAATTGAATTCCATCCATAACCCTGGTTGCCATGGCAACAAAAAGGGAAAAAAATAAAAATCTTAGAAAATCTTCTTCTCTGAAACTAGAAGACGTAGAGCTTTGATATTTAGTCTGTGGCATCTCTTAGTAGACCTCTACCTAGTTTGTTCAAATGATGCACCTGTGGTCAAAACTTGCCCCGCCTGGGAGGGGGGTCACAAAGGAACAAAGAAGGAAACTTTTAAAAATGTTCTCCCCTGAAACTAGAAAGCGTAGAGCTTTGATATTTGGTATGTGACATCTCCTAGTAAACCTCTACCAAGTGTGTTCAAATGATTCCCCTGGGGTCAAAACTTGCCCCGCCCCGGGGATCACACGTATTAGCATAGGAACAAAGAAAGAAAACTTTAAAAATCTTCTCCTCTGATACCAGTTGGCATAGAGCTTTGATATTTGGTATGTGGCATCTCCTAGTGGAACTCTACCAAGTTCATTCAAATGATGTCCCTGGGGTCAAAATTGGTCCCAGTCTCGGTGGACACAAGTTTGAGCAAAGGAACAAAGAAGGAAAACTTTAAAAATATTCTCCTCCGACACTTGAAGACGTAGAGCTTTGATATTTGGTATATAGCATCTCCGTGTGGACCTCTACCATGTTCGTTCCCATGATGCCCCTGGGGTCAAAACTGGCCCCGCTCTGGGGGTTATAAGTTCAAACATAGGAACAAAGAATGAACACTTTGATATTCTTCTCCTAAAAAACTAAAAGGCATAGAGCTTTGATATTTGGTCTGTGGCATCTCCTTCATTATCTCCCGCTAGATAACATTCTATAAATACTCATCTTATTTGGGCATCCTGGGAACAGAACCGAACCATGTTCCTACGCGACAACCGTTACTTTGAATTTCAAAATAAAATAAACGTTTACTCAATAAAACGCTACCTCGTGCAATTCACTCAGCTATGATCAGCAGTGTAAAGAAATTTGGAGCTAAAGCAGGCCTGATTTTTCCTCAAACGTATTGATAAAAGCCATTTTCTCCATTGCTACTTTATAGCGCGTATTACTACAATCTCCCAGATATCGGGGGAGCGATGCGTCATATAACACAGGTCGAATCTTCGAAGAACATGACATGCGCAGGCAACGAAACAAACCTTTCATTCAATTGATTGTTTTGTACCAATTCTAGGATTGAAAAACTAAATCTATCGCCATTGTAAACAGAAAAGACGACACATGCTGCTTGTTGCTTATTCGTTTATCATCAATACAAGAAGAGTTTACTACATTGAAATAAGAAAACACGTTCAGACTAAGCAATGTTACATTCCGATGACATATTCATATTGTGTGAATAATGGTTCTGTGTATTACATCATAGCACTAATAAGATGCAACGCTATCACGTGATGTTCTCGATGACCTATTTCGAATATATACACACGATAGCGAATGTTGCCTCGATCATTGGCCTCCCGGAAATTGACAGGCTTCTCCATTCATTTCGCACATGTATATCATGGCAAACAGTAACTGAAACGTCCGAGTTCTCGAGTTATAAACGGTGAAAGCCACATTTTTTTACTTTACATGGGCTTTAAACAATTTTAAAAATAACTCAGTTTTCAAAGATCACCTGTAATTGTATCGATTGCTATGACAACTGAACTGAAACCTGCATTAAATCAGTCCTGCTCATACTATAGGGAATTTAATGTGTATCTGTGGTGTATAAATAAGCTGTGCTCTGGCAAAAGGGGTCTCAATGAATCTCTATTATGTATGATACTAAACAAGCATTCACATAAATATACATCCATGATAGCCACATTTTGTAGCATTTTACCCTGTCATGAGATAGCCTAGCCCTCTTTCATACAGAGAATTGACCAACGAAAAGTTTTGGTTCAAGTCAGCCTGCAAGGACTGCGCTGGGTAACCTGGCTCGATACTTTTCGCTGATGCATTAAGCCCCCATTTTACAGAACGTGGCTGATATACTATGCAAGCCACCACATATCATAAACCCATTTCATATAACTAGAAGCTAAATCTAGAGGTACACATGTTACGTTTTCTACATGCAGAAAGTTTACCAATTCCGAAAAGTATGAAACCGAAAAGTTTAGAATTGTCTCTGTACATGTGGAAAATTTACCTAATAGCTAAACCTTTGTTCTATGTAAACCTGCACAAACAGAGCAAGCTTTTACATGTCGATATATTTTGCAGAGCAAAGCATAAATCATAATATTTTTTTTTTTCATTTAAGGTGTACTACTGCTTCTTGGAAACGAAATTGATACCCGAAACAACATGTGCTTGTGTGATTTTTGTCCGGCCGAAGAAAGAGGTAAATGAGGTACCGGTAACTGGAATGCAGATCCAGTCCAAATTGGAGGAAAATTTCAGCATGGATGTTCCAGGTGGTGCATTTGAAGACAACACAACGATAAGTCTTAAAGTATGTGAAAATGATGGACCATATTTGATTTCTGGTACAATTATCATGGTTTCACACGCAAAACACTGTAGCTTACAGTCAAGTATGTAAAAGGAACCACTACACAAGGTTGCACGTCAGAGGACCACAGTATCGCACTGTTCAGGCGGTTTTTAGACAGAATGGATTTAAAGATCTATAATTATGATCATTATGGGGAATTGCTCGGTATAATAATGCATCCTGAGGACGCATAAAACCCCCTTTTTCCCAGGGCGACGGTCAAAAAATATACAGACAACTCTACAATAGCTGTGCAATTCCTTGGGTTTATTTTTGAAACAGCAGAAACCATATTTTTCAGGTGTATGAGGCAGGCTCAGCGCAGAGTGACAATATAGAAGAGGTGACTTCGGAACAAGAGCAGAACTCTCAGACATTGCAAAAGTCACAGACAGATCTGCTGTCCAACGTGTTTCAGATTAACGTATCAGGTGAGAAAATGGATCTCGTTTCGAGTAGATCTTTGAATGACGCATATCCCGACTACATGTATATTAAAAAAAAAAACATTGGCGAACTGAAAAGTTTAAAAACATTTCTCTGGTACTGGCCTTCAACTGGCACGGTAAAACGCCAGGAAGAGAAGAAAGCACGAAATGGTGAGCTGATTTTTTTTATGGTGAGTAGTGTGATTTCGTGAAGAGACACATTTTCACAAATCGAAGACTAACGGTCAGAAAGATGTTGTCAACCAACATTGCAAGGTCTTCTGCCTATAGAATACTTCAGGACAAACTGTACATGTCACGAGTTTGTGTAAGATGGGTTCCACGACCACTATCTGATGAAAACAAACGGAAGAAGGTTCACACATCGCTAAATAATTTCTTGCTCTAGTTGAAGAAGAGAAGACCCTGTTAAATCCTTTTTTCACAACAGATGTTACACTACTTTGAACCTGAAGGAAAGCAGCAGTCCCGTATATGGAAGAAACCTCGGACCTCTCTACCGAAGAAGACGGAGATTTCAACTTGGATTAACAAATTCCCGGATTTAGCTCTTCTGGGCTTTGCCTACTTTCCGCAGCTTAGGGCAGATTTACAGAGAATGCTTTGACTAAAGCGGTAAAACGTAACGTGGGCTTTGTCACTGCGTATATCGTGTGCCGCAGTGGGTACGGCCGTTGTGGTATCTATTCCACAATTTTCCAATTTGTAAAACATTTTTGTGTGATTTTTGATATATGTTTGGAACATAATTATGTATTGCAAACATACCTGAAAATTCCATGAATAGCATTTCATTTTCTTTTATTAATGAATTTGTCACGGAATTTTGGGACAACCGTCATAGTTTACCGCTGGAAGACGAGTTGTAATATGGGCTGTCGGCTAAAATTACTTAATGAAATAATATTGACATCATCATCGTCTTTGTCAAATGTAGTCTCCTGTATGTTACAATGTCTTTTCTACCGGTTCTACAGCTTAATACCATTACCAGACTACCATACATGTAGTTTAAATATTAGCATTTGCAAATGATAAATTAGACGAGGCTTAATTTATGGACTTTCTTTATAACCATAAGGCTGCTAACCGCGACTCGCTGACCTTTTGCGGATATTGTAGATCAAGATCAGACTGCACAAAACGAATGCTTTGATCTACACTGTCCGATAAAGTGATATCATTACCAAACAAATAACCTTGACGTGGCGTTACTTGTGTTTTTTCTACCGAATTGAAAAATTTAGTCAGATATTTAGCAGGATAAGGGTTAAATGGTAGAAAACATTGTGGAAAAAAAACCGAAATAAAAGCTTGCCACAAGGTGTCCAAAAATGTTCTTTGTCATGGTCGTTAAAATTCGGAGCCCTTCCTGTTTTCACTCTTTATTCACTTTACACATTAACTGCGAAATAAATGAAACAAAAGTGTCCACTCAAAAGTAAAATTCCAAATATTCAAATTTGTTTTCAACGATAAGAAAAAAAAAAACGTATCAGATGGTGGAGCACAAAGATCAGTGTTGTGCACTCTGATCTTGTTCTATATAGTCTGCCAAAACGCCTCGATCCAAGCTTAGCAGCCCTAGGGTTAAAGGTTAAGATCGTTTATATGTTTACAAGTACAACATATTGTCATGAACAGTAGTCTAAACAAGCATAATTCTATGCAGGTGCACAGCCAAAGAAGAGTATAAGGATGCAAATACCATTAACTGGAGGATTCAGGAAAGCTGCAGAAGATATTGCCATAGTTACGGGAGATGAAGCAGAATTGAAGGAGGACAACCCTCTTCAACTTGTCAGCACTAAACCAGACATTGTAAATGGCATGGTAGTATTTGAGGTTTCTCATTTTTGTATGTGAGTATATTTGTTTATTTCCATGTGAAGTTTATATAGTACTTTACCGATAAACTTGAATAATTAATTCATAGGCATATAAAATCTTGAAGAATTTAACATAACTATGTTATCATTTCATAAACAGTGCTGGCCGAAGTCCAGCAGCCTTGTATAAATGGTCCCGTATGTTGAGTGGATGACTGTGTTCTGCTATAATCAATTTCCTACGAGATTTCCGTGATGTAAACCCATTACATAGTTGTGTTTTTTTTTTTTTTTTTTTCATAGAACTTGTCAGTGATACACCAACTAGTGTGATAAGGTGATAAGCTTGCACGTGAACTGAATCACTCAGTGACCCTTAATCGCACAATAACGTATTTAATTGTCCTGAAAACAAACCTTTTTAGGAAAAGAAGGAAATGCTATTTATTACTATCAGGTAGGAATCGATTGTAGTTCAAATACAGATTCAGTTAATCTTTATTTCAGCTATGTCCCAGTACCAAGAGACAGAGTTGGATCTGCAACGAGTTTGAAAGCCGTACAAAGAGCAATTAGTATTACTATGGATCGCAAGAAAGCTGCTGCTTTTTTTTGTAGTTGCCAAGCAAATACATGTAAACGGTAGTACCAGAGTACTTTCTTATCATAATCTCCCGCTAGATGGTATTCTACAAATACACGTATTTCAAATTTGGGCATTCCGGGGGAACAGAAGAGGATTAATTTTCAAAACAACAACCGTTACTTTAAATTTCAAAATGAAATAAATGGCTACTTAATAAAACGCAACTGGTGCGATTCATTCAGCTATGATCGGCTAGCATGTAACCTATGCATCGGCCATTTGTTAAAAAAGTCCCTACATGTGTGGGAAATAGGCTAATAGCTTCGGTATAAGCCCGACTTTTCCCAAATACTGGTTGACGCGTCATAGCAGACAGGTCGAATCTTCGAAGAATATGACATTCACGGATAACGACTTTATTATTATTTCATAATCAATCCTCAAATGATCACTTGATAGCCTATGCATCGGTCATTTGTTAAAAAAGTCCCTACATGTGTGGGAAATAGGGTAATAGCTTCGGTATAAGCCCTACTTTTCCCAACTATTGGGTGATGCGTCATAGCAGACAGGTAGAATCTTTGAAGAATATGACATTCGCGCATAACGACTTTATTATTATTTGATAATCAATCCTCAAAAGATCACTTGATAGTCTGCAACAAAATGTTACCTATGTAAATTACAGTCCCTTTGATTGTTTGAATGACATTTAAACATTTTTTAAGTCATATCACGGTGACAGGTCAAACTTGATGAATTTCCTGGGTTTCACTGTTACTTGGCTACGGCTCTGAATCGCATTGCTCATGAACACTTCCTGGAAAAACCCAGCAGACCAGGTGGGGTTCGAATCCTGGTCCTCCAAGTTACGAGTTCCCCACTTTACCACGTAGGACCCAAAAGTTACACTTCCATCCAGAAACAGTTTTCAGATGCCACAAGTAATACCTTACTTTGTTGTAAGAAATATCAAAATATGAAACGACCGTTGAAACGTTAGATCCTCCATGTTTATGTGAGCAAGAAGCCGTGCGTTATTTTGGTTTCACGACTTTCTTTATCCTTTTACATAGTTTTGGCCATTCAAAAACAAACAAAAAAAAACCAAGATGAGAGCAAACAATGACCATTCTTGCTTAGAAAATGTGAACACATAAGGCTTGCTTCAAAACGGATTTTCCAAGAGTAAACTGTAGATGATCATTATTTTAGTAACAATGTCCTCGATGCTTATCACAACATATTATAACTTCGTAAGAAAACTGAAAAATGAAAGGAGTAAAATGCCAAAAGAAAGATGATTTTGAGCATCAAATCAGAATGGAAAATCAGTAATCCTTTCAGAGTCAAATATTCTGAGTACCTTAAATGAGAACGATAATTATCAGGAGCATGATTCTTAGCGTGAATAATTTACTAAAATAATTTACTACAATGCTGCCTGTCACCTTTGATTTCAGATTTCAAACATTTAATCATAGTTGAATGTTTAAGTGCTTCAAAATCCAAGGACCGTCGGAGTCATTGGGAGGGGAAAGCGTTTGAACCCCAAAATCCAGATGAAAGTGAGGAGATACTGACGGTCCCAGGAGATACATTTACTGTTAGCATAAGTGTAAGTAAAGTATCACCATTTTTTAAGGTAGCACAGGTATATCATTGCAAGCGATGAAGTTTCGTGAATTATCATACACCCAACACACTACTATACTTTTTATTATTTTATTAAATGTATCTGCTTTTGTCAAAATAATCGGATAGTTTTACAACATCACCAAAAATAATGAGACTGGTCAAAAAAAAATCCTCGATTGTAGTAAGGAAATATGCAGGCATTTTACACTCCAGTTCTCACAGTCTAGTGTTGTTTACCACTCCTTTTCTTTCTATATTTCACATACAAAATTCAAATTTAGGACCGTTAATACTGATTCTGAAGTACTAATATACAGTACAACTGCCTTAGCTATGAAAATAATCATCTGTAGACTGCTGGAGCAATACATCCATAGACATTTACCTGTTAAATGTTTATTTGCTTATCTGTTCATATTTTTATATCTATTTCTGAAGAATGTCAATTATTAGACTATTGTTATCAGTGATGACGATATGTAAAAAATCATAAATCAACATCTGTGTTTTTAACGTCTCTACAATTGATTTGTCGCAGTATATTTCTTCATTTGTCACTCATATAGTAAACTTGCATAAAATGAAGTTAACAATATAAATCAGCTATTGTAGACGTTATGCCTGTAGAAGACAAAATGCATGACTGTAAAAATAGATAGTACTCTACATTTTCAAACATTTAGTTACTGATTGTTTGCACCTTACATTCTTGGAGCAAGTTCTACATAGCACTCTAAAACCCCAAGATTTGACTGATTGTTCAACGAACCCAAGTTTGACATGGTCATCCCCTGGCTGCTGAATAAATATACGAGATGATGAATAAGACGGTATACAATAATTATTCACAGGGAAATGCTCAGTTTGAAGAGGAGACAGATGAAAACAGAAAGCTAACCTTTTCCCCATGTCGTGCCAGTTTTCAGGGTTTTACGGTTATATTGAATAACAATGTGGATCAGGAAAAAGACGCCCTTATAGATGTCATCATCAATAAACAGCAAACTGATGGAGGAAATAAAGAAGTAACGAGACTAAAGGTTCAACTACATCCACCCATACTGGACCTGCCAAGTCCTGAGAGCCAAGGCAGACTGACTGTACCACGTAAGCTCTTTAACACTAGTGTATTGACTGAGAAATTTGTCCATTAATGAACATGAGATACCTGTCATAAAAGCTTGAGGTAGCACAATCTAAACATGAAAGTAGTCGTGCATGAATTTCTATACTGGTATTCGTTTGAGGTCTACATCTATCCGATTTCTGTACTTAAGGCTTTTTGTGATATTTTATCAAGTGCCTCGATGCATTTTACATATAATGTAAAGGAAAGGAAATAATTTGTTCGGGTCCAATTTTGAACCGAAATATGTCAAGAGTCGAGCTCACATCGCTGTTCAACACCCAAATTTCACTTGATTTACGCTCATATTTTAATTTGACTTCTTCGTTGTACATCAACATGCCGTCGACCCACACGTTTGTTTTCATAATATGCTACATTCGATTGTTATTATTTCCAGACTGTATGTGACATATCTTACAATTTCAAAGTTTTCATAGAGAAGATCTGACTAATTTCTGTGAAAAAGCATGGTCAGTTTACACTAGACATTGTTGTCCAATATACTCAAAACTTCGGTCAAAATTCTTCAAGACTGGAAGGATTACATTGCTTGGTGGTTGACCAGTCTGTCATTTTTTTTTCTGTCTGCCTTTCTATTTATTCACAATATAACAATTCAGTGAATGCCTAGCTAACAAAAACGATATATTTACTTTTGCAACTTAGCGAAGATCTTAGAGGCAGGTGCGTTCTTACGAACAAAGTCCGTAACAAAGAAACAAATGAATTCACATCTCAAATACAAACCGTATCTGGAGAGATTCGAACCCTTGAAGGGACAAATAACTTTGTTCTTCGAGGATTGAAATACCAATATCATAACCACTGAGCCAAAGAGAATTCTCTCTGGCGCTGTTGTCAGGTATCGGTTTTATACTGGAAAGCTATGCAGTAAAGAAATAACAAGCAACTGCTTTTTTGTTATATCATTTATCACAGCTGTCTAACACATGGGCAATAAGCGACCAAAAGCTGATTCTGTGCGCTTCAATAATATATTCATTTGAGACTTTTTGCTTTTTTGACACTTCGGATTTCTTTTACATGTATTCTATGTCTATGTTAGTTGCTGTTTTCTTTGGGCTTACAGTTTCGTTTTGTTTCTCTTATAATTTCATGAACGCAAATGACTAGTGTATATGAAAACCTAAAATGGCTCCATATAATAGTTTTTTTTTTCCCCATAACACATTTGCATATTTTGAAATGGAAATGCGACGTTATATTGACTACAGATAAGTACGGGACAACGTGTTGTCTTGATGTGCGACACACCAAGATATTTGTTAATACTTTAGTAGTTTACGGATCGGCCAAGTTGCTTATATGACGCAGGGGGCTAAAAAAGCTCTCCAATGTAACTAAAGCACCAGAAAAGAGACGAAATATAAGCTACCCATATAGCTTGTGAAGGAAATGAAGAATGAACCAACCTTTTTTTTTTTGGCAGATATGAAGAAACATTTCAAAGGTACGCACGTTTATTTGAATACATTTAACTTACATACGAGAAATAGAGCAAGATAGATAAGAAAGTAACCCTATCTGCTACTAACAGAGCTCCAAATCAGATGGACTGATGGTATTCTAAAGTCTTTGTTTCTCTTCGAAACCCTATTATTGGTATTCATTTGAATTGTCTTGACAAGACGATTCTAATAAGTACCCATACCATAGGGTTAAGTGGTGAATGATTAATACTTTCAGGATTGAAATCAAAATCACTCCCTCTATCTGGAGGTCCGATTTATATAATAAACTGTAGCAAAAAAAAAATTGCCAGTGAAAAAAGGCAGACCTTTTTTCAATAGATGCTTAACTTATTACGCCCCCCCCCCCCATTATTGAATGGATTGGACTTTGTGACACTACAAATAACTGTTTTCTAACTTTTTAACTTCTAACACGTATTTGTACCATTGCCCGTTTTGTGGTTATGCTCGTATATGTGTCAAATGAGCTTGATTTTTACGTTTAGTTACTATGTCCGCTCCTTTGTGATTAACGGTGTAGTTTCTTACTTATTTGATTTACACTAGTTTTCACATAACCCTTACCCTATACGAAGATGACGTTTTTAATAGTAGCTTCTTTTGTCTGTATAGCTTGATTGCAAAGAGGACCTAGTGTAACTTGGATCTAACACTCGCGGCCACTTGATTTTATCATTTTTATACAGATTTTTTTTCGTTGCACGTGATATTGTTCATATAGATCTTGTAATTGAGAAAAGTATTCACAGTAAGATCATTACTTATTTAACCTTTACCTGATACGCCAATTTGAGGCTCTTCCATTTAAGCAGCAAATAAAGATATGATGTCAAAAATATGGACAAATGAGGATACAAATATCTGATTGAGTGGAAAACATTGTGGGAAAATGAGAAATTGCTCGTTACAAGCAATTTCTCCCTTTCCCACAATGTTTTCAAAAGCTGTCTGTTGTTGATACGTCAAAATGAGTATCTGTGGAGTAAAGGGTTAAATAAATAACAGTTTTGATGATAATCACACAGTACTATGTGGAAAATGACATTTTATACTCACTTTATATATCATTGTCAGCCGACAGACGATCATGAAGTGTCAAATCTATTTTCTTTTAATTTTGTACAGCATTCAAATT
This sequence comes from Tridacna crocea, assembly GCA_943736015.1. Taxonomy (NCBI): domain Eukaryota; kingdom Metazoa; phylum Mollusca; class Bivalvia; order Cardiida; family Cardiidae; genus Tridacna; species Tridacna crocea. The sequence goes on along the minus strand of OX031066.1, from coordinate 3,378,989 downwards.
CCGCTTCATCTAAATTAGAAAAAAAATATGAGCATCAAACTTCGGTTGTAACTATAAATCATATAGATATTTTATCAGAAATATGGTGAAGATACATGTAAATGAGCTAAATACCTTTTGGGATACAGAGCTTTACTATATTTTACTATGATTGGATTGCTTCACTACTTTCATACAGATGAAGACCAAACTTTGGTTGGTTATTTCCGTTTATTTATCGTCGCTACCGGTTGCCCATCTGAGCGACGCCCCCAGAAGACGGTTAGTGGTTACTCTGGATAGTTCAAGGATACAGGTCGAAACTACTGAGAGCTTCGCAAGGTTCTTTAACGTGCTCGCCGTATAGCACCGTCACACGGGACCTCGGCTTAATGTCTCATCCAAAAGACTATTAGTAATTTTAGTTGGCCAGCCGGGGATTCGAACCCACAACCTGTAGTGACCCGAAACATTGTGTTCACGAGTCCTACGCTCTACCTACTTAACTATATCGGCTGGTAGACCAAACTTTAGGCAATGACTCTATTGCCTAAAGACCAAAGTTTGGTTATTTGCGTTTATTTATCGTCGCTAACGGTTGCCCATCAGAGCGACGCCCCCAGAAGACAGTTAATTGTTACGGGGGATAGTGCAAGGACACAGGTCGAAACTACTGAAAGCTTCGTCTGGTTCTTTAACGTGCTCGGCGTATAGAACCGTCACACGGGACCTCGGTTTAATGTCTCATCCGAAAGACTATTAGTTATTTTAGTTGGCTAGCCGGGGACCAAAGTTTAGGCAATAGACTAATATAAAAGAAACTGATATGATAATTTAGTTTAGGTTACGGTAGTAGTCCTGTAACATTTCTAGCGCAACATGGAACAAAATTTCTTCATAGTTGATTAATACGAATTCATACTGATATAGTATTTTTGCACATTTTACCCGACCAGAAATAACTTTGATGTCTATCTTGAAATTAATTTTTGATACTTTTGTAAGTTTCCAAAAAAGGGAAGTAACAATCATTTTCCTTTGTAATAAGAATATAGTCGTTTTAGATTCATAAATGATACTCTAAGAAGGCAAAAAAAAATTACTTCGATTAAGATTGTGGAGTAGTACTCATTTTCAATCGTGGCAATTTTTTAGGATAATATTATAGTGGAAATAGCTGAATTCTATTATGGGTCCACCACCTTAAAATAAAAAAAAAACCGGTATTTGTTGCCAAAAATAAAATTTTATTTTCTTTTAAATCAGAACAGCAAAGATTCACTTTTGAAAGAGAACTGTGTTACAACTTGAAAATTGTTGACATATTGGCAGCGAAAGTGTGTGTTAATGTTAGGACCATTATTACCATCATCTTATGCATGACAAGTCCTTATTCTTTCTCAGAAAAAAAATCAAAGCAAAATTTTCGGTCCTTTGTCGCAAAAACGATACACCAAGGGAGAGAAATGAGTGTTCATAAGCCAAAAAAGAGTAGACAAAACCAGACTTGATTACGTTTGAAAACGGGTTACATAAAAACAACGATTAATGAGGTGAGAGTACAGAAAGGCATCGGGTATGCTACACAGGAAACCCTTTGTTTCATGCATTCCTAGCAATACTTTCGTATGGAATCTTTCTGATTGTATTTCAGCCGGGTTTAAAAATTGAACTACATGTTCTTCTGGTTAAATAGCTGAACCTAAGAAAAATTGGATCTCTGGAATAGATCTTAGTTATGATAGATTGACTGTAAATGAGCTATTCTCCGTGCAGAAGAGGTCTTATTCATTCCGCATAGGTTAACCTGGTTTTAACGTTTAGCTCTTGATCGATTGTCTTTATGCCAATGGCCCATTATACCTCATATTTTGGTCGGTTGCTTTAGAAAGAAGAATTATGTGCTATTTGTTGGTATAATGAAAAACAGAAATGCATTTACCTCATTTAGACAAACTTCGGCTCATATTCTGGTAGCCCTATAACACATAACTACGGTACTTTTACAAAAAGGTGTGTTACACGCAAAGCAGACGTAGCTTTCATTTATTTTTTAGGCGTAGGTGTATGATCTCACGTTTGACCTACTTTAAGTACTTTGAAGAAATGAATTGTTACTTGGTATGTGATTGGCTAAACATTATGTAAACTGCTAAAAAAAAAGTTTAACGATAGTGGATAAAAGTTTTCATTACTAAAAATCACGCAATGATCACATTTTCCTGTGTAAAGTTGTACTTTGTGGCCATGCAGGTGTTAAACTCGGGCAAGGCATCCATAAACGAAATGATTTTAATAAACGATTAGCAATGAGTATTGGCGAGTGTTCTATTTTGTTTAATGTAAGAGATTTAGTACCCATTTTTCTCGCGTAAAACCAAACACGAACTACAACGACAGGCGTCCTCTCTGTTGTCTTGCACGAAAACGGGTTGTAAATAACTGATTTCGTTTCGTTTCTTGTTTCAATGAAATAAAAAGGTATTATGTCTTGAATTTGGGGATTCAATTCGCAACACGAATAACTATGCCTATCTAGGCAGAAAATCGGTTGTATTGCGTTATAGCTTAGAAACTGAGTTTCTATTGAATTATACCTAATAAGAATAGGTGGGTGTGGTCAGGCATTGAGGGGATTGATAACAAGCCACCTTCTAATAACGACAAAGCATCGATGTGTAAAAGGTGCTTCATTTTTCAAGAAAACATGCTTCCCGATTCTTTTAAAAATGTTATTGAAAATCTGTTTTCAACCATACATAAAAACAATTCAAAAGAGGCAAACTGTTTTCTTAATTTCTCTACATAATACAAATGAATTGAAATATTCATATCCCAGTGCCTCTTACACCGTCTATCTTTTTTTCAAAGATATTCATTGTTTATAATCATTCTAAGGTTACATTTTACGTCAAGTCGCATTTAGATAGAATATGTTTCGTTCCTTTTTGTTCCAGTTTGAATTAGGTCTATCAGCTAGCTTTATATATGACAATAATTGTAGGTACATCACTTGCAGAAATCTACTCGGATGAAGACCGATCCCAGAGCAGACTGTCACTTGCTTCAGCTGTCCCTCGTTCAAAAGAAAAAGAACTCGGTAAAGAAACGAAGGGAAAGTTATATAAACTTGTAAATCTCTACAAACCAAAGCTAGGAAGGCGTAAATAAGTGGACGCTGTCTTTACTGATAAAGTTTACCCCAATCTTTGGTTTACACGGCTTTAAAACCCCATTTTTGAGATCTTTCGAACGTACCTTTCGGAAATAGGCTATATGAAGAAAGCCTGAGAAAGAATATCATAATATTGCCTCATTCTTCTACATGTTTCAAAAGAAGACGGAGGCAAATGACATTGGCAAAAAAAAAAAGAATTAAAAATTAACAGACGGATACTTCAGTGCTTAGAAACTGAGCTTAGAAACTGAGTTTCTATTGAATTATACCTAATAAGAATAGGTGGGTGTGGTCAAGTATTGAGGGGATTGATAACAAGCCACCTTCTGATAACGACAAAGCGTCGATGTGTAAAAGGTGCTTCATTTTTCAAGAAAACATGCTTCCCGATTCTTTTAAAAATGTTATTGAAAATCTGTTTTCAACCATACATAAAAACAATTCAAAAGAGGCAAACTGTTTCCTTAATTTCTCTACATAATACAAATGAATTGAAATATTCATATCCCAGTGCCTCTTACACCGCCTATCTTTTTTCAAAGATATTCATTGTTTATAATCATTCTAAGGTTACATTTTACGTCAAGTCGCATTTAGATAGAATATGTTTTGTTCCTTTTTGTTACAGTTTGAATCAGGTCTATCAGCTAGCTTTATATATGACAATATTTGTAGGTACATCACTTGCAGAACTCTACTTGGATGAAGACCGATCCCAGAGCAGACTGTCACTTGCTTCAGCTGTCCCTCGTTCAAAAGAAAAAGAACACGGTAAAGAAACGAAGGGAAAGTTAGATAAACTTGTAAATCTCTACCAACTAAAGCTAGGAAGGCGTAAATAAGTGGACGCTGTCTTTACTGATAAAGTTTACCCCAATCTTTGGTTTACACGGCTTTAAAACCCCATGTTTGAGATCTTTCGAACGTACCTTACGGAAATAGGCTATATGAAGAAAGCCTGAGAAAGAATATCATAATATTGCCTCATTCTTCTACATGTTTCAAAAGAAGACGGAGGCAAATGACATTGGCAAAAAAAAAAAGAATTAAAAATTGACAGACGGATACTTCAGTGCTTAGAAACTGAGCTTAGAAACTGAGTTTCTATTGAATTATACCTAATAAGAATAGGTGGATGTGGTCAAGCATTGAGGGGATTGATAACAAGCCACCTTCTAATAACGATAAAGCGTCGATGTGTAAAAGGTCCTTCATTTTTCATGAAAACATGCTTCCCGATTCTTTTAAAAATGTTATTGAAAATCTGTTTTCAACCATACATAAAAACAATTCAAAAGAGGCAAACTGTTTCCTTAATTTCTCTACATAATACAAATGAATTGAAATATTCATATCCCAGTGCCTCTTACACCGCCTATCTTTTTTCAAAGATATTCATTGTTTATAATCATTCTAAGGTTACATTTTACGTCAAGTCGCATTTAGATAGAATATGTTTCGTTCCTTTTTGTTCCAGTTTGAATTAGGTCTATCAGCTAGCTTTATATATGACAATATTTGTAGGTACATCACTTGCAGAACTCTACTTGGATGAAGACCGATCCCAGAGCAGACTGTCACTTGCTTCAGCTGTCCCTCGTTCAAAAGAAAAAGAACTCGGTAAAGAAACGAAGGGAAAGTTAGATAAACTTGTTAATCTCTACAAACCAAAGCTAGGAAGGCGTAAATAAGTGGACGCTGTCTTTACTGATAAAGTTTACCTCAATCTTTGGTTTACACGGCTTTAAAACCCCATGTTTGACATCTTTCGAACGTACCTTACGGAAATAGGCTATATGAAGAAAGCCTGAGAAAGAATATCATAATATTGCCTCATTCTTCTACATGTTTCAAAAGAAGACGGAGGCAAATGACATTGGCAAAAAAAAAAAAAAAGAATTAAAAATTGACAGACGGATACTTCAGTGATATGTCCTTGCCAATTGTATGATTATTGTTCTTTGTAAAAGTCTATGGATTTTGCATTTTTTCCCATATAAAACTTGCCAAAAAGCAAAACATCTATCACATGATATAGAGAGCCATTGAAGCCGCATGGAAGTCAGGTGGTGGTATGTTTATATCATTTTCACTTTACACTTTACAACCGTAGACAGCCGTATCTCGGTAGCCCAGTCGTCGTCGCAAGAGGTCACATCCAAGCTCTACCCAACCGTTTTCGAGGATTGATGTTTGTGACAGTTTTCATACCTTTCTCATCTGCTGACCATTGTTTCCCAGTTGCTGTGTATATAGGTAGCCATTGGCATGGAAACAATGTTGTTTGATATACTGATTACAGACAATGAATCATAGGACTGCATTGTTAGATGCATTGTCAACCATGATATAACTGAAATAATGCTGAGAATGGCGTTTAACAACAAACAGTCAACTAGAACCACCGTGAAATACATCACCTACAACAGAACATTTAAAGTTGCTTTCAGAATTAACGAATGAATGCAATCAATCTTAAGAGCCTAGAATGATTTTCATTGTTTTCTATTTTCTTTCATGAGCCTGGGAGATATAATGTAAATGTTTTGATATGAATACGTATTCTAGCAATTATATTCTATCTTTTTAGCTGTATGCCCTGTACTGATACAGTTTAGGGCATATCAACCTTTAAAGATGTGATGACTCTTCGGCAAATCTATCTTATGTGATTTCATGCCAATATTCTACTGTTTTAGATGCCTTATTCGGACATATACATGTAATTACTAAATTTTTCATAATGTTTAAGGGCATAACAATGATGTATTTTTGGATATTTTATCCAAATTGATATGTCTTTTGGGCCGCAGGCCTCTTACAGGCAATAAAATATATTGCATTGTATTATTGTATTGAAAAAAGAGTAATACGGTGTATAGATACATAGTAGTTTTAAGCTAGATATACTATTGTTTTTTCTTCAATACAACGTAGATGATAAAGAGGACAGTTACAGAAAACCTGTTGATAATTATTTTGATGAGATCTCAAATATTATCATAAGGTGAGAGGTCTGTTGCTTACGAACATGCTCAAAGGCATATCCGGTTTCTATTTTGAAAAAAAAATGGTTAGTCAATTTACTAGCACGATTTAATTCACAGAATGTCCATTTTAGTTTTTGCAAGTTTTACGCTCGGTCTTACGGTTATGCAAGATTCAAAGGTCTTCCTGGAAATAGTCAGAAAGAGACAGTAGTGGTTGGTTCTACACAATCTTCTTCATTTCATGAATTGCAAGTACATAAATCAAATATACTAATTACAAATGAATGACATAATCTTATGAAAATAATGAGCTTTAACATCAAAGCAATAACAAAAGCTAATTTATGATAGGTAGGGAATAAACTCGCTAGCCTGTAAAAGGCACCAAAACCTGTTCTTTAAATATCTGAGTGATTTAGTAAAAGGTAACTAATAGATAAGGAGGCACATTGACTTGATAGACTTGATATATTACATGTAAACTTGTTCTCAATGTTTTCAATTCTGCCTTTCAAAAACTATATGATTATTCTTATAGAATAATCATAATAACAACATCAGAACCATTTTTTAATAGAAAATAACATGAAACATTTACTGTACACATTTTATAATCTTAAATTAAATCCCTTTACTATGCGATGAGAATATGTGAAGAAAAATAATTTTCTTAACAACCAGTATCTATTTCAAATCTGACTCACAAATGTTTCCAAAATCATGGATGGATATCAAGGTTAATTATCAAAAGTTTGTACAACTAAGAAAAATTCAGAGCAATCATTTCTTTTCCACATGTAATTCAACAATGTTTCCAAGATAATTACCATGACAAATAGTTGAATTGAAGATACAAAGTTTCTTGTATGATCCTTAAATTCTAAAACAAAGATATAATTTTTAATCAATCAGAATGTCTGCAGAAAAATACAGAAATATTAATTATGTCAAATAAAAAGAAAGAATAATATATGTACATACCTGGAAATAGTCAGAAAGAGACAGTAGTGGTTGGTTCTACACAATCTTCTTTATTTCATGAATTGGTAGAAGTTAGTTTTCCAACCACATTTATACCCCTTTCACTAATCCCAGCTGAAAGCGTGTTTGTCACCTTTGACATACCAGGGTGATTATAATAAAAACATTATCAGATTAATAAATTGATCACAAAAGGCAAAATATCTTATTCCAATCTAAGCTTACTGTTGAAATGTAAGTGTGAATTCTTCAAATTCTGCATAATCAAGCAAGGCTTTTAGACTGTCTGATCTCCTTTAAAGAAAAATGGGGAAGAAAGAATAATTCTCTCCTTCATTGCCATATCAAATAAGTTGCTTAGCCTTTTAATCACCAAACCAGATGACTGTCTTTTTTTCTCTAAGAAAATAGGCTTGAAACCCATGATACAATACTTATAGTCTTAAAATAGTTGTCACTTTCAAAAAGAAGTAAGTAGATAAAGATCAGACATTATACAATATTATTTAAGAGTTACCTAATTTGTGTAACCCTTAATCTATGGCATAATATCTTCCCCGGTCTTCAAAGACTCTGGTCCCCAAAGTTTAGTTTTCTGTGGGAACTGTTTATTGATGCAACCACTAGAGATACAATGTATCAAAAAAACACAAAATCATTGTGAAAATACGATATATAGAGAGAAGGAACTAGCTAATGGAAACATTATTTAAATTACAACAATAACTAATTATAATATACAAAAACAATGGGTAGTCTTGCCATTTACATGCTTGTCCATATTTATTTTGTATTTTGTGCATTGGGATCATCATACCATGATGTCGCTTATAAATGTAAACAAAGAAAGGCTGTCTGAGTATATGCTTGATATGGTAAGCTTGAAGTAAAGTAATATTTACAACAGAGTCAATTTCAATGATGTCACCAGTCAGAGTATTTCTAACAGCAAAACCTGGCCATACAATATGCAATTTTGAACTCAACCAAGCTTTTATGACATGCAAATCCGTAATATCACTAGGTACTTGAACATGACAATAGTCTGGACAAATGGGTAACATTAATATGTCTATAAGGACACACTGTTTTCCATTTGTGATTTCCAGACAAATGGAACAAGTAGTTGTGAACTTATAGTACTTCCAACCAACTATCAGTAAAAGTAGCACACTAACAACTAAAAGAATGAATATGATATGATCCCATGTGGACTCAAGCAGAAGAAAAGTTTACTGAAGATAGTTTCTTTACCTTCGAGCTCATCATTTTGTGTATATGTAAAAGATGGTATAGAGGTTACTGCTGCTTTAATACTACGAACTTGCTGTAGCAACAATACACTTGAAGCTAGTTTACGAAGCTTGAATATTGTGTGAATGAGAAGCACTGCCAATATTGCAGATACACTCATACTAACTATAATTAAAATATCATTGGTTGATGGCCAATTTGATTCAATATCAATTTGTCCATCTAGTAGGGGTTCTACTAACGATTGAAAAACTTGAACATTATTCTTTGCAGCTTCTGCCATTTTCTGTATGCTTAAATGTTGTTTTGAGTCAGCTGCTATGATATCTGACATTTTATGTTTATAAACTTTAAATTGTGGAAGCGTAACGTTAACAGGTATGGATGACAAAGTGTCAGCAAGGATGTTGTTGGCAACCTGATCATCAAAGAAATGCTGTAATACAGCCAAATTTACAGGATGAACAATAGTTGTCACATTATCAGTATATTTGCATGATCCAAGCCGTGGTGGTATATAATGTTGTGATGTGGAGACAGAGCATTTACATGGCACATTTATAATACAAAAATCACAACCAGTTAACATGCTATGTGAATTTAAACAATTAAGCGATAGCAAAGGTGTTTTGTATAGTAATAGGACATTTGACTCAAGTTCTCTAATTTTAGGAGAAATGGAGTTTTCCAGAAACCTGAAGTCACATTGAGCTTTAGCCTGACTTTTGTCATTTCCAAAGATTGCAAGGATGCAAGATTTGGAGGTTACCGGCTTCAGTATTAAGTTGAATGGACAATATTTGACTGTTTCACCTCTACAATAAGAGAATTCAAAATCGCTTCCTGCGAAATAGAACTGTTTGTCATGTTATGACAAAGTATTTTGGCAAGTCCAATAGCTGAGTTGCATGAGTTGAAGAACTGTTCAGCGGTACTGGCATTGCAATGACTTGAAAGAAGTTTAGTGGGTCTTGATGAGATGAAATTGGTATTTTTATTGTCACATAGATCTTAGAGTTGTTCCTTGCAACAAGGAATTGACAATCTGAATATATGTGATTGATATTTTGAATATTTACATAAAATCCATGGAATTTTGTGTTCAAAATTTCTTGTATATCCTGCTTGGTGGAACTCATCACATGCTGTGGTATCAGCAAGGGAGATAATTTCCCATTCATGAGATCAGATACACCAAGCTTCAGCTCTTCCAATTGATGGCTTAGCCGAGCACTTGTTTGTATTTGACCTGTAAGGACGGACATTAGATACTCAAATGTCTCTTCCAAATTCAAAGCAGTGGTGTGCAGTTGTCTTTGGATGTATTTAATGGCTAGCATGTTATCCTGAATACCACTCATGAGGTTATCCATGCGAGAGTTAGCTGTGGATATGAATGAGCTTAGCTGCTGTTCTTGATGTACTAGTGACTTGGCCATATTATTTGTTATCTGATTAATTCTATTCATGTGGTTCGCTAGGACATTCACATCTTCCATTGTAGCCGTTCCAAACAAACCACGTGACAATTTGCCCACAAATGGTAGTAAAGAGCGTCTACTATGGGACTTTGGAAGGGATCCTTCCGGTATTAGTTCCTTAATGAATTGGACCGTAGTATTCAAACGTGAGGCAGTCTGTGATCGAATGCTATCAATTTGTGATATGACATGTCCTATCATTGCACATGTTACATTGTCTCTTTGACATTTTGGATTACGAATCATGTTGAGTTTAGGAGGTAAGTCAATAACAAATGTATGATACCAGAAATCAGTGGCTACAACAATTGGTTCTTTTGCTTGAAACACAACCCCATAGTTTATTCTTTGAACCATTTGCTTGCTACTACAAGGAGAAGCAAAGTCAAGTAGAAGTAGGATTGCAAAAATCCATCCAACACTCCAGAATCCTGAAAGTAAGAAAAGAAGTTGTGAGTTCATGGGGTGAAAGAGAGAGACAACAAGATAGGAGTTGTCCTTCACCACAAGAATCACTTTGAGAAAAGATAGAGGATAGATTGCCATGGCCTTTAGGATTCAGAATGGTGGACTTTGTACTCTACAAGGTTTTTACTCATTCTTGCAGAAGAATTTTGGGAGACACTTTCTTTTGCGTTTCATTCCGAACTTTGTGTAATGTTTCAAGTAAGTATCGATTGCATACTTTGGAATATTTGCGTCTAGTTCCCATTCTCTAGTACCATCTGGCCACTGAATTCTGTATCTTTGCCGACCACCTTTTTTATTTGCTTTTATGATTCTAATATTACTCATATCTTTAGAATGCTCATGTCCTGTAATACTGTCCTCATGTGAGTCATTTGTACTGTTATCATTCTCAGTCTGATTTTCTTGGGATTTCTCATGGTTGTGAAATGGATTGTTATTGTCCAAATGACCTTGAGCATTTTCATCCCTATCGACTGGCCTTTTGTCATAAAATTTTAATCTAGTGGCATTTATAAGAGATCTCTTTATTTTATTGTTTTGGAGATCTTTAATTTTGTATGTGAAATTTGGTCCTATTTCGACAATTCTGAACGGACCTTCCCATTTGTCTGTTAGCTTTGCTGACATGCCCATAGGAACTTTGCCTTGTTTAATAAGAACAAGATCACCTATGCCGAAATCGGGGGCTTTTGCCTTTTGGTCATGCAATCTTTTAGACTTGACCTGTGCTTCCTCCAAATTTTTCTTGGCAGTGTCTTTCACTAATTTTAGTTTCTCTAGCAGATTTTCAAAGTACTGCCTTACATTTGTATTCAAAGTAGGCTTTGGAAGCAATGAAGTATCGATTGGTAAGTTCATTTCTCTTCCAAACATTAGCTGAAATGGACTAAAGCCTGATGTTTCAGTGCAGGGGGTTGATCTGAATGCCATCATAACACTAGGGAGAAAGGATGGCCAGTTTTCCTGATTTTTACTGATGTAAGCCCTAAGTGTCTGAATCAGTGTACTGTTAGCCCTTTCTACTGTTGCATTAGTCTGAGGGTGGTAACTGCTTGTATGGTGTCGTTTGACTTCAAAAAGCTCACACAGTGCAATTACCAGCTTAGACATGAAATTTTTCCCACGGTCTGATACAATGGTTCTTGGAGCACCATATCTCGTGAAAATTTCATTGTAAAGTATATCTGCAATTTCTTGAGCTTCCTGAGTTCTCAACGGGAAAGCTTCAGTCCACTTAGAAAAACTGTCAACAACTAACAGTACATACTGAAACCCCTGTTTTGACTTAGGAAGTGAGCATAGAATATCTATGTGTAGACGGGCAAATACATCTTCAACCGGCAGAGGACTTAATGGTACAGTTGGCCTATTTCGCTCTACTTTTACTCTTTGACATATATCACATGAGCTCACATAGTCATGAATATCTTGGTACATTTTTGGCCACCAGTATTTTTGCTTTATAGCTGCAAAAGTTCTCTTAACCCCAAAATGACCACCACCAGCTTTACAATCATGATATGCTGTGAGAATTTCCTTACGTTTACACTGTGGGACAGCTAATTGTAAGATCATGTTTTCTTCTTTTATAATGTTGTCAACTTTCTTGATTCGTGGAGTAAATATGTGATACAGGACATTATTTAGGAGAACGTACTGATTTTCTGAAACTACAGATATTACATTGGCTTTTGCTTTGTCTTCAGGTAGTATACCTTTGTCTAGATATTTGATGATATCACTGAAATCAGGACACTTATTCTGTATTTCATATAATTCTTTGTTTGGTTCTAAATCACCACATCCTATCGAGTTTACACTAGGAGAATTTTTATATTCAAATGTTACTTCTGTATACAGTGACTGGTTTTCATCGAAATGATATATTTCTGAGCTGTTTTCAGTATTTAAATTATTAACATTAGAAGAGTTAGGTTGATCAGACTCATTCCTCAGTTCAGGACTTGGGTTATTTTTGTTGGGAAGCCTGGTGTAATCAAGTCGAGATAATGCATCTGCATTTTGATGTTGTATGCCTTTTCGGTGTTTTATAGTGAAATTGTAGCCTTGTAATTTTATACTCCATCTTGCCAAACGGCCTGTTGGTTCTTGCTTATTCATTAGCCATTGCAGAGCCGAATGGTCTGTGACAACCGTGAAGTGTTTATGAGTCAAGTAATGCTTAAAGGCTTCTACACCGCTGATCACAGCTAAGCATTCTAACTCAGTAACACTCCAGTTCTTTTCTTCCGGACGAAGAGCTCTACTGCCATAGCACACAACATACTCTCGACCACTTTCATCAATTTGCCCCAAAACATAACCCAAAGCCAACCCGCTTGCATCAGTAGACAGCTTGAATTCCTTATTCATGTCTGGAAATCTTAATATTGGTGGGCTTATTAGAGCAGTTTTAAGTGTCTCAAATGCATTTTGGCAATCAGTAGACTAATCTGATGAAGAAAATGATTTGTTAATCTCCTTCTTCAGCAGTGCATTTAAGGGTACTGCAATTTTTGCAAAGTCCTTCACAAAACGTCTATAATAATTACATAGACCTAAAAACCCACGTAGCTCTTTTTGGGTTTTTGGAGTTGGGAAGTTTTTAATTTTGTCTGCCTTAGCACTGTCTACAAGCACACCATTTTTTGTGACTGTATGACCTAAAAACATAACGTTGTCTACACAGAATTCACATTTACTAGGTTTAAGAGTCAAATTAGCATCCCTTAATCTTTTGAAGACCTCATTTAAATGGACCAAATGCTGCTGAAAGTTTGAACTGAATATTAAGATATCATCAATATAGCAGAGTACGAACTTCCAATTAAGACCTCTGAGCACCAAGGACGTTAACGACTGAAATGACTTTGGGCTGTTTCGAAGACCAAAAGGAAGCCGTGTGAACTCAAAGACACCTTCATGTGTTACAAAAGCTGACTTGTGACTAGTGCTAGGATCTAAGGGTATTTGAAAGTATGTTGTAAAGATTTTTGCATTAGATTCCCCAATTGCATCAAAAACATCTTCCACACGGGGCAAAGGGTGTGAGATAGGAATAGTAACTTGATTAAGCTTCCTGTAGTCGACTGCAAATCTCCAAGAACCATCCTTTTTCTTGACGAGAACCACTGGTGAGTTCCACTCAGAGGTTGATCGCTTTATAAGATTTGCATCCAACATTTCATTTGTTTGCTTCTCAATTTCAGCCTTTTTGATTGGATCTTGCCGATAAAAGCGCATGTGTACTGGCTTTGCCCCAGGAAAAGTTTCAATTTTATGTGTAAGTTTGTCTGTTTTGCCGATTTCAGAGAGCTCGGTTGCAAAAACATCTTTGTTTTTATTCAGAAATCTCCCTAAAACTTGTTTTTCAGTACTATTTATAGCACAATTATGAAGATTAAAATTTATGGTTTTCTCTTTTGAGTTATTGCCCTTTTTTGATGGAGCTGCAGAAGCACTACTGACATTTTCAGCCACATTTGAATCATTACTGTTGCCAAGTTGAAAGGTCTCTGACTCAATCAGATTGACTGTAGCAATAATTCTATTTGAAGGCAGATATACTGAATTTGAAGTGGGGTTGACTAGCCGCATAACTCCTTTCCTTTGGTTTAGGGTAATTAAACAGCGAGCTCCACTTAAATTAAGATTTTTAAGGTTTTGTGACGGTTCTAAAAGAATTGTTTTATTATATAAATCCCCTGAAATTTTTACTGGAATGACGCTCTCTGAGTGAGCCTGGATTTCGACTGCCTTAATATTTCGTGCATATCCGAATTTACTATCACTTATTAGACTGACAGAAACAGTTTTATCACACAGGGTCAGTACTTTCCTATGGAAGTCGATGTTAGCACCATAAGTTTTTATAAAATCTATTCCAAGAATAATAGGATGGTGTAAGTGTTCCAAAACAATGAAATTTTGAGAAAAAGTACACTTCCAATTTTTAGACTCAACTCCACTTGACCTGATACTTGATGCTTTTCACCACCAACACCTATTATTCGAGAAATTGTTGAAGGCTTCAGCTGGAAATTTTGTTTAAACTTTTGAAGCATGGAACTCTGTATACAAGAGACACCAGCACCTGAGTCTATCAGGGCTTGGGTTCTCCTGCCACAAATTTCTACCAAAATTGTGTTGCGGTTAAGTGAGGTTGCGACATTAATTTCTTCCTTAGTTTCTGGCCTTAAATTGCTGCTAGAGCCCTTGTCTGGCATTTTCCTATCCATGAAAGATTTACTCTCAGGGATAGGGGCGCACCTTCATTGAGACTTATTCTGCATGTCACGTTTTCTTTTAAAGCATGTATCATAATAATGATTTGATTTCCCACAGTAACTACAAATTCTACCAGTAGCTGGACAAGTATCAAAAGAACGGCAAGACTTACCCTCACATCTAGTGCATGGGCGTTGATCTGTTCCGTGTCTTTCTGTGTCTCTACGGCGCCATGTCTGTGGGGGCTCCTTGTATGCCTTTGGTTCTGAAGTTGACCGCAAAGCCATGACATCTGCAAGTTGGGCTGTGACACTCTCGATCACCCTTCTTGAAATAGCGTCGACTGACAGGGCTGATGCTGAGGCAGTAGAAGCCAAAGTCCTCTCTGCAAGTGTTGCAGCTATCCTCAGCTCCTCTAAAGTTTGTTTATTTTGGGGCATCACTATGTTCTTGATTTCATCAGTTAACCCTTTGAGCGCAATGGTTGTTATCAAGCTATCAGGATATTGTTTCTTATTCACAACAGTCAATATTCTAGTGAAGTATGCGGCACAACTATCACCTGGATGTTGATTTAGAGTGAGTAGAGCCAGATCACTGCTTACACCATCACTTCCATTGAATCTCTGTATAAGGCTGGCACACAGTCTGTCATAGGATGCCCTAGCTTCCTCATCAAGGGAGTTAAACCATGCGAGAGCGTGGTCCTTTAAAAAGAACGGTAGTACCTGCTTCTTCTTCTCGTCTCTAAAGTTGTGGGCATCAGCATAGTTGTTGAACCAGGTTAGCCATGTGTCTGCTTTCTCGTCATGTGCACCATGGAAGGGAGGCATAGAAATGTTCAAGGACATAGTTAATGGCTCCTCACCTTCAGAATCCTGCTCACTTTCCTCTAGGTCGCTCAGATTGAGTCTGTCCTCGTAGGTTTCTCTATCTACTGCAAATGCTCCTAAACTGCGTAACTTGTATGTTGAGTTGACAGATTTGACATGGATCTTTCCACCTTACTCCACCAGAGTTTACGCTCGGTCTTACGGTTATGCAAGATTCAAAGGCCTTCCTGGAAATAGTCAGAAAGAGACAGTAGTGGTTGGTTCTACACAATCTTCTTCATTTCATGAATTGCAAGTGCATAAATCAAATATACTAATTACAAATGAATGACATAATCTTATGAAAATAATGAGCTTCAATGAACAATGAGCAATAATGAACATCAAAGCAATAACAAAAGCTAATTTATGATAGGTAGGGAATAAACTCGCTAGCCTGTAAAAGGCACCAAAACCTGTTCTTTAAATATCTGAGTGATTTAGTAAAAGGTAACTAATAGATAAGGAGGCACATTGACTTGATAGACAGTAATATTACATGTAAACTTGTTCTCAATGTTTTCAATTCTGCCTTTCAAAAACTATATGATTATTCTTATAAAATAATCATAATAACAACATCAGAACCATTTTTTAATAGAAAACAACATGAAACATTTACTGTACACATTTTATAATCTTAAATTAAACCCTATAAGTAATCCCTTTACTATGTGATGAGAATATGTGAAGAAAAATAATTTTCTTAACAACCAGTATCTATTTCAAATCTGACTCACAAATGTTTCCAAAATCATGGATGGATATCAAGGTTAATTATCAAAAGTTTGTACAACTAAGAAAAATTGACGTTTCAGTTCAGAGCAATCATTTCTTTTCCATATGTAATTCAACAATGTTTCCAAGATAATTACCATGGCAAAGTTGAATTGAAGATACAAAGTTTCTTGTATGATCCTTAAATTCTAAAACAAAAATCCAATCTAAGCTTACCGTTGAAATATAAGTGTGATTTCTTCAAATTCTGCATAATCAACCAAGGCTTTTAGACTGTCTGATCCCCTTTAAAGAAAAATGGGGAAGAAAGAATAATTCTCTCCTTCATTGCCATATCAAATAAGTTGCTAAGCCTCTTAATCACCAAACCAGATGACTGTCTTTTTTTCTCTAAGAAAATAGGCTTGAAACCCATGATACAATACTTATAGTCTTAAAATAGTTGTCACTTTCAAAAAGAAGTAAGTAGATAAAGATCAGACATTATACAATATTATTTAAGAGTTACCTAATTTGTGTAACCCTTAATCTATGGCATAATACAAGCAATTTAATACGAGAATGATAAAGGTATTGTTTTTTTAGACTACTCGAGTGTTTTTTCTAGTTGTCTTTGACCACTTATCGACAATATTTTCATAAGCTGTTAACTTCAAGGTGATAAAGCATTTTATGTGTGCAGAAAGGAATATTTATAGCATAAGTTCGAGTTGAAAAAGACAAGATACCGAATTTCCTGATTGGAAACCAACACTTCACCCACACAGACGCGTTATGCATACACACCTCTGGAGGATGTTTAACCCATTACCACACAATCCCTACTCTTGACGCCCTTGAGAAAGACGCCTTTAGAAAACATTGTGGGAAAAGGAGAAAATGCTGGTGACCAGCATTTTCTCCTTTTCCCACAATGTTTTCTAACCTTCACAATTCAAATTTCAAATTTTCAGTCACTTTTATTTTGTCGTCTGCAAATGCTTTCGATTTGGGCAAACCTAAAATTTTATCGTTTGGTAATGAGTTAAACTGTAACATCTTTTGTTAGGGTAGATATCTTTCGTCAACTTAATTTTAGTAATGATTCAAAAGAGGAATAAACTTTACTTTCATCATTGTGCTTGTTCTTGTTATCAAATACACTCCTTTGCTGGAATAAGTGCCGTAGACACGTACATGGTTTTAATTTTGTCAATTTACATCAGTAGACTGGTAGCAAGGATACACCTGCATTTCCAAATGACAAAAGTGAAATGCAATTTATTTTCTCGTGGTTGTTGATTCCTCTTACCTCCTCCTGTTTTTGTCCGAGGCTCGGAGAGCATTTAAGGTAAGACCTGTGTAATGGGCAGTATCAGCAACATGCAATTGCACATTGTATTGCTATTCTATATCATATTGTGCATTTAAATATGAAATATTAAAAGTTTTCACCTAGTCGTTCAATAGTTACAAGGATTTTTGTTACTATCCCATTTCGGCCATTGGACGCCAACAGAATCTCTAGGCCTCCATTACAAAATGTTGTTTTTTTTACAGAAAAAAAAAAAAAAAATTACTTTAAAGTAGGTATTCTATTCACCAGTATACATATTGTATCAAATAACATCAATTCATGTACTGTCAACAAGGTTTTCAGATAATAATGAGAAAAATAAATGGTAGTTGGGGTTAAAAATGTCGAATTTTATGAATGATATTTTTTAAACATATTTTTTCTAAGTTCAAAATTCATACCTTAAAATGAGTGTAGCCACATAATTTTGGTACCAAAATTTACCTCAAACTGTAGGCAATAACATATCTGAAAATCAAAAACTTTCACCTTCTGCTTTCTTTTTGACAACTCTAAATTTATGGCATCCCCTGAAAATGCGGTGACAACTTTTCCCTAAAAAAATTGCTGAAGACATCTTTCGCCCTTCTTTTCACAACTAAAATATATCTAATCTTTTAAGTTTCTGTTTACAAATAGGCTACTCCTTTGAAAGATCTCTGAATACATGTGACAAGGGTATTCAGTGACTTTAGAAAGAAAGTTGTGGTACTTAGTATTATTGGTGTGAGAAAGCCAGGAAAACGCGATTGCGACATGGAACGCCCCAATATGACCTAAGCTGTTGAAAGGGGCATTAAATCCCATTACAATTCATCAATAAATCCTTTGAAAGATAAATAATTACAAATTACTAAAGATTAACCCTTTCCCAAATGACAAAATTCAGACTCATTCAAATCCAAAGGGTTGGCAGTTTATTATTTCATATGTTTTAAAAAATAGAAATTTGTATAGAAAACATTTTGGGAAAATGAGAAATTACTTGCTAAAAGCAGTTTTTCTTTTTCCCAAAATGTTATCAAAATATTTTAGCTGCAGACACATAAAAACCATTATTTGTTTGGGAAAGGTTGACAATGAATTTTAGAAATAATACATTGAAGCATTTGTCTGACAGGCTGAACTTATTTTTGACTTTCAAAGTATGACACTAATTTTGGGACTACAGCCTCTAATACTCTTTTACAGTTTGTAACTCTTGGTAAGCCTACACTATTTCTCATTGTAAAAACATTGTACAGTCCATCTTCCCCGTTACGCTGAAAAATTGATTGAAGATTTTTAAAGTTCAACCCGGAGCTAGCCACATTTTCTGCAGTTGAGGACTTCATGACACCACTTGAAATAAGAACTGATAGAGATGGCAAGTTTTTCTTTTTCTCTATGTTGGAGTCCATATTATGTTTAATATCATTAAGGGAAAAACTTTTCACTGTCAGACTTTTCTTATCATGTTTGATTGCATAACTGACTAGCTCTGACAAACACGCAACATCATCCATGGCATTATGAGCATTGTATTCTTTTGAAAGCAATACACGGGCAAGGTGCTCCTGCTTGTAAGAATCACTTTTTGGATAGATGGATTTGAAAACAGGAAGGGTGTCTACTAATCCTAACACACATGAACAAAATTCACTAAACAGTTCAGTAGCTAGACAGGCGTTTACAATTACAGGGAAGTCGAAACGCCTTCCATTGTGTGCGATCAGTACAACATTTTGGAACTGTTTTAGCCAACTGAACAATTCTCTTAGTGCACATACAATAGATTTTGCTTCAACTGGAACACCATTTACAGACATATTTGTACTGTTTGTCACAATGATTTTAGTCACTTGTTCAGCTGAAGCACTCATTGGTAGCTTTGGTAACACATAACAGCTGAAGCTCTTCTCAGTGCTCACTTGTTTGGCCGCTATCTGTGTTATATGAGGGTACATGTCTCCTCGAACTGAAAAACACAATCAGTTTGCAGTTTTATGCCTTATCAATAGTACATGTATTTCAGTTATGTAACGGCGACAGTTCGCAAATCCTTGTTTCCTGGAAACAAAGCAGAGATTAAAAGTGATACTTTGCAAACTTACACTAGCTTAGATCATCAGTTATATTGAATATGCCACAAACTTCTTTTGCAACACAATATTGCATTTACACAAGTTGTACATAGTTCTCAGTACTATATTTTAGTAGAACAAGTTTACAAATATATCCTTCTTTTCCAGTTTATAAAGCTGCAATAAAACAAATCTTAAACTAGAGCTGTCACTAAATGTGACATAATACCCCCACCAGCTCTTTGACAAACTAATCAAAGTTTGCCCCTGACCCTGACCTTTGACCTTCATGACCCCAAAACTATAGGGCACCTCCTTGAGTCAAGAACAACACTTCTGTAAAGTTTCAAAGTCCTAGGTCAATTGGTTCTTGAGTAAGAGCACGGAAACAAAAAGTCTACAGACGGACTGACAAATGGACAGACCGACACAGTTAAATCTATTTACCCCCTCTACTTCATAGGTGGGGGTATAATGTGTAAATTCGGTACCATAAAAGATAATTGGGTTAAAAAAACTACTGACAACAGTTACCAAGTAATAATTTCTTGCTGACTGCTGACAGTAGCTTTTTCAGCCTAACTAATATGACAAGAACAGATAACAATACTTACTAAGGTCAGTGGTTTCAAGGTCAATGGTGATGTAAGATGGTTCACCACTTAAAAAGACTGGCTTGAACACTCCACGTGGAATAGGATCAGGGATTCTGTCGATATCAATATCATCTTTATGGCTAACTTCTGTTGAAATATAAATTAGTCAGAAATTTATAAAAAAAAAAATTATAAATCTATATAAATCTGCATAAATAATTTACAAGTTTGTATTAGGTGTAATACTATTTTCAACATCTTCACGCACATAATTTCCTGGCTTACTCACACCAGTACTGACACTCCTTCTTTCCATGACTTTGTCTTTACACTCACATGACCTGAAATAAATCAGAGCAGAGGCGAGGATTATTAACAGCCGACAAGAAAATTTCTCTTATATTCAACCAACAACCTTTGGATCATTGGAGGACCACTCGACCAAATGAGCTATCCAGACAGCATCAAGATTTTAGAGGAGATTATTCACATATACACATCAAGGGGGTGGAGTCCGAAGACTATAATGTTGGAAGAAATAATATTAACCCTTTCCCAAACAAGGTCTGGGTATTATGTGTCTGCAGTACAAGTCTTTGAAAAACACTGTGGGAAAAGGAGAAATTACACGTAACGAGCAATTTCTCTTTTTCCCCACAGTGCTTTCTACCTGTTTGAAGAATCTTCCTTGCATTTTCATCAAATTTGAAATTGCCATCTGCAGACTCTTTCAGTTTGGAAGAGTCTAAAATTTGTCATTTGGGAAAGGGTTAAATCAACTTTAAATAAAATACTGGCATTCAAGAGTTGAACTTATTTGTTTGTTTGGAGTTTTATGCCCTATCAACAATATTTCAGTTATTTAACAGCCACGATTCACAAATCCATGTTTCCTGGACAATTTTTAAACCAGTCTATAATCCAGACACTGGCGAGCAAGTCGTAATGCTATCCCTATAACCTGAGCACCAAAAAAGGGAGCCACTACAACCACTTTTAAAGACATTGGTCTGTCGCAGCCTGGGATAGACTTCAAGAAATGGAGTATGCATTTATGTGTCGATTAACCAGAATACTGTTAGCTGTACGAACAGACATTCTTGAAGTTAAAAAACCCTACCTGACTGATATGTCATTCCTTCCAGTGATTCTGTAGCTGACTGGTTAACAGCTCGCTCTTTTTTCAGGTACAGTCTTCTCCCCTTGGAGGATGGCTTACAGAATGTTTCCTGGCATTTCTGACGTCTAATGGCACACTGCTTTGCATACTCTTGTGTGTAGTGACCAGGAGACAAATCAGCACTTTTGTTGACCTTTTATATCAAGGAAAGAAAATATATATTGTCATAATGTTAGAGATACTGATTTGATAGAAAGCTTATGGTTATATCATTAACATATAATCTTACACACAGTCTTTGGAAACAATTTATGGAATATAATTACTAAAGCAAAAAGGAAGAAATGTATGTCTGTCAACTTAATGGAATAAAAGAAATACACATTTTTAACATAGTTTACAGTTCGCACTTATTCATTCATTCTTGATTGCGAAATAAGTTCTCACAAAAATACAAATCAATGTTTACGAGAGAGAGAGAGAGAGAGGCAAATGAATTGAGGCAATGTCAATTGATTGATTGATTATAATGGGATTTAACGCAAATTTTAACAGCTTAGGTCATATTGTGCCAGTCACTGTCACAATCACGGGTTTTCCTGGCTTTCTCACACAAATACTAACACAACTCTTTCCATAGTCACTGACTACTTTTCTCACATGAGAGGAGAGAGGTGAAAAATAGCAAGAAGAAAAGTTCTGCTGCACCCGGGTATCCAACTCCCAACCTCAAGATCATAAGTTTAATAAGCTACTGATTGAGCTACCAGGGTGGCCTGAAGTAATGTAAAATCATTGCGCATTGCCCAAGAGCACTCAAAAAAGGATAAAAGGATTAAACTCATGACACTTGATCCAAAGACAAACTCTCTGCCAGTAGGCCAGTAATGAGTATGGTTCAACAATAAGTATAATACTCGTAATTTTACCTGAATTACTACTGATGTCATTTTACATACTGTATTGTAATACCATTGAAATTGCAAGATACCCGGTATGTATTTTCTGTTATTTTCAATGTTTGCAACATTGTAAAGCCTTAAGATTGTACACTTACTTGAAATGGTAGAAGACAATCCATCAGTGTAACTAGACTGTGAAACAAGAGTAACTGAAAAATGAAAGAACAGTGAAACTATAAAAAAGCCAGATATCAACAGGCTGCAAACAATACGTTTCAAACTCAAGCAAACAACAAACAAGCAGAAACAAACTTTTCAAATTCAGCAATTGGAACTTTTATCTGTTGTAAAACATCTGCATTTGAAATTCTTCACATTTTGTAACATTCTTTAAAATCTGGAATAATTACTTGTCAGTTCCAATTGCTATATGAAAGAAACAAAACAAGAGGGCCCTGAGGACCAAAGGATGCTCATCTGAGGCATCAAGTCTTATATAGCCTGCTGTAAGTCTTTTTCTGTGTGTGTCAAATAACATATATAGTGTTTTCATAACATTTACCAACCTATATAATTTTCAAACATTGTAACACAAAACAAACAAAACTAGAACAATTTTCCAACTGTGCTTACCTCTACTATATAGTTCCTCCCTTCATTAATAAAAGCAGCAGTGGCTTGCACTCTATAGTCTAATGCTTCAGTTCCACCATAATAGATGTTTTTAGGAGCTTTGAGGGACACTTCACGGTTTGCATGTTCACATTGTTGACTGGATCCCAATTCAACCAGCTGACTTGCTTTGGCTATGAAAGGTGTCATAATGGCATCCAACCGCTGTCTAAGAGTCTCACCAGTCAAGCTTGACTTGTGAGGTAGTGAACGGTGAATGTAGGATACGTCTTTATTACGCAGATGAGCACAAAACCTTGGTTGACACAACTGGTGATCACCAAAATTATGAGGAATGATTGCTCTCAGATTCTCTTGTAAGCCTTTTAAGTCCCCACTGTTCTTGGAGAGGGCATACGAGACACACTTTTGTATATGGCTAATTGTTATCTTGCTTATCTTTATACATTTCTCATTTTGTAAACCATACAAGCTCTTGCCTAAGTTTTTAATCACATGATTTTTGTCATATCTCTTTTTCAAACTGATTCCATGCTTGCTTTTTAGCCTGGCCAATAAAGTATTGTCACCATCACCTTCCAGGATTTCCACTGGGGTACCTGCCTTTGCTAGATCCAGTATGGCTTTCTCTCCACTCTCGCTCTCCATTGAACGGGCACTACCGGAGTGGTTCCGTACACAATTATGCTGTCGTACTGGCTGGCCTGGACGGTGACGTCTCCACCAATTGCATGTTGAGCACTGTCGGTGGCTGACGACACTCTTCAGAACCTTCTTTCCCAGCTTCGAAGAACTCATAAAGAATGTATGAGCTGAAAGAGATATATTTTGACTATAGAACTGTAGCCTTGGGGCTAACCTTTACCTTGCCTCTCCCCTACAGGACAAGGTTACAGGTTAATTAAATGCTTTGTCGTGACAAATGCTATAAAAATAACAAGTCATCGCATGTGGGTGCATTTTCTGTGAAAATTATAAGTTTATCAAGGGACATAACTCTGGCATTGTGTTGAGAGTTACCTGCCCTTGTAGTATGGCTTCTCTTCTGATCATGAACAAAGGCCCCAAGTTTGAAGTAAATCTCCTTTGTAATTACAAAAATATCACCTAGTGTAAAATTTTCTGCATAAAGCAGACACCGCCTAGGACAGGGCTATGATAACACCTTGATATTTTCTTCAAAAACAGCTAAGCTAAAAATTCATCTCTAAGCCAAGAGATATTGAATATTTATCTGGAATTTAGACCTTTCCTTTGTAGATAGGATTCCTAAAAAATTCTGGAAAATGTGCCAAAAAATATTGGAGGAGAAACACACACAAAATTGTGTCTACTGAAGGACAGACAGACCACCATTATCTGTTTTCAACCCCTCAAATTTTATTATGGAAAAGAGGAGGACAGGTTGGATGGTTGATATGAGTTTTATGTCTTTTGAATGATATTTCAGTCATATGACAGGTCAGTGCACCTGTCAACGTGGTCCTCAATTCTGGTATTTCCTCACTGGAACCACAGTCAACATTCTTTCCAAGCTAATGACCACTTTCTCATATAGACAGAGCCCATTGGTGAAAGACAAATGAATAGGGAGGAGGAGAGGGGTGTTGATAAAAACACAAACAGAAGAAAAGGGCTCACACGTGAGGCTGTCAAATCCACGTTTCTGCCAACCTGTATCAGAAGAGCAAGACATGCCAAAACGACTCTTAACTTTGTACTTGGATAGAAGATTTTTCTTGATGGTTGTGTTTCTATTGTTACAAAAGAGGATTTGATTCATTCTACTTCTACATCTATGTGGTGAGGGAGATGGCTCTTCAGTAGATTCCGTTTCATTACTTGCTGTCAATGACCGTTGTATGATAGACCTGCAAGTGTTTCAAAATTAGTTCATAAACTGTAACTAAAACAAGCACAGGTAGTACCGGATAATGCTCCCAAATCAGTAACTCCTGAATTGAGCCACCAAAAGTTGTAGTTCTTACACACTGCACTTCTCTATGTGATCTATCTACCATTGAAGTTTCATGTTGATACCCCTTATACTTTTCAAGTCATGCTCTAAACAAAATTATGACCCATGGAAAACAGGACAGACAGACAAAATGGCCACTACATGCTCTACTTTTAAGCAGCATGAAATAGTACAGACTATGCCAAACAAAGTGATACATTTACCAAGACTTTTTTTTAATAAACTTACAAATTATAAATTGGAATAAAAATGTACATTTGGTCACCAACTATTGTTAACACTTGTACTATCTGAAATTTGCCTGGATATGGGACAAGTAATTACTGTACAATTTTGCACTAAATTTTGTGCAGCAGTAACTTACTTTATTGTTGGTGATGCATCTGGTAATGCTGCCACACCCAGATCTTCAATAACACCATTCATGTTCGCTTCTGCCATTTTGGACTCCTCTTGGGAAATATCACTGTAGAAAAGTAATATATTTTACTATATACAAAAAAAAACCCATGATTTTTAAAAAGTTATCAATAAAACATTGAAAAAGGACATGAGAATGGTCAGAAAATGGAAATAGTCACACCCTAGAATCAAATCCAGAACCTCTCACATGCAAGGCCAGTTATCTACCAGTGGATCATAATGGCTGCTGTGACATGCCCAGTGTAAACTATTTATAATTTAAACTGGATTCAAACAGCCATCTCACAGGCTTACCTCTCATTGTATCTCTAACCTGAATTCCCCTATGTGTCTGACGGAAATTGCCAGCCCATACATGTCTACACTACCCTGTTAGATGTATATTAAAATGTGTATTACCTCATTTCTTTTTGAAAAGTCTCTTTGGCAGCTGTGTCCATAGATTTTCCAGCAAAAGAGCCTACAAAAGTCCCTGCACGCCTTTCCATATCTTGCAGATTCTTCCTATTTACTGGGGCAATGTTTAGGGTGGAGAGAACGTTGTTCACCTTCCCGGAACCTCCAACACTATCTATCATGGCTGAATAGAAACAAAGTTCAAAATGATATTCATGCAGATCAAAGCGATTTTTCCATGAATAAAGGACTATTTCCTGTAAAGTCCCTTAAAAATTTGCACATGTAGAAATCAATTGAAAATATTGTGGGATTGTCAGAATGAGCTGTTCCTATTTTTCTCGCAAATCATTCCATCAAGGAACAGCAACTTGTTAGAACCAGTCCTCAAATTGTTGGTTGCAGATGCTTTCAATATGGAAGGCTTCAAGAGTCTAAAATTTGTCGATTGGTAAAGAGTTCAACTACTGTATGTACTTTGAGTGAAGATGAATGTGCTAAGTAAACGTATGACATTACATGAAATATTTTCTATATAAAAAATACCTTCACCCCACACGTAAGTTACAATTAAAATTTCCCCACAAATGAGAAAATTAATCTTTTACTAACAATTTTTTGACCTGCCGTGGTATCATGTAAAAGGTCGCATAATTACAAAAAAAACAAGATGTGTTTTTGAAACACTAATGCCCCCAAATCAGCCATATTCTGAGAAATGTTGCCTTGATATTTGACCTTGACCTTTGCAGATGACCTTGACCATGGTACCAGCAGATGTGTATTGATGAGATGTGCCTTCATATCAAATATGAGCCTTGTAACCAAAGTAATTTAGGAGTAATGGGAAAATGTTAAGTTTTCACGTTAAGTTTATGCAGACAGACAGACAGTGGTAAAACAATATGCCCCCGATCTTTCGATACGAGGGTATAAAAAAAAAGAAAAAGGCAATAGAAATACTTATAAAAAATTAGAAAAACTTGAAATTGTGTATCTGGATAGTAATATAACCGCAAATACTTAGATCTACATGTACCTTCAGTGTAACTGTTAGTAATCATATTTTCCCTTTTACCCTTTCCCAAATGACAAATTTTAGACTATTCCAAACTGAAAAAGTTAACAGACGACAATTTCAAATTCTATTAAAGCAGCAGAAAACTCTCCAAACGGATGGAAAACACTGTGGGAAAAGGAGATATTGCTCATTATGAGCAATTTCTCCTTTTCCCACAGTGTTTTCAAAAGACTTGTTCCTCAGACATGTAAAAACTAAGGCTTGTTTGGGAAAGGGATTTATGAGGGAATGCATAAACCCATTACTGATCAGTTCCATGTTTTAATGACTCAGCAGTGAAAGGGTTAGGAAAACATTATGGAAAAAGGAGAAAACCAAACACAATTTTTCACATTTCTAATTTGTTGTCTTCAATTACTTTCATTTTGTAAAAATAGAAAACTTGCCTCAAACAAAAAAACTGTTTGAAATTTGTTGACCTTGTTATTTGAAGAAATGTGTACTCAATCAGAAATGACAGATTTAATAAAAAAGACATACTGTTATCAGGTCAAAATGCCCAAATTCCAAAACGGCATGGGTTAAAACGATCCAACTCAAAAACGGCCCAGGATAAATTTATTTTGTCATCTGCACTTGGCAGTGGGCCCTTTAGACCCTGATTCTGAAACACTAATAAGACTTTATGTTGTTTAACCCATTACCAGATGTCAACATTTTAGACTGGCCAAATTGAAACAAAATGCAGATGACATTTTAAAGTGCATTCAAAATTAAAAATAAGTTCCATATGATACGGGGTAGAAAACATTGTGAGAAAAGGTGAGATTACTTGTTACAAGCAATTTCTACTTTTCTCACAATGTTTTCTACAGCTATATATATTCAGTGCAGTAACAGAAAATCTCAACTAAAATCTATTACTTACCGATACCAAGTTTTGTATTCATGGTGAAGCAAGGCATGCCTTTTGCTTTCAGGCGGTGTGTCTTTCCGTAAGTGACTCGATTTATATGTCCACAGTCACCATTACTACATCTTACGTAGAAGAATCCGGATAAACCCTTTCTTAACTCCCCAATAATAGAATATTTAGTCAAAGACACAGGTCCAAGCCCACATTTCTCACAAAATTCAAGATTGTCCAGTAAGACACCAAACTCCACGATACGCCGCCCAACCCTCCATCCATCTCGGCTTACTTTTCTAGGCAAGTTTATTTCTTCTTCAGTTCGATAGTCGTCTTTCAAACCTTCTGCATGTAGAACTGGTTTTTTAGTAGTGTAATTATGATCCAACCTTATTGTCCGCAGCAGTTTATTCGTTTTATTAGTTGGTTTCGTTTTCACATATCGGCCTTTCGCACCTCGCAAAGCCATTTTGAATACCCGGATCAAGCACTAGTTTTCCGCGTTCGCACGAGTTTTACATTCAAAGCAGGGTACCATGTTCGGAATTACGTAAGACTTCGTTGCATATTCGGAATGCAGCGAACATGACGGTAAAGGACGAAATATGTCGAAATAACCGGAAGTGTATTACACAGGTCTTACCTTAACTAGTAGTGTCTCTTTTTTTACTAGATGAATAGTAAATAATCTTGTTAAGTTTTGCACATGTCTGAGTTTATACCTTTACAAGCCGTGTTTCTCAGAGCAAGATTTATTTCCAACTCTGTGTAAGAAAGTTTTGTTAAATCTAGATTAAATTTGCAAAACTGTACTACACTAAAACTACAAATTCTGTCACGCCTGAATGGCGAGAAAGGTTTTTTTTTTTTTTTTTTTTTTTTAAATATCTTGAAATAGGTGAATAAATAGAGATCAATGATGTTGGACATCTCAGTCGTATTTCTCATAAGTGACACACAAATATCTAACCTATAGAGTTTTCATTTACTGTCGATGTCATATCGATGTTTATAACTGCCACAAACGCACCATATCTCAATGCGACTAGGATTTTAAAATCGGACAAAACAGTTGAAAAGTAAAACATATCTTGATCTTATTTACGAATAAGACATTGCATCTGTTATCTATTGTGCATTCTCTTGTTATTTTATCAGTTTAATTTTTACAGACAATGATTTTAAACTATTGAAATTCGAACTTGCCATGCCGTAGTAGGAAAGGCATGATCCACAGCCATAACCTTTTTAGCTATTTGCAGGATACATACGCATTAACTCTTTCAGCGCTATAGGCGAAAACAGAGGCATTTGAAGACGATAAAGATTAAGATCAGACGGCACAGAACGTGCAAACTGATCTTTGATCTCAGTCGTCCGCTTTTCAAGCCTATGATGGTAAAACTTTTTCTGGGTTTTTATGGAGTCTATTTCCATGCATCGAAAGAGGTAGACATCAAATCTTTGGCGTCGAAAGAATTAACTACTCAAAATCAGAGATACATAATTCCTTATCAATCATGTGCCACTTTTTACACAGTCAATTAAGTAATCTAGGGATTTACTAGCAATGTGACTTACCGAGATGAATTCAATCCTCAGCTGGATTTGATATTTCCATAGGACAGATGCACCTGTTCTTTCATTTTGTTGTTCGATACTCATTTACAGAAGATAACGGTGTTATAGTGAAGGTGAGCTCGTTCATGCTTGTATTTGTTCAGTAAAACGTTCATTATAATCACCTTTATAACCTCCAGCCGTTTTTGCGGCTTTGAGGGGTTTTTTTTTTTTATTTTATTTCTAAAACTTTGGTGATTGTTTTTTTACCATTCTTACCTGTTAAAAATCATGTCAGGTTAACTGCTCGGTATTAAGAAACAAGGAAATGACATGAAGCATCGTGCCATGACTATAAAAGGATTCTAAGAATAAATATTGGAACAAAATGCACTAGGTTCAATATAATATGCATAAGCCCTAAAACTATGTTTTTTCTGTCATTAACATATTTTTTGGCGAAAAGGTCATGCAAATTACCACCATTCACACGGCAATCCTTTTATTGCTCAGATTCTCTTGTTCTTGCATATGTGTAACGTCTTGCTTACTGCTTGCGAGCTTCAAGGCAATGTCTTCTCTTATTCAATTATATTTTATTCTAGTACTTTATAATCTGTGTAAATTCAAAACTTGTACTTTTTTATCAGATACTGTACACTTTTAACAGAGGCAGGAGCGTTTTTCATATTTTAGTTGGCCAGTTACCATTTACATTGTTTGATAGAAAATTAGTGACTCTCCTTATATCTGCTATGGGCAAAAGACCTGAACAAAAGTTTTGTTTTTACCTCTTTCTATCAAATATGTATATAAAGATATCTGTGGTATGTCAAAAAGAAAATGCCAGCTGCAATATATTTAAACTATGCTTAACTCTACCTCATCCAATAATAACATACTTGTATCACTGTCAATGAACAGGTTTTGTTGTTGTTTTTCATTTGGTATCACGATCATGGGCTTATTGCTATTTTTAAGAATATTTTTCCCATATTAACGTCGGTACATTTTATCTTACCGTGCTATTCCGTTTAAGTTATGCACCAATAATTGCCTATCTGTTGGAAGAAATGATCAGTAACATCTAAAGGGGATACACTTTCTTCTTTTCGGTCCTGATTTCTCATTCGCAAAGTGTATGCTGTGAAGGTAAGTATCTGTAGTTCGGTCGAAAAAAGTAAATCCTGTTTTGCAAAATAATACCTTGGAAGCAGTTAGAAAAAACAAATGTTTCAAAGATGGTTTTTTGCAAGCCCTCACTGCATACATTTTTATGTTTTTCAATTGTGATATTGTCATATTGTGATTAAGTCAGAAACATTATCGAAATTTCATAATGTTTACCGGTTATTTCCTCATTTCATGGACATCCAATATGTGCATAGAATAATACAGAGTATAAGTCATTATTGAGCAATGATTGAATTAGTTAGCATGAGGAAGACGATAAAAAAAAAAAAATTGCTTCATGAATGTGATCCATGGACGATAGTGGATAGACTTTCATATAGCATGAAATGATTTGTTATAAACATCATTGTTATGATTTCAATGAAAGGCAACTTCATGTCAGTCTCGAGCTAATCTGAAGGGTCACCATTAAGAAGAAGCCCTACACAACTTTATTCACCAAGTTTAATACGATACCAATAGTTGTGGCTGTAGATTGCAAATAAATACAAACCTGAGGTCAACGAGTTATTTTAGGTCAACAGCAAGAAGTATGTTTAATACTAAAAATGTCATAAGTCTGAAAAAAGTACAATATTTGCCTCTATCGGTACTCTGATTTCCTTCGCTGACACATCTTACAGATAGGATAAATTATAAAGGTAAGACACAATGTTTGTCATGGAATCTATTTTGTATCACTAAGGTCATAATTGATGATTCTGTGTACCTTGGATACGTTTTTGGGTGCCGGTATAATGCAGAGAAATGACCCTCCCCTACAAAATGATACATGGGTCATTTCTCTATGTAGAGGAATGACCCGGATCATTATTCTACGTAGAGAAATAACCCTCTGGGGTTATTTGTTTACGTAGAATAATGACCTGGGTCATTCCTCTACGTAGAGAAATGACCCACATTCCTCTACGTAGGGAAATGACCCATGGGTCATTTTGTAGGGAAGGGTCATTTCTCTGCATTACAACGGCCGTTTTACGCCAATAAACATAACCAAGAACAGCTTTTTTTAGTACTTTGATTCAAACACAATGAGCTGTTTTGACAAAACAAAAGATATGAGTGTATGATACCATGTGAACAAGTTTCTGGAATATTGAATGCAGAAACAGAAATGAAAATTTAACCTGACTGCTATTAACTTATATCTAGTATACAACAATGCACTTGATGGCCTTTGACCTCAAGATCTCCCAAAAGCCCTGCTTTCCAGGTGGCAGTCTTTGACAAACTGCTCAGGAGAGCTAAAGGTTTAGAAAATAATAGTAACGAAAATTCTCCCTTTGGGAAGAGGGGTGTTTGCTATTAGTGGCCTTTGATCTATAAGCTTTATAACGAGTAATTTGCCCTTTAATCACAATATTTTCACTTTCTCTTTTTATATATTTCAGAATTATACCGTCCACCAGGCAGACCAGAGAATTCACCATATCCAAATGTTAGGGATCTCTATGGTTCAGAAAAAAATAAAAAATGAGTTTGAAGTGCAAACTGGGGAGGATCGTTTTTGTAAATTGTTGAAAAAAATGGTATTAGTAAGTTAGTAGTGTTCCGGACTCCAACTATGTCCACGTTCAGTTGATCATAAAACCGTGAAACAAATCACAATCGCGCTGTTAATGGGTGAATATCCAACAGTATATTACAGTCACACAATATCCGACAATCTAGATCTGAAGCTAAGAAGTAGAGGAGATCGACCATTTTTGTTTTCGTCAAGAAAAATACGGCCTTCGAAAAAAGTTTGACAAAACTGATCATAAAGAATGTTGACATCTTGCCAATTTTGCACGTTTTTGTTGAAAGAAGGTGTTGGTATGTTCATATAAACCATGCTCACTGAAAAGGGGCTTAATGCATCTGCATAAAGTACCGACCAAGTTAAGTCTGTACTTTATGCTATCGGTAAATTCTATTATTGCACGTTCAAGGACCATTCTACTTCATGACTGTCGGTTTTAAATTAATAGGTTTTACGAACTACAATTATGTGATGACTTGCCAGAGTATGGTTCATGTGCTAATGATTGTCTTAGATCTTAAATTGTTTCAGTTTATTTTGACAACCAATCTTTCAACAACGTGGACAGTGTAGTTCCAACATGAGATTAGTCTTACGCTGCTTTGTCTTCGGAACAGACTCAATAGTTATTTTCATAAGCAAGAAAGTAAAATAATTTCGTTACTCTGCTTTAACCCTTTGCTCCATAGACGTGGCGAGCAATTTCACCTTTTGTCACAATGTTTTCTATGCTATCAAAAGGTGTCATTTACACATAGGAAACTGCTTCATCCTTGCTATTATTTAGGGTCAATTAGAGATGCCATAGGAATGCTTTAATATTATTTAAGTTTTTTAGTGGACACCGACGACGGGAACGGGCTATGGCATTTTTCTGAGAGGCTTTCTTAAAAATCACAAAGCTTTCATTGTAAAAGCATGTATTGAAAGTAATAAGTTGTTCAGTTTATCGTCATTCCCCAAGCAGACTTGGTCATGTAACAAGTGCTTTTACACACACCTTGAATGTCTCCAAAGCGAAGTTACAGATTTGTATTTCTGCGAGTTCAATTGTGACGCTTTAAAAGTGTAATAAATGTGTAACTACGGTTTAGGAGCTTTGAATGCAGAGACTTTACACATAAATATGCACAGATAGGCAACAAGGATGGTCCACCAACAATTCGGTAAACTTCTGTTGATCTGAAGATCAAATCTCTCGAATATATTACGATAGGTTATTGGTGATGTTTCATGTCTTATGTGTCATAAACGGTCCTCTTTACTACTATTGAAATAGTCCTTAAAAAAAAAGAAGAAAAAAAAGAGTCATGCGTTCGCACTTTAAGATCGATTTTTTCCAAGCGCCTTTGTTGACAAATTTTCTGTTAGTTTGTTTTCTAACGAGATTAAAAAATTCCATTGAGCATACTTGTAAGCCTTGTTCATTTGAAATTGCAAGTTTTTGAACCAGTTGTATTAGTTAACCTAAACACCATGTTAAAGATGAGTAACTTTGGTCAAGAGCAGTCGGTCGTTCGATGGTTTGTGCCCCTATTCAGATACTAATGGATCCATTCAAATCAAATATCTCTTCTGGAATCTATTTGGAATTTACAAACTTCAAAGAAATATTTTCAGGATGGACTTAGTCACGTTAAAAATACTATACTGCTGCAGCGATATTATCAGAACCCTAAAAAACTATTTCCACGAGAACAGCGAGTCAGATGTCCTTCATCAATCTTGGTATGTATAATGAGTATAAGAAATGCCAAAAGGTCTGTAAAAATTATTGACTCACGATATCATTTGACCTACTTTTAGATACGTAAACTTTAGGCTTCTACATTTCATTGCTGTTCACACGAAACAAGATAAATCTGACTGTCGGAGACAAAACCATAGAAAAGGTATTATTTTGTATGCACCACCATTTACAGAGATACCTGCATGACAGGTAACTGTTGTTCAGGTATGTTTTAAAATAAGTAAGGTCAAACAAAGCGCTATCGAAGTTGCCACAACTTTTACATGAAATAATACTAAGGGGAAATTAAGAAATGTTCACATTCAAAATAAAATGGCCTTTCTTCTATGTTCATCTTGTGGTCCCGGTTTCAAAGTCGTCTAACTTGTATTCTCGGATGAGAAAGACCTTGTTCCAAAGGTCCAATGTTTTCACAAGAATTTGAAAAATCCAAAGCTAAGAGACCCATGGCATCCGACAATTAGGGCGATGTGTAATATTCCTTACTTTTGGAAATTGTATATTTCTTTTGAGATATCCCCGCGTAGAAGTCCGCGGTCTACAGTCCACTCTCATCTTCGGCATTCGCCAAAAGGTTCTGTAACAAGTTGTTGTAATTATATAGCCTAAAGTATCTCTTTACGGGATGCTAAATACGGTGTAGTTCAAATGATAGGATCATCCACAGCTTCTGAAAAAAAGTGGCAGGGAAACGAGGAAAATGCCGGTATTTCTCATTTTCTGACAACGTTTTCAAAAGCCTGAGATCTTCGAAAAAGAGTTAAATAAGAGGTTGGAATGTCTGATTGACAAGAATTTTTCATTCAATTGTTGCTCTTGATTCTTTCCTTCACATTTTTAGGGAATATATGTAAAAAGATTTTGTTGTACGTGTTCTCTTTGTTTCAAATAATCCTGGTGAAATCAATTGTAGATACCGATGTATCTTTTTATAAAAGATAGGTTTTTTTTCGACAGTCTTTAAACTCTTTCAGTCAGTCATAAACTCGACCTCCTTCCGAAGCTAAAAATAACTCACTCATTACAACAAAGACTTTTTTGTCTCATAGGCCTTACGTAACAATTGTGTATCACAGTTAAAGATCAGATTGTGCGGTCTGGAATTGATCTATGCCTGCCTCGAAAGTCTCTCTGTTCAGCCTTTTTAGCAGCCAAAAAAATGCAAAAAAGAAACAAGTTGTCAGCAGGAAGATGTGTGTTAATAAATAAAACTGTCATTTACGATAACCTCATTGTTTTAAATCGATCAATCAACCAATATACCAATCAATCGATAAACCAATAAATCAATCGAGTTATCAACTGATTGACAAACCAACACAAACCAACCAATTAACCAGCAAAAATCAATCAATGTACTTGTTATTTTTTCTGGGTGGTACAATCTATGTACAATGTTATGTACAGCATCAAGTTCATCTCTTCACCAACTTAGGTTTTTAACGACAGTAACATTGACTGCAAATTAAACAATAAAACTTTACACAAGACATTCTTGAAAAAAAAAATCGAGCGAGGCATGGAAAATCAACGTCAGTTTCAGTTCAATACGAGTACATATATAATCATAGATATGCAACCTTGTATCCATGGGACAAATGGCTGTCCATTAATGGCCATCAATTTTCCATCATTTACAGTTTTCGATTAGGATCAATCAGATCATTTTCCAATAACTCGCAACATAATGTTACAAGGTTAAAAACCGAATACATTGTGGCAGAAAGCAATAAAATGAAATGTGAGTTATTTCCCTGTAAGCGTTTCACTTGGAGACCTGAACAGGGGGACAAATTCAAAGGTTTCATCAACTTTTTAATACTTTTCATTACAATTCACCTGACAGTGCAAATGTTCTGCCACTGCTTGATGCTTCTAATGCAATACATGTATATAGATTTACAGCAGATTATGAATATTATTACTACTGCCACTACAAGTTTTCATAGATTCAATTCTGTTTACATGAGATCACCATGGTTGAATATTGCTTGTGCAACTGCAAAAAATTCAAAAAAGGAATTCCTTGCAAAGATATAACTTAATTAACAGGTCACAGAATCAATCTAAATTTGTATAAGAGCCACAGAAATGGTTATACGTAGACATGTGTGTAAAGCCAAAACAATGCAAGCAATGACCAGAAGAACAGTGAAACTTTTTGACTGTCGAAATGACGCTGGAAAGTTCTGATCCCTATTGAAACAAGTAAATAATACATCAACAGTTTCGATTCTGGTTCCCGCAGTTGTTTTTCTCGATCATTTTAAATCCCTTTTGAACCTCGTTTCTTATGGGGGAAATTCCCGATTCTCTTTTTCTCAATGATGCAGTTTAAAGACATAGCTATCTTGTATAAGGCCGATAACTGATCAGGAAATAGTTAGCAGGATAAAGTCATCTAATACTGATAAAGTTCCTGGAACTGATGGCATCTTTTTGGAAATGTTTAAACATACTGTAAACGAGATTCTTCCTTACGTAGTTCTATTATTTAACGAAATATTTGAAGTCTATTTATGACCCAAATAGTTATCGTGGAATCTCTTAAATGGATTCAATCTGCAAAAAATTTATGCATGTATTAGATGCCAGACTTTCAGCTTTTAGGCTGGTGTCATTTTTACAATGTAATGGACCCCAACTGGCTTTCGAAAAAAAAAAGTATTCAACAATAGTGTGGAAATTTTAAGAAAGTTCTGTTCGTTAGAAAGTATGTACTTATATATATAATATACCTTCAATTTTGTAAAGTTATCTCCCTTTTTCACTCAATGATCCATATATTACACGCATATTTGTACAATAACTATGCTCAAAACCGGGCTTTTATATACTTTTTGTGCAAAAATATAAGATTTTTCGTTAAATTCATATATATTTGTATATTTTTCCTGTAACTTTCCTGATTATTTGACAGCTAATGAAAGGCACTTGAAATCTGATATAAGCTTAATTTTGGAACTATATATGCCTATTTCAAAGGTAAATGTCTCAGAAACGAGCATGGTGACCCACCTCTCATTTTACTGTAATCTTTTAGGGAAAAATGGTCTTTGTATGTGCAAAAATGTAAATAAATCTGTGAGTTAGACAAAACCTGTAACATACGTATGTCGTAAACAAAAACGTGAGGTAAATTTTACAACATTTTTATTGATTTTTCTAATGATTTTGATAGTGTTCGCCATGATAAACTTTGGGGTTCTAGGGAAAGAAAAGGAATAAATAGAGATTACATAGAGATTCTTAAATCGCTATACAGTAAACTTACATGTAATTATCGCATTAAAGCAGATGGTAAATGTATAGCAAGTTCAAAACTATTTTCAATCTTCATCAATGATCTAGATGATTTAATGAATGAAGAATGAGGGTGGAGTATTTTCGTTACTTATAAAATAAATGATACGAGTGTTTAAAAGCTTCCTGATAATATTTGCAGTTTTGCAGAAACTGTCTTTCGACTTCAAAAAGAAATTAACTATTGAAAAAGTTACAAAAGGGATGGGCTACAAGTAAATTTTTAAAAAACGAAAAATATTGGTATTCAGAAATAGAGATGTTATCAAAAATGTCGAAAAAAATGGTTTTATGATGGGGTAAAATTGAAAAAGTCACTTTGTAAATATAAATACATGGGAATTTACTTCAACAGTAAGTTAAGTTGATCTAAGACACGTCAAGTCTTGTTGTCACAATCCCAAAAAGTTAAGTGTTGTCGTCACAAGCCCAAAAAATTAAGTGTTGTCGTCACAAGCCCAAAACGTTAAGCGTTGTCAAAAACCCAAAAAGTTAAGTGTTGTCGTCACAAGCCCAAAAAGTTAAGTGTTTTCGTCACAAGCCTAAAAAGCAATGCACTGTGCTTTACGTTTTGGCAATATAGAAATGTCAATTTTGGATGCTACCATGAAGCCAATATTATGCTATGATTCTCAAATTTGGGGATACATGTACATGTATGTAGGTAAAGCTGAAAAGGTAAATGCACAACTTTGTAAAAAGCTTGGCTATTTTTCGTATAAACATGTGACCATTCAGCACTAGGAAAATGCGGGCGTTTACCTTTGTGTACGACATATTTTTAAAAATGAGCTGTTCACGTTATCCAAAACAAAGCTATTTCGTGCTGTTACAATTAAATGAAGCTGGAAAATGTACCTAGACAACTTGTTTTAAACAATTATTGTTTAGTTACGTTATGTCTGAATAATGCGGGATGTGGATGACGTAAATCAATTTCTAAAAATCATTAAACCCCTATTGCTCAGAGCAAGCCCCACGAGTATGAAGCGACTCAAGTGTATGTAATTGACAATTTTCCGAAAGAATAGGCAAAGATTTATCTACTTCGTCGGTTTACTTCAAAAACATCTTAACTAAAGCTTGTAAGAAGCTGTAGTTATGAGAATTTTCAAGCAAACGAAGACGTCATAAAATGGGTTGATAAATATAAATGTCGCATTTAATAATAAATTGTTACATCATCATTATGTAACCAGTTTGGTTGTTCAGTCCTGTTCTTCAAAGGAAATGGCATTCATTGTTGGTTTGGATGAGGGCGAACACCACCCATGTTTTCTCGGGACTGGCGTGGCCTTCATCCTTACCATTCGTGTTTTTAACAACGCCACTTCGCCAGTACGCCATTTGCCTGTCTGTCTGTCTGAAAATATATCATGATTATCACGTGACACAGATATTTATTTAATGAAACTGTTTATTTTTCTGATGTATCTATGTATTGTAAATTTGAGACTAAAAGTAATTGTCTGTCTGTCTGTCTGTTTGTCTTACCAATAATTTGGTCAAACAGCTATATAAACTATTAACATGAATTTAACTCTTTATCAAACGACAAAATTTTAGACTTGTCCAAATTGAAAGTTGATAGGATTTGCAGACGACAAATTATAGTAACTGAAATGTTTATTTTTTTTTTTTTTTTTTGGATGGAGAAGAAAACATTGTAGGAAAAGAAGAACGTGCTGGTTACCAGCATTTTCTACTTTTCCAACAATGTTTTAAAAAAGGCTTACTATACAGGGCTGTTTATTATACAGAATCAGCCTGCGAAGCTCGCGACACTTTCCATTTTTATGTAATTTTCTGTTTTGTGCAAGTCGAATGAAGAACAAGATTTAATGTACTCGTAAGTGTCTTTGTTCATTTGTTTACTATTTTCGTGTATATTGTTTCCATTATTGATCACATCTCTAAACTTTCTGCCATGACAGTAAGGGTATATGTAGTTTTGTTAACTCGTGATCTACAGTCCTCTTGTAGATGTCTTTTACTTTTCATTTTCAAACACTTGACTACAGAGGTACTACAATGATCAACTAATGTTAAGCCTCATCAATAAACCTCCCAAGAATCACAGGTAGGATAGGTAGATGGTTTCAGTGAGATTTCACAGAACTTCTATGAATAGCTACTTACTTAACCCTTTCCCAAACGACGAACTTTCAGACTAGACCAAATTGAAAGCATTTGCAGACGACAATTCAAATCTTGCTGAAAAGATGATTTCTGTCTATGATAGGGTAGAAAACATTGTGGGAAAAGGAGAAAATGCTGGTTACCAGAATTTTCTCCTTTTCCCACAATGTTTTCAAAAGGCTACTATTCCAGACCCGTTAAAAATCAGAGATTGTTTGAGAAAGGGTTAAATTATTGACTCAACATTCCGATGTCACTTTTAGCTTTTAAACATATCACATAGTAGTTTTTCCATAGGAGTGTTTCCAATCGTTCGCCCAAAAAATATCTTCTCAATCTTTTCAGACAGTATCAGTCGGAGGGAAGGTAGCATCAATAGCAGTCGTCCGAACCTGAAGGAAGAAAAGAAAAATATAAGCCATGCTCGACACAAGGCAGTTGATACATAGAGGATATGCTGTCACTTGATACATAGAGGATATGCTGTCAATTGATACATAGAGGCAGATGGAAATTTATTTTATCCCGAGAACATCATCGGCAATATTTTCACGGGTAGTGCAGCCACGAGTGAAAATATTACCGATGATGACGTTCGCAAGATGGAAAAAAAATCGAACTTTGACTGAAAAAAGAAATATTCTTTATATATTTCATGTTTCTACGCCCCCCCCCCTTCCCCCTGTGTTGGTGGGGGGGGGGCTTCCATAAAAATCTAGAACAGTTCTTCGGTAATTCCCTAGAGGTAGACCTCCACA
Source organism: Tridacna crocea (assembly GCA_943736015.1). Taxonomy (NCBI): domain Eukaryota; kingdom Metazoa; phylum Mollusca; class Bivalvia; order Cardiida; family Cardiidae; genus Tridacna; species Tridacna crocea. The sequence goes on along the minus strand of OX031066.1, from coordinate 3,339,214 downwards.
TAACAATGCATCAAAATATTACATAAAGAGCGAGAAATAAAGGTTAAATTATGCGACATTTCCATCTGGTTAAGTGGCACGGCCATCTTTCCTAGGTAACTCGTGTAAGGCAACTACCGTTTCCCCCTTCAACTGAAGAGTTGAAAAACAAAATCGGTATTTTTCCCTGGTCGTAACCATGAAATATTGAAAAATATTTCACCGAACGTTACTTCTCGACAGACTACCAGAAATCATGAAATAAATCCCTGTGATGTATTATACTAGGTAAGTCATCACATAATTCTTTATCCATAACATGCATTTTATCTAACAATAACCAACTGAATCAAGGGGTAAACTTATTCTTTGAAATGCAGAAAATTGACCAACAGCAACAAGTTTGGACCCAGGTCAGTCTCTGCAGACTGTACAGTCTGACCTTGGTCGATAATTTCAGCAGATGCCTTTAAATCCCTTTCCACAGAGTATGACTTAAATACAGGATCTGCTGTGGGACTGCATTTGAGATATTTAAAATCTGACATGAGTTGGCTTGTGAGATCAAATTCTGTGAAGAGTTTAGCAAGTACAGAGCTATTTGCTGGTCTAAAGACTGTGTAAGAGAAAAGTCGTACTGTCTGTATTAGACTGGAAACTAGGATAGACATGTGATAAAATATATTGAACGAAATGATGTTAAGCCAGACAAGCTGCACTGGATTTTACTCCAGAGATCCAAGAATTGCCAAAATTCATCGGTCATATAACCGAAGTTCAAGAGTCCTATAGATCATAATATGCGACATCTACTTTTGTGAAAGTGTGGAAATCGCGTGAAATTAGAGGTACACATTTTACAAGCGTGTTCTTCAGAGTTGTCAAGATCATCGGTTCTACCATGTGCAGGTGTGTCATCTGAGTAAAGGAGGGATTATTTGTTACAAGTAATTATCTCTGGAAATCTTGTGATAAGCAATCTATCTTTTATCATTGTAGTTCAATGCATGAGAAATCTTGCAATGTCGTCCATTTTTTCAACAAATGCAAGATATCAAAACAGAATGGAGAGTGATATTTCACAGTGATCGGGTGTCAGAGTTGAAGGGAGACAATTCATGTTGTTTACTATGTTTTGCAATGAGAAAATAACGTCTCTTATTGTGCTGATTATCATGGATTTATCTTTCTTTTTTTTTTCTTAATAAGAGATGCTTCAGTTGCCATTTTCACTAACATTAATATCACTGTATTGTGACGATATCAAATATACCGTTGAAATACAGAGAAATGACCGTCCCCTACAAAATGACCCATGGGTCATTTTCTCTTCGTAATGAAATTACCCATTAGTCATTTTACTACGTAGAGAAATGACCCGGGTCATTCCTCTACGTTGTAAAATGACTACTAGGGTCATTTCTCAACGAAGAATAATGACCCGAGTCACTTTGAAGGGAAGATCATTTCTCTGCATTTCTTGGGCGTTACATTTTTTATTCGAATCATTGCTTATCCTGCTACATAAATGGAATTAAGCTTTCAAGCCATTCATTTAAAAAAAAAAGGTTTTGCTATTTCAAAGTAACTTTTTAAGGAGAAAATATCTCCTTATCGGACAGTTTAGATCAGACTGCACAAAATACCCTTTATTTGCGCTTATCAGCTAATCAGGTTACTATGTAGAACATATCTATATAGAACATATCAATATGAACATGGACAGTTTCTTTTAGTTATTTTCCGGCTTTAGTACAAGTTGCAGATTGCTTGGTTCACATAAACAACATTTATCATTGTACTAAAAATAACATAATGGATTAAACCTTTGTCGACATGCATCCTATCTACAGGTATTCCACTGCACGGGCACTTCTCTCATTGCTTGGCCATTTTTTTCAGAATGTGATATACTTACAGTCAAAAACTGCATGAAATTGTATCGAATCTTTACCTTCACCGAAGCTACTTAATTCTTTACTAGAATACCCGTTTATTTTACATGAATATCTAATTTTTCATCGCATGATTGTAGAAAGCAGTGCACAAAACCATCATTCGAACTAACAAGACAAACAAACCTGACAGGCTGTGTCGGGTGTTGTGCCCTTATATGTTGTCCAAGCATGACCTGGGCTTGATCTTGTAGATTTTCTACTTGATGTGGATCCTTCAATCCTCTAGTCTCTGAAAAACAAGTAAACCAGTATTGATTGTCTTATCATGTCACACAGTTTGAGAAACTATGACAAAACAGCTGAGAAGAAGTCTTAGCAATTATTAACTGTGCTTGCATAGTTACAAACATTAATGTGAATTACAATCTCATTGATTTAATATGTACACAGCTAAGGGATGGAAGTGCCATTATAGTTATAGTTTGTGGCCGGTGCGAATCAAGATTGTACTGTACTGAATGTGTGATCATATCTTGGACTAACTCTGTCTGCGTCGAAAACAATTCTCTAAAGGCACAATACTATTTGTATGTTTGTGTGTACTTTTCTTTTCTTTTACTCTACTCTAGATTTAAAATTTCGACTTTTATTGGAAGCGGGGGTGCTCTAAAAGAACAAAATATTTTCAAAACATCAATTATGTATAAATTGGTTTCTCGCTGCTAACCTTTCGCTACTTCATTTTTCAAGTATATTTGTTAAAGGTCTAGCAATACAATTCTGTTCAAAACAGGAACACTAAGTTCGCACGTCCGTTTCTGTCCTTTCTTAATTTTCATACCTTTGTCTACCTGAATAGGAATTATTTTAATTCTTATCCTGCTAAATAAGATAAAACCTCTAAGGTGATAATAGGAACCCGAATAAAGTTATTTCAAACTTTCTATTTTGGAGAAATTATCTTCTTTTGGGACAGTGTAAATCCAAGATCAGAATTCATGTTCTGTGCAGACTCATCTTGATCTATATTGTCCGCAATAAATCAGCTTGTCGCGTTTAGCGGCTAAAGGGTTACGAGCTAGCTGTTACAAAAAAAAAATGTACAGATTTGTAATGGATAAAAAGGATTAAATGATACCGAAAAGAGTGGATAAACATATATGCAGGTTAATTTCGTTCTTCTCTCTTCGCGGGACAACGATCCAAAAGCAAGAGTAAGGGCCTAACGACAAAAAATATATAATATATTAATGAGTCAAGAATTTTGGAGAAGTGTGCGCATGACAAGAAAAACAGCTGATTGGTCAGTAACTATACATCTCTATTCCACACCTACGAAGAACAGCCTGAATAACCACAAATTGGTAAATTTTAGGTTTCGTGAAATTCTGTAAATTTTCTGGCCCAGCTCGTGACGTTTCATGATTCAGTTACGAATCATGAAAGATAATGTTACGAATGTTCGTGGAATTCGACTGGATTCAGCTGGAATCGCCGGAATATTGTCAAAATTCACAACGATTTACAAAAGTCTATTTGGCAATACTGCGATAATCATTTACCAATCAGTTACGAATTCTGTACAATTCTGGTACAATGAAAATAAATTCGTGACTCTGTTTTGACTCTGTCCGTGGCATTTTCTCTCTAGAAAGGTATAAAAAGGCCCTCAGCCGTGTTTCATGAGCTACTCAATACTATTAGCCCAGTCATCCAGAGGAGGGACACCCATATGAGATCTGCCTTTTCCCAGGCTCCTCTTTACGAATCTCTTCACCCTGACTGGTGATAGGGTCACGGGAACTCTAGACTGTGCACTGGATGACTAGTCCGATGTGGGGCATCAGGAACTGGAATCTAGTCCGTATCGGCTGTTGGCGGTATGTCATCTCTCAACAGCTGCCTGTCCACTTTTCTTCCCTCTGAGTTTCTCCCTCTGGGTACGGATGTTCTAAAAACGTATTCAGAGGCTTCACCTGCCGCCTCATCTTCTTCTTAAGCGTTATTCTTTTTAGACACAGATGTGTGGTCTGTGCGCCTCTAGTTGTATTATGAAGTCGTTCTTCTCAAGGAAAATGGTCACATCCTCTTGCTCGTTGTCTGATGGAATAAGACTCTGGCCTTCTTACTGTTGGACTGGGAAGAAGATGTTCGTTCATCATTATCACCAACTAGTAACTTAGCAGTCATTGACTGTGCTTCCGAATCTGTCACATATTTCTCTAACCTTAGGAGCTAGACCATCTGCAGGTAGCGGTGTATTTACTGTTAGGGAGCTGCCGTCTTCTTCTCCCTTTCCTGGTTCCATTGTTTGTCTTCTTTTCCCCCCACCCCCTTGCCTTTGCCTGTAGGTTTTCTTGGCATTTGCAGATTTGTGGATTTGGCGTTGTTATGGCACACTCGTCAGCAGCTAATGACCTGAAATCAATGTTGATACCTGCTCGCCTTCAAGCATAGCTGAAATGTGATTGGCTAACAGCTGATTCGTATACAATAGTGAATTCATAGATAGTTCTTCTTTGTTCCGTACTTGCTTTGTCATGTATTCGTGAGATTCGTAACAGATTCCAAGTCGAATCGTGGTCAAGTCATATTTTCAAGAATCCCTGCATGCAAGGGCAAGCGGAGAGCGAAGACAAGTAATCGAAACAGGAAAGAGGGAGAATAGGGCAGCTCTTTCGCAGTAAAGAAACCGCCACCAGCTCTAGAAGTTGTAGATTGATGTGTGTAACACGGCCGTCTTGGGTAAAGAATAACAGAGGTTCAGTTCAGTTCTTTCAAAGTTTAATAGAATCTTCAACACCAGGTTCGATATAAGGTTATTAGTACAGACGGATGTCCGGAGTGCAAAAAAAGCCAAAAGTATGAAATGCGAAGATCAGTTGTACACTCAAATTACTTGTAAATTCGGTGGTTTATATAGTCATACTGAGAGGAAGTTTACGAAGAAACTATCCTAAGTATGACAGGTTGCTAGCGCTTATGGCTATTAAAATGATCTAACAGCGACCAAACGATGACAGCTATAGGAAGTATTTAGCTTAAATTCAAAGTAGGTTTTTGCGTTTTAAATAAACAATATTGAGGCCAAGCATTGGGGAACTCAATATTGTTACATGTGGCAGATTCAGAATCATAGTTAATGACTGTTTAGTCACTAGCTGGTGATATAATTAATGATGAACTACTAATTTCTTCCCAATCTAAGAGTTAGAAAGTAAGGTTCACGTCAAAAATGACAGAGAACGAGCAAGATGATGTGGCCCTCTTCCTTGAGAGGAATGACTTCATAAACAACAGCAGGCTCACAGACTACACCTCTGTGTCTAAAAACAATGAAGAGTGGGACGATCTTACCATTGAGATGAGGAAGGAGATGTAGGTTCTGATTATAATATTTGAGAGCATCCATACCCAGAAGGGGAAACTCAGAGGGAAGAAGAGTTGGAAGGCAGCTGTTCAGATGACAGACTGCCAACAGCGGATATGGACTAAATTCTAGTTCCTGATGCCCTACTCTAGACAAGACGTAGTCACCGAGCGCACAGTCCAGAGCTTCCTGAGTGTCACTTTTTGCAGCCGGGGTGAGGAGACCCAGGAAGAGGAGCTTGAAAAGGGCAGGTCTCATGTGGGTGTCCCTGCTATTGAGTGGCACATCAAACAGGTGCGGTTGCATTTTCAAGTACTTGGCAAAAACATTCACATCTTCCACCCTCAGCTCCTGCATCAGCCTGTTGCAGCATCCATATTCTAGTCTTCTAGCTGGTTGGTTGGTTGTATTGGGGTTTTACGCCAATTTTACAACTAAGGTCATATCATGGCGGTCGGAGACGCACATGTGTTTCCTGGCTTTCTCACACCAGTACTAACACAACTCTTCTAGCTGGTGTCATCCTCAGACGTACCCGCAACCTGTAGGCTCTTATCCTTTTTATATTCTATTCCAGGGCCAATACTACAGCTACTTACGTTGAATATCCATTTGCTAACTGATGCCCTACAACAGCTGAGGACCTATTCATAGTAAGCTCGAGGGAATTCCCTCAGATTGTCAAAAAAGAGTCAAGACAGAGTCACGAATTCATTTTCATCGTGCTGGATTTGTAGATGCATTCGGCGTATTCCTTACTAATTCGTTATTCATTTTCATAATACCAGGTTCGTATATCCATTTCTTAACTGATTTGTAACTGATTCAGTCAGTATTTCCAAGTAATTTTAATAAATCATAGTAAATTCTTGTCAATATTCCTGCGATTCCAGCCGAATCAAGTTGAATTCCACGATTACTGATAACGTTAACTTGTGTATATCGTAAATGACTCGTAAAATGTCATGAACTGGGCCAGAAAATTTACAGAATTTTACAAATCCTAAAATTTATCAATTTGTGGTGATTTGTGGTCGGTGTGGAGTAGGGGCATAAACGACAAACACTGAGATGCGGATGTACCTCAAGCAACTGCTGGTAGATATAATGTTTAAAGCACACCAGCCTTTGAGTGTTTGTGGTTTATCTAAATACTTGTATTTTCTGCCCGTAACCAAAACATTGTTCATGTGCAGTGACTAATACAAATGCACAGAGGGAAAACTTTTCAGTATCATAAAAGTAACTGTTTACCAGGTTTAAACAGGGATATTGCCTTCAAGCAAGCAAATTCTCCTGGATCCACGCCGATTGATTTAAATCGAGCAAATATTTCCTGGAGGGTTCGAACCTCAAGATAAAGGGAGCCGTTTTTGGCCTGGCTCTGATCTGTTCCACCAAGCAATGGACACGAATCCATCGGCATTGACCATTGTATTGAACAAAGTAAGAATAGCTCACTCCAAGTCTCCTCAAGTAAAATAACCTGTTTAAAAGATATTAATGTATTTGTAAGAGCGATTTACACAATAGATTAAAATAAAATGAAAGAAAGAAAGAAAGAAAGAAAGAAATTATTTAGAGAACTTAAAACTTATTCTTTGACCTTAACTATGGACAAATCATTAAAGCTTTGCTTGAATTTCATCTTTTTTTTTTTTGCCAATGATTTTCCATTTTCTAGAATTTAGCAGACAACAATTGTTAAAGAAATGAGGATCAAAACGGTATCAGCTATCAATTCCATAGTTTGAGCATTTACATATTTCTGTATGAATTATTGAATCTGTTGTCGAATCTTTGTTTCATTCTTCACTGGAAGCTAACCTATAAAACACTTTAATATGTAAGCCATTTCTATGGTCTACGCACCTACAATACTATGTTTTCTATTTATCTCTAAACAGTAAATGCGGTACCGTGTTCTGCAAGTCTGTCCATTAAACAAACAGTGCTAAATAATAACCTGGTTTCAGTTGAGTGATAGACGAACAAAAATACATTCCTGAGAACAAAGACTTAAGATAACCTTTTATTAGAAAAAAGGGAAATTGTGGCTGAGATCTTTTTCTCCATTTCTCACAATGTCTTCCACCAGTTAAAACATGAACCCACCATTTGAAATATTTATTTGTCGTTAGTAAATACATATCATATTAGACAATCCATATTTCGTTTTATAGATAACAAAAGTGGTTAACTAATGTGGAATTTCAACATTTTTAAACTTTATGCATTCAAACGTGTCAAAGTGCTTGAATGTCTGGGAAAAACAATGATTCTATTTGAAAACGAAATACTTTACCTGATCTCGAAATGGTAGGTTAGCAAATGACGGTAAATTTTTGGCCCATCTAACTGCCATAAATAGTAGCCTTGCAGAACATTCGTACATACTTTCTTGACCGGAAAAGGGGTACAGCGCATGCGTGTCTCCGTAGCTACCGTAATGTGCTGCTTGGTGAACTCGATCTGATTCCATACTTGTCACGTCTATGGTTTCTTCACGACCTGCATATCAAATGTAAAAGAGATTTTTGCATGGACGTCTTCAAACATTTTGAAGATGACAGTATTTATTGCTATACTGCAAAGAAACGTCTCGCGGTCTGATTTGATAATATCCCTTGAGTATGTGCACTGGCAAAATCCACGGAAAAGGAGTTTCCCTTTCGGACATCCTGTATGAAGAACCACACTGTCAACCCAATATCCAAAATGGCCGCGTCTATCGAAACGATTCACCCAAAGGACAAACATACTGAAAAGCTTACACCATATTATTACAAATTTCCGTTGATGGTTGTCATTAAAGCCGAAAGAATGGATCTTTTAAAATAAATGAATGTAGTTACGAGATTATCGTTTTTTGTCGTTCTGAAACAATGCACCGTGTAACCACGAACTATCCTTTCGTCATCACTCATACGGATAATCTAAAGGTTGATCGAGGCAACTAATGGTCGTGAACTTTTGCCAACAAAATTAATCATTAAAATGCATACCCACTTACTTTAAAGCTGATTAAATCCACATTATAGCAGAAATATGTTGAATGTCTATCTTGGTGACACGATCAAGCTTATGCACCAGCTTGCACGTATTACCATCGAATTTGGAAATTTTAAAGGGAAATTTTATTTCATCAGCAAACTCAAATCGCGAGGCAATAATACAGGGAAATTTCATAAAGTATACTGTAACAGTAAAACCTTGCAGTGTAATGAATTCATTGCACGGTCAGGAGGCTGAGGACTTTAAAACTTGTTGACGGCTATGGCAATTCATGTCGCCTCGCCTTCGAGTTGGGTAGTCATGATTCATCCCAGCTGTGAATGTGTTTCCAAGTCCTCTGCCACCTGAAGCTGAACTACTAGAGTATTTCAGGACAGATGTTGTTAGTTCTATTGACTACCGGCTTGTGGTTTATTTTCCGATTTCCTGTATTAGTTCAACATTTTCGAGTGCCTGAACAATTTTATACCGAAGTACTGTTTGAAATGAATACTACAGCTATATTCAGTTTGCCACATAAATTTTCAAAACGAAAGCAATAAATAAATACATCACAATTTTGAGAAAGAAAACAGACAATTATTCCATGTAAGTTTGTACACAGAGAAAGCTTAACCCTTTCCCAAACGGCAAATTTTGGATCAGACCAAATTGAAAGCATTTTGCAGATGACAAATTAACAGTTGCTATAAAGATAATTTTTCTTTATGATAGGGTAGAAAACACTGTGGGAAAAGGAGAAAATTCTGGTTACCAGCATTTTCTCCTTTTCCCACAATGTTTTCAAAAGGCTTTTATTCCTGATCCGTAAAAACCAGGGATTGTTTGGGAAAGGGTTAAATTTTCCTTCTGATTCTACATAAAGTGAAAAAATTACATCATTTTTCCAGCGTTCGCTATTTTTATTGTAAAATAAGCTGTCTTACCATCAGAATCACTGTCAGTTTTGGTTCCGGGGTCAACAGAAATCATATTTGTAATGAATCTGTGGTTGGTGGCCGGGCTGAACGCCGGGTGTGTAGCAGAAACAGTTGCGTGTGACGTCACAGAATGATCCAGGCCCGCCTCTAAATGTTCCTGACGTATTTGTGCTGTGTTGCGCGGCTGACGTTCATTCTGAACAGCTGAAATTAAAGTAACATAATTAGTCTAATCTTGTGGAGAAATGGAACATTGTCCCCCGGATCGAATACGTTGGAATACTATGTATGATACAAACTGTGAATCGTCTATTAAGTTCAATAAATAATCTATCAATCTACCTATCAAGGAAAATAGTCCGACTGCCAAGATAAATTATTTCTTTGAATAATTTCAATTGTGTGTTTTACAATTCAGTTAATAGTTTTTTTCATAAAGTCTACTTCTCCAAATGACATCGAAGCTCCTGGCTGCAGAGGCATTTACCTGTTGTCAGTTTTTATGTTAAACAAATCTTGTCCTAAGTTATACATTTACAAAAAGGGACCCTAATGGGAGTTGTACAACATCATCTTTCATCGCCAAACTCGGCTAAGAGTCGAGTAACCCGTAATCAATGCGGAGAGGCAGCTGAATCCGTGCATTTTCTTAATTTATGTTTATTTATTTATTTATTTATTTTTTTTGGAGGGGGGGGGGGGTCTGAAAGGCAATGTTACCCGAATCCCTTTATGGTGCCCTATCCTTAGCCTCGGATTATATACATATAAATTATCAACGATGGTGTCTCCAAATAATTTATCTGTCATTCAATATTTACTTGGACAAAAAATAAACTTATGGGAATGTAAATAGCTTAACAAATGTGAGAAACAAAATATGTATTTTTCTATCATCATATTTTGTAAAACGACATACCATCCTTGTTCATGCCAAGTTGTAGACATTTTTTCAGCCTGCATGCCTGACACTGATTCCTGTGAGCTTTGTCGACAATACATAGCCCTGTACCAGCTTGACATCTGAAACAAAAATATCCCGTTGTTTGATGGAGATACCCGGTGAATATATTTTAACCCTTGGCTGCTAAGCCTAACTCACTTACCTCTTGCGGACAATGGACGTCAAGACAAGACAGCACGAAACGTGCAGACTTATCCCGAATCTACATTGTCCGATAAGGAAATATTTTGATCCAAAACATATTAACCCATTACCACACAATCCCTACTTTTGACGCCCCTGAGAAAGAAGCCTTTTGAAAAAACTACGGGAAAAGAAGAAAATGCTGGTAGCCAGCATTTTCTCCTTTTCCCATAGTGTTTTCTATCCTTCCCAGAACAAAGTTCTATTTTTCAGTCACCTTCATTTTGTCGTCTGCAAATGCTTTCAATTTTGACCAGTCTAAAATTTTCTCGTGTGGTAAAGAGTTAAGTCTGAAGTATGTTATTCACGTTTTTATTATCGGCTTGAAAGTTTCGAATAAGGTATTTAGCAAGTCAATGGTTAACTTGCTGTCATGTTCACTATTCTTGTTTTATCAGAATGTTTTCTTTCAGTCATCTACCTCTTTCATCAGGGAAGTAGGGAGTCGAGGACTATGTCAGATAATCACAATATTATCGTGTCAATCTAACTAATTGTAGGATCTCTTGGTGGTAGATTATCACGAATGTCCCTCTCATAATATGGTCTATAAAACAATCTGGATCATCCATTTCTTTTCTAAAGTAACTCCATAAGAATAACAAATTAATGGTGAAAAAATAAGTCTCACAATGTGTAATAAAATGCAGGATTTCTAGTGGGAAACGGGAAGGTCAACGAAAGAGACCTTCTGGATAAACTTAGTGGCGTAGCTAAACATATTTGATATATCAACGTCCTACCTGTAGATCAGCTTTCGTCGCACACTTCGTTTGAAAAACCCACTACAGCCGTTACAAGCCAGAATTCCATAGTGTTTTCCACTAGACGTATCCCCACACACAACACACAGGAGACCAGGTGACTGACGCTTGCAGTGCCCGGATGTTGAAGTGTGACTCTCCACGTGAGAGGGAACAGAAACCACTACATCAGAGGACGAGGCGATCATGTTGGAGATTTTAAGAGGAGACGGACATGGTGTGTACGCTGGGGACTCTGACAGATGGCTCTCTGGAACACAAATACAGTCTTTCTTTACCACGAACCTAGGAAAAAATTCTCAACCCCGTTATTGTTGTTGTTAACCCTTATCCTCCTACACAACTAAAATCAAATTTTCAATTCGATACTAACCCTTTCCCAAACGACGAATTTTAGACTTTTTCTAACTCAAAGATTTTGCAGACGACAATTTCAAATTTGATAAAAATGGTAGAAAGTTCTCCAAATGGGTAGAAAACACTGTGGGAAAAGGAGAAATTGCTCGTTACGAGCAATTTCTCCTTTTCCCACAGTGTTTTCAAAAGGCTTGTAATGCAGACACGTAAAAAACAAGGGCTTGTTTAAGAAAGGGTTAAAAACCCAAATATTGCCGATTCACAGTACTGTTTTGGGGACTGATATCTCCTTTGGGAAAGAGTAAATCAAAGATCAGGCTACACTTTCTGTGCGATCTGATCTTGATCTACACTTTCTGCAATAGGTCAGCTAGTCGCTCTTAGCGGCCAAAGGGTTAAGTATTTTAATGTCAAACATACTAAAGAAATCTTTAATAATATGAGAGGGATTTTTAAAAGGTATACGAGGGACTATCGTTATGCTAGTAAACTCCTCTATGTTCGGCAGCTACAGATAAATCACTGGAAACTGGGACGGATTTTCTTTTTATTTGATACCTGAGACCGTATTCACCAACCATTCTCAAGAACGTTCTTTGTCTTATTCTCCAGAATTGTCTACATTTGTAAGTAACACAACTTCTGATTGGCTAAACCATTCGGTTTAGCCAATCAGAAGTTATGTTACTTACAAATTTAGAAAACCTTGGAGAATAAGACTAAGAATATTCTCAAGAATGGTAGGTGAATACGGGCCCTGATAAAACAAACGGATACCTCTGTGTCCAGTTTTATATATACTGATCTATGCCGTTGACCAGCTCTTGTTTAGTCTATATAGGGGCTGAAACGGGAATGCGATTTATAGAAAGGCGACGACATGAAAATTCTCGCTATTTCATATTTCTTTCTGAGACGAAATCTATTAAGGCGACAAACAGATTCTGTAACAAGCCGTTCACACAGAAGTAGAAGTTTTTTGGAGGGAATAAAGATAAAAAGAAATTGTCAAAGTAAATGAACTTTTTAAACTATTCTTAATAAAACAGTTAAATGAATTTAACGACCCTTTTTTCCCAGAGCATCGTAAGATATTAATCCAGCTAGATATGATTTTTTTTCCTTTTCTCTTTATAGAGATTGAAAAAAAAAAAACACGTTTTCCAATCTATATCATATAAATTCTTTACCAAATGACAAAATTTTAGGCTTGTCTAAATTGAAAGCATTTGGTGATGACAAAATAATAGTGACTGAAAATTTGAAAATTGTTTTATTAAGGGTAGAATACATTGTGGGAAGAGGGGAAAATGCTGGTTATCAGCATTTTCTCCTCTTCCCACAATGTTTTCGAAAGGGTTCTTTCTCAGGGTCGTCAAAAGTAGGGATTGTGTGTAAATGGGTTATATACATTGCAATACCATATGTTTTAGATGTGATTTACTGTCAGTAGGCTTAAAGAACGAAATGATTTTTTAACACACATATGAAATAATTATAGCTACATTTCCTGTTCTATTTTTATCAAACTGTGTCATGCTCTGTAAAATGAAGATTAAGCCGATCTGCAAAAACTATTTACCCATATCAACTTGCACATTCGGTAAACTTTCTGCGTGTCCAAAGACCGTTCTATCTCATGTTATCGTGATATATCCTCTCCTTGAGAAATGTAACTTTTAATTATAATAATGTACACGAGCTTTCGGCGGTACAGCCGCCTTCTTCTATGGTAATCCTGTGATACAATCTATATTGTATTACAGGACTACATTAGAAGAAGGCGGCTGTACCGCCGAAAGCTCGTGTACATTACCATGTTGTACAAAATGGATCTTTATATATAAGCCATGCACCACTGTGAAACGGGACTTCATGCTTCTATGAAAAGTATCGAACGAGGTAAGCCTGCCCAGTGCGCGCAGGCTGACTTGGGCCGCAACTTGTCGCTATTGGTCAATGTTCTATTTTATTGTATGTCAATGAACCTGTCTGTCTCATGATTAAGTAAGTTGTTTAAAAAAGAAGTAGATATTATGGATCCAACAGTATGTGATGGGTTGATTGATCGGTACCATGAATCTCGGAGACGCCTGAAGCCCCCTTCTGCCATACCATAAATGTGTTCACTTGCTTCGTGTATTAACCCTTTACTCCATAGATACCCATTTCTACACATTGCTTGTAGGAGCCTTCGGAAAACATTGTGCCAAAAGGTGAAATTGCTCGTGACGAGCAATTTCACCTTTTGTCACAATGTTTTCTTTGCTATCAAAAGGTGTCATTTACACATAAGAAACGGCTTCATCCTTGCTGTTATTTAGGGTCAATTACAGATGCCATAGGAATGCCTTATGGGGTAAAGGGGTTAAGTCAAAGAGATGCATTGAACCACCTTTAACCTTTTCCCTAACAATCCCTGATTTGTAAGGGTCCGGAAAAGTAGCCTTTTGAAAACATTGCGGGAAAAGGAGAAAATGGTGGTAATCAGCATTTTCTCCTTTTCCCACAATGTTTTCTACCCAATCATAGACAGAAATTATCTTTTCAGCAAAAGTTGAATTGTCGTCTGCAAATGTTTTCAGTTTGGTCTAGTCCAAAAGTCTGTCGTTTGGGAAAGGGTTAAGGCGCGTGCCTAATTTCAATGACATTACTATGCCACAAGTAATGGTTTCATTTGGCTATCTACTGCAGATTTTTTTTTCTTATTGAAATGACCGTCGCTGTTGTACAAAGTATCTGTTACATGTATCTTCTGCTTGTCCGCATGTCAAGAAAAAAAAAACACAAGATACACTGTAATAAAGTATGTCAATTCGGAAACAAAAAGAAGTGTATTACTGTGCTGCCTTCCTAAGAGAAGTTAATAAAAATGAACTGATGCAACACTCGCAGTCTGCAGTAGCTGGTCTACTTTAACTTCATCCATATCAATCGTTTAATATATGGCTTCTCAAAGCCAGTAATTAAATAACATGAAAACGATTCTTTATATTCCCTGTCAGGCCACACAACAACAAAAAAGGCATGCTATACACGCAGGTTCCACACCGGTAATTGGTGATTTCCAAGGAGGTAATAAACTGTTTCTGAACGGAAATCATTTTAATATCTTTGACAAAACCGTTACGTGTATCGGTGCAATTAATCAAACAATGGCAGCCATCTTTAATCTAACCCTATACCTGACAGTAAAAAATAGGTAAAATATGCTGTAGAAAATGGGTTAAATCATTACCACACGAGAAAAATTCGGACTGGTCCAAATTGAAAGCACTTGCAGACAACAAAATAAAGGTAACTGAAAAATAGAAATTTGTTCTGGGAAGGGTAGAAAACACTGTGGGAAAAGGAGAAAATGCTGGTTACCAGCATTTTCTTCTTTTCCCACAGTGTTTTCAAAAGGCGTCTTTCCCAGGGGGCGTCAAAAGCAGGGATTGTGTGGTAATGGGTTAAAGGCTTCTGCGAAAAAAAAATCGACATAATATGGCTTGCAACATGCGAATAGGGATATTGGACATTTACGAAAAGCGTCTTCTCGGATCAGCCTGCGCAGTCAGCTCAGACTAATCCATGAAGACAATTTACGATTACATTATTAGTTGTACGGTCAGGTGCCAGGGACTTGGAAACTTGTTCACGGCTGTGGTGAATCATGTCGCCCCGAGCCGAAGGCGAGGTGGCGACATGATTCGACACGGCTGTGAACAAGTTTCCAAGTCCCCTGCCAACTTACCGTATACGATAGCGACTATTTCTACTTCAACATGACCTTTGTATCTAGTGACCATGGATACTGACAAATGCTTAAAGCTTGTTGATTTTGAGTGTTCATTCTAATATAAGTTTTTTCTCTTTTGTTTGTGGGAAAAGATCGTCAGGTAAGTTCAACCTGCACAATTTCATCTCTTTCGCAAATAACATTAGTGGCCGAGTAAACAGGTAGGATATCTACGAGTTTTGCTCACTTGTTTTGTTTTATAGAACATACACCACGAGGGTTTTTATGGCACATTACAGGTATCGAGGGATGAAAAAGATCACATGTTTGCGAGGATGTGAAAGGGTTGAAAATGGCTGTAAAACAGAAGATTATCTGACAACGAATTTTGGATAAATAGATGGTTCACGGATGGGTTAACCCTTTACTCCATAGATACTCATTTTGACGTATAAACAACAGATAGCTTTTGAAAACATTGTGGGAAAAGGAGAAATTGCTCGTAACGAGCAATTTCTCCTTTTCCCACAATGTTTTCCACTCAATCAGATATTTATTCATATATTTGACATCATATCTTTAATTGCTGCTGAAATGGAAGAGCCTAAAATTGACATATCAGGTAAAGGGTTAAACGTGCAGATATAGCTTCTGAGTAGTATAGCAAGAAAGGGGGGGATAAGCTTTACAATAAACATAATAAAAACTAAATGAGTTTCTGTAAAAAAAAAAAAAGTGAACAGGAAGAAAAAAAAAAAAAACCATTGAATAAATATAAGATAAATTTATAGTAAGATAAAAGTATGAAATGAATTAGAGGGTACAGGAAAACGGATATACAGAGGAGCAAATCGTAATAACACGAAAAATCAGGGGGAGTATTTAGCACGACCGTTCATTTTGCAGAAAGCTTTACTATGCAAAGATAAAGGACAACATAAAAACGGAAAAAACAAAAAGTGGAATTAATTTGCCAATATAAAAGATGGAAGCTCATCAGAGAAGACACCTGCTCTACTACACATTATAAACAATATGATATTTAATGGTTCGTGGTCTCGCCTTTCAACTATCGGTAACATCTATAACCAGGCTTCTTTAATTTAACCCATCGCTTTATAAATCATTTTAGACCCATCGAGTATTTTGAAGATATAAACGAAGATAAATGTTTAAACGAAAAGAATCTAATACGGTTTTAGTTACGAGCAACAGGTATTTTTTTTTCCATCATGTTTACCAAAAAACTTTACTTTTTACGGTCAAGTGATACGGCATAAAAAGAGTTTTCAAGCCCTTGTTTTGCAAAGATGTATGCGTCCTATACGAAATAGATCCTGAAAAAAATTCTATGATTTTTTCTTTTTTTAAGTCTTATTCTCATTCTGTTAAGTTAAAATAGAAGTCCGTGATACTGTGTGAAATAAAATGTAAATTCTTCAACAGTAAATGTAAAATAGAAACTGAGTAAATGTTGACCACAGGACGATCAGTTTTCGGAGTATATTTGATGATTGTATGATTAAAAAGTCGGCCGCTCTCAAAGTTTTACTAGGTCCGAAAGCCTTGATAAATGGGATAAAGCTTTGAAAACTATCCACACCAAGAAATGACCAACGTTCAACTCTTTACTAAAATACATTTCAGAATTATCCAGACTGACAGCACTTGCAGACAACACAGTTTAAATGACAAAAACTGGTCTTTGATACGGAAAAACCATCGTGAGAAAAAAGAGGATAACCCGGTTATCAGCTTTTTTTTTTCTCCTTTTTCACACAATATTTTCAAATTTTTCTCCATCAGAGGCCTTTATGAATGAAATTACTTAAGTTTTAATAGTATTTGATAATAAATAAGAAGAAAAAGCAATCACACTCAGGTAACTAGATCATAATGATGACAAGTTCTACGCAAGAGGCATAAGAAAGTGAAGCACCAGGAGAAGAATCCCAGAGCGGTAAAATGGCAGAAGAAAATCTATAAATGTTATCTGATTGGATATTAAAACCAGCAGAACGATCCTGTAAATGCCGTATCATATTTAATGTTCGTTTTAATGGCGGTCCACACTGATTTAATATTGCATCAATGATTTTAGCGATTTTTCAGCTTATTAATTATTCAATATGAATTCAATACAAATAATTCAGAGTTTCGTGCGATACATAACGGCCGTTAAGCTTTTTAATGATAAACCAAAATAAGGAACAACACAAGACTGTAGCCTAAAGAAAGTTCTGTCTTAGCCAAGTCCATTTTTACACGATGTGTTTCATCTCAAGGAGGACCTTTAATATTAGGAGTCATTCATCCTAGTGCAATCTTTATAATTTCAAGTAAATTTGTGTATCAAATGAAGAAGTATGATTCCTTATGTTTGTTTGTTTATTTTGTTTTTAAGGTGATAAATATTTCTCTATTCGGTAGTGCAGATTCAAGATCAAACTGCACGTTCTGGCCACTTTTATTTTGATCTAACGTGCCCGCAAATGCCAAAAGGTCAGTAAGTCGGGCTCGGCAGCCTAAGAGTTAGGATGAACATCATGTTTTCCGCATACTATTTTCATCAATATCAAAAAAAAAAAAGGTTCGAATGCCATCTTTGCGGAGGATAGTCAGCTATTATTTTTCAAAACACTATTTTACAAAGATATTTTCAAAACCTTGTTGAAGTTAATTCTAGTTCCCTTTCATTTTGAGTCTCAAGCATAAAAGAAGTATTCAAAGAAGCACGAGATTGATTGAATAGTGTTTTAAACCACTTTCAATATCACTTTGGTCATACCACGGCTACATCAAACCTTGTGTGCTGGTTATCGGGTTCTAACGTTACTAGCACTATGTAAAGTCTCTGAAGTGCTTTACCGAGAAGCATTCTAATTAAGATTTAATTCAAGACCCTGGAATACTAATCCAAACTCCTAAACCCTTACATTACATCCCCGAGATCTCATGACCCGAGGTAAAGATGATTTTTAGAAGCGTTGTGGAAAATGGAGAACATTCTGGTAACCGGCACTTCTTCGTTTTCAACAGTGTTTTCTAATCTTCAGAAGACAGATTATTTCATTTGAGCTACATTGAATCTTTAGCCTACAATTGTTTTCAATTTGGAAATGTCTTAAGTTATTTTGTTCTGTAAAAAGTAAAAAAGAAAAGAAAAATCGCAGGATCCTCGAGCCATGACAGACGCTTCAAGGTAAAGGGGTGATAACGGTTTGTGCTCCACTGACGTGAAAGATGAATTCGGGATGATTTAATTTACGTTGCGAAAATCAAATATGTCTTTTTATTGGCGCGATCGCAAATCTTGTTATCCCAAAACCTCCATCTAATCTGAGCAAACAGCGTTTTCCCCATTGTGTGTATTAATGATAGACGATAACGACATTAAAGTATCATCAGTTAGAGAAAAGGTTCACCGGAGAAGTGACGGCATGTCGCGCCCGTAATGACATTTCCAACAAATTGGCTTCTTGATAGCTCTCTACTTTTCGTTGGCGCAAAGTCGTGACGGTCCAGTGTAAGCTTTAACCATTATTCTAGTCAAGTTTTCCTCTATCCTTTTAGTTTGATACGTACTATAATATATGATGTTGCTTTTAATACGAAATGGTTATTTTAATTACTTTTATCAGAATTTCAAGCGTTTTCTGGTGGATTCTTGAAACAACTATACTTCTGGTTCGTGCAAAGATGTGGGAGTTCCTATGTGGGTAACAACTCTTACTAGGATTTTTTTGCCTTTATTTTTCTTTTTTTATCTAACTAAGATACCACCTTGTCTCTTATATACCTTACTGCTACTGTTATAATGATTATTAACAATGCAGTTCGCTTTCGATAGTAAACATTTCTAGAACGATGAAATAAATCGGGATAGAACTCGGAGCGATGCACTACAATACCAAATAGTTATGCTAATCATTTGAAAATGCATGAAAATGCAGAGTGAGCTTGATTAAAAGCCGAAAAGGAAAAGGTCGGTGGAAATCTTTATAAAATTTGAACTCTGATCAGGAAGTAAGTCTGTCATTTCCTCTGTGTTTCACGTTAAAGAAAATAAAATGTACAACTATAAAAAAGTAGTCATATTTCCTCCCTGAAAATGTACAGTACGAAATATTGGTGAAGTTTTAAAGAGAGAAAATAAGTGAAAGAAAGCCAGATTTCATTCTATGGATGGGAAAAATCCTATTTCATCTCTACAGTAAAATTTAGAACTTAATCAATTTTAATTAGACCTCAGGATTTTGTTGTGACAAATGATATGCGAGAGGTTTGAGAAGGACAAAGATACACAAGGATTTTCCACAAGATATACAGACGGTTCGAGGGGTACCTCGCTTTGGTAAATATCCTTTTTTTCTTTCGGTCAGAAGAGCATATTGATGACAAAAAAAGCTACCATCTTGATTAAAAATACTTCGAAAACCTGTCCATGGTTCATATCAAATCTACTCGAGATAAAATTAAGCCTATAAGGAAAGAAATCTAACGGGAAAGACTTTCATTTCTATTGACAAGCCCTTTGCGTTTGTCCCTAATACCAAATGATGTGATTTTGAGTAGTCGCCTTAACGCGTATTTCACCTGATCTCGCTAAATAAGTGCACTTCAACAATCTCTAAGAGTCTCGACTTTCCTCTCCCTCGCCCGGAATAGAATCATTTGTCTAATTAACGTAAATTAGATTTACAAGGCATAAAAGGTTACATCCACTGAAGCGTCGGAATCGAGAAATTGGGACCTATAATGCTGTTATTCCGCTCTCCCTCCCAGATCTTGTGTCAAAGGCCTGATAATCAGTTATGAAAATTGCTCGTCAATTGGTTAATGTTGCCCCTTCAACGATAGATTACGGCTGAAATCAAGGGATGTAATCATCTCAGGATCCATTCCATTCTGCATGAATTTTAACCCTGAATTCAAAGCCTAAATGTACGATGACTGAGACAGAAGCTGAGAAAAATGAATATAGAAACAGAAAAAATATTAAGAAAATGGTGGTTGACATAGCGTGAGAATGCCATTTCAACTTAAGAGTTTTTTGTTGTTGTTGTTGTTGTTGTCATATTCCCCATTCGTTCGAACGTCTATCTGTGCGTTTTATTTTTTCTTCATAAAATATGCAAAGCATGTTAAAATTAAAATTCATACTTTGTCTTGCGTCACACTCCACGTTTTACTTCCTTTATTCATACCTTGTTTAAGGTTTTACCATCCTAACGCATCTAGCGCAACATGGAATAAAATTTCTTATCAGTTGATAAATAAGGATTTATACTGATATAATGTTTTTGCACATTTCTAACCGACAAGAAATTCATTTGATGTCCATCTTGAAATTATTTATAGATATTTTGTTGTTTTTCAGAAAAGTGGTGTAATTATTATCTCCTTTTGTAATGAGTATAGACTGGTCCTAGATTTATAAATGATAATTTAGAAGTTAAAATTGGCTCGGTCAAGGTAGTACTATACTCGTTTTCAATCGTACCAACTTTTTTAGGATAATATTACAGTGGAAATAGTTGTTTTCCATTAGAATGGTGCCAACTTAATATGCAAATCTTTTCCGCCGTTTCAGTATGTTATAAATGTATAGAGGCATTTTTTTTCTTTCTTCGTTGGTTTAATATAAGGACAAGTGCATTAATATAAACACAGTTTGGTTCAAAATATTGATGAACCCAAGCAATACCATACTTCTTTGGTTCAATATATAGACGAATGCATTTATACAAACACAATTCGGTTTAATAATGTAGATGAACCCATGCAAAACCATGCTTTTTGGTTCAATATATTGATGAATGCATTAATACAAACACAGTTCAGTTCAATATATTGATGAACCCAAGCAATACCATACTTTTGGTTCAAAATATGGACAAATGCATTAATATAAACACAGTTTGGTTCGATGTATCGATTAACCCAAACAATACCATGCTTTTTGGTTCAAAATATTGACGAGTGCAATAATACAAACACAATTTGGTTTAATGATATTGATGAATTCAACCAACACAATGCTTCTCTGGTTCAATATATGGGCGAATTCATTAATATAACTACAGTTTTGTTCAATATATAGATGAATTCAGGTAATGCCATGCTTCTTTGGTTTGATATAAGAACAAATACGTTAATATAAACTCCGTTTGGTTTAATATATTGATTAACCCAAGCAAGACCATGCTTCTTTGGTTCTATATATTTTGACCAATGCATCAATATCAACACAGTGTGGTTTAATGTATTGATGCTCCCAAGTAATGCCATGCTTCTTTGGTTCAGTATATGGACAAATATATTTATATAAACACAGTTTGGTTCATTATAGATGAACCCAAGCAATACCATGTTTCTTCGGTCCAAAATATGGATGAATACATTAATTCAAAAACAGTTTGATTCCATATAAACATGTTTTCATTTGATGTATGGCTTGCAACACGCGAAAAGGAGCATTCGGACATCTGCGTAAAGTGTCATCTCGGATCAGCCTGCGCACTGCGCGCAGGCTCATCCGAGACGACACTTTCCGTTTTTTTGTAATTTTCTGTTTTGTGCATGTCTACTGTAGAACAAAAACTAATGTAGTCGTAAAGTGCCGTCTCGGATTAGCCTGCGCGGACTGCGCAGGCTGATCCGGGATGACACTCTACGCAAATGTCCGAATGTCCCTTTTAGCGTGTTGCAAGCCATATAGTTGTAATAAAACCGTATATTACAACAATTCTGCAATTAACTGTAAATGAACAATATAAGACAGCCAGGGCTTTCCATACCATGTAACACTCAGACGGGAAATTCTTCCTCGTAAGCGTACTCAAAACAGATAAAATTCGCTTAACATACGTTTGAATGGCAACACTTTGCTGTATAGTAAGTTCGTTGTACGGTCAGGTGGTAAGGGACTTGGAAACTTGTTTACGGCTGTGGTGATACATGTCGCCCCGAGCCGAAGAGGCGTGATTCACCAGAGCCGTGAACAAGATTCCACATCCCTTCTTCGGCTCGCCATAAAATACCTTATACTCAAATGCATGATCCAAACCGAGTACTGTTTCAGGCAAAGGACCTCATTGAACCGACTCGTCGATTTTTAATCTACTCAGATTAGCGCCCAATTGTTATTCCGTGTACATCTTTGATTTCTGTCTCCCTCATTCATCAAACGTCACTTGACTGACAGACGGCCAAAATTAAACATTCACCTTCGATTTCCCAAAAGACACTGATGCTTTTGTCTTGACGAGAGAATCTTATTCTGTTAGCATTCCTAGTTTGGCCACGCGAAGATGCTTTATCTCAATAAACTTGCGCAGACGTGAAATGTATCCGCAAAACTAAATTATACAAAAACAGTATTTACATAACAAATAAGTCGGCGATTTTAACCTATTTAGATATTATGTATATTGAAATTTAAAAAAAATAAATAAATAAAAAAAAAAATTGTGTTTCTTAAAAATAAATTCTGATTATACCCATTCTATATTTTGTGTGTGTGTGTGTGTGTTTAATATGTTTAAAGATGTGCAAGGAATGGGCTATGTTAAATATTAAGGCTTTAAAGAACAATCAAGACACTCACCGCATGAAAAAGAATGAACCACAAATTGTACTATAATAGAATGTCTAATTTACGAAAAAAGAAATTCAATTCAATTCAATTCAATTATTTTATTCAGTACATATTAGGCCTCTGGCCCGTTATACAAACACTTCAGAAATGAAAAAAAGAAAACAATCTATAAACTTGTCCTATTTTATCAGCCATTTCTTCCTTTATTCTCCTTGTTTGTATTTTTTCAAATAACTTATTTATTCATCATTTGAGTATTGACAAGCATGTCAACAGAAAATTTGTTTCGTAAAAGCAGTTCCAAAGTTATGTACAAAAAAATCATAAAAGAAAGAAGAACTTTAGGACTTAATTGAATTGGATGTGAAGAAACTGGCAATATCTGATTTTCAAGGCTATCACTTTACCTCTGGTGTACAATGATAATAATGATAGTTGCTGTAAAATTCCATATGATTTAAAAAAAATATTCAATAACATATATCTTCGACGTTTCGGTAAAATCTAAGGCAAAAGAATTAGTGTTGCAACTGAATTTGCAAATAATATGTTGATTATTGCAATCAATCACAACAAAGCGAATATGACATCTTTTACTGACATTTCGGCTTGCGGCAGGATGTTACAAAATATAGTGTAGAAATATCTTAACTTGATACTATAGTTTTTTTTATATGTTTGTTTTTTACTATCCCATACGGAACGTTTGGAAAATTTGCATATTATTTTATTCGGTTGTTTTACAGTCGTCTTGGGGTCCTGAGTTGCTCAATGGTAAAGTGTAGGATTCATGATCGGCAAGCCCCGTGTTCGAGTCTCATTGGACCCACTGAGTTTTTTGTGAAGTTGTCCTTGGGCTGAGCTTTCAGGGAAACCTGACTGAAACTGGTGAAACCTAGGAAATATTATTACAAATATGTTAGCTGTCGCCGTGATATGACTTAAAAAAGGATCTATCTGGGCCATTTCACAATTTCACTGAGTGAATCAATTATTTACAGGGGTCTTTAGGACTATCCCGTGTAATCCACACAAGTCATTTAAATTTTAAGAAAAGTTTTCCTTTTTGGTAGGTCAGCTTGTGCAGTCCGCGTGTGCTGCATTACGTCGAAAATATTTAGTTTTTTTTTTAGAAAATGTCTGCACGCCCAAGGATCCTTCGAACTCACAATTTATTCGGTTTGTAGACAAAATGTATGTTATGGATTCTTTATTACGTGCTAACTGGCTTGGTATGAAGCATCAAGAAGAAGCATTTAAACTTTACCAAACGACAATAATTTAGGCTTATCCAAATGAAAAGCATTTGCAGATGATGAAAACAAAATGACTGGAAATCTAAAATTTGTTTTGTGAAGGATAGAAAACGTGGTAGGAAAAGGTTACCGGCATTTTCTCCTTTTTCCCACAATGTTTTCTCAAGGCTTCTTTCTCAGGGTCCTCAATAGTAGGGATTGTTTGGTAATGGCTTAAACCGGTTTTTGCCAGGGTGTAGCCCGTTTACTAATAACATAGACATAGTAATTACGAATCAGACGTCAAAGACAATGTCAAGGCTACAGCAACACCCGGATATTTTCTTCGAACGGCCTGATCTAACGAGCCAATTTGACAAACAGAAGCATTTTCTGCAACTCTAACCATTGTTTATTCAGTTTCTTATCCCACAGGCCCCAGAAACTCCATTTGTCTATCTAAGGTTAACGAAATTTTCATCATTGGACAGTGTTACTATAAATAGCACATTGAGGATTTCCTCTGTATCCATTTGTATTTTCGTTACAAGGTTCCCCTACTTGATTCCTTTTACATATTTTTGTCCTGTTTCTCTTCTTTACTTTGCACTTTGAGTTTGAACAATGTGCTCCCGCATTCTGACCAAGGAAAGGGCTTAAATTGCATTTTCGTCCCTTTTATTGTATGGGTCTTTTTCGGGTCGGATTCTGGCCGTACATTGTTATTCTTTCTTTTTGACATATACCTACTTTATTTTGTTATTTCATTCTTATTGTTTGCCTTGTATTTTTATTGTATACTGCTCGCCATTTTGGACGAGAAACAATAAAATAATAATAATAGCTAGCAAGGGTGGTTCAAAGTCTTCTGTCTTAAACTGAACCTTGCTCTGGCAAAAAAGGTCTTAAATACGCATCCTTGATGCACTAAATCAAAGCAGAATTCGTATAATTATATATTTATAAATACATTCATGCTAACAAATAAATAAATTATGACGTAATATGGTCGTTGAACGCTCAGAAAATTCAACAAAAGCAAAAAGCTTCGATAAAGGTCAGGCAGGCTGAGATGGGTTGATATCTTTTGCAAATGCATTTAAACCCCTTTTAATAGAGCAAGGCTCATTTTGTTTTAGAGGCAATCTTTTAATAGATAAAAAGATTTAGTTAACTCTTCACCAAATGACAAAATTATGGACCGGTCCAAATTGTAAGCATTCGCAGACGATAAAAAAAAATGAAAATTTGAAATTTTGATAGGGAAGAGTAGAAAACATTGTGGGAAAAGGAGAAAATGCTGGTTACCAGCATTTTCTCCTTTTCACACAATGTTTTCAAATGGCTTCTTTCTCAGGATCATTAAGAGGCGGAATTGTGTGGTAAAAAGTTAATAGAAAATCTTTTCTATTTTGTTTGTTTCTTTGTTTTTGTTTTTTTTTTTTTTGTTTTTTTTTTTTTGGTGTTTAGTGTCGTTTCAAAAAGTAGCCTATTTCATTTTACACGGAACATTAAGCATCCATTTCCGAAACTTTCATCAGTGGTACAGTGCAACAACATCTGTTAAGTCATTACCACACGACAAAAATTTTAGGTTTGTCCAAATTGAAAGCATTTACAGACGACAAAATAAAAGTGACTTGATATTTGAAATTTGTTTTGTGAAGGGTAGAAAACATTGTGGGAAAATGAGAAAATGCTGGTTACCAGCATTTTCTCCTTTTCCCACAATGTTTTCTAAAGGGCTCTTTCTCAGGGGCGTCAAAAGTAGGGATTGTATGGTAATGGTTGAACCCTTTCCTAAACAACAAAATATTAGATTGGTCCAAATTGAAAGCATTTGCAGATGACAAAATGAACGTAACTCAAAACTTGAAATTTGTTTCCAGCAGGGTAGAAAACATTGTGGGAAAAGGAGAAAATTCTTAAGCCCAGTCTAATTAATATAACACACAACACACTTTTCAAACCACTAGCTTCCTCCCGCATAAACTAGACACAAAGCCTGAACTTTAAGTGCAGTCTATGGACATATATCTTAAGGTAAGACCTGTGTAAATGAAAACAGCTTTTTCCACTAAAATATCATCCTTCAAAATTAGCTATAATTAAAAATTACTATTATTGAACTACTTTCACCTTTTCATTTATTCCATTTTTTCCTTCTTTGAATTATCATTTATAAATCTAAAACCACTATATTCTCAATTCAAAAAGAGATAATAATTACCTCCCTTTTCAGAAAACAAACACAAGTATAAAAAAAAAATTTCAAGATAGACATAAACGGAATTTCCGATCCGTTAGAAATGTGCAAAAATGGTATTTCTGCATAAATCCTTGTTTATCCTTATTTATCAACCAATTAGAATTTTCACCGGAAGTGCATTACACAGGTCTTACCTTAAGGTATTATTACCATCTAAAGCTTCTAATGCAACTTGGGGTAAAAATTCCTATAAGTTGTTAAGTAAGGATTTATACTGATATAATATTTTTGCACATTTCTAACTGACCAGAAATTCATTTGTTGTCTATCTTGAAATTATATAATAATATTTTTGTTGGTTTTCTGAAAAGGGAGGTAATTATTATTTTCTTTTGTATTGAGAATATAGTGGCTTAGATTTTTAAATGATAATTCTAAGGAAGAAAAAAAATGGAAAAAGTGGCTCGGTCAAAGCAAAACAATAATACTCGTTTTCAATCACAGCAAATTATTTTAGGATAATAATATGGTGGAAATAACTGTTTTTCGTTAGAATGTTACTACCTTAATCTAATTCATAACAGCAAACGACACAATCTAAAGTCGATGTCACGAAACGCCCCTTCAGTAATTTTTGAAGAGATTTTATTTCAATTGAATTGTTGACAATATGTGAAATCTAATCTTATTTATTTCAATAGGAGGTCATTGCTAAACTGGACAGTCAAACATCTGTGACCTACAGTTAATCTAATGTCATCGTCACAAAAACTTGTGGTCAGATAGTGAATGACCAGACAATAGAAATTTAGACCTGTCCAAATTGAAAGCATTTACAATTTTACAAAAGATTGACCTTGTACTTGCTAGGGCTACAAAACATCCTGGGGAAAGGAAAACAAACTGGTTATCATCAGCATTTTCTCCGTTTCCTACATTCTGTTCAAAAGCTCCATTTCTCACTGTCAATTAAAACTGGAATTCTGTGATATAGGGATAACCGTTTACAAGACGATCCAATTCATTTACAACTATTAGAGCAACAATTATCTCGTTACCGGCAAATGGTTGAAAAATGGCTTACAACACGCGAAATTAGGCCTTCAGATATCCTCGTAAACTGTCGTACTGCGCAGTTCGTGCAAGTTGATCCGAAAATACACTTTCCGTTTTGTGTGCAATTTTCTGTTTTTCGCAAGTCTACTGTAGCACAAGATCTGATGTAGTCGTAAATACCCTTAAGAAATCAAGATGAAGAGAAAAAAAATCAAAGAAATCAATATTAGCAGACTACTATGCCGTATTTTTTTTACTCTTAGACTGCCAAGGGTGACTCACTGCCGATTTGGGGACAGCTTGCATCAAGATCAGACTGCAATGAACGCGCAGTCTAATTTTAGATTCACACCGTCCAATAGGAAGATTGTTTTCTCCTCACCAAAATACGGCTGAAAATTTGAGTGTTTACTTTCAGAATTTTTCATTTCTTTTGTTTAGCAGAATCTGCGTTAATGAAAATTTTGTCGTGAAATATAAGCTAGATCTCTAGATAAGAGGGAGTGATGGTATTCTAGGTTCATAAATTCTCCACTAAACCCTATGTTATGGGTACTCATTAGAATCGTCTCATTGAGACGATTCTAATGAGTACCCATAACATAGGGTTTAGTGGAGAATTATTACTATTTTCCATTTTGAAATCAAAGTCACTACCTCTATCTGGAGGTCTGCAAGCATGAAGTTGGAGAGGAGACCGGAGAGATGCAGTTGTATAGTTGGGAGTAAACGTATCAAAGATGGCATGAACATGCAGCACGGAACCGAGCAATAGAAATTCTTCTGGGAAAATATCTTTTTATATATGTTCTGCGTGCAATGTTTTAAGTCCTGGACATCCCTGCAGTATGGTAATTATCTCACATCTTATTACCCTACTTGGGGTCCTGAACTGAAATAAGGCATTAAGGGGAATTAGCTGTTGTTATCCTTTTGACAAACAATTGTTCTTGTCCAGTTCGAATAACGAAAAAATCAGAAGAGGCTCAAATGTTGGAGTTTATCGTTGAAAAGGTTGAAAACATTGTGGAAGAGAAGAAATTCCTGATTACCACAATGTCATCAAACGGCTTCCTTATTAGGATCGTTAAAATACGGGATTGCACGGTAAAATATCTGATAAAGTTTCAATAAATTAACGTTTCTTGTATCTCTTCTGAGACTATATATTGCAAAGCTATTTGATGACATACTTCGATTCCTAGGCCTTATATTTTCTTGCTCTTTATCCTTTACTAATTACCAAACGACAAAATTTTAGGGTTGTCCAAATCGAAAGCATTTGCAGACGACAAAATAGAATTGACTGAAAATTTAAAATTTGTTTTTTGAAGGGAAGAAAACATTGTTGGAAAAGAAGAAAATGCTGGTAACCAACATTTTCTTCTTTTCCCACAATGTTTTCTGAAATCTTCTTCTTTCTCGGGGTCGTTAAACGTAGGGATCGTGTGGTAATGGGTTAACAAAAGAGGGTAAGGTGATTTAAACCAAAAGGTGTACTCAAACGGTCTAGACTGATACAGGCCAAAAGTTCATTTTTTTAGTATATCAAAACAAACTTCTGATAACTTGATATACTTGAATGCAGCAACATCCACTTCAAACCTGTCCACTGACCAGATGTCCACCTAACATTTACTTGACACTTTCTCCTAGAACACGATTTTAGAGATCTTGTGCAGACCACCTTTGAAAACACTGCTGCAAAAGAAAATATGCTCGTCGAGAGCAATCTGTCCCTTTACCACAATGGTTTCAAAATGTTACCATATACTAAAATTTAATTCATGTTGATAATCTAGACTTCACATAGAAGTTTTCAAATGTACCTGCTGTAAATTTAATTTGAAAAGCATAGGGTTGGCAGGTGGTTAACTCGAGTGTCCACTTATGCGATGTTCACTGTAGTGAAAATAAGATACTTAGGGTACTGTGATTTTAAGGCAAATGTTTAATTTGATCCTTGTCAAACTTTATTGGTGGGAAGATCTTTTAACTCCTGGGCGCATGTGTAGATAGTGATATGTGTTAGAGAGAGAGAGAAAGAGGGGGGCGTAGAGAGGTGGGTTATACAGAGAGTATAAATTGACGAGAAGGATAATAGACATCGGTATAAAGAGAGGGGACGAGAGAGAGAGAGGATGAGAAAAGAAAGAAAGAAAGAAAGAAAGAAAGAAAGAATAAGAAGAGAACAGATTTGGCCAGTTGCTAGACCCATGGTATTGAATTTCAGTAAACGCAATCTTTGAACATCGATCAAACTTTGAACAGACATCGATTGCGTGCATTTGAACGACACGCAAATCTTTGCACTTTGAAACATCAGACATTCACAAGTCGTGTTTATAGGCCCTTAAACAATTCAAGTTTCTCGTCCTGTTTTTACCTTCTCTCCCATAAAACGCATGCATGATACTGTTGTCCTGCGACAAACCTGGTTCTGTCTGTTAACTCATTACCAAACGACAAAATTTTAGACTCGTTCAAATTGAAAGCATTTGCAGACGACAAAAAAAAATGTGACTGAAAAATTGAAATTTTGTTTAAGAAGGGTAGAAAATACTGTGGGAAAAGGAGAAAATGCTGGTTACCAGCATTTTCTCTTTTTCCTACAGTGTTTTCAAAAGGATTCTTTCTCAGGGGCGTCAAAAGTAGGGATTGGGTGGTAATGGGTTAAAACTGATACTGGTAAATAAATGATCGGCGCTATGGGAAAAAGGGGTTAAATCCTTTCCCAGACGAAAAAAATTATGCCTTGTATAAATCGAAAGCATTGGCAGACGACAAATTAAATATTGCTCAAGTGGTGCAGTTTTTCTTGATATGGTAGAAAACATAGTGGGAAAAGGAGAAAATATTGGTTACCAGCATTTTCTCCTTTTCCCTTTTTCCCTCAATGTTTTCATAAGGGTTCTTTCCAATGGTTTTTCAAAGTTGGCATTGTGTGGTAGAGTGTACCCTTCTTCTACTAAATAACTTAACTGAACTCTGTAACTCTGTAACTCTGTAACTCGATAGCACAAACCCCAATATTGCTATTTCAAAGTCATTTCTTGGACAATAATATCTCCTTATTAGACCGTTTAGATCTAAGACCAGACTGCACGTTCTGTGCAGTCTGATCTTGATCTATACTGTCTGTAAAAGATCTGCGAGTTGCGCTTAGCGGCCTAAATGTTGTAGCATCCCTATGATGTATAATGCTGAGCAGGTCATTCATGACATTATTATTGATCCATAAAACCCATTTTGTCCAATAATCAATTGTGTGATGGGGTAAATTAGTCCTTTGACATGCAAAAAAATTGACAAATAGCTAAACATTTTGAACCATTTCGAACCACAGACAACGTGGGCTGACATGGCTGGATACTTTTTGCAGATTTGTTTAACCCTTTCTTTTTCACGGAGCATTACCACACAATCCCTACTTTTGACGCCCATGAGAAAGAAGCCTTTTGAAAATACTGTGGAAAAAGGAGAAAATGCTGGTATCCAGCATTTTCTTCTTTTCCCACAGTGCTTTCTACCCTTCCCAGATCAAATTTCAATTTTTCAGTTACCTTTATTTTGTCGTCTGCAAATTTTGTCGTGTGGTAAAGAGTTAAATGAATTTTTCCAGTCTTGGTTTATATAACCCAATGAAGTACTTTTCATTCGAAAGACCTCATGGTATAGACAGGGTAGACTAAAGATCACTGCAGCGACTGTTGCTCGAATCCCAGAGTTTGAATAACAAGACTGACCATTCCGTCAGCGAGAAAAAAAATCCTTGCGAGTTCCCAATCTTCAAGCTGCACTTGAATATTTATTCATAAAAACACGAGACCTTTTGGAAAAAGGTTAACACTAACATACTTCTAAAACAAGTCTGCAACATTCTTGTAAGTCATGGATCAGCCCTATAGATTTAGGTCAAAGTAGGAACCGTCAACTTACATTTGCTTGAAGGTTTGAATCCACATACATTTGAGTTAACTCATTACCAAACCACAAAATGTTAGGTTTGTCCAAATCGAAAGCAGTTGGTGACGACGAAATAAAAGTGACTGAAAATTTGACATTTATTTTGAGAAGGGTACAAAACATTGTGGGAAAAGGAGAAAATGCTGGTGACCAGCATTTTCTCCTTTCCCCACGATGTTTTCTAAAGGCTTCTTTCTAGGGGCGTCAAAAGTAGGGATTGTGTGGTAATGGGTTAAATTAAGAAAGAAATCATGTACTAAAATTTCGGTTAAAAAGGTAACGTCAACTCAATTTTCGGTTTAAATAGAGATCACTAACTTCCTCGTAGGTTGAAATGGAGATCATCCAAATATATATACATGTAGGCTGAATTAGAGATTATTAATCTATGTTAAAATCTGGATCATTCGCTTAATTCCATGTCAAGATATTCATCAAGCACTTCCATACAGATTACATAAGGACCGTCCACAAAAATATGAGTTAAATAGAGATAATCAACTAACTTTAGATTCATACAGGGATCATCTGTTTAGTTTACCGTTGAAATATGGATCATTCGATAAAATTTAGGTTGAAATAGAAATAATCTGCTTAAAATGACATTTAAACCCAAATTTATCAAAGACTGCTGGTTTCAATTCTCCAGTAAAATTGGCTTTGAAATTAAAACAGATATATTGATATCTACTCAGTTCCATAAATAGGTGTGCACTTAATTATCTTTTATTTCTCGTCGCATGTTTTACTGAAGACCAACAAATTGGGTATTATACTTTATTCACATTCTGTAGAAAATGCCAGGCTAATCAGACTTTGATTAATAGAAAGTTTCAGTTTAACCCTTTCCCAAACGATAAATTTTAGACTCTTCCAAACTCAAAGAGTTTGCAGACGACAATTTCAAATTTGAGAAAAATGGCAGAAAGTTCTCTAAATGGGTAGAAAACACTGTGGAAAAAGGAGAAATTGCTCGTTACGAGCAGTTTCTCCTTTTCCCGCAGTGTTTTCAAAAGACTTGTACTGCAGACACGTAAAAACCAGGGCTTGTTTGGGAAAGGGTTAAATGAATGTGGTACTAGAATCAAAGTTGCAAAAGTACTCAAAGACTAAAGTTACATTAAAGTGAGGCTTATTTTAAAGTTATTGCATTTTTTTATCAATATCTTATATGGCCACCTCTGCTGTCAATACAGGAAATTATTCGACTCGTATAGACCTTTCATAACGTAAAATCATCGCATCAGGAATGTAATTCCATTCCTGGACGAGAGCGGTGGCTAAGTACATGAGATTGTTGATGTTTCACCGTGATCGAAACTGTCTTCCCAAGTAATCCCAGACATGTTCTATTGGAGTCAACTTAAAAACTTTCTGTTTGTCAAAGTCTGATTATACTGGCATTTTCTAGACTCTGAACTAAAGTATAATACCAAATTTGTTTGGTCTTCAGTAAATCATACGACGAGAAATAAAAGAAAATTAAGTGCACACTTATTTATGGAACTGAGTACTTCCATCATTATCATTTGTTAATTATTTTGTTTAGATTTCGACAATACAATCGGCTTGTGTTCAGTAAATTTCAACTGGAAAATAACCACTACAAATCTAAATGACTGTCTCTTGCATGAGTTCTCTAGTGTTAGAAAATCATTAAAATGTTGTACAGTATCACATTATTGTTTAATTGTACGATTCCAAAGCTCATGGTCACGTGACAAGTCCGTCATATTTGGTTGAAAGCATTAACCAACTTATTTTACTACAAATATTCCTTGTCAAAACCAGATGACTATTTTTTTTTATTATTTGTGTTTTCCTCCGTTCTATGTGCCGGATTGTAGGGTATGACAACCTGTTTTACACCTCGTTTCGCCGATCATAAAATTAGGTATTTGAGAAGCTCGCTGATTCTTTAAAGTCCAAAAATTTATGCAATTTTGTCGAAAATTCTTATCAGAATAATGTAAGTTAAGTCATGTAAAGACGAAACATGGCAATGACTGGAATAAAGGTTAACGTTGTTGGGCTATTGGTCAAATAGAAAACATTGCTTAACCCTTTTCCAAACAATCCCTGGTTTTTACGGATCAGGAATAGAAGCCTTTTGAAAACATTGTGGGAAAAGGAGAAAATGCTGGTAACCAGCATTTTCTCCTTTTCCCACAATGTTTTCTACCCTATCATATAAAAAATCATCTTTTTATAGCAACTGTTAATTTGTCATCTGCAAAATGCTTTCAATTTGGTCCGGTCCAAAATTTGCCGTTTAGGAAAGGGTCAAGGAGAAATTTGTCGTTTCTAGTTACTTCTCGGAATAAACTTAGCTTTGACCTGTTCTCATTTTTTTTTTTCGCATTATTTTTACAAGCACACCTATTGTTTTTATACCTTATGGGTACGATTTCACTTAAGAAAAGCACTTTTGTTTCAGTAAAACTTGCCACTTAAAAGTTTTGGCACGCATTAGATTTTGTGCTACAGTAGGCTTGCGCAAAACAGAAAAACGGTAATTGTTGTCAAGGATAAGTCTGGTCTGTGCAGACTGCGCAGGCTGATCCTAAACGTCACTTTACGCCAATGTCCGAATGTCCCTTTTCGCATTTTCTTCCTTTAAGAACATTTTTTTCCTTTTTCCCAATATTTTCTAATTTCAAATATGAATCAGGTCGTTTGAGCCACCCTCAAGTTGCAAATGCTTTCAAACTGAACAAGCTAAATGTTGTGTCCTTTGGTATCGTTTGATGAAACACTTAAGAGTATCGCTGGACTAGAAAAAAGTATAATTAACCTATAGATATCACATACCTGTACTGTTCTGTCGCCTTGTAAAATCGACCGGAACTTGCTCACTACTTGAAGTCATCTCGTGCGCATCCTGCTGGTCCGGCACGCGCAAATCTTGTTGCACTGCTGTGTCCATGCTGGGTTACGTATGCCGACAAGATTAGTGTCCCGATCGTCCGAATTACAAGTTATTATATCAACAGCCTTTTAGCCGTCGGGATCCGCCCAGCCTTTGTGGGATCGCCGCCCCTATTTTGTACCTTTATTTAGTCGATGTTTGTACAGAAAAAATTATAATAGTTGAATTTCTCAATAAAAAATGGTGTCAGTGTCAGGATGAAATTGTTTCTTCAGTTGTCTATCCACCCTTTCAATTTGAAGTAAGTGAAAAAAAAAATACATAATCCCTGAATTTCGCTTTGACGTAAATTTCAGAAATTTACAGACAACATCGCCGTAATCGGATACGTTTGATGCCATTCCTTAAACGCATTATTCTATGACAGAATTTGTGACAAAAGACACGCCCTTACCACGTGACATATTGGTGTTTGTTGATACATCATCTAAAAACCACGCCCCCTAATTGTGTATCCGATTTCTGATGGTGCTGCAAGATGCTGTGGACGTTTATTGATCGCCCCGTCAACAATGGCGGTTTTCCAATGGCGAGAGAGCGCTGTACATAACGGCGTGGAGAGAATAATTTCGATGTCTTTTTATAAATCTCGTCACAGTACCATAGAAACTTTACTGTAAAATTGTACGTTTGACTTAAACTATATAACAAGAATATCTACTATTTAGTTGAAAAGTAACTACTTTCTGTATACTATGAAACTTCGAAATTTAGTTATATTATTGTTTTACAAGTTTTTTTTTTTTTTTTTTTTTAACCCATTACCACACAATCCCTACTTTTGACGACCCTGAGAAAGAAGCTTTTTGAAAACACTGTGGGAAAAGGAGAAAATGCTGGTAACCAGCATTTTCTCCTTTTCCCACAGTGTTTTCTACCCTTCCCAGAACAAATTTCAAACTTTCAGTCACTTTTATTTTGTCGCCTGCAAATGCTTTCAATTTGGACCAGTCGAAAATTTTGACTTAAACTATATAATAAGAATATCTACTATTTAATTAAAAATTACATATATTTCTGTATGAAACTTCGAAATTTAGTTCTATTATTGTTTTACAAGTTTTTTTTTTTCTTTTTATTATTTGAATGGCATTCGGGAACCAGAAAATACGGCAATAAAGTGAGAATAATATAGGCCTACTATTTTATCTTTTAAAAGCCCCTGGTTACAGCGTACACTTTTAGTCCCTACTGTTTGAAATTTATATCTATTTAACCCTTTACCAGACAAAATCAATATAGCCTTGTCCAAATTCAAAGGAATTTACAGACGACATTTTCAATGTGGCTCAAATGGTGTAATTTTTTCTTGATAGGGAAGAAAACATTGTGGAAAAAGGAGAAAATGCTGGTGACCAGCATTTTCTCCTTTTCTCACAATGTTTTCAAAAGGCTCCTTTCACAGGGCGTCAAAAGTCGTCACTGTAAGGGGTTAGTTAGGTAGGATCTCGTTAATCATGTGCAATTCTTACGGGGTTAAGGGTAAATTTATTTAGAAGTTTTACTGAGTATTATGAAGAACTTATTTGATCCTCTAACAAATACTAAGGGTGACTCACAGACTGTTCGCGGACAGTGAAGATCAATATCAGACTGCACAGAACATGCAGTCTGATCTTGGATCCACACTTTCCGATAAAGAGATATTATTACCCAAACCATAATTTTAAAACACCAATATTTGGATTATTACTATCTGATTGAAAATTTCGCTTTAGTTATTTCGCAGGAAAAAAAGGGTTAACACCTGAATAACTACCTTGCTCTTAACTCATTACCAAACGGCAATATTTCAGGCTTGTCCAAATCGAAAGCATTTGCAGACGACAAAATAAAAGTGACTGAAAATTTGAGGTTTGTTTTGTGAAGGGTAGAAATCAATGTGGGAAAAAGAGAAAATGCTGGTAACCAGCATTTTCTCCTTTTCCCACAATGTTTTCTAACGGTTTCTGTCTCAGGGTCGTCAAAGGCAGGGATTGTGTGGTAATTGGTTAACTGAAAACGACCTTCTTTCTCATCCAGTACAAATATACCAGTTGTAAGGTTCAGACTAGTGCATATATAGAAATGAAAGACATTTTCAATCGACGAAGTACTGCCAGTTATAGTGCTTTGATGGAGTGTTTGACCCCAAAGTTTGGACAGCTTTCGAATTGCATAGGTCCAGAATCAGGATTTATATCTTTGCTCATGGATAGGTGCACTGGCTGCCGCGATTTAACTGGAATAATGTTGAAAACGGCTTAAAATACCATACAATCAATCAATCATCAACCAGAGTATGGCACAACTGTATCATAACAACACAATGACATTTCCTTTAACTATAGTCTAGAATCGAAACAAATTAGATCCATGCCTCTTGGCGGTTCAGCATTTCTTGGCATCCAATTTGTTACAAGTCTCAATCTAACACAGATTCAATCTGGATGTCCTGACAAACAAGAATCTGTTAAAATCAAATCTAATACGCCGAACGGCCCGAGGAAAAAAGTTTGTTTTGTCTCTCTTTCTTTTCTATCTTCTTGTTAAAGTGTTTGTTTGTGGTTAAAAACGGTTTTCGATAGGATTCAGTTTATTTTTGTCCGGCTACTGGACCTACACTCAACAATGATGTCAAGTGTTTCTCTGTCGCTTATGCCTTTAATAATTATCCTTCTACAAAACTAAAATAATTCTTAAACCTTTACCTCATAAGGCTTTTCTATGGTATCTCTAATTGACCCTAAATAACAGCAAGGTTGAAGCCGTTTCTTATGTTTATATGACACCTTTTGAAAGCATTGAAAACGTTGTGGCTAAAGGTGAAATTGCTCGTCACGAGCAATTTCACCTTTTTGCCACAATGTTTTCCAAAGGCTCCTACAAGCAATGCGTAGAAATGAGTATCTATGGAGTAAAGGGTTAACTCAATAGTAAAAGCATATATATTGCTATATCAAAGGTATGGTTTGGAGTATGAGTGAAGTAAAAAAGTTTTGGTACATAGCACTATCTTGTTGATACGTATTTTTTTTTTCTTTATTTACCTTTAAGAACTTGAACTTATTACTTAATAAAATATAAATAAAACATGCACAGATAAAAGGTTAAAATGACCCATATGCAAATCAGTTCTTCGTTACGTTCCATCCTTATCCCCTTTACTCCATAGATACTCATTTTCACATATGAACAACAGACAGCTTTTGAAAACATTGTGGGAAAAGGAGAAATTGCTCCCACAATGTTTTCCACTCAATCAGATATTTGTAGTATGGTTTGGAGAATAACAGCTCCCCGCCGGACAGTGTAAACCCACGATCAGACTGCACGCCGCGTCAACATTAATCAAAATGATTCGACAGTGGAGTTACTCATGTGCTTCTTGCGTTTTAATAGTACATGGATAGGTTGCCTTGCATTTCCCCGTTCGTGTGAAGATCAAACCTAGGACCGCTAGTTCACTTGTTAATCGCTTTCAACTACAAGCAGGACGTCGAATATATGAATGTATAAACTCCTATCAGAGACCAAAAGTACAATTATTCAACTTTTTTTACAAAACAACAAGATTTTAGGCCCGAACTAATTCAAAGTATGTGCATACAACAAATCAAACGTGACAAAGATGTGAATTTAGTTTTTGGGAGTGCAGAAAACATTGTGAGAAAAGGAGAAAACGCCTTCTTTCTCAGAGTACTTAGGAGACCGGATTGTTTTGTAAATGGTTTAGGAATTAATGGAATTTATCTTGTTTCATTGAGGTATGTTAAAACAAAATATGCACACTGTAGGCCTGTGAATCCGCCCAGTTCATACGAGTTAACCCTTCTCCTGCTGAAAAACTAAAAATAAATTTTCAATTTGACACTAATAACTCAAATATTGTTGTTTCAAAGTTCTATTTTGAGGAATGATATCTCTTTATCGGACAGTGTAGATCAAAGATCAGACTGCACGTTCTGTGCAGTCTGATCTTGATCTACACTGTCCGCAAAAGGTCCGTGAGTCGCGATTAGCAGCCAAAGGGTTAAGTTGGACATAGGACTGACGATATACGGTAGGTATTTCTTTGGCTCCGGGATAACGTTGTGTCGGACTTCTTGACCAATTGAAATGGCATTTACACGTTGCAAACGGCGTCAATATTATCCTGATCTAATTTCAGCCGCAAAAGTCTAAGTTAACGTAATAAGTAGACTCCAGATTAAAGAGTTTAAAGTCAACCGACAATTTCGGTTTGTGGAGCAGTCGTTCTTTCGGTGTTTTGGATGAAATTGAGAGTTTTTGCAGTCAAATAGAATGAAGGGTAAACAAAGACTTCCGTGATACAGCAATCGTATACTTAACCCTTTACCTCATAAGACATTTCTATGGTATCTCTAATTGACGCTAAATAACAGCAAGGATGAAGCCGTTTCTTATGTGTATATGACACCTTTTGATAGTGTAGAAAACATTGTGGCGAAAGGTGAAATTGCTCGTCACGAGCAATTTCACCTTTTGCCACAATGTTTTCCAAAGGCTCCTACAAGCAATGCGTAGAAATGAGTATCTATGGAGTAAAGGGTTAAACAATTCGTTACATTTGGCGAAATTGGTTAAACAATTTCCAGTCCAAATTGTCTTTCATCTATTGCCGTCTTCATTTATTTATGAGCCGGTACCTTCATCTCGTGCACTGGTGCACCTACAGATTTGCTGCTATTGTATTTACATGTGCAACTGCATTTTCTTCAAAGGTTTTAAAAAAGAAATCCGTTCAATTAGAATTCATTAAGTGCCATTACATGACATATCATGTATAAATCCTTCGCGATTCTGTTGTTCTGAGTGTTGAAGCCTTTGTTCAAGGACGTGTTGGCAGAGGACGTTGACCAAAATAATCACCGTTTCCTACATCTTTTTTTTAAATAATCTTTAACTCTTCACCACACGACAAAATTTTAGACTGGTTCAAATTCAAAGCATTTGCAGACGACAAATAAAAGGTGAATGAAAAATTGAAATTTGTTCTGGGCAGGGTAGAAAACACTGTGGGAAAAGGAGAAAATGCTGGTTACCAGCATTTTCTCCTTTTCCTACAGTGTTTTCAAAAGGCTTCTTTCTCAAGGGCGTCAAAAGTAGGGGTTGTGTGGTAATGGGTTAATAGATAAATCACAACCTTCGAGTGCCCAGTATTTGGTCTTCTCCAAATGCTTTGATTATGGAAGAGCCTAAAATTTCCAAATGCTTGGTAGAATAAAACAGTTTGCCCCATTTCTGTTACTATTCCCATGCAAATCAGGAACCCTAACAAGCAATTAGTATCGACATTTTCATGGCTTTTTTTTCACTTGTCGGACGCCAGCTATGTATGAAATGTATTTATTCATTTTATTTATTCTCTTTTCACCGTATTGCTTTGTATTGTACATTCTTACATGACACGTGAATTCGGCACTGTACGCACAGTGCAACGTAAGCATGGTAAAACCTGCCTCATTCTATATAGACGTCAGTTTTCGTT
Organism: Tridacna crocea; assembly: GCA_943736015.1. Classification (NCBI taxonomy): domain Eukaryota; kingdom Metazoa; phylum Mollusca; class Bivalvia; order Cardiida; family Cardiidae; genus Tridacna; species Tridacna crocea. Next base: position 3,299,557 of record OX031066.1, on the reverse strand, counting down.
AAATTGAGTTACTTGGAAACTTTTATCTCGCCAGCGTACTCAAAAAACAAAAAAAAAAGAACGTTAAATTCGCTTCCCAACCGTTGGAATGGTAGAACTTTGCAATATAATAAATTCATTGTACGGTCAGGCAGCAGGTGACTTGGAAACTTGTTCGCGGCTGTGGTAAATCATGTCGCCACCTCGCCTTCGGCTTTGGGCGGCAAGATTCACTACAATCGTGAACAAGTTTTTAAGTCCCTTCCACCTGACCATACAACTAATAATGTTATATGTACATCAAACGCACATCCGGTTTTCTGGCAGTGAATATCTCGTAGAGCAGAGTTTTCAGAGTTTTTTTTTTCAATACACTTAAGCATCTATCAAACAAAACACTGGGTATTCACCTGACCCTTTTCACCCTATCAGTTTTTGAAGTGTAAGATAGCAGCCCGTCTCCAAACCAAACAGAAAACATTCCTTTGACAATCTGTAATTTCTAACAAAACAAGTTAAATGGGTTTTCTGCACGCGTGTGTATGCACAGTTTAATTATTCACAAGTTTAAAAAATGCAGATAATTTTCACTAATTACAGCCGCGACCTGAAAACAAGGAAAACCAAATTTCTTGGGTTCACCTAAAATTTCTTACTTTTCAATTCAAAGGAGACCGATCGGCTAGTTGTAGGATTTATGAGAGCTGCTCTCTGTGAAAATTGGGTGTAATACATCTATAAGAAATCTTGATTCAGGTCACCGCACGTAGACTGCACAGATTGACGTGAGCCGAAACTGTCAGTGCATGTTCCAATATTGGTAAAAATTGTTGGTGCATAGTTCTTTGACGTGCAAAACGAAACAATGAAAAGAAAAAAAAAAACTCTTCTATTTCGTTTTGCACGTCAAAGGTCTATATGCACCCACAATGTTTTCTCCTTTTCCAAATATAATCCCCCTTATCCGAGTAGTTTTTTATTTGTCGTTTACACATGCTCTCAATATGGGTGCGTATACGGGTATATGATTACGTCCTTACTATAGGGTTAGGCTATCACCACCCTAACCTTCTAGTGTCAAATGGAATAAAATTTCTTAATAGCTAATAAATAAGGATTTATACTAATATAAATTTTTTGCACATTTCTGACAGACCAGAAATTCCTTTGATATCTATCTTGAAATTATTTGTTGATACTTTTGTTAGTTTTCTGAAAAGGAAGGTAATTATAATTCCTCTTTGTAATGAGAATATAGTGGTTTAAATAGATTTATCAATGGTAATTCTATGACGCAAAAATAGGAAAAAGTGGAAAGGGGAAAGTAGTACAATAATATTCTTTTTGAACCACTTCTAATTTTGCAGGATAATATTATAGTGTAAATAGCTGTTTTCCATTTGGAAGGTACACCTTAAGTCAAATCGTTTTTTCTATTAATTCCACATTTCATTATTCTCGTAAACAAATTCGCATAAACTTAGAGATCTTCTTCGTAAAAAAATAGACAATATACACAGATATGGGTATAAAACATCAATACAAAATCAAAATTACAACAGTTTGCATTTCTGTCACACGATATACGGTCTTGGCTACACGATAGTTAAGTCGTAGGTCTCTACACGAGTAGAAAGTCGCGGGCACGTGATATAAGTCGGGTAGGAGACATTTAGCCGTAGTCACGAGATATAAGTCGTAGCCAAGAGGTAGACCATCAAGACCTAGGTCTTGTACACGAGATATTAAGTCGTGACGCAAAGATATTGAGGGTCGAGATGTAAGTCGTGGACAAGAGATATCATGTCGCTGCAAAGAGATAAAAAGTCGAGGTGGGTGGAGATGTACAGGTAATCCTTGGCCAAGAGATATTGTGACTTGGCCAAGAGAAAAAAGTCTACGCCACGAGATATTGACTCGTGGCCAAGACATTGAACATAGAAATGTTCTCTGAGTGCTGTCGTGCCTATTAAAAATGTATGACACAGAAAATGATAGGATCTGAAGATCTACTGACGTTTTGTTACAGTTAATTTGAAGTGCACTTGATCACTTACTTCAAAGAGAATTCAAAGATAAAAAACAAGGGCTGCGATGGATAAGTGGCATTATATGTGCAATCCTTTGACTTTTCATTAAACAATTCCGGGTTTCAAAGTCTCTGAGAGGAAAACGGCCTAAGAAACTTGGGTAAGACGGAATTATTTGGGTCAGAGGCCTTCTGTCTGTCTGTCGATCTGTCTGTCTGTCTGTCTTCTGTAATTCATAAACCATGTAAAACTATGTTTTATAATCATTTAGACTCGATATAAAGAAGACTTGTGTCCAAGGTGAAAAGGACAGAGAGCGATAAACCAAGAACAAAAAGAAGAATATTTCGATTTTAGAATGACCAACTCTTAATGAGAGAAAATAAGTTCATACTGAGAGTATTTATAAATGCAGATGCAGATTATTATATTTCATTTAATAACTTACTTACCTGCAGAATGACGTCAACCTAGATAGATAGATTGATTGGCGTTACACTTTATAGACCGGCACAGTTTCTACCGCGATTTCATTGCTATGTGGGGTCCTGTCTGGCTCAGTGGTAAAGTGCAGGACTTGTGATCTGGAGGTCCCAGGTTCAAGCCTCACTATCTCCACTGGGTTTTTTCTCAGGAGTGTCCTTGGGCAAGACACTTCAGAGCCTAGCCTAGTACTGATGAAACCTAGGAAACACGAATATTTGAACTGTCGCCGTGATATGACTGAAATAACGTTGAAAGCGGCGTAAAACACCATTCAACCTTCATTGCAGTGTGTTTAATAGAGCCGAATTCACGTGTTATGTCAGGATTAGAAATAAACAGCATCCCATCCGGTGACTTTACCACACCTATGAATGAGGACTGATAGCTTAACTCATTACCAGACGACAAAATTTTAGACTGGTTCAATTTGAAAGCATTTACAGACGACAAAATAAAGGTGACTGAAAAATCGAAATTTGTTCTGGGAAGGGTAGAAAACATTGTGGGAAAAGGAGAAAATGCTGGTCACTGGCATTTTCTCCTTTTCCTACAGTGTTTTCAAAAGGCGTCTTTCTCAGGGGCGTCAAAAGTAGGAATTGTGTTGTAATGGGTTAACCCTTTCCCAAACAATCCCTGGTTTTTACAGGTCAGGAATAGAAGCCTTTTGAAAACATTGTGGGAAAAGGAGAAAATGCTGATAACCAGCATTTTCTCCTTTTCCCACAATGTTTTCTACCCTATCATATAGAAAAATCATCTTTTTAGTAACTGTTAGTTTGTAATCTGCAAAATGCTTTGAATGTGGTCTGGTCCAAAATTTGCCGTTTGGGAAAGGGTTAAGGTAAGACCTGTGTAATGCACTTCCGGTGAACATGGGGCAAAACTTCTAATTGGTTGATAAATAAGGATAAATAAGGATTGATGCAGAAATAATATTTTTGCACATTTCTAACGGATCAGAAATTCCGTTTATGTCTATCTTGAAATTATATTTTGATACTTTTGTTGGTTTTCTGAACAGGGAGGTAATTATTATCTCTTTTTGAATTGAGAATAAAATGGTTTTGGATTTATAAACGATGATTCAAAGAAGGAAAAAATGAATCGGTGAAAGTAGTTCAATAATACTCATTTTTATTTATGGCTAATTTTGCAGGATGACATTTTAGTGGAAATAGCTGTTTTCCATAATTTACACAGATCTTACCTTAAAATGGTATTGAGATCCGTTTTGCAACATCACAATTTACATACTTACAGATTCTAATTGGTCAATCTTAATTTTTTCAAAACCGGCCACAAGGTTTTAAGGGCCATTCAGAATTTGTCAATCTTGTTCAGCTTTAACCCATTACCACACAATCCCCACTTTTGACGCCCCCGAGAAAAAAGCCATTAGAAAACATTGTGGGAAAATGAGAAAATGCTGGTAAGCAGCATTTTCTCCTTTTCCTACAATGTTTTCTACCCTGCCCTGAACAAATTTTAATTTTTGAGTCATGTTTTATTTGCCATCTGCAAATGCTTTCAATTTGGATAAGGCTAAAACGTAGTCGTTTGGTAATGAGTTAAATCATTTATGGTAGACAAATAACACGTGGCTGAAATTGTAGAGTGGGTCTGTACATAGAGCGGTGTAAACAGGGTGGGTCTGTACGTATAGCGCTGTAAACAGGGTGGGTCTGTACGTAGAGCTGTGTACACAGAGTGGGTCTGTACGTAGGGCTGTGTACACAGAGTGGGTCTGTACGTAGGGCTGTGTACACAGAGTGGGTCTGTACGTAGAGCGGTGTACACAGAGTGGGTCTGTACGTAGAGCGGTGTAAACAGAGTGGGGATGTACGTAGAGCGGTGTAAACAGAGTGGGGATGGACAGAAATGCTATTAACCAACATTTTCTCTTTACTATTCATTGTTTTCAAGGAGCCTTCATCGGAAAGCAATATAAAGAAATTGTTTTCGTAAACGATTAACAGTTGGTCACGATTTGCTTGGTTGATTAATTGAATGATTGACATTCAGTGTCATTTTCAACATTTTCCGATTAATATTGTAGCGGTCATGTGCACCTATCCTTGTTTTCCTGGAGTTTTTGTAACCGGTATTTGCAGATTGCAGAATATGTTTCCCAAAGCTGCAGGTCGCATTCCCACACAAGCACCGACGAAACAACGATCAGCGATGAGAAAAGAAATAGAAGATTTTTTTTTTCGGAGAAAGATCGAAGTTTATTTCATCGAGTGAACACCATCGGTAATATTTTCAGGAGTGGCGTAGCCACGAGCGGAAATATTACCGAAGGTGTTCACTTCAGTATTGCCATTGTCAAGTTTTTTTATTTAAATAGAGGATATTTGTTTTTTTCGGTGAAAGATCGAAATTTATTTCATCGAGTGAACACAATCGGTAATATTTTCACGAGTGGCGTAGCCACGAGGGGAAATATTACCGAAGGTGTTCACGAGATGAAATAAATTTCGATCTTTCACCGAAAAAAAAAAAGTATTCTATTTATTTCGTGCTTTTAACCCTTTCCGGGAGGAGCTTTATCAAAATGCCAGTACAGTTCTTTTCCGTTATTCCCCGTGGCGTACCCCTCCCGCATAGCAATGCATCACAATGTTACGTCAAGCACGAGAAATCCAAGGTATATGACGTCATATTTCCCATCTGGTTGTCAGGCACGCGCAATTTACCTAGGCAACAAGTACGTAAAAATCGGTATTTTCACTGGTGGTACCAGTGTAAGATCGAAAAATATTTTCACTGCTATTTCTCGATATCCTACCGGAAAGCATGAAATAATGAATCTTGTCATGATATCTATCATGAATCCTTGGAAAGAAATTTGACCAAGCTCGAGATTTGAACCAGCAAACCCTTCCATCCTCAGTTTGAAGCCTGAGTATATTACTGACTGAGTTATCGGGCTCAACTCAACCCTTTCCCAAACAATCCCTGGTTTTTACTTGTCTGCAGTAAAAGTCTTTTGAAAACACTGTGGGAAAAGGAGAAATTGCTCGTAACGAGCAATTTCTCCTTTTCCCACAATGTTTTCTACCCTATCATATAGAAAAATCATCTTTTCAGCAAACGTTAATTTGTCATCTGCAAAATGCTTTCAATCTGGTCTGGCCCAAAATTTGCCGTTTGGAAAAGGGTTAAGATGTTGGAACGCATTCTTGTTCAAGCATAACAAGTTCTATGTTGGCAAGGATTCGGAAGATAAAGCGCTATAATGACCTGATAATCTGTTAATCGACATTTCCTCCCGTTTAATTTCCGATCCCTCAATTGTGTTCAATAATTGAAAAGATCCGCAAGGAATAAATGTTAAAAGACACGCAATGAAAAGGCGAAGATCTCGATTCGGACCTGATCGAATTCGTTCCGCGACAAAAAGAGTCCCTACAACTCGCTTAAGTCTACAACTCACGACAAATATCAGATATTCAGAATAAACTGAATAGTTTTCAGGCGATTCTCTAACTCTAAAGACTTAACCCATTACCACACAATCCCTACTTTTGACGCCCCTGAAAAAGAAGCCTTTAGAAAACATTGTGGGAAATGGAGAAAATGCTGGTTACCAGCATTCCCCCTTTTCCCCCAATGTTTTCTACCCTTTACAAAACAAATTTCAAATTTTCAGTCACTTTTATTTTGTCGTCTGCAAACGCTTTCAATTTGGACAAGTCTAAAATATTGTCGTCTGGTAATGAGTTAACCCTTTACCAAGCAATCTCTGGTTTTACGACACAGATTAAGAAGCCTTCTGAAAACATTGTGGGAAAAGGAGAAAATGCTGGTAACTAGCATTTCTCCTTTTCGCACAATGTTTTCTACTCTTCTAAAGTCAAGTTTCATTTTTTGACTCACATTAATTTTGTCATCTGCAAATGCCTTCAATTTGGACAAATCTAAATTTGTGTCGTTTGATAAAGAGTTAAATACGGACAACCCACTATTGCTTTATCTCTGAACCAAACGACAACATTTTGGACTTATCCAAGTTGAAAGCATTTGCAGACAACAAAATGCATGCGAATCAGAAATTGAATTTTGAATTGGAAAGGGTAGAAAACATTGTGGGAAAAGGAGAAAATGCTGGTTACCAGCATTTTCTCCTTTTCCCGCAATGTTTTCAAAAGGCTTCTATTTCAGGGTCATAAAAACCAGGGATTGTTTGGGCAAGGGTTATGTTATATCAAAACCGTTTCCTTCCAACGAGCGAGTGTCTCGTACATATCATAAGACAACATTTACTCGTGTGCAGTTTATGGCAAAACGATTTCATTGATGGCTTGATTCCTTTAGTCGATATAACGGGCAGTGTTTATGGCATTCACCCTTTACCAAACAATCCATTGTTTTTACGACCCTGAGGTAGAAGCCTTTTGAAAACATTGTGGGAAAAGGAGAAAATGCTGGTAACCAGCATTTTCTCCTTTTTCTCACAATGTTTTATGCCCTACTGGAAACAAGTTTTAGTTTTTGAGTTACTTTTAGTTTGTCGTCTCCAAGTGCTTTCAGTTTGGCGTTTGGTACAGAATTAACCTTTTTTCTTCTTAGGCAAATCTTTTGATTTCCATATCTGGAATCAGTGATGGAGCAAGAAAGGTTGGCTGATTGATTTGTAGATTTATTGCATGACGTTTAAAAGTTTGTCCACTTTATTTCAGTCATATTGCAGCGGTTTGTGCACCATCCGTGTTTTCCAGGAGTTTTTGATACCAGAATTCGCTGGTTTTTGGTTTTTTTTTTTTTTCAGATCTACTGGCTGCTTTCCCACATAACCACACACAGCCAGTGGTGAGAGAAAAATGAATCCTGTCGCAGCTTAGTACCTTCAATACTCTTGGAAAGAGATTAGCTAAACTGTGGATTCGAACACACGTCACCTTGTTCTGACGTTCTGCATGCTACCGACCGGGGCTCGGCTGGAAACAGAAAGGAAAGGGAACAGTTAAAGTATTATAGGCATTTGTTTACTAGACATGGATACTTGTGCTGTTTCTCAAGCATTTATTTCCTTGCAACGTCTTCAATTGTTGGTTGGTTGTATTGGGGTTTAACACCATTTAAACAGATAAGGTCCTATCATGGCGGTAGGTGACGCACATGTGTTTCCAGGCTTCTTCATAACAGTACCAACACAAATTTCTTTCCAAAGCCACCGACTACTTTTCTCACATGCTTCAGTAGAGGGCAACGTCTTCAAATGTGGTCTGCTAACAAAAAGATTCATAGATCCGAAGTCCTCAAGGTATTAGAACCCTTATTTGGCAAATACGTTAACCCTTAAAGCGCTGGAACCAAATTAACTTGTTTTATGGACAGTGTAGATCAAGATCAGACTGCACAGAACGTGCAGTCTGATCTTGGATCTACATTGTCCACTATTTTGTTTCATATTCTTGCCAAAATTAACCTTGGTACAGCAATATTTCAGATGTTTTTTTTTTTCTATTTTAAATGTCTCTTGTATTAATTTAACACTTTAAGGGTTAAGCAAGCCTTCATACAGATAAAAATAACCAAAATAATGTTACTTGAAACTTATCTTTTAATAGAAAATATCTCCTTGTAGTACAGTGTAGATCAAAGATCAGACAGAACATTCTGTGGAGTCTGATCTTGATCGACACTTTTATTGAAATGGTCAGTGTGTCGTGCTTAGCAGTTTAAAGGTGGCCCTTAAGAATTTGGGACAAAAATTTTACAAAAATACAAAAATATCATCCTTATACTCCCAAAGCTCTATAATCGTCATTCATACAATCCCAGTAGTCGAAAACCATCCGACAACACGAGAAATTAGACATTTACTACGGCCAAGGTCGACATCGACGGGAAACACGTTCTATTTTTACATGACTACCTAGCTCATTTACATACTGGAAATACACAGACGAAGCTTCAAACATAGCGTCCGAAGAAAATATTATGAAAAATAATAACATGTTTGTTAGGTAACGGAATTTAATCGTCATTAGTCACGTGCCTGTCACTTAACTTTTTGGCACGAAATCTAGAAATAGCTTAAGAGGCTACGTAGCCTTTTAAGGGAATACCATCAAAAAAAAATTTTAGGTAATTTTATGATTCTTATTTATTGATGATTTGTATTGTTTTTTTTCATATAAATTTCAGTAATATATATATTTTTTGATTTGGTGTGATGTGAAATTTCTAAGTACCCACCGTTAAGGGTTAATACAACATTAAATGAATGAGCGGAGAAAGGGGACTAAATGCAACCTCTTAGTGCATTAAAAATATCTATATACATTATATTTTCACCATTTCAATTACGTATAAAATAGTTTCTCGCTATTAACCCTTTACCCCATAAGGCATTTCTATGGTATCTCTAATTGACCGTAAATAACAGCAAGGATGAAGCCGTTTCTTGTGTGTATATGACACCTTTTGATAGTGTAGAAAACATTGTGGCAAAAGGTGAAATTGCTCGTGACGAGCAATTTCACCTTTTGCTACAATGTTTTCCAAAGGCTCCTACAAGCAATGTGTAGAAATGAGTATCTATGGAGTAGAGGGTTAATCTCTCATGGCTTTATATTTCATTTATGTTTGCTAAAAGTATTGTATTGCTTATAGCAATAAAATTCTGTTCTGTTCTGTTCTGTATTGTTACAAATCAGGTGGTCCTATAATACGCATCCATGCTGTCTTAAAGCAAGCTAAAATCCGATGGAACGGTCCCTTAACATGCACAATAATTTCTAATGGCAAAAACTCTTGATGCATATCGACCTGGGTCGACACTTTAGTGCAGATTCACGTAGCCCCGATTAGTCATCAGCATTTGCGGAATGTACAAAATTGACGCCAACAGATAAAGATAGAAAAAATCTAAATTATAAGTAATTTCAGAGTAATTATACATTTTTTATTATTTTGTAAAACTTTTTGCCCATTCATTTGTGTTACAGAAGCACAACTCAATGATGGGGAAAAGAAAATTAACCCATAACCACACAATCCCTACTTTTGACGCCCTGAGAAAGAAGCCTTTAGAAAACATTGGGGGAAAAGGAGAAAATGCTGGTAACCAGCATTTTCTCCTTTTCCCACAATGTTTTCTACCCTTCAGAAAATAATTTTCAAATTTACAGTTACTTTTATTTTGTCGTCTGCAAATGCTTTCAATTTGGACCAGTCTAAATTATTTTCGTTTGGTAATGGGTTAAAAGGGAAATGCAAAGCCAGTACAGACAACTTATCAATCCTGTTAGAGAGCTTGAAAAAAAGGGATCCGAAATTAAACACTCTTTAAAAACACGTTGATGTATGCATTGGTCTTGACACTTCGGAAATAGAAACACTCAATTTTGCTTCAATGTGATTTCGTGTCGACGTTTTTGATTGGTTAATCAAGAAAGAAAACAGGCGCACGCGCCGCGGAAATAGACAACAGTCGAGTATCCGGATTTATTTGTCAGAGTCGTAAAAATCATTCAATATCGTGTTCGGCGTTTACCCTTTACCAACAAATCCGGCATTAACCCATTACCACACAATCCCTACTTTTGACGCCCCTCAGAATGAAGCCTTTACAGAACATTGTGGGAAAAGGTGAAAATGCTGGTAACCAGCATATTCTCCTTTTCCCACAATGTTTTCTACCCTTCACAAATCAAATTTCAAATTTTCAGTCACTTTTATTTTTTCGTCTGCAAATGCTTTCAATTTGGACCAGTCTAAAATTTTGTTCTTTGGTAATGGGTTAATTAACGACTCATGGGGAAAATCTGTTCAAAAGCTTGAGGGAAAAGTAGAAAATGATGGAGACCAGCATTTTCTGATTTTTTTTTTTTCTTTGTTTTTCCTTAACCCTTTATTTTATAGATACTCATCTCTACGCATTGCTTGTAGGAGCCTGTGGAAAACATTGTGGCAAAAGGTGAAATTGCTCGTGACGAGCAATTTCACCTTTTGCCACAATGTTTTCTACACTGCCAAAGGGTATCATATACACATAAGAAACGGCTTCATCCTTGCTGTTATTTAGGGTCAATTAGAGATACCACAGAAATTCCTTATGGGTTAAAAAGTTAAGGTGATCTAACATTCAAACACGTACATTTTGTATCCCATTTTTTGGACCACAATGAATTTTTCCTCTGCAAATAATTCCATTTCAGACGAACCTAAACATCTTGTCGTTTGGTAAAGGGTTGATTCTTTTCCAGACGATCCACAAATTTGACTCGGCATAATTGAAAGTATATGCAGGCGACAAATTAAAGAAAACTAAAGGGGTAACCTTTTGAACTGGTTGCCAGCAGTTTCTTCTTGTCCCACAGTGTTTTCCAAAGTGATCTTCCTGCTTATCTCTTGGTCAAAGATTGATATAGTTACTAAGAGGTAGGCGGTGCTATGTTTCACACGAGATCGAGTATTTTTCTTCCGTCATGTGGTAAAAGATATAAACCCTGGAACCAGTTCTATAGTAAATAGCTTGAACTCGGCATCTTCATAATTTTCATAAAATGTAGCGCAGATAGAAAAGGAAAATGTTCAAATTCTATATAATTCTAAATCTCGTGTACAAACGGTACTTTTTTTAAAAATATTATAAGAAAAGGAGAAAATGCAGGTTTCATTCTTTTAGGGACCACTTCCATTATTTGAGACACATTTAGTACGATGCTGAGAAAACTCTCAACTTGGACTAGTCTAAAATATTTTTGTTTGGTGAAAGGCCTGCAATACGCAAAATGGAGCATTCGAACATTTGCATAAAGTGTCCTCTCGAATCAGCCTGCGCAGTTCCCGTAGACTGAGACGGCACTTTACGATTACATTATTAGTTGTACGGTCAGGTGGCAGGGGACTTGGAAACTTGTTCACGGCTGTGGTTAATCATGTCGCCCAGAGCCGAAGGCGAGGTGGCGACATTATTCACCACAGCCGTGAACAAGTTTCCAAGTCCCCTGCCACCTGACCGTACAACGAATTCATTATACTGCAAAGTTTTACCACTTCAAAGTGCGTCAAGCGAAATTTTCCTGTTTTATAATTTCACGAATCGAGTATGCTGAAGAAACAGAAATTCCCTTCTGTGTGCCCCAATTCAATGAAAACTGACGTCACTGGAAATTGACGTCACTAAAACGTGCAGTTTGGCGCATAAAATTAATGTGCAGTTTGGTGATCGACCGACGCCGCCATTTTGGATGTTGTGTTGCACGTGAAGTGATGTTTACGGGGCACTCAAAAGGGAAACTGGTTTTACGAGGTTTTTGCCTGGGAACATGATATTATGTTCCCGGCATGTAAACCAATCAGATCACGAGAAATTTCTTTGCAGGATAATTATAGATTTTGTGCCACAGTAGACTTGTGCAAAACAGAAAATTACATAGAAACAGAAAATGTCGTTTCGGATTTGTCTGCGCGGAGTGGACAGGCTGACCATATACGACACTTTGCCCAAAATGATCGTAATGCCCTTTTTCCCGTGTTGCAGGCCAAATAGTAAAAGAGAAACAGTCGTGGACACCCTCTGTATATCATTAACCCTTTCCCAAACGACAAGAGTTTGGACCAGTCCAAATTGACGGTCATTGCAGACGGCAAAAGAAACGTAACCCAAAAGTTGAAATTTGTTTCCAGCATGGCAGAAAACATTGTGGGAAAAGGAGAAAATGCTGGTTACCAGCATTTTCTCCTTTTCCCACAATGTTTTCAAAAGGCTTCTATCTCAGGGCCGTAAAAACCAGGGTTGTTTGGGAAAGGGTTAAAATGTGTGTGCGTAGCGGGGCCAGATTGGATCATGCTGAATTTCAAACCTTTTATAATTGAATTTTGAATGCTCACTTATGGCAAACCATAAATAAATATGGGAGAGGAGGGTATGAGGAAAACAAAAGGTCGATTGTGCATTTCCTTAACCCATTACCACACAATCCCTGAGAAGAAGCCTGTAGAAAACATTGTGGGAAAAGGAGAAATGCTGGTAACCAGCATTTTCTCCTTTTCCCACAATGTTTTCTTCCCTTTACAAAACAAATTTGAAATTTGTAGTCACTTTTATTTTGTCGTCTGCAAATCCTTTCGATTTGGACAAACCTAAAACATTGTCGTTTGGTAATGAGTTAATGGGATACGCAGCCTCATGTTTGCAGCCTAAGACCACATCAAGGAAAAATGTCCACCACACATTCCAATTCGTTCTCCTTGTCTATATGTGAGGTAATATCTTATTTGATGCTAACGCGTAGAAAGGAGGACATAGCTCGATAACTAAGTCTGTAATTTACAAAACTTAAATCCAGGAGTATATGGTTTGATTTTCTTTTCTAGAATCTATAATAGTTATTGCAATATGATTCGTTTTTCTCTCAACATTGATCGTTGTTTCCACAATGGTTATTTTGGAAAGCTTCTTGGGACAAATATTATGCACAGTACTTGTAAAAGAACTCAAGGAAAAATATGGACATGTGTACTGGCCGCTGCTATTAAATTTGAATTTTGTTGAAACCAGTGTTAAAAACCGTGGAAACGACAAAATGAACATTAGAATTCATATCGTCGGTTTACTTGAAAAACCTCGTAACTACAGCTTGAAACAATCTGTAGTTACGAGGTTTTTGAAGTAAACCGACGATATGCCTTTTATCGAAAGAGCTTTTGCGGTTCGATAGATCTATATTACCATTCCATAAGACAGATAGAGACAAAAACCGCAACCCAATCCCTTATTAGATAAATCCCTGGAATAACAGCATAAAATAACCATAAACAACTTGTCATTATATGCTGTCATTTATGAATGGATGACAGGATTCTGTTCACTTCTATCCATCAAAATTACACGTGCATTGATACGGCACGAGCCACCGATTCGGAAATTACCATTACCGCTAATAAGAATCGTATTACTAGAGATATTTATCGCGGCATCTTGATTGGGGTGCTAGGTGGAGTCAGAAAGACCGCAGGGTTTTACTATACTTAACGAAGCAATTTTTCCATTTCTTGCAAACTCTTTGAAAATTCATTCTTGCAATGGTAACCAGTAGTTTCTGCTTTTCCGATAATATTTTCCTTTCTTACAAGAATAAATATCATCGTTTGAAGGTGGGTATTTAGAATTTTCAAATAACACTATATTAAAAGATGTGTATATCACTGAAATTTATAACAAAGAACAATACAAATTATCAATAATTAAGAAACATTAATTTACAAAAAAATATGGTATTCCTTTAAAAGGCTACGTAGCCTCTTAAGCTAATTTTAGATTTCGCGCCAAAAATTTTTAAAAAAAGCATCATTGGAATTTTAAGTGACTGGCACATGACTAATGACATTTAAATTCCATAACATAACAAACATGTAATTATTTTCCACTATAATGTCTTCTTCGGATGATACGTTTGAGGCTTCGTATATTTATTTCAGGTATATAAATGAGAGAGTTGCTCGTGTAAAAATAGATCGTGTTTCCCGTCGGTGTATGACGTTTTATGTCGCTTGCAACAATAATTCAGATATATCAGGGCGAGTGCTAGTTTGTTTCCTCTTTATGAATCATGTACTATGTCAGTACTAGACAAGGTTTCTTCAGTGCCTTGCTCAAGGACACTTCGACATTACGAATGTCACCAGCGGGGCTACAACGTCGGATCTCTTAGTTACAAATCAAACATCTCAACCACTGAACCTCGCAAAATCAAATATTTTCAAGTTTGGTTGAGCAAGACATGAAGTATGAAAAGGGATACTTTTTGCCATGACGTTAGGGTGGAAAAGATATCTAACCCAATATATCTGTCTTAATTAATTTCTTGTCAACATGATGTATGTAACGTTGGGTTAAGACTAAAACAGACTGCACGTCAAAGTATTTCATATCTCTCTCGTCCATTCTACTTCTCTTAACATGTTAACACCTGCAAGAGCTTCATTCTGGTTGATGGGGTCTTTTTGGTTTATATGCCTTAACGCATTATAAACGACAATATTTTAGACTGGTCCAAATTGAAAGCATTTGCAGACGACTGAATGAAAGTGACTGAAAGTTTGAAGTTTGTTTTGTGAAAGGTAGAAAACAATGTGGGAAAAGGAGAAAATGCTGGTTACCAGCATTTTCTCCTTTTCCCACAATGTTTTCTAAAGGCTTCTTTCTCAGGAGGGTCAACATTAGGGATTGTGTGGTAATGGGTTAAATAAAAATTTCTTTTAACTCTTTGCAAAAAGATTAAATTTTGAATTGGATCAAAATTGAAACGATCTGCAGACAACGAATTAAACTTATCTCAAATGATAATCTCTGTCTTTGATAGGGTAGAAAACATTGCGGGAAATGGAGAAAATGCTGGTTACAAGCATTTTCTCCTTTTCCCACAATGTTTTTAAAGCCATCCCTGGTCATGGTCATTTAAACTCAGGACTGTGTGGTAAACAGCTGAGACATCCGTTGATATTTATCATTAATTAATTAATTAATTATTATTTTAAGCAATTGTTAGGGTTTTTTTCCGTTACATTCAGGACGCATGTACTATGATTTTATTTCATGCTTTCCGGTGGGATATCGAGAAATAGCAGTGAAAATATTTTTCGATCTTACACCAGTGAAAATACCGATTTTCACGTTCTTGTTGCCTACGGAAATTGCGCGTGCCTAACAACCAGATGGGAAATATGACGTCATATACCTTACATTTCTCGCGCTTGACGTCACGTTGCTATGCGGGAGGGGTACGCCACGGGGAATGAGGGAAAAAAATTGTACTGAATTTTGATAAAGCTCCTCCCAGAAAGGGTTAAAAGCATAAAATAAATAGAATATTTGTTTTTTCTTTTCGGTGTAAGATCAAAATTTATTTCATCTCGTGAACACCATCGGTAATATGTTCACTCGTGGCTGCGCCACTCGTGAAAATATTACCGATGGTGTCCACTCGATGAAATAAATTTCGATCTTACACCGAAAAAAACAAATATCCTCTATATATTCTGGGCATTTAAAAAACGAGATGGTCTTTTTTTTCGCAAACAGTAACTCTCATTTTTTTCTACGCTGTTAGAGTGGAAAAGATGTTTGTACTTTGGTAGCTTGGTCTTAAAAATTTGTTTGAAGCCAGATGGAAAAAAAATGTCGTCAACAGATTTAATCATACGGTCAACATCCAGCACTGCTACGAGTATCTTATTGGAAATATCATTTGTAATATCATATTGCTTTCATTCATTTTTCAATCTTATCGCCTACTCTATAACCGGAAGGAATATTTTAATAGTATTCCTCCACGCACGTCTGTCTGTGTTTTCAAAAATCGCCGGAAGCCATACTTGTATTAACGTTTCTTCACGCCGTGTAGGACTTGACTTTTCGGCACCAAATACGAATGCATCGACTCGGATTTCTTTTGACGGATGAAAATATGACCCGTTAGAATTATGTCACAGGCTTGACTGAACACGCGGGCGGTAAACATCCAAGATCAGTCGACATGTTTAGTGCAGTTTGATCTTGATCAATGCCATCTGCAAACGCCAGCGCTTTAGGTTCTTGAGCTGTAAAAGTTATGATGACGTCGTCCAAATGATAGAGTAAAAGAGCAAACGTCTTCAATGTAGGAAGACATTTATAATTTCACCAACTGGCTTGAATTTAGACTTAACCCATGGTTGCTGTCCGCGACTCACTAACCTGTAGTGGACAGTGTAGTTGAAGATTGTACAAAACACGTAGTCTGATCTTCGATTTACACCGACCGATAGGGAGATATTTTTTTTGTAAAAATTACTTTCAAAACAGCGGTATATCGACTTTTACTATAGGCTTGAAAGTTGCATTTCTTTTATCTAGAAGGATAAACATTGTTTTCAACCTATAATCTGACAGAGACAACTGCGAATATTACAAAACCAACCCTTTCGGCACCATAGGTGAAAACAATGACTATTGCAGACCGCATAGATCAAAATCAGACTGTACAGAACGTGCAGTCTGATCTTGGATCTGCACTATCCGATAAGGAAATATTATTCCCAAAAATATAACTTTGAAATAGAAATGTTCGGGTTTATACTATCGAATTGAAAACTTTATTTTAGGTATCGATTTAGCAGGATAACGGTAAAGAGAAAGGAGATATATTGTTTACCTCATTACCACACGAGAAAATTTTAGACTGGTCCAAATTGAAAGCATTTGCAGACGAGAAAATAAAGGTGACTAAAAAATAGAAATTGTGCTGGGAAGAGTAGAAAACACTGTGAAAAGGAGAAAATGCTGGTTACCAGCATTTTCTCCCTTTCCCATAGTGTTTTCAAAAGGCTTCTTTCTTAGGGGCGTCAAAAGTAGGGATTGTGTGGTAATGGGTTTATAAGAGAAATTTCGCCTTGTGATGTAAAATAGAAAATTTGGAATACCAACTTACGTGTTGTCCATAAGATATTCTATTTTCTCCCATCGAGACTGTGAACATTGTCTTAAAACTCGGTGTTACACGCAAAAATTAAAGTCTCTGGGGTGGGAGCATTAAGAACAGAAAAAAAGGTGTTTTACAAAACAAGTATACAGTTGTAAATGGTCACAAAAAAAGAATAAATAAACATGGAATATTAGAAAAGAAAAGAAAGGATGACAATCACCTTTTTGACAAGAAGACACCAGACCAAAGTAACCACCTTTTTTATTCTTTTATCCCCGACTTGTACAAAGTCATTGGGCTACTTCGAAATATCGCGGAATAAGGAGAAAATGCAGTTTACAGCATTTTCTTGTTGTCTGCCCATGTCATATTCTTCGAAAATTCGACCTGTCTTAAATGACGCATCTCTCTCCCCAATATTGGGGATACTGTAGTAATACGCACTAAAAAGTAGCAATGAAGAAAATGGCTTTTATCAATACGTTTGAGGAGAAATTAGGCCGGTTTAAGTTTCAGATTTCTCTAAACTGCTGATTATAGCTGAATGAATCGCACCAGGTAGCATTTTATTGAGTAAACGTTTATTTCAGTTTGAAATTCAAAGTAACGGTTTTCGCGTACAAAATTATCCGGTTCTGTATCCAAGATGCCCAAATTAGATACATGTGCATTTGTCGCATTTGGAGATAATGAGCATTTTCTTGTTCATCCCCCACAATGTTTCCTACCCTCTTATGATTTTAGCTTTATCCAATTTGTCGTCTGCAAATGCTTTCAATTTCAAAGAGTCTGAAATTTTGGCTCTGGTATAAAGAGTTAATTCAAGATGTCATTAAAACATTTAGTGATAGACTCGCTTATGTGGCTATTTATGGCCAGTCACGTGAACGCACGCGATAAAAGTGACGTATCTTTTCCCCGCCACAAGCATCAATTAGCGGAATATTTCATTGGAAAGAAGAATATTGCTTTTTAACTCAAGCGTTAAAGAACGATGTTCCCGCTACAATGTCACATCCAATTGGGAGTCCTGTATAATATTTGCTTGTGGCCAAAACTGGCGACTTCTTGTCCTTTAACACTTAGGCTGTTAAGTTCGACTCGCTGACCTTTTGCGGACATTGTAGATCAAGATCAGACTGCACAGAACGTGCAGTCTGATCTTTGATCTACACTGTCCGATCAGTAGTATATAATTCGACAAAACATAACATTGAAATAACTATGATATCGTTTTGAAAATTTGATTGTATTTATTGAGCAGGATAAGAGTTAAATCCGTTACAAGAGAACCCCTTGTTTTTTTTATCTTTAGGTTGCTAATTCGGGGACATTGTAAATCAAGATCAGACTGTGTATTCTGATCTCGGGTCTAAACTGTTCTGGGGAGACCCCCCTCAAGAAATAAGCAAAAAAGTGGGGTTTTTTTTTTTACTTTTAAAGTTTCCCTTAACCCATTACCACATAATCCCTTCTTTTGACGACCCGGAGAAAAAAGTCTTTAGAAAACATTGTGGAAAAAGAAGAAAATGTTGGTCACCAGCATTTTCTCCTTTTCCTACAATGTTATCTACCCTTTACAAAGCAAATTTCAAATTTTCAGTCACTTTTATTTTGTCGTCTGCAAATGCTTTCGATTTGGACAAGTCTAAAATATTGTCGTTTGGTAATGAGTTAACCTTTTTAGCAGATTAAGGATTGACACGTCTGATGAGGTAGATCTTTGAAAACATTGTGGGAAAATGAGAAATCCTGAAAACCCTTTTCCCTTCATATTTTCCTTCCCTTTCATACATAAGCTCTGGGAGCGTCTCGTTTACCTCGTCGTCTGCACAAGCATGCCTCGAGTTTTGGAAAGTCCAAATTCTTGTCATTTGCTGAAGATTCAACACTTTTGTCTGCAAATGATCTTAGAAGGTCGGATTTAGGTTCAAGTGCATTTTACCCCTTAACCTGCAAAGTAAGTTAAACAAATTTATGGCTAACTGAAGAGTTTAAACCATCAAATCAAATACCCATGTAGTACCCCTAATACATGTATATGTTACAAAAGTTCCATAAATATACCCACTGAAAAAACTCTTAAACCTTTCAAAGTTGGGATAAATCACATACGATAATTTAAAAGTGGCTCACATGAAAGAACTACAACTAAAGCGTTCACCTGAGTAAAGTCGTCTTGGCTTGATAAAAGCTGAAGAGATATTGATTGAGACAATATACTTGGCCTGCAACACACGAAAAAGGGCATTCAAACATTTGCGTAAAATGTCGTCCCGGATAAGCCTGAGCAGTCCACAAAGGTTAATCCGAAACGACACTTCACGAGTTTATGTAATTTTCTTTTTTGCGTAAGTATACTATAGCACAAAATCTAATGTAGTCGTAAAGTGCCGGTCTTTTTTCCGTTTTGTTGCCATGGCAACCAGAGTTATGGGTGGAATTAAATTCTTTGAACAATTTTGGTACAGCTTCACCCAAGGAACATTCCCGCCAAATTTCATGAAAAGATTGGCCCAGTGGTTTAGGAGGAGAAGATGTTTAAAGAAATTGTTGACGGACGACGGACGACGTACGACAGACATCGGGCGATCACAATAGCTCACCTTTAGCACTTTGTGCTAAGGTGAGCTAAAAATTGACGTTTTCCAAATGATGTTATTAAACAGTACTCGTTTATCTTTTATCTCATAATTTCTGAAACAAATTTTATGATTTTTTCTTCGGTTTTGTGATGTATTTAGTTTTTAGTAACAAATAGAATGCTCTCCTGATCAGGTAAAGGAACATTTTGGTAAAAGAGAAAATGGCTTGTGACGGCATTTTCTCATTTTGCCACATGTTTTACATACTTTTTATACATCAAACAATTTAAACAGGCTCATTTCTACATATACTTTGCTCATAAGTTTTTTCTATATAATTTTTTATCGCTTTTACATAAAGTTATATATTGATCTACTCGGCTGTCATTTTGAGCAATACAAAATTGCTCAATAAAGGTGTCCTGCTAAACGCATTACCACACAATCCCTACTTTTCACGCCCCTGAGAAAGACGCCCTTAGAAAACATTGTGGGAAAAGAAGAAAATGCTGGTAACCAGCATTTTCTCGTTTTCCCACAATGTTTTTCTACCCTTCCCAGAACAAATTTCAATTTTTCAGTCACCTTTATTTTGTCGTCTGCAAATGCTTTCAATTTGGACCAGTCTAAAATTTTCTCGTGTGGTAAAGAGTTAGTGGGGGTGGTCACAAAGTCAAGTTTTACTGCAATTTTATCCACCGATTTACGGACAACACGAAATGGTTGACTCCAGTAAAAAAAAACAACAACTTCGTTTATTTGCGGGTATAAATGAATTCTGTGGCATAGAGAACTAATCTGTCTTCAGTCCTGTCTCCAATTTCTCGGATCGCTTTCCATTTGATTCGTCTAGAATTTAGATTCTGCGCACTCTACCTGAACATTAGTTTGTCATTTGGGGAACCAGAGAACAATCACGTGACCATGTAGCGTACTTGATTTATACGCTATTTATCTCCGCGAATGATGACTCGGTGATGTATTCCTGATTTAAGGAAAATACCTCATAGAAGACAAGCCAGGGCTTTGATGGATAACTTTAAGACGTTTTAGGACTTAAAGAGCCAATCTCCCCTCCCGTGGGAATGGCGTCGTGAAATTATTAGTCAAATTGAAAATCAACGCAGATTCCAGGAAACTTTGTAACCGATGAAAATCTGATTTGACCCTGCTTACCGAGTTTTAGAATTTGGTGTAATCTTAATTAACAGAAACTATCGTGACATTAATTTTGAGCTGTCATTTCTCCTTATGCACTGAGGCAGAAATGCATATAATCAACTAAAAGAAGAATAATTCTAAATTTTTGTAAGCTTTGTCATTTTAAAACTGGTATGTACATCAGGGTCCTGGGTCCTTTAAAGGTACAGGATTGTGTCGCGATGGTGGGATTAACAAATTGCTCCTGGGGAGGGAATCCCTAATCAAAACGAGGCTGATCAATTGCAAAAATCAGAATCTAGCGTGCCGGAGAAAATCTTAGCATAGTGTGACCCTGTTCATTTATGGGAAATTGAGTAACTCTTTGCAAGATCGCAAGATTTTAGACCTGTCCACATTATAAATTTTTGCAGACCTCATATCTAATGTGAAAAAAAATGATGGATTATCCGCATTTTGTTCTTTTTTTGAATAATGTTCAAATGTAACTTACTTAAATCATTACCAAACGACAATATTTTAGGTTTGTCCAAATCGAAAGCATTTGCAGACGACAAGTTTTTATTGACTGAAATATTAAAATTTGTGTTGTAAAAGGTGGAAAACATTGCGGAAAAAAGAGAAAATGCTGGTTACCAGCATTTTCTCCTTTTTCCACAATGTTTTCTAAAGGCTTCTTTCTCAACGGCGTCAAAAGTAGGGATTGTGTGGTAATGGGTTATTGGTCGTAAAAATAACATGGGGTAATTGGGTACAATATTTTGTGGCTTTTAGATAATTTTAGAAGATAAGTAAAATATGGAACTGGAAAGTATGTCTATATATGATTTAAAGAATACATTAGAGCATTATCTAAAAACAGGGATCGCGAAGATAGATATATAAACGATTTCTGCTAGAGATCAGTATTTTTGCCACACTCTTAGAACAGAACTCATTTGGTTTTGCTACAAAAGCTATGCGAGGGAAGCGAAGGCGGTTAACTATCAGTGGAATTAACAGATGTCGCCCGAACGAGGCGAAGATGATTCGGTAGGCTTTAAAGAACACCGTTCTCCACCTTTAATAGGATTCTTCCGACAGCAAATTGAAATCCGTGCTTTAACCATGTTGTTGTGTGTTGGTGTCTTCCCCCCCCTCCCCCCACAAAAAAAAAAAAAACCTTCCGACTTCCGACAGCAAATTGAAATCCGTGCTTTAACCATATTGTTGTGTGTTGGTGCCCCCCCCCCCCCCCCCAAAAAAAAAAAAACTTCCGACAGCAAATTGAAATCCGTGCTTTAACCGTGTTGTTGTGTGTTGGTGCCCCCCCCCCCCAAAAAAAAATAAACCTTCCGACAGAAAATTGAAATCCGTGCTTTAACCATGTTGTTGTGTTGTTCCCCCCCCCCTCCCAAAAAAAAGCGCTATCTTTCAACAGTTACTTAACCCATTACCACACAATCCCTACTTTTGACGCCCCTGAAAAAGAACCTTTAGAAAACATTGTGGGAAAAGGAGAAAATGCTGGTCACCAGCATTTTCTCCTTTTCCCACAATGTTTTCTACCCTTCACAAAACAAATTTCAAATTTTCAGTCACTCTTATTTTGTCGTCTTCAAATGCTTTCAATTTGGACCAGTCTAAAATATTGTTGTTTGGTAATAGGTTAAACTACACATCGTTCTAGCACAAGACTGATATGATTAAATACTTCGAAAATATTCGTGATGAAAGCTCGCGTCATTTGCTACAACAAGAATGCTATGGTATATAGTTTTTTTTTTTTTCTTCAAAATTTGGTGCAACAAGCTTTTGTATAAAAAGATCGATTAATAAGATTAGGCTCTCGTCATAGTGAAAACAATCAACGAATAGAATATTCTTTTTTCGATTGTTTTCTTCAGTCTTTCACATTTTATTTTAATGAAACTTATTTCATAAATCAAATTCTGGACCAGGCTGAATTTCTTCTTTTTTGTTCCACTTGCCTATGCAACAATTAAAAAATACCCCCACGCCAACACAAACACAAACAACGACAACAATAATTAGAAAAATAATGACGGTGTTTCTTTCTAATTCCCGTTTTTCTGCAGTAAAGACGCAAATCAATTTGTTAGTCAGAAAGATGCCAATTTTCACATGCCTTGGTCTTTTAAATCATAAAGTGTCACAGCCACCTTAGATCATATTCAAAAATCAATACAACAAAACAGTAGAGGGAAAAAAAGACAATCACCGGGAAGATAGAAAAAACGCCGGGAATCAGATTTTATCAAAGAACAAGAACACGTGCTTTTGACAGATTCCTCTCACGGATATATTGAATAATTTAACTCTTCCTCCAAAAACAAAAAAACTTAGACTTTTTTCATTGTCAAAAAGATGATTATTCTTAAATTTGAACATACTTTTTTCCCCATCTTATTATAGAATAAAATTGTTGACAGTACAAGTACAAGCCCAAGATCACGCTGTAAATTCTAATCAGTTTTCACTCACTTGATTTCAGCTATGAACGGATTAGATCATTACATACGATAAAAGCCGAGACTTGTCTAGATTCATACATAACTTGGGCATGTGTGGTAAATGGTTAAAAAAACGAGATACAAAAGAAAAACCTGATGGGAAAAGTGAACAAGACTTCAATTTTCCGTTCGAATTCATTGTATTTTTATGGTCTTCTGCTTTCACGCCGTTTTGAACATTTCAGTTACATTACGGCAGCTATTGTACCAATGCAATCAGAGTACTTACCAATCTGTTCCTGCCCCTGTTTCACCAGTACCAAGTACAATCCAAGACAATCACTGCTTTTTCCAAAAAAAAGAAAAAGAAAAGAATAAAAAAAAGAAGTCTATATTCTACAGTAGTCGGAATGATTCCCGTCCGACAATTATCTTTGGTGTTGAGCAAGTGCTCTATTTGCTCAGAAGAAAAAATCATCGAAATACCCGGGATTTTAGATATCCTGTAATTGACAGCTTTATTGAAATACTGTAAGAAAAAGGAGCCAAAAGGCCGACATTGTTGTAATTCAATGGTAGTTGAAAGAACTCCCATTTGCTTCCGTTTTTGTTTTCATTTATTTATCTAATGATACTCATCATAATAATCATAATGATAATGATAATAAAAACCCTCAGATGTCTTGTCATTACTCGACAAAAGAAGGAGAAATAAATGTATTCAATTTATTTACATCCCACATTACCCGACTGTTTGCCTCTGTACAAAATTATCTGAATTTTTTTTTTTTTTTAACAGGTGGTACCGGTATATCAGAACATGACTTTTTGCTTTCTTATCCAATTCAAATAATACCCAGGAGATAATATTCCTTCAATCATCTATCGACGATGTATGTATGGGAAAGCAGCCAGTGATTCGGAAAGAATTTTGAGCGAAATATTAGTGAAAGACAAGAATGTCCAGAAAAGTATTCCGTCATCTCTTCACTCTTTCTGCGTGTAACTATCGTCCAAGGGAGATAACTGTTATGTCGTTTGGTAAGTGTTTTTCGTGGTTATTGGCAGTACCAGCAAGGTGACAATAAGCACTTAATGACTGGAAGCAATGGCGATCATATATATTGACTTGTTCAAGGTCAGTGTACAATCTGGTGTCTTGGTCTCCTAAGCGATCAAAACCTTGGTAGTATCAGATCTCAGGTATGTTTGGGCAAGCAATGCAGATGCCCAGCCTTGTACCACAGAAGTCAAGGAAATATATCAATGAGCGAACTTTCGCGATGATATGCTACTATCTTATATCAAAGGTATTTACATAAAATCGAACCACTATCCCAAAAATACGAACTATAGACTTGTTCATGGAACCGAGTTCATTGGAGGTACACTGAAGAAAGCTAGAAAATTTTCGGTAAAATTGTATAGCCTTGGTTTTGTTAAATTCAGATGTGTAGAAGTAAAGACACAGAGTGGGATTTTCACCATGGCATTTAAAATCTGCTTGTGTAATTAATAATGACAACAAAGAAATAGTTTTTCCAATAACATCTATTCGAATATAGATCTACGGATAAAGGAACCACAGAAATGAATCAATAACGTGTGCTAGATCTAATTATAAATGAGCATCTTCGAAAAATATTGACATTGGCCTGCAACACGCGAAAAGAAGAATTCGGACATTTGCGTAAAGTGTCGACTCGGATCAGCCTGCGCAGTCCGCGCAGGTAGACTGGTGTCAGTTTGCTAAATAAAACCTTTTCATTTTTCATTAAAGAAAATCATCAAGTAAAACTTCAAAACCCCGGGGTGGGGCCAGTTTTGACCCTAGGCGCATAATTTAAACAAAATTGGTAGAGGTCCACTAGGAAATGTCACGTACTAAATACCAAAGCTTACGCCTTCAAGTTTCAGAGAAAAGATTTTTAAAGTTTTCCTTCTTTGTCCCTATGCTCATACTTGTGACCCCTGGGGGCAGTTTTGACCCCAGGGATATAATTTGAACAAACTTGGTAGAGGTCTACTAGGAGATGCTACTTACCAAATATCAAAGCTCTACGCCTTCAAGTGTCGGAGGAGATTATTTTTAAAATTTTCCTTCTTTGTTCCTATACTCAAACACGCTCAAACGCGTTATTCCACGGGGCGGTGCCAGTTTTGACCCTATGGGCATAATTTGAACAACTTGGTAGAGGTCCATGAGGAGATGCTACATACCAAGTATCAGAGCTCTACCCCTTCTAATTTCAGAGGAAAAGATTTTAAAAGATTTCGTTTTTTTTTTCTATTCTGTTGCCATGGCAACCAGAGTTATGGGTCGAATTAAATTCTTTTAACAAGTTTGGTAGAGCTTAATCCAAGAAACATTCCTGCTAAGTTTCATGAAGATTGGCCCAGTGGTTTAGGAGAAGATGTTTAAAGAAATTGTTGACGTACGACGGACGAAGGACGACGGACGCCGGACATTGGGCGATCACAATAGCTCGCCTTTAACACTTTGTGCTAAGGTGAGCTAAAAAGGTGTGGAAAAGGGAGGATTCATCAACTTCAAGCAAATTCAGCATATGAAACGTTTCTAAAAATTGTGCGCTACAAGACAAAACGATTTTTGCAGAATAAAATGACACATACTACATATAAAACTTTATATGAAATACCAAGTCAAACATCCTTTGTTTAAATTAACAAACTATCTCCATACCCACCTTGTATATTTCACCTCTTCTTATTTAATCACGAGAGACAATCAGGTGGCTTTTGTACTATAACTTTTAAAGAAGAGAGGTAAAATTTTTATTGAAAGTAAAATGGTTTTTGCTGTCTTCTATACTATATTTCATCTCTTGTTCTAAGCATACCATTCAAGCAAACTTTTTTTTTTCGGCTTTACTGACAATATATGGTGTCATAAATTTCATACTCTTTTCCAAAACCTTGTCATAAAATATCAGTTATGAGTAACAGTTTTTTTTTTCTTTTTTTTCTTTGCATGAAAGATTGACAAGGCCATTGTCCCCAGGCATTTCTTTAAAATTCTGACATTTTTTTGTGCACTGTTTAAAAACAAAAAAGCACATCATCGACCCCTTGTAAATGCCCAGATTTATCATATGTATTAAGATAAGATATTATACTAACAGCAAAAACTATATGTCAATCACATTATGACGTCCTTTTACTAGATTCTATACCTGTAGATATGACAAAATACAATGTCTGCAACAAAAAACACATATAAACATGCGATTTGCACATAGTTATCTCTGTTATAATATAAATGTATAAATCAATATTATAGATAATTCAAATATGGTTGATAAATGAAAGATTAATGTAAAGGCATAACATAATATTGACATAAACAAACAAATGCTTTAAATTAGATCACTGTAAACCTGTGACTGTTCAGAATCACTCCCAGATATCAAAGACAGTTTATTGCTAAAATCATTACTTTTTCAGCTTAAATCAAATTAGTCATTACATATCTTCAAAATGACCAAAATTTTAACTTTGTTTGTATCATCATACCAGTTTTTCATAAATACATGTAATATAAATGTACCCATGAAATTGCTTATAAGTAAAGCTAACTGTAAATGGTTTCATGTTAGACGAATTATAAATATTAGCATACTTTGTAGAAAAAGGGAAAACTACTTGTGGGTAGGATGTAGGAAAACGAAAATCAAGTAATGATAATCTAGACATCTGACTGGCAAAAAATGACAGTTACACGTATAGAAAGACAGAATCCAAAGAAATTAGTATAAGTAGTAAGAACTTGTTTCTTAATCGATGTAAAATAAATATGTTTAAACTAAACTATAGAAAGACCAAAAAAATCCAATTGACATTTCATTCCTGTTTTACCATTACGAAGTACAATCTAAACCAATTACTGCTGCTTCCCCGAAAAAAGAATTCGAAGTCATATTCTACGGTAAAAAATGAATGATCCCCATCCGACAATTATCTTTGTTGTTGAGCAACTGCTCTATTTTCTTAGGAAAAAGTCATCGTCATACCTGGGATTTTACATATTCTGTAATTAACAGCTTAAATAGTGAAATACTAAAATAAGGAGCCAACTGGCCGACTTTGTTGTAATTCAATGTTAGTTGAAAGAGCATTCCAATGTTTTTTATTTTTTCTAAATATAATAATAATGATAATGATAGGATGATAAAAAGCCTAAAAATATGTCTTGTCATCATTCGACAACAAAAGGAGAAATAAATCTATTCAATTCATTTACATCCCACATTATCTCGACTGTTCGTCTCTGTACAAAATTATCTGCATCTTTTGAACAGGTGGTACCGGTATATCAGAAGCACGACTTTTTGCTTTCTTATCCTATTTAAATAATACCCAGGAGATAATATTCCTTCAATCATCTATCGACGATGTATGTATGGGAACGCAGCCACTGATTCGGAAAGAATTTTGAGCTAAATATTGGTGAAAGATAAGAACGTCCAGGGAAAGTATTCCGTCATCTCTTCACTCTTTCTGTGTGTAAATGTCGTCCAAGGGAAATAACTGTTATGTCGTTTGATAAATGTCTCATTATTATTGGCAGTACCAGCAAGGAGACAATAAGCACTTAATTAGTGGTAGCAATGGCGATTATATATATTGACTTGTTCAAGGTCAGTGTACAATCTAATATCACTGCTCAAAAATACGAACTATAGACTTATTCATGGAACTGAGTTCATTGGAGGTACACTGAAGATAGCTAAAAAATTTTCGATAAAATTATATAGTAATGGTTCTGTTTAATTCAGATGATTAGAAGTCAAGAAACAGGATGGACTTTTCGCCATGGCATTTAAAGTCTACCGGCATTCTGCTTGTGAAGTTACTAATGATTACAACAAAGAAATATTTTTCTAATAACATTTCTTCGAATATACATGTACATCTGATGAATGATTTGCATGATAAACCGACTCTGATTACAAAATAGAAGACAGCTCACTTGCAAGAAATGACAGCTACACATTTAGAAAGACAAAAACTTTCCCAAATGACATTTCATTTCTGTTTCACCAATACTAAGTACAATCCAAGCCAATCAATCACTGCTTTTTCGCCCAAAAATGAAGTCGAAGTTATATTCTACGGCAAAAAATGAATGATTCCCGTCCGACAATTATCTTTGGTGTTGAGCAACTGCTCTATTTGCTCAGAAAAAATATTTTACATATCCTGTAATGGACAGCTTTAGTGAAATATTGTGAGAAAAGGAACCAAATGGCCGACATCGTTGTAATTCAATGGTAGCATTCCATTTGCTTTACTTTTTTTTATTTTACAAATAATGATCATCATTATCATCATAATAATCTTAATGATAATGATCGGATGATAAAAAGCCTCAGATGTCTTGTTATCATTTTAACAAGTGGTATCTGTATATCGGGAACATGGGCTTTTGATTTTTTTATTCTACTCAAATAATACCCAGGAGACAAGATTCTTTCAAACATCTATCGACGATGTCTGTATGGGAAAGCAGCTAGTGATTCAAAAAGAATTTTCAGCGAAACATTGGTGAAACACAAGAATGTCCAGGAAAGTATTCCGTCATCTCTTTACTCTTCCAGTGTGTAAATGTCGTCCAAGGAAGATAACTGTTATGTCGTTTGGTAAATATCTTTCATAATTATTGGCAGTGCCAGCAAGGCGACAATAAACACTTAATGACTGGAAGTAATGCCGATTATATATATCGACTTGTTCAAGGTCAGTGTACAATCTGATCTCTTGGTCTCCTAAGCGACCAAAACCTTGGTAGTACCAGATCTCAGGTATGATTGGGCAAACAATGCAGATGCTCAGTCTTGTACCACAGAAGTCAAGGAAATATATCAATCAGCGAGCTTTCGCGATGATATGCTACTATCTTATATCAAAGGTATTTACAATTAAAATCGAACCACTATCCCAAAAATAAGAACTAATGACTTTTTCATGGAACTGAGTTTAATGGAGGTACACTGAAGAAACTTAAAGGTAATAAAATGTTTAAAGGGACACAATATCATTATCAGCTCTTTCGTCATAGATAAAATATCTAACATGGTTTCATGTTAGAAGAATTACAAATATTAGCATACTTTGTAGAAAAAGGGAAAACTACTTGTGGGTAGGATGTAGGAAAACGAAAATCAAGTAATGATAATCTAGAC
This sequence comes from Tridacna crocea, assembly GCA_943736015.1. Lineage (NCBI taxonomy): Eukaryota > Metazoa > Mollusca > Bivalvia > Cardiida > Cardiidae > Tridacna > Tridacna crocea. Next base: position 3,270,240 of record OX031066.1, on the reverse strand, counting down.
ATCTGACTGGCAAGAAATGACAGTTACACGTATAGAAAGACAGAATCCAAAGAAATTAGTATAAGTAGTAAGAACTTGTTTCTTAATCGATGTAAAATAAATATGTTTAAACTAAACTATAGAAAGACCAAAAAAATCCAATTGACATTTCATTCCTGTTTTACCATTACGAAGTACAATCTAAGCCAATGACTGCTGCTTGCCCGAAAAAAGAATTCGAAGTCATATTCTAAGGTAAAAAATGAATGATCCCCATCCGACAATCATCTTTGATGTTGAGCAACTGCTCTATTGTCTTAGAAAAAAATCATCGTCATACCTGGGATTTTACATATTCTGTAATTCTTTAGTGAAATACTAAAAAAAAGGAGCCAACTGGCGGACATTGTTGCAATTCAATGGTATTGAAAGAGCATTCCATTTGCTTAATTCTTTTTTCAACATATAATAATGATGATGATCATCAGAAGATAAAAAGCCTAAAAATATGTCTTGTCATCATTCGAGAAAAGAATGAGAAATAAATCTATTTAATTCATTTACATCTCACATTATCTCTGTACAAAATTATCTGCATCTTTTGAACAGGTGGTACCGGTATATCAGAAGCACGACTTTTTGCTTTCTTATCTTATTCAAATAATACCCAGGAGACGATATTCCTTCAATCATTTATCGACGATGTCTGTATGGGAAAGCAGCCACTTATTCAGAAAGAATTTTGAGAGAAACATTGGTGAAAGACAAGAATACCCAGGAAAGTATACCCTCATCTCTTCCCACTTTGTGTAACTATCGTCCAAGGGAGAAAATGTTACAGTTATGTCGTTTAGTAAATGTTTTTCGTGGTTATTGGCAGTACCAGCAAGGAGACAATAAGCAATACGTGACTACAGCAATGACTTTTATATATACCGACTTGTTAAAGGTCAATGTACAATCTAATCTATTGGTCTCCTGATCGGCCCAAACCTTGGTAGTATCAGTCCTCCGGTATGATTGAGCAAGCAATGCAGATGTTCAGCCTTGTACTACAAAAGTCAAGGAAATATATCAATCAGCGAGCTTTCGCAGTGATAACCTAGTATCGTATAACAATGGTATATACTGTTACATTCGAGCCAGTAACACAAAAAGACGAAGTAAAGATGTGAAACTGAATTCATTGGAGGTACACTGAAGACAGCCATGACTGGACCATCACTGAAATATGCGTAGTATTGGTTATTAAATTCAGATGATTAAAAGTCAAGAAAAAGAATAGACTTTTTGACATGGCATTCAAAGTCTACTGGCATTCTGCTTGTGTAGTTAATAATAATAATGACAACTAAGAAATAGCTTTTCTAATAATATTTATTCGAATATACATCCTCTGATAAAGGAACTAGAACAAATAAAAAAAGTGTGCTAGATCTAATTTTAGATGAGCTATCCTCTGTGAAGAGGGTGCTTAGTGCATCTTCGAAAAACATTGACATATGTCACATGTTTTATTGATTCATAATTGTGTGATGGTGAGCTGGGTGCAATACATCCGAAATATGCATTAAAGCCCCTTCTACTTGAGTATGACTTGAATTTATTATACATTGACTCTTTACCCCATAAGGCATTCCTATGGTATCTGTAACTGACCCTAAATAACAGCAAGAATGAAGCTGTTTCTTATGTGTAAATGAAACCTTTTGATAGCATAGAAAACATTGTGACAAAAGGTGAAATTGCTCTTGACGAGCAATTTCACCTTTTGCCACAATGTTTTCCAAAGGCTGCTACAAGCCATGTGTAGAAATAGTATCTATGGAGTAAAGGGTTAAGCATTTAATTTTAAACAAAAGGCCAAAATGGCCAGGGATCGCAAACTTTAGCATATGTAGCTTTTAGAGAGAATTATTGTATGTTAACCCATTAACTGCTAAGTGTGACCCATATAGCTTTTGTGTACCGTGTCGATCAAGATCAGACTGAACAGAAGGTGCAGATCAAGAGCAGACTGCATTGATGTGCAGTCTGATCTTGGATCTACGCTATCCCATAAGGAGATGTTTTTCAAAAGAAAAAAAATCCTCAGTTTGAAAATTTCATTTCATTCGTTTAGCAGGTTAAGGGTTAACCCCGAATGCATGCAACAGACACTTAAGCTGTAACCAAGACCTGAAAATATATGTAAATGCAACATTAAATTTGATTTTGTCTAGAATGTCACAGAAAACCAAATGGTGTATAAAAATATCACAGAGGTTAAGCTTGATTGCTTTGCACTCAAGTGAACCAATAATAAAATATTTAAAGGGACATTACATCATTATCAGCTCATTGACCACAGATTAAATATCTCCTGTAGTCATATTGCTTGAATGAAATAATACATGTACATGTATGTCTATTTCATGCGAATAATTAAAGATAAGAAAAAGTCTATAAAAATTGGCACAACTGATCTGAAGTGAATTACTGCTACACCTCTGCACTGTTTGTAACTTTTAGTGCAGTCTAATCATGACCGATGCTGTCTGCAACATGGCAACAAATAATCTTAGCAGGCTAGGGGATCAAAACATTTGCTACTATGAGGATAACCAGCATAAGTCAAAGTTATATGAATATCTAATAAAAAAATATGTGGAAAAAGGAGAATTCATCAGCTTCAAACGAATTCAGCCTATGAAACATTGTTTCTAAAAATTGTGCACTGCAAGACAAAACGATTTTTGCGGAATATGATGAAACATCCCATAGCATGTAAAACTCTGTAGGGAATACAAGTCAATAATCCATTTTCTAAATTACAAGCTATCTCTATACCTACCTTGTACATTTCCATCCTCCTCATTCAGTCATGAAAGACAATCAGATGTCTTGTTTGTTCTGTTACATTTCAAGGAAGAGTGGTAAAATTTTGACTGAGAGTATACTGACTTTTACTGTCTTCTTTGCTAATTTACATCAATTGCTTTTTGTATAATATTCAAGCAATTTTTTTTTCAGTTATAATGACAACATAATTATGGTTTACAAATTGTTACTCTTTTCAAACACCTGGTCATGAAATATCATTTAATCATTTACCAATATCAATATTTTTTGCTTTGCATGAAAGACAGACAAGCTCATTTTACCAAAGCATCTATTTAAAATTCTGACTTTTTTCTGTGCAGTGCGTGAAAAAAAAAAGCCACATTATTGTCCCACTTCTCAATGCCCAGATTTATTGCATGTATTAAGTTATTTTACAAACAGCTAACACGGTATGTGAATCACAATGACCATCTTTTTACTAGATATGACAAAATACAAATGTGATGCTGTCTACAACAAAAAACACAGATAAACTAGCGATTTACACATAGTTGTATAAATATACGTACATATCAATATATCAGAGATAGTTCAAGTATGGCTGATAAATGAAAGAGAAATCTGAAGGCCCCTCACATTTTTGCATAACCAAACAATTGCTTTATATTAGATCACTGTAAATCTGTGACTGTTTAGAAGCACTCCAAAAGATCAAAGACATCTTAATGCTGGAATCATTGCTTCTTCAGCTTATATTAAAGTGGTAATAACATATCTACAAAATAAGAAGGCCATTGGCCCTGGAACGCTCACCTTAGACTATAGCTTATAAGTGACATTCAATTTTTTTAACAACTTTGGTAAAGCTTCACACAAGGAACATCCCTGTCAAGTTTCATCAAGACTGGCCCAGTGGATTAGGAGAAGAAGATATTTAAAGAAATTGTTGACGGGCGACGTACGACAGACGCCAGACATAGGGCAATTAAATATCAAAGCTCTACATCTTACAGTTTCAAAGAAGAATTTCAAATTTTCCTTTTTTGTCCTATATTCGAACTTGTGGTCCTCGGGGCTGGGTCAGTTTTAACCAAAGCAGCATCTTTGGAACAAACTTGGTAGAGGTCCACTCAAAGATGCTACATACCAAGATATCAAAGCTCTACAGCTTCCCGTCTAAAAGAAAAATTAATTTAAAATTTTCCTTATTTGTTCCTATGTTCCAACCTGTGACCTCCGGAGCATGGCCAGTTTTGACGCCAGGGACATCATATTACCAAACCTAGTAGAACTCCACTGAAAGATTCTGCATACCAAATATCAAAGCTCTGCACCTTCAAGTTTCGGGGAAGAAGATTTTTAAAGTTTTCCTTCTTTGTTGCTATGTTCGAACCTGTGACTGCCCCCCCTTGGGGTAGGGCCTGTTTTGACCCCAAGGGCATAATATTGGTAGGGGTCCACATAGCTCTATGCCTTCTAGTTTTAGAGAAGAAGAATTTTAAAATTTTCTTTCTTTGTTCCTATGTTTGAACTTGTGACCCCCGGGGTGGGGCCAGTTTTGACCCCAGGGGCACGATTAATATAAACTTGGTAGAGGTCCACTAGAAGATAACAAATACCAAATATCAAAGCTCTACGCCATCTAGTTTCAGAGGAGAAGAATTTAAAGTTTTCCTTCTTTGTTCCTATGCTCAAACTTGTGACCCCCGGGAATGAATGAATGAATGAATGTTGTTTTATGGCGCATCGACAACTTTGGTCATTTAGCGCGCATATCTATGTTAAAAGATAGATAAACGTGGAGTTGTTTAAACTGAATAAAGTTTGAATGACAATAAAAGAAATGAATTAAGAAAATTTAATGCATAAAGGGCATCATCGAGTTACAGGGCAATCCCTATATACTCAAATGTTTTAAATGATAAGAACTGAATTAAGAAGAATGCATAAAGGGCATTATCGAGTTACAAGGCAATCCCTATATACTCAAAAGTTCTAAATGATAAGATTTAAGAATGTGATAAAAAGGTCTAAACTCAATGCTGGTTTGATAAAAAGAAGTTTTTTTAAATGAAAAAGAAATATGTGTCATTTATAATGTGTATAAAATATGATATTGAGTGGCTGGGCATTCCCTGCCTACTCAACAGTTTTAGATATCAAGTTACAGGGCAATCCCTATATACATGTACTCAAAAGTTTTAAATGATAAGATTTAAGAATGTGATAAAAAGGTTTAAACTCAATGCTGGTTTCATTAAAAGAAGTTTTTTTAAATGAAAAAGAAATATGTGTCATTTATAATGTGCATAAAATATGATATTGAGTGGCTGGGCATTCCCTGCCTACTCAACAGTTTTAGATTAAAAGGCAAGACTGATAATATTGTTTTTCCTTGGAAATGAGGTTAAAACTGGTAAAGATTGGAGCCTCCAATGGGATCAAATACTGTGACCCCCGGGGTGGGGCCAGTTTTGACCCTAGGGGCATCATTTGAACAAACCAGGTAGAGGTTCACCAGGACATGCAACATACCAAATATCAAAGCTCTATGCTTTCTAGTTTCTGAGGAAAATAATTTTAAAGTTTTTCCTTCTTTGTTCCTATGCTCAAATTTGTGACCCCCGTGGTGGAGCCAGTTTTGACCCCAGGGGTATAATTTGAACAAACTTAGTAGATGTCCACTAGGAGATGCCACATACCAAATATCAAAGCTCTACACCTTCAAATTTCAGAGGAGAAGATTTTTAAAGTTTTCCTTCTTTGTTCCTTTGCTCAAACTTGTGACCTCCAGGGTGAAGCCAGTTTTGACCCCAGGGGCATAATTTGAACAAACTTGGTAGAGGTCCACTAGGAGATGCCACATACCAAATATCAAAGCTCTACGCCTTCAAGTTTCAGAGGAAAAGATTTTTAAAGTTTTCCTTCTTTGTTCCTATGTTCAAACTTGTGACCCTGGGGCGGGGCCAGTTTTGACCCCAGGGGCATAATTTGAACAAAAGTCGTAGAGGTCCACTTCAAGATGCCATATACCAAATATCAAATCTCTACGCCTTCAAATTTCAGAGGGGAAGATTTTTAAAGTTTTCCTTCTTTGTTCCAGGTGGGGCCAGTTTTGACCCTAGGGACATATTTGAACAAACCTGCTAGAGGTCCATTAGGAGATGCTACATACCAAATTCAAAGCTCTACGCCTTCTAGTTTTTGAGAAGAAGATTTTCAAAGATTTCAGGTTTTTGTTCTTTTTCTTTTTGTTGCCATGGCAACCAGAGTTATGAGTGGAATTGAATTCTTTGAACAATTTTGGTAGAGCTTCACCCAAGAATTATTCCTGCCAAGTTTCATGAAGATTGGCCCAGTGGTTTAGGAGGCGAAGATGTTTAAACAAATTGTTGACGGACGATGGACAACAGACGATGGAGGCCGGACATTGGGCGATCACAATAGCTCACCTTTAGCACTTTGTGCTAAGGTGAGCTAATAAATAAAATTTTAAATACATATGTAAATTCATGCCTGCTTTCTTAAATACATCTAATATAAATGTACCTATGAAATCACTTATAAGTATAGCTAACTTTATATATGATTTCATGTTAGAAGAATTATAAATCATAGGTATGCTTTGTAGAAAAAAGGAAAAATACTTGGTGGGTAAAATGTAGAAAAAACATCAAGCAATGATAATCTACGTTATATTATCTGACAATGTAAATCTATTGTTGTATGAAAAATATCTAGAACAACAGGGGATGAATGACTTGCATGATAAATTGACTCTTGATTCAAAAATGGAAGACAGCTGACTGGCAAGAAATAACAGCTACACCTATAGAAAGACAAAAACTTTCCAAACTGACACTTCATTGCATTCAATTCTACTTATATGTACTCAATTTATTTACAAATATGATTATCTTCCATACTAATGTTAAGCCAGCTTTCAGTAACAGCAAACAAACAGTATATTTAACATTTGTGGTCTATTTATCTTCCATTTTTATTTTCATTGTGGAATAATTTTCATCAAGAGCGCTCTCCACAGGTGCAAAATTGATCTTTCAGTCAGCCTTAAATCTGTTGCGTGCAAATGCTTTTAATTTGATTGGTTCCAAACCTTAGCTGTGATATAAAGAGTTAACTCATTACCACACAAGAAAAATTTAGACTGGTCCAAATTGAAACCATTTTGCCGACGACAAAACAAAGGTGACTGAGAAATTGAATTTTGTTCTGGGAAGGTAGAAAACACTGTGGGAAAAGGAGAAAATGCTGGTTACCAGCATTTTCTCCTTTTCCCACAGTGTTTTCAAAAGGCTTCTTTCTCAGGGGCGTCAAAAGTAGGGATTGTGTGGTAATGGGTTAAAGGACCCATTCCAGTATTTGCACCATCTTCTACTTGTTGTCTGCAAAAAAAAGTGTTCAATTTTATTGTCCGGTAATGAGTGAAACAATGCTATTTAACCCATTACCACACAATCCCTACTTTTGACACCCCTGAGAAAAAAGCCTTTTGAAAACACTATGGGAAAAGGAGAAACTGCTGGTAACCAGTATTTTCTCCTTTTCCCACAGTGTTTTCTACCCTTCCCAGAATAAGTTTCTATTTTTTAGTAATTTTTATTTTGTCGTCTGCAAACGCTTTCAATTTGGACAAGTTTAAAATTTTCTTGGGTGGTAAAGAGTTAATGCTCTCCAGTAGGTTATCCAAAAATACCGGAGAATTTTCTTTTTTTCAATATTTCATGGTTACAACCAGCAATAACACAAATTTTTATATTCTATCCTTCAATTGAAGGCAGAAAGAAATATTCCAGTGCTCTAGTTGCCCGAGTAAAATGGGCGTACCTCACAATCACATGGAAACTTGACACAATTCACCTTGAATTTCTTGAGCTTAACGTAATATTATGATGAGTTGCTATGTGAATATACTGAAGATATTAACCCTTTCCCAAACAACAAACCTTAGGACGAGACCAAATTCAAAGCATTTACAGATGATAATTCAACTCTTGCTGAAAAGATGATTTCTGTCTATAATAGGGAAGAAAACATTGTGGGAAAAGGAGAAAATGCTGGTTACCAGCATTTTCTCCTTTTCCCACAATGTTTTCAAAAGGCTACTATTCCAGACCCGTAAAAACCAGGGATTGTTTGGGAAAGGGTTAAAGCAGGAAATAAATAGAATATTTAGGTTTTTTTGGTGAAAGATCAAAACTTATTTCAGCGAACATCATCGGTAATGATTTTAGCCACAGAAAAATTGAAATTCATTTCAAGCGAACATCATCGGTAATGATTTTAGCCACAGAAAAATTGAAATTTATTTCAGAGTGAACATCGGAGTGGTAATATGTTCACAAGTGCTTGAAAACATTATCGATAATGTTCACTTAATAAAATAAATGTTGATCTTTCACCAAAAAAAAAAACCCAAATATTCTCTGTTTATCTTTTACTCAGTATTGCTTAGAATGTGATCTTTACATTAACATGATAAAAGTGATTTCAACTTGGAAGACTTGAAAATTTACAAGAAAGTTTCATGATACCTGAAGAAATACCAAGTAATTATACAATGAAATAGATATATTGAGCATGGTATTAAAAAAATTCTCAAAATTCTAGAAAAGGCACATAACCCTAGTTCATAATAATAAAAACCATTTTAACTATTAACTTCTTTATCCTGAGAAAAATACCCTGATCTCACAGTATTTGTGACTACAGATATCTATGGAAGCATAAAGATATTGACAGAAAGACCCAAAACTTATTAAGGAACAAAATTCGAGCCTTCATGCATATGTAAAAGGTAAGTCACAATAATAATCAAAAGTACTGTAATTAAAAAAATAATATACATGTAAATCTTGCCAAAAGTTAGGACGCCCTTGAAATAAGAATAAGTGCTTTACAGCAGACAAAAAAATGTCTGAAAATACACAGGTTCTGAAGATAACGGTACTATTTCAAATAAAACTAGAGCTATCACTAAATATGATCATAGCCCTCACCAGCTCCTTGTCACAAAACATGGATGCAGAATGGTTTAGTACAGAAGTAAGTTTCCCCACCTGTTCCATGTCAAGAAATATTTTTTCTTTTATCACAAAAGTGCATTTGTCCAAAGAGTTAAGAGACTATTACACAGCCAATAAATTGTGAAACAGAAAGAAACTTTGAAGAGGAACCTGAAATGGACTCCTCTTCTTTTCCAAGTATGATACAGTGCACTCTGCTCATCCAGCTTTCTTTTGATGATTTCTATGATTAACTGCTTTTAAACAGATATAATTACTGATAGAAACCCAACAGAAGATCATTCATAATCAAATTACAGCATGCACATCTTTGCTCTTTTCTGAAATTTCCTTTGCAGTTTGAAAGGAATCCAGATATCCAGAAATCCAGATATCAAAAAATAGACCAGACAAAAAATTCATGAAAAGGATGTAACTCACTGGAGAATCAGTCAACATTAACCAAATAATGACATGTACATGTCTGCTTTATCATGAAACTACCAATGAAGTCTTACTGAAATCCATTATGTAGTTACTCATTATGAGCAATTTTTCCGTTTTCCACAGTGTGTTCAAAAGACTTGTACTGTAGACATGTAAAAAGATGGGTTCAACATTAAAATTTTAATACTCAAACAAGCATTAATAAGCCATGCCACTACAGAACAAACAGCTTATTTACAATCCAAAATATTAAAAAATATTACAATTTACAGAAATTAGACAAAAACTTGATCAATAACATTAATAAACAAGAGGGCCATTGGCCCTGGAACGCTCACCTTAGACTATACTTTATGAGTGAAATTCAATTCTTTGAGCAACTTTGGTAAAGCTTCACCCAAGGAACATCCCTGCCAAGTTTCATCAAGATTGGCCCAGTGGGTTAGGAGAAGAAATTGTTGACAGGCGACAGACGCCAGACATGGGGCAATCAAATATCAAAGCTCTACACCTTCCAGTTTCAAAGAAGAATTTGAAATTTTCCTTCTTTGTCCTATGTTTGAACTTGTGGTCCCCGGGGCTGAGTCAGTTTTAACCAAAGCAGCATCCTTGGAACAAACTTGGTAAAGGTCCACTCAAAGATGCTACATAGCAAGTATCAAAGCTCTACACCTTCCTGTTTAAGAGAAAAAGAAATTGAAAATTTTCCTTCTTTGTTCATATGTTCCAACCTGTGACCTCCGGGCATGGCCACTCTTGATGCCAGGGACATCATATGACCAAACTTGGTAGAAGTCCACTAGAAGATTCTGCATATCAAATATCAAAGCTCTGCACCTTCAAGTTGCAGGGAAGATTTCTGAAGTTTTCCTTCTTTGTTGGTATGTTCAAACCTGTGAGCCCACGGGGCAGGGCCACTTTTGACGACCCCAAGGGCATAATATGAACAAACTTGGTAGAGATCCACTGGGAATTGCTATATGCCAAATATCTTAGCTCTATGCCTTCTAGTTTTAGAGAAGAAGAATTTTAAAATTTTCTTTTTTTGTTGCTATGTTTGACGCTTAGGGCATAATATGAATGAACTTGGAAGAGATCCACTAGGAATCGCTATATGCCAAATATCAAAGCTCTATGCCTTCTAGTTTTAGAGGAGAAGAATTTTAAAATTTTCTTTCTTTGTTCCTATGTTCAAACTTGTGACCCTAGGGCTGGGCCAGTTTTGACCCCACTGGCATGATTTAAAGAAACTTGGTAGAGGTCCACTAGGAGATGCCACATACCAAATATCAAAGCTCTACACCATCTAGTTTCAGAGGAGAAGAATTCTTAAGTTTTCCTTCTTTGTTCCTATGCTTAAAATAGTGACCCCCAGAGTGGGTTAAGTTTTGACCCCAGGGACATCATTTGAATAAACTTGGTAGAGGTCCACTAGAAGATGCAACAGACCAAATATCAAAGCTCTACACTTTCTAGTTTCTGAGGAAAAGAATTTTAAAGTTTTCCTTCTTTGTTCCTATGCTCAAGCTTGTGACCCTGGGGTGGGGCCAGTTTTGACTCCAGGCACATAATTTGAACAAATTTGGTAGAGGTCCACAAGGAGATGCCGCATACGAAATATCAAAGCTCTATGCTTTCTAGTTTCTGAGGAAAAGAATTTTAAAGTTTTCCTTCTTTGTTCATATGCTTAAATTTGTGACCCCAGGCTGAGGCCAGTTTTGAGGTTAGGGACATAATTTGAACAAACTTGGTAGAGGTCCAGTAGGAGATGCCACATACCAAATATCAAAGCTCTACACCTTCAAGTTTCAGAGGAGAAGATTTTTAAAGTTTTCCTTCTTTGTTCCTATGCTCAAACTTGTGACCCCGGCCTGGGGCCATTTTTGAGCCCAGGGGTATAATTTGAACAAACTTGGTAGAGTGTCCACTAGGAGATGCCACATACCAAATATCAAAGCTCTACACCTTCAAGTTTCAGAGGAGAAGAATTTTAAAGTTTTCCTTCTTTGTTCCTATGCTTAAATTTGTGACTTCGGGCTGGGGCCATTTTTGACCCCAGGGGTATAATTTGAACAAACTTGGTAGAGTGTCCACTAGGAGATGTCACATACTAAATATCAAAGCTCTACGCTTCAAGTTTCAGAGGAGAAGATTTTCAAAGTTTTCCTTCTTTGTTCCTATGCTCAAACTCGTTATCCCCCGGACTGGGGCCAGTTTTGAGCCTAGGGACATAATTTGAACAAACTTGGTAGAGGTCAACTAGGAGATGCTACATACCAAATATCAAAGCTCTACACCTCTACAGAGGAGAAGATTTTCAAAGATTTCGGGGTTTTTTTATTTTTCTTTTTGTTACCATGGCAACCAGAGTTATGGGTGGAATTAAATTCTGTGAACAATTTTGGTAGAGCTTCAACCAAGGAACATTCCCGCCACGTTTCATGAAGATTGGCCCAGTGGTTTAGGAGAAGATGTTTACAGAAATTGTTGACAGACGACGGACATAGGGCGATCACAATAGCTCACCTTTAGCACTTGGTGCTAAGGTGAGCTGAAAACAAATATGAATATATGCAATTCCTTTACCTATCACAAATTACCATAAATACATGTATTAACAATGCCATTCAGAATCACACAGTTGAAAAACTCTTTAGGAGGTACATTATGTATATTTTAACAGTGCTTCACTTAGTTGGGCACAAAGTGAAATTCTATGAGACACCTTTGCTTTCCGCAAAAATTAGTCAGAAAATGCCATGTACCAACATTATTTATACAGAAATGTCGGACACAAAACACTATTTTTCAGTGTGCTGATTTCTGACAAATATACTTTTAGTTTGTGAGCAACAGTTTACTGCCAGAATGTGGAAAAGATAAAACTAGAAAGGTTATTTCCTTATTTTTCTACACCTAAAAAGGTCACATATTCTCAAAGTGAATATTTCAACAAATCTTAAGTCACATAAAACTTAAAATTGGGGTTTTATTAAAATGTCTAGGAAGAAACATAGACAGCATATATTAAAATATTTCCTCTAACAATTATTAGATAGCAAGAAAGATTATTTGAATAAGCACTTATACTTAACAAATTACAAGCTAAATCTTACTGCTTCCAAGAATCATTGGCACCTGATAGATAAAAACATCATCAATAAGACAAATCTACTATGTACATTGTCTGCAACAAAAGAAAAAGGGAATGCAGACATTTGCCTTAAGTGTTACCTCAGATCAGGTTGCGTAGTCCACGCAAGGTAATCCGAAATGGAACTTTTCATGTTCATTTAATTTTCTGTTTTGTACAAGCCTACTGTAGCACAAAATCTAAAATAGTGGTAAAGTACCATCTCAGTTTAGCCTGTGCAGACTTTGCAGACTGTGCAGGCTGATCTGAGATGAAACTTCACGCACACATCTGAATGTTTATGTTAAAGCAGCTTGATACTCAACTAAATATGGGATAAAACACTTCATGCAGTCTTAACTCATTACCAAACGACAAAATTTTAGGTTTTACCAAAGCGAAAGCATTTGCAGACAACAAAATAAAAGTGACTATGTTAAGGGTAGAAAACATTGTGGGAAAAGGAGAAAATGCTGGTTACCAGCATTTTCTCCTTTTCCAACAATGTTTTCTAAAGGTTTCTTTCGAATGGGTGTCAAAAGTAGGGATTGTGTGGTAATGGTTTGTCTAAAATAAGCTAACTATTACAAGCATCCTTCACTATGATTACCTTATTAATAATATAAACATGTACATGTCAAAATGGTTGCTAAATATCTGGCCCTTTTTTACCATACAAATAACCAAATATTTCGCAAATTCATGCAGAGGTCAGCAAATGAAAGGAAACTAATTATGAAAGGAACATGTTTAATTTACCTTTCAAAAAACAACAGTTTTCAGATCCTTTAAAATTGAAAACATTGTGCAGACACCAAATGTACAGTCAACTGTAGATTCTGGACAGAGTAGAAAGCATTGTGGGGGAAAAGAGAATATACTGGTTACCAGCATTTTCTCCCCTTTCCACAGTTTTTCTAAAGGCCTCTTCGTTTGGGGTCATGAAAACACAACATTGTTTGTGAAAGGGTTAAAGATTAGCAAGCTGTTAGCAGATTGTTTGGTCAAAAAATTTATTAATCCTTTCCAAAACAACCACTGATTTTTACGAATCAGTAATAGAAGCCTTTTAAAAACATGGAGGGAAAAGGAGAAAATGCTGGTAACCAGCATTTTCTCCTTTTCCCACAATGTTTTCTACCCTATCATATAGAAAAATAATCTTTTTAGCAACTATTAATTTGTAATTTGCAAAATGCTTTCAATTTGGTCTGGTCCAAAATTTGTTGTTTGGGAAAGGGTTAAGAACAATATTTAGAATGGGTGATCATTATTGTCCCTGTTCTAGCTTCTCTTGGGCCACTACCTCCATTCACCAACCATTTTCATTTCTAACTCTACCCTGTAACATTTCTGAATGGCTGACAAACAATACTCAGAATTATCAGTAAACATTGCCCCAGATCTACAATACAGATTCTCTTGAAGCCACAACCTCTGGTGAATTCAATGTCTCCCCTTCCTCCTCCTCTTTGTTCTTCTGGGGGTACGAGGTGTCTCTTCCACACCAAAATTGTGGCAAAAATAACGTCCACAGGTATATTGCGACACAAGCCCAGCTGGACGCCATTTTCACCCACACAGCTGCCCAGTTCAGCCCAAATCTGTTGATGTCAGACTCTGCAGGTCTGTTTGGTACAATAATAAATATGGGAAACAATTTAAAACAATCATTTGTTTAACCCTTTCGCAAACAATACCTGGTTTTTTACAACCTTGAGATGGAAGCTTTTTGAAAACATTGTGGGAAAAGGACAAAATGCTGGTAACCAGCATTTTCTCCTTTTCCCACAATGTTTTGTACCCTGTTGGAAACGAATGTTACTTTTTGATTTGCATTTATTTTGTCGTCTGCAAGTGCTTTCAGTTTGGACCAGTCTAAAATTTTGCTGTTTGGTAAAGAGTTAATCTGACTCTTTAACACACAATAAAAATTTGGACTGGTCTTGATTGAAAGCATTCACAGACAATATAAATGTCATTCAAATGATAATATCTGATATATAGAGAATTTAAATCTTATATTTGAAACCTGAGTTTATGTATAATTATATACAATTCTTGGTTTATTCATTAAATGGTGTTTTACATCCCTTTCAACATTATTTCAGTCATATCACAGCAACAGCTCACATGATCTTGTATTTCCTGGGTTTCACCAGTGCAAAGCTAGGGATCTGGAGTGTCTTGCCCAAGGACACTCCCAAAAGAAACCCAATTTATCCGTTGAGGTTTGAACTAAGGTCTCCAGGGCACAAGCCCTACACTTGATCACTGAGCTACACAAGACTTCTTGCAATTCTTGGATATCAAGAGTTTTACTTTAACCATCACCTACTTCACATCACAATACTGTCTTGTTACCAACATTTTCTCCTTTTCCCACAATGCTTTCAGCAGCTTTCTTTTTTCTTAGGGTTATATTAAAACAAGAATGTGTGATACAGGTTTAACCCTTTACCCCATTAGGAATTTCCACGGTATCTCTAATTAACCCTAAATAACAGCAAGGATGAAACCGTTTCTTATGTGCATACGACACCTTTTGATAACATTGAAAATATTGTGACAAAAGGTGAAATTGCTCGCCATGAGCTATTTCACCTTTTGCCACAATGTTTTCCAAAGGCTCCTACAAGCAATGCACAGAAATGAGTATCTATGGAGTGAAGGGTTAAAAGCAACTGGTGGCTAGGCAAGACTGCTAGTTTTTGAACTTGCGAAGATACTTGCATTACAGAAATAGCCCTTTACTGCAGAATGCAGACTTTTGATGCCCCTGGAGAAGAAGGCTTTTGAAAACATTGTGGGAAACGTGGGAAAAAGAGAAAATGATGGAAACCAGGATTTTCTCCTTTTCCCATATTGTTTTCTATCCTGTCAAAGAAACATGGCAGCATTTGAGCCACAATGAAATTGTCATCTGCAAATGCTTTCAATTTTGACAAGGCTAAAATTTTGTCATCTGGTAAAGGGATAGGCTAAATGGCTGACATAAAATTAAAAGTAGTACATAATATGTGACCCTTCATGCAAAAAGGGACAATCTAGGAGTTCCATACATTAATTATATGAAAACAAATCAAAGATAATGCAGTTCAATATAAGTAAATAGTTCAAAAGTGATTGTATAACAAGGAACGAGGGGCATTCAATAAGTAATGCCCCTGACCCACTTCCAGTTGTCTGATCTAGCTGAAATTTTAGATGTGCAATGACTTATATCTCTATGGGTCATGTGGCAAATTACAGCTCTGATTTAATTGTGGTTTCTGATTTACAGGTGTTTGAACTGAGTCAGGTGAAACTGACATCTGATAGAAAAAAAAAGAGTAACAAGAGCTGCAAACTGTCGCAAGATACACCCGTCTTACCCCAAGTTGTAAAGCTGGGGCATGCACCAGACTAAATTCAAGTATGAAAAACGACAAAGGGCAATAACTCAAAAATTAAGTAAGCAAGAGTTATGATTCCTGTGCACTGCACTCCCTCTTGATGAGATCTATCCACCCATGAAATTTCATAACCCTAGCTAGTATAGTTTTGGAGATATTCACCAGACAAAAATCAAGTATGAAAAACAACAAAGGGCAATAACTAAAAAATTAAGCAAGCAAGAGTTATGATTCCTATGCATTGCACTCCCCCTTGATGAGATCTATCCACCCATAAAATTTCATAACCCTAGCTAGTATAGTTTTGGAGATATGCTCCGAACACAATTCAAGTATGGAAAACGACAAAGGGCAATAACTCAAAAATTAAGCAAGCAAGAGTTATGGTTCTTATGCACTGCACTCCCCCTTGATGAAATCTATCCACCTATGAAATTTCATAACCGTAGCTAGTATAGTTTTGGAGATATTCACCGGACAAAATTCAAGTATGAAAAACGACAAAGGGCAATAACTCAAAAATTAAGCAAGCAAGAGTTATGATTTCTGTGCACTGCACTCCCCCTTGGTGAGATCTATCCACCCATGAAATTTCATAACCCTAGGTAGTATAGTTTTGGAGATATGCTCCAGACAAAATTCAAGTATGAAAAACGACAAAGGGCAATAACTCAAAAATTAAGCAAGCAAGAGTTATGGTTCCTGTGCACTGCACTCCCCGTTGATAAGATCTATCCACCCATGAAATTTCATAACCCTAGGTAGTATAGTTTTGGAGATATTCACCGGACAAAATTCAAGTATGAAAAAAGGACAAAGGGCAATAACTCAAAAATTAAGCAAGCAAGAGTTATGGATCCTGTGCACTGCACTCCCCCTTGGTGAGATCTATTCACCCAAGAAATTTCATAACCCTAGCTAGTATAGTTTTGGAGATATGCTCCGGACAAAATTCAAGTATGAAAAACGACAAAGGGCAATAACTCAAAAATTAAGCAAGCAAGAGTTATGGTTCCTCTGCACTGCACTCCCCCTTGGTGAGATCTATCCACCCAAGAAATTTCATAACCCTAGCTAGTATAGTTTTGGAGATATGCTCCAGACAAAATTCAAGTATGAAAAACGACAAAGCGCAATAACTCAAAAATTAAGCAAGCAAGAGTTATGGTTCCTGTGCACTGCACTCCCCCTTGATGAGATCTATCCACCCATGAAATTTCATAACCCTAGGTAGAATAGTTTTGGAGATATGCTCCGGACAAAGAACTGGACGCCGCCCGCCCGTCACGGGTGATCCCATAATACATCCCGTCTTCGACGGGCGTATAAAAATTACTTCTTGTAACCCAATAGTCATTTACATTCTAGCAAAGACTTTCAACCAAATTTATGATGCCAGCCTTTTACAACATCATATGATGGGCATTATCACCATAAGTTTCTTTCATTTCATCAAAAGTCTCCTGTGGTGTGCGTCCTTTCAAATACAAAACCTGGATCACTGCGCACACCTGATTCATTTCAAACACCTGTAAATCAGAGACCAAAATTAGCTCAGAGCTGTAATTTGCCACATAAGCCATAGAGATATAAATTATTACACATGCAAAATTTCAGCTAGATCAGACAACCGGAAGTGGGTCAGGGACATTACTTATTGAACTACCATCGTAGAATGACTACTTTTCATACAGAAAATATCATATAAGCAAAAAGTGTCGACCCTGGTCAGCCTGCATGATTCGCACAGGGTTGACACTTTTTGCAGTTCCCGGATGGTCCTTTTTGCATGACAGGTCACTTGTACATCACACCAATAAACAGATGTAACCAGTTACCTGTACCAGTTGGTCAATTGCATCATAACATAGAGACTGGCCAAACAGAAGATAAAGTGGAAGAAGCTATAGCTGTATTTCACACCATCTGCCTCATTGTATATGACCTGTTGACCACCCACCTCTGACGGGTTATGTCCTGTAATAGAAGTACAAGAATATGAGCCGTGCTCTGTGAACAGGGAGTTTAAATCTTTATCAAACGACAAAATTTTAGACTGGTTCAAATTGAAAGCATTTGCAGATTACAAAATTAATGTGGCTGAAAAAATGAAATTTGTTTTGTAAAGGGTAGAAAACATAGCGACAAAAGGAGAATGTGCTGGTTACTAGCATTTTCTCCTTTTCTCACAATGTTTTCAAAAGGTTTCTTTCTAAGGGTCAAGTCGTATTGGTGTGGTAAAGAGTTAACCCTTTCCTAAACAAGCCCTGGTTTTTACGTATCTACAGTATAAGTCCTTCAAAAACACTGTGGGAAAAGGAGAAATTGCTCGTAACGAGCAATTTCTCTTTTTCCCACTGTGTTTAGGTCTACACTTTAGAAGAACTTTCTACTATTTTCATCAAATTTAAAATTGTTGTCTGCAATTTCTTTCAGTTTGGAAGAGTATAAAATTTGTCATTTGGGAAAGAGTTAAGGCATCTGCAAAAAGTATCAATCTAGGTCAGCCTGTGCAGTCTCCAACCCCTGAACTAACATTTGTACATTTAAGGCATGTCCAAGGACCCACCTACCTCATGATAAAACTGGTTGTAAGGCAAGATGTATTTTATGGAACCACAGTTATCAGACAACTTTCTTGTTATAATGCATGATATAGATTTATAGTCCCCTTCTGTCAGAGCACCCCTCATGTGTGTATCTTTTTATCACATAACTCTCCTTGTTTTCAATGTGATATAGCCATTGTGAATTCTCATGTCTCACACATGTGTGAGATAAGAAAATAGTGTTGTATTTGGTCAACACTCTGTAATTATACGCTTCATTTCTAAAACATTGCTGAATTAGGTTTCTGAAGGAAATTAGTGGTCAAGGTTCTTGTCATGATAAAGTTGTTAATTTAATCACTGTTAGACTCAAACAAAAACCAATATTATGCAAGTTTCTTCGGAACTTTTTTCGTTAGTAATGTACCTGTCAAAGTAAGTGCACAGAAGTCATGGAAATTTCACTACATACATGTATGCCTCTGGTTAAACACATATTGGACTATAATTCTTGTTGAACAGTAATGTGATAAAAAGAATCTGACACTCGTTGGTTTTTTAGGTAAAAATTTATTAAACTCATCCACAAAAATATTATTAAGCTCACAGAAGGCTCGCTTAATAACATTTTTGTAGACTTGTTTAATAATTTTTTATCTCAAAAACCAACTCATGTCAGATCCTATATATCACATCATCATAAGTCTACTTATTTCATAAATACAATTTTAATACCATATAAGCTGTACCTACAATGGCGCATGTGTATATATGACAACATTTTCAGTCTCATAAAAACAGATATAGAATGATTTGCCATTTCACCAGTACTTCACACAACTTTCTTCCCAAGCCACAGCCTGCTTTCCTGCATACCATTATCAAAACAATTAACAGCATTAGTAGTATATTTTTTTCAAAAGAAAATCTGATTCATCATTTTATGTCATAATACATCCCTGAAAAGTAGATGTGACTACTTACTCTGCCTTGTTTTGCAACAACAACAACAGTCATATGAATTGTCCGTCTGAAAGTACAGGGTACAGTTATAACATACTTTTCACTTTCACCGATAGCATTTCCAAAAAATTATACATAACTATCACATAGAGTAAAATCTTGATAATTCAAAGTCCCAAGGTAACAAGCAAATTATATGAATTATTGAAGAGCTCAATTTATTGGTATGTCTGTGGAAATAAGACACATTCAGTTCAAGATTGGCCGTTTACATTTACTTCTACTAGTGATAGAACATTTTTTTTTTCCTTTGTAATAGTATACAAAAATCATCATATTGGGAGGGTTGTTTTCCCTATAATTATGCATGTGTTTTGAGTATATGAGTTGTTGAAAATGAGTCACTTTAACATTCTTTCCTTTCTGTATATTTTTTGTAAATTCCGTAAAATCTTGAAATCTCCATCTTTGAGCTATACCTTGTTTTTCAAGAGAAAACAGTACAAGGTAAGCAGGGCTTCCCCTGCAAGTTTTAATTTTTGCGCCATCAAATTCGCCACTTCATAAAAATTGGGGCCAGTAGGAGCCAACTGAAGTAGCCACATAGTGCTTTAGATACTTCAGTTTATTGGCCAATGCTAAAGCTTCTAAATACATTGCTTAATAGTGCTGTACAAGCTTACTTATGTTTCTTTTTCCCCAATGGTTTCAAGGCTTTGAGCTGCAGGGACATAGAATTTGTATTTTAAAAGTAATACAGCTCCTTAATTCTATGACTGCCAATCTGTTAGAATTTCATCAGTTTTTAAGAAATTCAGGATGAAATTTGGGATTGTGTGGTGAAGGGTTACCACATCATTTCTTTTATCCTGAAAATACATATGTTTAATTTTTTAAAAGGTCCTTTTATTCTGGTCTTTTCTCTCAGTATGAGTGTCCTATATAGTAACTTGTTCCTGTGCTGTCACTAAGACAAAGTGGTCTTTAAAATGTAATACCCCCCCCCAATCATTCAGCATTTTCACATCATAAAATCATCCGTATTTTTCCTCATTATAAGACATATTTTAACACCTACTTTAGAGTTTTATACATATATTTGTGTAAACTTGCTGTTTTAAGTCATCATCAAAGCTAAAGACAGTCTGAAATGCTTTAGATCGGACAATGTCAAACTGACATGTTGTTGTGTCATGGGTTTTCACGCTTTTTCGACAATCCATTGTTTCATATCAGTTAATTTTCAGAAATTGTTTTCGGTATTATTGTGCATAAAATTTTCAGTATATGTAGCAATTTGATCCAAAATCTGTCATTTTTACGCTAGATAAGCAGATCAATACCATTATTATGTTTTTCATTAACAACATCAATAAATACACGCGATAAATTTCTAGCCAGTGAAAGGATGTAGACCAGGTAACCAGGTAAGGCATACTGAAGGCGTGGCTTAACAAATTATGGGCGGCGACTAAATCTTGTATCTGATAACTGATTGGTTTGATATAGAGTGCTCAAAGGGGCGTGACGAAATATTGATATTTGATTGTTAGCAGTGGTGTGTATGCAATTCTGGTGTATAATTTAATAGACAAGACCGTTAATGAATGCCAGCCTGATAAGGTGTGATAAACAGTTATGCAGGCTTTCCTTTATACTTGATACATACTGTGTATGTCAGAGGATAGTTTACAGACATTTACTTGTCGCCAATACATTCGCCAGTGCTTCATTTTTGGTGCCATTTTCTCTAAATTTTCGCATTTTGCGCCACTGGCGATCGACAGCGGGAGCCCTGGGTAAGATATAATAATTATGTGCTTGCACAATTCCAGAAAAATGTGAAATGTATATGGATTCAAGTTCCATGGACACATGTGCATTACTGAAATGTCATTAACCCATTACCACACAATCCCTACTTTTGAAGCCCTGGAGAAAGAAGCCTTTAGAAAACATTGTGGGAAAAGGAGAAAATGCTGGTTACCAGCATTTTCTCCTTTTCACACAATGTTTTATACCATTCACAAAACAAATTTCAAACTTTTCACTTTTATTTTGTCGTCTGCAATTGCTTTCGATTTGGACAAGCCTAAAATATTGTCATTTGGTAATAAGTTAAATTGATCAGACAGTAGTTAATAAAGTTTTGGCCTGCAACATTAAGATGTGAGATATTAGTATGTGTTGTAAGTCAGTCATGTTTTGTCAGGTTGCAACATAAACATAATGTACCAAGAACTTTGCAAAGCAGCTAATATATGACTGAAGGGGCTTGTCCGTGAAATGAGTCAAAATCTACAGATATCTAAATTCTAAGAGTCAGATGCACATCTACACATCAAAGAGATTCATTCTGGTAAGTTTGAACTTAATCCAATGAAAACTGTGGAAGGAGTTACATGCACAAGAAATTGCTAACAGACGAACAGACAGATGGACAGAAGGACAGACGGTCAAGGCCGTAACATAATACAACCCGTCAGGCTTATAAAAAATACTAAAATCAATGAAAATAGAGTCAAGAGTAATATTTTGTACATACTGTTTCTGATGTTCTCCGTATTCCTATTTTTTCATCATCAACCGAGCTTTGAAGACTGTATAACAAATAAAAATCTTTAGAGATACATGTAAGAGGATGAAGTAACAGGTAAAGAAGTGCCATTATATGTTATCATCATAAAAAAGATGTAAATTACAAAAAAAAAAAAAGCAGCTTAGCTCTTTACTACACAATCCTGACTTTCAACGACCCTTAGCTACCCTTCCCTAACCATTTTTGTAATTCTAAGCACATTTACAATGTCATCTGCACGTGCTTGCCATTTTAACAAGTTTAAAATTTTGTAGTTTGGTAAAGTGTTAAAGACATACTGGTTGTGTCAAGTTTTATGAACATGAAACTTGGCAACAAATGATGACCAGCCCTGAAAAGGGTAGAAAAAATTGCAGTCAAATGAGAAAAAGCTGGTTACTATGAGAAAATGCTGGTGACCAGCATTTTTCCTTATCCTACAATGTTTAATGGCCCTCTTTTGCAGGGCAGTTAAAACTCGGAATTACTAGCAGAGGTTTGACCCTTTACCACACTGAAAATTTTAGACCAGTCCACATTGAAAGCGTTTGGAGACAACAATTTCAAAGTGGCTTAAATGAAGACACTTGTCTTTGACTGGGTAGAAAACATTCTGGGAAAAGGAAAAAATGCTGGTTACCAGCATTTTCTCCTTTTGCCACAATGTTTTCAAAAGACTTCTTCCTCAGGGTCGTTAAAAGGCGTCATTGTGTGGTAAAGGGTTAAATCACTAGTCTGCAGCCTAATTTAGAACTGTATTTGTAATTCTCCTATAAAGACATATCTTACATTAGACACTCAGAACCATAACTTTATGATATGAAAATCATGTACTTACCTTGAATAAATTGCCATCACTAACATAATCAAAAGCCCAGCATATGCTGCCAGCATTTCTGTTTGTGGATCTACATGGCTTGGTCGACATATCTGTGTTATATTTGTCCTTGTTTCTAGCATCTTTTCACCTGGACCACTGGCCAACCCAATCTATAATATATAAAGGCCTTTACAGACTTTAGCATTTGAACCTTTAATTGCAGTTATCGTTGATTTAATAACTAACGATGGGTTAATTTCATCATTAAATGGCATTATTAACCCATTACCACACAATCCCTACTTTTGACGCCCCTGAGAAAGAAGCTTTTTGAAAACACTGTGGGAAAAGGAGAAAATGCTGGTAACCAGCATTTTCTCTTTTTCCCACAGCATTTTCTACCCTTCCCAGAACAAATTTCACTTTTTCAGTCACCTTTATTTTGTCGTCTGCAAATGCTTTAAATTTGGACCAGTTTAATCTTTTCTCGTGTGGTAATGGGTTAAATCTTCATCAGTTGTAAAACTTGGGTTACTTAGAGTATAAGTGTCAATAATCAAATAGATGAGCCCTGGGCCCATATTCACCAACCATTCTTGAGAATATTCTTAGTCTTATTCTTCAAGGTTTTCTAAATTCGTAAGTAACACAAGTTCTGATTGGCTAAACCATTCGGTTCAGCCACTCAGAACTTGTGTTACTTACGAATGTAAAAAATTCTGGAGAATAAGACACAGAACCTTCTTAAGAATGGTTGGTGAATACAGGCCCAAGTTCTGAAAAAGTACTGGTCACTTTTCTGCATATAAAAGTACCAATCTACTTCATTATTCAGTAGGTTGCTAACAAAACTGCATTTTATGGATCCAAAATTATGGGCCAACTCTCATGTATCAGAAAATACATCCAGAAAAAACCTCTTTCCTATTATCACCACTGCAGAAGGTAACAATGAAAATGCCATTAAAAACCCATAAATTGCCAATTAATAATAACAAAACCATTAAAGGTACCCATTAATATTTTTTCTTTTTTTTTAATGGTGTTAGCTTATAGCCATTATTTTCAACATTAATGGCCAATTTTCCCATGAAATTGCCATGATAAACATTGAATTTTGTCTAATACCCTTAATGTGATGGCATACATATATTAATGGGGTCATTAATTCATAATCTTTACAAGTTTAATGCCAATTAATTTCAAATTAATGGGGCCATTCATGCAGGTAAATAAAAACTAATTGCCATCACACATAGGAAACCACATTCACTGCCATTAAAAAATTTCCGCATATGGTTGACGACTATTATTTTGTAATTTAATGGGAATATACTTGAAAAGTTTTTGAATTTGACACTGAAAAATGCAAACCCCATTAATAAACCCATTAAAGGGTATCTTGAAGAAATAACCATTGAATAAAACCAACACTAATGGGCATTATTCTACACATCATAAAACAAAACAGTTGATACATAAAGTGTACTTGTATATATATGTGTATATGCTGCGTACATAGAAGTACACCACAGAAGTACATTATACATATACTGCATGTGGTACATATGCTGGTATATTAAACAGTAGGCATCATGCAATCTACATGGACTTATACAGTTTCTCTTGGTATCCTGACTTAACTTTTGTATCTCAATTCTGCAGTACACTTTACATTCACTGGACTGACTTGAAAAAAATATTCTTGGGCTTGGTCAACTTAATGTATAGTTGCACAGACCATGCATAAAGTGTATTTTGCACAAACTATACATGAAGTATATATGTACGACAGGGTCTGTGAATTAATTATGATTGATAAAAAGTGCCCAATGTAAGTTTGACATGGTCAGATAAACTTTAACCTAAATGTATTTCATACAGTATAATTGAATCTACTTGTATGTCACCACATTTTACTGCTAACCTTTTTGTGTGAGAATGATTTTAAAATACAAACATATTTTTATATTTATGGCCAAACCTCTGAAATAACACCATTCTGGATCAAGGAAACTTCAGTACATCTGTTTATACTATATTGAATTTGGTTGAAACAAAGAAGTCCGGACAAATAAGCTAAGGGGGGAACAAGCAGTGGGACGAATAAGCCTATTCCTCTTGCATACTCTTCAGAAATAAAGACCAAGAAGAGTGTACAACTTCCTGTCTGACATGCTCATTTTGAAGCGGTACATTTGAAAAATCCAGGAAGTCAAAAGTTTATTGATGAATTGACCATAAGACTCTAATTTCTTTTTCGAAGATGACAAGCATATCTAGGAAATTGACTGATGGGAGATACACTTAGGCTGATTTAGGTTTGGACAAGGAAATGTTTTTAATAAAGTGTAAGGTGAAATCGATGATGCCTTGCCGTTGTAAAATATTAAATTGCTTATGATCTAATAAAATTGAAAAAAAGCAAGTTCTAGCTAATACTGCTGAATATGAATAAACAATTTTATGACATTAATGTTTTTTATCTCACTGAATGTGGGGGATGTTTTCACTTTGGTGGAAGAGCATTCGGCCCCAAGACAGTTCGACCCATACAAATAGTTGAGGGACCCACGATGATTTAACCCAGTAAGGAGAAGACTTGTCCTCAGTCCTGGCTTGTGTTTGTTGTATTGACTTTGTTCTGACTCAAACTTTATTATACTAAGAAGATATATTGTTGGTTAAGAGCAATTCATTGTAATTCAAAATGTTTTCAGAGGATTTCTCTCATGGGGTCATGAAAATACAATGTTATTCGTAGCAGTTTTAGTTTGGGCAATTCAGATCAGTATTGTCAAAGCCCTGTCATTGTTACTTTGTGTATGAAAATTTTGACAGCTTGTAAAATCTTTTTAAGACCCTTAGGAACCAGCCTTTTTGAAACAATTGTTGAAAAAGGAGGAAACACTAAGAATGATCATTTTCTCCTTTTCTCACAATGTTTTCTATTCTTTCCCAAACAAATTTAATTTTTTGAGACAACTTTATGTTTTTAGCAGCAATTGCTTTGAATTTGATCCAGTCTAAAATTATGTCATTTGATAAAGAGTCAAAGACAGAAAAGAAGAATCAAGCATGTAAAAGACAGAATCAAGATGAGTCAATCTGTGTTACTACATGTATGTTACAATATTAATGGCTTGTTGTAACTGCTTACTGCATCAGCATATTAATTAATTGCCATTTGACGGCTTATTAATGGCAAGAACATATCCAGAAATGTTCTGGCCATGAATTAAGCGTTCAAATTAATTAACTACCATTAACCCTTTACTCCATAGATACTCATTTCTACACATTGCTTGTAGGAGCCTTTGGAAAACATTGCGGCAAAAGGTGACATTGCTCGTGACGAGCAATTTCACCTTTTGTCACAATGTTTTCTATGCTATCAAAAGGTGTCATTTACACATACAAAACGGCTTCATCCTTGCTGTCCTTTAGGGTCAATCAGAGATACCATAGAAATGCCTTGTGGGGTAAAGGGTTAATATGTAATTTATGGCCTATATCATTACTGAAGATGTAATGGTCTTTTTTTCCACTAGCCATTAAATGACTGTGACATTCATATATGATAATATTCATGGCCATTATTATATATTTAACGGGTAGACACGATC
Organism: Tridacna crocea; assembly: GCA_943736015.1. Lineage (NCBI taxonomy): Eukaryota > Metazoa > Mollusca > Bivalvia > Cardiida > Cardiidae > Tridacna > Tridacna crocea. The sequence continues at coordinate 3,243,901 of OX031066.1, read as the reverse complement.
CCCATTACTGAAATTTTAATGGCATGATGTTATCCAATGACATTGCCATGAAATTATGATAAACCCATTAATTAATTTTAATGGCCCATGAGTTTTGTCGCTTTTCATGGCAGCCAAACCCATGAAATTGACCATTAAAATTTTCAACCATCAAGTAATGACCCATGAAATATATTTTTAATGTGCCCATTAAAAGTCAATGGCATAACTTTTAATGGGTGATTACCAAAAATTGATGGTGTTTTACCCAAATTTAATGGCCATGGATTATGTCGCTTTTAATTGGTATTAGGTAATGGCTTTTTGATGGATTTTTCATGGTTATTTCATGGTGGTTGTTGCAGTAGTGTATGTAGTTCTTTCTGAAGTTCTGCTTATTCACAAGAGACACTAAATCTTTTAATAACCACCAAATATATTAACCCTTTACCTGATATGCCAATTTGAGACTCTTCTATTTCAGTAGCAAATAAAGATATGATGTCAAAAATACAGATAAATGCGGATACAAATATCTGACTAAGTGGAAAACATTGTGGGAAAAGAAGAAATTGATCGTTACGAGCAATTTCTCCTTTTCCCACAACGTTTTCAAAAGCTGTCTGTTGTTGATACATCAAAATGAGCATCTGTGGAGTAAAGGGTTAAGATGCTTTCTAGCGAAAAATGCAATTTAGTGAGACATTGGTTATTGTTATGTTATAGCCTTGACCAAAGAAGCATTTATCCCATTACCACACAATCCCTACTTTTGACGCCCCTGAGAAAGAAGCCTTTTGAAAACACTGTGGGAAAAGGAGAAAATGCTGGTAACCAGCATTTTCTCCTTTTCCCACAGTGTTTTCTACACTTCCCAGAACAAATTTCAATTTTTCAGTCAACTTTATTTTGTCATCTGCAAATCCTTTCAATTTGGACCAGTCCAAAATTTTCTCATGTGGTAATGGGTTAATTTGTTTTGAAGTAAATATCTTTAGTAATGACAGATACATGTATGTCTTCTTTTTTTTTTTTTTTTAATATCAAACACCAGCATGTGCTGCAAACACATGAAAAGGGGCATATATTCAGACTTTTGGGTAAAGTGTTGTTTTAACCCATTACCACACAATCCCTGTTTCTGACACCCCTAAGAAAGAAGCCTTTAGAAAATGTTGTGGGAAAAGGAAAAAATGCTGGTAACCCTTCACAAAACAAATTTCAAATTTTCAGTCACTTTTATTTGTCTTCTGCAAATGCTTTCAATTTGGACCAGTCTAAAATATTGTTGTTTGGAAATGGGTTGAATCAGTCTAATCTGAGCTGACACATTCTGTTTTTATGTTAATTTCTGTTTTGTGTAAGTCTACTGTAGCACAAAATCTAATGTAGCTGTAAAGTGCCATCTCTGATTAACCGGCACAGACTGCGCAGGCTAATCGAAGATAAGACTTTATGCAAAGGTCCATTTTTGTGTGTTACAAGCCAATTATGGCAATATCTCTTCTGACCTAATCTTACAATCAGGGTGAATAGAAAACATAGATTACTTACATGCAAGTCATCCTCTTCCTCTGGAGAAGAAATTATTTTTGCAACTCTGGTCTTTACTGTTTCAATGAATGAAACTGAACAAAAAGAAACAACAGTATTCAGCAGAACCACAAGTGCATTTTTGTTTCATCCTGTTTGGACAAAAGTACCCCTAAATTCATAAAACATGATTTCTTACTCAAGTAAAGGAATTGTCTCTGCATAGGACATAGAGGTTTTTTTTTTTCTTTTCAGTGAAAGATCGAAATTCAATTCATCGAGTAAACACTATCAGTAATATTTTCACAAATGGCGCAGCCACAAGGGAAAATATTACAGATGGTGTTCACGAGATGAAATAAATTTTGATCTTTTACCAAAAAAAAATAATTATTCTATTTATTTCATGCCTTTAACCCTTTCTGGGAGGAGCTTTATCAAAATGCAGTACAGTTCTTTTCTGTTATTTCCCGTGGCGTACCCCACCTGCATAGCAACTCATTACAATATTACATCAAGCACGAGAAATGTAAGGTATATGACGTCCTATTTCCCATCTGGTTGTCAGGTATGCGCAATTAACCTAGGCAACAAGAATGTGAAAATTGGTATTTTCACTGGTGGTACCAGTGTAAGATCAAAAAATATTTTCAGTGCTATATCTCAATATCCTACCGGAAAGCATGAAATAATGCAAATACCTAGTCATGCTAAAACCAAGGACCTCAAACTCAAAAAGGCCAGTGAGGAGATGGTTATTAGATAACAGCTTGCAGGTTAACTCTTTACCAAACAAGAAAATTTTAGACTGCTGTAAATTTAAAGCATTTGCAGACAACAAAATAAAGGTGACTTAAAAACTTAAAATGTGGTTTGGGAAGGGTAGAAAACACTGTGAGAAAAGGAGAAAATGCTGGTAACCAGCATTTTCTCCTTTTCCCACGTTTTCTAAAGGCATTTTTCTAAAGGTCGTCAAAAGTAGAGATTGTGTGGTAATGGGTTAGCTTGGATGCATGTTTCAAATAATTCTTGGAAAGTACAGCAGTGATTTTTGAAAATATCCTTGTAAAGTATTGATAATTAACATAAAGTACACTTAAACCTTAGGCTGCTAAGCGCGATTCACTGACCTTTTGTGGATAGTGTAGATCAAGATCAGGCTGCACAGAGCATACAATCTTATCTTGGATCTGCACTGTTCTATAAGGAGGTTTCTTTCCAAACAGAACTCCTTTGAAATGGAAAGATTTCAGGTTTTACAGTCAGCTTGACAGTTTCATTTCATTTTCTAGCAGAATATGGGGTAAACCTTACCAAATATTCCTGATACTTAACAGCCCTGAAGAAAAAGAATTTTGAAAATGCTGTTGGTAACCACAATTTTCTGTCTTTTCCCACAATGTTTTCTATCCTTCCACAGACTGACTAAATTGTCTTCTTCATATCCAGTTTGTCATACTACAGTTGCTTTCAGTTAAAGCCAATTAAAGAAAGGTCTCAAATTGTGTCAATTGATAAATACTTAATTTAACTCTTTACCGCATGACAAAATTTTAGACTGGTTCAAATTGAAAGCATTTGCAGACGACAAAATAAAGGTGACTGAAAAATTGAAATTTGTTCTAGGAAGGGTACAAAACACTGTGGGAAAAGGAGAAAATGCTGGTTACCAGCATTTCCTCCTTTTCCTACAGTGTTTTCAAAAGGCTTCTTTCTCAGGGGCTTCAAAAGTAGGGATTGTGTAGTAATGGGTTAAACACTTCTAACAAAAACGTTTTCTGAAAGAGCGAAAAGTAAAAAATAATCGGACTTACTTTCTTCAGGTGGTTCACTGGTCAATGCAGACCAAGTCAAATATATAACATAAAGGGAGATAACTGAGGATTGTAACAGTCCTGCATTCTGGTTACCTTAAAGTAAAAGCATATAATATTTCATGATTGGAGATAACATCTGTTCACATGTTTCAAAAATATGATAAAAATTAAGTAAATTCAGTTACAATACATGCATAAATAACCCTGCAAGCACTTCTTGCTCATGAATGAAAATAATATTCTTTTTCTCTGAGTACAAGTAGCCTCTGTGGTAATAAGCTTCATTGAACCTGTATGAATTAGCAACTTAATAAAATTTAATTTATGGCAACTTCTTTTGCAGGTAAAGTGTTATCAAAAGTTTGATTTTAAGTGATATTAAGTGAAAACTCTAAGTCAAAAAAGGGGAATAACTATGTCAAAAGTATTTTTTTATATTTACTTGCCCTTGTTATAAAAATTCACATTTTGATATTCAACTACTAATCCATTATGTATCTTAAGAAATAGCAAAGACATTACAAAATTATTCAAGTTTTTGAATGAGGAAAACCCGGACAAAGACGCCAGGGCTACAGTGAAATCTTGACATTTTCTTTGAAAACAGTAACTGTTGAGTAAATAATACATTACAACTACCAAAGCAAAAAACAATTTACGTACAGTTTTGTGTAGCAGGCAAGAGTGTAAAAAATGAGAGTATTGCACAAAGCCCTGCATTGACTCCAATAAAAATCTTGTTGGTAATGCAGCCTTCATATCTTGTGTAGTTAAAAAACAGAACTATGGCCCCTGCGATGGCAACCATGTAGAACAGTGTAGCACACAATAGAGTGCCTGCAATAATAGACAGTAGCAGTGTTACCAGCCTTTTCTCCATTTCCCACAATATTGTCTCATCTGTCAATGGTAATTGCTTATATTACCGCCCATTTGTATTAAATTTTGTCATCTACAAATGTTTATGTTACGGACAAGTCCAAACATTAACTTTTCTTTTTGTAAAATGTAAATCTGTTTTTGGAAGTCAAAGAACTTTACTAACTGGATGTTCATGTCTTCAGAAAATATCTGAAGTTAATTCTAATAAGGAATTAAAAAGAAAAAAAAAAAAAACATTGCCTTAAGTTGGATCTGCAATATCCACCTACTTCTAGAAACCCACATTTTTCTTTTCCCATAATGTTTTACTACTCTTTCTGGTGTAAATCTCATCACTTTTGCCACATTTAATATGTTATTTCCATAAATACTTTTAATTTGAAAGTTTAAAATGCAGCAGTTTGGTAAACACTAAATCAAATGGGTTTTCCTGCCAAAATAGAGAACATTGTCAGGAAAATATCAATAATCAGTTTCTATCAACTGCTTCTTTCATTATGAAAAAAAAAAAAAAGATGTCAAACTGTGCGATTGTAAGAATTTAAAAATGTTTTTTATATTAAAAATTCTGTACTTTAACCCTTTACCCCATATGACAATTCTATGGTATCTCTTAATTGACCCTAAATAACAGCAAGGATGAAGCTGTTTTCTATGTGTATATGGCACCTTTTGACAGCATAGAAAACATTGTGGCAAAAGGTGAAATTGCTCGTGACGAGCAATTTCACCTTTTGCCACAATGTTTTCCAAAGGCTCCTACAAACAATGCATGGAAATGAGTATCCATAGAGTAAAGGGTTAATGAGTGACAAGGTTATAATGACTTACATGCATATCCACAATTATTCCTCTTCCCTGTGTCAGATCGTAACCCAACCCTATAAACAACAACAAAATTAATGCAAAATCAGAAAGCTAGGTTCAAATATATATCCTTCACCACCAAATTCTCAAGAAACATAGAGGCAAAAGGAGAAAATGTTTATACACGGCATTTTCTCCTTTTCCCATAATGTTTTCTATTGTGTCACAGACATATCCAAAGTTTGAACTACACTTAATCCTTTATCAAATGACAAAATTTTAGACTAGTCCAAACTGAAATAAATTTGCAGATGGAAAATTAAATGCTGCTCAAATGATATAATTTGTGTCTGAAAGCATAGAAAACATTGTGTGAAAAGGAGAAAATGCTGGTTACCAGCATCTCCTATTCCCACAATGTTTTCAAAATGCCTCTTTCTCAGGATTGTTAAAACCTGGGATTGTAGGTTAAAGTGTTCCTGGGAAGTTAGGGTCTGCAAACACTTTCAATAGGGACAACATTTTGGGTATAGGAGAATGTGTTTTATACAACATAGCAATCAATTTGGTAAATCCACAATTAATGACTTAGACACTTATCATGTCATTTATCTCAGAAACTCAAGAACAGAAGTTGAAAATATGACACAATCTTGACAAAAAAATATGATTTCATCAAACAACAGGGCAGAAGATTTTCTTTTTTCTACCCCCAAAGAATCAAGTCTTAACCGACCAAATAACACTTGGGAATATTCAACAACTAATGTAATGAAAGTATCAGAAAAACTCATTTTTTTCAGTTCATGTTTCATCTCCATAATTTTCTTCAAAACAAATTGAGTGAAGCCATCATCAACTTCGCAAAGTAAACTGTATTGTATTAGGGTTTAACGCCACTTTAACAGCTAAGGTCATATCATGGCGGTCAATGACGCACATGTGTTTCCTGGCTTTCTCATACCAGTACTAATACAACTTTCTTTCCAAAGCCACCGACTACTTTTCTCACGTGCTTCAGCAGAGGTGACAGGCGAAAATACGCCGGAAAGAAAGTTCACCTCAACCGGGTTTCGAACTCACAACCACCAGGTCATGAGTCTGACACACTGACCACTGAGCCACCCAGGCGAGCTCGCAGAGTAAAGATGGTTCAACAACCTCTCAATGATTGCAGTTGATTACATTGAATTTCAAACATTGCAATCTATGAACTGCTATCAAGGTAGTCACTAGCATAATCCATTTAAATATTGATTTATCATAAATACCTCTACAACAGCAGGTTGACCCATTATCACACAAGATTTTTGACTGGTCCATTTTGAAGGTATCTGCAGATGAAGGATTATGTTTGGCTCACATCTTTCGATTGTCTTTGAAAGAGTAGAAAACATAGCGGGAAAAGGAGAAAATGCTGGTTATCAGCATTTTCTCCTTTTTCCACTATGTTTTCAAAAGGCTTCCTTTATAGGGTCCTGAAAACAGGGGATTGTTTTGTAAAGGGTTAAAGCTTTTTAAAAATCTTTGCCTATCTTACAAAATCACAAATGTCTGTTTACATTATAAACGAAAACCTAAATAACAACAACAAAAATTTTACCATTTTGCATTCCATGCATGTGTAAAGTCCACCAATAATATCAGCTGTAAAAGTATAAACAGAAAGCCACCCACCATTCCAACATACATCCAGTCTAAAGCAAAATAAAAATAGTATGACACAGTATATGCACGAGCTTACTCTTTACCAAACAACAAAACTTTAGACTAGTCCAAATTGAGAATATCTGCACACAACATGTTAACTTTTTACCTAACAACAGAATTGTAGACTTGTCCAAATTGAAAGCATTTGCAGACGACAAAATAAATGTGGCTCAAAAATTGAAACTTGTTTTGGAATGGGTAGAAAACATTGTGGGAAAAGGAGAAAATGCTGGTTACCAGCATTTTCTCCTTTTCCCACCATGTTTTCAAAAAACTTATTTCTCAGGGTCATTAAAAGTCAGGATTGTGTGGTAAACAGTTAAATGTTGCTAAAATTCTGAGATTTGTCTTTGCAACAGAAGAAAACAAGAGAAAAGGAGAGAATGCTGATTACTAGTACTAGCATTTTCCCTTTTTCCACACTGTTTTCACTAGCTCTCTCTGCCCAGATTTTAAATCTTGGGATTTCATGTAAATGTAACTTTTGAAGGGCTAACCATATCATATCCTAACATTACCTTATATTACATTTCATGTGTCTATTTTTAGAAATGTTATGGGTAAAGAAATGTCATAGTTTAAGCTGGGTGGAATTATTTCCCAGTCACAGTGAATATTTTCCTCCTGTAGAAAATCTGGAACTGCTTCTTTTTTTTTGTTCTACTGTTAAAAGCATTAAAAGTGGCATTCCTTAACTAAATAATCAGAGGATATATAATTTATTTCATCGGCTGGTGGTTAATTTTGGGAAATATTTGCCTCAAAAGGGAAAGGTCCGCGAAAATAACTCGTGCCTTACGGCACTTGTTATTTTCGCATACCTTTCCTTTTTCAGCAAATATTTCCCCATATTAAGCACAAGCTCTATTTATCCCAAAATCACAGGTTTCTAACATTCCTTACAGAAAAGCTGTTAGACAGATTTTTGAAATAGGTAAAAATACTGATATACAGTGTTTTCCCTTGTCCTCAAATTGTTCAAGCTTCTCACAGACAATTTCCATTGCGCCAAATTATTTCCAGAACTGTTATGTCAGCGGAAAGTGCTTTTGAACACTTTTCCAGATGACAAAATTTTATTCTTGTCCAAACTGAAGGCAAATGCATTTGACAATTTCAGTGAGACTCAAATGGTGCAACTGTTTATTGATTGGGTAGAAAACATTGTGGGGAAAGAAGAAAATGCTGGTTACCAGCATTTTCTTCTGTTTCTACACTTTTTCAAAAGGCTTCTTCCCAAGGAACATCGAAAGTCGACACTGTGGGGTAAAGTGTTAATAAAAAGAAGGCTTCACTATCTTTCATTTTGTTAAGCCAATTATTGGTTTTCAAATTTGTCAACAAATCAATCAAAAGAAATAAAGTGTTAATTGCGATCACACCATTATTCCTTTTCTCAAATTCAACAGTCAGAGAATGCAAAGCCCAAAACAGTCAAACACAATAAGTGGTTAATAAATGCATGATATGTTTTAGTTTCATTCATTCATTAGAAGCAAGGCACTGAATACATGTATACTGTTATTTTGCCAAAAAACAATCTTTTTATAACCAAAAAACTATCCTGTGTTTTCATAATCTTGGAGATAAAGGCTTTTAAAAACATTTGGAGAAAAAGAACCTGCTGGTTAGCAGCATTTTCTCACAATTTTCCCTATCCTTTCAAAGAGGAATTCCCTATTTGAGCCACATTTACATTGTCATCTGTATATGCTTTCAATTTATATCTTTGGGTAATTTCATCAACTGATTAATAACTAAATAAAAAAGTAAACTATTCAAGGAATTACTGTTTTTCCAAGTGTATGCAAATATAATACATCCATTGATTGATACCCAATATTGAAGTGTGAACAGAAAAATGAGTTTTAGTAACTAGTGTTTGTAGTAAGTACGCATTCTTGTCTGTTTGGTGTTGTTAGATTCCAGTTGAGAAAATAAAAAAAAAAAAACTTTCATTTCATTATATAACCAGCAGTTTCTCCTTTTCCAACAATATTTTCTACCCTTCCCAAAGCAAATTTCAAATTTTCAGTAACTTTTATTTCATTGTCTGCAAATGCTTTCAATTTAGACTCGTCTTTAATTTTATCATTCGGTAAAGAGTAGTTAATCCTTTACCAAACAATCCTGACTTTAACGACCCTGACATGGAGGCCTTTTGAAAACATTGCAGAAAAAGGAGAAAATGCTGGTAACCAGCATTTTCTTCTTTTCCCACAATATTTTCATCACTTTCCAAAACAATTTTTTTACTTTTCAGTAACTTTCATTTCATTGTCTGCAAATACTTTCAATTTGGACTCTTCTTTCATTTTGTCATTTGGTAAAGAGTTAAAATTTTCTTTAAAAGGGTAGACAAAACTTATGGAAAATAAAACGTCCTGGTTACCACCATCTTCTCCGTTTTAACATTGTATGCAAAAGCTTTCTCCATTTTGATCATTTAACTGTTTACCTAACAATTCAGTGTTTCAACAATCCTGCGTAAAAAGTTGAATTAAATCATTAGTGAAAAAGGAGAAAAAGATGGTTTCAAAATGCTCCTAACCAGCATTATCTACATTTATCTATTTTTCCAACAATGTTTTCTCTCCTTCTCAAGATAACTCTCAACATATGAGTAGCATTTACTTTGTGATCTGCACATCATTTCAATTTGGAAGAATCAAAACTTTTGTTAGCTGGTAAACAGTCAACCCTTTACCACACAATCCCGACTTTTAACACCCCTGTGAAAGAAACCTTTTGAAAACATTGTTGGAAAAAGAGAAAATGCTGGAAACTAGCATTTTCTCCTTTTCCTACAATGTTTTTTTCCCTTCCTAAAACAAATTTTAATTCTTTAGTCACATTCATTTTGTCATCTGCAAATGCTTTCAATTTGGACCAGTCTAAAATTTTGTAGTTTGGTAAAGGGTTAAACATATGATTTCTTGGTGAAGAGTTACAGACAGTACTATTGTCTTCTCCAGACTCGTGGTACGAAGTAAAGTGAGAAATAGATGTCTTATTGATACTTGCTCGAAATACATGTATTTTAGTTGTGCACGGAGCAACCCGTGCGGTATGTTAAAGTCATTCTACCAGAGACTGGCTTACAGATAGTGACGTCTTACTCAATTTCCCAAGTTTTAGTTGAATCTATTTATGCATTTCATTAAAATATAATATTTCTGCCATTCCCTTGACAAACAGACACAGGTATCCAGAGTATTTCACATGTTTTTATCTCTGGTTTTTCCTGGGCAAGTCCACCACAGTTCAAGGGTACAGAGTGCTGTAAAAGTATTGGGTATTATAAAATCCACCCTGTTTTCGATTAGACAAGCTTTGATGTTGCTAAAAAAAAAATTTATAATTATTCACTAAGCAATTAATAGTTAAATGAACTGTACAATGTCCTCTACAAATAAAGTCTCTCGATAACAGCAATACAGTATTGAGTTATTTGATTTGAGAAAGGTATAGACTTACATTTACTGAATTCCTGAGGTAGAAAGAAAGCACCAGCACAGAGAGCAATGAACAGCAAGAATTTGAACAGCCAGTAACTGCAGGTAGAAATTGTACAAGAAATAACATATACAACTCTTCTCTTGCAATATTAATGTTGTACCAATCAATCTCTGGTTTTTACCACCCAAAGGAAGAAAGCCTCTGAAAACATTGAGGGAAAAGGAGAAAATGCTGGTAACCAGCATTTTCTCCTTTTCTCTCAATGTTTTCTACTCTTCTAAAGTCAAGTGTCAATTTTTCAAACATGTTCATTTTTTCATCTGCATAATGCTTTCAATTCGGACAATTCTAAAATTTTGTCGTTTGGTAAAGAGTAAATTGTTTATAACACAATCCCAACATTAAACCCTTCTCAGGAAAGGCACTAGAAAATTGTATGGTAAAAGGAGAAAATACTTGTTACAAGCATTAATCCTTTTCCCACCATGTTTTCAAAAGCTTTCCTCCCTAAGGTCATTAAAATCAATGCTTGTCCAGTAAAAGCTAGAGCTTTGCTCTCTTAGCTCCTGAAATCCTTTCTATTCTATATCCGATTATCAGATATATTCACTTATATATATATATATGCTCATTCTATATAACTTTATCAAACACATAAATTTACTAAAAACAATGGAAAAGACAAATCTATAATTTCATTATTCTTAAACTTAATGTTTTATGGGGTGAAAAAAGTTACGCAGTCTTTCTCTTAGTTTAAAAACAGCACTTTTAGTTAACTGCAAGTAGCCTTATGTGAGTTCAAAGAAAAATTAAAGCGTATAATGTTTATCGTGTTTAGATGGACATGACATATGAGGGTTATATAATAACAATAATATAAACTATTGTTTCGTTTTTCCACAAGATTTGATATTAATACATCCAAACACAAATTTTGAACCTGTATTTTTTTTCATTTCCAAATGCTATCTCATCCAATTCAGTTGCTTTCATTATAATGCATTATACATAAAGCCTCAGTGAAGCTCTACAAACCCATTATGGATGTGTCCTCTCCAGTGGTTACTGTTTGGAACCCAGAAAGTAGCTACCAGTAGGAGCAGACTGAAGGCCACCATTCCACAACAAATTCTGTACACAGCTTTATACCCTGTTAACTTGGAACAGTTTTCACCAACACCAAACTTTACACACGTCTCATTGAAACCAGACACCTGTACAAAAGAGTCATTCCTTAGCTTTAATCCTTTACCACTCAATGCCAACTTTTGACGCCCCTATAAACGAAGCCTTTGAAAACATTGTGTGAAAAGAAGAAAATGCTGGCAACCAGCATTTTCTTCTTTTCCCACAATGTTTTCTGCTCTATCAAAGAAAAATTACACCATTTGAGCCGTAATGAAATTGTCATCTGCAAATGCCTTCAATTTGCACAAGGCTAAAATGTTGTCGTCTGCTAAAATGTTAATAAGATTTCATCTGAATGCCAAGTCATGTCAGATCCTATACATCCATTAGGTTTAACCAATGAGAAATTTTGTTTCTTCAATTTACGAAATTCTTCAGAATTAGACTAAGAATGCAACCCGAGATGGTTCCTCACTTTTCATGGCAGTCAGGATAGAATAGATGATCCATCAAGAGATATGAGATACCCCATAAGGCATTTCTATGGTAACTCTAATTGACCATAAATAACAGTAAGGATGAAGCCGTTTCTTATGTATAAATGACACCTTTTGATAGCATAAAAGACATTGTGACATAAGGTGAAATTGCTCGTCATGAGCAATTTCATCTTTTGCCACAATGTTTTCCAAAGGCTCCTACAAGCAATGCGTAGAAATGAGTATCTATGGAGTAAAGGGTTAACAAACAATCATATGGCCTGCAATAAGCCAAAAGGAGCATTCGGACATTTGCGTAAAGTGTCGTGTCGGATCAACCTGCACAGTCTGCAAATGCTAATCCAAAACAACACTTTCCTTTTTCATGTAATTTTTTGTTTTATGCCAATCTAGTGTAGCACGAAATCTAATGTAGCTGTGAACTTCTGTCTCAGACTAGTCTATGTGGACTGTACAGGCTGATCCAAGATCACACCTTTAACCCTTCTGCTGCTGAAAAACTAAAAATAAATTTTCAATTTGATACTAATAACCCAAATATTGCTGTTTCAAAGTTCTATTTTGAGGATTTTGAGGAATGATATCTCCTTATCAGACAGTGTAGGTCAAAGATCAGACTGCACATTCTGTGCAGTCTGATCTTGATCTACACTGCAAAAGGTCAGCAGGTCGCGATTAGCAGCCAGAGGGTTATACACAAATGTTCAAATGAAGTTGAGTGTGTGCATTCATCTTTATCTGTCAGGTATTTATGTTTATATGTGTACATGTGAAAACATGTGTGTAGGTAAAAAGATAAAAAATGTTTTTATACAATATTAATGTTAGATGACAACATTTACTATTGTTAATATGCTGTAAACATTTTATCTTTCTATAATGGGCCAGTGTGAAATAAATCTATCTATCTAACATTCACAAGTTTTAGTCTTTACCAAACAAAAAAAAAAAACATAGTCTAGTTGAAATTGAAAGCATTTGCAAATGACAAAATAATAGAACTAAAAAACTGAAATTTGTTTTGGGATGGGTTACCAGCATTTTCTTCTTTTCCCACAATGTTTTCTACTCTATCGAAGAAAAATTACACCATTTGAGCCGCACTGAAATTGTTGTCTGCAAATGCCTTCAATTTGCACAAGGCTAAAATGTTGTCGTCTGGTAAAGTGTTAAAGTATATGGCCTGCAACACAGAAAAAGGGGCATTCGGACATTTGCGCAAAGCGCCGTCTCAGATCAGCCTGCGCTGTCTGCACAGGCTAATCCGAGACGGCTCTTTACGACTACATTAGATCTTATGCTACAGTAGACTTGTGTGAAACAGAAAATTACATAAAAACGGAAAGTGCCGTCTTGAATCAGCCTGCGCGGACTGCGCAGGCTGATCAGAGACGGCACTTTACGCAAATGTCCGAATGTCCCTTTTTGCGTGTTGCAGGCCATATAACAGAGTCATGGCATCAAATGAGTCGTTGAAAGTCAGAATGGTTGGGTAAGGAGTTCACATCTTTGTCATCTGGTCAGGACTTAAGACAAAACACATGTATAAAATAATTACATTTTCAATTAGATGTTTCTCTAACTGCGGTGACAGCATCAAACAAGCAGTAACAAAACCCAGTATCAGGAAGAGAGTGTACATAAATCTGGTTCCTGTTGATTCCTTGATTGGTTTACATCCACTACAGCATAGACCACATGAAGCTGGGCCACAGCAGCACCCAAACTGCAATAAAAACAAAGATTGTATAAAATTTTACTAAATAAAGGAAAATTTGAGGTAAAAGCATTGCATGACAATACAAACACTTGGCTGCAGAACTTTTCACTTTAAACTTCAAGTTTTGGCTTTACCACACAATCCCGACTTTAAACAGCCCTTAGAAAGAAGCCTTTTGAAAAAAATTGTGGGAAAAGGGGAAAATGCTGGTAACCAGCATTTTCTCCTTTTCCCTCAATGTTTTCTACCTTTCACAAAACAAATTTCACATTTTTGGTCACTTTTATTGTGTCGTCTGCAACTGCTTTCAATGTGGACCAGTCTAAAAGTTTGTTCTTTGGTAAAGAGCTCAAAAAAAGGAGAATAATAGTGTGAAAAATGTCAGGGTTACAATACTACTTTCCTTTTTAATGGTTAAAGATTAGCCCAGGTCTGAAGTGAATGCGTTGTCTGCACATGTCATATTCTTCAAATATTCGACCTGTCATATATGATAAATCATTCTCCCCAATATTGGGGAGACTGCAGTAATACAAGGTATAAAGTATCAATGGAGAAAATGGCTCTTATCTATATGTTTTAGCTCCAGATTTCTTTAAACTGCTGATCATAGCTGAATGAATTGCACCAGGTAGTGTTTTTTTTTTAATTAAATGTTTATTTTAGTTTGAAATTCCAAGTAACAGTTGTTGCATAGAAAAGTAGTCTGGTCCTGTACCTAGGATGCCCAAATTACAATTAAGATAGATGAAAATTTGTAGAATGCCAACTAGTGCGAGATAATGGGTTTGAATAACTCTAGTAATGACAGGGATAAAATCAATGTCTAAGTTTTTGCTGAAAAGGACACAGGTTTCTTTAAAAACACCCAAACTAAAATTCTGAAAAAACTGCAGCATTTACTGAATAAATACTTTTTCAGATGTATAGCTCATTATAATTGCATGAAAAATAATCCTTCTGGTACAATGCTAGTGCAATGCTAGTGCAATGCCAGGTGAGTGTAACACTATTCTAAGTGCCTGTACAATGTACAGGCACTTAGAATAGTGTTGCACTCACTTATGGAAATGTGAATCAAAGAATTGAAATTTGATTTGGAAAGTTTTAATTATAAAATGAACACAAGCTTTCAACCGTACAACCACCTTCTTCAAGTGTGATCCTGTGATAGAATGCCTACAATAATGTTATAATATGTTATCTTATTATATTATTATATTGTGGGAACATTACTGCAGGCATTCTATCACAGGATAACACTTGAAGAAGGCGGTTGTGACGCCGAAAGCTTGTGTTCATTTTATAATTAAAAGTTACATATCTCAAGAAAAAGATATATCATGATTTGGAAAGGCTAGAAAACATTGTGGGAAAAGGGGAAAATGCTGGTTACAAGCAATATCTTCTTTTCCCACTATGTTTTAAAAGGCTTTCCTTTTCAGGGTCATTAAAAGTAAGGATTGTGCGGTAAAGAGTTAATAGAGAATGACAAAACTGCAAACTACTCTAAAGCATAATGACAAAAATGAAGGTGACTCAAAAACTGGACTTTAGACACGGTATAACATGTGTCATAAGGACATAGTGCTGGTTACATGTATTTTCTCCTTTTTCCACAATGTTTTCAAGAAACTTTTTCCTCAGGATCATTAACCTTTACCAAATGACAATATTTTAGACAAGTTTGAATGAAAAGCCATTGCTGATGACAAGATGATCGTGACAAAAATGATGAAATTTGTTTTTGAAAGGGAAGGAAAAGTTGTGAGAAAAGGGTAAAAATGCTGTTTACCTACATAGTTTCCCTTTTTCACAATGTTTTTGAAAAGATTTTTCCTCTGGGTTGCAAAAACTTGTGATTGTATGCTAAATTGTGAAGGGTTAAATTCCTTTAATTGAATGATAAGTTTACTCTCTGATTTCTACAAGAAGACCATGAAGAGCTCTTCAAACTGAAGTGCTTTCAATTAAACAAACTGACTAAATAGCATAATGAAGTACAACAGTTATCTTTATAAATGTAAATGACGGGGAAATAAAATGCATACTGGTGGTCAAACATCCTCAATGAGACACTTCAGGCAACTGCATACAATCCACAATTAACCACAGACTGTTTAACCCTTTACCACACGACAAGATTTTAGACTGGTTCAAATTGAAAGCTTTTGCAGAAGACAAAATAAACCTAATTCAAAAATTGGAATTTGTGTCCAACAGGGTAGAAAACATTGTGGGAAAAGGAGAAAATGCTGGTTACCAGCATTTTCTCCTTTTCCCACAATGTTTTCAAAAGGCATCTATTCATGACTCGTAAAAACCAGGGATTGTTTGGGAAAGGGTTAACCCTTTACCAGACGCCAAAACTTTAGACTGGTTCAAATTGAAAGCTTTTGCAGACGACAAAATAAAGGTGACTGAAAAATTGAAATTTGTTAGGGTAAGAGTAGAAAACACTGTGGGGAAAGAAGAAAATGCTGGTTACCAGCATTTTCTCCTTTTCCTACAGTGTTTTTAAAAGGTTTCTTTCTCAGGGGCATCAAAAGTAGGGATCATGTGGTAATGGGTTAATCCTTTACCAAACAACGAAATTTTAGACTTGTTCAAATTCGAACCATTTAGGATTTGTCTCTGAATGCATAGGAAATACTGCCAGAAAAGGAGAAAATGCTGGTTACCAGCATTTTCTCCCTTTCCCATAATGTTATTCTAAAGGCCTCTTTCCAAGGAGTCTTTAAAACTCAGGATTGTGTGGAAAAGAATTAAATCTTTACCAAAAAACTGAATTTTATACCAGTCCAAATTGAAAGACGACATAACAAGAGTGACTGAAAATTTGAACTTGTAGTGGGTAGGGTAGAAAACATTGTGGGAAAAGGAGAAAATGCTGGTGACCAGCATTTCCTCCTTTTCCCACTATATTTTCAAAAGGTTTCTCTCAGGATGTTTTAAAGTTGGGATCCTGTGGTAAAAGGTTTACCCATCTTTCCCTCATGCATTTTTCCCTCTTTTTATTTACATGAAGGTTAGAAAGTATGTCAAATACATCTCAAAACTGATTGATTGATTGATTGATTGATTGATTGATTGATTTTGTGATTGATGTTTTAAACCACTATCAACATTATTTCAGCTATAGCATGGCGACTGCTCACACATCCATGAGTTTCCTGGGTTTCACCAGTTTTGGGCTAGGGCTCTTTTAAAATCGTCTTATCTCATTACCACACAATCCCTACTTTTGCCCACCCTGAGAAAGAACCCTTTAGAAAACATTGTGGGAAAAGGAGAAAATGCTGGTAACCAGCATTTTCTTCATTTCCCTCAATGTTTTCTATCCTTCATAGGGCAAATTTCAGATTTTCAGTTCCTTTATTTTGTCGTCTGCAAGTGCTTTCAATTTGGACAAACCTAAAATTCTATTGTTTGGTATAGAGTTAAAATTTACCAGCATTTTCTCCTGTTCTCACAATGTTTTCAAACAGCTTCTTTCTCAGAGGCGTCAAAAGTCAGGATTGTTTTGTAATGGATTAAAGGCTTCTTTCTCAGGGTCGTCAAAAGTAGGGATTGTGTGGTAATGGGTTAAACTAGCATTTTCTCCTTTTCCAACAATGTTTTCTACCCTTCCCAAAGCAAATCTTAATTTTTCAGTAACATTTAATTTGTCGTCTGCAAATGTTTTCAATTTGGACTGGTCCAAAATTTTCTTGTGTGGTAAAGAGTTTAAGATGGGATGCTGTGACGGTTTGCACAGAAAAATAAAAGAAAAAATAGCATAGGGGCATGCCTTCAGACTGAAGTTATGCAATTTCCAGGTCTTAGCTTTTGAAGAATTGCTTTGGTGAAGGGTTGCGGAAACATAAGCAAAAAGATAACAGTAGAGCAACCCCTCAGACTAGAATTCTGAAGGTAAGTTATCAAAAACATGGGATATATCAAAAGTATAAGAATAAAATAAAACTGCCATGCAGCAGACGATTTTATGAAAACTGTAGACCTTGTTGCTTCAAATGACTATCATTAGATTCCATCGCTATAAGTTAATATGATCATCTGCATTTCCAAGGATAGCTTTCAAAGCCGTTTATCCCTTTCCCAAACGACAAAATTTGGGATCAGTTCAAATTGACGGCACTTGCAGAAGACATAATAAATGTAATCCTGAAAATGAACCCTTTAGAAAACATTGTGGGAAAAGGAGAAAATGCTGGTTACCAGCATTTTCTCCTTTTCCCACAATGTTTTCATAAGGCTTCTATCTCAGGGCCGTAAAAACCAGGGATTGTTTGGGAAAGGGTTAAAGTATGCGGTCAGTAAAATTGATGATTTACAAGCGTAAAGTGGTTAGCTTTTGACGTTTATTATTGGTCTACGGAGT
This sequence comes from Tridacna crocea, assembly GCA_943736015.1. Taxonomy (NCBI): domain Eukaryota; kingdom Metazoa; phylum Mollusca; class Bivalvia; order Cardiida; family Cardiidae; genus Tridacna; species Tridacna crocea. The sequence continues at coordinate 3,225,982 of OX031066.1, read as the reverse complement.
CAGTGAGTGAACTGAATTTCATTTTTAGATAACTTTAATTAGGACGGATCTTGTCAATAGTACCATTTAGCATGATAATGAAAGACTTTGACGATAAAATGATTAATTACTAACCTGCGCTGAACAACACCCACCCATTTTATACTCTGGTTATGTTTTCTTTCATAGATAAATATTGCACTAGTTGACTGCCTTTTCAAATTGTTTGATGTTGTTGATGGGTCTGTTTAACTCCCTCCGATAAATACATCAAGCTTCTAAGGGATAACGTTTTATCAAAGAGTTATCGTTCTTCATATAGAATTTAGTCTGCAAAGAACAACAACTCCATTACCAGTTAATCGCAAATTTCGGATTAGGACCGACCAGGGTTTTTTCAGAATAAAGAATGCCAAATGAGATCATGAAAACGCTCATTATGATTTCTACATGAAGAATACACATTGAAAACATGTCTAATATCGTTGTTGCTGCTGGAATGATTGTTTTTAGACGATTTTCCAATGAAATACAGTATCTACTCCTGCAAGCCTCATACCCAGATTATCACTGGTCACCGCCGAAAGGTAATAATCAAAGGACTGATAGTCCTGAGTGTCGCCTGGTGGGTACTGTTTTAGAAGTTTTCACCTTTACTAAATTTCCAGGTAATCTAGTAGAAATGTTGAAGACACAAGATGACCAAACCATAAGATATACCTTCAGTCTGAAGGTGTCTGCTCCGATGCTATTTTTGTTACTGTTCTTCGCATGTACATCTTCAGACCAACCCGCATCTTTTCGAATGGCTCTATGCCACAAAAATCTTTACAAAAAAACTGGTGTTAGTTAATATCCAACTCTTACCTTTGTGCAAATCTGTACTTTTCAATGTAAATAACGGTTGACCTACTTCACCGGAAATCAAAACATGGTGATCTTATCAATGCACATGTCTGGGCAGAAATCGCAGTATCTCTGACACACTACAGGACGGTTTAGTTGCGAATTTTGCTGTAAACAAACGCACCTTGTTCAACCTTGGCTGTTTAGGGTTAGGGAACCAGACTGTACAACATTCAAATTCTGTTGAGTGCGCATGCCTATCTAATGGAAGTCGCCGTGTAAGTTGTTTACAAATTACACTGGATTTATTTACGTTGGGAAAAAAGGTAAATTCCCGTTGATTTAATTGGTATTTTGCAGGGCATTTTGTGTGCTGTTAAATATTAATCATTTATCTAACGATCCATGCCCATTTTATTAGCTGTCACTGGAAACTTTGTCGCATAGAGCCGTTTGAAAAGATGTGGGTAAAGTCATATTAATTCCAGACGTGTTTAACCCATTACCACACAATCCCTACTTTTGACGCCCCTGAGGAAGAAGCCTTTTGAAAACACTGTTGGAAAAGGAGAAAATGCTGGTAACCAGCATTTTCTCCTTTTCCCACAGTGTTTTCTACCCTTCCTAGAACAAATTTCAATTTTTCAGTCACCTTTATTTTGTCGTCTGCAAATGCTTTCAATTTAGACCTGTCTAAAACTTTCTTGTGTGGTAAAGAGTTAAAGAGGGCTGATATGATGGCTGTGGAAACCAGAAACAAAAATAGCATCGGAGCAGACCTTAAGACTGAAGATACATAAGATAGTATTATGCAAGGATAATTTCTGAGTTATAGAGCGCTCTAATCCTAAAATCACACACACAAATATCAAAATTCACAAGAAATGAAAATGTGGTCAGAAATTTATGCCAAACAACAGCTTTAAACAAGTCAAAGATTTCATATTTGCCAGAACTCATGTACCAGTCTGTTTTATGATACATGTATTTGTTTACTGCAGCTGACTGATTTAGGGCATACACTGACAGTAACTTCCGATTTGCGAGACTATACGTTGGTCCATAGTACCAATGGGTAAAAAATAGTTCTCACTAAGTATCCTCTACAAATAGTCTAAGGGCCAAGTAGAAAAGACGCTTATTGTTGAAAGTAACGTTAAGCATGTCCGCAAACTTGTTCAGTTCATGACCATGTATCTCACATATACAAATTACCCTTGATGTTTCTGTGTAAGCAATTGGTTATCATGTGCTCTTGTGTAAGAAATTATTGTTTCAAAGATTTGAATCTGCCAAGAGATATAATGATGATCATGATCATGATGATGATGATGTGTGGGTTTGTTTCTCAGGTGACAATTAATCTTTTACCCGGGTACATTTCTGGTGATATATAGAATTTTCTTCGGCTATCTGGTCTAAATTGATTTGAAACTAAAATCACAAAAGCATCAAAATTCTGTCTTGATAGATTATCCGCCGGATACCAAAGTACTGTCTTATACAGTCTATGACGAAGTGCCAAACTCGGATTTCTGTCTACAGTTTAAACAGACAGATATGAACCTTGCTTAAAACCGTCATTCCTGACTTGGCTTTAAACACCTGCCTAGTCTTACTTGGCTTCAAACAAGTGTCTTAGCATTATAGATGGGAGGACACACTGAGCCATTTTCATATTCATTTTGAGCTGCTCCATTCTGTTCCACATAGATCCCCAGCGTAACGAGGGTGGGTTCTCCGAAACATATTATGGAGACCTATAGCTGCCATAGACTGTTGTGGTAGGAGCGCAAATAGATTCGTGAATGTGGCAGTATCGATATTCACCAACTATTATAAATCAACTAAAGAGGGCCAGAATTATATGTTTCTAAAAGCGTTATGATTTCTTGACCTGATAATATACTTCAACTTTAAACATAAAATTTCAAAATATACCAAAAGAAAAATGCATATATTTAAGACAACATAAATACTAGTTGAAATTAAAATCTATGATTTATTCAATTGAGAATACACATTTCAAAAATAGTACTGTTGCAACAAATGATCAAAGTACTCCCAATACTTGCAATAATTGACATAAACTATAAACAAGATGCGGTGCTGGCTAATCCTTGCAGATTATCTCTGACAGAATTTTTAGATACTTCAGTCTTTATGGACATATTCATTTTCACAAAGGCAATATTTGTTTGCAAGTTATCTACCACAGGAAAACAATGGCCTGTTCAGCAAATAATTACAAAACTATATTTCATCTCACAAACTGGAACTTGGGACAGGAAGCAGTAAAAGGCCAGAAAAATGTGTGTCATCCTATAGACCAGTATGATAACAATGAGAGCCTGTATGCTCTGCAACCAGGCGACTCAAAAAAGGGTGTGTGCCTATTCTGTAATTCATTTCAGAAAGAAGTCTAAAAGAGAAGCTAACTTTTAGACTGCCTGCGAAACAAATTTTTAGAGGAAGGAGTGCTCATGGTATGGGATTCGAACCATAGCCCTTGCTTTCAGGGTAAGTGCTAACCACTGAGCTATGACACCCTCATTACCCATTATCATGCAACCTTTCACTACTTTCATTTGCCTTTCACAACCTTTTTTTGATCAAATTTGGATTACATAAAACACAAGGTTAAGATAATAAGTAATTAACAAGAGTTCAGAAACACAGATAATACAAATGAAAATATTATGGCAAATAAAGATTGGAAGTTAGAAGATAGATATTTTAATTTGTAAGAGCAGTGTGTGATCAGAAAGTGCCCCCAAACCCCCAGCATAAGCTATCTCAAATCCTCCTTTTCTTTATGTGTGCAGCTTGATCTGTAAATTTCTTCACCTGTATTGGTGTTTCAAGTAAAAACCCAGGTTAATTCTTAAGAATCTAGCCATTTAACTCTTTATCACGCAATCCTGAGAAAGAAGCCTTTTGAAAACATTGTGGGAAAAGGTGAAAATGCTGGTAACCAGCATTTTCTCCTTTACCTACAATGTTTTCTACCCTTCCCAAAACAAATTTTTAATTTTGAGCAATATTTATTTTGTCATATGCAAATGCTTTTGATTTGGACAAGTCTGCTTTTTTGTCTTTTGGTAAAGAGTTAATGGGTGGCCTTTAACATGGCCTATCTCCTTAGCTTTTTGGTATATGAAGTCTAATCTGCAAACTTCTCATGTAGTAGTGTTGTAATCATGTTACTAAAAATCTGGTTTATTCTTTCATTTACCTCAATATTAATCTTTATTTTTTCTCATGTTATTATAAGCAAATCATAAAGTAACAATTACTAATGAAGGAGAAGAAAATAATGTGTTTGTTAGTTTAGTTTAGTTTAAACATATTTATTTTACATTGTTTGAGAAACAAGTTCTTACAATTTATATTAATCTCTCTCGATTCTGCTCGATGTGTTTGTTACAAGTTTATTTATTAACGCTTTTAGTCATGCTTGAAATATCATCATTTTACTTAAATCAGTTTTACTGCCCCAAACTCTAATATACAAAGATGGAAGCTGCCAAATAGCCTTTACGAAAATGTCAGTGTTACACAATATTTACCGATGAGTTAACTCGTTACCAAACAATAATAATTTAGGCTTGCCCAAATGGAAAGCATTTGCAGACGGCTAAATAAAAGTGACTAAAAATTTGCAATTTGTTTTGTGAAGGATAGAAAACATTGTGAGAAAAGGAGAAAATGCTGGTTACCAGCATTTTCTCCTTTTCCTACAATGTTTTCTAAAGGCTTCTTTCTCGGGGACGTCAAAAGTGTGTGGTAATGGGTTAATGAGTCTAAAGATTGTCCGAATAGTCTTTATGAAACATCGATGTTTACAGATTAAAAAAATACATTTGGCCCCTATGATAATTATGTTGAAAGATGACATTGAAAATAGAGAAAATGCTGTCAGCTGCATGCAATCATTTGTATGATATTTTAAATAACCCCCCGAAGTATCATCTTCGTGAGCCAAGTTTACGATCACTACGTGGATCTTACCTTGGCGGATCGAGCTTGATTTTTACGTTCACCCGATGCGCTTTTTCATTGGATGCAGCCAGCTCTAGCTGCAACAACTGAAATTGCTTGTAGCATTTCTTCTTTGATAAAAATAGATCAAGATCCTTGCGAATAGAAGGTAAAACATGGAAACCCATGCATTTCTGCTTATCGCTTCATGTGTATTCGTAAGCAGTTTGTAAAACGATATTTTATTTGCTTTTAGAAATATGATGTAAAGGGGGGTAATAACCAGTATCCAATAGAGGGCGCATCGCAGGAATCTCGAAATCGGGCTCAATCAGCCAAGGGCAGAGTAGCGTAGTGAATCGTCGGCCTTGGCTTGCGAAGATGCCGAAGTATGTGATTGTCAGATCAAGTGTGAAGCACATTAATGTATATTATCAGAAACACATGACTATTATTTGTTTAACTTTAAAGTGCATGGAAGATAGATACATTTACATGTATGTATCAGAACAGTTATTCTCTTAACTTCAACTAGTTAACAGAAACCCAAATTTTTGACTTGCCCATATTGAAAACTTTTTCCACAGTGGTTCAAAACCTCATTTTTCAAGTGCATTTCAACTCATGATAGTGCGATTTAGGCTTGAAGCATGTATTTTGTGTATATATCACAACAACTATGTGTATTCTTTTCACATTAACCCATTACCACACAATCCCTACTTTTGATGCCCCTGAGAAAGAAACCTTTAGAAAACATTGTGGGAAAAGGAGAAAATGCTGGTAACCAGCATTTTCTCCTTTTCCCACAAAGTTTTCTACCCTTCACAAAACAGATTTCAAATTTTCAGTAACTTTTATTTTGTTGTTTGCAGATGCTGTCAATTTGGACAGACCTAAAATTTTGCCATTTGGTAAAGGGTAAAATCTTTACCAGAAGGCTGTATTTCAGACTTGTCCAAATTGACAGCATTTTGCACATGAAAGTTATTCAAACAATTGAATATTGTATTGATTAGATAGAAAATATTGTCGAAAAGGAGAATATGCTAGTATTTTTTAAGCTCACCTGGGCACGAAGTGCTCATGGTGAGCTTTTGTGATCGGCCAATGTCCGAGGTCCGTCGTCCGTCATCCACAATTTCTTTAAACATCTTCTCCTCCTAAACCACAGGGCCAATCTTGATGAAACTTGACAGGGATGTTTCTTGGGTGAAGCTCTACCAAAATTGTTCAAGAGATTGAATTCCACCCATAATTCTGGTTGTCATGGCAACCAAAAGGAAAAAAATAGCAAAATCTTTGAAAATCTTCTTCTCAGAAACTGGAAGGCGTAGAGCTTTGATATTTGGTATGTAGCATCTCCTAGTGGACCGCTACCAAGTCAAAACTGGCCCCGCCCCGGGGGTCACAAGTTTGAAACATAGGAACAAAGAAGGAAAACTTTAAAATTCTTCTTATCTGAAACTAGATGGTGCAGAGCTTTGATATTTGGTATGTAGCATCTCCTAGCGGACCTCTACATGATGTCCTTGGGGTCAAAACGCACTCATCTAATACGCACTCGTCTAATTATATGATACTTTGATTTCTTGATTTCAGTGGATGTAAGCCGTTTACAAGAAAAGTCAACATTTCCAGTTCTAAACATGAGGAGGTCTCCACATTTAGAACCTTTTTTTTTTTTTTAAATTTATGACTGTATTTTACATAAATGCTGTGCAATATCAAACCAGTACCATTTCACGAATCCAATTACCACATTTTTGCCAAAATTCCACGGGGGGTCCGGATCCCCGGTCCCCTCCTCTGGATCCACCCATGAGATGGTGCAGAGCTTTGATATTTGGTATGTAGCATCTTCTAGTGGACCTCTACCAAGATTGTTCATATGATGTCCCTGGGGTCAAAACTGGCCCCACCACGGGGGTCACAAGTTTAAAAGATAGAAATAAAGAAGGAAGACTTTAAAATTCTTCTTCTCTGAAACAAGAAGGCGTAGAGCTTTGATATGTGGTATGTAGCATCTCCTAGTGAACCTCTACCAAGGTTGTTCATATGTTGCCCCTGGGTCAAAACTGGCCCAGCCCCGGGGGTCACAAGTTTAAAACATAGAAATAAAGAAGGAAAACTTTAAAATTCTTCTTCTATGAAACTAGAAGATGTAAAGCTTTTATATTTGGTAAGTAGGATGTCCTAGTGGACTTCTACAATGTTTGTTCATATGATGTCCCTGGGGATAAAACTTGCCCTGCCCCGTGCGTCACAAGATCGAAATATAGGAACAAAGAAGGAAAACTTCAGTATTCTTCTTCTCTGAAACTAGAATGCGTAGAGCTTTGATATTTGGTATGTAGCATCTCTTAGTGGACTTCTACAAAGTTTATTCATAAGATGCCCCTGGGTTCAAAACTTGCCCTGCCCCAGGGGTCACAAGTTCGAAATATAGGAACAAAGAAGGAAAACTTTAAAATTTTATTTCTCTGAAACTAGAAGGTGTAGAGCTTTGATATTTTGTAAGTAGCATATCCTAGTGGACCTCTACAAAGTTTTTTTCTTAGGATGGCCCTGGGGTCAAAACTGGACCCGGCCCAGGGGTCACAAGTTTGATATTACAGCTAAGTACTCAGGTGAGCAATATAGGACCATCATGGTCCTCTTCTTTTTCCTTTTACACAATTTTTTCAAAGTAGTGTTTGTGCAGTAAAGAGTCCAGTCAACCTTTTGGGCTTTTACCGACTCATATATTGAACACTGATTGTCAAGGCCTATCTCTCTCACTCCCTCGCTTCATTTGCCAAAATACTTTCACCTGTATACCTATTAGCTTTAAGTCTAAACTCATGTTGATGATTGTTGGAAAGGGAAATAATTTTTGTCCTTTTCCCAACAGTGTTTTCTGCACATTCAGATACAAGTCATTTGAGTCAAGTTTACTTTGTTATCTACAACTGCTTGCAATGAGGACAAGACCTTACTTTTTTTTCGCTTGATAATCAGTCAAATAGTATTGAAATTTTAATTCGATTTTATGTCATATTCTTCCAGGCCATGTTGAGAAAGATGAGACAGAAATGCAAGCAGCATTAAGAGAGACAGAGGAAGAAGCTGGGCTGTCACCTGAACAACTAGCTGTGTTTGAAGACTTTCAGGCAGTATTAAACTATGAAGTCAGAGGAAAGCCAAAGAAAGTTATATATTGGCTGTCACAGCTTAAGAATGCAACAGACAGTGTAAAGCTTTCAGATGAACATAAAGACATGAAGTGGCTTGGTATCTGTGATGCAAAAGAAATAGCTCAATATGAAGATATGCGAGAGGCTTTGTCCAAGGCACATGACTACATAACAGCAAAGTTGTGATGCAGACTCTGAGTTAGAACTATCAAATGCTGTAGAACTTGTTCCAAATAATCACTTAACCCATTACCACACAATTCCTACTTTTTACGATCCTGAGAAAGAAGCCTTTAGAAAACATTATGGGAAAAGGAGAAAATGCTGGTAACCAGCATTTTCTCCTATTCTCATAATGTTTTCAATCCTTCACAAAACAACTTTCAAATTTTCAGTCTCTTATATTTTGTCGTCTGCAAATGTTTTTCGATTTGGACAAGTCTAAAATTTTGTCGTTTGGTAATGAGTGACATCCCTTTACCACACAAAAATAAATTTCTAAAAATGTAAAAACTGAGAGCACTGAAGACAGTCAGAAAACATTTGCAAACAATCTAGGCTTGAATGATGAAATTTTCCTTTGAAAGAGGAGAACATTTTATGGGAAAAGAAGGAAATACTGGCTACCAGTATTTTCTCCTTTTGCCACAACCTTGTTAGAAACATTTTCTCCTCAGGATCGTTAAAACCTGGGATTGTGTGGTAAGGGGTTAAAGTACTAAGTGCGATAAAAGTTGCATATTGTGTGCAGACAGTGTAGATTTGGACAAGAATGTGCAGATAGTTGACTAGCCTGGCATTCAGGCCCTGCATTTAAGTCATTCTAATAAACAAGGTACAGAACTACATCAACTCACAGAAATATGTGTTGTTACATGCCCTTCTTCTAAAATACAACGTTAAATCAGACATCAGAACATTTAGAACACAGAGATTTCGTTTTGCAGTTTTACTTGATGATTGTAATGTTATTTCACTCCTTTCATTTCCAATGAAAGCTAACTAGTTTATAGTTTTTGCAAAACTAGGCTACAATGCACATGCAGTCTGATCTTAGGTCTTCTCTGTCAGCAACTTAATACTTAACTATGACACTACATGTAGCTTTATTCATTAATGGTGGAAACCTACTTCTAGAACTGGGAGGGGGGGGGGATGAAATTTCTGAGATTGGTATTTTCATTATCCTCTTTACTTGACCCTTTACTCCTTAGATACTTATTTCTACGCATTGCTTGTCGGACCCTGTGCAAAACATTGTGGCAAAAGGTGACATTGCTCGTAACGAGCAATTTCACCTTTTGCCACAATGTTTTCTATACTATCAAAAAGGTGTCATATACACATAAACGGCTTTATCCTTGCTGTTATTTAGAGTCAATTAGAGATACCATAGAAATGCCTTATGGAGTAAAGGGTTAATAACTGTAGCTTTTATCCTAGATAAATATGCCTGGAGGCTCTTGCCTTGAATCTGCCCAGAATTGACACAATGTGCCTGAAGCCTGTAACAATACGTTTGGATATCTAAAATGCAGATAACTATGGTTCAACTTTATACTTGTGTCACTTGAGACACACATTACCTCGGGACATATTCAAGGCTGGAACCCTCACTAGCTGTTTGCATTTCAAGGGACATTGTAATAAACTCCTCTCTCTCTCTGCACAATCAAGCAATAAAAACTGATTAAACCTTTCAAACTATCAAAATGCTCCAAACTCGAAATTGGATTATGTCCCCTAACTCCACAAAGCGCAGCTGCTCCTTATCCTTTCTTGCTATTTCTACTCTTATTTTGTCTGTTAAAACATTTAAAATTGACCATCATCAGAATTCATTAAATCCTAGACGGTAATTTTGTATGTGTTCAATAGTGTAATGGGAAGAAAGGGGCACAAATGTTTGTTTGCTTTGCTTTTTCATGCAACAAGCACCAGGAAATATTTATCTCTTGGATAGAATTTTTTCTTAGAAAAGCATTAATCAGGTTTCAATTTTGTCTGTCCCTGTTTGATTCTTATTCAGTGTGGCTGATACTTTCAAACAGCTTGTAAAATGTAGAGGCCACAGGTTTGCCTTATCTTCATGAATCTTGGCTGGGTGTCAATGATATCTAGGTCAAATGGGAATCTGAGTCATTAGGGATAAAAAGCTGGGTTATTTTGTCATTTTCAGCTGTGCTTGCCAAAGGTCAGTGTGCTCATATATCCCTATGGCAGTCATGTGCCCGTTCTGGAGTGAATCAACTGAATATCTCTGTAACTACAGATCTGGTTTTGTAAAAGATTTATAGAAATTATCCTGTTATGTTCCTTTTAGAATTTCTTCAAATGATTAAATACTGGTAAAAACTGTGGTTGCCATAGCAACAAGAAATAAAGATAATTAAACATCTTTAAGACTTTTTATCATATGGCCTAAGGCTACCAAATTTGGCACATACCTTTTTCTTATGCACCTTTACCAAATATATGTATATTTTACCCATGGAGTCAAAGTGACCCTGCCCCAGGGATCACAAGTTGTAGCCTAAGGCCTGAATGGTGAAAACTTAAAGATTCTTCTTGCTTCTTTCCATAATGCTTATTTCAAGCAGCCAAATCTTGCATGTAGCTTTTGAGCGAACTTCTACCAAGATTATACATGAAACATATTTGGACATTCTGTCACTTTAATACGACTAAAATGTTGTTGAAAGCGGCATAAACCCCTTTTCCATTAGTGAACTTTATCCTAAAGGACTAGCTTACTTGAGCCTAAAATTGGACTACTCAGAAAAGCTGATTGGTTACTGTGCTTTTGTTTTTCATTTTGATCGCTTGCATGTGTGTTCACATTTTAACCCATTACCATACAATCCCTACTTTTGACGTCCCTGAGAAAGGTGCCTTTAGAAAACATTGTAGGAAAAGGAGAAAGTGCTGGTAACCAGCATTTTCTCCTTTTCCCACAATGTTTTCTACCCTTCACAAAACAAATTTCAAATTTTCAGTTACTTTTATTCTGTTGTCTGCAAATGCTTTCAATTTGGACCAGTCTAAAATATTGTGGTTTGGTAATGAGTTAAATCGACTTCTCAGTACCAATGCCTTGGTTCCAGTCCGTTCACCTTTCATTTTGTATCATTTGGAGGTTACCTGGGTCAAAAATGACCTTATAACGGAAGCAATCCATAGATAGCTACAAACCACTAATTAGCAGATCCTGACTAGGAGAGCATGATAGGAAGTGTAATTTAACCCTCTACCACACAATCCCGACTTTTATAACGACCCTAATGGAGAAGCTTTTTGAAAACATTGTGGGAAAAGGAGAAAATGCTCGTTACCATCATTTTCTCCTTTTCCCATAATGTTTTCAACCCTTTTGTTGCCATCTTATGTTATAAGTAACTTTCAATTTGTCACTTGCACAATTCTTTCAACGTGGGTTAGGGAACGTGGGTTAGGAAACGTGGGTTATAGGAAACACCCGGACCAAGAATTAAAATACTACTTTTGGCTCATCTTGTAATAAGTGTAAAGAGTCCTTAAAGTGGGAAAATGTTGTTTTCAGAAGGGCCAGGTCATTTGCATGTGATCAAGATGACCTCGATTGGCATATTTATGATAGTGTCAAACAACTTTATTTCCAGATCCCAGTGGAAGATGGCCTTGTGATTTGGCGTCTTTCAGCTGACATCGGTTATTATTTTTGAGGATAAAAAATTCTACAAACTCGCCCTTAATCTTTATCAGACGAAAAAAGAAATGGACTTGCTTTGGCAGCTGTCAACATATTTACTGTGCGTAAATTGACAGAATTTGCCCTTTGGAGACAGAAAACATCGTAGGAAATGGAAACATGTTGCTTTTCAGCATTTTCTGCTTTTCCATGATGTTTCATAAAGCTTTTTTCCTTACAATCATTGAAAGGCGGGATATTTTGGTACAAAAGTTAGATGAAAACCTTAATCTAGCTAGAGATATGGCTTGAATTTTTATTACTCAACTCATTTAAAACATTTTTGTTCTTATACTCGGTCTTGGATAAAATGATACACTACTGACATCTTGCCATAAAAGGAACTCCAAAATCGATACGGTAGAATAAAATATCAATATGATGAATAAAATATCATACTATCACTTTTTATTCTCAAAAAATATTGTACAATCCATACCTCTTGGTGAAGAACAGACCTCTTCCTTTCATAGTTCAAATTGACATAAGAACTACTTCAAAATTCCTGTGATAATCTGTAGAGTTAACCCTTTACCACACAATGACGACTTTTAACGACCCTGAGGAAGAAGCCTTTTGAAAACATTGAGGGAAAAGGAGAAAATGCTGGTAACCAGCATTTTCTCCTTTTCCCACAAAGTTTTCTACCCTATCAAAGAAAAAATCGAGTCATCTGAGCCACTATAAAATTGTTGTCTGTAAATGCTTTCAGTTTAGATAGGTCTTAACTTTTGCCGTGTGGTAAAGGGTAATTTAAACGTTATTTCCCGTACCTAATCCGCCATACGATGAATATGTATACTTATTCATATATTTGGAACAAAGTGTCTTATCCCATTGCGGTCCTCAAAAAAAGATCTCTGGGTCAGAGTAGGCCTTGCCTCAGGTATCATGTTCGATACAGGTTTATCTTGAAAATAGTATACAGGAAAGAATATCAAGATCTATTGGTCTTTGCCTGTAGGGGCAGAGAGCCCGATTATTTGGTGAAACAATTTCTATTGGTCCTTTTAACAAGACTGCATGACCTCTGGCATTTGTATTTTGGACCAAATATAGAAGCATTCTATGGGTATAGCATGTTTAGGTCATATACGAGACGACAATATTTTTGATTCGTTCATAATGAAGGCAGTTGCAGACGGTAAAATAACTACAGCTCAAAATTATGATACGTATCCCTGATAGGAAAGAAACATTCTGGTAAAAATAGAAAATCTGATGTCAACATTTTCTTCTTCTTCCCATATTGTTTTTGAAAGCTTTGTTTACCTCATCGTTGTTGGTACACGAAATTGTTTGGTAAAATGAAATAATTTGAGATGTACATATTTTTAAAAAGAAATAAAAATAAAGAATAAAGTACTTTAACCGTAAAGGAAAGACTTTCTCTTCTTTTTTATTAGATTTAAATCTAGTAAAAATTAAATGTCTAGACTTTTCTTAAAGAAAATTACCGCCACAGGGAAACCATTTAGAAGATTGCACAGACGTACTAATTATGTAAACATCTACACGATCCAAGCAATTTTGGTCTTCAATAGGAGCTATCCAGATTCTTTAAAATGTTTATTGCAGAATTTGTAAAGGCGATAGAGATCGAGTGAGCAGCCAGTATATAATACAGAGGCGTCCTGAAATTATAGTATTTCCTGAAAGTGATACTCAACCGTTTAACTATTTACCAGCCAATCTTTCTAATCCAAAGAATTTGCAGAACACATGAAATTTAAGTTGATTTAACCTTTTCCCAAACAGCAAATTTTGGACCAGACCAAATTCAAAGCATTTTGCAGATGACAAATTAACAGTTGTTAAAAGGATGATTTTTTATATGATAGGGTAGAAAACATTGTGGGAAAAGGAGAAAATGCTGGTTACCAGCATTTTCTCCTTTTCCCACAATGTTTTTAAAAGGCTTTTATTCCTGACCCATAAAAAACAGGGATTGTTTGGGAAAGGGTTAAGTGCGGGGGTTTCTCTTTTAGAAGATAGAAAAGGGAGAGAATGCTGCTAACCAGCATTTCTTCAAGACCCTCCCCGTGGGGTCCCGGTGTTTTTTTACTGTATAGAATAGAACCTCGGCCTTTCTCTATGGCTTCTCGTAGAAGGCGACTAGGATTAGAGACAAACGGCTGCTTTCCTCGTAATTCGTATGATTGCAGCAGGCTGGGTAGTTCTTATTCCAAATCCTATATTTTTTTCTCGATGTAAATAGGGTTTGGAATGGGAATCAATTGGCCTGTGGGACCCCGTGTGGTTTAATCGGGGGTATAAGAATAAACCACTGCAGTCCCGCGATCGTCACATCTGCCATTTCATCTGGCGGAACAAAAGTGACAGTATGCATGTCGTAAAAGGCGACAAAAGGGGCATCATTTTGTGTTTCGTCCATTCCTCATTTGTCTTATGTTGTTGCACATGTATGTTATTTTCACCCCGCATTATTGTTTTCTAAGTTAGTGCGCCCAATATGACCTAAGTTGTCGACGGTCCTTAACCCATTACCACACAATCCCTACTTTTGACGCCCCTGAGAAAGAAGCCTTTTGAAAACACTGTAGGAAAAGGAGAAAATGCTGGTGACCAGCATTTTCTCCTTTTCCCACAGTGTTTTCTACCCTTTCCAGAACAAATTTCAATTTTTCAGTCACCTTTATTTTGTCCTCTGCAAATGCTTTCGATTTGGACAAGCCTCAAATTTTGTCGTTTGGTAATGAGTTAAAACACTATTCATTCATTCTCCAAGACCTGTCTTCTTCATGGTCGTTATAACTCGGGATCTTGTAGCAAAGGGTTACGATGTTCGCATGTTGAACCTAAATACATGTATGTTAAAGGCTTGTGGGAATGGCGCGTAATTAGCTACACTTGTATACATGTAATGTGGGGTGGTATTCGTATTTAAGGCGATGACGTCATATCTGGGAAAATGCTCGTAGAACCTTTTTCGTGCCCAAGCCAACTGAGTATGGAATTAAAATGTCGTAAAATAACGTATTTGTTGATAAACCTTGTGGAATAACTTTTGGAATTTAGAGTTTTTCTTTGTTTCTGCTTTTAAACATTAAAGTGTTCATTTTAACCCTTCGGCTTATAACTGCGTCTCACTGACCTTCAGCGGACAGTGTATAGCAAGACCAGACTGCACAGAGGGCGCAGTCTGATCTTGGTCCTAGACTGTCCGTTAAGTAGACATGTTATTAAAAAATGAATTAATTTGAAATTATATCGTTCTTCAAGTTTTAAGTATTGGTATGAAAGTTATTTATTTGGCAGGATACGGATTAAATGTTCATTCTGTCTTAAGCTTTTTTTTGAATTAGTATAAATTTTGAGCCTAAACTCAGAACGTTGAACATGGACTAAAGTTTTAAAAGGTCAAACACAGGTATCTTGACATTTTATATATATATGGAGTTCCCGATTGAAAACCGACCATCCCATTAACTCTTTACTAAACAACAAAATTTTGGGCTCGATCAAATTGTATGCATTTGCAGACAAAAAAGTAACTGTAGACCAAATGATAGATTCTGACTTTGTTTGGGTAGAAAACAGAGACTGGTGGTTATCAAATTCTTCTCCTTTTCCAACGATGTTTTCATTTTTTCCCGTAAGGTCGTTAAAAGTCGAATTCAGATCTTTGTTATATACCGTTAAAGGCAGTATCGGCACTTTTATTCCGATTGTGAGCATGCAGTTTCTTTTAATTCTTTACAACAATAAATTTCCATCTAAAACACAGACTTTCATATTAGTCACATCGACGTTGATTTACCGCCAACAAATATTCGAATGGGCCATTTGCACAGCAGATCAAGCTCAATTTTTATGAAATTTGAAGTTAATTAATGACCTTGTCAAAGATGACTGTTTGCACAAACCATCCTCGCAGACAGCAGACACATACACTGATTCTTTACCAAAATATACTTCCAAAAGAAAAGATGAATACATTTGAAAGCAGGAACGTTTTTTTGTAAATGCAAGAGGTAAGCTTATTTGTTACATATTCTGAAACTTTTATACTCAATAGAAGCGACCAGTTGTTTACGCCTTGGGAATTTGAAGGTTGCTGTATACAAGAATAGCATCAAGGCTTCCTGTTTACCAAAGCGTTACTTTGATACAGTACATGTGCTTTTGGTAGTCACATGTATGTCCTTCAATCCATAGACAGGCGCTGAATTTTTATACAAGTTTGGAGGCGAGTAATTCATTTCATCTTCAGACAAATTTGCAACAGACAACTTTGAAAACATCTTTTCTATAAGATGGATAATCAACTTTAAACTATGTCTGATACATGTCTACATGTGAAACTGTGCCTTTTATATTTATATTACATCAGTGACTTCCAAAATTGGCCTGCTGTAGGTACGAAAAAAGTCGTCTGCGACAAATAATGTTTCAAGTTTTATTTGTTTCAAAATCCAGAAGGTCTCAGATACGAGTGGCAATTTACATAGGCCCACAGGTACAGTATAACTGGCAACAATAGAAATTGCACAGAAATATATCAGCACACAGTCTCACAGGATTACAAAGCCACAAGGGAATTTACAAAAATCGGAAGGGAGGAAACATGATCAAAAGTAATAAATTAGTAAATAAGGAAAAGTTATAAAACTAAATGCATTTACTTGAACTGATACTGTATTTCCTGTTAATTTCTTCTGAAGAATTGCGCAAATTTACTTTACATTTCCCCTGTTTCATCGTATCGGACTATGCCGATCAAAGATGGGAATGTCGCCGATATGCAGTCTCTCATTCATTCTATATATTCTTTGATCGACACAGTTGGCTCCATATTTGTGAGTCGAGCTCAGGAGCCAAGTTATACAACTAGCTAATATAACATAACAGGTTATGCAAGGGAAAACTTATTCATACCAAATATGTTAGCAATGTGCAACTGAACTCCCATCGGACAAAACGAGTAATGGCAAGTAATATAATAAATATGACAATAACATTTAATAAGAAAACATGATTGTTGGAAATGATAACTGATGCACGAGATTATACTTAAGGTAAGACCTGTGTAATGGAAAACAGCTATTTCCACTAAAAAATCATCCTGCAAAATTAGCTATAATTAAAAATGAGTATTATTGAACTACTTTCACCGATTCATTTTTTTCCATTTTTTCCTTCTTTGAATTATCATTTATAAATCTAAAACCACTATATTCTCAATTCAAAAAGAGATGATAATTACCTTTTCTTCAGAAAACGAACAAAAGTATCAAAAAATAATTTCAAGATAGACATAAACGGAATTTCTGATCCGTTAGAAATGTGCAAAAATATTACTTCTGCATAAATCCTTATTTATCTTCATTTATTAACCAATTAGAATTTCCACAGGAAGTGCATTACACAGGTCTTACCTTAAGTGGTTTTTATTATACCCCCGCAAAACGAATGTTTTCGGGGGGTATACTGGAATCAGCCTATCTGTCCGTGTGTCCGTCCATCCGTGTGTCCGTCCGTGTGTCCGTCCGTCCGTGCATCCGTCTGTGTACAAAATACTATCAAAGCGCTGGCGGGGGTAGAAAGTCACATTCAGTGACAGCTCTAGTTTTTTTTTTTTTAATTTCAGATGACCTGTAAGTAACGTGTAATATAGAATATAGTCTGATTGGTCTATGAAAGAAGAAGAACCAGTAGACTGATTCTACTATAGGCTTGCGGAAAAAAGAAATTACATTAAAAAAAAGTGTTGTTTTGGATTATGTCTGTGCGACCTGCAAAGACTGATCCGGGACCACACTTTGCGCAAACTTCCGAATGCCCCTTTCTGGGTGTTTCAGGCCATTATAAATAAAAGTTAATTTCTAAGTTAGTCACTGATATACGTTTTTTGTAACGCAAGAACAACAGAACGGTGGTGTTGTGTGCGCAAGAAGAGAGTGCAAGAGACTTGAATAGCCCTCACTTAAAAAAAAAAAAAGATTATGACAACGTGGAAGTTTTTGTTGTAAGATTGTAAAAGTTTAATCTTGTTAGGTGCTGGAAGCATGAGGTCTTTTCAGTGTAGACTTAGTAGACTTAGCCTAAAGCAAGCAAATGCTTTTCTACAACCCGTGTGCTCATAAAGATTATTTGGAAATGTATGGTGCAGCTAACAAAACTAAATAGAGTACAGTAATTAAGGCAAGCGAGGTAACTTTATATTACAACCAATTATTTCGATCTATAAATGTTCATTAACAAGCCAATAGAGTAGCATGCGTTACGAACAAACTCGGAAGTACAAGCCCAGGGACGAACAGGCCAACAGACAAACTAGGTTTGGGACGGGTGGTCGGCTGACAAAGATGGCGTCTATCAGTGTGCACATTAAAAGCCATAGGAGGTACAGCCATTTCATTAAAAAAGTTCCAAGATGGATGTCCCGATCCAGTTTTTTTTTTTACGCACCATTTTCAATTCTTATATTTATTCGAGTACTATTAAAACACTTTTTTTTGGCCTGAAAAAACAAGAGTTTAGTTGCGTTTACTTCCCCAGGTTTGGCACAAAATACGACACACGATGTTCAAAAGAAAAACCAATAGTGTCATTGTCTTCTGTGAAAGAAAGAGTTGCTGCGGATTTCTTCTTGGCTAAGCATTCACTATGTTTCTGAGAGGAATTCCGAATACGTTAGAATATTTTTTGCCCAGGAAGAGCAGCCAAACTGTTCATCCTGTTATTACTACCCTTGTTCTTATCTCCCTTTATGCACCTGGAAGGTATTTCATTTTAACAGCCCTTCAACCTGGACAGTGTTCGAGGTGAATTCATGTTCATGCAAGAAAGCTGGGATTGGATTTTTTCTACTGAATTGGACGCCATAGTATTTTGTCTTATTTTGTTGCTCAATGTAAGCAATTTCTTATGAACTCAAGCATTAAAGTAACCCAAAAGCCCAAAAGTAAACAAAGAGGGTGTTTTAATACATTTTGATTTATACAATACCATTTAACCCTTTCCCAAACAAGCCCTGGTTTTTACGTGTCTGCAGTAAAAGTCTTTTGAAAACACTGTGGGAAAAGGAAAAAATTGCTCGTAACGAGCAATTTCTCCTTTTCCCACAGTGTTTTCTACCCTTTTGAGAACTTTCTGCCATTTTCTCCAAATCAAAAAAATTGCAATCTGCAAACTCTTTCTGTTTGGAAGAGTCCAAAATTTGTCGTTTGGGAAAGGGTTAAAAGTATGGGAAACTCGTGAAGATGACATTCGGTCATTGAACATTCGGTCCGAGTGTAAGTTGCTGACACAGAAATAATTTAAAAACTAGGCCAACAACTACCAGGTAGCCGTGCCTTTTGTTTACTTTTTGCCTGATTTGAATTTTTTTTTCCAGTGACTAACATAATGACCCGAATACACGATAACACAAAGTCATCTCCACAACATTTTTGACATTTTTAGATGTTATGATTTAAATCTAAATGTATTATGACACATACTTTGATATTTTGGCATACACTGGGACTTTAAATTATTTAGTTATAAAGATGGTTTTTGTCGTAAGTCGTAAGAATAGAAAACTTTCATTCGCAGGGAAGATCACTTTAGTGAGTGAAACAATCTTCTGAAGTCCTCTCCAATTTCTCGGCATGTCAACAGCCTAGAGCGCGTTCTATTTAACCCTTTACTCCACAGATACTCATTTTGACGTATCAACATCAGACAGCTTTTGAAAACATTGTGGGAAGACGAGAAATTGCTCGTAACGAGCAATTTATCCTTTTCCCACAATGTTTTCCACTCGATCAGATATTTGTATCCTCATTTGTCCATATTTTTGACATATTATCTTTATTTGCTGCTGAAATAGAAAAGCCTCAAAGTGGCATATCAGGTAAAGGGTTAATATACGAAAAAATTCCTTCGCTGAGGTATTTATATAGTTAAACCATAGGCCTGCACTTAGACGTATAGGTAGGTTTAACAATCTTGAATCTTCCAGGATGAAGGTAGTTTTGGCATATAATGGGTCATAAAATTTGTCTCCGTTAATCTATAAAAGCGCAAATACTAGTATATTGTTCAGTCTCATAGGCTAATTGGCTAGACTGGACGACTTAAACATTTGGCTTCGTAAGATTTTATTAATACAGTAACCTGTTTCATCTACATGTGTTTACTTAGAAATGACGATTTACTTGATTTCCCGTCTATTTGACGCCGTCATCGTTTCTCCATGTTAGGCGACGCCACTTAAAGGCTGTTCAACCTTTACCACACATGTCCGAGTTTTAAAGAGCCTGGCTTAGAAGCCTTTTGAAAACATTGTGGGAAAGGGAGAAAATGCTGGTAACCAGCATTTTCTCCCTATCCCACAATGTTTTCAACCCAGCTGCAAACGAATTTAGAATTGAGAATTACTATTAATTTGTCGTCTGTGCTTGCTTTCAATTTGGACCAGTCTAAAATTTTGTCGTTTGGTAAAGAGTTAAGACCTTCTGCAAATTGAACTATTCGGACTAATTATATGACCGTTGTCTGCGTATGTGATTTCTTTGACGATTCGACTTGTCTGCAATGACGTATCACCCATCCCGTATATCTGGAAAAGTTAAGGCATACACGGAAGTTACAAGCCCTTTACCCAAGCATGTAAGGCTGTTTTTATAAATGGCCAATGCACAAATTACATGTATGCTTGCCAATCATAGCTGAATGAACCGCAGGAGGTAGCGTTTTATTGAGTAAACGTTTATTTCATTTTGAAAGTAGATGTCACGGTTGGTTTAACTCTGTACCACACGAGAACATTTTAGACTGGTCTAAATGGAAAGCATTTGCAGAGGACAATATAAAGGTGACTGAAAAACTGAAATTTGGTCTGGGACGGGTAAAAACACTGTGGGAAAAGGAGAAAATGCTGGTTACCAGCATTTTCTCCATTTCCCACAGTGTTTTCAAAAAGGCTTCTTTCTCAGGGGCGTCAAAAGTAGGGATTGTGTGGTAATGGGTTAAAAAAGTAGTCCGGTTCTGTCCCCAGACTGCCCAAATTAGATAGATTTGTATTTGTAGAATGCCATCTAGCGGGCGATAATGACTATAAGACTGGCCAACTTATGTGATGTATTAACATCATACTCATTTAGAAATTTCAAAGGTCAACAGAATTAGCTGTTGCTCGATGACGTTATCAAGTGTTATCCGAACGTTATCATCAGATCACTGACGTCAGCTAAACCTTGTTATCTTATTGTGTGACATCTAAAGTTAGAAGCTGTTGTAAATGGAGTGCCCACCAGGGTAACTCAGTGGTATCTGACTGGCTGCTGGCCTGGTGGTTACAAGTTCGATATCCGATTGAGCCAAACTTTCTTTCCGGTGATTTTTGGCCTCTTACCTCTTTGAATGTGACAAAAAATAGTTATGGAAAGAAAGTTTTGTTAGTACTGGTGTAAGAAAGCCAGGAAACAAACGTATGTGCACTGACCGCGTAGTATGATCTAAGGTGTAATTTAAAACGGCGTTAAACTGTAGTAAAATTAATCAATGTAAATGGTGTAGATTAAGATCGGACAGCACAGAGCCTACAATCTGATCATGAGTAATCCGTAGTTCACACTAAGACATAAAACTATTTAATTTAAAAATTGATGTCGGTTTCATACAACAAAAATGTATTAATTGATTTTGCAATGATAGAGTTAACACTCTCAGATCAGATGGCAAAATTTTAGACTTGTCTAATTTGAGACCCTTCACGAACACAAATTTCGTGTGTCTCATACGATGGAATTCGACTTTGGTTAAATAGAAAACAGTGTGAGAAAATGAGAACAGAAGTATTTTTTTTTCCTTTCCAGTGATGTACGTTTCCACAACGGTCGTTAAAAACATGACCTGTTTGGTAAAAGTTTCCCTTTCCTAAAAAAAAAAATATATATATATATATAAAAACGTGCTTTCACGACGCTGGAGAATAAGTGGCTTTGAAAACACCATAGGAAAAGGAGAAAATGCTGGTAACCAGCATTTTCTCCTTTATCTATAGTGTTTTCTACCCAATCAAAAAGCAAATATAATTAATTTCAACCACAATTTATTTGCCGTCTGCAATGTTTCGACAAGCCGAGAAATTTGTCACTTCGTAAAGGTGTAAAGAAGGCGTTTGACTTCATACAAACAGGATGTTTTCTTACAGACAATTTTCTGTTTGGATACGTTTCTTGGATCATTAGGTACACCTGAAACATGTTTGTAGCAGACGACCACAGAAACGTCCTTGAAGCTATACTGAGTGAAATTTCAACCATTTACCTCACAATTCAGTATTTTAATGGCCCCGAAGAAGTATTTTGAAGATATTGCGCGATGCGAAAGAAGCAGTTTTAAAAAGAAGAATAAAAGAGTAAGTTAATGATGCCTGAGATAAGCCACTGTGTTATTTTGTTTGGGTCACCAACTCAAAGGCGTCTATTTTCTTTTACTATTTCTGAATACATTGAAAGAATCTGATTGGTCAATCAAATTTAAATTTTGGCTTTGGAACATAGGCATGTCGATAGAAAAACGATAGTGGCCAAACAGACTCGTTCAATATTATCATAGTAGACAACTGATTGTATCATGAGCTACGCTAGTCCATTGACATACAAAACATCGACTTATTGCAAAAAGTTTCGGACCAGGGCCCGTATTCACCAACCATTCTTAAGAACATTCTTTGTCTTATTCTCCAGAATTTTCTACATTTGTAAGTAACACAACTTCTGATTGGCTAAACCATTTGGTTTAGCCAATCAGAAGTTGTGTTACTTACAAATTTTGAAAACCTTGGAGAATAAGACTAAGAATATTCTCAAGAATGGTTGGTGAATACGGGCCCAGGTCAGCCTGCGCGGACTGCGCAGGCTGACCTGGACGGAAACTTTTTGCAGATGCGTTAAGCCCTATTTTCACTGAATTTGACTCAAATACATCAGAACACAATAAAAATAACAATTCGCATCCCGGAATAGAACTATGTTAAAAATAATAAAAAAAAAACCAGCGGGTTGCGCTCGACAGACAATACAGTCAGACACCTTGTCTTATATATTTGGTTATAGAAGGCCAAATTTGTCCTAAGACCCAAACAAGTGTGTCACTTTTATAACACTAACAGGTCTTTGTCCTACAGTTAGGAAAGCAGAACAAGACGGAGTGCGGTCGGCCGTCAAATATCAGTTTCAGGAAACCCTTAACACTTTTAGTCCCACAGGTGAAACAAGGGGCTTTTGCAGATGGCATGGATCAAGATCAAACGGTGCATGACATGCCGACTGATCTTTGATCTACACTGTTTGTTCTTGTCAAGCCTATAAGATTAGAAAGAACTTTTGGAATTGTAGTGATATTTATTTTTGAGCTGTCAAAAAAGGTAGAGTTTAGATATTTGGCATCAAAAGAATTACATTCTTCAGGATTTAAACCAGGTCATTCTGCTTGATGTCGTTGAAAAACCGTGTCCATGGGTAACTTTAAAAAGTAATTGTATGTAACATGAAACAGATCTATATCGGTACTACAAATGTACATGTATATATACTTTTACAAGAAAGCATACGCTGTGGCGTCTGGGTCAGAGACGTAAGGGAAAGGAAGCCGTATCTGTGTTCGTTCTAGTAATGTGTATCCGGCTAAATTGAATCTGACGCGATCAAGCCGTAGTAATGCATTTGTCCTAACGATTGTCTCAATTCAATAAACTCGAGGTTTCTTTCCTAAAACAGTCATAATTATCTTGAAAATCTATTTGATACAGGCGCGTGTTTATCCTTGCAAAACTTTCAGGTCTTGATAAATCTTCAATTTACAAGGTCCTTATGGCTGAGTTTGAATTAGTGTTTTAAACCTCAAATGCAAACGAAGTTCTAATACTTTATAGTGGTGTGTCCGCAGTTGTGTGGCAGGGCATCGGCGTCGCAACCATAAGGTCCCTAGTTCGATACCCGGGAGCAGGTACCAACTAGACTTTTCATTGGCTTACACTTTTGGCACGAGTTCCGATGTAGTACCCAGAAAGCAGAAATAAGATAAATTTGTATAAGTTGTACGGAATTGTTTCTCAATCGAAATAAAACAGATATGTTTGAACCAAACAAATTCTTCATGAAATTTGTCAACGTTGATAAACCAAAGCCTATCTGTAAGTTTTGTGGCAATCATCACCGAATTCAATATACGGACCTTGGAAACACCAAGTGTGCACCGTCAATTGACGCCTAGTTCTATGTCACTTTGTAGTTAAGTGATGCTGCGTCCAGATAAGCCAATTTGTCCACAATATCTACGATTTCGACAAAAAGAAAGTAAAAACTTGGAACTCCTCTATTTATCGCACTGATTTAGTGTTCAACCCCTTTTTTACAATCTTCGTACATTTTTTTTTACGAAGCTCATGGATTTATAACGAAACCAAAATGATTCAGTTAGATCTTTCACGGTTTCATCAACTCCCCTCAAATTCTGTACGTTCTCTTGCGATTTCTACGATCTCCCATTATGTACTGTCACGTTCCTTTTAGACTGAGAACTTACGTTACCAAGTTCCGTTGAGCTCTGCTACGACTTTTGTCAACGATTTGATCAAAATTGTCACCTTTAGCACACGATTTAGATATTAACCCTTTACTCCATAGATACTCATTTCTACGCATTACTTTGTAGGAGCCTTTGAAAAAATTGTGGCAAAAGGTGAAATTGCTCGTCACGAGCAATTTCACCTTTTGTCACAATGTTTTCTATGCTTTCAAAAGATGTCATATACACAGAAAAAAAACGGCTTCACCCTTGCTGTTATTTAGGGTCAATTAGAGATACCATAGAAATGTCTTATGGGGTAAAGGGTTAAATACTCCATGACATGCTTCATGCAAAGGAATGCAAATGCATCCAGGACATGAGAAAGCAGCAACAAGATAAAGAACAGGGCTGGATACAGAAGAGAAAAAGAAATAGTCCAAGGACCAGGCCTGAGATCATAGTAAAAATACAATCGAAGCAAACTAATGAGATAATATTTTTAATTTCCATACCAAGTACTAATTATACATAAAGTTGTGTGTAACCTACGGAATTGCACAATGCGCGGGTTGACTTGTGTCGACACTCTTTGCAGCTGCATTAAAGGTTGCCCTTCAGAATTTGGGACGAACATTTTACAAAAATACAAAAAAAAAATCATCCTCATACTCCCATAGCCTTATAATTTTCATTCATAAAACCCCAGTAGCCCAGGTTGACACCGACAGGAAACACGGTCTATTTTTACATGATCAACTTGCTCATTTACATACCGCAAATATACAAATGAAGCTTCATACATAGCGTGTAAAGGAGACGTTATGGAAAATAATAACATGTTGGTTATGTTAGTCACGTGCCAGTCACTTAACATTCCCACAATGCTTTTTTGATTTTGGCGGGAAATCTAAAAATAGCTTAAGAGGCTACGTAGCCTTTTAAGGGAATATCACCCAAAATTTCTTTTTTCATAATTTTATGATTCTTAATTATTGATGATTTGTATTGTTTTTTGTTTTGTTTTTTTAATAAGTTTCAGTAATATGTATATCTTAATTTGGTGTGATTCGAAAACTCTAAATACCCACCTTTAACCCTTATCCTGCTAACAAATGAAATTATATTTTAAGTTCGATGTAAATAACCCAAATATTACGGCTTTGTTATGTTTTGGGGAATTAATATCTCCTTATCGGACAGTGTAGATCAAAGATCAGACTGCACGTTTTGTGCAGTCTGATCTTGATCTACACTGTCCGCAATGGTCAATGAGTCGCGCTTGGCAGCCAAAGGATTGAATAATATCCTTTAATAGAACATTGCTGAAGTTTCTAATCTGTTTGCCCTCCTAGAAAATCGCCAAAATATCTCTACTTGTATTTATGTAGTTTCAAATCGTTTGATTAATGTTTTGTCTATGTCTGCATTAGAATTTTCTGCTTTCCCATTACCCTTCAGCAAACTTTTAGGGTTGTTGTCACGATCTAGAGGGGGCTGATTGGAAAAAAGACAAAATACTGGAAACCAGCATAATTATTTTACCCACAATATAGTATATGCCAACATTTGGAGAATTTCCATACATTCAGCAATATCTTATACGTTGCCTGCAAATGCACGAATCTAAAATTCTGTCCTCATGTTAAAGCGTTAATGTAAGGCAGTCGTAAACAAGGTTTCAGTGTGACATTTACTAGAAGGGGAAGCCAAATAGATTAAAACAGAAGACATGCTACATGCCTTTGAAATAAATTAAGTGAGAAAAAAATTCTCCATAATTTCCATAAAAGATTCCAAGAAATTTAAAAGTACTTTCCTTCTTAATCAGTGTCTGTAAGATTTAGTGTTTTCTGTTTTTTTCTCTTGACACAGGCTACCGAGATTCACAGTGAGGCAGGTGGATCTGCCTTGTAGGGCGAGGTTTCTTTTTTTCGACTGTCCAAAACTCTTTCCTAAACAATTCGGAGCTTAACAACCTGAAGAAAGGAGGCGTTTGGAAAATAGATGCGGAAAAAGTAGATACAACTGCAAAATCAGCATTTCCACAATGTTTCCAATCTGTTTAATTACGAATTTAATCTTTCAACCCTTTACCACACAATGACGACTTTTAAACACACCTGAAGGAGAAAGCTTTTGAAATCATTGTGGGAAAAGGAGAAAATGCTGGTAACCAGCATTTTCTCCTTTTCCCCACAATGTTTTCTACCCTACTGGAAACAAAATTCAATTTTGTAGTCTGTAAGTGCTTTCAATTTGGATCTGTCTAACATTCTGTTGTTCTGGAAAGGGTTAAACCACGTTTTATTTGTCGTCCATTGATGCTTCTAAGTTGGATCTAGGTTCGAAAGGGGGGGTCTCATTTGCGCCCACGCATGGATTTTCTTGATACTTTGCAAGCGAATTGCCTTTGGCCTATGAACTGCAAAAATGTATTTATCTACTTCAAATAAGACATGTAGGTCTCAGGAGGGCACCTTGGGGTACTCCTAGTTTTGGCTGGTACCTGCCTTGAAAAAACTAAGTCCAAAGTTATCGAAATTCATTATTTTCCTAAAACTTTAACATGAATAGTAAAGGTACACCTTACAGAGATATTAGATACAAATTGTGCTATTATAGGTATTGACTTGACTGTTTTTTAAAAACTTGAATGTAAAAAGTATGGATAAAATTGACACTGAAATTTTCCAAACACAAAGTTCAACAAAACATTTATGGTAGTTCTAGTCTTTGTCAACCTATGAAATTGCTAGGAAAGTAGGCCCTGTATGTCTACATAATACACACAAAATTTTATAAAATTTGAAAACCGGTAACAATCTCATATTATGCATGATATGAGCAAAGGTGGTGTTTTGGACAAAAATCTAATGTCCATCTAAAATGTGTTATGGTTACCAAACACTTTCTAATGCAATAATATCGATATTTTTGCATAACTAACTATGATAAATGAAAGATTCACATACAGAAACAGACTTCTGTAAAGGTATAGCAGTAATTATACAGATATTTTCCTAAGAAAGTAGCATGTATGAAAATAAACCCCAAAAAACACCAATTCACAAATTATTTTTATTTAATAAATATTCCTTTCATCCCAAAATATATTCTACACTTCTAATTTTCAATAGGACAATCATCTGAAGAAAGTGGCTTATCATTAAAAGAGTATTAGACAGGGTGCTCCACTTTTACCATAGATATATGCATGTCTTAACAAAGACATTCAGATGACAACCAGTAAATCAATTATTATACTAATAGCAATATTGTTAACACCATCTAGATGCAACTCGTGCATACGTTAATGGTCTGGCAGTACCTGGCAATTAGTAAGGTTACCTATATCAACAACTTTGAAGTTTGAATTAAAAAACTGTCAGCAAAACATACTTGTGTCTGAAAACATATTTTATATTTTTTTATATATTTGAACATCCTTAATGATGATTTTCTTTATACATATGAATGGTTTTAACAAGAGTCATCGTGATATCAACAAATTGTTTTTCCTTGAGGTTGATACTGGCTACAAAGACTAAAAGTGATTATCAATTACATTCACTTTCCACTAAACAGAAAAGAACAAGAAAACACTTCTACATCATTATACAATACTCCTATATTTGTTAACCGTTTTCTGCAGTCATACACAATTCATTTCTTTGAACAAAGTCTGACTGTATAGCTTTTCAAAAAGTACATGTACTCATACTGGTATTTCATTGAAACTGCTTTCTTCTGTAACTCCAAAAGTCACATTTTAAACGCTAGTGTAACACTCATGCCTAAACTACTTTCTAATTGAAACATTTCATTCTGCCTTGTTGCACTTCATCAGCTAAGAGAGTAGTTTACTTATTACATGTATTTTAGTCTATGTTTTGTCATATTTGATACTAGCTTTTGTAGTTGCCAATAACTGAAAAAACATAGCTACATTAATACAGACTTAATTCTATTAAAAGTTGTTTATACATTTTTGACTTCAGCAATTTGCAGTCAAGGCTGAAGTTCACAAAAGGGTGACAGAAAAGATTAAGCATTATTTAGCTGTATTCCACTCTCTTTGGTTCTCTGAGCTTTGGTTATTCTCCTCTTGTTTATATCAGTGTTTCTTTTTCATATCAATTTACACTTTGTATTATTTATACATCAATTGGGTAATTCCATTGTGGTTTTCACACATTTTACTATTTGTAAAACTTAGGACAAGAAGTCTAATTATTTACACCTTAGTAGGTTGTTCATAGGACATCATATGGTATCATATGGAAAAGATGTATAGAATTGGCTTAATGAGAGTGAAACAAAATAAAAATCATTAATAAGTAGTGTTAAATTATCTGTTTGCACTGAGTAATAGTAAACTCCTCAGAAGTCCGCATAGGAGCAGTTTTAATAGATAACATCTGATCTATTTTCATTATCAGACTTTCAATTGAGTTTTAATATTGCTATTTTTGATTTTCTTTATGGTGTTCAACAAGGTGCTATTATTTCTGCAAAAACTCTTTTTGGTAAATAAAGCATTATCTTTTGATTGTATGCGAAGTTTCTTATACCAGAACATCGCACAAATCATAAACATGCGTAAATAAACAATAATAAAAACCCTAAAACAAAACTAAAAAAAAATGTGAATTTTACATTTTGAGAAAATTTGACCATTAAGACTAAAATTAAAAAAAGACTATGTTACCGGTTTTATTTTTTCTTGATATTTTAGGATAAGAACAAGCATATTTGTGGTCAAATTCAATATCAATTTCATAGGTTGACAAGAACTGTAACATGGTGAAAATAACAATTCAATTTGTTCAAAATATTTTACAAATGTGAAATTTGGGGGTCACTTCAATCAAAAATTGATA
This sequence comes from Tridacna crocea, assembly GCA_943736015.1. Classification (NCBI taxonomy): domain Eukaryota; kingdom Metazoa; phylum Mollusca; class Bivalvia; order Cardiida; family Cardiidae; genus Tridacna; species Tridacna crocea. Next base: position 3,196,865 of record OX031066.1, on the reverse strand, counting down.
TGGTCAATTTTGTTCAATATAACAATATAAACTAAAGGTTCATACATGATTGGAGATTAATAAGCATTATTTTAGGAACAAATTTGGTCAGCAAATCAAAAATCAGAAGGACTGTGGGCTCCTTTAATTGAGGCACACCCATTTTTTATCAAAAATTCTAAAAAATTCAAAAAATCAAAAACTGTGGTAGATGGAAGAAATTTCTTTTTAGTAATATAATCCTCATGTAATACACTACCTTCACATAAATTTTCATAAAATTCTGGGCGTGGGCAGGTCCCTATGTAAATTTCATATAGGGTGAGACCCCCCCTTTTGTCGTATGATAAAGAATTGGTACATTTCTTAATGTATTGCTCCTGTCTTACCCAAAAACAGTTAATCATTAGGCTTAGAGCGACTCACTGACCTTTTGTGGACAGTGTAGATCAAGATCAGACTGCACAGAACATGCAGCCTTATCTTTTTCCCACACTGTCCGACAATAACATGTCATTCCCCAAATCTTACTTTTGAAAGAGCAATATTTGTATTATAGTTATCACATTAAAAAATTGATTTTTAGTTATCTAGCAGGATAAGGCTAAAAAGGTGTGATCTGGCATTCTTGATTTTGCTGTTGTAGTGGTTTATGCAACAATTTTTTGTTGTCATGGCATGTCATATTCTTCAAAGATTCGACCTGTGTGCTACGACGCATCACTCCCCCATTTCTGGGGGTCATTGTAGCAATACGCACGCATATATTAGCAATGGAGAAAATGGCTTTTATCAATACGTTTGAGGAGAAATCTGGCTTGTTTTAGTTCCAAATTTCTCTAAACTGCAGATCATAGCTGAATGAATTGCACCAGGTAACGTTGTATTGAGTAAACATTTATTTTAGTTTGAAGTTCAAAGTAACGGTTCTCGCGTAGAAAAGTAGTCTAGGTCTGTACCCAGAATGCCCAAATTAGATTGATGTGTACTAGTATTTGTAGAATGCCATCTAGCGGGAGATAATGACAAAATTTGTTATTTTAAAATCTATCGGGTCAATCTTTGGACGTCATGGAACAGTACACTGACTTGAAAGTTTGTTTCACATTCAAACTCAAAATTATCCTCTATAAGCGACAAGAGATGGAACCGGCTATAAAAAAGATGAAACTGGCGACAAATAATGAAACTGGCGACAAGAGATAGAAATGGTGGCAAAGAGCGCATCTTACCGTTTTCCTATCTTCCTTCCTTTGTTGTTTCTCACAGGATACTCTCCAATATCATTGTAAAAAAAAAAATTATCAAAACCAGTTTAGCCATGCTCTGTGAAAAAGGAGCTAAATGCACCTGCGAAAAGTTTCGGCCAAGATCAGCCTGCGCAATCGGCGCAGGCTGATCTTGGACGAAACTTTTCGTAATTGGTCAATTTTCGGTATTTCCAAGGATCAATTGACCTCATCAGTAAATCAGTTGTCACAAAAAGAGGCTAGTATGGATCGATAATGGTGTAACTGATTGCTTGATTGGTACCATTAAAGGTGGGTATTTAGATTCTTCACATTACACCAAATTAAAAAAAAAATATATATATCAATGAAATTTATATGAAAAAAAAAAAAAAAATACAAATCATCAATAATTAAGAACCATAAAATTACCAAAACAATTTTTTTTCATGGTATTCCCTTAAAAGGCTACGTAGCCTCTTAAGCTATTATTATATTTTTAGATTTCCCGCCAAAAAAAAAAAAGCATTGTGGGAATGTTAAGTGACTGGTTCGTGACTAATGACTCTAAATTCCATAACATAACAAACGTTTAATTATTTTCCATGATGTCTAGAACTTAGGGCGCTATGTTTGAAGCTTCGTCTGTGTATTTCTGGTATGTAAACGAGCGATTTGCTGATGTAAAAATCGACCGTGTTTCCCTCCGGTGTCGACCTGGGCTGTGGTAAATCTCTAATTTCTCGTGTAGTCGGATGGTTTTCGACCACTGGGGTTTTATGAAAGAAAATTATAAGGCTTTGGGAGTATAAAGATAATTTTTTTGTATTTCTGTAAAATTTCCGTCCCAAAATTTGAAGGGCCGCCTTTAAGCACCGTTTTTCCGGAGCATGGCTTAAATCTACTAAGAATATCAAATTTGAGTAACATCAGGGCACATCGCAAGCTAAATATGGACGAGGAATGATCCTGCAACCATGGTTTTACAAGATTCATAATCGTAAATCTTTCTGAAACCAGGTCTCACGCAGGCAGGCAAAAAAACTTCTGCTGTTTTATTCTTGATCTATGTGTATTTCTAAATTACTAGCTTTCAGCTATCACTGACAAATTGTTGAAAGCACACAGAAATGATTCTCCAATTTGATTTATTTACGTCATTTTGTTACCATGGTTTTTACTTTCTTTTTATGACCTGAAGAAATTTTATAACTGCTACAGGATTTGATTTCATCGGAATTCAAATTGTCAACAGCATACTTAACAAAAATCAGTGACTAGATACATGTTATCATGTTTTATTACATAACCTCCCTTTTTTTGAGTTTAATATACCCATTACGAATTTTCTTTTATTATATACCTATCGCAGTGAAATCCTAGAATTTCCCAATGTAAACATCACTGGTGACGATATCAACTTTCACTTTCACTTCCTGTCGTAATTTAGGAACTACATGTACTTTTTTTCATTAAGCACTTATAGATAGTGTTAATTGTAAGTTCTATATTTTCAACCACACAATCCAACTACTTTACTCAGTTCTGTTCCTTTAAATTATGTATTGATCCGCACTATGTCCCTGATTTCGTCTCCCTATCCAAGGTATTGATTTCGACTTTCAAACGAAAAATTAAAAATAATAACGTTAATAAGGTATTTAATAAATTGAATAATCAATTGGTTACTTTTGATATGAAAAATCTCACTCAAATGCGTCGTAATCCTTTAAAAATAAACTCGTGCTGCGCACTTGTTTTTTCAACGCCTAACAACGCATCCTCGTAAGATATTTTTCATATAAAAAATAACCAGTTGATTATCCACTATTTATTTCATGCTTTCCGGTAGGATACCGAGAAATAGCAGTGAAAATATTTTTCGATCTTACACAGGTACCACCAGTGAAAATACCGATTTTCACATTCTTGTTGCCTAGGTAAATTGTGCATTCCTATCAACCAGATGGGAAATATGACGTCATATACCTTACATTTCTCACGCTTGACGTAATATTGTAATGCGTTGCTATGCGGGAGGGGTACGCCACGGGGAATAATGGAAAAGAACACGATTGGAGTTTGATAAAGCTCCTCCCAAAAAGGGTTAAAGGCATAAAAAAAAATATTTGTTTTCTTTTTCGGTGAACGATTGAAATTTATTTCATCGGGTGAACACCATCGGTAATATTTTCATGAGTGGCACATCGAAATTTATTTCATCGAGTGAACACCATTAGTAATATTTTCACGAGTGGCTGGCTGCGCCATTCGTGAAAATATTACCAATGGTGTTCACTCGATGAAATAACTTTCGATCTTTCACCGAAAAAAAACAAATATCCTCTATATCATTTTATGCTATTATATTATATACAATACACGCAAGTAGATATGCCTTAATATGAAAAAATGGGATATAACTTAACAGCTTATTAGATATCGAATAAAAAATCATACAGGAACAACCACTAACGGGAAAGCGGCTCCGATTTTTTTTTTCTCCCAGAAATATTGGAAATGGTCGACAAGGCGAATAACCGCAAGCTATATAATGGAAACAATACCCCAGCGTCTCACAATCAATAGCGGTCGTGTCTTCGTCTGCGGTTTCTCTGCTCGTATTAGTGGTGTCCGCGCAAAATTCCCTAACGACTAGTTACTCCTCGCAAAAAATCAGATAGTAGTTATCAGTGCGACTGGACGGGAAAACGCTAATCTTGGTATCAAGTAAGTACATTTTCTTTAAATACGATCTATGATCCGTCAAAAAGAAGATTGGTGCATTCATATCAGTGATGCATTATTCTAAGAAGGCCATAACTTAATCATTGATCTATATAATACATTTTGTCTTTATAATTGAATGGATCTTCAAGTAGAGTGGTCGTTGGACATGCGGAAAAATTACAAATAGCAGGACATTTCGGCCCATGTCAGCCTGCGTGAACTATGTAAGCTGACATAGCTCGATACGTTAACCCTTTCCTCAACAGTCCCTGCTTTTTACGACCTAAAGGAAGAAGCCTTTAGAAAACATTGTGGGAAAAGGAGAAAATGCTGGTAACCAGCATTTTCTCCATTTTCCACAATGTTTTCTACTGTTTTAAAACTAAGTTATAATTTTTTAGTCTTCTCCTTTTTCCACAATGTTTTCTACTCTTTTAAAACCAAGTGATAATTTTTGAGTCACATTTATTTTGTCGTCTGCAAATGCTTTCGATTTTGACAAGTCTAAAACTTTGTCGTATTGTAAAGATTTAAGCAGATTCATAAAGCTACCTTTTCACAGAGATTTGCTGATATAAAGTTAAAAGGATATGGTTGCTAAAAGGTTTATGATTTTCACCTACATATATGTTCAAAGTATTAACGAGTATATTTTGTTTGGTCAGAGTTCTCTTTTGTCCATATTTAAAGCATTTGCAAACGAAAAATTAAATGTGGATCACATGACTATAGAATTGTCTTTCAAAAAGTAGAAAACATTGTAGGAAAATTAGAAAATGGTGATTGACGGTGTTTTTTTTTTTCCCCACAATATATATTATAATAATGGCTTGTATCAAGGGAATATGGGCATTGGGACATTTGCGTAAAGTGTCGTATGGGATCAGCCAGGGTAATCCGCGCAGGCTAATCCGAGACGAAAATTTACGACTACATTAGATTTTGTCACACAGCAGGCTAGTACAAAACAGAAAATCACATTGGAACGGAAAGTGTCGTCTCGGATCAGCCTGCGCGGAGTGCGCAGGCTGATCCGACACGACACTTTACGCAACTGTCTTAGTAAACTTTTTCGCGTGTTTTTGTCCATATAGCATGTTAAATACAGTATTATCAGGCTGAGTTTTAATACCATTATCAACATTTGAAACAGTACGTTAGTTGTAGGAGTATCACTGCGGAGTGTGCACTTATCCAAACTTTCCTGAAAAATCTATTTCACAAGTACTTGTGCATAATATTCTTTTCAAGCAATTAGCTACTTTCCCACTCAGATATTTACAAAACAAGTTTAAGCTGTAAGAAAACAAAAAGTTATGTCGCAATGACTTCCATTTAGCCTCGAAAAAGATGTTTTCACAAGTACTTGTGCATAATATTCTTTTCAACCAACTTGCTACTTTCCCACTCAGACATTTACGAAACAATTTTAAGCTGTAAGAAAAGAATAAATCATGTCGCAATGACTTCCATTTAGCCTCGAAAAGGATGTCTGCCAAGCTGGGGATCTAACCGGTGACTCCCTTGGATTTTATTGGCGTACGTCACCGACTGGGTTAGGACTCGGGGCGATTTTCAATGTACAGCGTAATTTGTTGCAGACGACAAATATGGGGGTCATGCCGTGTGAAAAGAGGGGTTAAAGAGTCTGCAAAACGTATCTAGCTAGGTCAGCACTGACCTGAACCGAACCTTTTTGCTACTATCTAATTTTCTGTATGTCATGCGACAGTTCTACCTCATGATTCAGTCAGTCAGACAAAATGGAATCTATTATAGATGTATGATGATATACAATAATGTCTTGCTTGGTATTTGGAATGAATCACGGTGATTTCATTACACATTTACCACGCAATGGCGATTTCTAACGATCCTGGGTAAGAAGCCTTTGGAAAACATTGTGGGAAAAGGAGAAAATGCTGGTAATCAGCATTTTCTCCTTTTCCCACAATATTTTCTACCCTATCTCAGAAAATTTGCGTTAGTTGAGCCATAATAAAACTGTCATCCGCAAATACTTTTAATTTTGATAGGCCTAAAATTTTGCCCTGTGGTGAAGGGTTCAATCCCCTTCTGTAGATAAAGGCTCATAAATTATTGCTCAAACAATGAAATGTCTCCAGACAATAAGATTTTCTCTTTTTGGAAAAGGAGAACATGCTGAATGCAAGCGTTTTCTCCTATTTTCATAATGTTTCCAAACACATTTTTTTCTCAGAGTCGTTAAACACGGATTTGTTTCTAGAGGGGGAAAGAAAGAGATAGTGTTATCAACCGAAGAGAAAGGAAAATTATCGATATCTTAAATCTCGCTTTTAGAACATTTATTACAAACTTTATTGGATAGTAATTTTGTTTGTGAAAATATTAACGATGTTAAATTTGGTTAGGGAATAAACTTAATAGAGCTGTTTTTAGAATCTATATTAAATATTATCGTTAAACGCTGGAAATACTGTCTACTAAATATACTTTTCTCTACAAACGAATAGAAGCTAGACGATTTCATGCAGCAAAAAAAGTTGCAAACATGGCGTATGGGCTGGTAAACACCTAACGCTTCTAGTGCAACCTGGAATAAAATTTCTTGTTAGTTAATTAATAAGGATTTATACTAACATAAAAACTTTGCACATTTTTAATCCACCAGCATTCCTTTGATGTCTATCTTAAAATTATACTTGAAACTTTTGTTAGTTTCCTGAAAAAAAAAAAGGATATAATTATTATCTCCCTTTGTAACGAAAATAAATGGTTTTAGATTTATAAATGATTCAAAGAAGGAAAAAAAAAAGGAAAAAGTGGATAGTAGAAACTCAAGGGTTGCTATTTCAAAGTTAATTTTTTGGGGGGAGAAATATCCCCATCTCGGACAGTGTAGACCAAAGATCTGACTGCACGTTTTGTGCAGTCTGATCTTGATCTACACTGTCCGCGATCAGCAGCCAAAAGGTTAAAGTTTGGTGAGAATATAAGAATCGGAAAAGCCCCCTTTAAACGAAACATGTCGATACGAAAACTGCAACACACGTAAACTCTGTCTCGTTCCTATCAAGTTATATTTGAACATCTGTTCATACAATTTATATACAAATGTTTAGAATAAGTGGGATTGATGCACAAAAGCAGTAAGTAAGTTTTATATACACTTGACCTCTTTCTGCATAAAACCTTGCAGTATGCGAATAGATACTCATATATGAAATAAAAAGATAGGGCCACTGTCGTCAGCGTATGATTTTGATTGCGATTTTGGCTGTGTCTTCACCTCTATACTAGTGGAGCAAAAGTATAATCTTATTAATTCTGAAAGCTTTTTGAGACGAAATTTATTTTATCTTTTTTTTAAATAACGGGGTTCATCTTCGATAGGATAGAAAATATTATAGGGTTGAATGCAGATGTTTGTGTTTTCATCGAGATATATAATGCAATTGCCTTATTACATGGTAAATAACGCCTGAAAGGCGTAAATGTTAAGCCATGTAATAAGGCAATTGCATTTTATATCTCCATGAAAACACAAAAATATGCACTCAACCCTTATAATTGCACTCGCTGTTTACTTAAATCACTTTTCGAATATGATAGAGAGAAAAAAATCACGGACAAATACGACAGTAAATACGAGTTAATTTCCTTCGCGGATACTTGGTAGAACGGGCATGAATACACAATCTATTTTAGCTTTTCACCATATTTTAGTCGAAGGCGGCCATTTTCCTGGCTTTGAAATCAATACTTTCGATGATTCATCGAACAAATTTAAGAATAAAATAATTATATAGATCTATGAACAATACAATCAACTTTCTAAACTTGAGGCTAAGCGGACGATGTGTTCTTTCGAGCGACATTTTCATAGATAATCTTTAAAGAATATGCGTACGTAGGTCGGCAGATCTTTCTCGATGAGTATCTATTCGTTGCCGATATAATTGGTCTATCCTATGTTTCTTGTAAGATACGAATCGAATGACGCCAACGTTTTGTGACCCACTTATTCACTGTATGGAAACTCTGTACGGGAAATTTCTTCGGTGAATTCAAGATGGCGGACACGTGTTATTGACAAAGTAAGTGTCGTTTAATTTTAGTCCAAACTTGTTTCAAATTGCATCCCCTACAACGAGTAAGGTACCAATCTAAAGAGCCTTGATTGAAAAATCAAGCGACTGGTAGCTTATGAGAAAACGGGAGTGCCTCTTGTCCGTAATCCCGCGCTGAACATCAATGTTTTGATGAAGTTGAAAAACTAAGCGGGAGACCGGAAGAAAACTGGCTTTATTTCATCAATAGAAAGCTAATGGTAAAAGAATGTGCCTCGATCGGTGGGGAAATGTCATACTTTTACAACTGTACCAAAATACGTTGCTTATATTTACTGATTTAGCTGTTATAAAGTTTTGAAATTTTGCATGGTGTACTCTTCGGTGCAAACCGAAACTAAACTACTGTTGGGTTGGGTGATCGGAATTTCTGTACGCTTCGGTAACAAATATGAAGTCAAAAATCTGTACGCTTCGGTGAAAACGATTAAGAGATGAAAAAAGGAAATGTACGAACAACCTACATGGGTCATTTACTTGATGTTTTTATGTTGAACTCAAAGAAACGTGATGTATAAATCCGTAACTTCGTACACTAAAATGGCTCGTTATTGAGAATTGCTGAGCAACATGAACAGAAGCATCTTGTATACATGTATATATATATATGTGCCTTTAACATAAAAATAATAAACTTAAGCTTTTTGTTTTGGTCTGACACCAAAAATGTAGAAGCCATTCATAGTATTAACTTCAAAGACGCATTATGTGAAAAGCGAAATATAGAACCGGACCTCCTCTATCATCATTTATTGATCAGGGGTCCTCCGTGGCGAAGTAGGTAATGTAGATTTTTAGTAACTTTTTGTGGATGGTGTTGGTTAGAATTCTACAAAGGACATTGGTTATGTTTGTATGTCTGTTAGAGCCCAAGCCCAGTGCTGGTGAACACATGAAGCACTTTCAGAGCAAACTTTGTGTTGATCGGACCAGAACCAGGTGGAAAGCCATATAAAGCCCAAATCAAACAATGACACATCTCTGAGCTTTGGCTTGACTTTTCAAACACTAAGAACCGGCAGTGAAAAATGCAATACAAAACTCCTTTGTGCACTGCCTAGTAGCTATAGCTCATTTTAATTTACACTGATATCGCTAAAGTGATCATTTGTTATTCTTTATACCTTAAGAGACCTTTTAAAAAAGATAATTGTATGCCTGTTGTTAAATTCACATTTAAGAATTTTGCTTTAGCATTAATTATGCGTTTTTTCATTAATTGAAACCGTCAATTTTCACACATCGATAGAACTGAGAAATTCAGCCCAGAAGAACCATAGCTCTCTTTTCATTTAGGGAAAAAAAAACCCACTAATTTCGACCTTAATTTTCAAAGTATCAAATCCTTTGACTAGAAACTCTGGATGATTATACAGCACACTCAGGTAACTTTGTCTTCATTACATCGTTTTCTGAGTTACCTTCCCTTTCTATCATCCTTTTGTAAGCATTTCCAAGGAAATTGCTCTTATTCCGTAGCTTTCATTTTAAAGCTTTTATAAGCTCCCACTTTTATGTTTCAGTTACACGGATGAGGAACTACTTTAGTGATATGTTTTTCTTCTGCTTTCAGTGTTCTACTGTAGTATTATATACATGGAACTTAATTTTTTTTTTTTTTTTTTTTTTTTTTTTTGTTACATTCTGTTAATAATATATTTTTATTTTGTTACACTTCGGCATACTCAAACAAAAGGTCTTGATCGAGGTCATCTGAATATGTTGATACATTGTAGTTTTATCTGGGGATAAGTTGTTGTTTTTTTAATTCACACTAATTTTAAACATTATTTTAAAATGGCTCATACTTTTCCTTTAGAAAGTAGGAATAACAACGAATTTTCTATCAAATCCTTACAAAGCCAGGAAACCCTGGCGTGATTCATTTTTGAGACATTATACGGTTTTAATATAACAAATAAGATATAGAGTAAATGACACAAATTGGTTTCATGCGATTGTATAAGTATTTCCTGCTGTGCGGAAAAAACATGTAACAAGTAGACTGTTCTAGCATTTTTCTCCTTTAATCATCTTCACCGAAGTGTACAGAGTTTTGACTTCATATTTGTTACCGAAGCGTACAGAAATTCCGATAACCCAACCGTACAGTGGTTTAGTTTCGGTTTGCACCGAAGAGTACACCATGCAAAATTTCAAAACTTCATAACAGCTAAATCAGTAAATATAAGCAACGTATTTTGGTACAGTTGTAAAAGTATGACATTTCCCCACCGATCGAGGCACATTCTTTTATCATTAGCTTTCTATTCGATGAAATAAAGCCAGTTTTCTTCCGGTCTCCCGCTTAGTTTTTCAACTTCATCAAAACATCATGTTCAGCGCGGGATTACGGACAAGAGGCACTCCCATTTTCTCATAAGCTACTATCGCTTGATTTTTTAATCAAAGCTCTTTAGATTGGTACCTAACTCGTTGTAGGGGATGCAATTTGAAACAAGTTTGGACCAAAACTAAACGACACTTACTTTGTCAATAACACGTGTCCGCCATCTTGAATTCACCGAAGAAATTTCCCTTACAGAGTTTCCATACAGTGTTATTAGAACATAATAAACGGTGTCGCAGCTGTTAATTTTTTTTAATATGTATTTTTAGTTTCCCACTATAACTTTTTTTCTGGTCAATAGCATTTTTTTTAACCTAATCCCCGCAATAAAAATGTTTAACTCCGTCATGAAACAAGAAACCAAGTTCATTTGCAAGATTTTTCCGTTTGTAAACACAGTGTACTAAATTTAACTCAGTGACCTTGTCTTCATAGAAATCGATCGCTGACGTATTGAATGATGTAACTTATGACGTCGACCATTGATACTCTCCATTCACTGTTGGCATAGCGTATTTATTTATTTTTAGGGTGCAAATAAAGATAAACACGCATCATTTTGTCAAAGTTTATTCGGTAGTTTCCTCTTTGCAAGTTAATTTATAGAAAAAGAAATCGATCTTTTTGCAATTGACTGATTCAGCAGTGAAACTCTAAATATAGCCCATAAACAGTTTGCACGAAATCTAAAATTAGATACTACACAACAATTTGGAAAAACCGAAAGCAGTGCTAAATTGCGTTGATCGAAAAATAACATGCAGGTTTTTTTCATCACATGACCCGATTCTGACCAATCAAAAACGATTTTGCACCATGAGTGCAATTATTATGAATAAAGGGAATTATTTTTGGATACTGGGCCAGCATTTTCTCCTTATCTCACAATGCTGCCAAAGGTAGTTTTCTTAAGAATGTGTGATTAAAACAGATACCTGGACCCGTATCCACCAACCATTCTCAAGAACGTTCTTTGTCTTATTCTTCAGAAATGTTTACATTTGTAAGTAACACAACTTCTGATTGGCTAAACCAGAGCTTGTGTTACTTACAAATCTAGAAAACCCTTGAGAATAAGACTAAGAATATTCTCAAGAAAAGTTTGTGAATACGGGCCCAGGGCATGTATTCATCAATCGTTCAGATTTTAAACTCTCGCAGTTCCTGATTAACTTATCAAAATACAGTGTTAAAGACTTCTTTCTCAGGGTCGTCAAAAGTAGGGATATAGAGAAAATTTGGGTTTTTTTTGGGGTGAAAAATCGAAATTTATTTCATTGGGTGAACACTGTGACCATCGGTAATATTTTCACGAGTGGCACAGCCACTAGTGAAAATCTTACCGATGGTGTTCAGGAGAAGAAATAAGTATCTAGAGAGTATTTGTTTTTTTTTTTTCTATGAAAGATCGAAATTTATTTAAGCGAGTGGACACCATCGGCAATATTTTCTCGAGTGGCGATTGTGTAAACGAGATGAAATAAATTTCAATCTTTCACTGAAAAGAACAAATATTCTATTTATTTCATGTTTCTTACCCTTTCTGGAGGAGCTTTATCAAAATCCAGTACAGTTCTTTTCCGTTATTCCCTCTGGCGTAACCCCCCCCCCCCCCCTCCGCATAGCAACTCATTGCAATATTACGTCAATCGTGAGAAATGTATGGTAAATGACGTCATATTTCTATATGGTTGTGAGGCATGCGCAATTAACCTAGGCAACAAGACCATGAAAATTGGTATTTTCACTGGTGATACCAGTATAAGATCGAAAATATTTTCACTGCTATTTCTCGATATCCTACCGGACAGAATGAAATACTGTGTGGTAATGGGTAAAACACCCTACAAACAATACAGACGGACAAAGAAAAAATAAACAAAGAAGGTTACTGTCATGATCAGTCTAGGACTTTATAGCCTCGCCAAATAGAAAGAAGCCTTGCTTTAGGAAACCATAAATATTTCACCACCTATATCGCGTGCGCATTTATTTGTCTTGACAGATGAAATGGGACATGCATTTTGCATTATCGTGGAATAAAATGTTGATGATTTTGACGTCTGTTATACCGATATATCCCATTCTTTTGAGTTCTCACGTAGTAAAACAGTGATTAACTCTTTACTGAACGACAAAATTTTAGACTGGCCCAAATTCGGAGCAATTGCAGACGACAAATTTAATGTTGCGCAAATTAGGATTTTTTCTTTGAAAGGTTGGAAAACACTGTGGGAAAAGGAGAAAATGCTGGTTACCAGCATTTTCTCCTTTTCCAACAATGTTTTCAAAAGGTTAATTTCTTAGGGTTTTTAAAACTACGTATTGTGTGGTAAAGGGTTAACCCTTTCTCACAGAGTATCATATTTCCACGACCCTAGATCAGCACGCCTTTGGTATCCAACGGCGCTCCCGCAAAAAGGTGATTAAAGCATTTCTGTGATGCATTTTACCAAGCAAGTCATCACATAATTATGAATCAATAAAATCCATTATGAAAAATCATTAAGGTAGAATGGTTCTTGTACATGCAAAGAATTTACAAACAGCAAAAAGAATCGACTGCAGAAGTTGACATGGGTCGACACACTGATTGCAGATGTATTAATCCTTTCCCAAACAATCCCTGGTTTTTACGGGTCAGGAATAGAAGCCTTTTGAAAACATTGTGGGAAAAGGAGAAAATGCTGGTAACCAGCATTTTTCCTTTTCCCACAATGTTTTCTACCCTATCATATAGAAAAAATCATCTTTCAGCAACTGTTAATTTGTCATCTGCAAAATGCTTTTAATTTGGTCTGGTCCAAATTTGCCGTTTGGGAAAGGGTTAAACCCACTCTTCACAGAACACAATATTATTTTCTTTTGATCAAATTTAAAGTATGTATGAACGATATATCCAATTTTGGGCAGTGAAAACCTGGCATTTCCCAGTGTAATAAATTTTGATATCATCACTAGTGACGATATCAACTTTCACTTTCACTTCCTGTCGTAAAAACTACTTTTTTTCATAGCGCGCTAATAGATAGCGTTAATTGTAAGTTCTTTATTTTTAACCAGTAGTCTCGTTTTGTTCTTTTAAATTATGTATTCATCCGCACTATGTACCTGATTTCTTCTCTCCATCCAGAGTATTGATTTCGACTTTCAAACGAAAAATTAAAAATAATAATTTCAATAAGGTATATAATAAATAGAATAATCAACTGGTTATTTTTGATATGAAAATCATCTCACTCGGATGCGTCGTAAGGCATTAAAAAAACTCGTACTGCGCACTCGTTTTTTCAACGCCTAACAACGCATCGTCGTGAGATATTTTTCATATCAAAAACAACCAATTGATTATCCTCTATATATGTCACCAAACTTTGGTGCTAATCTGACAACAGATTGTAGAGTTACAGGAAAAGTCTATAATCCTATCGCTCGACAATCTATTGAAAGAAAAGTAATATGGCGGTATTTAAATCCTAGACTGCTAAGTGAGACTTACTGACCTTTTGCGGACTGTGTAGATCAAGATCAGACTACACAGAACCTGCAGTCTGATCTTGGATCTACACTGTCCGATAAGGAGATATTCATTATCCAAAAAAGAAATTTGAAATATCATTAGTCCAGTTTGCAATATCGCCTTAAAAGTTTCATTAATGTTTTTTTTTTTCAAGCAGGGTAAGGTGTTAACATTAAAATGCACAGACACTGGTTGTCAGCAAAACAATCAATTTGTCTATGAAAAATCTGAATTTCGCGATGATCTAAACTTTCGATGTAGCCAAGGCTTTCTATTGCATTACCTGCCAGGATGTTTTAGACAGCAGACTCCATGAAAAACGTAATAGTGTCTGCCATTCAAGAATCTTTCGTTACATTGAATTTTATCTCTTAGCACTAGTGATAGTAATAAAATAGCTGTTTGGAAGAAAGATTCAAAATTGTTTGAACTTTGAGTTGTTGAGGACAATTTAGTTTGTTTTAAAGCATAATAAACAGCTTTAAGTGCATAAAAACGCCAAATACTTTTTTATTATACTGCAAAGAAATTTCTTGTGATCTCAATGGTTAACATGCCGGGAACATATAATATATCCTGTTCCCTGGCAAAAACCACGTAAAAACCAGTTTATCTTTTGATTGCCCCGTAAACATCACAACACGAGCAACACAACATCCAAAATGGCAGTGTCGATCGATCACCAGACTGCACATGTATGCCCAAACTGCACGTTTTAGAGACCTCATTTTCCAGTGACGTCAGTTTTCATTGATTTGGGGCACTCAGAAGGAAATTCTGTTTCGTCAGCATACTCGATTCGTGAGATTATACTACAGGACAATTTCGCTTAACACTGTTTTTTTTTTTGTACGGTCAGGTGGCAGGGGACGTGGAAACTTGTTCACGGCTGTGTCGAATCATGTCGCCACCTAGCCTTCTGCTCGGGGAGATATGATGAACCACAGCCGTGAACAAGTTTCCAAGTCCCCTGCCACCTGACCGTACAACTAATACTGTTTCTTTGTTGCCATAAAAATGATACTACATTTAACTCGCTATATGTCCTTCCTATCCTCTCTTTGGACAGTTTTCGAAGTTGTACTTTTGATATAATAAGATAAACAACAAACGTACTTAGCGGACTTTTTCTCCGATCACAACGCAAGCATTTGCGTCAACGAAAAAATCTCCACAGGAGTTTGCAAATTAGATCCGAGACAGTCTGACGATTTCTATGCATCTGTTCTGGAATAGGCTTAAGCCACAACAAATTGGAGTTGCGGGGGAGGCTGTATAGTTATATAGATTGATTATACAAAGGAAATTGCTGATTCATCCAAATCACGTGACCTGTGGTTTCGCGCGTAGATCTAGCACTGGCCAGTGACAATAGAAATGTATAAACCACGTACCGCAATCCCAAGAGATACCTTATCGGTTAACTCTTTACCAAACGACAAAATTTTAGACTGGTTCATATTGAAAGCATTTGCAGACGACAAAATAAAGGTGACTGAAAAATTGAAATTTGTTCTGGGAATGGTAGAAAACACTGTGGGAAAAGGAGAAAATGCTGGTTACCAGCATTTTCTCCTTTTCCTACAGTGTTTTCAAAAGGCTTCTTTCTCAGGGGCGTCAAAAGTAGAGATTGTGTGGTAATGGGTTAACTCTTTACCACACGACAAAATTTTAGACTGGTTCAAATTGAAAGCATTTGCAGACGACAAAAAAAAGGTGACTGAAAAATTAAAATTTGTTCTGGGAAGGGTAGAAAACACTGTGGGAAAAGGAGAAAATGCTGGTTACCAGCATTTTCTCCTTTTCCTACAGTGTTTTCAAAAGGCTTCTTTCTCAGGGGCCTCAGAAGTAGGGATTATGTGGTAATGGGTTAAAGGACGGAGGTATCACTCTACTTCGAACTACTTCCGGGTCACAGTAGTAAGAAATACAGTAGTTTTGCTACTGATATTGGTAATAAGCATATTGCTTCAAACTTTTATCTAAAAAGAAAATAGAAGAACCTGTCAAATGTATGTTTCTGGTGTTGATTTAACGATTTCTGTGGGACCTTTGTGCATGACAAGTGTGTCACTTCCTGGGGAAATATTTTTTGTCATGTCCATATAAAGGAACGAAGGGCTATTTTTGCAGTTGTTCCTAGCTTTTTCAGTCGTTTTTCTTTTTCATTCATATATTTAACTAATATTAATATTGTATTTTCTGCTTTTGTGATTATACCTAAGAACTACAGGACAAGATTTTTATGACGCCGAAAATTTTCTGTTTTGGTCACATTATTTTCGCATTTACCTATGATCCATTTGTTGTGAAAAGGTGACTGCAAGGGTGATCTGGAACGATCTTTTTTAATGCTTGTCAATTTTCTATTTGTGAAAGAACAAGTCTAAATCAGTTGTTTATGGAATTATAATGTTTTGATCACTCTCTGACAGAGGTACATTTAACTCGTTACCAAACGACACAATTCTTAGTCTTGTCTAAATCGAAAGTGTTACGGGAGACCACTCCTTCCTGCATGGCATTCTCCCGATTTAAATACAATACCTGGCTACTGCGTCAGGGAGATATCTCTTTGGCTCAGTGGTTAGGGTATTGGTCTTGTGTCCGGGAGTTCCGGTGTTCGAATCCCGCTCCGACCCTTATTTCTGCCATGCATTTATTCATTTGTTTCTTTGTTACGGACTTCGTAAGAAAAGCATTTGCAGACGATAAATGAAAATGACTGAACATTTGAAATTTGCTTTGTGAAGGGTAAAAAACATTGTGGGAAAAAGGAGAAAATGCTGGCTACCAGCATTTTCTCCTTTTCCCACAATGTTTTCTAAAGGCTTCTTTCTCATGGTCCCCAAAAGTAGGAATAATGTGGTCATGGGTTAATACCCTTTTGAAAAGGCGCGACTACCACATCTTATTCAACTTTTAATACTGCTCGTTATCCATGATGTTCTCTTGTGCTTTTGCCACAATGCTCAGATTTGTGATCATGGTTTTAAAGTCCAGTCTCTTTTTGCCAGAATGTTTTCACATGTACATAATTATATAAATAACCGTATAATTTGAATTATTCATTTTTTACTAGCACAGTTTTACAGAGAGGTAATGAGTTTGAGAATAAATGACCGAAAAAAAATTGGCAAAAGATCTAGGTCGGTCTGGCACACGAGCAAGATTTTTTCCCTGAAAAATTAAGGTGAATTTTTACGTCTATAAATTAAAGCTATTCGTACGCCTAATTGCACGCAATGCAATCACGCCCTGTTATATTTCCTTTGTTTCTGTTTGCATAAAGTTTGTTTAGGGCCCTATAACAGTTATCAATAGGATTATTTAACCTTTGTCAGACAGATTAGGTCACGTGGTAGAGTGCGAGAATTATAATCTTAGGATACTTCAAGTTATGGGTTCGAACCATATAGCTGGCCAAATTGAAATTACCAATACTCTTTCGAATGACACTTTAACTGTTAGGCTGCTAAGTGCGACCCCCTGACCTTTTGCGGACAATGTAGATCATAATCAGACTGCACAGAACGTGAAAGCTGATTATGGATCTACACTGACATATCCGATAAAGAGAAATTCATCTTCGCAAGCCAAGGCTGACGATTCACTACGTTACTCTACCCTTGGCGGATCGAGCTTGATGTTTACATTCCCCGATACGCTTTTTCATTAGATGCAGCCAGCTCTAACTGCAACGAATGAAATCGCTCGTAGCATTTCATCTTTGATAAAAATAGAATAAGGTCGCTACCTTTTGAATAGAAGGTAAACATGGAAACCCACGTGGATATCTGCTTATCGCTTCATGTGTATTCGTAAGCGGTTTGTAAAACGATATTTCATTGGCTTTTAGAAATGTGATGTAAAGGGGGGTAATAACCAATATCCAATAGAGGGTGCATCGCAGGAATCTCGAAATCGGGCTCAATCAGCCAAGGTAAGATCCACGTAGTGATCGTTAACTTGGCTCACGAAGATGGGAGAAATCTTTCTCCAAAATACTAGTATTTATTTCATGCTTTCCGGTAGGATATCGAGAAATGGCAGTGAAAATATTTTTCGATCTTACACTGGTACCATCAGTGAAAATACCGATTTTCACGTTCTTGTTGCCTAGGTAAATTGCGTGTGCCTAACAACCAGATGGGAAATATGACGTCATATACCTTACATTTCACGCGCTTGACGTAACGTTGCTATGCGGGAGGGGTACCCCACGGGGAATAAGGGAAAAGAACTGTACTGAATTTTGATAAAGCTCCTCCCAGAAAGGGTTGAAAGCATAAAATAAATAGAATATTTGGTTTTTTTTTCGGTGAAAGATCGAAATTTATTTCATCTCGTGAACACCATCGGTAATATTTTCACTCGTGGCTGCGCCACTCGTGAAAATATTACCGATGGTGTCCACTCGATGAAATAAATTTCGATCTTACACCGAAAAAACAAATATCCTCTATAACTTTAGAAAAGCAAAAATTAGGTTTTTACTATCGAATCGACAATTTCAATTTAGTTATTCAGAAAGCTTAGTATCTTGGTCCATTATGACGGTGCTATGCATATAGCACCATAAAGAAGCATGCGTTACTTAGGATGGAGTTTCTCAAGTGTAGGCCTACAATGCGCTGTCTAAAAACAAGCCCTCGACGGCCTTGGCCCATACGAGCAACTGTCAGTGATGATGAATAAACTTAAAGTCAGATGAGCCTTTATGCTTTAGAGTACTCGCGCAGAAGACATGAGAATTACTAGTCGTTTATATTTTGCTGCAAGTCGGAAGCTAAAGTCTTTACCAAACAATGTTATGGGTGTAAAATAATGGGTACATCTGTGGAAGATTGTATGAAACGTCGGAAAAGAGGAGGATGCACAAGGCTTTTTTCTCCTGATGGCAAAAACCAGAGATTGTTTGGTAAAGGGTTAAGAAGACTCCAAAAATAAAAAGGGGGAGAAGAGTGGGGGGGGGGTGTTAAACGATTACCTATTTTTGTCACAGTTCTTATTCTGAGGTCCACTTTGAAGTCATTATCTTGTCATTTCGATTCATTTCTACCTGTCAACCCCGGTCCAAAAAACTCCGATATACTTCTTCTTCTTCTTTTGATTTTTTCTTTTCTTCTTCTTCTTCTTCTTCTCCTCCTTTTTCTTCTTCTTCTTCAATCGTGCTTAACGCCTTTTTCAACTTTTTTTAAAGTTATATAGCGACAGCTAGTGCTCCTATCCATGCTTTCCTGGAGTCTCTTTTACCAGTAATACGCACAATTTTCTTTCCCAGCCACTGGCTGCTTTCCCACATAACGATCGTTGAAACAAGGGTCAGCGGAGGGAGAGGAATGAATCCTCTCGCAATGACTATCATCAACCCTCGGAAAGAAATTGGCTGAGCCCGGGATCGAACCCACGACCACTTGTTCTCAAGTCCTGTACCCTACCGACTAATCTACCGGGGCTCGGTTTGTCTTCTCTTTACCAAACGATAAAATTTTAGACTGGTCCAAATTGAAAGCATTCGCAGATGACGTAACTCAAAAACTGAAATTAGTTTCGAACAGGGTAGTAGAAAACATTGTGGGAAAAGGAGAAAATGCTGGTTACCAGCATTTTCTCCTTTTCCCACAATGTTTTCAAAAGGCTTCTCTCCCAGGATCATAAAAACCACGGATTGTTTGATAAAGAGTTAACACATCCTTAATCTCTGGGGTTTTAATACTTATCGTACAAAATACGATAAAGGAACTTTCAAGCCGATGATATTTATCAGAGTGATGCTGTTTCAAACATATTTTCCTGGTGACAAATATCGGACAGTGTAGATTCAAGATCAGACTGCACGTTCTGTGCAGTCTGATCTTGATCTACACTGTCCGATATAGGCTTCGCAGCTTAAGGTTTAAGTTGACTGTATTTTAAGCTGTGGGCAGTGATTGAGTTTATATTTTTTGACTCAGTTAACAAAGTAACTGCTTCCGTTTTGCATTGTTAGGCTATCGATCGATCCAGTGTCTATATGTTCAGTCTAACGTCACGTTCAAACCAATTTTCCTGACTCGAGATTTTTCCCGTTGTCTATTTAAATAATTATTCGCCTTGTTGCCTTGCTTATTTATGCTGACATTCCTGGCAAATAATATTTTCTGTGGAAATTCTATCCGTGCTCACGGGGCCCCTTTTACCTTTTTTTGTGTTGTCATGGCAAATGTCGTCTCGGATCAGCTTGCAAGGTCCGTGCAGGCTAATACAAAACGACAATTCCCGTTTTCATGTAATATTCTGTTTTTCGCAAGTCTATTGGAGCACAAAACCTAATGTTGTCGTAAAGTGTCGTCTCGGATTAGCCTGCGCGGACTGCGCAGGCTAATCCGAGACGACACTTTACGCAAATGTCCGAATGACCCGTTTCGTGTGTTGCAAGCCATGTATTCTTTTGCTCTACTCTATTTTTGCAGTCTGTATCATTGCTCTTACTAAATTAGGGGGAGGGGGGGGGGAGAGGTATTTCCTTCTACAACACCGTGTTTTGGCTTTTTGACAATGGGTTTAAAAATGGAAGACATTATACAAATGTGATTAAGTAGATCGACAATGGAATACAAGAGTTAAGTACTGACAAATTGAACCATGTTCTATAAGACAGGGTTCAATGCATTCACCAAGATCACCCACCCATGTCATTTTACGCATCCTAGGGAGTGTGTTACTTGAAGACTGTCGTGGTATAAACCACAGGAATTTGCCATTTTATAATGAAATATATTAATATATATGATAAATTGTGAAAAAACACTTCCCCATACATAAAGAAACACAAGGAATGCAACGCCTCGATTACCTGCGACAACACGAAAATATCCTACCCACCAAAAAGTACAAAAAAGAAACGAAGAGTGATCATAATTTCCTTTACCTTAGTAACAAATAACACCAAAGTATACCTGTGACATTCAGCGACCCCTAAGCATTTTCTTTTTTTTCTCAAATTTTTTTCAAAAGGCAGACTCCTTCTTCAGGGTCGTTAGAAAACAGGGATTGTTGGGTAAAGGGTTAACAAGCGTGCTTTTTAAATCATTCGCTGCAAATTTGTTTAATGGATGTAAAGAGCCAAGCACCAGATGCCAAGAGCAATCTGTGATCGATTACGTGCCACCACCTTTTACCTTGTCGATGACGGATACTTGTAAACCCATTATACCTTTGTAGCGCCACAAGCGTAAACGGAGGCTTTGCAGACGCAATACGTATAGATCCAACTCAGAATACACTAAACGTGTGACCTTGGTTTGATGCCTAGCTCGGCCGATTTCTTTCGGAGGACTGGTGATATTCATTGTGTCACCGAGAGGGGTTCGATATATACATGTAAGCACTTGAAACCTGCCTTGCTGTTGAGATAACTTTTACAGCGATGCGGTTTGGTGTATTTCTCTCCGTGATAGATAAGCAACGTGTATTATTAGGTTAGTGCCTGGATGGATGACCAGGTCGTTGCAGGTTACATTTGGTGGCAGAGGTGGGATAATGACAACTGCCGGACTGGAGTTGCCCTACCCATGTATATTCCCCCTGGTGTTTCTGTATATACATGCTTGTATATAGGTCTCGGATTCGAGACCTCTCAAAGGAGGGAGTATTTTCGCGGAGAGGAGTTCGATATATAAGCACTTGAAACCTGCCTTGCTTTTACAGTGATGCGGTTTGGTGTATTTCTCTCCGTGATAGTTAAGCAACGTGCATTAGGTTAGTGCCTGGATGGGTGACCAGGTCGTTGCACATTACAATTGCAATATAAGATTCATTCCTCTCATACCGTTGACCATTGCTTCGACGATGGTTGTGTGGGAAAGCAGCCACTGCTTTGGAAAGAAAATTGCGCAGAGTACTGGTAAAAGAAACTCCAGGAAAGCATGGTTAGGTGCACTGACCGGCGTGATATAACTGAAATAATGTTGAAAACGGCAGTAAACGCCTTAGAATGGATCAATGAATCTCACCATGGATCTACGAGGTCGTATTTCTTCTGCGTTTTTCGGTCAAGCCTAAATGACAGGCATCTTTTAACCCGTTACCGCGCAATCCCTACTTTTAACACCTATTTGAAAGAAGCCTTTTTGAAAACATTGTGGCAAAAGGAGAAAATGCTGGTAACCAGCATTTTCTCCTTTTCCCACAATGTTTTCTTCCCTTCCTTAAACAAATTTCAATTCTTTAGTTACATTCATTTTGTCGTCTGCAAATACTTTCAATTTGGACCCGTCTAAATTTTGTCGTTTGGTAAAGAATTAAGTCGAGCAGACTTGATTTCCTTCCGCCGACAGACGTCGAGTTTAGACGTCGGCTCGGAGAGAGTTAATTATATGTGTGCATTTAGGATAAAAATAGATACGAGCCATGCTCTTTGAAAAGGGGGTTTAATGCATTTTCAACAGAATAATGACCCACAAAGGCTGACCAGTGTGAAAAAGTTTTGGTATTGGTCAATGTTCTTCTATCAATGGGCTAGCCATCTTCGCGAGCCAAGTTTACGATCACTACGTGGATCTTACCTTGGCTGATTAAGCCCGATTTCGAGATTCCTGCGATGCACCCTCTATTGGATGCTGGTTATTACCCCCCCCCCCCCCACTTTACATCATATTTCTAAAAGCCAATGTAATATCGTTTTACAACCGCTTACGAATACACATGAAGCGATAAGCAGAAATCCACGTGGGTTTCCATGTTTACCTTCTATTCGAAAGGTAGCGACCTTGTTCTATTTTATCAAGAATGAAACGCTACCAGCGATTTCATTCGTTGCAGTTAGAGCTGGCTGCATCCAATAAAAAAGCGTATCGAGGGAATGTAAAAATCAAGCTCGATCCGCCAAGGGTAGAGTAGCGTAGTGAATCGTGAGCCTTGGCTTGCGAATATGTGGGCTAGCCTTACTCTTGCTTCAGTGCAGTATAAGATCAAATAGATTTATGGTTCAAATATGACTTTCTTTGTACGATGCATTAAGGAGATGCATAAATTTGCTAAAGCACGTCTTATAGAGATCATCTTAGTTAATCACATTCACAAATATTAGAAAGAGGAACCTAATTGTCGTTTGATTTAAGAATTGATTGAGAAGGTAATATGTTAACCCTTTACTCCATAGATACTCATTTCAACACATTGCTTGTAGGAGCCTTTGGAAAACATTGTGGCAAAAGATGAAATTGCTCGTCACGAGCAATTTCACCTTTTGGCACAATGTTTTCTATGCTATCAAAAGGTGTCATATACACATAAGAAACAGCTTCATCCTTGCTGTTATTTAGGGTCAATTAGAGATACCATACGAATGCCTTATGGGGCAAAGGGTTAAAGCCCCATGTCCTCTTCGTATTTTCTCATTTAGTTTACATTTTCCCAATGCGCAAACCTATCATTATCAACCCTTTACCAACCAATCCCGATTTGTAACCAACATTACAATTTGAACAGGTCTAAAACTTTGTCGTATGACAAAGAGAAAAAGAAAAAAATATCTAAGGAATCGATAATTAGCAAACTGGTAATGCGGGGTCATGTAAAAGGAGAATCTGTCGTGAAAATGGCCTAAGCTCCTATGCTATAACTGGTAGAGAGTACGGATAGATGCGTGCACAAAGTAGGAAGTAAACAAAATGTTGGTAACAAAGATTGAGTTGATAAGCTGCATCGAAGCGAGTAAAGGAAATGGTTTGGGGTAAATATACTTTGTGCGTGCTTTCTTAAAGACTGTGATATCACTGTAATTTTCAAAATACGTCACATTTCATTAAAAAAAATTCGGATCTTCCTTTGGAATATGCATAATGAGCATTTTCTCTATTATCTATAAATAAACTTTTCGGTAAAGTAAACAGCGTTCTTATACTCTATGCCTTTTCTGATAGTATTGTCTTCGTCTTTAACAGCATGCTTTAATGTCTGTTGCCATTTTCTTTCAATCAAAGAGGGCATGGGATTTTTACTCCTTACAAAACAACAAACTGTTAGACAGGGCGATATCGTCAGCCTTTACAGACAACAAACCGTCAAACATGACGATATCGTCAGCCTTTGCAGACAACAAACCGTCAGACATGGCGATATCGTCAGCCCTTACAGACAACAAACCGTTAGACAGGGCGATATCGTCAGCCTTTGCAGACAACAAACCGTCAGACAGGGCGATATCGTCAGCCCTTACAGACGACAAACCGTCAGACAGGGCGATATCGTCAGCCTTTACAGACAACAAACCGTTAGACATGGCGATAACCGTTAGACAGGGCGATATCGTCATCCTTTACCGACAACATACTGATAGACAGTGCGATATCGTCATCCTTTACCGACAACATACTGATAGACAGGGCGATATCGTCAGCCTTTACAGACAACATACTGATAGACAGGGCGATATCGTCAGCCTTTACAGACAACAAACCGTTAGACATGGCGATAACCGTTAGACAGGGCGATATCGTCATCCTTTACCGACAACATACTGATAGACAGGGCGATATCGTCAGCCTTTACCGACAACATACTGATAGACAGTGCGATATCGTCAGCCTTTACCGACAACATACTATTAGACAGGGCGATACCGTCAGCCTTTATCTACAACAAACCGTCACACAGGGCGATGTCGTCAGCCTTTAGAGACAACAAACTGAGTCTTAAATGATGGGATTTGTCTATAAAAGGATAGAAAGATTTGTGAAAAAAGAACAAAGTACTGGTTAGCAGCATTTCCTTCTTTTTCACAATGTTTGCAAAAGCTGTCTTACAAGGAACTGTTTAGAGTTGAGATTAACCAATATCCTGCAACATAACTAACACGAAATTATCGATTCGATAGTAAAAACCCATGTATTCCTATTTTAAAAGTATCATTTGAGAGATAAAATCTCCTGATCGGACAGTGCAGACTCAAGATCAGACTGCACGTTCTGTGCAGTCTGATCTTGATCTACACTGCCCGCAAAAGTTCCGTTAGTCGTGCCTAGTACCCTAAGGGTTAATTGGTGAGGGGTTGTACAACAAATTTCTCAGAACGATCCGTGATCGATTAAGTGCTGCCTTTTTTACCACGTCTGCGCAAGGATACGTTACCATTTTCGTCACAATCAAATAAGATCAGCGCTAGATATCTATAATGAAATCTGGTAAATGAGAAAATAAACCGCGGACTGTTTTATGTCAAGATCTCACATCAGCACCAGGGAGTATAGAGACGGACATTTATCTTGTAAACTGTAACAATCTTGGTCATTCATTAAAGCACCCCCAGAACATACAGGTACATAATATCGACGGTATATAAGTAGCAAAGCAGTCAATGGTTTAAAGTGGGTATTTAGGTTTTTCATATCACTACAAAATTAAGAAATATATATATCACTGAAATTTATATGAAAAAACAATATAAATAATTAATAATTAAGAATCATAATGTTACAAAAAATCTTTTTGGGGGTGGTATTCCCGTAAAAAGTTACGTAGCCCCTTAAGCTATTTTTAGATTTCGCGCCAAAAATCAAAACAAGCATTATGGGAACGTTTAGTGACTGGCATGTGACTAATGACGCTTAAATTCCATAAAAGAACAAATATATAATTATTTTTATAATGTCTTCTTCGGATGCTATGTTTGAAGCTTCGTCTGTGTATTTCCGGTTTCTAAATGAGCAAGGCGCTCATGTAAAAATAGACAATGTTTCCGGTCGGCATCGATCTTGGCTGTCGTAAATCTCTAATTTCTCTTGTTGTAGTGTGGTTTTCGACAACTTCTATTTTATGAATGATAATTATAAAGCTTTAATGGGAATATAAAGATTACCTTTTTTGTATTTTTGTAGAATTTTTGTCCCCAAATCTGAAGGGCCACCTTTAAAGATAAATTTGTGCGAAGAACTGGTCAAATAAACTCCTGAAAATCATGTATAGGTTCAATGGCCGTTACGATATAATGGAACATTGTTGAAAACAGCGTGCAGCACGATTAACCCTTTACCTGATATGCCAATTTGAGGCTCTTCCATTTCAGCAGCAAATAAAGATACGTCAAAAATACGGACAAATGAGTATACAAACATCTGATTGAGTGGAAAACATTGTGGGAAAAGGAGAAATTGCTCGTCACGAGCAATTTCTCCTTTTCCCACAATGTTTTCAAAAACTGTCTGTTATTGATACGTCAAAACGAGTATCTATGGAGTAAAGGGTTGAATGATTTAAGCACACGTGTCTTTGTCGTTATAGAGAGAAATGGATCTTAAGAAAAGCTTGTAGAAAATAGTAGGTCATCGGAAAGGCTCGATCGAATCACTTTGTAGCAAATTTCTTTTCGTGACAGTTACATGCAACCTGTCAAGGTAGCTGACTTGTACAAGCTGTTATCATTTACTGAGAATTCCTTAACAAGCAGACCGCTATTCCTCGCCTAACATTTGGGTGGACAAAAGATGAAACATATTGTAATATAATAATTTGGACTATTAAATTACCTGAACTAGGACGATCGAATGGTTGGTCGGTTGAATTGGGGTTTAACGTAACTTTAACAGCTAAAGTCATATCATGGCGGTCGGTGACGCACATGTGTTTCCTGGCTTTCTCACACCGGTACTTATACTACTTTCTTTCCAACGCTACCAACTACTTTTCTCAAATTTTTCAGCAGAGGTGAGAGGCGAAAATACGTCGGAAAGGACGATCGAATCCGTGTCATATATAATTATGGGTTTATCTGTTATTCTGGCAAGTTAAGAGCAATGAAAAAAACATTTTTCGATTCGAACTATTTTTGCAACGTCCTGTAAGTTGCACGGACACTGATTGCATAGTAGCTGAAAAACTTGAACCGTCTTTGTATCTATGATTAAATCTAGTGATGACATGTAAATGAATGCAACGAGCAAGTTGCTAGCATGGCTTTCTCAAAATGTAGTTCTGTACAATTTATTAAATCAGCAAGAGACATGCACTGCTACACGTTTACATATGCAAATAATATTGAACCAAGTCAGCCTGCGCCGTTCCCGGAGGCTTACCGGAGTCAAAAACTTTTGGTGTTTGTGCAAATTTTGTATATCACGACACCATCCTTAACTCTGTACCAGACGACAAAATTTTGGACTTGTCTAAATTGAAAACATTTGCAGACTACAACATAAATGTGAATCAAACAATGAAACTTTATTTGGAAAAGGTATAAAACATTGTGGGAAAAGGAGAAAATGCTGGTTACCAGCATTTTCTCCTTTTCCCACAATGTTTTCAAAGGCTTTCTTTCTCAGGGTCGTTAAAAGTCGGGATGGTGTGGTAAAGCTTTAATCATAATTGTGTAAGATCTTAGACAAAATGGATCCATGTTGTGCCACGTCTTGCTTGCTTTAATGCATTACAAAGATTCATTTAACCCTTTCCCAAACGGCAAATTTTGGACCAGACCAAATTCAAAGCATTTAGCAGATGACAAATTAACAGTTGCCAAAAGATGATTTTTCTACATGATAGGGTAGAAAACATTGTGGGAAAAGGAGAAAATGCTGGTTACCAGCATTTTCTCCTTTTCCCACAATGTTTTCAAAAGGCTTCTATTCCAGACCCGTAAAAACCAGGGATTGTTTGGGAAAGGTTTAATCCCTTTTACCAGACAGTTGCTCAGATATCAAAATATCATCTTCATGCATTTATTTGTCTTCCTACAATTGGGAATCCTCTAGTCATACGATGTCCTTGCCGGTGTTATGTTCCGTACAAGTTAACGTGTATTTTTGAAGGTCATTTGTAACAATTAAATCATCGGCAACATTACCATAAAAAAGTCATAAAAATGTTCATGTCTTGTTTTCAAGAAAAACAAAGCTTAAATGTTCCTCTCAATTTCCTGAATTCTAAGAGATCTGTTCGATTCGAGTCGAGGCCTGATTGAATTAATTCTTTACTGCGAGACAACATTTTGAACTTGTCTGTTTAAAAAGTTCTTGTGGACGACAATAAAATGTTTAAATGACATGATTTATTTTTGAGGGGGTAAACATCACGATGGGAACAGGAGAAATGCTAGAGCTGAGTATTTTTTTTTCTTTTTTCATAATAGACTATGTCCAAAAAGCACCTATATCACAGAAGTGTTAAAACACAGGATTGTTTGGTTAACCCTTTACCCCATAAGGCATTTCTATGGTATCTCTAATTGACCCAAAATAACAGCAAGGATGAAGCTGTTTCTTATGTGTATAATGACACCTTTTGATAGCATAGAAAACATTGTGACAAAAGGTGAAATTGCTCGTCACCTTTTGCCACAATGTTTTCCAAAGGCTCCTACAAGCAATGCGTAGAAATGAGTATCTGTGGAGTAAAGGGTTAAGGGTGAGATATTTAACGGCTCTATCCTAGTTTAATTTGACAACCAGATTTCATTACTTCAAACAAATCAATGAGCGGTCCCTCAGCACTCTTCACTTTTCTCCGTTTTTTTCTTTTTCGTTATTGGCTTAGGTGGCTTTCCCTTGTAGAAGCCTAAGTAAATTTTAAAAGATATTATTAGAAAACAAAATCTCACCAAAATTACACAAAGGCTTGCAGGTGTGTCACATGATCAATGACAAGTGGTCCATTATGTGGGATCGTAACAGGTATATAAAGTGACGTCACATCTGGTCTCATAAAAAAAGCCTTAGATTTCGATTGCAAAATGGTCATCGTGTTATTCAAACGTCAGAAATGCATTTTGTTTTTCAAATCTAAGTGGCTAGTTTGTTTGGTTTAAAAGAAAGAAACCTACATTTGATAGTATTTTTTTCTTTGTTATATCGTCCTTTATATATTGATAGGCCCTTTGAAAGTTGTACTTGTCTAGTCTTGAAAAGAACCAGAAATAAATGACAAATTCCATTTCATTCTTGTTTGCAAACATTTCAAGACATACGTCTAACATGAATCCATTTTGAAAAGAAGACATTATTCTAAGGAATATTGCCTGTTTAAAGTCTAAATAAAGTCAAAATGAACAAAGAAAATCCATTTTGAAAAGAAGACATTATTTTAAGGAATATTGCCTGTTTAAAGTCTAAATAAAGTCAAAATGAACAAAGAAAAAAACTGTTTATAAAATAAATGCAGATTTCATGGTTAACCCTGTAAAAATATGGCGATCATTATGACTTTCACGATCTGTAAAAATGCATTTCGTAAACGTTTAGTCAATGGCAGAAAAAAGAATTTTGAAACTAGAACAAATCGACCATGCCGCATTATCTGTTTATCTACACCGATGATCGCCGACAATTACCCGACTTTTCGTCGTAATTGACCGCAGTGACGTAATAGTGAGGTAATAGTGACGTAAACGACACTTGATCATTCAACGCGTCGAAACAAACCCTTCATTCACTTGATTGTTTTGTCCCATTCTAGGCTTGAAAAACGTGAATTTATCGACATCGAAAACAGAAACGACTACACAGGCTGACCATTCCTTATTTATTTATCATTAATACAGGAGGAGTTTACTATATCGAAATAAGAAAAAAAGTTCAGAATGAGCAATCTTGCTTTCCGATGACATAATATTGGAATTATAAATAATAATCTGGTGCACTACGTCATGTAGCATTAATGAGATGCAATGTTATCACGTGACGTTCTCGAAGACCTAGTTTGAATATACACGAACGATAACGAAGGTTGTCTCAATCGATGGCGTCCCTTAGATCGACAGGATTCTCCTTGCATTTTTGCACACGGTTATCAAGGCATCCAATGCAGTACCTGACACTTGCTAGTTTTCTACAGTCTTATGTGTGTCGTGATAGGTTATCCGATGTATTTCCAAGTTATGAACGGCGAAAATTACCTATTTTTGGACTTTACTGTTGCTGTAATCTAATAAATGGTTTAAATACCAAAACCTGGACGATTTTCGTCAATTCAAATAAATCATCTATTATGCAACGATGCTACGGAATCTATGTACACATGTATATGGGTAACTTAATTGAGATCCGAGGTTAGTCAGTTTATCTAGAGAGAAGTGTTTTACCGCAAACTTATGATCCAACAGACAGGGCAATTTACACAGAAATCTGATATAAAAACATAGACTAGTAGATGTATTTGTCTATATAGTATTAAACAGATTGGAGATTACAGAAGACAAGGACAAAATGGCTTCGAAGTCCATGTTCTTATCCTATAGCTTATTCATCAGAGTTATGCTTTACTTTTGCACATTCATAGGTTTCATTTTTATAGTTATAGATTTGCAGGGGTTCAATAACACTTTATCAAACGACAAAATTTGGACCAGTCTAAATTGAAAGTGTTTGCAGATTAATTAAAAAATATGACTGAAAATCTGAAATTTAAATAAATGTGACTAAAAATTTAATATTTGTTTTGTGAAGGGTAGAAAACATTGTGGGAAAAGGAGAAAATGCTGGTTACCAGCATTTTCTCCTTTTCCCACAATGTTTTCAAAAGGCTTCTTTCTCAGGGTCGTTAAAAGTCGGGATTGTGTGGTAATGAGTTAAGGATCCATTAACACTTTTAGCGCCAAAGGTAAAAACAATGGGTTTTGAGGCTTGCATATACTTAGGTCAGACTGCATAGAACGTGCAGTCTTATCCTGGATCTATATCGTCAGGTAATTCCGTCAAGTCCAAAAAACCAATTCTTTCTTTAGAAATCGCATGTGTCCAGATAAATACTTTCCATATGATGGTATTTTCACTGATCGAAATAAGTCGGGTTTTTTGTGCCTGCTCTCGTAAGAGGGCATCTTCGCGAGCCAAGGTTACGATCACTACGTGGATCTTACCTTGGCGGATTGAGCCCGATTTCGAGATTCCTGCGATGCACCCTCTATTGGATGCTGGTTATTACCCCCCTTTACATCATATTTCTAAAGGACAATGTAATATCGTTTTACAAACCGCTTACGAATACACATGGAGCGATAAGCAGAAATCCACGTGGGTTTCCTTGTTTACCTTCTATTCGAAAGGTAGCGACGTTGTTCTATTTTTATCAAAGATGAAATGCTACCAGCGATTTCATTCGTTGCAGCTAGAGCTGGCTGCATCCAATGAAAAAAGCGTATCGGGTGAACGTAAAAATCAACCTCGATCCGCCAAGGTAAGATCAACGTAGTGATCGTAAACTTGGCTCGCGAAGATGGTAAGAAGGGGGGTTTATTTCATCTCAGAGATGCATTTACCAAATATGGGTTTGGAATCCATAAAGTCCATATAATCTAAAAATAGACTTGACCTGGTGATAGAACGGTTCTTTAACACGCAGAAAATGATTGACAAATATCAAATATCAGCCTGTGCAGGCTGCCGAGAGCCGACACTTTTAACTCTTTACCAAATGAAAATATTTTAGGTTTGTCCAAATCGAAAACATTTGCAGACAACAAAAATAAATATTCTGAAATTTTGAAATTTGTTTTGTGAAGGGTAGAAAACATTGTAGGAAAAGGAGAAAATGCATTTTTTCCTTTTCCAACAATTTTTTCTAAAGGCTTCTTTCTCAGGGTCGTCAAAAGTAGGGATCGTGTGGTAATGGGTTAACAGATACATTTAGCTCCCCCACCCCCCTTGGAAGACCATGGGTCATATATCTGAGGGAATCAACCAGAAATTGCATGGACATAAAACTCAGACAACAAATCATTCGTATGACAGACATTGATGGTCAAGACCGGTTATTCAAAGCCGGACATTTAATAATTACAAAGGCAAATAAACTGTCTGGTCAGATTTACGAATGTGATCGTCTGGAGTTACGTTCTATATATCAAACCCAATAATTGCCCTGGCAATTTAACCACAAACACTTCTTTTTCTCGTAACTTCTTTCAGTGGGAAATGTATGACCTCGAACTATTTCGACGAGGGTGTGCAACATGAGAAAAGGGACAGTCGGACATCTGCGTAAAGTGTCGTCTCGGATCAGCCTGCGCAGGCTAATCCGAGACGGCACTTTACGACTACATTAGATTTTGTGCTACAGTAGACATGCGCAAAACAGAAAAGTGCACTAAAACGGAAAGTGCCGTCTCGGATGAGCCTGCGCTGACTGCGCAGGCTGATCCGAGACGACACTTTACGTAGATGTCCGAATGTCCCTTTTCACATGTTGCAGGCCAATTATAACACGTTCTGCTGAATCCACTGAAATTTTATTTGGTAGGTTTCGTTTTCTGCGCATGTCATATTCTTCGAAGCTTCGACTGTCTTATATGACGCATCACTAGCCCCGAAAGCGGGCTGACTGTAATATTACGCTCTCTAGAGTAGCAATGTAGAAAATAGCTTTTATGAGTACGTTTGAAGAGAAATGAGACCTACTTTAGCTCTAGATTTCTCTAAACTGCTGATCATAGCTGAGTGAAGTGCACGAGGTAGCGTTTTATTGAGTTAAACGTTTATTTTAGTTTGAAATTCAAAGTAACGATTGTCGCGTAGGAAAGTGGTTCGGTTCTGTACCCAGGATGCCCAAATTAGATAGATGTGTATTTATTGAAAGCCATCTAGCGGGAGATAATGGTTAGGTTTGACTAAACAATAGGACAGTAATCTGATCCTGATCAATGCCTTTGGCCGATCCTCCTCTGTGTGACTATCATCTGTTGAGATTATACAGTAAATATATAAGATACATGACCGAATCTAAGTTAGAAGGAATTCTGATCCGACCCCATTTCTACTTCATTTACAGTGAAATACAGTACAACCTGTATTCAGAGACCACTCAAGGGAAGTACTGAAATTGGTCTCTTACAGCAGGTGGTCTTTAAATACAGGTTATATTGGTTAATGTTAGAACGGCTGTTGTATCAGAACAATGGTCTTTTAAAGCAGGTGGTCTCTTAATACAGGTAGTCTCTAACACAGGTTTAACTGTACATTTTAATTAATATTTCTTGCTAACACAAATATACATGTAATCAGATCGCATAGATTTTCGTGGACTTGCGGACTTAGGTGTAGTTACGATGTATATAGAGTACTTAGAATCTTAGCTAACCAATGAAAACAAATATTCCATTGTAGGTCAATAGTTAAACAGAGCAAAGCCAAAGAAGAGTATAAAGCTATTAGAAGCCGCATGTGTCCAGATAAATAGTTGACTTAACTCATTACCAAAAAACAGTATTTTAGACTTGTCCAAATCGAAAGCATTTGCAGAAGACAAAAAAGACTGAAATTTGAAATTTGTTTTGTGAAGGGTAGAAAACATTGTGGGAAAAGGAGAAAATGCTGGTTACCAGCATTTTCTCCTTTTCCAACAATGTTTTCTAAAGGCTTCTTTCTCAGGGTCGCCAAAACAAATAACACAAATCAAGGTTAAATCAATGGAGGTAATGGTTGTTCTGGAAATACGTCATCCACACGCAATGACAAAGATACCATTAGCAGACAGCATTACTTTTATGTGTCTTTCAATGTTCTGCAAGGTATAATCGGCATGTCTCCGTGTGTGACATCAAGCTTCGAGTAACCCTTTACCATGTGACCAGCCTCAGACTTGTGTATATTGAAAGTATTTTAAATAAAATGCAACTCACATGATAGGGTTTGTCTGTAAAAAATGTAAAACAACATTTGTGGGAATAAGAGAAAATATAGGTAAAAGCATTTTCTCCTTTTCCTACAAAAAATTTAAACGATCTTTTACCCAGGAAAAAAGATCGTTTTAGTAAATGAATAACCTGATGGAAAATCATTTTACGTATAATTTTCTCTTCTGACGTACTCAGAGAGACGTGTAAATGACATTATAGCGATATAAGGTATTGATGCGCCAGTAACCTTTTAGGGAGCAGCGTAAAATTTCATCATTAGCTTGTAGGTTGTACTCTACAATGTTACTTTGGGGTCTAGTCCATACGAAGGTGGCGTCATATTAAGAAACTTGCTTGCACAGTCGAGTGAAACCATTCTGTTTGACCCTCTGCTATTTTTCCCCTGACAAAACCAGAGTCTTTCTCACAAAAAAAAAAAGATGCCCAGTGTCCTTTGTAAGTAGGTTTAGTGATCTAAAATATCAATGCGCGAATACAGGTTTTTTGAACGGCAGAAAAATTCAGTCGTTGCTATTAGGGTTTACACTCAACAAGTTTACTTTTCGGTCTAGTCTAGGTGAACGACAACCTGGTGTCACACCAGTCATGTTTGGTACATTTAAGTACACATAAATACCACTCTCTTTGAGCTTCTGCTGCTTTTCTGTCTGACAAAGCAGATTTTTGCTGTCCATTTCTCCGATAAGTATGTCCAATGGCCTCTATAAAAAGGTTGGCTTAATGAGCAATTAACGTATATTGCATCAAAGACAACTAGACTCGGATAATCTGCGTAAATAAGTTGTCTTGTCGAGCTGTAGACCATGTTTCGTGATAAGGTTATTATACGACTACACCAAATAATTCTCAAAGAAGTAGTAAAGTTACACTCTTTTTCTCAAGAAATTGTTAAATTATTTCCACGAACAGATTTTGGACCGATCCTTTCCCATTTTTTTTTTATAAAACTATGTAGCAACAAGAGCGGCAAACTGTCGCAAGATACGCCCGTCTTACCCCAAGTTGTAAAGCTGGGGCATGCATCGGACAATTCAATTATGAAAAACAACAAAGGGCAATAACTAAAAAATTAAGCCAGCAGCAGTTATGATTCGTGTGCACTGCACTCACCCTTGATGAGATCTATCCACCCATGAAATTTCATAACCCTAGCTAGTATATAGTTTTGGAGATATGCCCCGGACAAAATTCAATTATGAAAAACAACAAAGGGCAATAACTCAAAAATTAAGCGAGCAAGAGTTATGATTCGTGTGCACTGCACTCCTGCTCAGTGAGAACTATCCACCCATGAAATTTCATAACCCTAGCTAGTATAGTTTTGGAGATATGCTCCGGACAAAATTCAATTATGAAAAACAACAAAGGGCAATAACTCAAAAATTAAGCGAGCAAGAGTTATGATTCGTGTGCACTGCACTCTCCCTCTATGAGATCTATCCACCCATGAAATTTCATAACCGTAGGTAGTATAATTTTGGAGATATTCACCTGACAAAATTCAAGTATGGAAAACAACAAAGGGCAATAACTCAAAAGTTAAGCGAGCAAGAGTAATGATTCCTGCGCACTGCACTCCCCCTCCATGAGATCTATCCACCCATGAAATTTCATAACCCTAGCTAGTATAGTTTTGGAGATATGCCCCGGACAAAATTCAAGTATGAAAAACAACAAAGGGCAATAACTCAAAAATTAAGCGAGCAAGAGTTATGATTCCTGCGCACTGCACTCCCCCTCTATGAGATCTATCCACCCATGAAATTTCATAACCCTAGCTAGTACAGTTTTGGAGATATGCCCCGGACAAAATTCAAGTATGGAAAACAACAAAGGGCAATAACTCAAAAATTAAGCGAGCAAGAGTTATGATTCCTGCGCACTGCACTCCCCCTCCATGAGATCTATCCACCCATGAAATTTCATAACCCTATCTAGTACAGTTTTGGAGATATGCCCCGGACAAAATTCAAGTATGGAAAACAACAAAGGGCAATAACTCAAAAATTAAGCGAGCAAGAGTTATGATTCCTGCGCACTGCACTCCCCCTCCATGAGATCTATCCACCCATGAAATTTCATAACCCTAGCTAGAATAGTTTTGGAGATATGCCCCGGACAAAGAACTGGACGCCGCCCGCCCGCCCGGACGCCCGCCCGCCCGCCCGCCACGGGTGATCCCATAATACGTCCCGTCTTCGACGGGCGTATAAAAATGCTTGACATCAAATCTTCATGTTGGACTACTCTTCTATCACTATTTAGAAACAACGTGTGCAGGTTTTTCTAGTTTGATTACCCATTTCCTCTTTGACCGTCATCGTCTTGAAACTCAAACTTTAAACGATTTTCGCTGCTTCAGTTACGTTTTGCAAATTTCGTCTTCCCAAGCCACCATCTTTAGACTTGATAGAAACGTCGAAGTAGTGTACGCTGAGGGTATGCAGTGGAATGTCGTAATTCATTTAAGAACTTTTTTCGTTTGACTGTAAATTAAGTCGTTGGGTCGACACAAGAGTTACAACTTAACCCTTTCCCAAACAATTCCTGGGTTTTACGGGTCAGGAATTGAAGCCTTTTGAAAACAATGTGGGAAAAGGAGGAAATGCTGGTAACCAGCATTTTCTCCTTTTCCCACAATGTTTTCTACCCAACAATATAGAAAAATCATCTTTTTAGCAACTGTTAATTTGTCAATAGCAAAATACTTTCAATTTAGTTTGGTCCAAAATTTGCTGTTTGGGAAAGGGTTAACTGGCCTCTAATGGCAAATATGACTCGGACCATTTTCATGTTGCACCCAGTAAAATGGGTATAGCTTACTGTTGTCCAGCCAATCTTAGAAGTCACCTCAAAATTCTGTCGGCTTAATCGTCACACTGATAGACAGTGTTTGGTTGAATATTATGCATAAATAACTTACGTCCTACAAAAGCATGGAAGGGACATCCTTGTGGAACATTTGGTCATGCTGATAAAATGTAAATCGCATAAGAAAGAGCTTCAGTGTGAACGATAGAAAACATCATTTCCAACGTGGTCAGCTGGGAGGCACAGCTGCAAGACACAAGAAAGTCGTTTGGTGGACAAAGACGTAGCAGTGTAATATCAAAGAATCTCCAATTTATAATGTCACTGTGGCTTCCGTACACAAGTACGCAATAAACTAGCGGCAAACCTTCTTACGGTCTCTGTGACACACGAACCCTTTTTGTTATTGTGTAACAAACTTTCGCTGTAGGTCTACTTTTTGCAGAATTTGTAGACCACGACGATCCTGCACATATGTGCAATCTTATCTATGTCTATTCTGTCCGCTTCTCTGACAATAAATGCATTCATTTGTTATCCTCATTATTGCAATATAACTAGTATACAAAGGAATTTCACGGGAAGGAGAGACGGGCAAAAAATGGCGGAGAGCATATTAGTGTTGACACGCCAATGGGAATGTATTCATGAGAGAATTATGTTAGAGATCGCTGAAGGATCTTTGTCGTTTACGTCATTTTTACATACGTCAGTTTGTTTGCAGGATGATTTTATTCATTTACCCACTTTCGATAAAAGGAGACATTAACCCCCTCTACTGTTATGTAACTAAAACGAAATCTTCTATTCGCTAGTTAACCCAATACCACACAATCCCTACTTTCGACGCCCCTGAGAAAGAAGCCTTTTGAAAACACTGTGGGAAAAGGAGAAAATGCTGGTAACCAGCATTTTCTCCTTTTCCCACAGTGTTTTCTACCCTTCTTAGAACAAATTTCAATTTTTCAGTCACCTTTCTTTTGTCGGCTGCAAATACTTTCAATCTGGACCGGTCTAAATTTTTCTCGTGTGGTAACGGGTTAGAACCCAAACACTGATAGTTCAAAGTTGTGATTCGGTGAATTATATATTCTTATCGGACAGTGTAGATCCAAGATCAGACTGCACGTTATGTGCAGTCTGATCTTGATCTGCACTGTCCGCAAAAGGTCATATAGTCGCACCTACCAGCCTAGGGGCTACAAGTTGTGCTTTCCCCTTTCACGCACCTACTTCGGCAAGCTGATGCAAAAAAGGCATTCGGTTTTCAGTTTCCTGCGTTAGTTCTGTCGGTCAGGAATTAAACCGAGGTCGCCAGGTCGCCGATTCTTTATAATTCATAATCTATTGTAGCTAAATTATATTGCGATCAAGGGCTTGAAAACTTATAGGTGGGTAATTAGATACTTCAGATCACACCAAATCAAAAAAAGATATCACTGAAATTAATATGAAAGAATAATGTAAATTATCAATATTCAAGAATCATAAAATTACAACAAAAAAAAAATATGGCATTCCCTTAAAAGGCTACGTAGCCCCTGAAAGAAATTTCAAGATTTCGCACCAAAATTCAAAAAAAGCATTGTGGGAATGTTAAGTTACTGGCACGTGACCAATGACGCTTAAATTCCATAACATAACAACCATGTAATGATTTTCCATAATGTCTTCTGGACGCTATGTTTGAAGCTTCGTCTGTGTATTTCCGGTATGTAAATAACCAACTACCGGGGTTTTATTAATGAAAATTATAAGGCTTTGGGAGTAAAAGGATGATTTTTTTTTGTATTTTTGTAAAGTTTTGTCCCAAAATCTGAAGGGCCACCTTTAAATAATTCGGATTCTTTACGACAACTGTTTATTTGCTAATTTGGCGGTTTGGCCATTCATCAAGGAAAAACGATGATTCATGTTTGCTAGAAAGGACATATTACTTGTGGCAAGTATTTGCCCCTTTCCCAAGGAAGTTCTTTAACCAATTACCAAACAATCCCTACTTTTGACGCCCCTGAGAAAGAAGCCTTTAGAAAACATTGTGGGAAAAGGAGAAAATGCTGGTTACCAGCATTTTCTCCTTTTCCCACAATGTTTTCTATCCTTCACAAAACAAATTTCAAATTTTCTGTCGCTTTTACTTTGTCGTCTGCAAATGCTTTCAATTTGGATCAGTCTAAAATATTGTCGTTTGGTAATGGGATGAGATAATCCATAAAAGATATGACTCGTGCACTAGCAAAATGTGACCTAACGCATCTTTATGATTCATGGTACCAAGCAAGTCATCAGATACGTATGGATTCATTAATCCACTTTTTTAACGACTCGTTTAATCAAAAGGTTCACTGGTCCTTATACATACAAGCAGAAATTACCAAGAGAGAAAAGAATCTGCCCAAGGTCAGTCCGCGCAGGCTGACCTGGGTCGATACTTTTCGCAGATGCATTTAGCCCTGATTAGCTAGAGCATGGCTCGTGATTTTGTTTCCCTCGAAACTCTCTTCCGTCTTGTTGTCTTTAGCAACGTCTGAATAGTCTAAGAAAGCTAGTGCATTAATGTGTTAGAGACTGAACAACAAACAGCAAGCTCTCTACGGAATTTATTTCAAAGTAATTACTAACATGTATTATTCATTAGGTAAGCGGCCTATTTTTGTCAAAGAAACTTTTTTGTCGGTGAGAACGAACTGGAATTCCTATCAATGTATATTTTTGTATGCACTTTTATTTTTGTTCCTTTAGAGAAAAGAGCGAAACCCATTTTCATCAACTATTCTACAGTGCAATCCATTTTCACCAACTATTGTACAGTGCAACCCATTTTCACCAACTATTGTACAGTGCAACCCATTTTCACCAACTATTCTACAGTGCATCCTTTTTCCAGTTCAAAATTGAGAAGGAAACACAACCATTTTCTTGAGCCAAGAAAGAATTATTGCGTTACTCTGGTATATAGAAAGTTCCAAAGGATTGGAATACAATTACATGTTAGATTTGCTGACAAATAATATGCCCCTGAGCTCTATCATAATCTTTGAGCAGAGGACGAAATTTTAGCATTCAAATTCAGAGCATTAGCAGACAACATGAATGTAGATAATAACTTTTTGGCTGAAATTATTTTATCATAGTTCGAAGCCGTTGATGAAAACATGAAGGGAAATAGGAAAATAGTCGTGGTTACTAGCATTCTCCCCTTCCCCACATTGTTTTCAAACACCTTTTCCCTGGGCCTATAGAAACACGAAACTACTTGGTAATGAAATGACTCGGTCTCCAACAGATAGGGCAAATAATCAAGGAGTTCATAGTTACGATACTAGCTCGGCCAAACATATTTCAAGGACTCATGGTAGTCGCTGATTTTTTTGTAACAAATCTCGATGGAAGCTCTGGGGTTTTCGTTGTGGAGTCCTTAGACAAATCACTTCAGAGCTCTTGTCTAGTACTGATGAAACTGGAAAATAAAAAGAATGTGCAAACTGTATAGCCATGACTTATCTGAATTAATGTTGAAAGCGAAGTAAAATACTGTTCCATCGATCACTAGTTGACAAGAAATGTTCTTCCTCATCGCTAAATATTTTATTGACTTTAACTCATTTAAGCCATTACTACACAATCCCTACTTTTGACGCCTCTGAGAAAGAAGCGTTTAGAAAACAATGTGGGAAAAGGAGAAAATGCTGGTAACCAGCATTTTCTTTTTTTCCCACAATGTTTTCTACCCTTCAAATAACAAATTATTAATTTACAGTCACTTTCATTTTGCCGTCTGCAAATGCTTCCGATTTGGAAAAACCTAAAATTTTGTCGTTTGGTAATGAGTTAACCCATAAGTACACAATCCCTACTTTTAACGCCCCTGAGAAAGAAGCCTTTAGAAAACATTGTGGGAAAAGGAGAAAATGCTGGTAACCAGCATTTTCTCTTTTTCCCACAACGTTTTCTACCCTTCACACACACACAAAAAAAAATTCTAATTTACGGTCACTTTCATTTTGTCGTCTGCAAATGCTTTCAATTTTGACAAGTCTAAAATATTGTCGTTTGGTAATGAGTTAAAACGGTTAAGGACTTGGAAATGGTATCTTGTGCTGCATACGTTTTCTGCGCATGTCATATTCTTCGAAGATTCGACTGTCTTATGTGACGCATCACTAGCCCCGAAAGCGGGCTGACTGTAACATTACGCTCTATAAAGTAGCAATGTTGAAAATAGCTTTTTATCAATACGTTTGGGGAGAAATGAGACCTTCTTTAGCTCCAGATTTCTCTAAACTGCTGATCATAGCCGAGTGAATTGCACGAGGTAGCGTTTTATTGAGTAAACGTTTATTTTAGTTTGAAATTCAAAGTAACGGTGGTCGTGTAGGAAAGTGGTTCGGCTCTGTACCAAGATGCCCAAATTAAATAGATGAGTATTTATAGAATGCCACCTAGCGGGAGATAATGGTGCTGCATAAGTATATAAGAAACACGGATACCATTCTGTTGCACACTGTCCTTTATGACGTCAACAAAATCCTGTCTAGCATGATATAAAATGCCAAAGAGAGAGATCGAAAGAAAAAGCCGATTAATCCTTCCCAATAAATACCATCTTTTATAACCTTTGTACACTTACGAGTAGAAGATATGGCTGACCTTCATTCACTGAGTCTTCTATTAGAATATGTATTGAACTCAGACTAATTTTGACTTTGTTAACTTTCCCCAGAGAGTTAGTGGTATATGAACACATCTGTCTCTCTAATCTGACAGCAGCAAATTTCTCGTTGATGTTTTACCTTTTACGGAAGTAATTAATTTTGCCTGCTTACGTTTGCAATCAGATTAACCACCCTTTGGTCTATAAATGTAGGGAAGTAGACAGCCATTCCCATCGACGCGTATACTGTATAGGTCTATAGTAGGGCAATCAGTTTTCCAAAAGCGCACTAAACAAATCGGCGTTGTTTATCAGCTTGTCCTGCTTGGTAATAGCTACGAATTAATGAACAGTACTTTATGATTGGTCACAAACAATGAACTTGTTTATTATGCACGCCTGTTTGCAGACCCGTTTATGACATAGCACAAAGGTTGCTACCATTAGGCCAAATCGTCGCTAGATGGCGTCTATTCACGCTGCAGCAAATGGGTATGGTGGAGGGATAATTCTCTTTATGTACTAACTGGTGATTTATCATTTTTAGAAGTTAAGAACCTTTCAGGCCTCAGTTTCTTATGTCAGCCTTCAAACTGAAATACGACGAATCACTCCTCTGTTTCATGAAAAATAGTTCCTCATAGATCCATGAACTGAGACGTGTCTGAGTAATTTGATGTATGCCATCGGAAATAACATACGAATTAAAAGGACTGTATAATATACAAAAAAAAATTCAGACTTAAATGTCATAGAATTAGATATATAGATTTGAAATTGGCCGGTTCGATACGACATATAAAGTCTAAATGGCGAATTTATACGTATGTGAAACACTCTCGAAACACCCAAACTTCTTGGAAAATACCAGAAACCATGATATCTCGAACCACTTTCCTAACACCTAAAACCGCTGGCAAAAATACATGGGTTTGCAAGTACTATAATTAAAGCAATAAAGTTTGTAGTTTGCGTTTTGTCAAAACTGTTACACTTTTTACACCTTCTTTTATTTGAGTTCAAGATGATAACGTTCATTGGTGTTACATCTTGTATTAAAATTATTTCATTGGTGTTTTACTACGTTCCATATGGCTCGTAATACGCAAAATGGGGCATTCGGGCATTTGCGTAAAGTGTCGTCTCGGATCAGCCTGCGCAGTCCGCGCAGGCTAATCCGAGATGGCACTTTACGACTTAGTTAGATTTTCTGCTTCAGCAGACTTGCACAAGACAGAAAATTACATAAAAACGGAAAGTGTCGCCTCGGATTGGCCTGCGCAGACTGCGCAGGCTGATCCGAGACGGCACTTTACGCACATATTCGAATGCCCCTTTTCGCGTGTTGCATGCCATATCGACATTGATATACACTGTATATTATAGCCAGTGCATGAATTTGTCTAAATCCTCGGCGTTGGTACAACAGTTCACTTATATCTCGTAGTCGCTAACAGCGTCTGATTGAAAGCTCTGTCAATGCTAATTGCAAACGACATTTTCAAGTCTGGTCAGAATTGAAAATTAGGTATTTCACGTCCACTGCACACCACAGAATGTCAAGACTATGATGTAGAATAAATACAGACAAATGCAGACACATTAATTTGTTAGTCTGGCTTTTCTGACATCTACGACGTCGGATATGCAAAAGATTTTAGATTCGCATGACGGTCGAAGTGTCAACGTATTCACTTCCGTTTTTTCACTCTCTCTCAAACTTATCTTAATCATGTTTTAGTTCAGATTCCTGTTCATAATTACGGATCATGTAAATGGGCTTGCTCATGGCCTTTAAGTATACTTTCTAAAGAACAATGCAAAACGACATTTTTTTAACGTATTAAGGTCCATAACCCAAGGTCTTGCTACTCTTAGTTGTATGATTACATTATCCCTTTACTCCACAGATACTCATTTCTACGCATTGTTTGTAGAGGCCTATGGAAAACATTGTGGCAAAAGGTGAAATTGCTCGTCACGAGCAATTTCACCTTTTGCAACAATGTTTTCTACACTATCAAAAGGTGTCATATAAACATAAGAAACAGTTTCATCCTTGCTGTTATTTAGGGTCAACTAGAGTTACCATAGAAATGCCTTATGGGGTAAAGGGTTAAGTATAATGACTTCACTATCTTCAAATAATTAATGTTTTTGGATGAATTGAAATATTGGGGTAAAAGAACATTATCCTACTTTTCCACAAATTTTCGAGCTTTAGAGAACGTGGTTTTTGATTCATTCGTGGTTCATTTACAGTCTCATACATAGAACAGGTAGGCCTACTTTGCCTTCTGCAAGGCGAAAAGGATTCCGAGGCTGCGATTTATCAGGAGAAAAAAATGACATTAAATACTCTCAAATACTCTCAAAAGGATTTGAAACTGACGATGAATAATTGTTAATTCTCAAGAGGAAGAAAATATCTGATATTATTTCTAAACCGCTTGAAACTGGGAGAAAAATAGCTGGAAATGAGCTAGTAACCGCGAACTTTTGTGTCACAGAATGCTGATAAGTACCGCCCTGGGATCACTGAATTTTGTCATTCCCACAAAAATCTTTATAGTATGGGTTTAAGAAGGGCAATATTAGAATAAATGTTATTCGTTCTTTAAGTTATATTGTGTTACTATGGCGACATAGTCATGTTCTCGGTTACACTGTGGTATAACTCCGGAGCTACTGAGAAGATTCAGTTTTTCTCAAGAGGACAGACAACATTCTTGGAAAATGAGAAACTGTTTTGAATATTAATTTCGTCACCTACCAATTTTACGCTTTAGACATCTTATAAATTTTGGTAGGCGACGGTGTAACAGACGGATCTATGTTTTTAAGCAATGCACAATAAACAGAAACTAAGCATTACAGGAGCTAAGACACAGGCGTTCGAGTTATGACTTCGCTACCTATATAATATTATATATAAGACGTCTTTATGGTTATAGTAATGACCTGCAACACGCGAAAAAAGGTCATTCGGACATTTGCGTAAAGTGTCGTCTCGGATCCATCTTCGAGAGCCAATGTTACGATCACTACGTGGATCTTACCTTGGCTGATTGAGCCCAATTTCGAGATTCCTGCAATGCGCCCTCTATTGGATGTTGGTTATTATCCCTATTTACATCATATTTCGAAAAGCCAATGAAATATCGTTTTACAACCGCTTACGAATACACATGAAGCGATAAGCAGACATCCTCGTGGGTTTCCATGTT
Source organism: Tridacna crocea (assembly GCA_943736015.1). Taxonomy (NCBI): domain Eukaryota; kingdom Metazoa; phylum Mollusca; class Bivalvia; order Cardiida; family Cardiidae; genus Tridacna; species Tridacna crocea. Next base: position 3,152,647 of record OX031066.1, on the reverse strand, counting down.
TACCTTCTATTCGAAAGGTAGCGACCTTATGACCTTATTCTATTTTTATCAAAGATGAAATGCTACGAGCGATTTCATTCGTCGCAGTTAGAGCTTGCTGCATCCAATGAAAAGGCGTATCGGGGGAATGTAAAAATCAAGCTCGATCCGCTAAGGGTAGAGTAGCGTAGTGAATCGTCAGCCTTGGCTTGCAAAGATGTGACGGATCAGCCTGCGCAGTCTGCACAGGCTAACCCGAGACGACACTTTACGACTGTTGTAGATTTTGACCTACAGTAGACTTGCAGAAAACAGAAAATTATCTAAAAACTGAAAATGTTGTTTCAGATTATTCTGCACTGACTGCACAGACTGATCCAGGACGATTGTTCACGTAACTGTCTGAATGTCCATTTTCGCGTGTGGCATGCATGTGGTAATGACTTGCTCAGTATAACTCATCGCAGGAATGCACTGACCCGCCCTTCGCTAGGACTCTGTGTTCATTTACTTGGATCCTATTTTAGATGTCTCTTTTAATTTAGAGGAACATGATTAAAAGATGTCTGACTGCACCGTTGAATTAATTAAAGATGAAATTCATTCGTTGATTCGTTCCCTCAGTCCAGGGAAGCTATGGAAATACTGGTTTTCCCACTTCTTGTGTCACAAATGATGAAGTGTAATGTAATTTTGCAAGGAGTAAATTAAAGTGGTCTCTATTGAATGCAATGCGTGCAAAAACATGCAAAATTTGGTGATATATGTATCATATCACAAAAGATATTACGGTGTCACAGAACACCTCGTTCATCTACCTTGATAACAAGTTGATTAAGGCTTACTGCAAACATTCTGTATTGTATGTAATACACAGGTGTTTCGCTGGAAGTGACAAAACACGAGGAGGTCAAATGTATCTGATTAATGTAATGGAAAACAGCTATTTCTACTAAAATATCATCCTGCAAAATTAGCTATAATTAAAAATGAGTATTATTGAACTACTTTCATCAATTCATTTTTCCCATTTTTTCCTTCTTTGAATTATCATTTGTAAATCTAAAACCACTATATATTCAATTCAAAAAGAGATAATAATTACCTCCCTTTTCAGAAAACTATCAAAAGTATCAAAAAATAATTTCAAGATAGATATAAACGGAATTTCTGATCCGTTAGAAATGTGCAAAAATATTATTTCTACATAAATCCTTATTTATCCTAATTTATCAACCAATCAGAAATTTTGCCTTATGTTCACCTGAAGTGTATTGCACAGGTCTTACCTTAAGTATTACGACTCATAACTCATCGGTAAATATCGTGAAACATCGACGTTGTCTTAAAGGCTATTCGGTTAGTCTCGGCAGCTTACGTCTTGTGAAATGAGAGTAAGGGGCCGTAGTCTCACTAACTGGTTACCAGCATTTTCTCCTTTTTCCACAGTGTTTTCAAAAGGCTTCTTTCCCAGGGGCTTCAAAAGTAGGGATTGTCTGGTAATGGGTTAATTATTCTTAATTTTATATTTATAAAGATTCATTAAAGAATTATATGATGCGATAGAAGTTGAAGCAAGGATTCCTCTTCACTGCAACCCACTGCTGTTTACTGATAATGCAGTTCTTCCTCATAAGTTTATATGTCTTAGATGCACTGGAATTTAGTCTTGACCATATTGGAATTCCAGAGTGGCTGGGCAGATTCTGGATCTGTTCAGGACGAGTTGGAATTCAATGGTTTATGTTGCTGACATTGCCTGGACTAAATTAGAATCTTGTTTCTAACATACTTAATGAATTTAAAAGTAATACATCACGAAAAACAATGTAGCTAACCACTTGGATTTGTAGATAATTTTTTGATATTGTCAATAGTGTTGCTATCAATTATAACAATTTAGAGTACTTAAAAAACATTAATAAATGTAAAAAAAATAGGCAGATCAAGGCCTTTAACAATGAAAAAAATGACAATTTTGCGTATATTTTGTCACGTAGTTACAACAATTATAAGGTCTGTGTGTTATTTCAAAGCTGAGGGAAAATAAAGAAAGTTTCCTGGGGAAAGTATTAGATATAATTATGTGCAATTTATACAGGAAACATCCGGGTTTTGCAACTAAACACGAATCCTGTAATCATCGAAGATAGAAGAAAGAAATTTTCAAGCCTCTATCAGACGTCAATATCAGACACGTTCATTTTAAAAAGTATTTTAGACGTAAATTAGATGCAGCTGAAAGATTGGACTATGTCGTTTGAATTGTCAACCGATCATATGAACTGATAGGGAAGAGTAACGCCTATAACTTGCAACACAGGAAAAGGGGCATTTGCGTAAAGTGTCGTCTCGGATCAGCCTGCGCTGTCCGCGCAGGCTAATCCGAGACAGCACTTTACGATTACATTGTATTTTGTGCTATAGAAGCCTTGTGCAAAAAAGAAAATCATATAAAAACGGAACGTATTGTTTAACCTGTGCGGATTGCGAAGGCTTATCCAAGACGAGACTTTACGCAAACGTCGGCATGCCCCGTTCCGCGTGTTGCAAGCCATCTATCCTACAGAGATAACTGTTAAGTCTTATTTTGAGTAAAAACAAATCATACCACGAACAATATTGCCGTGATTAGGCAATGGGAAGGTTCCATCTCGCCGTCATAAAAATGATAGACTAGTTTCCGTGTACCGACTGTGCACTTTTTAGCTTTAGTACGGATGCTCTTTCAAAAACTAAAACTATATGCATTACTTAAGCCACATATAGGTCTGTTTGAACTATGCTGTCTGCAACTACTTTCAGTGTGAAGTCTCGAAAACCTGTCGTATAGCGGAAAATTCCTTCTTGTACCAAACAACAAATATTTAAACTTCTTTATATCAAATCTTTTTGTAGACGACATATTAAACGTGGCTACAGTGAGCTGCTTTGTCCTTGAAAGGTTAGTTCTCAGAAACCGTGGAAGAAGGAGAAAAGGCTGGTTACAAAAATGTTCTCCTTTCTCTAGAATATTTTCAAAAGCCTTTGTTTCTGTGGGCTTGTTAAAATTCGGGATAGTTTGGTAAAGAGTAATCAGTAAACCACCTAGAGCTCAAACAAATTAGTCTGTGTTTTTTCCTTAGATGAGTTACGGTACAAAGGAAAGAGTGTGTCATTATACACAGAGACAGCGTCTGGCGAGTTAATATAGCTACGAGTAATAAAGTTCTATGACCCATGTTCAATATTAGACTGTTGTGCCGTTTAAACCCTTAGTCTTGCAAGAGCGCTGACCTTTTGCGGACAGTGTAGATCAAGATCAGACTACACAGAACGTGCAGTCTGATCTTTGATCTACACTGTCCGATAAGGCGATATTAATCCCAAAATCATGACTTTGAAATAGCAAAATTTAAAGGTGGCCTTTCAGATTTTGGGACGAAAATTTTACAAAAATGCAAAAAAAATCATGCTTTATCTATGAAATCGAAATAAAAAATGTTTTTTGTTATTTAGCAGAATAACAGTTAGTAAAGTTTATCTAGACATTATTAGTTCGGCATAATTTTTATGGGTGGGGTTAGGTTATGTGTTCTTTTAATCAAAATATTAATTTCCTTTTTAGAAAAAAAATGTTTACATAATCGACAACATTAATGATCGCTAATTTCAGGAAGTAATGATCTGTTAACGAGAGAATTTAACGGTAAAATTGCTTTACAAAATATACATAATCTATCCTAATATTAGTTGAATTTACTTAAATTTCAGTGTACATTATTAGTTGTATGGTCAGGTGGCAGGAGACTTGGAAACTTGTTCATGGCTGCGGTGAATCATGGCTCACCGAGCCGACGGCGATGTTGCGATATGATTCACCACAGGTTGGACAAGTTTTCAAGTCTTCAGCCACCTGACCGTGCTACGAATCCTTTATAATACAACGTTTATTACTCAAAATCCATTTATATCTATTATGGTCTCATGGTTTGAGAACGCTGACGACACAGAATTTCCCTTCTGAGTGCCCCAATTCAGTGGAAACTGACGTCACTGAGAATTGACGTCACTATATACCTTGCTAAAACGCGCAGTTTGGTGCATAAAATTGATGAAATTGATGATAGAGGTTCGACGTATTTTATTTAAACCTGGATTTAAACAATTTTAAGGTAACTAATTTTGCATTGTAATGGGTGTCAAAGGTAAAAGACCATTAGATCTAGTTGCCTCAAATGACCATTAGGTTACACTGTAAACGTTACTATGTACGAGTTTCGACACTTCACAGTTTACCTACCTGAGGAAGGGATGGCTTGTTTTAAACAATCCCGTGTATTTGTGTTAGAATGACAACAAATGGTAATACATATAACCACGTTCATTTATTTTCAAAAATAGTTTAGCATGTCCCTTTTAATGACTATCACCAAGGCAAACTAGAAAAAATGTGGTGCAGGCGACTCAAGATGCTTGTGTTTGAGGGCGCCTGTTATCGATCGACGCCGCCATTTTGGGTGCTGCGTTGAAAGTGCTGTCATATTTACGGGGCTCACAATAGGGAAACTACTTTTTCGCAGATTTTGCCAGTGTCTACATGATTTTATATTTGAAACATATTATCCAATCGTATTCCAAGAAATTTCTGTGCAACTAATATTATTGTGGTCCAACGATAACTTCAAACGGGTTGAGATAAGGCTTTTTTTTTTTCATTTTATTCTTTCCGCTAGTCCGGGAAATAACGGTGGAATATATAGATGATTTTTTTTTTCGGTGAAAGATCGAATTTTATTTCATTGAGTGAACACCATCGATAATATTTTCACGAGTGGCACAGCCACTCGTGAAAATATTGCCGATGTTGTTCACGAGATGAAATAACATTCGATCTTTCACCGGAAAAAAAAAAAAGATTCTATTTATTTCATACTTGTAACCCTTTCTGGGAGGAGCTTTATCAAAATCCAATACAGTTCTTTTCAGTGATTCCCCGTGGCGTGCCCCTCTGGCATAGTCAAGCGAGAGAACTGTAAGGTAAATGACGTCATATTTCTGTCTGGTTGTGAGTCGCGCGCAATTTCCCTAGGTAACTAGAAAATAACTATCTGTTTTTCACTGGTCGTGTCCGTGGAATATCGAAAAATATTTTCACTGCTATTTCTCGATATCCCACCGGAAAGCATGAAATAAATTTCGATATTTTTTGGTAACGACCAGTGAAAAATCTTGGTTTTATTTTCTAGCTCTTCAATTAAAGGCGGAAACAGCAGTTCCCACGGGCAGTAGTTACCTTGAACTGGCCACCGTTGTATACCGTGTATTACAACAGGCACAAGCTAAACGTTCCGTGCCCTGTGATTGGATTATTGATACGGCCAATGAAACGGCTCGATACATATATCGAGTAACCTGACAATGTTATATTATAAACATAATAATCAAATAATACTCTTATAATCATAACATTTTTTTTTTATCAAATTTTAGACATTCAGCTGTTGTTTGTTGAAATGATTCCATGCATTTATAGCAAATCCGCTAAAAATGTCGAATCAAGAGACGCTACTCACAGTTACTTCTTGCACAATTACCTCGCCTAATACTGGCAGAATTTGAACCGTATCGATTAGCCTGTACCGGTCCCTATACACGTGGTAGTATCAGGGGCGGTAACCAGTCTATAGTTACCTAGGTAAAATACGCTCGCTACACAACCAGATGGAAATGTGACGTAATTATTTATCTTGGATTTCTTGCGCTTTTCGTAATACAGTATACTCCACATAGAATCATCCTCAAAGGAATTGTACACTGTATTTTGAGTTAACCCTTTCCTAAGCAAGCCCTTCTTTTTACGTGTCTGCAGTACAAGTCTTTTGAAAACACCGTGGGAAAAGGAGAAATTGCTCGTAACGAGCAATTTCTCCTTTTCCCACAGTGTTTTCTACCCATTTGGAGAACTTTCTGCCATTTTCATCAAATTTGAAATTGTCGTCTGCATACTCTTTCAGTTTCGAAGAATCTAAAATTTGTCGTTTGGGAAAGAGTTAAGTCTCCAAGTCCCCCATCAGGAAATATCAGAAGTATAAAATAAAAAGAATATCTATTTTTTCGGTGAAAGATGAAAACTTATTGCGTCACTCATGAAACTATTACGGATAATGTTCCCTGGATGAAATTAATTTCTAGGGTCAGACTAAAACAGCAAACCTAATGGAGAAATGATCCTATAGAGGAGATATAAAAAGTTCGTTGAATTTAAGAATTACAGTTTTTAGCTAACTAGCGCTGGAAACAAATTAGTCTGGGATTTTTTCTTGGCTAAGTTACGCAATTTAAGGACGACGAGGAGGAGGGGGGCGGTGTCATCATTCGGATAGACAGCGTCTGGCGAATTACTACATCAACAAATATATGAACCAAAGTCTGTGGAAAGAAAGGTTTAATACATCTGCAAAAAGTTCCCACCTATGTCATCCTGCGTATTTCGCGCATTTCGCGCAGGCTAACTTGGGTGGAAACGTTTTGCTATTTACCAATCTTATGCATGGTCCGAGGATTAGTTTATTGCATGAATTATCCGCGTGTAAGATAAAATGGATTTTAGGAATTCTTATGATATGGCCTGCAACACGTGAAAAGGGACATTCGGACATCTGCGTAAAGTGTCGTCTCGGATCAGCCTGCGCAGTCCGCGCAGGCTAATCCGAGACGGCACTTTCCGTTTTAATGCCATTTTCTGTTTTGGGCATGTCTATTGTAGCACAAAATCTACTTTAGTCGTAAAGTGCCGTCTCGGATTAGCCTGCGCGGACTGCGCAGGCTAATCCGGGACGACAGTTTACGCAAATGTCCGATTGCACCTTTTCGCGTGTTGCACTCCAATTATAATACACCACGAACATTCATTAAGCCCCCTTCAACATAACAGTTCTATTGTAGGTTTATGTCGTAAAAATTCTGAATTAGTCTTCACTGCTTGTATAGATTTTTAATCATAGCATTATCTATAAGTCAAGTGTGGTAGTTCGTCAGTAAAACCACTGAAACAGAGCTTGAACTCGAGTGGCCGGTGCTTCGATTTCCAGCTCGGCCAAATTCTTTCCGAAGTCTGATGATCGTCATCAAGACAGGATTCAGTCCTCTCTAACCGATGCACACTGTACAGCGTTGTTTATTTAAGTAAGCAGAAAGTGACTTCAAAATAATGCTGTGTGAAGTACTGGTAAAAGAAAGCACACCCATAGAAAACACGGATAAGAAAGCACACCCATGGAAAACACGGATAAGAAAGCACACCCATGGAAAACACGGATAACAAAGCACACCCATGGAAAACATGGATAGCAGCACTGTCCGCCGTGACATTCATGAAATATTTACTACGACGTGAAGTACTAAACAAACAAAATAGCTGGCGAATTGTAGAGAGGACTATGACTTCCGCCCGTTAGCGTGTCCAATTATATCCCAGACCTGTTCACAATGGATGCCCCACAAATCTACGTCAAGTCGTAAAAAGAAAACATATGACTTTTGCCCTAAAGCTTTTCCAATTATCTATCAATTCTGTTCCAAAGCAGACATATTTTCTCGTGTCTGAGGATAACAATTCTTCCTGCTTTTTTTGTGGACTTTTAATTTTACCAGTGGAGAAAAAATCTGTTACCTTCTTTTGCAAGCAGTCACAGAAAGAAAAAAAAAACTTAAAAGTATCAAGGTTTACTCACTACCTTTTGCGGGTAACTTTCTCTTTTGCATTTCGTTTTGTACCAAACACATATATGTGACCCATCACGCAAAAAAGGACCTTCTAGGAACTGCGAAAAGTATCAACTCTGGTCAGACTGCTCGAGTTGCACAGGCTGACCAGGGTTGACACTTTTCGCATTAATGACATTTTCTGTATAAAAAGTGGTCTTTGTACCGTGTCAATTTTGAATTGATCTGTTTTCATCTAATTGACGCACAGAATTCCCAGATGGTCCTGTTTTGCGTGATGGTTCTAATATTCGTATATAATTTGTACACGTAAACGTGTTGACAAAATAGGAAATTGTTCCAAAAAGTAATCTTTTAACCCCTTAACAGACGTAAAATTACAGACCAGTCCAATTTATTTTTTTTTTTTTCACACGACAAACCGAGTATATCTTACATGACAGGATTTGCTTTAAATAGGTTACAAAAGTTTGTGGGAAAAGGAGAAAATGCTGGTTACTAAAGGCTTCATCTTCAGGGTTATTGTTGAAAGAAGTTTGAAATCACCGAGGATTTTTTTCTTTTTCAGTTTTTTATATGTCCCGGAAACTTTCATTGTACTTATGTTGTCTAAGACTTAAAACGCCAGACAAATGTCAGATCAAGTTCCTTGATGTTCCCCTGCGGTGTTGCTCTATCTATACTTTTATGACGTGGTTGTAATACAGTTTCTCCGCAACATACTGGTTACATAACATGCAACACGGCCTTTAACCCATTACCACACAGTCCCTACTTTTGACGCCCCTGAGAAAGAAGCCTTTTGAAAACACTGTGGGAAAAGGAGAAAATGCTGGTAACCAGCATTTTCTCCTTTTCCCACAGTGTTTTCTACCCTTCCCAGAACAAATTTCAATTTTTCAGTCACCTTTATTTTGTCGTCTGCAAATGCTTTCAGTTTGGACCAGTCTAAAAGTTTGTCGTGTGGTAATGAGTTAATAGTAGCTTGGAGTCACATAGGTTTAATATAGTACAAACATGAAGCCACATTTAAATCGCCAAACCCGATCACCGGTAAAACAACCTTTGGATCGTTTGACTGCTTGTGCGGCGGTAAACGCCGTTATCAACATTATTTCAGCTATATCGCGGCGGCAAGAGCACATATACATACTTTCCTGAGTTTCATTTATCAGTTCTTACAATATTCTTTCCAACCCACTGGCTGTTTTTCCACATAACCAGTGTCGAAAAAGGTTAGAACAATTTCATTGACGTTCTACAGTCATTTACTGTATCTATATGTGTGTCTAAAGAGTCCGGTTATGGTACCAGTTATATTTTTATTATGTCATGGTATTAATAAATATACACTGCTGTATACTGATGATACCACCTGCAAACAAATTGTCTGTATAAGGCTGTAGACGCAAAGATTTTAAAAAACACAGATACGGTGTCGCATCAAAATGCCAAACTTTGTCACCAGGATCAAGTTCATTGACGATCCCCTGTTAAGTTTCTCTATCTATAGGCCTACATGTATGTTTTAATCATTGGTCTTTTTTATGTCATGTCAAGATACAAGTCAACATACAGGTAATACCGACATCAAAACGACCTGTTGTTTAATATAGACTGGAGTCACAAAGGTTTTCAAAAGCACAAACGTAATATCACATTGAAATGCCTTGCATGATTACTAAAACAGTTCAGAAACAATTTCATTAAAGCTCTCTTGTACATTTGTTCTACTTATATACTTGTTTAACTCTTTACCAAACGACAATACTTTAGGCTTGTCCAAATCAAAAGCATTTGCAGACGACAATATAAAAGTGACTAAAATTTTGAAATTTGTTTTGTGAAGAGTTGAAACCATTGTGGGAAAAGGAGAAAATGCTGGTTACCAGCATTTTCTCCTTTTCCTACAATGTTTTCTAAAGGCTTCCTTCTCAGGGGTGTCAAAAGTAGGGATTGCGTGGTAATGGGTTAATAAGTCCTTTTATGCAATGGTAGTAATTGAGGTACACTGCAGATATTTTCTGTAGCCAATCAGCGGATGTGTTACTTTCAAGTCCAAAAAGTTTCTGACAAATAGACAGAGAACATTATCAAGAATTGTAATATGGACCCTGAACACTAGGCTCCGTATTCACCAACCATTCTTAAGAGCATTCTTAGTCTTATTCTTCAGAATTTTGTTAATGTGAAAACAACAGAACTTCTGATTGGCTGAACCGTTTGGTTTAGCCAATGAGAAGTTCTGTTACTTTCATAGTCAGAAAGTTTTGAAGAATAAGACAAAGAATGTTCTTAAGAACGGTTGGTGAATACGGACCGGCGACCTAAATCAGACCAAGTTCATATAGATATTCTTTGTTGGTTTTGTTCTATCTCTATGTGTGTCTAATTAGTCCATTTATCTCATGCTAGAAATACATAGAGGATATTTGATTTTTTCGGTGAAAGATCGAAGTTTATTTCATCGAGTGGACACCATTGGTAATATTTTCACGAGTGGCTGTGCCACTCGTGAAAATATTACCGATGGTGGTCACGAGATGAAATAAATTTCGATATTTCACAAAAAAAAAAACCCAAATATTCTATTTATTTCATGCTTTCAATCCTTTCTGGGAGGAGCTTTATCAAAATCCAGTACAGTTCTTTTCCGTTATTCCCCGTGGCGTACAATATTACGTCAAGCGCGAGAAATGTAAGGTATATGACGTAATATTTCCCTTCTGGTTGTTAGGCACGCGCAACTTATCTAGGCAACAAGAATGTGAAATTCGGTATTTTCACTGGTTGTACCAGTGTAAGATCGAAAAATATTTTCACTGCTATTTCTCGATATCCTACCGGAAGGCATGAAATAAACTGCAACGTTCTGATAATACCACCTGCCAAAGAATTGAAGAATTAGACTGGAGTCACAAAGATTTCAAGAAGCACAGACATGATGCCACATTAAAATGCCAAAGTCGATCACCAAGATAAACGTCACACCAAGTTCATTGACGTTCCCTTGTGGTTTCACTCTATCTTTTTGTTGGTCTTAATTAGTGTTTTTATGTCAAGGCGTAAATCGAGGTTCTCATCAGTACAACACGATTCTTTTGTTGCTGCAGACAGCCTTTGAAAACATTGTGACCAGAGAAAAAAATCTTCGCTACGATTATTTTTTTTTTTCTTTTTTAAAACAATGTTTGAAAGGACAACTTCAGTACAAAGATGTTTTTATATAAAAGGAATGAAAACGATCACAAAATTGAAAACCTTATTTTAATGTTTTGCGTAAAAAGACAGTTATAAGCATAAATATGCCAAGCACACCTGTGCGAGTTCGTGAAATCTTTGAAAAACAGGGTGTGATGTAGGAACTGTGACCCACAACTTTTTTCAGCTTTAATGTATCTTTTTTAGGGCTCCGATACTGACGTTTTTTGTTACTGTCACGTGACTCACTCATGTCGCGAGACCACAAAGCTTTTTTTTTTCGTCACAAAAATCCATATCGCATGCTGAATACCGAGTTTAAGCACTGTCGACAGCCAAGCGATGATTACTTCTTCGTCGGTCCCTCCGTACAAACGGAGCTTTTTTTAACTTGTGTAACAAATGGCGTGAATTAAAGGTTTTTTGCGTTTTTAGAAATTCTCGGGCTTTATCGAGCTGGTGTCTGGAAGCGTTTGAGAAGTACAAATGCTGAAAACTAACAATGTCTCTTTTACTCACAATGTTTTATATATATTTCATTATTTGAATCATATCTATAAAACATTCAATATTTGAACCATATCTTGCTACAAGCACAAGTTCGACTTACACCATTATAAAATTACGTCATTTAGTTGAAATTAACTACTCTAAATATACCAATCCCAAAATAATATTAGGGCGGCTGCAGTGTCAGGCAGATGTCGTACATTCATAACATCATTCCACAAGAGACAGAAGTCACACTGATAAAACGTCAAATAAATTCAACAGGACAAACGTCAGACCAAGTTCATTGACGTTCCCCTGTGGTTTTGTTATATTTATATCTGTCTGAAGTAGTACTCTTATGTCATGCTGGTAATCGACCTTCTCTTCAACAAAGCGGTAAAACCACCTGCAGACCATTGTCTTTTTTTATCATGTATCATGCAGCTTATAGTTTTTAGAAACATTGTGGCAAGAGCTATACAAGATTTTTGGTGTAACATTTCCATGTTTTTTTTTTCACATTGTAATTTCTCGTTTACAAGATCATTACTATTACCTTGCCATTAATTCATCCCATTCATTTCCAAAGATCAAATTTATCAGTATCATTTTTCCTTTCCTCCTTTTCTCTTTCACTTACTTTGAAGGCGACGTAGTGAAAAAGATCTTTTTACGGTTTTAGATTTCTTACTTGAACATGTTTCTTAATATTCTTAGTCTCACAAAATACAGATTATAACATGACACATGTGTTAACCAATTACCAAACGACAAATTTTAGACTGGTCCAAATAAAAAGCATTTGCAGACGACAAAATAAAGGTGAATGAAAAATTGAAATTAGGTTTGGGAAGGGTAGAAAATACTGTGGGAAAAGGAGAAAATGCTGGTTACCAGCATTTTCTCCTTTTCCAACAGTGTTTTCAAAAGGCTTCTTTCTCAGGGGTGTCAAAACTAGGGATTGTGTGGTAGTGGGTTAAGCACTGTAAACAACGTGATAACACTCTATACCACGCTTTCGTTGTACTGTGATTATAGAGCCGCAATCACATATCACGTTAGAATCTACGTTACAATTCTATAATTGGGTTGCAACACGCGAAAAATGTCATTGGGACATTTCCGTAAAGTGTCGTCTCTGATCAGCCTGCGCAGTCCGCACAGGCTAATCCGAAACGACACTTTCCGGTTTTAGGTGATTTTCTGTTTTACGCAAGTCTACTGTAGCACAAAATCTAATGTAGTCGTAAAGTGCCGTCCCGGATTAGCCTGCGCGGACTGCGCAGGCTAATCCGGGACGACACTTTACGCAAATGTCCGAATGCACCTTTTCGCATGTTGCACTCTATATAGACTGACGTCAGTTCTATAGCGTAACGTCAGTCTGTATAAAGTAAGAAAACATGTTATACAATGGAATTTAAGCTGTAGGGGTCCGCGTTTTTTCTCAGAGTATGACCTTGTTTTCCTTTCATTAAGATTTGGTCATGATGGAATTGAATTCATCTTCTTTCTATCGTAGTTCATCGTTCAATAAACCACGTTGTGAGTTATGAGGCGCAATGAATAAACCACTCTGGCTATCGACCTAGTGGATTATTTACTGTGCCTCATAACTCACAACTATGGTTTATTGAACGATAAACCACAATAGAAAAAAGATTATTTCCTAATTTTGTCTATTGTTGCTGTTGTAGCAGTTTTGAATTAGCGGTGACAATTAGCGGTTCACATGTCCATGGAAAAAGCATTGGGACAACACACTGCAGCCTAGTATCGGTGAAACTTGCGAGAGACATTGATAAGTCATCTTCGCAAGCCAAGGCTGACGATTCATTACGCTACTCTACCCTTGGCGGATCGAGCTTAATTTTTACATTCACCTGATACGCTTTTTCATTGGATACAGCCAGCTCTAACGGCAACGGATGAAATCGCTCGTAGCATTTCATCTTTGATAAAAATAGAATAAGGTCGCTGCCTTTCGAATAGAAGGTAAACATGGAAACCCACGTGGATGTTTGCTTATCGCTTAATCTGTATTCGTAAGCGGTTTGTAAAACGATATTTCATTAGCTTTTAGAAATATCATGTAAAGGAGGGGGTTAATAACCAGCATCCAGTAGAGGGTGCATTGCAGGAATCTCGAAATCGGGCTCAATCAGCCAAGGTAAGATCCACGTAGTGATCGTAACCTTGGCTCGCGAAGATGTTGATAAGTGCGCTAACACGATTATGTAAATAAAATAATATATCTACTTGAAAATACAAATCATTGTTTGTTTCGTTAAACTGTAGAGTTGCCACAAATCTAGGATTCGAACTGGTTACCCAAAAGCTAAAAATTATGCTCCCAGTGACAAAAGAAAGTGCAACATAGTAGAAAAACAGAAAACTGACAGAACTTACGTCTCGTTCTCTGCGAGTATTATCGACAAATACTCGTACAGGTCTGTGACCTTTCAGCGCTATTTTGGAAAACCTGAGCTGAAAGTGTGGACGATAAAGGTCAAGATCAGACAGTCCAGCACTAGCAGTCTGATCATGGATCTATATCATCGGCTTCTTTTGTCAAGCCACTACGATCAGATTAAAAAAAAATAGTTGATTGTGTTTCCAGCCGTCAAAAGAGATCGACATTAATTGGCATGCAACACGCGAAAAAGGGCATTCGAACACTTGCGTACAGTGTTGTCTCGGATCAGCCTGCGTGGTCCGCGCAGGCTGATCCGAGACGACGCTTTCCGTTCTTATGTTATTTTCTGTTTTGTGCAAGTCTACGTTAAGGCAAAATCGATAGTAGTCGTAAAGTGTCGTCACAGATCAGTCAGCACAGATTGCACAGGCTGATCCGGGACGATACTTTACGCAAATGTCCGAATGTCCATACTCTTTTTTGCGTGTTTCTGGCCAATTGACGCTAAAAGTGTTGACCGAGAAACAAAGTCGAATTCGGATTTTTTTTTTTTAGCACAATCTTTTATAACATGGAGGGGAATTTCTTTTCTGATGGTCACGCGAGAAATAATGGGAAAAAAGTGTAATTGTTCTTCAACGCAACAGCTTGATATTGTGACCTGGTTTATCATATATTGGCAATGTTTGAGCCATACTCTGTGGAAAGGGGGTTTAATTCATCTGCGAAAAGTGTCTCCCACGTCGGCTGCGCGGTCGATTTTTTTTTATGTTGGTCAATGTTCTCCATGTCAAAGGGCCGCACTACCGTATGATTTAGACGTTTATTAGACAGATAGATTTTCATTGATCCATGATTATGTTATAGCGAGCCATGATGAAGATACATTTGCTCTATTCCACACAATCTCTAGTTTTACCGATCCTGAGACAGAAATCTTTTGAAAACATTGAGGGGAAATGAGAAAATGCTGGTAACCAGCATTTTCTCATTTTCCCACAATGTTTTCTACCTGTCCCAAAACAAATTTCAATTTGTGAGTCTTATCTATTTTGTCATTTGCATATGCTGTCAGTTTACACAAGTTTATATTTTTGTCTTCTGGTAAAGAGTAAAATCCACTCTTGCCAGCGCATAAGGCTCATTTGTAAGACGCATTTGTAACCAACTAAGTGCCGTCTCGGATTATCCTGTGCAGTCCGCGCAGCCTAATCCGAGACGGCACTTTACGATTACATTAGATTTTGTCCTACAGTATACTTGCTCCAAACAGAAAAATGCACAAAAAAAAAACGGACAGTGTCGTTTCGAGTTAGTCTGAGCGGACTGCATAGGCTGATCCGAGACAAACAGAAAAATGCTTAAAGAATACCGGGCAGTGTCGTTTCGAGTTAGTCTGAGCGGACTGCACAGGCTGATCCGAGTAAACATCTTTTAAAGAAAACAAATGACCATAAAGAAAATTACGGACAAACAAATCCACTCGTAGAAAGGCTGAGTTGAGTTCGTTTACATTTTATGTACTTGCGTCAGAATATCGCAGCGTCTGTTCGCGTGAGATGGAACCATAAGCCTAATATAGACCACCAGACGTTAAAAATAGTATCAGAAGGTGACAGCTGTCAAGCAAATTTAGCCGAACGTCTTCGAAAACATCTTGTTTTGTTTCCTTTAACTCAAGTCTGTACCAGACGAAAAAAAATTATATATATATATTCTCACACGACCAATTGATTGTGCTTCAATAACATGGAATTTGTATATAAAAGAGTAACCCGAAAACATAATGGAAAAATGAAAAAAAATGATAGCATGTTCTCTTTTTCTCAATATATATGTACAAACTTTTCCCCATAGTCGTTAAAACCCGAGATTGCGTTGAAACATTATTCATAACTTTCGCTTGCAAGTTGAAGTACTCCGACAGCTCTCTTCGTTGCTATTTTTCGGAGGTGACTGGTTTCCGAAAATCGGCACCAATATTTCTTTCTTTAACCCTTTACCAAAAAGTCCATGGTTTTTACGACTCTGAGATAGAAGCCTTTTGAAAACATTGTGGGAAAAGGAGAAAATGCTGGTTGCCAGCATTTTCTTCTTTTCCCATAATGTTTTCTACCCTGCTGGAAATAACTTCAATTTCTGAGTTACGGTTAATTTGTCTTCTGCAAGTGCTTCCAATTTGGACCAGTCTAATATGTTGTCGTTTGGTAACAAATCAACCTTCAATGTTTGCAACCTTTGCATACACAAGTTCTATCAATTACAAAACAGCGTCAAACATAAAATTTTAGCTTGAAAAAATGAAAGGTCATTTCAATCGTATGGGTACAAATATTATACAAGCATCTCTTGATGACGTGGTATATTTGATAGCAATATCGAATATATTGATAATAATTGCTTTTCCATATTTAGAAACCTCCAGATATGAGAGATGCACAACAACTTAGAAAACACGAGACTCTCATAAATCTGTACTAGATGACAACATTTTAGCTTAAACAATTTTAAAGCATTTGCAAACGACCTGCATGAATTAAATTTGGTTCATAGGTTGGAATCTGTCTTCGAAAGGGTGAAAAAAAAAAACATTGTTGGGAAAGGAGAAAATGCTGTCCCAGCATTTTCTCCTTTCTCAATAATGTTTTTTTCTCCAAAAGCTTTCTTCTTCAGGAATTGTTCGGTACGGGGATAATGAGCCTCGACGGCGTGTCAATTCAATTTTTACGTATGACTGAATATAAGCAAAACACTGAAATTCTACTTCTGATTTATCTTGTTGTTGCCTTTTTGTATCGGAAAATGATGTTTGATGTGCTGGGAGCTATTTCTGGCATAAACAACCTTGGAATTAAAAATATCAAGGTAGACGTTTACCCTTGCCTTGCTAGAAAAAAAATTGAAATGACGCTTTCTAGTCCAAAGCAAAAACTGAAATATTGTTATTATACCAAACTCCTCCCCGCCCTACAACGAAGTGGAGGGGGGATATAATGGAATCACAATCCCTGTCTGTCCGTCCGTCTGTCTGTCCGTAGACACAAATTTGTCTGGAGCAAAACTCCAACAGTTTTTCACGTAGTAAATTCGAATTCATATACAGGATTCCTATATATATGAAGTTGTGCATGTGCATTTTTCATGACCTGCTGCAATTTGTTACGGAATTATCTCCCCTTGAACTTTTTTCAACTCTTTCATTTGAACTAAACCATTCTGCATTCTGTGACAAAGACTTGTTTTTGTGACAAGGAGCTGGTGGGGGTATAATCACGTGTAGTGATAGCTTTAGTTTCAAAAGTGGGAGAAAAGTAACTCCATATAGGACACTGTAGACCTAAGATCAGACTGCACGTTCAGTGCAGTCTATGGTTGATCTAGACAGTCTGCAAAAGCTCCTTAAGTCGCACTTAAGCAGTCAAAAGATTAACTAAACTATAAAGCATTTTAACGACTTTGCGGAAAGAGGCTTTCGCAAGCACTATGGATACAGTAGAAAATTGTGATAACTGGGTTTCTCTTGTTTTCTCTAAATTTGATCTTTTAAGTCTTGACCACACAATTCCAACTTTTGTCGACACTGAGAAAGAAGCCTTTTGAAAACATTGTGGGAAAAGGAGAAAATGCTGGTCACCAGCATTTTCTCCTTTTTACAACAATGTTTTCAAATGTCTTCTCTCTCAAGGTCGTTGAAAGTAGGCATTGTTTGGTAAAGCATTAAAAAGAAAATTACTGCTATTTATGATTGACCAAATATTTGGGACATTAAAAAGATTTTTTTTTCAATCGTATACTAAGAATGCAATGTAGACAGCCCAAAATCTTGCAGAGGGAATTCAAACTGACAAATAAACCAGACCAAGGTCCCTTGACAAATACGTTTTGGATTAAAGTCAGACAGGTCACTGCAATCATATCAGTACAAATACTTGTCTGTAGTATCTTAATAACCTGTTATATTTGATGGCCATATCGAATCTAAAGTTACATAATTGAGTCTCTATTTCTGGAAAGCTCTAGATATTAGAGTGCGCGACAAATTGAGAGTCTGCGTATCTGTTACTTCGACGTGTTTGTCATCTGAATTTTCATATAATGCCGGTAAAGGGACACATAGTGCAATTCTAATTACGATTTCAAAATTGAATTGTTAAGAAGAACGACATTGTTTATTTCATGCTTACCGGTAGGATATAGAAATAGCAGTGAAAATACTTTTCTATATTACACCGATACGACCAGTGAAAAATACCGATTTTCATGTTCAAGTTGCTTAGGTAAATTGCTCGTGCCTCACAACTACATGCAAATATGACGTCATTTACCTTATATTTCTCGCACCTGACGTAATATTTTAATGCGTTGCTACGAGGGAGGGGTGCGCCACGGGGAATAACGGAAAAGAAATGCACTGGAGTTTGATCAAGCTCCTCCCAGAAAGGGTTAAAAGCATGAATAAAAAGAATATTTGCTTTTTTCGTAGAAAGATCAAAATAAATTTCATCTCGTGAACACCATCGGTAATATTTTCATAATACTAAGCAAGTAAACACATACTCATGGATCCATAGAATACGTTTTGTCCAACATCCGACAGAATTCTGAGCTAGAATGCTTCTTGTCCATACAGAAACATACAAAAGTTAAGATGTTGCGACCAAGATTAACAAAACTAGGGACGTGTTGATACTAGTAAGTACACTGGCCGCCTTGATATGATGAAGTAGCTCACAGAAATACAGTTAAAACGATGAAGTAGCCCACAGTTAAAACGGAAACTGATACATGGACAAAATAAACTTCCATAAGAGAAGAATCCGTTACACTGTTTCATCAACTTATATACTGATGAGACAAACACTCTCTTTTCTTTTCTTTGCACGTTAATCTACTGTTTATCATTCTGTATAGGGAACTCTCTCTCAGACCCATCCATAACTTTGACCAACTTGTGGTTGTGTGACACCTTGATATCATAAATCATGCGACCGGTCGTAATTCTTAGGATACACAATGTGCGTGTCTAATGTTTAAAGCACGCAAACAGTCGCAATATCTAGTACGAACGTGTATGGCCTTTATCCGTCCAATCCGATAAATAACCCTTATCTTGCTGATTATTTTTTTCTTTATTTTTGTAAACTATTTTTAATTTTTGTAAACACCTGACAAACAGGAGAAAATACCAATATAGAAACGAAAGGTGTAGACCAAGATCAGGCTGCACGTATGTACAGATTTACCTGAATCTACACTTTCGGCAAAATAAGTTCATAATCGCATTTGAAAAGATAAAGGTTAAGTTATGGAACGTGTTTACCAAATACCCTGACAGATGTTCAGACAAAATGCTTGTTTTAACTTAGTATTAAATATAATGGATTGACAGCATGTTCTGATAAGTGACAAGTGGATACAAATGTAGTCAGTTGCACTGAATCTCGTAGAAACTGTGACGCCAGCAATTATCGCGAAGCATTAATTTCGTTGATTTTGTCGGTAAGTTTTATCGGCGAACTTAGGATAATCAGACTTTGATTTACAAAAATATAATGGTTTATAAGGATGTTCTGATAAGAAACAATAGGTTATAAATGTTATCAGTTGCACAATCTCGTAGAAACTGTGAAGCCAGTAATTATCGCGAGGCATTAATTTCGTTGATTTTGTCGGTAAGTTTTTTCGGCGACTTCAGGAAAAATGGACTTCGTAACTTTGTATTACAAATAATGGTTTAAAAGGATGTTTTGATAAGTGACAAGTGGTTATAAATGTAGTCACTGTCATTTCCTGGTAGATAATCTGAAACATTGTGTTTGGAATTGATTTTGTGAGTTGATTTTTGTCCTCGAAACCAAGACCTCTTCTGTGTGTTATCGGGCTCGTTTTTTTTTTTCAAACAAAATGATTTTAAAAAAGCGTTGAGTATTCAATGCAATGTGATTAACCCTTTCCCAAACGACAAACTTTTGGACTAGACCAAACTGAAAGCATTTGCAGACGACAATTCAGCTCTTGCTGAAAAGATTAGAGTAGAAAACATTGTGGGAAAAGGAGAAAATGCTGGTTACCAGCATTTTCTCCTTTTCCCACAATGTTTTCAAAAGGCTACTATTCCAGACCCGTGAAAACCGGGGATTGTTTGGGAAAGGGTTAACCGCCCTATTTAGCCGTATAAGAGATATATCAGGGCAGTTTGTGCAACTATCTATGCAGTTCTTTGTGTTTTGTCAATTGGTGTCGCTCTTGTAAAATAGTGGTAAAAAAGAATGTGACTGGTACCATAGTTTTCAATTATGCTTTTAGCAATTTTCTAGACAAAATCCATTATTTCGGGGGCATTACAGTGTGTTTTCTGTGAGTACTTTAGACAAATCTAAAGTGGAAAGTCACTTAACCCATTACCACACAATCCCTACTTTTGACGCCCCTGAGAAAGAAGCCTTTAGAAGAAATTGTGGGAAAAGGAGAAAATGCTGGTAACCAGCATTTTCTCCTTTTCCCACAATGTTTTCTACCCTTTACAAAACAACTTTCAAATTTTCAGTCACTTTTATTTTGTCGTCTGCAAATGCTTTCAATTTGGACCAGTCTAAAATATTGTCATTTGGTAATGGGTTAACCCTTTACCACACAATGATGGCTTTTTACGACCCTGTGGAAAAAGCCTATCAAAGCAAAATTGCACCATTTTAGCCACTTTAAAACTGTCGTCTGCAAATGTTTTAATTTGGACAAGGCTAAAATTTTGTCGTCTGGTAAAAAGTTAAACACTATAACTGCGAATAACTGATCTTTTCCAGAAAGTGCAGATCGAGATTAGACTGCACAGAAGGTGCAGTCTGATCTTGAATCTACACTGTCTGATAAGGAGATATTTTTCTCCAAATATACGTGCAAGAGGAGGCTAAAATAAGTTGTATTTTACTTTATTTTCCAGGGGATGAGTACTATACTTTGATTGGACAATGGATCAAATCCAAGAACTGCTCAATTACAGGTATTTCTTGGAGAACCACAAAAATGTCACAGAATTTAATTTTACCGGTGCCGACGAAATCTTGCAAGAATTCGAAGACAGTTTGTTGACAGTAAACCAGTTTTCCACTGTCGTGTTGTTGACACTTTATATTCCTATATTTATAATAGGATTATTTGGAAATCTGCTTATCATTGTATCAATATCAGCAGATAAAGCCAAGAAGTCGAACCTGTATTTCCTGGTAAACCTTGCCTTCGGGGACCTCGTGGTGACAGTGTTATGTATGCCGACTTCGATTGGTACTACTGTATACAGGCTATGGGTGTACGGCCGATTTCTGTGTAAATTCACGGCCTTTATACAAGGTATTGACATTTTGTTGTGGCGCCGCATGAAAAGTATCTATGGAGGCAGCCATTTTGTTTTCTCGGCTTCAAGTCATTTCGTAACTTGGTCATTTCGTACCTAGGCCATTTCGTACAATTTTTGTCATTTCGTATCCACCTATACTTTTTTTAATTTGGTAATTTCGTACAAACTTCGATCATTTCTTAAATATATTTGTCACTTCATACCCTGTTTTTTATATCAATTTGTAATTTGGAACCTAGTTTTTAATACGTTTTTCTTTTGTTGTTTCTCGAATGACAAATTCTTTTGTACGTAGCTCCAATTGTAACAATGTTAAATTTCGCAGAAGAATGGCTATGAATATGTCTAACCATTTTTTTTTTAAATTTAAGTTGCATTCTAAGGATTGTTTACGACTTCTCAGTTCATTTCTCACCTAGTTTTGCATAAATTTACTTTGGTCAACTTGGAATGCTGTAATGTGCCCTATTTCAGAAACAACTGATTTGCGGCGCCATTGATGTTACGCATCAATATTTTCTTGTTATTACTATTATTATCTTTATCATTATTATTATTATTCTCCTAGAACGCAGAAAATGAACCTGATCACTGCATACAGGTGCAAAGGTAGTTTTCTTGTGTGTGCGTGAAAAGTCTAAGTAAAATGGGTACAACTGGGGCTACATGCTTAAGTGATGTGGGTTTCCGTTTTTGACAGTTTGCTCAAGGCTTACATAGCTTTTTAAATTAATATCTTTAGACATGACAAAGATACCTTAAGATGTCAACAACTATTGATTCAGGTTCCAAGAAAACCTTTTTGTATTTAATAGCTGTTCAAGGCGTACTTCGGCTGTTTATTTCTTTCGTAATAGGAAGTTCATACTATTCAATCACGCTCGTTAAATAGATGGTTAATTGCCCCTACAAAATGAAATAACCAATGTCAGCCTTTGCATATGCGAAATGCGTAATGAAATGACCGATTTAAGCCTCTGCGTATGCGAGATGTAAAATGAGATGTCCAATGCCAGCCTTCGCATATGCGAAATGTAAAATGAAAAGACAAGTGCCAGCCTTCGCATATGCGAAATGCAAAATGAAAAGACAAATGCCAGCCTTCGCATATGCAAATGCAAAATGAAAAGACAAGTTCCAGCCTACGCATATGCGAAATGCAAATGGAAATAACCATTGCCAGCCTTAGCATTTGTGAAATGCGTAATGAAATGACCGATTTAAGCCTTCGCATATGCGAGATGCAAATGGAAATAACCATTGCCAACCTTCGCATATGCAAAATGTAAAATGAAATGTCTAATGCCAGCCTTCGCATATGAGAAATACGAAATGCAAAATGAAAGGACAAGTGCCAGCCTTCGCATATGCTAAATGCAAAATGAAATGTCCAATGCCAGCCTTCGCATATGCAAATGGAAAATGAAAAGACAAGTTCCAGCCTTCGCATATGCGAAATGCAAATGTAAATAACCATTGCCAGCCTTAGCATATGCGAAATATAAAATGAAATGACCAATGTCAGCCTTAGCATATGCGAAATGCAAAAAGAAAAGATCCATGCAGCTTTTGCATATGCTTAATTCAAAATGAAAAAAACCCATGTCAGCTTTTACATTTTCGAAATGCAAAATGAAAAGACAAGTGTCAGCCTTCGATAATGCGAAATGCAAAGGCTGACCTTGGTCAAAATTTTTGGATATTGGTAAAGCAGCATTCTTACCCATTCTTTTGCCGGTGTAATGCAGAGAAATGACCCTCCCCTATAAAATTACCGGGGTCATTGTTCTTCATAGAGAAATGGCCCCAGTGGTCATTTCTCAACGTAGAAGAATGACCCGGGTCGAATGACCCGGGTCATTCCTCTACGTAGTGAAATGACCTAGTGGTCATTTTGTAGGGGAGGGTCATTTCTCTTGCATTACACCGGCTTTTCAATCAAAATGGATCCATATTATACGGAAGAGTCACTCTGTATGATGTATTACGAGGATGCAACATAAGCTCTCCTTTTCTCGAGCCTCGCACAACTAGTTGGCTTGCAACACGCGAAAGGGGCAATCGGACATTTGCGAAAAGTGTCGTCGAGGATCAGCTTGTGCAGTACGGGACTATGTTAGATTTAGTTCTCATGTAAACTTGCGCAAAACAGAAAATTACATAAAAAGTGGAAAGTATCGTTCGGATTAGCCTGCGCGGACTGTGCAGGCAGATCCGTGACGACACTTTACACAAATTTCCGAATGCCTCTTTTCGCGTGTTGCAGGCAAAACGAAAAAACATATATTCAATAATAATTGTAGGAATAACGTGAGTCACAAAGCACAACTAAACACAATGCCCAATTAGCTTGTAGTTACACCCCTTATAATGACAAATCCTATTTTCCAAATCGTATTACATACAACACAAAGTCTACTTCGAACAAATACAAGTTTATTACGTTTGTTGTAACTTGACCTTATGCATTCTGACGTGTGCTATCTTTGAAAAATATGTTTTTTTTTTTCAAGAACATGATCTAAAGTGGCGTTTGAGATAGAAAAAAAATGTTGAACGAATTTGGACCAATGCTATGAACAGCGCCTTTGGCGAGCTCAATAAAGTTTTTGCAAACGAGTTTCATAAGATTTTATCATATTATTTCTTTTTATTTCTTTAACTGCAAAACTTTGTTTCAAGAATTACTTGTATAATGTATCTCTTACATACGAAACCTGTATATATTTGCACAAATGAAACGTAATCATACCTTTGGCAGGAGAGTGCACTCGCTCACGATAAAAATTGTTCAAAAGGAGATGAATCTATCTTCTTTTAAGTCTCTCTACAAGAATTAACCTTTTTTCCCGGTGCAATGTTTTCAAAACATCTGTTGGACGCAAATATATATACCTGGCTACATAAACTATTCGTTTGAACTCACACTATTTTTCAGGTGTTGCTGTGGCTGTGAGCATCTTCTCTATGACTGCCATGTCTATAGACCGCTACGTGGCCCTGCAGTACCCGGCCACCTCCAACAAAATTTCCACTTCAAACCAAGCTTTCCTGCTCATTCTCTTTATGTGGATCGTGTCCTGCATCTTTATGGGCCCGCTGATATTCATCCGCGACATTGACATTGTAAACGACGTGCCTTTCCTTCCGCCACTTCCGTTCTGCGTGGAAAACTGGCCAGACGATCGAGACAGAAAGGCTTATGGCGTTTTCCTCTTGTTTGTCGTCTTTATAATCCCGGGTTTCACGATCGGGGTTTGTTACGGTCACGTTGGAAGAACATTATTCGAATCAGAAAAGAATCAGCGAATCAATTCGGATGGCAGTACACAGAGGCTGGTTTCCAGGAAACGAGCAGCGCGCTTGGTTATCATATTGATTTGTGTGTTTATGGTATGCTGGTTACCTTACAATGTTATATCAGCTCTCGCAGACTTATCAGACAGCGCACGAATGGCGGAAATGTTACCTTATGTGTTATGGTTCGGACATGCGCACAGCGCTGTTAACCCAATGATGTACTGGTCGCTTAACAAGAGATTCCGGTACAATGTACACCGGCTTTTCAAAGTGGTAAAAATTAGCGGCTGTACAACATCCACAAACACCGCTATCGCTCAGTATGTCTAATGACAGTAACTTAAAGGGGGCTATTACAATTTATTTTTCCTTTTTTTCTACAATCACAAAGAAAGAGGAAGTTTGCACTCGGAAGGAAGATGAAGATTTAAGCATGTTACAATTGTCACCTACGTCAAATGACATAAAAGAATTCGTTCATACTTAACACACAACCCAAATAATCGATCAGCGTAATCAACGATTTGAAACATAGTCAATTCAGGATAAAATGTAAAACGACCTTAAAAGGCTACGTATCATATTAAGGATATACCATCCATAAACTGTTTAACTTGCATTTCTATTTCTTATTTATATAGATGGCCTCAAGCAGTGCCTAACCGAATTCAATAACACGTGTATTAATGTCGGTTTGAAGGTAGAAATCTAAATAGCCCCCGGTAGTTCCATGAAGAGAATAATTCACAACGACCCGTTAACCCTTTCCCAAACAAACCCTGGTTTTTTACGTCCCAGGGAAAGAAGCCTTCCGAAAACATTGCGGGAAAAGGAGAAAATGCTGGTAACCAGCATTTTCTCCTTTTCCCACAATGTTTTCTTACCTTCCCAAAACAATTTTCAATTTTTCAGTCACATTAATTTTGTCGTCTGCAAATGCTTCCAATTTGGACTAGTCTAAATTTATATCGTTTGGTAAAGAGTTGAAGTGGTCGAAATTAGTGGATCGTCCGAATCCACGAACACAACTATTGCTCATTATACATCAGCCGTACTCCGGTAAAACGGGGCTTTATGTACCTCTGAGTTGTATCATACCCAGCAAGACGTCAAATACACGTGCATCCATAGGACCCATTTAGTCTGACAATTGACTTCATCGAAGGATAGTATAGCCATTTGATATGCATAAACTTTTACAAATAGCAAGAAACTTAGACCCATGTCAGCATGTGCAGACTGATATGGATTGATACATTTTGAAGTTGCATTAGGCCTTTCTTTTTACTGAGCAACGGCTAATTTACTTTTCACTTACTTATAGTATTCATCACACGAATACGAAGCGTGCGAGTATAGCATTTCCGTGTTCACCTGGCACAGATGTTCTGTCTTGGCTAATAAGGCATGTTCGCAAGCCAAGGATACAAACTCCACTTTGTTCGTTACGTACCCTTGGCCGCTCGCCTCTTTAAAAATCGAAACTCCCGCTGCGCCAACTATTGAATATCACGAGTTGTGTAACCTTTGCTGATGTTATTTCTGGCCAATCAAAATGCGTGTAATAAAATTCATTAAGCTATGCATCAAATAAGGCTGCGCTTTCGGATTCATCACATCAAAAACAAGACGAACAGACGTACGGTGATTCGCAATCATTTGGCTGTGGAACCCGTCCTAATACTTCACATAATTGATCGTAAACTATGAAAGAAAAATCATTAAATGTCGACCGTCTACTCTTTTTTTTGGCAAATTTTCGTCACAAATACGACAACTTTCGTTTTTTACAGGCGCCGCCATTATCGTTTTCTGTTTTGCGAAAGATTTCATGTTACGGATGGTTTGATTGGACGCGATGGGTTTTGATCGCATCCAATGAAATGGCGCAGCAGGAGCTTCGATTTTTAAAGAGGCGAGCGGTCAATGGTACTACCTTAGTATCCTTGGCTTGCGAAGATGCAAGTTAGGTGGCAAGGTTTGGAATTCTGAATCGTAAATCAGAATAATTGTTTATGATTGTTGATGAATAGAAACCCGTTGAAAATTAACTGTATTGCTTTGATAACGTTGCTGAATTTCTAGAACAGTGCTTTTTAAGTCTTTATCACACGAAAAAATTGTAGACCAGTCCAAATTGAAAGCATTTGCAGACGACAAAATATGTGTGACTGAAACATTGAAATTTGGTTTTGGAGGGGTAGAAAACATTGTGAGAAAAGGAGAAAATGCTGGTTACCAGCATTTTCTCCTTTTCCCACAGTGTTTTCTAAAGGCTTCTTTCTCAGAGTCGTTAAAAGTCGGGATTGTGTGGTATAGAGTTTTAAGTCTATACCAATTGACAAAAATGCAAACATGCTCAAAGGGAATGCATAAGCAGACGGCAATTTAAATTTGATTCTTTTATTGAACTTGTCTTTAATAAGGTAAAAAAACATTTTGGGAAAAAGAGAAAATGCAAATAAGCAGCATTTACTCTTTTTTCTAAAGTAGAGGTCCTGTGTGGCCCAGTGGTACAGCATCCTTGATCGAAGGCATTATATGTCTCATAGGAGTGTCCCTGGGCAAGACACTTCAGAGCCTCAGCATGATGCTGGTGAAACCTAAGACATACATGTATAAGTGAGTTGTCACCGTCATATGACTGTAATAATGTTGAGGGCGGCATAAAACACGATTCAATCATATTCAAAGAATATTTTACAAGCACCATCTTTTGAGTTATTAAAACTCAACATCGTTTGATAAAGGCTTAAAGGGCTAGATTTATGCGTATGATCATTTGACGTTGTACAAGTTAATCAAAGGCCACAGTCTAAGCTCTATACATAACACCGAAGTTTTCATTGGTTGATCATTGAAACTTGTTACCAAAAATAGCACACATGTGTCTCTTCTGTGTTCAAATGCGATGAGCTAATGTGCTATTTTTAGATTTATGTGTATGATCATTTGACGTTGTACAAGTTAATCAAAGGCCACAGTCTAAGCTCTATACATAACACCGAAGTTTTCATTGGTTGATCATTGAAACTTGTTACCAAAAATAGCACACATGTGCACGTCGCTTCTGTGTTTAGATACGATGAGCTAACGTGCTATTTTCAGTAACGGTGTTGATTATCGACCCATGAAATTTTCTGTGTATTTTGAAAAACCAATGGGGCTGCGAAGGCCTATGGTTAAATTCAGCTTATTGATGTTGTTTATACCATTGGTTATTTTGTAAACAGGTTAGTGCTTTTTTCTACTATTGGGATCTGTTACATGTCTTGTTGTGAGAAAGTTTTGTAGCACATTGTTTGTAAAGTTCATTGCCTTTGTCTGTATTATATTGTTACGCCATGTTCCTTGCCAGTGGAAAAAGTTCCTATACCACTTTTCAATAAAAATATTGATTCACGTTCCAAGGAGTGTAAAATACATTTATTTATTTTATTTATTAATCTATTTATTTATTTATTTATTTATTTATCTATTTATTTATTCATTTATTTATTTTTAATCCTTTACCAGACGACAAAATTTTAGCTTTGTCTAAATCGATGGCATTTACAGATGAAAATTTCAATGTGGCTCATATAGTGCAACTTTTCTTTGATAGGGTAGAAAACATTGTGGAAAATAGGAGAAAATGCTGGCAACCAGCATTCTCTCCTTTTCCCACAATGTTTTCAAAAGGCTTCATTGCAAGGGTAGTTAAAACTCGGGAATGTGTGGTAAAGGTTTCAGATGTTAACAAGTTTTCCTTTCTAACGCCAATTCGTCCGCGAACATATACTTGCACAAGCGTTAATAAATCTGCATCATTTATTAGGGTGCAATAGATATATTAACTTGGTTCCCAGGTACTAAATACTGTTGTCCTTCTCAGAAAACCTTCTTTGCAGTCTGATCTTGATCTACACTGTCGGCAAAAGGTCTAAGTGTTAAACTATGACCAGAATAATCTACAAGTGCAGTAGAAAATGTCAATTTTATTAGATGGCAGAGAAAGAACTTGTTTCACAGTGTTGCTATCAGTTTAAAAGTAATACTAATTTCGAATTTTACTATTATCCAATCTGATCATGGTCTATACTATCTGTGTGTATTAACCCATTACCACACAATCCCTACTTTTGACGCCCCTGAGAAAGAAGCCTTTAGAAAACATTGTGAGAAAAGGAGAAAATGCTGGTAACCAGCATTTTCTCCTTTTCCCACAATATTTTCTTACCTTCACAAAACAAATTTCAAATTTTCAGTCACTTTTATTTTGTCGTCTGTAAATGCTTTCAATTTGGACCAGTCTAAAATAATGTCGTTTGGTAATGGGTTAACGCTTAAAGGTTTTATAGAAGTTGTAAAGCTTCTTTCACAATTGATTTTTAATAAATATGTTTCGAACGAACAAATTAATTTTTGTTAATCTTTAGAGTTTATAACTTTTATCACAAGCAAAGCTCACCTGAGCAAAGGAATCGGTGGTTTGTGGTTGAAAGTTAAACCCATTACCTAAAACAATATTTAGACTTCAGAAAACAGTTGTAGACGACATAACTAAAATATTGTTTACTTGTAATTTTCTTTTTATCCCCAATGTCTTCAAGTGCAACCATCGTTAAACCATGTGATTGAAACAGTTTGTTAAGGGGTGGGACTTTCGATTTAAAATAAGAAAAATTCGGTCAAGTTCCTTCTTGCAGGGCAGGACAAACTAGGACCACCTGTGAAAGTCACTTTTAAGTTTTAATCAAGCATTGGCGAGATCTACATTTACAAATTTAAGCTAGCTTTAACCATAATGTAACAAATGTACTGTTGAAATCCGCATAAATTAATGCTCGAATTATTTAACATTTGATTGTATGGTAAACGACAATTAAGTTGGAAATGTGATTTTATTGTTTCAATTAACAGGCAAAAAATCAGGCATAAACGGGCGCAAAGTCACATTCTGAAAGCTCTTTTTCTTGGTAATAGGAAAAAATATAAAGTTATAGGCATACATGTAATTCTACTCTCCAATCCGCCGCAATCGTCGTAAGTATCAAGAACAGGGCAAAGTGTCAGAATCGTGTGTACCCTTTTACCGAGCAGAATACCTCCCCTATGTAATTGGCTGTTTGAGGGTTTTGTATTTAGTCAATCTGTTCAATTCTTGGCGGAGTTCCGTTTGCAAGTCTGGTAATACCTCGTACTGGAAAAACAAATCCGATTGAACTAGTGGTCCATCTATATATATGAAATATACATCTCAACATTTGCTACTCAGCGAATGTTTCAGTGCAAATATTTTCGGGAAAGATTTAAAGTGCACTAGCTACTCATTTTCAGGCAAATAAAACTCATTTTGTCGATATTTTTACCAAACTGAAGTCATTCTTGTGCCTCCATGACAAATATTACACCTGAAGGTCGCGAGATTGCATAGATTACGACGGACAGTAACTACAATTTTGGACTTCGATTTTTATCTGATCGTTCAATTGAGGATATCGCATAATGCTGGTCAATTGATTGTGTGAGGCCTTGCATATCCATCCATGCGGCTTGCAAGAATGTAGAGTAATCTATACAGGTATAGTTTCGCAAAATTCTACGTCACAGGAACCCAATAGCAATTACCCGATGATGTCGGGATTTTGTATCGAGACTGCAGTTAAATGATTTCAAAGACAATAGAAATGTAAAGATAAATTAACTCATTACCAAACGACAAAATGTTAGTTTTGTCCAAATCGAAAGCATTTGCAGACGACAAAATAAAAGTGATTGAAAATTTGATTTTTTTTTTTTTTTGTGTGAAGGGTAGAAAACATTGTGGGAAAAGGTGAAAATGCTGGTTACCAGGATTTTCTCCTTTTCCCACAATGATTTCTAAAGGCTTCTTTCACAGGGGCGTCAAAAGTAGGGATTGTGTGGTAATGGGTTAAAGCGACGAAACAGAAAGTCAGCACAGCGCTATATCCTTACTACCGGGATATTCACGATGGACATGAGACGGTTCGGTGGACAGTCAATGTCAAAATATGAAAGGAGCAAATAAAAGTCTAATTATTTGTTAGTGGAAGATGGATTACTATCGGAAACCATCGTCGATTGGCCTAAATGATCAAGAATCTATCGTGAGCTGTGTACAGTTGTTGCTCGTTTTATACTTCCACCATACCTCCTAATGGGTGTACCATACCGCAGGTATCTTGCCAAAGCGTTGTTGACGATGATGTGGTGTACACCAAACGCCACACCAGCCTCACGGGACCTTACTCCAACGTCCCACCAGACCTCCACATCTTTGCTTCACTTAAATGCAATCAAAAGATAGCGTTTGTGAAGTCAAAGTGGTCAATGTAAGAAACTGTTACCCTTGAAGGATTGAAAATGCATGTGTTTGTGTCTGTCCTCTTACCAAAAAAGCCGAAAAAACTGCATATTGTTCATGTCTACATCACAGGTAGTACCCTATGCAGCTCACATTTATGCAGAGATGATCTCAAAACCTTGCTGAACCATATCATTCAAAGTATGTAAGAAGCTGCTGTATACTTTACGTGCTATAGTAAGAAACGTTTCATGCTTAGTAAAAGTTAACGATATATACCCTATTGGATTGAGACCAAGGCCCTTTGTCAGTCATCGTATCCTATTGGCGTGACTTTGCAAATTGCTATAGTGTGGTGGCGCTTTTTATTGCCATCCATGAGTACTTCACCTGTATTTTGGGTACGATTAATGAAATTAGGTACAAAGCCACTGTCTGCGGTATTTGTTAGGTCTTTTGCCCGGTAAAAGTATAAATTATAGAGGCAAGTGGACGTTCAAATTACATTAATGCATTGCCGTCAAACGATCTATCATAACACAGGACTTTCTTGAAGTTTTTCTTTGAGCAACTGCAGTGCTTCAACGAAACCAAACCAAATATAATTGCTCGTACGTCTAGTTCTGCAAACTATTCTTAAAGCACCAAAAGACTTTTATAACTTAACGATGTGTGGCCTTGGCTTAAAAAGAAATAAGCCCTGCTTTAACGTAAACGTAAGCTCTGAAATGAATCCATATACTGATTTTACTACTGATAATAAGCTCTACAGGTTTGTGTGTAGAAGAGTTACCCCTTAACTCCTTACCAAACGACAAAATTTTACACTAGTCCAAATTGAAAGCATTTGCAGACGACAAAATAAATGTGGCTCAAAAATAGAAATTTGACTTGAGTAAAGGAGAAAACATTGTGGGAAAAGGAGAAAATGCTGGTTACCAGCATTTTCTCCTTTTCCTACAATGTTTTCAAATGTTCTTCTTCTTAGGGTTGTTAAAACTCGGGATTGTGTGGTAAAGTGTTAAATCATAGCTCGGGAAGATATGGTAACCATATAGAAAATTCTACAAATCGACCCCAAAATTCGTCGCAATTGAAGGTGCTTTCAGCAAGACCATGTCATCTTGTACCATGTTATAATGCAGGAATCGTAGAAGGAAGAAATGCCTCTGCTATTATGACTGAACTATAATTTAGGACTTTTTGAAAAACTAAAGAAAAGTCTATACGCTAACATTTATATAGAGGATATTTGTTTAGCGCAGCCACTCGTGAAAATATTACCGATGATGTTCACGAGATGAAATAAATTTCGAACTTTCACCGAAAAAAACAAATATTGTGCGCCACTCGTGAAAATATTACCGATGGTGTTCACTCGATGAAATAAATTTCGATCTTTCACCGAAAAAAACCGTGAAATATTCTATTTATTTCATGCTTTTAACACGTTCTGGGAGGAGCTTTATCAAAATCCAGTACAGTTCTTTTCCGTTATTCCCCGTGGCGTACCCCTCGCGCATAGCCACGCATTACATTATTACGTCAAGCGCGAGAAATATAAGGTATATGACGGTTGTTAGGCACGTGCAATTTACCTAGGCAACAAGAACGCGAAAATCGGTATTTTCACTGGTGGTATCAGTGTAAGATCGAAAAATATTTTCACTGCTATTTCTCGATATCCTACCGGAAAGCATGAAATAAATATCAAATATTTTTTTACGAAGAAAGTAATTACGTTAACAATAGATCGACGATAATAACTTTTCCTCCTTTTCCTTTTCTGCCATTGTTTGATTTGATTTTTTAAACTTTGATATGGTTTTCTTTTGCATGGATGATATTCCACCAATATCATTAAAAATGTATCCTCATATGAAATGTGGCCATGTTCAAAACATTTGCTGTTGCTTTGTAGACAAATAAATCTGGGTCAAACAAAAGGATCTCTCCGGAAAAAAGGCCGGAAATATTATATGGGAAAATAGTGAGTGCTGATTACCAGTCTTCTTCTCTGCGAAGTATTCTTGCTTTTGTACGGTATCTTTTGGAGAGATTATTTGACCATTGTATGATTGAAGTTGATGAGAGTTTTCATAATTACTGTAGTCTTAGACTGCACTGACCATTCTTTCCTTTAGAGAAAATTAGGATACAGAACTTGTGTCCTTTTAAATAGTCAGGGTAGCACATCAATTAACCCTTTACCACACGAGAAAATTCTAGACCAGTCCAAATTGAAAGCATTTGCAGATGACAAAATAAAAGTTGCTGAAAATTTTAAATTTGTTTTGTGAAGGGTAGAAAACATTGTGGGAAAAGGAGAAAATGCTGGTTACCAGCATTTTCTCCTTTTCCCACAAAGTTTTCTAAAGGCTTCTTTCACAGGGGTGTCAAAAGTAGGGATTGTGTGGTAATGGGTCAAGTATTAGGATATAATCATTCAAAGTGTGAATTCCTCGTCAGATAAAAAGTAAAAGCCCATGCATGTTTGTGCACCTATAGGAAGGTACAAGAATATGTCTCAGTAATAAGGTTTAGGTTATCATTAATCACCTTGTATCAAATTCGGTACATAAAAAAATACGAAAGATCACATTTTTGAATTTGGTCTAGGCTAAACTCGGCACTTCCATCAACAAACAGGTTATAACTAAGTTCAATTTAAAAGAAATAGACCTTTGAACAAAAGTGTGCTTGTAAATGAAAAAGGACTTATCTGAATTAATGTAATTACGTGTATATATATCTTACAGTGGCCATTAGGGAGTAAGACTATTCTTTGGCTTCATTCAGATTAAAGATTTAAATTTTTAAACGAAGTAAATGCCATTTAACTCATTACCAAACGACAAAATTTTAGACTGGTTCAAATTGAAAGCATTTGCAGACGACAAAATAAAGGTGACTGAGAAATTGAAATTTGTTTTGTAAAGGGTAGAAAACCTTGTGGGAAAAGGAGAAAATGCTGGTTACCAGCATTTTCTCCTTTTCCCACAATGTTTTCTAAAGGCTTCTTTCTCAGGGGCGTCAAAAGTAGGGATTGTGTAGTAATGGGTTAACCCTGATAACAAGCATTTTCTCCTTTTCCCACAATGTATTCTACTCTATCGAAGAAGAAATACACGATTTCAGCCACACTGAAATTGTCATCTGCAAATGCTATTAATTTGGACATAGCTAAAACTTTGTCATCTGGTAAAGGGTTAAAAAATATAAGATATAGAGGATATTTGGGTTTTTTTTTCAGTGAAAGATCGAAATTTATTTCATGGAGTGGACAGCCACGAGTGAAAATATTACCGATGGTGTTCACGAGATGAAATAAATTTCGATCTTTCACCGAAAAAAACAAATATTCTATTTATTTTATGCTTTTATCCCTTTCTGGGAGGATCTTTGTCAAAATTCAGTACAGCTCTTTTCCCTTATTCCCCATGGCGTACCCCTCCCGCATAGCAACGTTACGTCAGGCGCGAGAAATGTAAGGTATATGACGTCATATTTCCCATCTGGTTGTTAGGCACGCGCAATTTACCTAGGCAACAAGAACGTGAAAATCGGTATTTACGCTGGTGATACCAGTGTAAGATCGAAAAATATTTTCACTGCTATTTCTCGATATCCTACCGGAAAGCATGAAATAAAAAGGAAATAATGTGACCTTTCCTGTCTCTGTAAGGGTGACATTATGCGGAACTGTGGAGAAAGACTATTTGTAGAGGACAATTCGCTATATTTTTTGTACTTTTAAGATTCCGTGTTATTTTTAGCATTGTATCCCAGGTTTCGACTCAGAAATGTTATTCCTAATTTTGGCCGATGTCAAATAAACGGAATCCAACATTTAAAAATTGGATTTTCATGGCCTTCTTAATTTGGTCTTGACATTTTTGGTAATGAAATATCACTAATTTGTGCTAAATCTAAGCTTTCCCGGTTATAAATATGGCTTCATTTTGAAATGTCATCGCATTCTATCTAATGTAAATACCAATGTAATTTAGAGTGCTTGGCAAAAACAGGACGTGTGGAGATTTTTGTCTTGAATGTGGAATCTTACCCATGTCTGATGCCTTTACTCTATGGCACACGATCCCTTGTTCCCACTCGTTCCCATCACTAAAGAAGAAACGAGTGAAAACAAAGTAAAAAAAAAGAGAAAATGCCTTTTTCTTTTTTTCAAACTGTTTTCTACCCTTTGAAAGGCAAATTCCAGTGTTTGGGGCCTGCCTCATTTGTTGTCTGCAAGCATGTTCAATTTGGACAACTTGGACAACTCTAGAATTGTTTTTATCTGGTAAAGAACTATACGCGGTATGGGATTTATATCTTATCTTCTCCCAAACAAAATTATAAAAAAAAAAAAACGCGACATTGTTCAAAATGGTTTAGTCCATCGTTTCGCATGTATACCAGTGTTTTAGACTGTGCCTCGTAAACTCGGAAACATTTTTGTCATACTCATGCATCAATAGCAAACCTTTTAAACGAAGTTTGTTTCTCCTTTTCTTTTTTTTCGCGGGGGTGGGGGATAAATTATGAGAATGGTCAAGCCTTAGAAGAAATCATCTAATTTTGTTAGATACTCCAACAAATAAAGTTTTGAAACTAAAAATCCGTTTTGTGACTGTCATTAACGTTCTTCGCTCATTCACATAATTGTAGTATGTCTTCATGACATGTCGGTAGAAAAGACAAGGAAGCTATAATGAATGAATACCAGTGTTAATGAGAACAAACAAAACAGATGTTAAGCAGTTTAACAGACACAAACATCTTTCGAAATTCAATAGATAACTTTCTTTATACAGAATACCTGGAAACAGCATATGACAGAGGTATTTCGAATATGGAACTTGGAAAAGCAATTGCGTTATGACCATTGATACTTAAAAATATGTAAGAAAAACAAGAGATTACAAAGGGTTATCACCAGTCGATTATACATCTCAGTTACATACCCATGTACTAAGAGCAGAACAAACGACTTTACAATGCAGTAGTTTGATTTTAATCAATATGTAGTTTTCAACTAAGTCAATAAAAAACTTTAAAAAATAGAATAAATATGACACATACAGACGCTGACCAGTCCGGTGATTTATGTAATACAATAAAGCCTAATTCACATACAAAGAATTCAATTATGTGTATTTTGCTAGATAAAATTACGAATTTTGCTACTTAGAGTAAATACGCAAGCGTACGAAAAAAAAAAATATATATATATATATATATCTGCGTTGACATGCTCTTATTATGTGAATATTTAAACCTGTTATTGGCCAGTTTGTGTATTTTTGTCATCATATATGTTCAGATACATATGTAAGATGTAAGAAAGGTTAATCTACAATGAAGCAACAATGTAACTTTTCGCCTTTTGCAAATTGCATTTGATCTTTTAAAGTTTTATTTTTCCTCATTTTCCTGCTTTTTCGTCTACTTAAGTAATGTAACGTCTCTAAAAAGTCAATCACATAACTCGTAAGAAATATTTAGAGTTACATAGACGTAAAACAAAGATAATCTCGGACAGAGATCACCTGAAATGTTCTATGTAGAACTTGGAAGAATATCTAAGTAAACTCAACTCAAAATTACAAAAGACTTGATAAAACTTGAACACATGTGGCATAGATGATGGAACAACGACCTGTTATGCCTGAAAGGTTCAAAAGAGGTGGAGACGTTCAGCTATTCAGCGTTAAAATTAGACTAATCAAAATTTCATAAATATTCAAAAAGATCCTTTTGATGGAGACGACCCTGAAACTTTTGCGATGTACTTGTTACGAGTTCAAGAAAAGCAGAATCTAAATTGCTCAAAAGTAACAGAAACACTGAATGAGCAGTACCAATTTTCACAGGCTTATAACCTCGTTTTGTTTTTGTTTGTTAATTTATCTTCATTAAAGCCCCCGTCAAACTCTGACAAAGAACACGAAGACCGTACTGTGTTCTTAAAACTTGACAAACGCAAGGAGAACGGGATGAAATTCAGAAAAAAAAAAACCACAGTTTTCGAGTTGGTTCTACGTCTTTACTACGCCTCTGCCAGGATGTCACTGCGTCTAAGAAGTTCCGGCTAAGTTTTGTCGAGCGCTTTATAAAGTATGCACGACGTCCTTTGCGTTTTTATTATGTTCTTTCTAAACGTCTTGCACCACGCACGTATTGTGTGGTTTCTACATTCCCACTGCGCCCTTTGTGATCTTATAAATTCAAGTCTACACACTCTACGTTCTCATTTGTGCTGCAAGTTTTCTTGGGTGAACAACCCGCAAAAAATATGCCTCCAAAAGGTCGTGGGAGAAGACAAAAAATCCAGAAAATGGGCAGTATTTCACAACCTGGCCCCTGTGTTGATACTGGTGATGCCAGTATTACAGAACCACCAGGAGCATCAGAACCTCCTACAGAGCAGCTTAAAATTACCGAAGTCTGTGAGAGTGAAAAAAATTGAAACATAAGTGAAAATGTGAGAAGTTCGGTGAAGTATTTACACTAAATTGCTGAACGTGACATGGACCCTATGAAATCTTGCTGCAAGCGTACAACGGACGTGTTAGGCACCGAGCGAAAGTTTAACAAACGTATTGTTGTCTTATACAAAGTGATATGCATGTACCTTTGCCTTTGCAGATACGTGGAAAGGTCGTGGTGCGTCCGCAACTGTAGTAGTATCAACACAGTAAGAACGCAGTGCAATCTTTACCGTCCATACAAGGTATGTACTTCTTCAATGAAGACCATATTAGGTTCATGCCCCATTGTTACTACGTCAATGCCGTTGTTTCCACGTCTTTATTGAGTCTTTACTACGTCCTGATTAGATCAGGTCCTCGCTACGTTATTTTTTTTTTTTTGGACAGGTAAAAAATTCACCCACGTCAGCCTAGACCATAAAGATCGCATTACGTCATTATCGGTTTCTATTGTGTTCCGTCTACGTCGTACGAGTTCCTACGGCGTCGGACCGGTTTTACATTGATGTAGTGGGAACTTGATCTAGTGTGACTTGGGTTTTACTAAATGCATTTTTGTAGATTTCCTTTCGTTGTTCCCAAACGAAAAACGACTTTTTGCGACAGGTAAGTGGCTTAGTTGTTTTTTCTTTACACTTAGGCAGCTAAGCGCGACTCACTGACCTTTTGCAGATGGTGTGGATTAAGATCAGACTGCACAGAACATGCAATCTGATCTTTGATCTATACCGTCAGTTTGTTTCGTAAAGCCAATGAGGTAAAAATCTTTCTCAGTTTCATTGGGTGGTACTGTAAGCCGTCAAAAGAGATTTAGTTTAACCCTTTCCCAAACAAGCCCTGGTTTTTACGTGTCTGCAGTAAAAATCTTTTGAAAACACCGTGGGAAAAGGAGAAATTGCTCGTAACGAGCAATTTCTCCTTTTCCCACAGTGTTTTCTACCCTTTTTGAAAACTTCCTGCCATTTTCTCAATATCTAAAACTGTCATCTGCAAACTTTTTGAGTTTGGAGGAGACCAAAATTTGTCGTTAGGGAAAAGGTTACATATTTGACGCTGAAAGAGTTCACATGTTAAGATGGGAATATCAGTTATCATTACTTGGTAATAATTATACAGATATTTCGTTTGAAAAGTCAACGATGATGTTCCTTGATAGCAAATAAAAGGTTGAGATGCAAAGCGAAATCTATCTACTGTCCTTGTCATCCATACGCTCTGTGTCTACAAGAAACACCTCTCTAGTGTCCTTGTCATCCATACGCTCTGTGTCTACAAGAAACCCCTCTCTACTGTCCTTGTTACCCATACGCTCTGTGTCTACAAGAAACACCTCTCTAGTGTCCTTGTCATCCATACGCTCTGTGTCTACAAGAAACACCTCTCTAGTGTCCTTGTCATCCATACGCTCTGTGTCTACAAGAAACACCTCTCTACTGTCCTTGTCACCCATACGCTCTGTGTCTACAAGAAACACCTCTCTACTGTCCTTGTCACCCATACGCTCTGTGTCTACAAGAAACACCTCTCTACTGTCCTTGTCACCCATACGCTCTGTGTCTACAAGAAACCCCTCACCTTTAAGTAAGCTATATCTAGTTTGGAAGTTTCACGTTGTCACTGAGCGACTAGTTTGTTGAAAGGGTCAGGAAAAATGTAAATCTGTAGCCGTATCATTGATCAACCATTTCGATTGAAATGATATCAAAACTAGAAATCTGAACTGGTAGAGTACATTTTTTCAGCCAATCGAATAATAGTTTAACTTTAGAATGGGAGCAATTTGGTAACACGTGCCCCAGTCATAGGGGTACGCCAAACAAACTTAGTACCATTTTTGACCAGATAAAATACATTTTCCAGCATTTTGAAATGTTTAAAAGAAAAATACAACAGATACTTCTGACAGAACAATATTAGCATCGTCCTCGAGAACTGACATGAAAAACTTGGCGATGTTCTCAAAAACTTATTGCACTTGTATGTAGTCTCATTGGAAAGCAACTCGGTAAACGTTGGTCGTAAACTTGTAAAATTAGAAAATACGATTCTTTTTATTGTCTCAAAGGTATGAAACTTGCTCTGACAAAAAGCGCTTTAAGTCTTTACAGAATGTTAGACTGGCCTATATTGCAAGCACTTGTAGACGACAACTTAAAAGTGTCTCGAATTATTAAATTTGTAGAAGATCTTGTGGAAAAAGGAGAAAATACTTGTC
The DNA here is from genome assembly GCA_943736015.1 of Tridacna crocea. Lineage (NCBI taxonomy): Eukaryota > Metazoa > Mollusca > Bivalvia > Cardiida > Cardiidae > Tridacna > Tridacna crocea. Next base: position 3,113,182 of record OX031066.1, on the reverse strand, counting down.
ACCAGTATTTTCTCTTGTTCCCACAAGGTTTTCAAAAGCTTTCCTTCCTAGGGTCTTCTTTGGTTAATTCAAACATAGTTTATTCATATAATTTACATAGACTAGTTTAACATAAATTTAAATAAAAAAAGGATTAGAACGTAAGCTTATACTATATATAATTCCTCTCCTCTTCTTTTTTTATGTGTTAATCAATCTCCTTGATGGATTATAACAACCGAGTCATCATTTTATAGATCCCTAAGTTCATTTTGTCGACTAAAAGACTGAATAATGAGGGTACACTGTGCTTCTGGTGTATAGAAAATTTAACATAAGCAAAACGTTTCGCCCCAGGTCAGCCTACACGGATGGCTCAGGCTGGCATAGGTCTCTATTTTTTTACTGACGCAATGAGCTTCCTTTTTACAATGCATGGCTCATATTTTTTTACTATTGTTTAACCCTTTCCCAAACAATCCCCGGTTTTTACGGGTCTGGAATAGTAGCCATTTGAAAACATTGTGGGAAAAGAAGAAAATGCTGGTAACCAGCATTTTCTCTTTTTCCCACAATGTTTTCTACCCTATCACAGACAGAAATTATCTTTTCAGCAAGAGTTGCATTGTCGTCTGCAAATGCTTTGAATTTGGTCTAGTCCAAAAATTTGTTGTTTGGGAAAGGGTTAATACTTTTAGATGTCTTAGAGTTATACAATTGCATGACCTACTTCCAACATTTGAGTGGATTTCATAAACGGTGTCTAGGTGACACAGGGATCTGAATAGTTAGCCCCTCCCCCCCCCCCCCTCCCCCTTGTCTGCTTGAGAAGTATCTTTATATACACATAAAAATGTGTTTGAAATTTTATTTTTGAAATTATGTTTACATCTTCTTTAAAATCCATTACGGTGTTCTACAAGCATTTCAATGCAAAACGCATTTCTGTCCGGAAAAAAAGGTTAGATCTATATTTATTGTATTTTAGTATAACTATCATGTTGACCGTCTTCTAACGATTTCTACGCAGTGTGGTTTTCTGTTGCCGACAGGTTTTTTCTTTCAATTATTTATCATATTGTAATATTAGTATGACCTAATTTTTTTTCCGTTTGATCTCAATTACAAAACAGATCTCCTGGCGTTCATCCGCAGTGATAAGGAAATTATAATGGACTAAACCCATTGTCTCTAACTCTGTTAGCGCAATAGGCGAAACCTGAAGTTTTGCAAACAGCAGAGATCAATTTTAGACTGTACAGAAAGTGTAATCTGGGCCCGTATTCACCAACCATTCTTGAAAATATTCCTAGTCTTATTCTCTAAGGTTTTCTAAATTTGTAAGTAACACAACTTCTGATTGGCTAAACCATTCGGTTTAGCCAATCAGAAGTTGTGTTACTTACACATGTAGAAAATTCTGGAGAATAAAATAAAGAACGTTCTTACGAATGGTTGGTGAATACGGGCACTGATCTTGCTATTACACCGCCATTTTGTATAGTCCAGCCTATAATTTGAAAATCGCTCGGGGTTTCAGTGGATTGAATATTCAGCTGTCAAAAGTTGATATATATTTTGGCGCGAAAGAGTAAAGTAACTACATGGCTTAAGTTTTAACCCTTATCCTGTTAAATAATTAAATTGAAATTTTCAATTCGATAGTAAAATCGAGATATTGCCATTTCAGTGTTATGTTTTGGGGAACAATATCTCCTCTTTGGACAGTGTAGACCCAAGATCAGACTGCACGTTCTGTGCAGTCTGTTCTTTATCTACGCGGTCCGCAAAAGGTCAGTGAGGTCAGTGAGTTATGCTTAATATATAGAGGATATTTTGTTTTTATGGTAAAAGGTTGAAAGTTATTTCGTCTAGTGAACATCATCGGTAATGCCACTGGTGAAAATATCAACGATGATGTTCATGAGATAAAATAAATTTCGATTTTTCACCAAAAAATTGTTCTATTCATTTCATGCTTTTAACCCTTTTAGGGGCAAAGTTAGGTCAAAATACAGTCTAGTTCTTTTCGGTTATCACCCATGGCGTACCCTCTCCGCAGAACAACGCGATTACGAAATTAAGGAAGTAGACCGTAACACTTTTAGTGCAACATAGAATAAGATTTCTTGATAGTTGATAAATACAGATTTATAATGATATAGTGCTGTTTATAAAATAGCACATTTGTAACCGACCAGAAAGTCCTTTAATGACTATCTTGAAATTATTTGTTGATATTTTTGTTAGTTTCCAGAAAAGGGACGTAATTATTATCTCCCTTTGTATTGAGAATATTGTGGTTTTAGATTTATAAATGATTATTCTAAAAAGAAAAAAAGAAGAAAAATGTGGTTCGGTTAAAGTAGCACAATTATACTCATTTTTAATCATAGCAAATTTTGTAGGATAATATTTTAGTGGAAAAAGCTGTTTTCTATTACGTCATATTTCCATCTGGTTGAGAGGTACATGTAACTAGTGTGCGGGGACAACTGTTTTCGCCTTCAGTTGAAGAGTAAGAATATAAAAGTCGGTATTTTTCATTGGTCGTAACATTGAAATCTCCAGAAATATTTCATCGTTATTTCTCGATAACCTACCGGAAAACATGAAATAATAATTTATTTCTAAACTAATTAAACAAAGCTTCACGATATCCCAACGAAACTGATTGTAGTAACCAAAACCAGCTAGAAACAGGAGATTAAAAAAAATACACGTACCGGTATTTGGTTTTATATTGTACGGACTGGCGTTATATAAGGTATAAAGTACATGTACTTAGAATTTGACTTCTTTAAAAATATAAGTGAGGCAAGACTGTGATAGGCTGTGGCAGAATTAGCGAGTTGTTACGTCCAGCAAGTTAAACTACAATGAGATAAGCCAGACAAACGCGTCAGAGGCGCTGAGAGGGGACTCATCATGCAGACAAACGGTCTGCGGCATCCGAAATGAGTGCCATTCTTCAGTTATTTCCCTTGATTCTTCTGCAGTACTCCATTGATCCAGACAAGAGGATTACTTGGACTTTATTCTTGATTTTCTTACACTGAACAGCTATGTTCTCGAGATAATATTGCATGTAAATCTGGTAAGATTGTTTTACAAATCAATGTATGCAGTATTACCTGATGATTAAGAACAGAATTTGAATTGAATTACATGTCGGCCTTACACAAACATAATAAATCACTGTTGTATTTATCTCAACATCCCCAAGGGAACCAAGGATAAAAAAAGGAATACAGTTAAAAGGACCAATCTGTTATCTGGAGACCTTAAGGGGTTTTCTGGCAAGGGAGATCATTTAATTTCCAAGAATGACCCCCATTTCAGTAGCAACATATCAGCCTCAGCTGATACTTTCACAAGCTCCCAAAAAGACTTTGCCGAGCTTCATTTGCATTTATTAAAGGGAGATAATTATGCTAGCCATGACGGACATTTTGTTTGCAGCTGGAAGGTTTATGGAGACAGTACCAGAAATTACTTTATTAAGATTTCTAATCACGTGTCTTGTCATGGTGGAAAAATTGCTACATAAGAAATCTGATGACGTGACTGTTGTCTAGCAACCCGTTTTTATTCCAGCAAGGGGAGAAATAAACAATACACAAATTATTGATGAGATAAAAAAAAAATCCGAGAAGGTAGTAACTTCGTAATTGTCTACTAAGTCAGAAAAGGTCTTTTTGTCTGTTGATAAACAAAAACACCTGCTCTCTTCTCAACAGGTTAGATATTACAAATTAATCCTTAACTCATTACCAAACGACAATATTTTAGGCTTGTCCAAATCGAAAGCATTTGCAGACGACAAAATAAAAGTGACTGAAAATTTGAAATTTGTTTTGTGAAGAGTAGAAAACATTGTGGGAAAAGGAGAAAATGCTGGTTACCAGCATGTTCTCCTTTTCCCACAATGTTTTCTCTTAAGGCTTCTTTCTCAGGGGCGTCAAAAGTAGGGATTATGTGGTAATGGCTTAACCAAACATCCCGTGCTGTAATGGCCCCTTGCGAAAAACCATAATTTTCTCCTTTTCTCGTGACCCTTCATACCCCATCAAGGACTTGTCCCTTTGATTAGACAAAATTAACCCTTTTTCAAACAATTCCTGGTTTTCAGTACTCCGTGATACACGCCTTTTGAAAACATTGTTTCCAGTCAATGTTAAAAACTCTATATGTTTTGCTAGTTTAAAGTTATTTTGAGGGGACAGTGTGGATCATCGATCAGACTGCATGATTTTTTGCACTCTAAAGCCGTGTTTACTGACGAGCGGTAACCGTAGCGGTTGCGGAAGCGGTAGCGGCAGCGGCAACGGATTTTTTTACTATGTACAATTTCCTGTGTAGTGTTCACTGGCGCGCGGCGGCGGCAGATCGGTGGAGCAACGATTTTTTCGCCATTTACCGCTCGCCGCTAGAATGCTCCAAGGGGTATCTAAATCCGCTCGCCGCTAGCCGCTGCACTCGTCACTGAGGGGATTTCCAAGAATTACCTTCCTTTTGTATCAAGAAAACACGTGCAAAAGAGGACAAATTCGACATCCGATGATATTCGAAGAATTTGTTTTCGAATTGCCCAAGTTTTTTAAATAGGGTATGAAAAACGCTGTGTCCATCCATAGCGACTCTCTGCGATGGGCTAAATGGGCATCCGGATATCGAACTCACAACCACCACGTCATGAGTCCGACACGCTCACCACTGAGCCACCCGGGCGAGCGAAGTTGTGACGGAAATTATCGCCTTTTCAATAGATTAGGTCTTATCACGGCCGTCAGAGCACGTTCGCATGTGTTTTTAGGCTTTCTTACACAAGTACCAAAACAACTTTCTTTCAACGCCACTAACTGGCTTTTTACATGTGTCAGAAAAGAAAGACGAAAACATCGCCGATAACAAAACTTTTCCGCGACCGGGCAAAGGTAACCAAGACATTCAACTTTTTTAAATCATCATCAAAACAATTCACGCTAACGATGTCTGCAGATTATCCCTTGACAAAACAATCTGGAAAGATCAACGACCTTAGCTTAACAGTTTATGAAAAATATTGTGGCAACACCGCAGCGAAACGATCTGAAGAGATACACCACGTGTAAAAAGATTTTTGAAAAGCATTGTGGCAACACGGTTGTTTGTGTGCGTGTGTGTGTTTTTTTTTTTTCGCTTCTAAAGACATTTTCATCGTCAGTGTGACATTTAATCCTCTGTCTGCAGATATTTTTAAACTAGATTTATGTAAAAATTTGTAGTCGGATAAAGTGTTAAGGGATACAAAAATACCTGTTCAAGATTTTTCGATAGACAGGCGACATCAGCGCAAAAAATAAAGCTTCTTTATCAAAAAACCCAAGTTGTATGTATCTACGGAAGATTAAAAACATTGTCAGGGGAAAATGAAGAATGTGATGATTACCAGCGTATTCTCATTTTCCCACAATGTTTTCAAAAGCCATCTCTATTGGGGGTCGTTAAAACTCGGGATTGTGTGGTAAAGGGTTAAAGAAGTCCGCGCTCATTATCCGTGATGACTGCTTTATCCCTCATTTATTTTAATCTCTACAAGATGGCGATGCCAGTTCTCCAATTATCTTTTTATCAACTCTTTACCAAACAATTCCGCATTTTAATGACCCCGAGAAAGGGAAGAGAGCTTGCAAAACATTGTGAGAAAAGGAGAAAATGCTGGTGACCAGCATTTTCTCCTTTTCTCACAATGTTTTTGCTCTTTCAACCAGGAATCCCATTATTTGGGCTACAATTTATTTTATTCCAGCAAATGTTTTCATTTTGAATGAATCTGAAACCGGGCTTTCAGTCTCGCAAAGAATTCTGTCATTACTCCTGTAGACAACTTTTTCCATCGTGCTGGAGTAAACTTTTGCAAAATACTGTGACACAAGATAAACTTGCGTCGATCAGCCATATGAAAACAGACAGTTGTCAAAGTCGATCTGTCACACATTTTTCAGGGGTTCATGTGACACAGATTACCTTGGTTCTTTATTCTAAAAGAGAAAAAAATCTCGTTGATAGTTCTAATGAAGCATAAGATTTTTAACTGCTTACTATTATACCTGACAGCGACAATCACAAATAGAGATTTTTGTACACAAGGTGACGTTGTCTGCGCATGTCATATTCTTCAAAGATTTGACCTGTCTGATATGACGCATCACTCTCCTCAAAGTTGGGGGGCGGGGGGGGGTTGTAGTAATACACGCTATAAAATGGCTTTTATCAATACGTTTGAGGAGAAATCAGGCCTGTTTAAGCTCCAGATTTCTCTAAACTGCTGATCATAGCTGAATGAATCGCACAAGGTAGCGTTTTATTGAGTAAACGTTCATTTTAGTTTGAAATTCTAAGTAACGGTTTATGCGTAGAAAAGAAGTCCGGCTCTGTACCCAGAATGCCCAAATTAGATAGATGTGTATTTGTAGAATGCCATCTAGCGGGAGATAATGCACAAGGGGAAACAATGTTATCCCATTCATTTCGCAACACGCCTAGTTCTGATGAAATCTAAGACACACGGTGGCTTGCAACACGTGAAAAGAGACATTCGAACTTTTGCGTACAGTGTCTTCTCGGATCAACCTGCACAGTCCGCACAGGCTAATCCGAAACGACACTTTCCGTTTTTATGCAATTTCCTGCTTTGCGCAAGTCTAATGTAGCATTAAATCTAATGTAGTCGTAAAGTGCTGTCTCGGATCAGCCTGCGCGGACTGCGCAGGCTGATCCGAGACGACACTTTACTCAAATGTCTGAATGGCCCTTTTTCGCATGTTGCCAGCCACTATGTGTCTCGGGTTTCACCAGAGATAGGCCAGGGCTCTGTTCAAAATATCTTGCCAAAAGACACACACATACAAAATAAAATAGTGCTTCTGGTCGGGCTCAACCCCAATTACGAATTCTAAACTTTACTAAAAGGCAATGCAGAATCCCAGACGACAGAAAAAAAACATGCTGACATACTTTTGCTGACAGTATAATACATACATATATTCAGTGAGGGACATACCTGTGGATTAACACTTTTTGTTAGAGCAAGGCTAAAATTGAAATAATAATTGCAGGTGAAGAGCAAGAAATTATTTTTTCTCAACTTATGATTAAATATAGTCTGCCCTGACACTAAAGTTTTTACCAAACGCCAAAACTTTTAGAATTGTCCAAATTGAAAGGATTTGCAGATGATAAATTGGCCCTATACTAAACAATCCCTGATTTTACGCACCCGAGGTAGACCTTCTAGGAACATTGTGGGAAAAGGAGAAAATGGTGGTAACTAGCAGTCTCTTTTTCCCACAATGTTTTCTACCCAGCTGGAAACAAATTTCAAGTTTTGAGTTACGTTTATTCAGTGCTTACATTTTGAATCAGCTTAAACTATTGTCGTTTAGTAAAACGCTAAGCGTAACGTAGATGAAGTGATTTGTTTTTGAAGAAAAGAAAAAAAAAAACAGTGGGGCAAGGAAGAATTGCTTGATACCAACATTTTCACCATTTCTCATAATGTTTGCAAAAGCTTTCTTACTAAGGTTTCTAAAACAAAAAACCGTCTGATACGATACTTAAAGTACATCTATACAAAAGCTTTTAGCACTAATTTCCGGAATGTTCCACAACAGTTATAAATAGGTCATCTCAATCTCGCTCTCACAGTAAATCTCGTTTATTTACGGTAATTCCCGTGATGCAAATCTTTATCGCAGAAACAACCCTTTGATATTCTGTTATGTTTTAGACTATCAAAAACCTCTTGTCTTACTAGCCAAGCCAAGGACTAAATTTTGTTTTCTTTCAAAATGAATGAAAATGTTGTGAAAAGAGCCATCAGAGCAATTACCTGTTTTAACTCTTTACCGCACGAGAAAATTTTAGACTGGTCCAAATTGAAAGCATTTGCAGACGACAAAAGAAAGGTGACTAAAGAATAGAAATTTGTTCGGGGAAGGGAAGAAAACACTGTGGGAAAAGGAGAAAATGCTGGTTACCAGCATTTTCTCCTTTTCCCATAGTGTTTTCAAAAGGCTTCTTTCTCAGGGGAGTCAAAAGTAGGGATTGTGTGGTAATGGGTTAAAGCAATTGCTCTTTCTTCCACAATATTTTTCCCCTGATTTTTTGTTCGCAGGTTATACATAATGTATGGCTGTATTCTATATATGAGCCGTATTCTGGCATAAGGGGGCTTATTGAATGTCCAGTTTTCATGATACCGAGCAGGTCATCATAGTTTTATAAATCTCTAAACTCTGTTCTGTTTGACAACCTATTGAGTCGTAAGGTACACTGCTCCTTTGACATGCAGAAAATTGACCAATAGTGAAAAGTTTCGCCCAAGGTCAGCCTGCGCAGTCCGCGCAGGCTGACCTTGGGCGAAACTTTTCGCAGATGCATTTAGCCTCCTTTTCACAGAGTATTTCTCACAAATATTTTAACCATACCTCCCTTTTACGGCAGTATTTTTGTAATATAATAGCGGGAAGTGTAACTATCCATGCGTTGCCATGGAGAATTTCATCAGCAGAGTTCGTAATCACTAAACATTCTTAATATCATTCTTGTCTTTTTCATAGATTTAAAAACTAACACAAGTTCTGTTTGGCTGAACCATTTGCTAAGCCAACCACAAGTTGTGTTACTGTAAAATTCTGGCAATTCTTGAGAAAAAGATTGGAAATGCTCATGAACACGATTGGGGAATATGGACGCAGCAATTTGAAAAAAACTAGCATTCTGAAAAAAATAGCTGCTTTCCCACGTAAACGAAGCCCAAAACATTATCTAAAAGAGAGACTGGAAAACGTTTGAAAGGTGATTACAAAGTACTAGTAATTATTTGTGGAATGGTGGGATGAAATTGGCCTTTTCATTCGGGAGAAAAAACGAGTTCTACGGATTCTTTTTTTTTTTTTGTCATGATGCACAAATACAGACGGACACGCCGCCGCAGAACTTGGTCTACCCTTCATGTTCTGTGGTCGATTTATGCCACCCATTCCGATTCGCATTCCAAACCAAGTTCTATATGAACAAAGTAACACAATGTCTAGATTGGCGAAACCAAATGGTTTAACCAATTAGAAATTGCGTTACATTGAAGTTTACAAATCTATGAGAATAAGACTTATAATGTTATTTAGAGTGTATGGCGCATGCGGCCCTTGAATAGGCACATTGTATAAAAATGGGCCTGCAACACTCGAAAAGGGTCATTTGTACATTTGCGTAAAGTGTCGTCTCGGATCAGCCTGCGCAGTACGCGCAGGCTAATCCGAGACGGCACTTTACGGCTACATTAGATTTTGTGCGACAGTAGACTTGCTCAAAACAGAAAATTGCGTTAAAACGGAAATTGTCGTTTCGGATTAGCCTGCGCGGACTGCGCAGGCTGATCCGAGACGACACTTTTCGCAAATGCCCCTTTTTGCATGTTACAGCCCATATATAAGCCTTGCTCTTTGAAAAGGGGGCTTCACCCTTTTCCAAACGGCAAACTTTATACAAGACCAAATTGGAAGCATTTTGCAGGTGACAAATAAACAGTTGCTAAAAAGATGACTTTTCTATTTGACAGGTAGAAAACATTTGTGGGAGAAGGAGAAAATGCTGGTTACCAGCATTTTCTCCTTGTCCCACAATGTTTTCAAAAGGCTTCTTTTGCTGATCCGTAAAACCAGGGATTGTTTGGGAAAGGGTTAATGCATCTGTGTGATACATGATACCAAGCAAGTTATCACCGTATTATAAATCCGAAAATTCCGACAATATCTTGAATCACGAGGTACACTGGTCCTTGAACATACAGAAAATTGTCTAATAGCTAAAAGTTTCAGCCAAGGTCAGTCTACTCGGACAGCGCAGGGTGAACTGGGTCGATACTTTTTGAAAATGCATTAAGCCCCTTTTTCACAGAGTATGGCTTAGCAAGCTCAAACTTTGAAAACACAAAAATGGAAAAATAATGAGGAAGACAAACGTGATTATTAATGCGGGATTAATTATAATACAAGAAAAAATATCGAATTTCGTTGTTTAGTATGATTTATTTAAAAAAAATATTTCCACGGAAAAGTAGTCCAATTAGCACATAAAAGTTCATTTCGCCGACCCAAATCATACACCGTTTGGTAATAAATATCGCCCATTAACCGCAAAACGTGGAAACGTATGAGTGTCAAGGTTACATGAAAAATGGCCATTTAACCCATTACCACACAATCCCTACTTTTGACGCCCCTGAGAAAGAAGCCTTTTGAAAACACTGTAGGAAAAGGAGAAAATGCTGGTAACCAGCATTTTCTCCTTTTCCCACAGTGTTTTCTACCCTTCCCAGAACAAATTTCAATTTTTCAGTCACCTTTATTGTGTCGTCTGCAAATGCTTTCAATTTGAACCAGTCTAAAATATTGTCGTTTGGTAATGGGTTAAACAGTTAGAACCTTTCTATTCATTATATTGAGTCTCCTGAAACGACTTTGCAAGAAACTGCTTTGAGAATGGATGTTCGACATGAAAATTGTCTTTTGCAGACAAAAATGTTTTAAAAAATAATAATAACAAAATATCCTTCCTAATCGCTTGACGATGTCAGTGAGACTAAATTCAATGTAAGAATTCAGTAACTATTCTTGATTTCATTTAACTAGTTTAATTTAAGAAAGTAACTCAACATCTGATTGGCTTAACCCTTTACCCCATAAGGCATTTCTATGGTATCTCTATTTGACCCTAAATAACAACAAGGATGAAACCGTTTCTTATGTGTATATGACACCTTTTGATAGCATAGAAAACATTGTGCCAAAAAGGTGAAATTGCTCGTCACGAGCAATTTCACCTTTTGCCACAATGTTTTCCAAAGGCTCCTACAAGCAATGTGTTGAAAAGAGTATCTATGGAGTAAAGGGTTAACTTTTCAGCCATTTCGTGAAAAGAAGCATTCGGACATTTGCATAAAGTGTCGTCTCGGATCAGCCTGCACTGTAATTTCCTGTTTTGCGCAAGTCGACAGTTGGTTGCACAAAACCTTGTGTAGTCGGAAAGTGCCGTCTAAAAACAAAAAGATCAAACATTAAATAAAAGCTGAACTTCGTCTTTAACTGTCACCAAGTTCATAATTTCGCCAAGTTAGCCTCCAGTCCAAGATAAGACAAAGGGTGTGTTATTCTGTAATGAGACCCATCTACTGCTGCGACGCCATTGTTTAAAATCCGTACTTCCGGTCTATCCATGGTAAAAGAGCGCCCCCTAGTGGGCTCGACACGAAGTTCCTTCTCCACGAGGTCATTTACTTTCGCTGCAATTCCAAGACAGCCAGAAACGCCTGTTGATCTTATTCCGCCTGCGGTTATCCATTTTCTACGAAAAATAAGTAAATAAGATAATAGGATAAAGTATTAGTCTATAAAAGCATGTCTTACTTTCATTGTAGTAAATATTTTTCAACCAAGACCATTTGAAGATTGTAATATACAAGATCACTTGCAAGCTTGAATATACACTTGATCGATCGATGTTTCTTCGTTAGCGCGCTCGAACAAACCCGTTCGTTCGTTCGAACAAACCCGTTCGTTCGTTTGAACAAACCCGTTCGTTCGTTATCTTGTTATTTCGTTTGCTGGTGTGTCAGTCGTTGCTTGGTTAGTTAATTGGTTGGTTTTCAAGAAGTGTGATTGGAAAGTTGCTTTGTTGGAAGGTCGGTTGGTAGACTTTACTTTTCTAGACTGTCACCCGTTGAGCACGAAAAATAGGGTGATTACAGTGACCTAGGCTCGTATTTACTAACCATTCTTAAGAACGTTCTTTGTCTTATTCTCCAGAATTTTCTACATTTGTAAGTAACACACCTTCTGATTGGCTAAACCATTCGGTTTAGCCAATCAGAAGTTGTGTTACTTACAAATTCAGAAATTCTTGGAGAATAACACTAAGAATATTCTCAAGAATGGTTGGTGAATACAGATCCTGATCTTTCGCCGATTCAGATGACGTCAGGGTTAAGAGAAATCTAAGACTGAAAATGAAAACAATGTGTCAAAGTGCAAAGACCAAGACGTGTTTTATAAGCTCTAAAATTACTTTTTTTCTCTCGGCTGCCTCCAGCCAATTTGCATAAATAACAAGATAATGACGGGGCTTTGTCAGGATGCATTTAACGCCATCTTCGTATTTGGATCATAAATCTTGTTGCTATGGTTTTCGTCTGCAAAAATGATCAAAGAAAGCTTTTTACACCCGTAAAGTGCTCAGTGTGGTTTTTATTTAGCCACACTGTTTTTAAAGTTAATTTTGCGGACAGCGTAGATAATGATCAGACGGCTATTTTCTTACAATCTGATCTTGGATCTATACTTCCCGATAAAATCGGAGATTCTGAGAAATCAATAGCGATTTCAATGGATGTTCATTCAAAGTGTATGTGTGTTTTTTGTTGTTGTTTTTTTAAGTCGAAATATGAACCTTTTCATGAGTTCCTAGACTTTAAGCACCAATACTAAAACTAGCCTACACTCTTTCTTAGCTAGAGGCTAAGTTTTCCAATAAATAAGCCATGGTCTGGAAATGGTGGTATACCCTTATCCCAAAAAACAAATTTCAGACTCTTCCAAACTCAAAGCATCTGCAGATGACACTCAGAATTGGAACAAATTTGCATTTGGTCATTAACAGATGAGAAACAATCTGGGAAAAGGTTACTAGCATTTTCTTCTTTTTCCCAGATCTTTTAAATGCCTTATATCTCACGGTCTTGAAAACCAGGGATTGTATGATACAGTGCCATGAAAACCAGGGATTGTTTGATATAGGGTTGTTAAAGAAGGGACTGTTTGAAACAGGGCCGTAGGAACCAAGGATTGTTTGATACAGGGCAGTGAAAAACAGGGATCGTTTGATAAAGGGCAATGAAAAACAGGGATCGTTTGATACAGGACCTTGAAAACAAGGGATTGTTTGATACAGGGCCTTGAAAACAAGGGATTTTTTGATACAGGGCCTTGAAAACAAGGGATTGTTTGCTACAGAGCCGTGCAAAACAGGGATTGTTTGATACAGGGCCGTGAAAACCAGGGATTGTTTGATACAGGGCCGTGAAAACAAGGGACTGTTTGGTAAAGGGTCAAACGCATTTCTGGGATACACTATACCAAGCAATTTTATCGCATGATTTGTTAATCCATAAAATCTATCTTGTCTAACAGCTGGCTGCTGCATGTGGTAGAACGGTCCTTCGACATGACTTAAATACAGTCTATGTTCAGCACGGACAGAAATATGACACTTGTTTCTATCATGTCACCAGACATTGGAAAAAATATGCCTGAACTTAGACTCGCACATATAATCCACCAGATAAAAAGTTGACTTAAATCATTACCAAACAACGGTATTTTAGACTTGTCCAAATCGAAAGCATTTGCAGACGACAAAATAAAAAATGACTGAAAATATTAAATTTGTTTTGTAAAGGGTAGAAAATATTGTGGGAAAAGGAGAAAATGCTGGTTACCAGCATTTTCTCCTTTTCCAACTATGTTTTCTAAAGGCTTCTTTATCAGGGGCGTCAAAAGTAGGGATTGTGTGGTAACGGGCTAATGCACTATGGAAGACAGACTCATGTTTGTGGGCTCTTTCTTGTTTTACGTCGTATTCAAGATAAGTTCAGTCATACTCGGATGACATACTACTTCTTCATTGGTTTTCTGGGTTCCAGTAGTGCGATGCCACAGCTATGAAGTTTCCTACCCAGGTACATATACCAATCAAACGAAGAGCGTGCTAGAATTTACATGAAGACGGATACTAACGTGTCGTTATCGAAAAACCAACACGCTTTTGTCCAGACCTTCTATATGAAGCATTCTATCGTATACGTAAGGCTTTGTTATACTGAAAACGGAAAACTAAATCCGGTATATATCTGCTCCAAGGTAAAATATCTGATAATTTATAGGTCTGAGCTATGGAAAGAACTCGCATAATACAACAACGGTGAATTTGAATCGTAAAAGAACGGTATGAGACAGCCATGGCTTTCCATATTGTTCGGAAAAAAAAAACGTAATTACACTAACGTGTCGAACTGCTTGCTTCAATTGTAAGAGTAACAATATTTCATTTGAGTTCGTTTTTGGTGAAAGTAGCCATGACAGAAAAAAGTCGTATATTAGGTATCCAACCGAACTATAAATGTATACACGATCGTTAGTCTATGCATTAACCGTACTTAATGCCCCTTGTGTCCTTTCGTTCTTCATTAACAGAGTGCATGTTTTGTAACGCCATACATCTGTCCATAATTAAGTGACGTTAGATTACCAACAGAAACGCTTCATTCTCTGTGTGGTTTCTATGTTTCATCCACAAATGAACGTTTCAAAAACCGTTTTGACGGCTTAATCCTTAAATTCGAAAGCAAGCCTGACACAAGTATACATGTGAACGACAGAATGCGAGTACACTCAGGTGAAATACGCTTTTTGACGTCTTAGAGCTGCTGAGTAACTTGTATAGATATATAGGATCTGACATGGGTGGGCTTTTGAGATAAGATTTTATTTCCTGAAAACATTGTAAGAAAAGGAGAAAATGCTGGTAACCAGCATTTTCTCCTTTTCCCACAATGTTTTCTCCTCCACTCAAGTCAAATTTCTATTTCTGAGCCACATTTATTTTGCCAATTGCAAATGCTTTCAATTTGGACTAGCCTAAAATTTTGTCGTTTGGTAAAGAGTTAAGCGAGCCTTTGGCGAGCTTAATAACATTTTCCTTGACGAGTTTAATGAAATTTTATCTCAAAAGTCTACGGATATCAGATTCTTTTTATCACATAGCGATGCTTCACAAATATAGATCAGATGATGCAAAAACATTCATAAATGCACTCGCGCTATTATCCATAAGACGGATTCATTCGTATGAAATGCGAACAAAATGACGTCAAAAAATGACTTCACACAAATGTAATATCAAACGTGTGTACGATATTTTATTTCATGCTTTCCGGTGGGATATCGAGAATTTAGTGAAAATACTTTTCGATCTTACACTGGTACCACCAGTGAAAATACCGATTTCCACGTTCCTGTTGCCTAGGTAAATTGCGCATGCCTCACAACCAGATAGGAAATGTGACGACATATACCTTATACATTTCTCGCGCTTGACGTAATATTGTAATGCGTTGCTATGCGGGAGGGGCACGCCACGGGGATAACGTAAAAGAACTGTACTGAATTTTGATAAAGCTCCTCCCAAAAAGGTTTAAAGACATGAAATAAATAGAATATTTGCTTTTTTCGGTGAAAGATCGAAATTTATTTCATCTCGTGAACACCATCGGTAATATTTTCACTCGTGGCTGCGCCACTCATGAAAATATTACCGATGGTGTTCACTCGATGAAATAAATTTCGATCTTTCACCGAAAAGAAAAACAAATATCCTCTATTTAAGAAAATTCGTTATGGGTATATTACACTGAAAATAATTTAGGTTATGTGATACCAAAATGAACCCATTACAAATATTGATTGGTCACTATAATCTTCAAATTTACCTTTCAACATCTGCCTTAATGACATAATCCTTATATTCTGTGGCCGGTCTGACTCCAGTATACATACGTACAACAGGATGTGACGTCAGTTTCGGCACAATACGTTTTGTGACGTCATATAACCGTTTAGTAATTGCATCATCGATTGGCGCCCTGCCTCGTTCTGAAATATCCTCTGCGGTTGGTCCTACTACAACGTTGTCATACACTGAAAAACAGTTATACGTTAATTTATGCCTTTTTGTAGTCATGTAATTTATTCAGTTAATGTTGAACCTTTATCCCCTATAAGAAACTGGCAGCAGACGACTGTGAAAACACCTTTGTAATATTATCAATAACATGACATAGACCATTACAGAATTGTGAGAAAAGGAGAAAATGCTATTGACTATAAATTTCTTCTCTTGCACAAATGTTTTAATACGTAGTCAAACGCATTGTTTGATAAACGAAATAAACTAAATCAAGATCATTTGTTTGACAGTTCTAAGCTTGTAACATGACTCCACTTTTTACAAGGGACAAAACTGTAACCTAGTCCAAATTGAAATTGAAAAATTTGCTGATGGCATATTCACTCTGGCTGTAATGGTAGTATTTGTATTTGAAAGAGTGGATAGCATTGTGAAAGAAGGAGAAAATGCCGTTTTCGGTATTTCTACTTTTCTCTGAATGTTCCATAAAGTCTTCTATTTCAGGGTCTTTAAATAACAGATATGTTTGTTATTTTAAAGCGCTGAATTTATTTTTGGCCAATGCCTGTAATATATACTACTCAAACTTTGATAGGGATCACTTGCATATTTCTGTATGGATTTATAAGTTACAACATTTTCGCATAAACTTGTCCAAGCTGAAAGCATTTGCTGACCAAAAACTAAATACGACGTGCAATATGCTGTCTGTAATAGGGTAAAAACATTGTTGAACAAGAGCTTTGCAAAGCGGCGCATATACGCCCGAAGGGGCTTGTCAGTGAAATGAGTTGAAATGACGGAAGGGCCATGAATGAAGAGTAGTTAATTTCCATGATATGTGAAAAATATTAAAGGGCAATTGGTAAAAAAAGAAGGGTGGCACAGTTACAAATTTTGTGAATTGCTGTTCTCCACAAGGTGTTCTATCAGTCTTGAAAGGTTCAAGATCATAGCTTTTATATTTTAGAAATTATGGCCCAGACGAAAATTCAAAGAGAAAACTAACAAAGAGCAATAACTAAAAAGGAAGGATGGCAGAGTTATGGTTCTTGTGCAGTGCAGTTCTTCATAATATGTTCTATTAGTCTTTGAAGTTTCAAGATGATAGGTTTTAAAGTTTGGGAGTTATGGCCTGGACAAAAATTCAAACTGAAAATTAATAAAGGGCAATAAGTAAAAAAATAAAGGTCGCAAGTCAAGGATACTAAGGTAGTACGTAACGAACAAAGTGGAGTTAGTATCCTTGGCTCGCGAAGATGTGGTTCATGTGCACTGCACTTCTCCATAATGGGTTCTATCAGTGTATGAAGTTGCAAGTTATTAGCTTTTATAGTTTGGAAGTAATGGCCTGGACAAAAATTCAAAATGAAAATTAACAAAGGGCAATAACTCAAAAAATAAAAGTGGCACAGTTATGGTTCATGTGCAATGCACTTCTCCACAATGTGTTCTATCAGTGTATGAAGTTCCAAGTTAATACCTGTTATAGTTTAGAAGTTATGGCCTGGACAAAAATTCAAACTGAAAATTAACAAAGGGCTGTAACTCAAAAAATAACAGTGGCAGAGTTATGGTTCATGTGCACTGTACTTGTCCATAATGTGTTCTATCAGTGTATGAAGTTGCAAGTTTTTAACTTTTATAGTTTGGAAGTAATGGCCTGGACAAAAATTCAATCCAAAAATTAACAAAGGGCAGTAACTCAAAAAATAGAAGTGACAGAGTTATGTTTCATGTGTACTTAAATTCTCCATAATGTGTTCTATCAGTGTATGTAGTTTCAATTTGATACCTTGTATGGTATGAAAGTTATGGCCTGAACAAAAATTCAAAGTGAAAAGTTGGTTATTTCAGAAATTAAGGGCAGATAATTTTGCAGCGCAAACAGCGATCAAAATTCTAAGACCCAGGTGCACAACTAGACATCATGGAGATTCATTGTGGCAAGTTTCAAAGAATTCCGAT
Source organism: Tridacna crocea (assembly GCA_943736015.1). Taxonomy (NCBI): domain Eukaryota; kingdom Metazoa; phylum Mollusca; class Bivalvia; order Cardiida; family Cardiidae; genus Tridacna; species Tridacna crocea. The sequence continues at coordinate 3,095,452 of OX031066.1, read as the reverse complement.
GAAAACTGTAGGAGGAGTTGCACACACAAGAAATTGCTAACGGACGGACGGACGGACAGACAGACGGACGGACGGACGGACGGACGGACGGACGGACGGACGACCGGGGGTATAACATAATACGACCCTTCGGGCGTATAAAAAGGAGAAAATGCTGGTATCCAGCATTTTCTCCTTTTCCAACAGTGTTTTCCAAAGGCTTCTTTCTCAGTGTCTTTAACAGTCGGCATTGTGAGGTAAAGGCTTAAAGATCCATTTCCACCAGTCATGTTATTGCTCAGTGTGGCAATGTCACTTATTGTAAAATCATACATGATACATGCCACATATATATTTAGAATGAATCCTTTAAGATGATCTCTAGTAAATTTTGAGTAGTGTAATTAGAATGGTGAGTTAAATCGTAGAATGCTCGTGCGTAAAGGGTGGATTTATGCAAGGTCGAATTACAATTAAGACGTACTAATGATTTCGTAACGATCGTAAGATTAAGGTCACATTTATAGTTTTTGTTAATATTCGATACATCGCACGTGGAGTATCATTGACTTATCTCAAAACGGGTTCAAAGTTTTTGTTGAAGTTCGATGCATAGCGAAGGATTGACCAATCTACTATCTGAAAAAATGGTTACAGCTTTTGAATTAAAATGCATTGCGTCACATGGGTATATGGCTTGCAACAAGGGAAAAGGAGCATTCAGACATTTGCGTAAAGTGTCGTCTCGGATCAGCCTGCGCAGTCCGCGCAGGCTAATCCGAGACGGCACTTTACGATTACATTAGATTTTGTGCTTTAGTAGACTTTTGCGAAACAGAAAATCACATTAGAACTGAAAGTGCCGTTTCGGATTAACCTGCGCAGACAGCCCAGGCTGATCCGAGACGATACTTTACGCAAAAGTCCGAATGTCCCTTTTCCCGTGTTGCAAGCCAATTATAGTAACGTTATCAATGAATTACCAAAAAATAGTAACAACCTTTTTTGTTAATAAGAAAGCGATACATCGCACAGAATCAGTCGGAAAAACCTCAAAAGGATCATAGTTTTTTCCATTCATGTGAGGCAAAGCATCATCAATTAATTCTTTCAAAGTTAAAGCTATATGTTGTTTCAACCGCTTTAATTACCGCACAATACCGACTTTTAACGACCCTGGGAAGGAGGCCTTTTAAAAATATTGTGGGAAAAGGATAAAATGCTGGTAACCAGCCTTTTTTTTTTTCCTTTTCCCACAATCTTTTCTACCTGATCAAAGAAAATGTGCACCATTTGAGCCGTTTTGAAATTGACGTCTGCAAATGCTTTCAGTTTGGACACGGCCACCATTTTGTGGTTTGGTAAAGGGGTAACAGTCTTGTGTAACCTTTTACGCAACAGTAAGAGTAATGCTAATCTAATGCACTGAACATGAAAAGGAATACAAAGATCATTGCATTAGAATCATGCAACAGTGCTGTTACTTGCTGTTCAATTAGTTGCTACTATGATTATATTTGCTATCGAGTTTGGTCGAAAATGATTAAGTACCACAGACATTTTTAAGCGAGTTTAACATATAATTTACTGTTATATTTCATGTGTCTATTTTCAGAAATGTTACAAGTAAAGAAATGTTGTAACTTAAGCTGGGGAATAATTTTCCCGTCACTGTGAATATTTTCCTCCTGTCGAAAATCTGGAACTAGTTTTTTTTGTTCTACTCTTAAAACTTTTTAAAGTGGCATTCGTTGACAAAATAATCAGAGGAAATATAATATATAATTTATTCTATCAGCATTTGGTTAATATGGGGAAATATTTGCCAAAAAAGGGAAAGGTCCTCGAAAATAACTCGTGCCTTACGGCACCTGTTATTTTCGCGCACCTTTCCCTTTTTCGGCAAATATTTCCGCATATCAACCACAAGCTGATTAAGTAAACTCTATCTATTTCACGTCAAACATTAATATGGATCTGAATTCACTTCACATGAAGTAAGGACCTGGTATCCGATTTCATTCTAAAGGTCTCTTTTGACAGTATTATACAAAACATCTTAAGCACTATCATTTGGCAGATGCAGATGTAAAGTTTATTTATGTCAGGGATACAAGTGTTTTCAAAGAAAATTCCAACAAACTTACGAAGCAGAATGCTGTCATACTGACCTTTAGCGAAAGAAAAAAAGGAAAAAAGGTTTTTAAATCAAAGCCTATGATTCAGTAATCGATCACAATGAGTTCAAAGCCGATTGATGTTTTGAACATGTCAATTTTTGTATCAGTTTACTTACTACTTCCTGTCAAGTACAGAAACACAGAGGGTCTTACCTTCGTCTTGCTGACAGAATAATCAAAGTGAACCAAGCATTGTTTTGCGCCAACTCGTCTAGTACATTCAGTAAAACTAAACCAATGAGGGCCATTCTTCAATTATTTCCCTTGATTCTTCTCCAGTACTACATTGGTCCTGATAAGAGGATTACTTGGATTTTATCCTTGTTTTTCTTGCACTGAACAGCTATGTTCAGGAGATTATATTGCAAGTAAATCTAGTTAGATTGTTTTAAAAATCAATGTATGCGTAGTTCCTGGTGATTAAGAACAGAACTTGAATTGAATTTCATGCCGACCTTACACAAACATTATAAATCATTGTTATATTTATCGCAACATCCCCAAGGGAACCAAGGATAAAAACAAAGAAATACTGTTAAAAGGACCAATCTGTTATTCGGATACCTTTAGTGTTTATCTGGCAAAGGAGATAAATTAATTTCCAAGAATGGCCCCCATTAGATTTCCATTAAAAAAATAGACAAAGATCAGACTGCAAAGATTTGCAGTGTGATATCGGTCTGAACATTTTGCAAAAAAAACTCCTGGGTTATTAATTTTCAGGATAGGAATTAATCAAGTCTTCTGGCGAGACAAATCATAAATACCTGAGCGGAACACGATGATTCCTTTCCCAAGGGAAGTTGGAACGGGTAGAATACTGGAGTTAATTAAGGATTTAGCTGATGTATTGTATACGAGGTATTGTCCTTTTCGAGGTCTAATTCTGAAAGAAAAATAAAGTTTTGAAAAAAAAAATCAGCTTACATTGTTATACCAGACGACAATATTTTTAGACTGCTTATATTGAAATTTGCAAACAAAAATGATGGGAATTCTCATTAAAGAGGGTAAAAAAATAACACCTTAGAAAAACAGGAAAAAAATAATGAATGAAATGAGGCCCTTATAATAAGATTTGTTTTTGAAAGGGTATAAAAACATTTTAAGAAAAGCAAGTTACAAGTTACCAACATTTTTCTTCTGTTCCAGAAATTTTGTTTCATAACTGTTGCCACCATGGAATTGTAGGTTAATCAGAGACTAGGTTCTAGGTATAAAAATTACCCTGTCACCTATAATCTAATTCGTCAAGTGTACATGTACTACGTAACACGTGTTTTATGGTAAGCCCTATGTAATGGAAAACAGCTATTTCCACTGAAATATCTTCTTGAAAAATTAGCTATAATTTAAAATGAGTATCATTGAACTACTTTCGCCATTTCATTTTTTCTATGTTTTCCTTCTTTGAATTATCATTTATAAATCTAAAACCACTATATTTTCTATTCAAAAAGAGATAATATTTACCTCCCTTTTCAGAATACTAACGAAAGTATCAAAAAATAATTTCAAGCTAGACATAAACGGAATGTCTGATCCGTTAGAAATGTGCAAAAATATTAGTTCTGCATAAATCCTTATTTATCCTTATTTATCAACCAATTAGAATTTTCATCGGAAGTGCATTACACAGGTCTTACCTTAACTCTTTATCAGACGGCAAAATTTAGGGCTAATCAAAATTGAAAACATTTGCAGACGACACAAGTACTTCGACTCAAAAATAGAAATTTGCTTTGGAAAGGGTAGAAAACATTGTGGGAAAAGGAGAAAATGCTGGTTACCAGCATTTTCTCCTTTTCCCACAATGTTTTCAAAAGGCCTGTTTCTAAGGGTCGTTAAAAGTCGTGATTGTGTTGTGAAGGGTTAAGGCGGGTTATACCATTTTGTTTTTTTTTATTTGCTAGTTATGATATATTCTTCAGTTTCGTCAATTCTTGCCTTTCTCTTTTCTGTTTTATAGTCGAAGTAAACATTTTTACGCTGATTTGTCAGCGCACGCTTAAACTCATTTTTATAGATTTCTTTTATTTATTTTCACTGTTTTTATTTTTGGCTCTGTTCCCTTCAAAAGACTCTGTCTACCCATTTAAGTGCTAAAAAGCCATTTGGAACAGCTAAAGAACTGTTTAAAGCTATGTGCCTCCACCTTCCCACCCCGCTTTAAAACGAACCATTATCTTCTAATATAATTTCATATATTACTGCCATTTATTTCTTTGTTCTATTACAAGCAAATGACTTGTTCTCGGTATATTACACTTCAAAGGGATGATTTCAAACCGGCGGATATTACATCTATTTTGTCTTTTATAATCAGACGTCTTTGTCAGACAGTAATAGACAAAGTGGACTTATCTCTGTCTGTATTACAGCCATCGTGAATTGTTTCAGATAAACCGATAATATAGTACCACTGTATGTCCTGTACTCACTATGCTTATTACGCAGAAAGTATTATTTATCTCCGCAGCAAATGGAAATAGTTTTTCCCAATCTCTGTACTAAATGAACCCGTTATATAAAGGTCCCCTCCAATAAAAACTTTTGAAAAGGAGACAATCATTGGTGACAAGCATTTTCTCTAGCTTTTTTTAGAATCTTAAATCAAATGCTTTGATAGGAGTCACATTCAATGCAGCCATCATGGTTATGTGACTGCAGATAAGCATGTATAACTGAAATTTAGTTACGTCACAGTTCTTAATATTTTGATTTGTTTCCCAATTTAATTAGAACCCAAATCATGATCAAGATTTTAATATTTAGAAAGCAGTAAAGAAAATGAATTTTCAGTATGAACTCAGCTAAGCATGAACTCAGAAAAAATTTAGGAAACATGAACTCTTAGGAACGAACATACGTAAAATTCTGAACCCCTCCAAGAAGATCGACCTTGTCACCCTGCAGTCCTCCGCAATTTACAATAGTTCTTGCTTCTAGTGTCCCAGATGAAGTTTGTAAACACCAACCCTTGTTTTCGAGAGTACATGATTCCACACCAGCATTTAAACTAATCTGAAACACCAAATGTGAAAAATTCGATCAAAAGTAACATTTACTTATGTCAACGCCAAAATCACAACTATGCATTTTTTCGCTCATTATTACACATACATTTCAATTTGTTACATAAATGAATAATATTTCTCGTTTTCTTTCAATTTTTTTATTCCACACAACGGCTCCCGTGACAAATACCACTTCGGCGTTCTCAACGCTTTGATTATATCACAGGCTTCACTGACTACAGAAGAGGAAGGTATAGATAAAGGATCGGGGTGTACCTTATGTACAGCCAGATCTTGAACTTTTCCGTCTGCAAAAGCCCCTCGTTTTTTTTACTGTAGTACTGAATGGGTTAAGACAAGAATCCACAGCTGCAAATAAGGAGATGGCACTCAGATTTTCAAGTATGTGACTAAAATAGATACGATACAGAACAATTCTTCTGTGAGAAATATACCAGATGCTTCTTTTTTGTTTAAGAATGGCGCGTGTCTCTGAACGAGGAGTATCCAGTTTCATTTATTTGAAATGAAGGACAAAAACGGAAAATTTGTCACCATATATATAATCTACAACGAACAAAACAACCGTCATGACACTTTCTGTTTTCGACTTTGTCATAGAAGTATTTTATGAATTCCTTTGGATATTTATGTGAGACAAAATTCTATACGAAGTCAGTTTCGTTTTCTAATGTGAGCTAAACATTCAAATCCCGAACAAAGGACTGCAGTTTTTTGTACGCCAGAGCGTTGATTCAATTTTAGTAAATTATGAAAATTATAACAAAGGTTTGCAACTCGCAAAAAGAGACCATTCGGACATTTGCATTAAGTGTCGCTTAGGATCAGCCTGCGTAGTCCTCGCAGGCTAATCCAAAATGAAAATTTCTTTCATATAACACAAAATGTAATGTACACGTAAATGCTGTCTCGGCTGATCCGAGACGACATTTTACGCAAATGTCCGAATGCCCCTTTTCATGTGTTGCAGGCCACATGTAACAGTATAGCTCTCTAACAAAACTTTTCTTTCTTTTCATTTCTTCCCATCAGCTCAAAGTCGAAAAACCATTTTTTATCAATGTTGTCCATATCATTAATCCATTACCACACAATCCCTACTTTTGACGCCCCTGAGAAAGTAGCCTTTAGAAAACAATGTGGGAAAAGGAGAAAATGCTGGTAACCAGCATTTTCTGCTTTTCCAACAATGTTTTCTACCCTTCACAAAACAAATTTCACTTTTATTTTGTCGTCTGCAAATGCTTTCAATTTGGACCAGTTTAAAATTTTCTCGAGTGATAAAGAGTTAAATAATGTTAAATACATGTAATATTAAGGGTCGTCATCCCTATGTTAAGATATAACAGAATCCCTCTCATATATAGATGTCTTTTTCTCTGTAGTAAGACTAGCACTTCACTAGATGTTATAAAACGTGAGGTCATTTCATTTCTATTCGATCTGTCGTAATGGCTTTCCATTGCAAGATTGTCACGATTTCCGTGTTATTGCAATGCGCAGTATATAGAAACTGGTGGACGTTTATTTTGGCCTATAGAGAAGAAAACAAGACAAAGACACAGACATTAAGAGAGGCAGACATAAACATTGACGCAAAAAGACAAACATACATACCAACAGACCCACAGACAGACAGACTGGAACACAGAGACATTGCTGCGCAAACACACAGAGAGCCACAATGGAACACAGAGACACTGCCGCACAGAGAGACAAACACACAGAGAAAGAAACACACAGAAAGACAAACACACAGAGAAATAAACACACACAGAGACAAATACAGAGAGAGACAAATACACACAGAGACACACTGGAACACAGAGACACGCTGGAACACAGAGACACGCTGGAACACAGAAACACGCTGGAACACAGAGACACGCTGGAACACAGAGACACGCTGGAACATAGAGACACACTGGAGCATAGAGACACTGCCGCACAGAGAGACAAACACACAGAGAGACAAACACATAGAGAGCCACACTAGAATACAGAGACACTGCCCCACAGAGAGACAAACACACAGAGAGACAAACACACAGAGAAACAAACACACAGAGAGACAAACACACAGAGAGACAAACACACAGATAGACAAACACAAAGACACAGCCAGGGTCAGAATCAGAGAAAGCCCTTAATTTCAATGAGTGATAGCTTTTTTTTGTAAGAGTGCTTTTTGCTCTACAAAAGAGCAGTTTCATATTGTGAGTAACATCTAAATTCCTGTCTGCAACTCTTAAGTGTTAAATTTCATCCTTCATCAAAGCATTAAACTAGGTCCATCTTGTTTGTTACCTTTGCTCCTTTTCGCTTTGCATCATTCGCTAACAACAGTGGAAATAACCAGGAATCTGTGACCGCCTCGCCAGGTATCCATAACCCTCCTTTACATAAACCTTGTAGATAGGGTTCCTGTTGGTGAACTTGGGACGGTGACAGCAAGGCAACAGCGCTGAACTTTTGTCTTTTGCACTTTTCTATAATACCAGAAAGCTCGTTCCTCTATGGAAGAGAAAAGGGAGACAAAAATACTTATTCAATTCTATTTTACCACCCTAGTTTAGTTTTCTGCCTTATATATCAAAGAGAAAGTATATGTGTGGTGGGGACCGCCTCACCCTGTAACTCTATCAGTAAAGTACAGCGGGGACCGCCTCACCCTATAACTCTATCAGTAAAGTATGGCGGGGACCGCCTCACCCTGTAACTCTTACAGTAAAGTATGGCGGGGACCGCCTCACCCTGTAACTCCATCAGCAGAGTATGGCGGGGACCGCCTCACCCTGTAACTCCATCAGCAAAGTATGGTGGGGACCGCCTCACCCTGTAACTTTATCAGTAAAGCACGGGGCTTGAAAACATGTGACCGCGGTTTAAAATCCCAGGTCAGCGAATGTCTTTACCCGAGTTGGTAATAACCATTGCGGTATGATTAATTCTTCTCTTACCACTGAGCATTGCTCCGGCGACATATGGCTGGGAAAGTAACCAGTGGCTGCAGAGGAACATCGTGCAGAATACTGGTTACAAAAGTTTCGAGAAAGCTTGGAGGGGTGCACTGCCGCTACGATATAACTGAAATAGTGATGTAAAAGGCATTAAATACCAAATAAACAAGCAAATGATCTGAAGCAGTGGAAGAAAACATGATTAATTTATGAAACTATAACTAATGTAAAATGGTAAAGCCACTGCTCCCTGAATTCGCTGTCGAATACTTGACTGAGGGAACCAATGCGCATGCGTTAAACTCCCTTTCTCACACAGCATGGCTCCTATATAAATACGCTGTAACCTGTTGGTCTGTCCACGCTACCATTGTGGCTCCAAGTTTTCGGACAGGTACACCCAGTTTATTCAGCAATCCAAACACCCGTCCCTGTGTATATCGGATGCATTCTGCTTCATGCCCATCTTCCTGCGCATCAAACCCAGTGTGCAGCATGCCACTGAATGATAAATGGCAATTCGTCAAACTTATCTAGAGCAGCCATCAAAGAGATCAGGCTACAAATGGCTTGCAATACGAGAACAGTGGCATTCGGACGTTTGCGTAAAGTGTCGTCTCGGATCCACGCAGGCTAATCCGAGATGGGCTTTATGACTACACAAGATTTTGTGCAACAGTAGACTTGCGAAAAAAAGAAAATTACATAAAATCGGGAAGTGTCGATACGGATTAGCCTACGCTAACTGCACAGGCTGGTCCGAAAGGACACTTTACGCCAATGTCTCAATGCCCCATTTTCGCCTGCTACAGGCCATATACCGTTAACTGTATATCAATGTCAAAATATCTCATGACTCCGTGAAGGTTAAACTTGTTTACAAATTGCAGCCTATCCATAAAGGGAGATAAAAAGTGGATTCTGATATCCTTGTCTTAAAAGTCACAGATCAACATTTTTATCATAGTAAAACGGCGATGTCCTTCTTAATCAAGCGATGGAGTTTATCTCTGAAGACTGAAATTTCACTAGCTAGAAACCCGAAGTCCGTGAAATCTCGCCATCGACAGTCTTTCTAGGGATTCTGAAAGTCAAAGAGATTAACTCTTTACCAAACGACAAAATTTTAGACTGGTCCAAACTAAAAGCATTTGCAGACAACAAAATAAAAGAAACAGGAATATTGAAAATTGTTTTGGGAAGGCAAAAAAACATTGTGGGAAAAGGAGAACATGCAGGTTACCAGCATTTTCTCCTTTTTCCTCAATGTTTTCAGAAGGCTTCTTTCTCAGGGTCGTCGAAAGTCGGGATTGTGTTGTAATGGGTTAAATTCACTCTTCTCTCACCTGCTCGATAGGCCTTCTTCTGAAAGTCTAATTAATTGGTAACGAAACTCAAGAAAAGCATAGATGGTCGTGTTTCATGTGTTATTGAAACAACATAAAAAACAAACAAACAAACGAAACTGTTCTCGAAAATTATTGTTGAAAGGCACAAAGAATTACCTGTTTCCAGAACTTGCCTCAGCAAGCAAGTCAGCATTCTTTTCGAGCAATATGCATTTGTAGCCTTGGTTAGTGAGTTGTGAGAGTGTGGCACAGCCAACAACTCCGCCCCCTATAACAGCGACATCATACATAACGACCTAATGGATGTTTGATAACTGTCAGCTTTGATGAGAAATAGAAACACATTATTTCATGCTTTCCGGTAGGATATTGAGAAATAGCAGTGAAAATATTACACTGATACCACCAGTGAAAATACCGATTTTCACGCTCTTGTTGCCTAGATAAATTGCGCGTGCCTCACAACCAGATGGGAAATATGACGTCATATACCTTACATTTCTCGCGCTTGACGTAACATTGTAATGCGTTGCTATGCGGGAGGGGTACGCCAAGGTGAAAAACGGAAAAGAACTGTACTGGATTTTATAAGCTCCTCCTAGAAAGGATTGAAAGCATGAAATAAATAGAATATTTGTATTTTTCGGTGAAATATCGAAATTTATTTAATCTCGCAGCCACTCGTGAAAATATTACCGATGGTGTTCACTCGATGAAATAAATTTCGATCTTTCACCGAAAAAAAAACAAATATCCTCTATTTCTTTGCCGATTACCAACAGTACTTTGGCTATAGCACAAATCATCACCGGAAGTTAAACTGATAAAATGTACATAAATACCCTAGCTCATTTATATTCAATATAGGCAGTAATTACACCCTCTTACTTCTAACATGCAATTTCTTTGCTTCTAAAACTGTTTACAACAAATTGGATACTTCAAGGCGAAAAAAATTGCATGTGTTGGAGCGTGTCTATAAAAAGGGCAACATGCTTTACAAAACGAGGTCAAAGTAAGCAATTTCTATCGGAATGTTTGTAACAACATTGGTTGAATTTGAAAAACAACAATTTTAATTGTATGATTAGATATATTCACTTTTTCACCTGATGACAATATTTTCGACTTGTCCAAATCGATGGTATAGATCTGCAAACAATAAATCAAATCAAATACAAATGATAGAATTTACGACCTTTATAAGGGCAGAACATGTGGTAATCAGCATTTTTCTCAGTTTTCCCGAGATGCTTTCATAACAAATACCATCCGATACGTAAAATATATTCAATATATGTAAAAATGCTTTCGATGTCTACAAGTCTAATTTCAGTCGTGTACCGGCCGCTACTATGACCGAGATAAACTTTAACGTACAGATAAGGCTTTCACATTGCCAATCCTTTACCAGACATAACTTTAGATTCGTCTGCATTGACAGCACTTGTAGATGACAGAATGGAATCTGTGACAGGCTGGTAAAACATGATATAATAGAAAAAATCCTTGATATACCCGTAGTTGTTAGTTTTTTTTCTGTTTTTCACAGAATGTTTTCAAAAACCTTGAGTCAGGGTCGTTCACGAACCCATTACCACACAATCCCTACTTTTGACGCCCCTGAGAAAGAAACCTTTTGAAAACACTGTGGGAAAAGGAGAAAATGCTGGTAACCAGCATTTTCCCCTTTTCCCACAGTGTTTTCTACCCTTCCCAGAACAAATTTTAATTTTTCAGTCACCTTTATTTTGTCGTCTGCAAATGCTTTAAATTTGAACTAGTCTAAAATTTTCTTGTGTGGTAAAGAGTTAAGTGATAAAGGGTTAATCCTTACCTCCTGCACAGGATTTGTTTGTGTTGTGGCAGACGACTTTTCTAAACATTGCAACATTGCATCTTAACAAATAATTTCTCCATCAGCTACGATGGTCTTAAATATATTACTGCATATTTACCTTAATCCGAAGTAATTTCCCTTGTTTAGAAAAACACTGTTAAAAGTTTGTCTGCAGCACTTTGTTTGTGGATATTTATGCGTTAGCGATGGTGTGGTATATTCAGTGAATCTTTTAAAGAGAAAAGGTTCGTTATGAGGTTTTTAATCGGGGAAAAGTCCGATAAAATGAAATACGAAGCAAACTGTGTCGGAGCACCCATATGTCTGACAAAATTAATCATAAAATTCTATTATACGTACTTATTGATAGTGTTTTGCATACTGTTAAACGGAAATCATATTCAGGTAAATTTATAACCAAATCATCTTTCAAATAACATTTAAAATTTAACATTCAAAGCGATTAAAAACTGCCGCAGTTTGTACGTCGAAATTGGTCATAATGCGACACGTTTTGTTCGATTCAGTGTTCCAGTTCACATCCAACCGTAAATAAAAAGGTGTAGCATCTGCAGTACATATAGAACATCGATGTGTAAAAGAATAAAAAAAAAAATAAGACAAAAAGAATAATAATTCGTTCCATTCACGAAATGATAATGTTCTATAGTAACGGTAGTTCAATTTTCGTTAAATGCAACAGGTAGTAAAATCCCAAGAAGCTACGAGAACAAAATCATTGTGTACCGCCAACAAGCCTGTTTGATTGTCTATAGGCCTGTACGTAGGAATCCATGAACGTTTTACAACTCTTTTTCAACGAGCATATATCCCTAGTGTGCATTTTCTGTGACTTTAGATTCTGTGCATTGACAGTATGTCACTTGGCCTTAAAAATTGTATTTACATAGTAAGTCAAGCTGATGCATTTTCATTAATTTGTATAAAATATTAATACCCAGTTATTTCTTTGTTATGTGTAGACCTTATCAGAAACGCTTTTAAGTGCGTTGCAACCCTTCCTAAGAACAATGGAGATGCCCTGATTATTTGACCGTGATAGAAATATAGATGATTTTTTCCCAAAACAATGCTTTTATTCGATAACTCTGCTAAAATCCGGTTTTCTTAACGAAAAATGTATAAACAGTTTCTTCATTCATATTTGTTTTTTTATTATATCAAAGTTTGGTAACAGAGTCGACTGCAATATTCTTTTTCCTTCTTTTTAAACAGCATGTTGAAAGAAGGTATTTGTACAGCCACTTGTAAGCAGTTTATTGATATCTAAGTTCACTATACAATCGAAAATTTCTTAACATGTTATAAATATGAAGGACAATTTAGATTTGCACAGTCGACTTATTTACCACAACCTCGGCATATTTCCACAAAAAATGTAAAGAAACTATTTATACATCTCCCGTTGAGAAAACGGATTTTTAATGTTGAGTAATGTAATCAACTAACAAAAGCGGCAAATTGTCGCAAGATACGCCCGTCTTACCCCAAATTGTAAAGCTGGGGCATGCACCGGACAAAATTCAAGTATGAAAAACAAGAAAAGGCAATAACACAAAAATTAAGCGAGCAAGAGTTATGATTCCTGTGTACTGCACTCCCCCTTGATGAGATCTATCCACCCATGAAATTTCATAACCCTAGCTAGTACAGTTTTGGAGATATCCTCCGGACAAAATTCAAGTATGAAAAACGACAAAGGGCAATAACCCAAAAATTAAGCAAGCAAGAGTTATGATTTCTATGCACTGCGCTTCCTCTTGATGAGATCTATCCACCCATGAAATTTCATAACCCTAGCTAGTATAGTTTTGGAGATATGCTCCGGAGAAAATTCAAGTATGAAAAATAAAAAAGGGCAATAACTCAAAAATTAGGCAAGCAAGAGTTATGGTTCCTGTACACTGCACTCCCCCTCGATGAGGTCTATCCACCCATGAAATTTCATAACCCTAGGTAGTATAATTTTGGAGATATGCTCCGGACAAAATTAAAGTATGAAAAACAAAAAAGGGCAATAACTCAAAAATTAAGCACACAAGAGTTATGGTTTCTGTGCACTGCACTCGCCCTCTATGAGATCTATCCACCCATGAAATTTCATAACCCTAGGTAGTATAATTTTGGAGATATGCTCCGGACAAAATTCAATAATGAAAAACAACAAAGGGCAGTAACTCAAAAATTAAGCAAGCAAGAGTTATGGTTCCTGTGCACTGCACTCCCCCTTAATGAGATCTATCCACCCATGAAATTTTATAACCCTAGCTAGTATAGTTTTCGAGATATGCTCCGGACAAAATTCAAGTATGAAAAACGACAAAGGGCAATAACTCAAAAATTAAGCAAGCAAGAGTTATGGTTCCTGTGCACTGCACTCCCCCTCGATAAGATCTATCCACCCATGAAATTTCATAACCCTAGCTATTATAGTTTTGGAGATATGCTCCGGACAAAATTCAAGTACGAAAAACAACAAAGGGCAATAACTCAAAAATTAAGCAAGCAAGAGTTATGGTTCCTGTGCACTGCACTCCCCCTTAATGAGATCTATCCACCCATGAAATTTTATAACCCTAGCTAGTATAGTTTTCGAGATATGCTCCGGACAAAATTCAAGTATGAAAAACGACAAAGGGCAATAACTCAAAAATTAAGCAAGCAAGAGTTATGGTTCCTGTGCACTGCACTCCCCCTCGATAAGATCTATCCACCCATGAAATTTCATAACCCTAGCTATTATAGTTTTGGAGATATGCTCCGGACAAAATTCAAGTACGAAAAACAACAAAGGGCAATAACTCAAAAATTAAGCGAGCAAGAGTTATGGTTCCTGTGCACTGCACTCCCCCTCGATGAGATCTATCCACCCATGAAATTTCATAACCCTAGCTAGAATAGTTTTGGAGATATTCTCCGGACAAAGAACTGGACGCCGCCCGCCCGCCCGCCCGGACGCCCGGACGCCACGGGTGATCCCATAATACGTCCCGTCTTCGACGGGCGTATAAAAAAGTATGTTTTTGTTACAAAATCTTAAAACTGTATTTGTAACACGGTCAACTGATCAAGACTGACCAAGATATCCCCGTCGCTCAAAGAAGGTTCAAGGAGCATATGTATAGGCCCACTTGTTCCGTGTATGGTCTTTACATAAATAACAAGTAGCTGGAAACAAACAGTTTACAATATCTGCAAGAAAATATTGATGTGTAACATCAATGGCGCCGCAAATCAGTTGTCTCTGAAATAAGGCACATTAAAGCATTGCATAATTGACCAAAGAAAATTTATGCAAAACTCGGTGAGAAATAATTTAGGAGTCCTAGACAATCTAGAATGCATCTTAAAACTTAAAAATAAAACAAATAATAAGATACAATCACAGCAATTCTTCGACGAAATTTAACACAGTTTCAGTTGGAGCTGTGAAAAAGAATTGTCGAGCTATGTACAAAATCAGTTGTCATTCGACAAAAACTCAAGAAAACAGTATTGAAACTAGGTTCTAAATTACCGAATTGATATTTTAAAAAAGGGTGTGAAATGACCAAAGTGGTTAAGAAATTATCAAAGTGAGTACAAAATGGTCAAAATAAAAAGTAAAGGTGGATATGAAATGGCTTCTAAAGGTACAAAATGACCTATATACGAATTGACTGGAAGCGAAGTAAACACTATCGTTGCCTCTAAAGGTACTTTTCAAAACCGAATAAAAATATAGCGCCACCGCTCATCAAAATAAAAATCAGAATAAATCAAAGAGCAACAGTTTGACTTACTGCGTGAATATAATTTTTAACGCCCAAGAAATAGACCGTCACTGTGCAGATTCCCAAGTAAATGCATACACTGTGATATCCTAATCTGATTTTTCTATGACGCGTTTTGGCCTACTTTTTATCATCTTTGGTCTTTTGATCTAGTTAATGTATGCTTGCAAATGTTACAAACGAAATATGTTAAATCTCAGCTCGTGCTAACATTGTGACCTTTTACATCCAGAGTAACTTTTTGATCCCCAAGGTAGTCGACATATTCTTTGACTCAATTTATACATGAAGTTCTCTTTAATGGTCAAGATCTTTATCCTATGCCAGTATTTGACTTGAATACGAGCGTTACATCTAAACACGTGAACAACAGACCAAATTACGGTTCATGTACCCTGTATGTGCTCAGTTCTGGTTTTAAATACCGTTTCACACATGTAATACACAGTGTAGATGTCTCAATATTATATCATACGTATCTATAGGCCTTTTCTCACTTTTTGTTATTTAAGTTGGGAACATTATATATCAGCCTGTATGTCTGTATGGTCGCACAGTCTTAATATTCCATTTCTCCACCAAATCACCAGTGAAGAACTTTTTTTGCATGTATCATTATGTAACTTTATGTAGATTTAGATATTTTTTATTCCGTGCATAATCTTCGCTGAATTATAATGCATATATCAATCCATAGACTTAAACACAGAAGATAGATAAAGTCATGCATTATGTAGTTCGATCCACCGTTTACCATGCAGTTTATGAGAAGATGAAGACTAGATCTATGTGATTTCTCCCTCAGAAGTCTTATCAGTTACTGTTGGCAGTGGCATCTATAGATCTTTAGATGCCATTGCCAATAGTAACTGATAGAAAAGGGAAAATGCTGCTAACTAGCATTTCCTCCTTTTCTGGTAACTTTCTGCACCTAAAAAGCTTTAAAACTTTAAAACTGTTATGGGGGTGTTCCTTTAGCTGCATCGAACACTCCGAACATGTTCTAGGTCAATGGAGTATTTCGGAACACTGTGACGTGTTCTTCAGAACATGTTCTGACTATTCTAATTCAATCGAGGTGTAGCGCACCTGCTGAACAGTTGCTAGGTGATACAATATTGCTGAAAGAGGAACAATTCTTCATGGCAAGATTTGCAATTGTGTTTTTTACGATATGAATGCCATAGGGGCATTGTAGACTCGTCTCTACTCCCTCTCCGCAGCTAACCATTTCCTCAGCTAACAAGCTAAGACAGTAGCTCTTGCAACAGCCATAATGACAATGTACTTTCATTTCGATATGGTAGAACAATGTTCCGAATATGCTCCATTTACAACATACTTCCAGAAGAATTTATTGTTTTCTGAAATATTCCTTTCGCACATTCCAGAACAATTTTCCAGAACACAGAACATTGTGCCAGAACAGGTGAAAGGAATACGCCCTATGTCTCTTCAACTGTGTGTCCACAGATCTAGCCTGCGGACTTGTCACAGTCATCTACATACAGTTACAGCTTTATGTATAAGCCCCGGTTTCTTGTCTTTCAGGCTGCAGAGTCATGGCACCCTACAAATCTGATTCACTGTCGAACTAATGACGACTGCAATGGTGATCATTTGTGCTGTTCGATAACACCTGCTCTCGGCCGTCGCCATGCTACTCAGGAACGACAAATCCCTGCGAATTGGGACGGTATGGTACACTATTGTCTCCCTTGGAAAAACGAAAACGCCACCTGGTGTGATTTAAGACTTCAGTATTCCGAGGCAACCTCCGCCTACTACGGCCTCTGCCCATGCGGTCCTGGGTTGCGTTGTGCACCAACGGATCAATTAGATCCTAAATACTATCCACGTGACAGATATGGAAAATGCACTCCAGCGCCTTGATATTGACGATTAAAGTTTCGCCAATCATTTATATAATGGAGTATGTATATAAATAAAATTAGAATGAAAAGTTTTAAGTCCATTGATATTATGGCTATAGCACCTTCACCTCCTTTTAATGAATGCGAATAAGATAGACAAAGCTAAGTGTTTTGGATGCTTGTATACATGCAGATATATAAAAGTTCTATCGTTCAAAACGTTTCAAAACGTTTGAAGCCTCAGTCTGTTTGAGTCTGAAATGCACCAGCCAAGTCTCTTTGTTGTATTTGTCAGGGTGGGTATGTTTGTCCTTTGTTACAATAACACATTAACTATCTTGTACTATACAATTTTAATTCGAGTATATTTTGGAACAATACATTTTTAAAATAAATTCAATTTTCACCCATGTTTTGTCAAACTAAAATGGAGTCACCAACAGTGTCTAGCATAAACTAAAATTTTGCTCTCTGGGATCCGGGTTCCGGCTCCGGGTTCCGGCTCCGGGCTCTATCCGTGTTGAGTGTCCGTGGAAAAGGTACATCAGAGCTCTAACCTAGGTCTGATAAAGCCCAGGAAACGCATTAACCAAATCATTTGCAGACGTGATAACACTGAAACCCTTTTGAATGCCGCTTGAACTCATTACCAAACAACAAAATTTGAGGCTTGTCCAAATCGACAGCATTTGCAGACGACAGAATAAAAGTGACTGAAAATTTGAAATTTGATTTGCAAAGGGTAGAAAACACTGTGAAAAAGGAGAAAATGCTAGTTACCAGCATGTTCTCCTTTTTCCACAACGTTTTCCAAAGGCTTCTTTCTTAGGGTCGTCAAAAGTAGGGATTGTGTGGTAATGGGTTAAAAACCAAACACAAATCGGTTAGATTTGAGACATGCTGTTTGAAAATATGGTTTAATCCATCTGCAAAAAGTATTGGCTCATATCAACCTGCGCAATCCGTGCATGCTGATATTGTTCGAAACTTTTTGCTAAAGGTGAAATCTCTGCATGTTAAAGGACCATAGTATGGCTTGCAACACGCCAAAAGGGACATTCGGACATTTGCGTAAAGTGCCGTCTCGGATCAGCCTGCGCTGTACGCGCAGGTGGACAGCGCAGGCTAATCCGAGACGGCACTTTACGACTGCGTTACATTTTGCGCAACAGTAGACTTGCGCAAAACAGAAAATTACATGAAAACGGAAAACGTCGTTTCAGATTAGCCTGTGCGGACTGCGCAGGCTAATCTGAGACTACACTTTACGCAAATGTCCGAATGTCCCTTTTGGTGTGTTGCCGCCCAAATTATAATCTTGTCATCAGCAGGTTTGTAGATAAAGCTAAATACTATGCAATGACTTGTTTGGTATAGTGGACCAAGAAAGTGCATTAAAGTCCCTCCTTTTCTTACGAACAAAGTCCGTAACAAAGAAACAAATGAATAAATGCATGGCAGAAATAAGGGTCCGAGCGGGATTCGAACCCCGGACTCCCGGACGCAAGACCAATACCTTAACCACTGAGCCAAAGAGATATCTCCCTGACGCAGTAGCCAGGTATTGTATTTAAATCGGGAGAATACCATGCAGGAAGGAGTGGTCTCCCGTAACACTTTTCTTTCCAACACGCCATTACATTCTCATTGAAAAAAGAAAAATTCCTTTAACCGTACATCTTTTTCAACATAGCTGAATTCGCTGGCTTTTGACATACTTCCTGGCACTGATACATTCGTGTGTATGGTTTGAAATTTACGTATGGTCAAACATGTATATGTCGTAGGCCAGATTGGAATCTAGGCAGATCTGGAATCTACCTGGACCAAATTGGAATTCAAATTTTGTCTGTACCGAAATACACAGTTTTCCATTTTTTTTTTTTTTTTTTTTTATAATAATCCACATATGTTTAAAACTGAGAGGTATTTTTATTAAAACATTTTCTTTGTTTTCCACACAGTTGATCCGTTTTCATAGAAGTGCAAAACATTCAAAATTTATTCTTACTCTGAATTGCTTATTAAAAATTCTCTTTTATTAAAATTTAATATAATATGGTTTATATGTAGTCGTACTAATATAAGCGAGAAAATATTCCAATTTGGTCTAATCAGATTGTGGAGCAGCCTAGCCAAAGTGGAATCCTAATTTGGTTTAGACAGAATTCCAATTTGGTCTAGGCAGATTCCGGAACTGCCTAGATTACAATCTGGCCTACTTCATATCTATTCTGCTTGCCCCTGCAGGCCTTTCTATGGACAGATTTTCGCCGTTCATCTCTTTTGAGGATATTTCTTGTTTGTATTAGTTTTAATTTATTAAATCTCTACCAAACTGTAAACTCTTGGACGAGTCCACATGGAAAGTGTGAGAAAATTTCAGTTTAACAATACTCCATTTAAAAGAACAATGAATATAACATGAGAAGACAAAAATGCTGACTGCATGGTAGCAGTTTCTCCCCTTATCACAATCTTGTCAAAAGTCTTCTTCAAAAGTCAGAGTCGCAAAAGTATAAGATCGTTTGGTACAGTATATAACCATGAAACTGGATTCTGCTACATGCAACAGTGTTTCAAATATATTACGGTGACTTATTTAAAATCATGTGTTTTCATGAACTCCTAAACACTAGGCCAGGCCTCTGCATCACCTTGTCCAAGGGCAGTGAGCCTTTACGCGTGTTTACAAATGATGACAGGGACGTGAGAATGATGTACGACGTAGTCACTAACACTTCCCATAATTGTCCGCCGTATGGTACCCTGTCCTCGACTACCCATCACTATGAAATCTACTTTCTGTTTCTCCGCTGCTTTGATGATGGCGTCGCCAGGACTTCCGTGAAGTTTCTCAAGAACATGTCGAATCTGGAAAAGAGTGTTGATTAATGAATCGCATAAAAATCACCATTAAAATTTTATTATCCTTCGATCACATTCATTGAATACAGTTAACCATTTACCAAACGACAAAATTTTAGACTGGTCCAAATTTAAGGCACTTGCAGACAACAAAATAAATGTAACTCAAAAATTGAACGTTATTTCATTTCTAGCCGGGCAGAAAACATTGTGTGAAAAGGAGAAAATGCTGGTTACCAGCATTTTCTCCTTTTCTTACAATGTTTTCAAAAGGCTTCTATCTCAGGGTCGTAAAAACCACGGATTGTTTGGTAAAGGGTTAAACAACCTTTTCACCTTCATTGAAAATGAAGAAAAGTCTATAGAAACACTGATAATCAACATATGGCTACAAGTATGGTTCTGTACTAGCTTCCTTCACAGCCAAATGTGAAGTCGGAGAATGGAGGGGGGGGGGGGCGGGGCGGGGGGTGCTGTATTTTGTACATCTTTGTGATCAGGAGGCTGAAATAATATTATGATAAGCATAATTTTACTGCATAACATATTCCTATGTGTTGGAAATACTGTAACGTCACACAGGAAAGTTTTACTTTATATTTGGTAACAAAGTTATCGTAACAGAAGCATGTCTTACTCTAAATTTGGTAATAAAGTTATTGTGACAGAAGCGGGCCTTACTTTATATTTGGTAATAAAGTTATTGTGACAGATGCAAGTCTTACTCTAGATTTGGTAATAAGGTTATCGTGACAGAAGCAAGTCTTACTTTTAATTTGGTAATAAAGTTATCGTGACAGAAGCGAGTCTTACTCTAAATTTGGTTATACAATTATCGTGACAGAAGCAGGCCTTACTCTAAATTTTGTAATAAAGTTATCGTGACAGAAGCGAGTCTTACTCTAAATTTGGTTATACAATTATCGTGACAGAAGCAGGCCTTACTCTGAATTTTGTAATAAAGTTATCGTGACAGAAGGAAGTCTTACTCTAAATTTTGTAATAAAGTTATCGTGACAGAAGGAAGTCTTACTCTTAATTTTGTAATAAAGTTATCGTGACAGAACTGGGCCTTACTCTAGATTGGTAATAAAGTTATCGTGACAGAAGGAAGTCTTACTTTAAATTTTGTAATAAAGTTATTGTGACAGAAGCGGGCCTTACTTTAGATGTGGTAATCAAGTTATCGTGACAGAAGCAAGTCTTACTTTAAATTTGGTAATAAAGTTATTATGACAGAAGCAAATCTTACCGTATATTTAGAAATAAACTCCTCGATGTCTCTAAACACATGTTTGATGTGTTCCTCATGTTCATGTATCATGGCCTGGATGGCTGACGGGTTGCCCGCCATCATTGCTGTAGCTGAAATACAGTTGTAATGCAATACTCTGGCAAAATAGGACTTAACTCTTTACCACGCGATCCCGAGTTTTAACGACCCTGAGAAAGACAGCTTTTGACAACATTGTGGGAAAAGAAGAAAATACTGGTAACCAGCATTTTCTCCTTTTCCCACAATGTTTTCTACCCTTCCAAAATCAAGTTTCAATTTTTGATTCAAACTTAATTTGTCATCTGCAAATCCTTTCAATTTGAAATAGTCCAAAATGTTGTCGTCTGGTAAAGAGTTAACTCTTTACCACACGACAAAATTTTAGACTGGTTCAAATTGAAAGCATTTGCAGACGACAAAATAAAGGTGACTGAAAAATTGAAGAGTAGAAAACACTGTGGGAAAAGGAGAAAATGCTGGTTACCAGCATTTTCTCCTCTTCCTACAGTGTTTTCAAAAGGCTTTTTTCTCAGGGGCGTCAAAAGTAGGGATTAATGGGTTAATGTATCTCCGTAATATATATATTACTAATCAAGCCATCACATAATTATGGATCCAAAGTAGCTACTTTTTTAAACAAACGACCGATTCCCGAAGAAGAATGATCCTTGGATATACAGGAAACCGACCAATGTTGAAAAGTTTCGGCCCAGGTCAGCCTGCGCAGTCCGCGCAGGCTGACCTAAGTCGATACTTTTCGCAGATGCATTAAGTCTACTTTTCACAGACTAATTGTAATGCAATGTACCAGTGTACGCAATGTTGAACATTCAACTCTTTGTGAAAGATACAGATAAACGGCGCTCTAGAAAAGTTATGTGTGAAAGATACAGATAAACGGCGCTCTAGAAAAGTTATGTGTGAAAGATACAGATAAACGACGCTCTAGAAAAGTTATGTGTGAAAGATACAGATAAACGGCGCTCTAGAAAAGTTATGTGTGAAAGATACAGATAAACGGCGCTCTAGAAAAGTTATCTTAATACATTTCAATGTTCATTACTGAGCATTTTTTCATACAACTGTGCATAAATGACCAAACCATGTGGTAGAATTATCAACAGATATGCAAAAAATACCGGTAGAAAACATTTTCTGTGGACTGAGCAGGTACACGAGGTTCGATACTGAATTGCACATGCATTAAGCCACGTTTAAACAGGGTATTGCTCTGTATATGTATTGCATGAACAAATTTAGTGTTGGAACCTTTCAATGCTGACTGCATAATAAAGCCTACCACTGGACACGTGTTTTACTATTTTGTGCAAAAGAAAAAATGCATAGACCTGCGCACTTTTGATTCAATATCCATGACAAAAATACATGCGCAGTAGAATGCGCGCTAACATTTGTCATATACGTCTTTAACAGTACGTCTTTTTTCAATAATAATCCAAAGTACACATAATCTACTTCCAGTTAACAAAATTGTATCTTAAGATATATTCCACTTCAGTTGCCATGTTTGTGGTCGAACTGTTCACATATTTCTACAGAAAAAAGGTCGTTACAACTTGGGATGGTAAGACCTGCTAATGAATAACAAGGGCCCGTATTCACCAACCGTTCTTAAGAACATTCTTGGTCTTATTCTTCAAAGTTTGCCGATTTGAAAGTAACAGAACTTCTGATTGGCTAAACCAAATGGTTTAGCCAATCAGAAGTTCTGTTACTTTCACAGTCAGAAAATCTTGAAGAATAAGACAAAGAATGTTCTTAAGAATGGTTGGTGAACACGGACCCAGGTATTTAGTCTTGAATGTTCGGTTGCGTCAATATACGTTTTTTTTGTATTTGATGATACCAATCTACATGTATTTGATAGATTTTCTCCTAATCGGTGCACCTTTACAAAAATTATCTTTTCGCTACCAAATTGCAGACACTCTGCTCGGCCAACATACAAATAAGTGCCGTACAGCTTGTACAAATGAAATAATAAAAAAGGAGACACTTACGTGGTAGAGCGACATTTTCAACAGAGTAAGCAATGATGGCATTATCACCTACTTTGTAACTGTTTTTCACATACCCTACAAAACAGATCAGATAATCAAGAAGACCTCTTTTGGCCATCCTCGGATACCCCGGGGTCTCCCTATTTGCTACTCTACATCGACCCCTGGGACAATTGACTAATAAAACTTTGAATCAGCCGCCGAAAATCGATACGAAACGTCATAGCGTACAGTCCACTCGCCCATCACAAAATGATGATGGAACCAATGAAAAGCCAGCATTCGGCCAGCGGTAAAGCGAGGGAAATTCAATTAATTGTCCCAGGGGTCGATGTAGCGTAGCAAATAGGGAGACCCCGGGGTATCCGAGGATGTCTTTTGGCCACACAGGTACATAGAGAATGATCAGGAAGGGACTAGCGTCAGGCAAATACAGGATGACCATTTGACGGTACTTTTTTTTTTCTTTCTTTTAAACCCTTTTTCACAGAGTATAGTTCATAACTGGCTTGTAACACTCGAAAATGGGCATTCGGACATTTGTGTAAAGTGTCGTCTCGGATCAGCGTTTGCAGTCCGCACAGGCTAATCCGAAACGGCACTCCCCGATTTTATGTGATTTTCTGTTTTACGCAAGTCTACTGTAGCACAAAATCTAATGTAGTCGTAAAGTGCCGTCTCGGATTAGCCTGTGCGAACTGCGCAGGCTAATCCGAGACAACACTTTACGCAAATGTCCGAATGCACCTTTTCGCGTGTTGCACTCCATATGACCTGCAACGCACGAAACATGAGGGGCATTCAGACATTTTGCATAAAGTGTCCTCTCGGGTTAGGTGACGCAGTCTGCACAGGCTAATTCGAAACGACACTTTCAAATTTAATGTAATTTTCTGTTTTGCACAAGTCTGCTGTAGCACAAATTGTAATGAAGTCGTAAAGTGCCGTCCTGGATCAGCCTGCGCGCACTGCGCAGGCTGATCCCAGACGACACTTTACGCAACTGTCCTATCCCTTTTCACGTGTTGCAAGTCATATAATTATATATGTATTACAATCACATGCCTAAGAAATCCCCCACTTACACTATTACATGTATATGATTCAGTAATGCTGTGCGAGGTTTTGACCGAAACAAAAAGTGCCTATGAAGTAAAACATGCATGAGCTAATTTTTATTAGTTTTTCTTTTTGCCAAATAAAGCAGAGATATACGAAAAGTAATGACAAAAGGTATTAACCCATTACCACACAATCCTTACTTTTGACGCCCCTGAGAAAGAAGCCTTTTGAAAACACTATGGGAAAAGGAGAAAATGATGGTAACCAGCATTTTCTCCTTTTCCAACAGTGTTTTCTATCCTTCCCAGAACAAATTTCTATTTTTCAGTCACTTTAATTTTGTCGTCTGCAAGTACTTTGAATTTGGACCAGTTTAAAAATTTTCTCGTGTGGTAAAGAGCTAAGCACTGATACGTTTCATAACTTACAATCTAAAGCCGCTTTCGAAAACGCACTTCCATCCACAGCTATTAGAACATTTCTTTTAATGTCCGTAACCGAAGTTTCTGATGTCTGTGTGTCCGCCATCTTGCCTAACTGATACTGAGGATCGTTATCTATAGACCTATAGTAGTCAAGATACATGTATGTAACACCGGGGTCATATCTGTGAGCGGCTGATAAATATAAAGAGGATAGATCTGGAAGAGGGAGTGGAAAAGAGATAGGGAGATTTCATAGAGGGAGAGGGAAGAGGGGAGGATGGGAGAGAGAGAGTGAGAGAGATGGAAGGACGGGGATAGAGGGGCAGACAGAGAGAGAGAGAGAGAGAGATAGAGAGAGAGAGAGAGAGAGAGGGGGGGGGGGAGAAGAGAAAGGTTTGAAAATTGAGTAAAATCTGTAATGCTGTAATGTATTGAGTTGTTTTGTTTGGTTGGTTGGTTGGTTGGTTGTATTTTTTTTTTTTTTTATGGTTGGTAGTCTGTCCGGCCGTCCGTCTCTATATGCGTCCATTTCTTTGTTTGAGGCATGTTTTAAGACACGGATCGGACAAGATAAACCTGTGAACGTCAAGGATCGGTTGTAAATACTGTGAGATCTGCTCCATGTTGGGATAAAGGATTAGTGGACTTTCTTGAGCGTAAAATAGATAAAACTTGACCTTTTTGACAGCTGAAAAAAAATTGTACCGAAACTTGGACGGAATTTTCCTATCTCATGGTTTTGAGTAAACAAGAGATAAAAAATCACGCTTCGCCCTCTTAGTAGTCTGATATTGGTGTCTATCACTCACAAAAGTTCCTGATTTTGCCAATAGGGTTTGAATAAAACTATGTAAGTTAAAGGAATAATAAAAGTATAAAGTGAAAAAGAAAGCAATGCTCTAATGATTCCCATGATTAGGTGTATATTTTAAACAGTTAGATCCAAGTTATTATAAAAAAAAAAACATAATAAAACATTTGGGAATACAAGAATAGATACAATACCTTTATTCCTGAGGTAAAAATGAAAATCGTGGAGTGAAAAATCAAATTTTCTCCTTCCTCTATTTTTCCAAAGCTGCTCTATGAAATGACGTTAAGGTACGATATTTGTATAGAAAAAAGGTTAGTTCAATCACAGCAAGGACACATGAACTCTTCTCATGACGTGAAAACAGTAAACTTGTCGAAACTGAAAGCGCTTACAAACAACAGGTTAATAGTGCTAAGCGGACCGCATAGATCAAGATCTGACTGCACAGAACGTGCAGTCTGATCTTTGATCTATACCGTCCGCCTGCTAAATCAAACAGTTACAATCAAAATCTTTTTAAGACTCACTAAATTGTATTTATGGCTGCCATGCAAAGAAATGACCCTCCCCTACAAATTGACCTATGGGTCATTTCAATAAGTAGAGGAATGACCCGGGTCATTTTTCTATGAAGAGAAAAGACCCCAGGCTGTAGAGGAAGGACCTCCCTCTAGCTGTTGTAGTAGTAGTGATAGTAGAAGTAGTAGTAGCAGCAGCAGTGGCTGTAGTAGTAGAAGTAGTAGTAGAAACGTCAGCAGCATCAGCAGCAATAACAATGTTAAGGCAAATAGGGAATAGTAGAAATATGAGTTGTAGTAGTAGTAATAGTAGTAGTAACGGCAGTAGTAGTGGTAGTATCAGCATCAGCAGCAACACTAATGTTATAGCGGAAAAAAAGGGGTCATTTCTCTGCGGAAGTCCTTTCTTTTCATGAAGGGGTTCATTCTACTGCAGCTAGAGGGGCGTCCTTTCTCTACGGTCTGGGGTCATTTCTCTAGGTAAAAAAATGGCCCAGGTCATTTCCCTACGAAGTGAAATGACCCATGGTTCATTTGATAGGGGAGGGGCATTTCTCTGCAATACAATAGCTACGGAAAGTTTATTTATTTGGGGATAAAAGATTTAACCGCTGCTCAAAACAACTGATGAATGTATTGTGACAGCGTGATAAAGTTGTGTGTCCTTGAACTTAGCCTGAATACAGGCAGCTGTACAGGCACTTACAAAGTGTTTTTTGTCTCTTTCTGTCAGAGTTCAAGTATGACCCTTTTCATCTACTTTTTACTTCATTTAGAAACGTGTTAGAGCATTTTTATCATGATGTGTTGTTTTTGAAGGTTAAAAAACATTGTGGGAAAAGAAGGATATGCTGGTTAGAAGCGTATTCTTTTTTCCCACAATGTCCTCATAAGCCGTGATTTTATGGTGAAGGGTTAACTCCTTCTCTACCAAAAACTCGAAAGGAGTTTTTTTTAAGATTTAGATACAATGTACAATTAATGTACCTTTATTCATTTATACGTTTTGGTATAATTTATGAATCAGTAGATCGCACAGATTCAACAGGGTTGCACTTTTTGTGTCGCCTGGTCTTGATTTACACCGGCGTTAAAATTTCAGTAGGTGGCGCTACAGTGACCGTAAAGTTTAAACGGCAATTATATACGTGATCGAAACTTTTCGCAGATCCGTCAAGCCCCCTTTTCACATGCGTGACTCATGTATATGTAGAGTCGGTTTCTTACGGCCCTTGAAAATACAACCCATCGAACCTAAAAAAGACCTTCAATCCATTAAGTTTGCCTCATCAAACGAACGGTACAGCTAGAAAGAAGATCGGGCTGCATTTCCTGTGCTGTCTGATCTTAGTTTATGCCGTCCACGAAACCTGGATTTCGCCTGTGCCGCTAAAAAGGTTGAGGTCATATAAATGGCCTGCAACATGCATGTGAAAAGGGACATTCCAACATTTGCGTAAAATGTCGCCTCGGATCAGCCTGCGCCCTAAGACGACACTTTCCAGACGGCACTGTCCGATCGTGTGTGATTTCCTGTTTCATGCAAGTCTACTGTAAGATAAAATCTAATATTGACGTAAAATGCAGGCTTGGATTAGCCTGCGCGGACTTTACAGGCTGATCAGGGAGGCCACTTTACGCAAATGTCCGAATGCCCCTTTTCGTGTGTTGCAAGCCGGTTATAGCAATTTCAAGTGTCAGATAAAGCAATTTGATTAACCCTTTACGCAGTTTATCCTACAGATGAATTGTTATCTGCCAGCAGCAGAGCGAGATAACTTTTTAAAACAATGTGACCGATAGAAATTTTTCGTAATGGTAAATTTTTTACAGGCTATAATGACTTAACCCTTTAACAAACAATCCCTGCCGTTTAACGGCCTGAGATACAAGCCTTTTGGAAATATTGTGAAAAAAAAAAAAAACTCCCCCTCTTCCCACAATCTTTTATACCCAGCTGGAAACAAATCTCAAAATTTAACGTTTATTTTGTGTTCTGCAGAAAATTTTCCAAAAGCAAATGATTTCGGCCCAGGTCAACCTACGTGGACTGATCAGGCTGATCTGGGTTGATATTATTTTAAGTATGCACCAATTTGTTTGGAGTATCGAGTTTGATCTCGAGTCAAGCAACAGCAGCTGTATGGCAAGTGTTTGTATTTTGGTGGCTTTAAAACTATAAAACTATGTTTGTACTTGAGATTAAATATATTTAACCATAGTAAACAAGACGGCCATGATGGTACTGTTTCACTCCACCTTCCTGCAGGTAAATGGTCCATGACTGCCAAAAGACAGAGACATTAGATGCCTGCATCGGTGTATTGTAACAGATTTTCATACAGAAATAAATAAGCTGAGCCCCCGCTCCCCCCCCCCCCCCCCGCAAAATAAAGATGATTATTTAACACTCCAAAATGACGTCATGGAACACAAGGATCATTCATGAGTCCTTGACATACTGTTTTTTTGACAAGAAAATTTCCAAAAAATTTGTAGTAGTATTTATTTGTTTCCTGTTTCACATTAGCCTGGCATTCAGGCCCTGCATTTGAGTCATTCTAATAAACAAGGTACACAACTATGGTAAAACTACAGAAACATCTGTTATTTATCCTTATCTAAAATAAATTAGACATTGGGAGCGATATATTCGCGTATTTGTTTTGCAGTTTTATTTTACAATTATTTTTTTGTTTTATGAAAATGCTCTCAACGGACTGGTGCCAGTCTGTTTTCACACGAGTCGTAAAGTTTTGGGGCGAAAGTTCGAATGTTACAAACTTTCCTTTATGTTTAATATTTAATTAATCTGAGTTGCACTTCAACCATCAAAATAGATCAAAAGACTGAAGAGTGAAGACTGGACATTTTCTACCCAGAAAAATTGAATTGAATATACCTAATAATTTTACATATGAAATAATAATAATAAAGGGAGATAATTTGTAAGAAATAGGAAGTTACATGTATGACAAACACCAGCTGGGCCCCTTTTTACGAAAATGTTGTAACGCACAATGGCCTGGTCACCCATTCAGGCACTTACTATAACCACGCTGCTTAACTTGCACACAAAACCGCATCGCTGTAAAAGCTAGCTCAACAGCATGGCAGGTTTGAAGTGCTTATAAATGTACATCTTACCTCTCTCCGTGACATTACTCTCCCCTTTGAGAAGTCACGACCCTGAGACTTATACGCCAGTAAACCAAAAGAATATGAATGTGTAAGGTAACTCCAGTACGGCAGTTGTCATTATCCCACGGCTGCCACCAAATGTAACATGCAAAGGCCAGGGTCCGTATTCAACAACCATTCTTTATAACATTCTTAGTCATAGTCTTCAGAATTTCGTCAATGTGAAAATAGCAGAACTTCTGATTGGCGAAACCATTTGGATTAGCCAATCAGAAGCTCTGTTAGATAGATACTCGTTAAGAATAAATGAACATTCTTAAGAATGCTTGGTGAATACGGATCCTGGTCATCCATCCAGGCACTTACTACAACCACGTTACTTGACCCTTAACCAAAACTCCCTGATTTTTTATACCGAGGATATATAACCGAAAACATCGTTAGAAAACGAGAAAATGCTGGTAACCATTTTCTTGAACATAATGTTAGTAACGTTCATATAAAAAGCACTACCATTTAAAAAATGCCTCTATTACCTTTCTTAACAATGTAACGATGTTGTATGCTTTCGTCGTTGAAACATGAGGTTTAGAATTCTTAATTTCATTTAAGAATCATATGTAATCATGAGCAAAATTCAAAACTTAATACGAAACGGGCCACGACTCTGCATATAGTCATCAAGGGATCAGTTGAGACTAGGTTCAACTCGATATTACACTGATGACATCTGTAAAATGTCTTTCAAGCTAGACATCTAAGAGGACAACACGGGTGAAATCAAAAATAGCAATTATATGGATGGGCCTCTGAAAGAATAAATGAGACCCACTTGGCCAAACGGGACAAAACGGGAATTCCATACGCCAGTTGTATGAAAACGGATCACGGATAATGCAGGTCAAGTTGATACTTCAAAAAATGATCTTAAAACAAGTTATATTGACCACATTTCATACAGAAAATATCATAAAAGCGAAAAGCGTAAACCCTGACCAGCCTGTGCAATTCGCGCAATCAGAACAGAATTTACACTTTTCGCAGACCCCAGTTGGTCCCTTTTTGCGTAAAGTTGCAAGCTGACAGTAGGCACAACTCTGTTGTACAGATGAATCCAGCAAAATTTCGTTCCAATTGGACCAGAGGTTTAATTTTGGAGGGGAACAGACAGTTCAGAGAAAACAAAAGCCTTGCGCCACATAAGTTCACGATATTAATGGAGTAATTTAAGAAAAGACAACAAAGTATCAACAACATATTCATACAATATCGATACTATTTCTTAGCTTCATCTTTCATCTATGTAAACGTTATTCAATGTCATCCTGATGTTTGAGAGAAACCCAAACGTCTGGCGCTATCCATCGGCCATTTTGAAATTTATGCATGAGGCTTCACTGTAATTCGTCATTTGTCCTAGAAACTTGATACAATTGGAGCCAATTTTAAATCACATAATTTAAAAGTATTGCCAAAGATCTAGATCTAGCAGATGATCTAAACATGTATGTTTGATAATAAAACTGCATGTAATTAAGGATTTAAGAAGGTGGGATAAACAATGTTAAGCGAGCAGGTGCCGAATACAATACATCATTTTCACTTCCAGCATATTTATTTCCAATCAAAACTTTTATTTTCGAGGAGAAAAGCTGAGTTATCAATTATGATGTCCAAGTCAAGGGCTTTGCACTGAAAATAGAGGCCAGACAAGCCGCTAGATGGTGCACATATTTTTAATAACTGAAAAATACCGATTACTGGTTAAGCAATATGAATCGTGAACGTACACGTCATGGCTATGCAAGGAAAAAGGGCACATGACTCTACAACTATAAATGACAGAGAGACAAGTTGACGCTAGGCACAAATATAATATTCTCAATACAAATTTTAACCAAATCAAACTGGAACTTTAATAGTTGTACAGCCAGTTGACAGGGAACTCGGACACTTACAAGTTCGCGGCTTTGATGGGTCATGTCGTCCCGAGCCGACGGTAGGGTGGCGATATGATTCGTGAAAGCCGTGAACAAGTTTCCAAGTCCCCTGCCACCTTACCGTACAAGAAATTTAGTATATAGCAAGGTTTTACCATTCCAAAGAGCGTTAAGCAAATTTTCCCTATGGTCTCAAAAATTGAGTGTTACGCTGACAAAATAGAATTTCCCTTTTGAGTGCCCCAATTCAATGAAAACTGACGTCAACGGGAAGTGACGTCACTGAAACCTTAGTAAATCGGGCAGGTTGGTGCATAATCACTATCACTGCTACAGATATTCGTCGTATCTTTATCTAATATGTAACTACGAATTTTAATTTGTTGGTAAAATAAAAGGACCATTAGTTACCCCTAACGTACCATTAGGTTATCCTTTTAACGTTATGCACAATATCTGAGTTAAGACCCTTGACAATTTGCTTACTTGACAATAAATGGCTCGATTTAACCCTGCGTGTAGGCCTATTTGTTTTAGAATGACATCTAACGATAATACATGTACAGTTATAGAGATTTAAAAACAAGTGGACAATGATGGTCCTATATCGCTCACCTGAGTACTAAGCAGTAAAGGTCTACAATGAAGATAAATACCAAATATCAAAGTTCAAGGCCAAATAATTCTGACAGGGTATGTAACTGTGCAAAAAGCATTTTCTTCTTTTCCGAAAATGCTTTCACAACCTTTCTTATTCAGGGTCATTGAAAGTCAGGATTGTATGGTATGGGATTGAATTAACTTGGAAGGCCAGGCATTAATTTCCTGGTCGAAATGGTGGTCGAATGACAGATTAAAACATCATTTGCTCATTGGTAAGACACAAATGAGACTTGTTTCTGTAACTTTTGATCAAATGTCAAAGGATGTTGGCCGAGACAGTAATCAAGCCATCGCAAATTGGGAACCCTAGACTAACAGCTAACAACATTACTAACTAATCTATCGGGGCTCAACAAGTCCAGTATGTGAAAGTGACCCCTTTTCTGTGACACATCTTACAGAAGAAAATTGTATCAAAAGACTATCCTAAGGAAAACATGTTTGAAGTTTCATAAATGCCAAGGACTTTAGAAGATATCCGTCAAGGTGGATGGATGGGCAAACTGACTGTAATTGGTCCATAATGAAAAAATACATTTAGTCCTCTTTTTTGATAACATGTCGTTTCATGAAATAAAATAAAAAAAAACTATTGTCTGTCGTTTAACGAAGTTTAAGGTAAGACCTGTGTAATGGAAAACAGCTATTTCCACTAAAGTATCATCCTGCAAAATTAGCTATAATTTAAAATGACGAGTATTATCGAACTACTTTCACCTTTTCATTTTTTCCTTCTTTGAATTATCATTTATAAATTTAAAACCGCTATATTCTCAATTGAAAAAGAGATAATAATTACCTCCCTTTTTAGAAAACAAACAAAAGTATCAAAAAAAAGTTTCAGGATAGACATACACAGAATTTCCCTATATTGCAAGTAGCCCCCATTCACCAGAGCCATGTTTCTTGATGAATCAAAATTTCACGAACAATTTTTGAAAACGGTCACCCAAGGAACATCTCTGTGAAATTATTTCAAAATCTGATCAGCCGTTCGAGAGAAGAAGAATTTTTAAGAATTTCTTCATTTCCCTATAGCGCAAGTAGCCCCCATTCCCCAGAGCCAGGTTTCTTGACCTATCAAAATTTCACGAACAAATTTTGGAAAGGATCATCCAAGGAACATCTCTGTGAAATTATTTCAAAATCTGACCAGCGGTTTCAGAGTAGAAGAATTTTTAAGAATTTCTTCATTTTGCCAGTATAGTGCAAGAAGCCCCAATTCACCAGAGCCATGTTTCTTGACGGATCAAAATTTCGCGAACAATTTTTGAAAAGGGTCATCCAAGGAACATCTCTGTGAAATTATTTTAAAATCTGGCCAGCGGTTTCTGAGAAGAAGCATTTTTAAGAATTTCTTCATTACTGTATAGTGCAAGAAGCCCCCATTCACCAGAGCCATGTTTCTTGTCGGATCAAAATTTCGCGAACAATTTTTGAAAAGGGTCGTTCAAGGAACATCTCTGTGAAATTATTTTAAAATCTGACAAGCGGTTTCAGAGAAGAAGAATTTTTAAGAATTTCTTCATTTCTGTATAGTGCAAGAAGCCACAATTCACCAGAGCCATGTTTCTTGACGGATCAAAATTTCGCGAACACTTTTTGGAAAGGATCACCCAAGGAACATCTCTATGAAATTATTTTAAAATCTGGCCAGCGGTTTCTGAGAAGAAGAATTTTTAAGAATTTCTTCATTTCTGTATAGTGCAAGAAGCCCCCATTCACCAGAGCCATGTTTCTTGTCGGATCAAAATTTCGCGAACAATTCTTGAAAAGGGTCACCCAAGGAACATCTCTGTGAAATTATTTTAAAATCTGGCCAGCGGTTTTAGAGAAGAAGATTTTTAAAGAATTTCCTAAAAAATTCCATTTCGTTGCCATGGCAACCAGAGTTTTTGACGGAATCAAATTCTGTGAACAATTTCTAAAGAGGACCTTCCAAGGGACATTCCAGCCAAGTTCGGTCCAAATTGGCCCGGCGGTTAAGGAGGAGTTGATGTTTGAAGAATTCTTGACGACGCACGACGGACACCAAGTGATCCTAAAAGCTCACCTGAGCACAACGTGAAAAGCTCTACACTTTCTAGTTTTAGACGAGAAGATTTTTAAAGTTTTCCTCCTTTGTTCCTATGCTCAAACTTGTGACCCAATGGGTGGGGCCAGTTTTGACTTCAGTGGCATCATTTGAATAAACTTGGTAGAGGTCCACTAGGAGATGCAACATACCAAATATCAAAGCTCTACGCCTTCGAGTTTCAAAGAAGATTTTCAACAAAAAATGTTTGGGTTTTTTTTCCCTTTTGTTGCCATGGCAACCAGAGTTATGTGTGGAATTCAATTCTAACAATTTTGGTAGACCTTCATCCAAGAAACATTCCTGCCAAGCTTTATCAAGATTGGCCCGGTGGTTTAGGAGATGAAGATGTTTAAAGAAATTGTTGACGAAGGAAGGACGACGGACATAATAGCTCACCTTTAGCACTTTGTGCGAAGGTGAGCTAAAAAGAAACCATCATTTCACTTTAATGGCAACCATCTAATTAAACTAGTAATCATAATTGGGGTGCAACACGCGAAAAGGGTCATTGGGACATTTGCGTAAAGTGTCGTCTCTGATCAGCGTGTGCAGTCCGCACAAGCTAATCCTAAACGACACTTTCCGATTTTATGTGATTTTCTGTTTTACGAAAGTCTACTGTAGCACAAAATCTAATGTAGTCGTAAAGTGCCGTCTCGGATTAGCCTGCGCGGACTGCGCAGGCTAATCCGAGACGACACTTTACGCAAATGTCCGAATGCACCTTTTCACGTGTTGCACTCCATATGGTAATAGAGTGCAGTGTATGGATCGATCGACGCCACCAATTTGGCTGTATTGAAAGTGTAGTTATTGTGCATGGGTTCCCGAAAGGGAAACTGCTTTTACGTGGGTTTTGCCAGTGTACATGATATATACGTTCATGGCATAATTATTTTCCAATCAAATACGATAAATTTCTATGCCGTAAGATAAGAACTTTTTACCCAAGGACGGACTTCTAGATTGGTCCAAATTTGAAACGTATGGAGGCGACAAAATTAAAAGTATTTTGAGGAGGGTAGAAAACATAGTTGGAAAAGGAGAAAATACTGGTTACCAGTGTTTTCAAAGGCTTTCTTTCTCAGGATCGTTAAAAGTCGGGATCGTATGGTACTGAGTTATGAGGACATGAGGGGACACCTTTCAGGGAATTTGCACTGAGCATAATGTCAGAAAGCATGCAAACAAGACAGAAGAACAATTGCACTTGTTGAAATTTAATAGCAGATTAAAGTAATGTTAAGTACTGAATTATACTGTACAATTAGGATGAAACAATAGGGTCTTAGTGGCCCTTCATTTCGCTAATTTCAAATCTACAAAAAATATAGCACTTCATTTAAAAGCAGTCATCTGAAAGAAGAATATTCTTTTACTGTGCAGACATGAAGTGGAAAATGGGGTATGAGCTTGTAAAAATGAACAGTTGCCCCCTTTTCCACGGTTTCCGACTGCAGCCGACTGAAAATGGGTGTAAAGTTGTGTTTTTATCAGAACAGGTACAGATGAACATTAATTTCTCAGTTTACATACATGTACCAATACTGCAGAAGAAACAACGGAAAAGGAAGTCATTTAACTGCCATGCAACAAAATTTAGACTTGTCCAATTGAAAGCACTTTCAACTGATATTTGAAGTTGCTCCAATTTCGAAATGTGTTTTTGGGAACTTAGAAAATATTGCTAGAAAAGGAGACAAGGTGGTTACTAACATTTTCTCATTTTCCAACATTTTTTGAAATGATATCGGTTTCAGGATCTATAAAACATGGATTTTTTTTTTTACCTTAATCAGATTCTAGACCTGTACTTTTAACGTTGTCAAAATTTATCGATATACATTTTGAACAAGATCATACTTTCAATACATTGTTTAACTTCAAGGTGATGATGAGAAGGAAGATGATGTGAAGAGCGTAGATCCAAAATCAAATTGGGCAAGACATGTTGTCTGGAAATATCTACAGTGTACAAATTCACGAAAGACGCAAGAAGGTAATGTCATCACAAAACTTTTGTATTTACCTGAATCTTAAAATAGAAAAACAAATATCTTTGACTCGCAGAAAAATTTCCCTGCTTAATCCAAATTTGTTACTGTTCATTACAAGTTCAACAGACCTTTACTGAT
Source organism: Tridacna crocea (assembly GCA_943736015.1). Lineage (NCBI taxonomy): Eukaryota > Metazoa > Mollusca > Bivalvia > Cardiida > Cardiidae > Tridacna > Tridacna crocea. Next base: position 3,059,498 of record OX031066.1, on the reverse strand, counting down.
CTAATTGCTGAGTCAGGTGTGAAAACATAGAACTGAAACAAAAAGTGCACAAAAACATTTGCATAGATAATTGATAAAGTAGTGAAACAGTTTGAAAAAAAATGTCAAAAAGAAACAAAATTGATTTATCTTCATGTTGCAAAAACACTTTATTATTGTAAATGTTGAAAAAAAAAATGGCAGGAAATGGTTTCATGAAGCAGATACTCTGAGAGCATTATCTAACCAAATACTAACTTTCTTTTGATGTTCTTCTGACACATCTATATTTTATGCAGCCTACTACTCATGCAGATTTCAGACTAACAAAAACCTATTACAAATTACCCAAATGACACATGTGATGGAAAAAAGTTTTTTTCAACCCTACACAATCGGTGTGGAAAAGGAACATCGAGTGTTGTATAACACCTATCACAATTTCTTTTCAAGAACTGGTTCGTTTTTTTTGGCATAAATGAAATTTCCTGAAAGATAAGGATGTATACAACCAAATATACCAGAGTTATTTTTCTTATAAAGACAACTGTAACTATTTTAGCCATGTTTGATTTGTATTTCTACCATTTTCAATTTGAAAAAGTCTAAAATAGCATTGTGATATGTTTGACCCTTCACAGAACAAGACAATTTAGACTTGTTCAAACTGATAATAGTTGTGGATCGATAAATTAAATGTCAGTCTCTCTAACAGCATCAAGATTTCTCAACTGGCTTGTCTCTGGACGGAGCTGCGTCAGTGCCTATGTCTGGGGAGCACCAAGGAGATACTGCAGAGCAAATGAATGGACTCTGACGGAGACGGCGAGCAAGCTGGCTGTGCAGACGCAATGATTACAGTTAGACCAGACCCTGGCATCTCTAACAGTATCAAGGGAAAAAAAAAAAACAGCGAAAATGCAGGTTACCCGCTCTTTACTTATGTTAAACTATATTTTCCATTACATCTCATTTCAGCATCGTTACAACTGGGGATTTTGTTTTAAAGTGTTACATAAACTCTTAAAGTGTATTGCATAGCCATTTAAAACAATGACAGATTAACTTTATGCTCAAAGCTGATCAACTTAAAGCAGTATTTGATGTTTTTCTAACCATTTCCTATACATTCCTGTATTTTAATGTTCCATTAAAAAAAGAGGCTTTTGAAAAAAAAAAATGTGGGAAAAAGAGAAAGGCTGGTAACCAGTATTTTCTCCCTTTTTCATATTTTCATTTTTCCACCCACTTTATACAAAGTCTGTCTATTTTGCTACTTCACTTTGTTTTCTGCAAATGCTCTTAATTTGGACCAGTCTAATACTTGTCATCTGGTAAAACCTTCATCTAAAATATATGAAAACCATTTGAACACAACATGACATGGAGAGATATGTCTTAAGAGGCTAGAGTCATTGTGGGAAAAAAAGGAGAAAATGCTAGTTACCAGCCTTTTCTCCATTACCTTGACTTGAAAGCAACTCTTATCAACTCCACATTCTGTGACTGAAAATACAACCCATTGAAAGACAAAAAAATTTTCATCTTACAGCCATAACTTAACTCTTTACCAAACAATCCCTGGTTTTTACAACCCTGAGATAGAAGCATTTTGAAAACATTGTGGTAAAAGGAGAAAATGCTGGTAACCAGCATTTTCTCCTTTTCCCACAATGTTTTCTACACTGCTGGAAACAAACTTCGATTTTTGACTTAAGTTTCTTTTGTTGTCGACAAGTGCTTTCAATTTGGACTAGTCCAACATTTTTTTGTTGTTTGGTAAACAGTTAATTGGCTGATTCTATAGATTCATATCTGACTGCTCATAATATGCCTTTGCCGATTCCTTTGCCCGTGGTACTGTGAAAGTTCAAGAAACACAAGCGAAAAAAAAAATGCATTACAGAAAGGGACAGACCTAAAGTAAACAACCTCTTAACCCATTACCACATGATCCCTACTTTTGACGCCTCTGAGAAAGAAGCCTGTAGAAAATATTGTGGGAAAAGGAGAAAATGCTGGTAGCCAGCATTTTCTCCTTTTCCCACACTGTTTTCTACCCTTCACAAAACAAATTTCAAATTTTCAGTCACTTTTATTTTGTCATCTGCAAATGCTTTCGATTTCGACAAGCCTACAATATTGTCATTTGGTAATGAGTTAACCTATATATTTTACAAATTAAACTCTTTTCCCAGTGACAAAATTTTAGACTTCTTCAAAGACAAAGTAATGATAAATTACATCTGGCATGGATGATGGGATATGTACATTGATCATGTTATCAGCATTTCTCAGACCTTTCCTAGAACTTTTAACCTTTACCACACCATCCAGGCTTTTAACAAAAAGAAACAAAAGGAATTTGAAAACATTGCAGGAAAAGAAGAAACCTGTACTTTCTCCTCTTCCCTCGATGTTTTCTACCCTATGAAAGACAGAAACCATCATTCCAGAAATATTTTATTTCTCGCCTACTTATGTTATAAAATTTGGGTCAGACCAAAAAATCGTCTTTTGGTGCAGAGTTTAAAAAAAAAAAAATGCTTGATGAAGGGTTATGACCAACTAAAACTTTAAAACTTTTACATAATTCTTTTTCTTTTTGTCAGATTCTTAAATTTATCCAATTACCGATCAAAACCTTTTATGAATCAACAAAGGAATAAAATTTAAACAGCTTTAAAAAGCAGCTTTAAGAAAACACTGCAGGAAAAAGTGTTTTGTCATAAGCACTTTCTCCTTTAAAGTTTTCGAAGGCTGTTGACATTAGGAGGCATGTATAGTCACCTTTGCACAGCATAGATTTTACAAGATCTGTATTTACCAACCATTCTTGAGAACATTATTTGTTTCATTCTTCAGATTTTTCACTATTGAAAGAAACACAACTTCTGATTGGCTAAACCATTTGGTTTAGCCAATCAGAAGTTGTGTTACTTTCAAATTTAGAAAATCTTTGAGAAGAAGACAAATAATGTTCTCAAGAATGGTTGGTAAATATAGACCACTGGTTATATTAGAAAGGTCAACTGGGAATAACTTATGGTGTGACGGTACTTTACATTTGTTAATCACTTTTAAATGCTATATAAAGTCATCATCATAATACGAGTCATCATATCTTCCGCTGCCAATATCTCCGAAATCTGTATCTCTTTCTATGTGTAAAGTGCCTTTTCCTTTCTTCTTTTTCTTCTTTTCTGCCTCCTACACAAAAACAAAATAGACACCCTTTTCACTATTTTTACAACACCATTGAGTTCTAGTTTTCTATATTGAAAACAGTGGAGCCACATTCTTTGAAAATGGTTGATATTGCATTTGCAATAAGTATCCACCCTTGTTGTCAGTCTGCTCTATCTGTGTAGGCTGATTTGATTTGAAGCTTTTTGCTAGTTGAAGATTTTCACCATCTCTAAGGACCATCCTACCTCATGATCCAGTGGGTTGTAAGACAAAATATAGTTTTTCCATCATCATGTGATGACATATTTGGTATCATGCATCACACAGATGCATTAATCCTCCTTTTGCCAGAGCATGGCTCAGTTAGAGATGACAAAATTTTGTTTATACTCATCTGAGAGCACACAGGGGTGCAGCAGAGGCAGATGTTGACTGAACAGTGTTTTATATTACTTCAAACATTTATTTGTATCACTGCCACAGCTCACTTATTCATGTGTATTTGGATTTCACAAGTGCTAGGCTAGCACTCTTAACCTTTTACTACACAATTCCGACTTTTGACAACCCCTATAAGAAAGCCTTTTGAAAACATCATGGGAAAAGGAGAAAATGCTGGTAACCAATGTCTTAATCTTAATTACAAAGCTTGCATTACATGTAATAACTCTTTATCACACAATCCAGACCTTTAACAACCAGCATTTTCTTCTTTTTCCCACAGTATCTTCTACCTTATCAGTCAGAAATCAGTAGATTACCAAGATTTAATCTATTTTCTGCAGATGCCTTGCACTTGATCCAGTCCAAAAAATTGTCCTTTGGTAAAGAAATAAAGCAAAGATGTCACATACATAAATCTTTTTCTTAGTCCACTGTATATAACTAAAATGGAGGTTAAAGAAATATACATATATTACCTTTTGTTGTCTCTGTTTTTCATGGTATATTGAGCTGGTGCTTGTGCTAATTCTTTTCAATTCATCGGCATTTACTGTAAAATATGTGTGAGATAATTCATCAATCTTTACTACATAATTAAATAATTTAATATCAGTTGTTTTCATGCAAATTGGTGAGTTCTGAATGGCTAGAAAATTTTTTTCATAGCTTCAGCAGAGCCAGAACTACTTTTACCTTGTGGGTCCTACACACTCCTTTGCTCCTTTACTCTTTACTTTCATTCTATTGGTTAATTTTCAGTATTGGGGATCTGAAAACTGCTTCCTAGTTTCATTCTTGTGCCTTACAAATATGATGGAAGGAACTTTAAAAACTCCACATTAGATTTGAAATTAAAGAAAATGAATGCAGTTTGAATTATTTCTGCAGGGGGGGTGTTGTCTGAAATATTAAATTATAAGGAATGAAGAGAATTTTAATTTTTTCATGGAGGTATGAAAAAAAATCCCTAATCACACTTTAGTATGAAACCGCTTATTATAAGAAAATAACATTCTTTTCATTCCTTAATTAATTAATCTTTACTATATAATTAATATGTACATTTAGTTACTAAGATTGTTTTGTTGGTCTAGGCTGCCATCTACCTTTCCCCACAATTTTTCCTTCCAATCATTTAAGTGTTTATCATACAATCTCGAGTTCTAACAACCATGAAGAAGAATGCTTTTGAAAACATTGTGGGAAAAGGAGAAAATGCTGGTAATCAGCATTTTCTCCTTTTCCCACAATGTTTTCTACCATTTCAGACACAATTTTGACCATTTGAGCCATATTTGATTCGTCTTCTGCAGATGTTTTGAATTTAGACAATTCTACAATTTTGCTGTGTGGAAAAAAGTTAAATTACACTGAAAAATTAAACAATTAAACCACACTCAAAACTTCACCTGTAATTCTTTCAATATACAAATGTCTAAAAGTCGGTCATCTGGAAACAATTACAGACAAAATCCAATTCTTTACCAATAAATTTGTGTGAAGACGAACATGTGCTATTTTTCTTACAAAGACTTCTAAAGCAATCAACAGCAGTATCATATTTGTCACTGCAAACTTTTCTGAAGCACATCAGAGGTGTAAGGCAAAGAATTGCCAAAAAGAAAGTTTCCCTAAACCAGGTATTGAACTATTATCCACCAGGTCATGAGACAGATGCTTTAACTCTTTACCACACAACAAAATTTTAGACTGGTTCAAACTGAAAGCATTTGCAAACGACAAAATAAAGGTGACTGAAAAATTGAGATTTGTTCTGGGAACGGCAGAAAACACTGTTGGAAAAGGAGAAAAATGTGGTTACCAGCATTTTCTCCTTTTCCCACAGTGTTTTCAAAAGGCTTTTTTCTCAGGGGCATCAAAAGTAGGGATTGTGTGGTAATAGGTTAACCACTGAGGTATCCAGGTGGGTTCCCCTCCTGCTGAAAAAATTCTGTTGGATTTTTGTTCCAATTTAAACAATTCTATTAAGATTTAATTTTGGAATATGTGTGCATAGGCTGACAATGAGAAAATATCAATCAAATCGGAATGATGAAAAAGGTAATTCATAAACACATTCAATGGATGCTCAAGACCTCATTTCAAAGCAGACCAATCACAAGAAAAGTGCAGATGCACAATTTCTTATGAAGGCTTTCATTTAAACTTCAAAATGCATGTTAAGAAAAGCTCACAGACAACAAGATTCCATTATCACCCCTCCACAATTTCAAGATTGGGGCGCGTGTCAAGAAAGAGTGAGGACGATACAAGTGGTAAAAATACTTACAATCTATCACTAAATCTTGTATAAGTTTTTCTAAAAAAGGACCATATTGGGATGATGACTGAAACAAAGTAACAATACAGTAATATATAAATACTGTTATCATTATTACATTTCACCCTTTATAAAAACCAAGTGACAGTCTTTCATAAAACCCCTGGGAAGATGACGTTTGAAGACATTGTGGGATAGGGAGAAAATGCTGGTGAAAATGTTTACCTTGAAAGAAATATCTCACCATTTCAGACATCTTATTTGTCTCCTTCAAATTCTCTCAATTTGGTCAAATTTTAATTTTGTTGTCTGGTACAAAACATATTAATACATTATTACCCAAGAAGACAACTTTTCTCATTCTGCACAGAACACTTTTTTAAACATTGAAGCAGAAACAGAAATTACTTGTAAGCAAACAATTTCTTCTTCTTCCACAATGGTTATCAAACAAAATGTGTCTAGCCCAATCTGAGTGTTACAGAGTGAACAAGTGGAAAAAAAAAAGATGTCAGGCAGTGACTAAAATTAAATACATGTACCTGTACTATGTATTTCTTTTGACAGAACAACATTCATATTTTCCATTAAACAAGTCAATAACTACTTATATTAACTCTGAACACACGAGAAAATTTTAGACTGGTCCAAATTGAAAGCATCTGCAGACGACAAAATAAAGGTGACTGTAAAATAGAAATTTGTTCTGAGAAGGGTAGAAAACACTGTGGGAAAAGGAAAAAATGCTGGTTACCAGCATTTTCTCCTTTTCCCACAGTGTTTTCAAAAGGCTTCTTTCTCAGGGGCATCAAAAGTAGGGATTGTGTGGTAGTGGGTTAAGACAGTTCAGCAATAGCCTCTAATATCAAAGGCTTGAAGACTAACCCTGAGACGACCAGAGTCAATCTTTTGAACTACCCACACTTGTTCAATTTTTCAAGAAAGAATCACTGATTAATATGATTTAATACGAATTGTAGAACTTGGTTCACATTCAATATAAAATAAATAATTTTGAAGAAATAAACTGCCATTCTTAGATTAATATTAAGAACTCAACTAACAATAAATCCTTTGACAAGAAATCTCAGATTTAACGTATCTAAAGAAGACAACTTTTGAAATCATTGTGGAAAAAATGTGGAAATGCTGTTAACAAGCATTTTCTCCTTATCTGATAACCTTCTGCACCTAAAGAGCTACATTAAACTTATAAATTAAATGTATTTCACGCTCTGCAGATGCTTTCAATTTTAAAAGATCTAAAATTTTGTTGTTTAGTAGAGCTAAATCTTACATAAAATTTTTGTATAATGTAAAGAACTACAAATAATTTAAGCAATAAACAACAGTCACAAAACTTACACTAAATGATGTTATTTTTCCTTTTAAAGCTTCTCTAAATTTTGAAAACTCTTCCTCAGTGACAGGAAACATGCTATCTATCCCACTTGCATCAACTCCTGGAATGAAAATTGACCAAATGACACAATTTAAGACTAGTCCAAATTGAAGGAAATAGTGATTATTCTAGACCAGGCAAAAGGGCAGGGAGGCAGGAAAAAGGGGCAGGGAGGCAGGAAAAAGGGGCAGGGAGGAACATTGCCTTGTTGAATGACTTCTCATATCAGATAAAGGCAAATCAGTGTCCTTCACTCAAGCTCTAACTATAACTTTGGATATGAATTGCATATTAAAGAAAAGAATAAGAAAAGATTCTTATCAACTCATAGACTCAAAGCAACATAATCTGACTATACAAGTTTTGATTGCCATGTAATCTATGATCCCATGATGCACTGTCACACTTAGCTTTAATGTAGTAGACCCGTAACACTTCTGGTGTAGCATGGAATAAAAGTTCTTGATAGTTGATAAATACGGATTTATACAGATAAAATACTTAGGCATATTTTTGACCAACTAGAAATGCCTTTGATGTCTCTTAAAAACAATTGTTGATACTTTTGTTATCAGAAAAGGGAGGTAATTATTAATTTACTTTGTAATGAGAATACAATGGTTTTGGATTTATAAATAATAATTCTAGGAAGGAAAAAAAGGAAAAAATGGCTCGGTTAAAGTAGTACAATATACTCATTTTAGCAAATTTTTTACAAGTTTTGTATGTATTTGATAAGGGCAACAGGGCGGGTGTTCACAGATTCGAGGGCAGAAGGGCGGAGTGAAAAAGGGGCAGGGCGGCACGCCCTGCTATTCCGCTCTAGAATAAACACTACATTTGTAGACACCAAGATAAACATGACTCAAAGACTGTTTTGGGAAGGGTAGAAAACATTGTGAGAGAAGAAGAAAATGCTGGTTACCAGCATTTTCTCCTTTTCCCACAATGTTTTCAAAAGTCTTCTTCAGGATTGTTTAAAGCCGGGATTGTGTGGTAAAGGGTTACTTGTTGGCTCCTCCCATGAAAATTTCATTGCTTAACCCATTACTTATTATTTCCCCATATCCCACAATGTTTTCTACCATTCACAAGATAAATTTCAAATTTACAGTCACTTTTATTTTGCCCCTAGCACAAGCTTTTGATTTGGACAAACCTAAAATTTTGTCTTTTGCTAATGAGTTAACCTTTTTGCACAGAATCTAAGTTTGACCCTTAATGCACGTTTCATGCCTATAACTGTCTTTGCGCTTGGGGTAGATTGAAGACCAGATTTTACAAAAAATGCAGTCTGATCTTTGATCTACACTGTCAAATTTGATGAAACCCTATAGAGTAAAGTAACTACAATATTTCAATTATTTGGGTCTAGTATCAGAATGTCTGTCAAGGTTTATTGGACGCTCCTGTGCTTCCTGACAAGATTTTGTCCTTCCTATCTAAATCTGGCTTTTGTGCTATGAACAACAACATTTAGTAACTCTTTATCAAACGACAAAACTTTAGACAGGTCAAAATTGATTTTAGCACTTGCAGACAACAAATTAAATGTAACTCAAAAATTTAAATTTGTTTCCATATGGGTAGAAACAATTGTAAGAAAAGCAGAAAATGCTGGCTACCCGCATTTTCTCCTTTTCCCACAATGATTTCAAAAGGCTTCTATCTCAGGATCGTAAAACCCTGGATTGTTTGGTAAAGGGGTAAAAGCTTTATCAACATTTTTGACGATTGTATCAGTTTTGGTGGTAATTGTGATTACCTGTACTTCTCCATGTATTGGAAATTTTAAACATGTTACTGCCAGATGAAATTTTAGACATGTTACTGCCATATAAAAATTTTAAACATGTTACTGCCAGATGAAATTTTAGCCATGTTACTGCCAGATAAAAAATTTTAAACGTGTTACTGCCAGATGAAATTTTAGACATGTTACAGCCAGATATAATTTTAGACATGTTACTTCCAGATGAAAGTTTAGACATGTTACTTCCACATAAAATTTTAGACATGTTACTGCCAAATGAAATTTTCTGGCATATCTCAAAGCAAATACAAGCCACAGTATAACTACTTCAACACCACAATGTATATCCTTACTAAACCTGTAAGAAAAAGGACAATTACCAAATGCTTCTTTTGCCAATTTCAGATCAGCCTCTTCCTGGATTTTCTTTAACCTCTCTGCTTCAGCTTTCTTTTCCTCTTTTGTTAGCTCTCTGTTCTCCTCTCTCTAAACAGGAAGCAAATTTCTCATTACCACACAAGCCCTACTTTTGATGACCCCAAGATAGAAGCCTACAGAAAACATTGTGGGAAAAGGAGAAAATGCTGGTAACCAGCATTTTCTCCTTTTCCCACAATGTTTTTTATCCTTTGCAAATCAAATTTCAATTTTTGATTCAAATAAGTTTAGTCATCTGCAAACGCTTTCAATTTGGACTAGTCCAAAATTTTGTCATTTGGTAAAGAGTTAACATTTTTCTTTATAACAAAAATTTTTGACTTGTTAAAATTGAATATATGTACACTAACAAACTAGATTTTGTAAATCATAGGATTAGTCTTTGGAAAGACAGAAAAAACGTAGAAAATGGTAAAAATGCTGCTTATTTACTGACAGGTTTATCCCCAGAATACCAAAGTGCAGTTCATGGGCGGATCCAGGGGAGGGACCAGGGGTCCGGACCCCCCCCCCACCCTGTAATTTAAGCAAATATGTGACTATCGGATTCGTGAAATGGTACTGGTTTGATATTGCACAGCATTTATATAAAATACCGGCATAAATTTAAAAAAAGGTTCTCAATGTGGAGACCTCCTCATGGTTAGAACTGGAAACGTAGACTTTTCTTGTAAACGGCTAACATCCACTGAAATCCGGAAATTAAAGTATCATATAATAAGACGAGTGCTTTTTCAGTGGTACCCCCCCTGAGAAATATATCTGGATCCACCCATGCAGTTGTTAATGTTTTTTTTTTATAGAGAATAGGATTGCAATTGCACAGCACAATACAATACAATTCCAATCTGCCATTTTTGAAGAAAATATGGGTGCAGGCATACACAATGAACAAAGGCCAATGACATAAATTTGATGGTCTTGGCCAGTGGAGCGTAACTCTTTATCAAACGACAAAACCTTATCAATATTGAAAGCATTTACAGATGACAATTTCAGTGTGGCTAAAATGTTACAATCGTTCTCTGACAGGGGAGAAAACATTATGGGAAAAGAAGAAAATGCTGGCATTTCTCCTTTTCCTATATGTTTTCAACAGGCTTCTTTCCCAGATGTGTTAAAAGTCAGGGTTGTGTGATTCAGAGTTAAAGGTCAATAAAAATAACTCAAAACTGGGGTCATATGCTCATACCTCTCTTTCTTCTTCAGCTTGCCTAGCAGCTTCCTTTTCTGCAATCCTTTCAGCTAAAGGTTTTTTTTTCTTTCTCTGTACAGCTTTGATTTCTGTTTAAAAAAAAAAAAAGTCTTTCATACAGTATATCCTATAAAAGGGCAAAAGGCGCTAAATGCAAAGCCCAGCAGGAACTCTGTCAATTTAGTTTTAATCAAATACCATTTTAGCAATGGAAACTGACAGAATATATACAACATCTGGGCCCGTACTCACCAACAATTCTTAAGAACGTTCTTTGTCTTATTCTTCAAGATTTTCTGACAGTGAAAGTAACAGAATTTCTGATTGGCTAAACCATATGGTTTAGCCAATCAGAATATGGTTTAGCCAATCAGAAGTTGTTACTTTCACACTGACGGAATTCTGGAGAATAAGACTAAGAATATTCTTAAGAATGGTTGGTGAATATGGGTCCTGGTGTCAAAATGGGATATTTTTTGCATATTATGTTCCATGTTCACTTTTCCTTCTCTTATCGTTCTTGAAAGTTACCGGTATATTATATGGTCTGCAACACATGTAAAGGGGCATCGGCATTCAGACATTTGCGTAAAAAATCATCTCAGAGGCCTATCATGCACAGTCAGGGTTTCCAATCATTTCCATGAATCATTAACCCATTACCACTCAATCCCTACTTTTGACGCTCCTGAGAAAGAAGCCTGTTGAAAACACTGTGGGAAAAGGAGAAAATGCTGGTAACCAGCATTTTCTCCTTTTCCCACAGTGTTTTCTACCCTTCCCAGAACAATTTCAATTTTTCAGTCACCTTTCTTTTGTTGTCTGCAAATGCTTTCAATTTGGACCAGTCTAAAATTTTCTCGTGTGATAAAGAGTTAAATGTTTTGCTTGATACATGTTTTTTTCTTCTGGATTTGCATACTCAAAACAAATCTTTCATCATAAAATTCTTTGTTGCACATGTAAGTGTTTTGGGGAAAAAACTCCTTAACTCTTTACTAAATAACTGGTCCAAATTAAAAGCACTTGCAGACATAAATGTATATCAAAATTTGAAATTTGTTTCCAGGAGGGTAGAAAACATTGTGGAAAAAGGAGAAAATGATGGCTACTAGCCAGGGTAGTAAACTCAAGAACTTGCTTGGTAAAAGGGTTTAGCTTGAAAAAGGACAAAAAAACAGCATTTTGTCTTTAAAAAAAAAATATTCCAGCTTTTCAGTCACAGTTCTTTATATTCAAACCACACTACCTACAAATGATTAAGATCACTCAAAGAGTTGCAACATGTTTTATATATAAAAACCAAAAGATTAACCCATTACCACACAATCCCTACTTTTGACGCCCCTGAGAAAGAAGCCTTTAGAAAACATTGTGGGAATAGGAGAAAATGCTGGTTACCAGCATTTTCTCTTTTTCCCACAATGTTTTCTACCCTTCACAAACCAAATCCTAAATTTTCAGACACTTTTATTTTGTCGTCTGCAAATGCTTTCAATCTGGACAAGTCTATAATATTGTTGTTTGGTATTGAGTTAAAGATTTGACTCCACCTACCTGGTTGTGGTTCTTCTTGCTTTGTTTCCTCTTCATCTTCCGCATCCCAGGCATCCTAAAAATGTATTTAAGAGTTTCCTTGACACTCCTTGACTTTGGATCACCAAAATTTTAAGACAGTTGATATATAAAAATTGGAGACTTTAAATGCAAATTTGGACTTGCCTGTGTCTATTAGGGATGGGACAAAATAGTGAATTATATGAATATTCTGAAAAACAGCCGCAATTTCCAGTTGATTTCATATTCCAAGTTTTGTTCATTTTTTACATTACAATGCTTTTTGTCTGTCAAATGTCCAAAAAAGGAATAGTTTCAGACAATGATAAGATTTCATGTTCTGTCACTCAAATGGGAATCAACCCATTACCACTCAATCCCTACTAACTTTTGATACCCCTGAGAAAGAAGCCTTTAGAAAACATTGTGGGAAAAGGAGAAAATGCTGGTAATCAGCATTTTCTCCTTTTCCTACAATGTTTTCTACCCTTCACAAAACAATTTTCAAATTTTCGGTCACTTTTATTTTGTCGTCTGCAAACGCTTTCAATTTGGACCAGTCTAAAATATTGTCGTTTGGTAATGGGTTAAGCTGATTTCATATTCAATAATGACCTTCTATGAAGGTTAGTGAACTAGCTTACTAAGTGAAAGTACATATTTAGAGCAATGCGCATATTTAGTTTGATTCTGTTGAATGACCATGTGGCTGAAAGTGTACCAGTATTCAAACATTCAAATTTCAGACTCGGAAACATAAAATACTTCTAGTATTCTAGAACTGAATATTCAAGCTTGTTCAAATAATAAAACCAAATATTCAAATGCTAGCATTTCCTAGACCTAGGTCATGTATCTATAGTAAATTCATTTCTAATTTCCCTTATAAGATAGCAATTAAGGCTTAGAGAGATTGCAGAAACTGAGTAATCACTGTGGTTGTCTGTGGCCTTTGCATGGAAATCTTTCTCTCTACTTTGTGGTGATAGTATTTTCTGCACACAGATCAAAGTCACAGAAAAAAAGCCATAAAGTACAAAGAGTCTGATTTTGACTGGGCTGACATTTCCTTCTGTCTTCTGTACTTTATGGTAAGAATGTGTAAACAAGTCTTATTCTATAAATAAAATACTGGAAAACCACTTTAACCCATTACCACACAATCCCTACTTTTGACGCCCCTGAGAAAGAAGCCTTTAGAAAACATTGTGGGAAAAGGAGAAAATGCTGGTAACCAGTATTTTCTTCTTTTCCCACAATGTTTTCTACCCTTCACAAAACAAATTTCAAATTTTCAGTCACTTTTATTTTGTCGTCTGCAAATGCTTTCAATTTGGACCAGTCTGAAATATTGTCGTTTGGTAAAGAGTTAATCAAAAATAAACTCTGTAGTTCAAAACAGAATGGTGTTTGAATGAGATATGAAAGCAAGAACTGACTTGGATTTATGATGATTTATTCAATATCCTAGAGGATTTAAATTTCGGACAGTTGTGTAACTAATGATACAGAGGTGGGTATTGCCAAGAAAAATGTATCGCGATACTATTGCGATACAAGAGAGGCGATACGATACAATATCACGGAACTTAATTGGTCCAGATTTACTTAATGACAGCCTTTTAAAAGAGAGATTCTTTTCATGCAATATGCGCAATCTAGATAGATCTACATGTTCACAGTTACATGTATGAGCTCTTCAAAAACTTTAGGAACCTTTCCTCAAACTGTGCAAACATTTTTGGCAAAATCAATGAAATGTTTGCTAAAACATGCAGGTGAGATACCATCGGATTGGTCCAATTCCTGTACAGCACTTCAACTAGTTACTGGTTGTACAATCATTGTCTCCATTTAATTGAGTATGCCTGTTTGCTTTTGATACTATGACAATTTGTCTACATGATATTAAATTTATGAGGATGTTGTGATTTGTACTTCAATAATCAATGGCAATGCAATACCATTTAGTGTTCCTGCTTTATTTAATATCATTCATATTGGTCCTCTAATTTCAAAGCCAGTTTAAAAAAAAAAAAGTAGACATATTTAAACTTAAAAGCATTTCCAGACCGCCACCCCAACCCCCATGTGATCTAAATTTTCATTTCCTAAAACAGCAATTTTTTCACCAATAAACAAAATTTTAGCCCCAACTTATTGTTTTATTCATAGATTTGTGTAAATTCACTGTTTAATTGCATCATTAAAAATGAAAAGATAGTTTGAAGTCCCTCTGATCGGCAGATGCCGCTTGGTCATTGTAGAGTCATGGGCTTCAACGTTTTTTTTGGCAATCTATTTTTTCTTGGCAATTAATTTTTGGAGAAATATTACTACATGATTTGACATCAGTTTGTCATTTAGAATAGCAAGTAACTTTAAAATCTGTCAATTTACACTAGATTAGAGTATTAACACCTTTATTACTTTGTCATAGCTTCAAGATCATGCGCATATCCCTTACATTTTATACTGTCAGATTGACACAGTTTTATCTTTGTCTGATATTAGAAGTCATTCAACTAGGCACTGTTTGTCCCTGCACCTTTTTCGTGCCTCCCTGCTCTTTTGGCTTGCCTCATCTAGAATAATCACTAGTAGCAAATAATCAAATTGACGCTTATATTCGTACGGTAAATCAAATGACCTTGTTAATTAAGGCTTTATTTTACAGTCCTTGTGACAAAAATGTTAAGGAGGCAAATCGATCAAAACACAGCCACAACATTTTCGGCACGAACAAAATATGATAACCTTTGAGCATTCCGAATGAGCATAGATAATTAAAACTGGGAAAACCCTATAGTTATAACCCTAAAGTTACATGAATTTAATTGTTTCTAGGGTGAGTTTTTTGTAAGTTCTTGTATGTATAGCAAAGACAACTTGTGCATATTTTTTTCCATTTAACACATTAATTATGTACATTTATACATGATCACACACACTGTGCACACAACATATATGTCAGGGATCTCCCTAGCATCTGAAACTCAAGAGTCATTGACTCTTGGGCCACAAAATCCAAGAGTCAAATTGAAATTTTCAAGAGTCAAAATTTTCAATTCAAGAGCTAGGTTGGTGCCAGGCAAAGAGTTTTAGTAACCAAAAGGTTGATCCGTCAAAACCCAGGATCAGTCAATGAGCCCAGTCACTGTCACTTGGTCTTAGTGTCATTTTCTAAGTATTTCATGACTGTGAGTCCTGTATGATCAATATAAGTCTAGATCTACAGCTTTGCATCACTGATATAATTTGTAAGTTGTTCAGTTCATTTAACTATTTTTGATGGTTTCATTACATACATTAGAGAGCCAAGTATTGAAAGTCAGCTTCAAATTCCTATGCTTGCAGGCTAGTGAATGATCTAAAGGTTCAATAAAAACAATTAATCAGGCTTAACCTTTCACAACACCAGGGATCTTAAGTAAGATCCCAGACCAGACTATCCCCAGTTTGAACAATCCTGAGAAAGAAGGCCATTATTAATGGCGAAAGAGGTGAAAATAGTGGAAACCAGCATTTTTTTTCTTTTTCCAACAGTGTTTTCTACCTTTGAAAAGGCTAAACACCTTCTCATAGGCAACAATTAAATTGTCTGCAAATTCTTTCAATCTATTCAAATCTGAAAAGGTGCCGTCAGCTCAACAGCTATTTCAATTTCTGTATACCAGTCATTAATTCATGCATTGCAAGAAATATTTGTGACACGATTTTGATTAAATTCATCGCAAAATATCTGTTTTGTCTTTCAAATGATCTAAGAAATATCGTTTCACACTTAACCTTCTTGAAGATGCCAATTTCCGAAAATTATCAGGCAACAACTTTGTCTAGCTCCCATAAAAAAATTGGCGAAATATAGACCTTAGTATTCTTCATAAGAAAAAGAAATTTATGAGAAAAGAATTCTGTAAGGCCATTTAAAATTAAAAAGTCAAGTAGAGCTATTACAAAAAAAAAAATCGCGTTTGACGCTGTCAAATTTACTTGATGAACGAAAGTAAAACTTCGCTTACATGTAATTCGTTCTGCACCACAGTGTCCAAAAAATTGCGATTGTTCATGAATGTATTCTATTAATAGAACAGGCGTACCCAGTAACTGACCAATGCTCCACCGTTATCGGATCTTCGTCTATCGGATAGTAAGGGAGATGCAAGGGTTAACAGCTTAGGATACCCGATATATCACAATCAAGTTGGCGTAGGCCGATTTCAGGTTTCGGAAGTGTTCATTATGCAACACTGACAGTCGGCCATATTATCTGATTACGTTTTAATCACGCCTACGGCTTATATGGTTGACGCTTAAGCCAGAATTCGTGTGCGTCAATTTGACGTTTATGGTATTTTTTTCGAGCGTCAAATCGGGGTCACTAACGATTTTCAAGCGTCAAAACCCGAGGTCCCGGGTCAAAGGAGATCCCGTATGTATCGCCAAGTATCAATTCAATGAGTTAGTATCGTGATATACTATCACAAGCAAAAATATCACAATACACAATGCACTGTTTTTTAACTTTTTTTGTTTTTTTTGGGGGGGGGTGTGTCATTTGAGTCATTTTGAGTTTAAACTAGGTAATTGACGCAGCATTTGTGCTTCATGGAAAGTAATCTTTTATGTGCCTGAAGTATCTGTTTCAGTCACAAGTCCAGATTGAAAGCAGTTATTCTGTAGGAAACAAATTGAATATGGCTCCACTCCAATTAACAGAATTTTTTTCTAAAATTCACGATGTTTTTAATATCTTTTTCAGGGTTGTTGAAATACGACATCGACTGGTACAGCATTAACCATATGTTACTCATCTAGGATGACATCATAATCTGACATAATTGTAGCGGGATTTCGCCATACCTTGACATCATCTGCCTCATCCTCCCCTTCCCACTTGTCTGTTGGGCCAGAGACTGGTGCTGGTGGCTCGAAATCCTCGTCGTCTGCAAGAAATATTAAACAAACACAAATATAGGGGCATCTATAAGCAAAACGGAACAAAAAATTCAGAATTTGTACCTCCACATGACTTACCCCAACCTCCGTCAGCCATTTTGAATAATCTCAAATATTTGATTTATAGACATTTTTATTTGATTTTGAGATAAAAGAGTTCCATTTTAGACGAAAAAAGATTTAATAATAAGTTTATAATTTTTTTTTCGTAGTCTCATTATCATATGTCTTTATACAGAAATTTAACATTTATTCTCTTTTGCTTTTAGGACTAGCTCAAACATGGTTTCCGTCTTCACGTACATCGGGTACCAAGAATGTTGTTTACGAATGGCGGCTGGCGCGTTAGTTAGTTACCTACACGGGGCCTAAAAGTTGTTTTTCTGTCGTGTCTTAATTGATTGTTCTTCTTGACAACGGTAAGAGTATGGTATTTTTCAACTTCTCGTTATCATACAATCAAAAAAGACTAAGATTTTTTAGAGGTGTTTAAAATTTCCTCAAAGATAGACTAGTATATGTAGAAAATTCATTCCACTTGAATTCGCTCCTTTCTAAGTTGGCCTAGTCAAATTCGCTAGTGTTTAATTTCTTCCAGTTTTGTGGATGTTTTGGAATAGGTATAATGCCTTTAGATGCAGAAATTAACTATGAAGCTTTACAATTTTCAATAAGCAAAGTACTCTTAATATGAAAATTTGCAAAGCCTATAAAGAAACAAGGGGGGGGGGGGGCAGAAACTTTCTCAGGCGGGATGCGGTCAAAACGTACCCAAACCAAAACGTACCCAAAAAATAAGTCAAAACGTACCCAAAAGTTAAGTCAAAACATACCCAATATTTAAGTCAAAACGTACCCAAAGTAAAATTTCCATTGAAATAATTTCAGTGTTAGTTATAGATTAAAAAAACTTCATGTATCTTACCAGGATGTTTTAACTCCAGACTCACTTTATATCCTTTTAATTCTTTAAAAATGATGCATGGTTTCAATCCTACGTTACATTCAATTATGGGTGATGTGTTTATGTCAGGACTAATCAGGTGTAACAAACTACTTGTAGTTGTCATTAACAGTTTTATTTTCATAGATGATTTACAACTATTTATACACAATGCTACATAGTATTAATTGTATTCACCACCCAGCCCCTTTTCAAAGTTAACAAAAAATAAGTTAGATCTAGTCAATTTTAGTTTAAGCTGAAAATGTTCAATGATATTTAGTTGAACATGTTTTTTTTTCACCCACAAAAAGCACAGGTTACCTTCAATTACACGATCTGTATTTACAATCCTTCTGAAAAATATATAGCTTTTTACAATATTGTAACAACTTCCTCCCGTTTCTCGCAATGTTTTTTACCCTCGAAGCCTTATATTATAACGTTTGTTTGCAAATGTTTTCAATCTGGAAGAGTCCAAGATTTTATTGATTGGTAAAGAGTTAAATTTACAATATTTTCAGTGCAGAATTTATCTTATAATATTTGCCCTCTAAATGTTAATAATTTAATTAACTGAAAAATTGTGTAAATATTTATACTTGTAATGATAAGAATGTGTAACCGATTCACCACTCATAGGCAACAAAATCTTTTACTTATCCATGTTTAGGGAATTTCCTAATAATAAAAATGTTTTAAAGAAGAACTTTCAAAGGGAAGAAAAGGAAAATAAGAGGAAAATTTCCATCAGAGCATTTAATGAATTTAAGAAAAAAATCAACCCTTCAGTTTTTCATCTAAAGCAAACTGTCTCTCAAATAATCATTATTTATAAAGCATTCAAATATATAATCAGGTAATATACAGCAGCGTAAATACCACAGTGAATAATTGATTTATTCACCACATAATTATAGTTTATCACACTCTTTTTGGGTGTGAAAATTGCACCTTTTTTTTATCCAAACAATGTTGTTAACGTACTGTATCTCATTTTTATGAAAGTGCTAATTCTTATGAAGATTTTTTCCCGATTTTTTTTTATTGATAAGATAATAAAATAATGATGGATAACGATATCAAGGTATCTGATGCTTTTCCCCTAGTATTAATTGTATTTGCCTAAAAAAGAGAGAAACACACTGTAATTTTATCATGAAGCGTTTGATAGACTTAGCTATATGATCTGTGATATGCTTCATTATTTGTTTTAATCATGTAAGGCAAATTTGAAATAAAGCACAATTAAAAATTATCATCATCAAGATGTCGAAAACAATATTTCTATTAAATATGGAAGATAAAAACACTATAAAAATCATGGGTACATTTTAACTTCACATTGGGTACGTTTTGACTCCACTTGGGTATGTTTTGACTTCAGTTGGGTACGTTTTGACTTCACTTGGGTACGTTTTGACTTGGGTACGTTTTGGTTTGGGTACGTTTTGACTGTAAACCTCTCAGACATAATCAGAACAAACGACTTAACCAATCCCAAACAATGTGAAAAACACTCTTCCTATCTCTATAGTATAGCCCAAATCTCCCAAAATATCTTTATTCCACTACATGAAGGGTTTTATTGTACCCAGATTTCTGCATAATGCATAAAGATTGAGCAGTATGTATGTTCATCAGCCATTTGCATCCCAGGGACATATAAAAATCAATTACAGAACCTTAATAAAGATTCGTGAATAGAGCTGAATGTCCTTTGATAGTTTTCATTTCATTAATTAACTCTTTACCACTTGAGAAAATTTTAGACTGGTCCAAATTGAAAGCATTTGCAAACGACAAAATAAAGGTGACGAAAAAATGAAATTTGTTCTGGGAAAGGTAAAAAACACTGTTGGAAAAGGAGAAAATGCTGCTTACCAGCATTTTCTCCTTTTCCCACAGTGTTTTCAAAGGCTTCTTTCTCAGGGGCGTCAAAAGCAGGGATTGTGTAATAATGGATTAAAGGGAAAAATCTGCAGTCAAAACAATAAAATCACAGTTTTTTGAGACTTGCACTGGGCACACTTGTTCAGGGATATCCAGTGACTTGTGTCACTCTGTCTTAAATTTGATAAGTTGACATAATCATGATTATAAGTTGTTAAAATCAGACATACATGTACTATTCATGATTTTACAAATAAATCGACTGTTTTAAGATAAGATAAGAAAAAAAATCAGACTGATTCTTCAGAGCAATCTGATTTTTTTTTTTTATCCATACTGGGCCTTACTGGAAACAAAGATCATTACAGTGCTGAAAAATGCCTTTAGTCTTTACCAAATGACAAAAATTTAGACTGGTCAAAATTGAAAGGATTTGCAGATGACAAATGTAAGTGAAATGATGGTTTTTGTTTTTGATTGGGTAGAAAACAATGTGGGAAAAGGAGAAAATGCTGGTTACCAGCATTTTCTCCATTTCTTACATTGTTTTCAAAAACCTTCTCTTACCAGGTCGTTAAAACGAGGGATTGTGTGGTAATAGATTGAGGTGATAATATTATATAAGTACAATATTTATTACTTTGCAGGTTTTTATTCAGATCAATTGAGTGAGATAAAAAGATGAGCAAGAAAACACCCAACCCACAGAAAATGGTAATGTATATTTAATAGTAGTCTTTTGCAATTTTCTTGTTACTTTTAGGCTTTTTTACCTTTATTGCTCAAGATCCCCTGTGGGGGGGGAGGGGGGGGGGGCGGCCATTGAAATCAGATAATAATTCAAAAATTAGTTTGTTAACCCTTTACCAAATAATTCAATGTTTCAACTACTCTAATGGAGAAGACTTTTGAAAAATTATCGGAAAAGGAGAAGAAGCTGTATGCTGTATTTTCTCCTGTTCTCACAATGTTTTCTCTCATTTCAAAGGCATGATATGCCTTTTGGTTTGAGCTATAGTGTCTGGAAAATGCTTTCAGTTTTTACAAGTCTTTAATTTTGTCATTCTGTGTAGGGTTGAGTGGGGAACTTACTTAATCGTTTACCACACAATCTCTACTTTTGATGCCCCTAAGAAAGAAGTCTTTTGAAAACGCTGTAGGAAAAGGAGAAAATGCTGGCAACCAGGATTTTCTCCTTTTCCCACAGTGTTTTCTACCCTTCCCAGAACAAATTTCAATTTTTCAGCCACCTTTATTCTGTCGTCTGCAAATGCTTTCAATTTGGACCAGTCCAAAATTTTTTAGTGTTGTAATGGGTTAAGGAAATTATGCATTCTGATCTTAGATCTATTGACCCTTGGATAGAGATATCCTGACTAAAGCAGCCTTGAAATTGTAATGTAGGCATCTCTGATGCATCATTAGTGTTGACTCAGACTCAGTTACTATACAGGGCTTGACTCTTTATGACACAGTCCCAACTTTTAACAATCCTGATTAACCCTTTACCCCATAAGGGATTTCTATGGTATCTCTAAATGACCCTAGGAACAGCAAAGGATGAAGCCATTTCTTATGTGTATATGACACCTTTTGATAGCATAGAAAACATTGTTACAAAAGGTGAAATTGCTCGTCACGAGCAATTTCACCTTTTGCCACAATGTTTTCCAAAGGCTCCTACAAGCAATTCGTAGAAATGAGTATCTATGGAGTAAAAGGTTAAGAAAGGTTAAGAAAGCTTTTGCAAACATTGTGAGAAAAGGAGAAGATCCCAGTTACCAGCCCCTTTTCCCACAAAGTTTTTTACCCTTCCCAAAACAAATTTCATTTTTTTAGTCATATTTGTTTTTTCATCTGTAAATTCTTTCAGTTTGGTATAGTCTAAGATTTTGTTGTATGGTAAAGAGTTACCTTAACTCTTTACCACACGAGAAAATTTTAGAGTGGTCCAAATTGAAAGCATTTACAGACGACAAACTAGAAGTGACTGAAAAATTAAAATTTGTTCTGGGAAGGGTAGAAACACTGTGGGGAAAGGAGGAAATGCTGGTTACCAGCATTTTCTCCATTTCCCACAGTGTTTTCAAAGGGCCTCTTTCTCAGGAGCATCGAAAGTAGGGATTGTGTGGTAAAGGGTTAATACCAAGAGTTTGCTGGTTTCCATTTTGGTCCAATTCTTTTTGGAGGATTGATAATGATTATTTTTATACGCCCGTCGAAGACGGGACGTATTATGGGATCACCTGTGGCGTCCAGGCTGCCGGGCGGGCGGGCGGCGTCCAGTTCTTTGTCCGGAGCATATCTCTAAAACTATTCTAGCTAGGGTTATGAAATTTCATGGGTGGATAGATCTCATCAAGGGGGAGTGCAGTGCACAAGAATCATAACTCTTGCTTGCTTAATTTTTGAGTTATTGCCCTTTGTTGTTTTTCATACTTGAATTTTGTCTGGAGCATATCTCCACAACTATACAAGCTAGGGTTATGAAATTTCATGGGTGGATAGATCTCATCAAGGGGGAGTGCAGTGCGCAGGAATCATAACTCTTGCTTGCCTAATTTTTGAGTTATTGCCCTTTGTCGTTTTTCATACTTGAAATTTGTCCGGTGAATATCTCCAAAACTATACTAGCTAGGATTATGAAATTTCATGGGTGGATAGATCTCATCAAGGGGGAGTGCAGTGCTTAGGAATCATAACTCTTGTTTGGTTAATTTTTGAGTTATTGCCCTTTGTTGTTTTTCATACTTGAATTTTGTCCGGAGCATATCTCCAAAACTATACTAGCTAGGGTTATGAAATTTCATGGGTGGATAGATCTCATCAAGGGGGAGTGCAGTGCACAGAAATATTAACTCTTGCTTGCTTAATTTTTGAGTTATTGCCCTTTGTTTTTTTTTAATACTTGATTTTTGTCCGGACCATATCTCCAAAACTATACTAGCTAGGGTTATGAAATTTCATGGATGGATAGATCTCATCAAGCGGGAGTGCAGTGCTCAGGAACCATAACTCTTGCTTGCTTAATTTTTGAGTTATTGCCCTTTGTTTTTTTCATACTTGAACTTTGTCCGGAACATATCTCCAAAACTATACTAGCTAGGGTTATGAAATTTCATGGGTGGATGAATCTCACTGAGGGACAGTGCAGTGCACAGGAATCATAACTCTTGTTTGCCTAATTTTTCAGTTAGTGCCCTTTGTTGTTTTTCATACTTGAATTTTGTCCGGTGAATATCTCCAAAACTATACTAGCTAGGGTTATGAAATTTCATGGGTGGATAGATCTCATCAAGGGGGAGTGCAGTGCACAGGAATCATAACTCTTGTTTGGTTAATTTTTGAGTTATTGCCCTTTGTTTTTTTTTCATACTTGAATTTTGTCCGGAGCATATCTCCAAAACTATACTACTTAGGGTTATGAAATTTCATGGGTGGATAGATCTCATCAAGGGGGAGTGCAGTGCCCAGGAATCATAACTCTTGCTCGCTTAATTTTTCAGTTATTGCCCTTTGTTTTTTTTTTATACTTGAATTTTGTCCGGTGCATGCCCCAGCTTTACAACTTGGGGTAAGAGGGGCGTATCTTGCCACAATTTGCCGCTCTTGTTACAGGATTAATTTTTCTTTGCTGGACATTGGTTTAATGATGGTTATATGTCACTGTTAGAAAGCTACAGATGACTTTGAAAATGAAGCTGAGCAAAGTTGTAATAATATAGACTAAAGGAATGCATTATAAGGTGAACGGGGGCCTTTGGCATTATTTAAATGTGAACCATGCTCTGTGAATAGGGGGCTTAACTTACTACCACACATTCCTTACTTTTGACGCCCCTGAGAAAGAAGTCTTAAGAAAACATCGTGGGAAAAAGAGAAAATGCTGGTAACCAGTATTTTCTCCCTTTTCCACAATGTTTTCAACAATTCACAAAACAAGTTTCAAATTTTCAGTCGCTTTTATTTTGGTGTCTGCAAATGCTTTCAATTTGGACCAGTCTAAAAATTTTTTGTGTTGTAAAGAGTTGACTCGTTACCACACAATCCTTACTTTTGACGACTCTGAGAAAGAAACCTTTGGAAAACATTGTGGGAAAACATTGTGAAACTTTGGAAAACATTGTGGGAAAAGGAGAAAATGCTGGTAACCAGCATTTTCTCCTTTTCCCGCAATATTTTCTACCCTTCTCAAAAAAAATTTTTAATTTTCAATCGCTTTTATTTTACCGTCTGCAAATGCTTTCAATTTCGACAATATACTGTATTGTCGTTTGGTAATGAGTTAACTCAATACCAAACAACAATATTTCAGGCTTGTCCGAATCGAAAGCGCAGACAACGATTTAAAAGTTACTGAAAATTTGAAATTTGTTTTGCAGACAACGATTTAAAAGTTACTGAAAATTTGAAATTTGTTTTGCAGACAACGATTTAAAAGTTACAGAAAATTTGAAATTTGTTTTGTGAAGGGTGGAAAACATTGTAGGAAAAGGAGAAAATGCTGGTTACCAGCATTTTCTTCTTTTCCCACAATGTTTTCCAAAGGCTTCTTTCTCAGGGGCGTCAAAAGTAGGGATTGTATGGTAATGGGTTAACTGCTTCTGCAAAAAGTATCAATCCAGGTCAGCCAGAGCTGTTCTTGCAGGCTAACCTGGGCCGAAACATTTCACAATTGGTCAATTTTCTGTATGTCTAAGGGCCAGTCTATCCCCTAAGAAGTCTGATGTTTGAGAAAATGGATTTTACAGATCTAGAAATATACATGTATGATGATTTGTTTAACTCATTACCAAACGACAATATTTTAGGCTTGTCCAAATTAAAAGTATTTGCAGACGACAAAATAATGTGAATCAAAAATTGAAAACTGATTTGGAAATGATAGAAAGCATTGTGGGAAAAGGAGAAAATGCTGGTTACCAGCATTTTCTCCTTTTCCCACAATGTTTTCAAAAGGCTTCTTCCCCAGGGTAGTTAAAAGTCGGGATTGTGTGGTAAAGAGTTAACTCTTTTCCACATAGAAAAAATTCAGATCTATCCAAATGGAAAGCATTTGCAGATGACAATTTCATAGTGGCTCAAACAATGAAATTTTTCTTTGATAGAGTAGAAAAGATTGCGGGAAAAGGAGAAAATGCTGGTTACCAGCATTTTCTCCTTTTCCCACAATGTTTTCAACAGGCTTCTCTTTAGTGGTTGTTAACCCTTTCCCAAACAACAAATTTTGGACTTTCCTACACCAAAAGAGTTTGCAGATGACAATTTTAGATTTGGAGAAAATGGCAGAAAGTTCTCAAAAAGGGTAGAAAACACTGCGGGAAAAGGAGAAATTACTCGTTACGAGCAATTTCTCCTTTCCCCACAGTGTTTTCTAAAGACTTTTACTGCAGACATGTAAAAACTAGGGCTTGTTTGGGAAAGGGTTAAAAGGCATCATTGTGTGGTGTAGAGTTAATAACATGGAACATGGCAACCTATTAAGCCCCCTTTTGCTGGAGCATGCCTCAAAATGATATTAGTAATTGTGTGACACAAAGAAACAAATTAAATGCTGACTGATAATGTCCATTTTATTTCCTTAAATCTTCACCAAACTACAAAATTTTAGATTTGGTCAAATTGAAAGCATTTGCAAACAGCAAATTAAACATGTCTCAAAAATTGAAATTTGTTTTCGGAAGTGTAACTTTTAATTATAAAAATGTACACCAGCTTACAGCATTGTGCCACCGAAAGCTCATGTACATTATTATAATTAACCCTTTACTCCATAGATACTCATTTCTATGCATTGTTTGTAGGAGCCTTGGGAAAGCATTGTGGCAAAAGGTGAAATTGCTCTTGACGAGCAATTTCACTTTTTGTCACAATGTTTTCTATGCTATCAAAAGGTGTCATATATACATAAAAAACAGCTTCATCCTTGCTGTTATTTAGGGTCAACTAGAGTTACCATAGAAATGCCTTATGGGGTAAAGGGTTAAATTACATTTTTCGAGAAGAGGATATCATGTTTTGTTTTGGGAAGGGTAGAAAACAAGGAAATGGAGAAAATGCTGGTTACCAGTATTTTATACTTTCTCTACATTGTTTTCTAAAAGCTTCTTTCTGAGGTTCATTAAAAGTTGGGCGTGTGCAGTAAAGGGTTAATTATAACTTAACTTCAATTTCTTTGACAGACTTCCAGCAGTAAAGCTGTTGTGCCCAGGAGAAGTGGACATGTTGTTCCCAGACAAATGCCAGGTCCTGTGGCTATGAAGAAACAGAATGGAATGTTAGTCCCTGAAGGTGACAAACTTCTTTAACCCTTTACCAAATGACCCCTACTTTTCATGTGTCTGTGAAGGTATCCTTTTGAAAACATTGTTGGAAAAGGAGAAAATGCTGGTTACCAGCATTTTCTCCTTTTTCCACAATGTTTTCTACTCTCCCAGAACAAATTTCAATTTTTGAGTCATGTTAATTTTTTTGTCAGCAATTTAGTAAAAGCTTTGAATTTGGACCAGTCTAAGATTTTGTTGTTAGGTAAAGAGTTAAAGTAAGGATTGTGTGGTCAAGAGTTATTCATCTTCACAAGCCAAGGCTCACGATTCACTATGCTACTCTACCCTTGGTGGATCGAGCTTAATTTTTACATTCCCCTGCTTCGCTTTTTCATTGGATGTGGCCAGCTCTAACTGCAACGAATGAAATCGCTCGTAGCATTTCATCTTTGATAAAAATAGAACAAGGTTGCTACTTTTCAAATAGAAGGTAAACATGGAAACCCTCATGGATGTCTGCTTATCGGTTCATATGGGTTCGTAAGCGGTTTTTAAAAAGATATTTCATTTGCTTTTAGAAATATGATGTAAAGGAGGGGGGAGTTAATAACCAGCATGCAATAGAGGGCGCATTTCAGGAATCTCGAAATCTGGCTCTACCAGCCAAGGTAAGATCCACGTAGTGATAGTAACCTTGGCTCGCAAAGATGAGAGTTATTTTAATGAGAAAAATGTTTGCTTCAAGTATTTTGTCCTCATCTCCCATTTCCAATGGTTACATTTATCTCTTTACCACACAATCCCATTTTAAAAAGACCCTGACAGAGAAAGCTGTTGAAAGCATCATGAGAAAGGAAAAAATGCTGCTAACCAGCATTTTCTCCATTTCCCATGTTTTCTACCCTCCCAAAAACAAATTTCAATTTGTAAGGAGCTTCTGATTTGTCATCTGCAAAGTTTGTGCTTTCAATTTGGACCAGTTTATAATTTTCTTGTTTGGTAAAAAGTTTATCCCTTTACCCCATAAGGCATTTCAATGGTATCTCTAACTGACCCTAAATAACAGCAAGAATCAAGCCGTTTTTTAGCTCACCTGAGCACAAACTGCCGTCACTGTCCGTCGTCTTCCGTTGACATTTCCTTGTTTACACTCTAGCATCTACAAATATCAACCAATCAGCACCAAACTTAGTCAAAGTGTATATGACCATAAGATCTCGGATGATTTTGATTATGGGTCTAATTGGGTCTAATTGGACCAGAATGACCAGAGTTATTTGCCCTTGAATTAGAAAAATTGCTATATTTGACCTTGTTTTCACTCTAGCATCTACAATTATTAACCAGTGGGCACCAAACTTGGACAAAATATACATGACCATAAGATCTCAGATGAGTTTGATTATGGATGTAATCAGACCAGAACAACTGGGGTTATTTGCCCTTGAATTTGAAAAATTGCTGTATTTCACTTTGTTTACTAGCATCTACAAATATCAACCAATTAGTTCCAAATTTGGTCAAAACATATATTACTGTAAGATCTCAGATTAGTTCAATTATGCGTGTAATCAGAGTTATTTGCCCTTGAATTAGAAAGTTCTTTAGAATAGTTCTTGGTCCAGAGCATAACTTTGTCATCTCCAGTCTGATTGACTTGAAACTTGGCATTTGTATTTGTTGCAATTATACAGAGTGCAGTATGAAAGAACCATAACTCTTCCTCATACTGTCTATGAGTAATTTCCCCTTGACTGAAATTTTTACAGCATTTCATGCTTGTCTGGAATATAAATTTGTCATCTACAGCCTGAACATCTTCACAGTGTTGCTTCTAGGGCACTGGATTGCTGGTATCCCGCGAAAATTAAAGGATTGACGCAAAAAAATCATTTCTGTGTGCCCCTAATGCCGCACGATTACAGCTTTCCGCAATTTTCGCCTTCAGGTGCGCCAGTCTAAAAAAATATCGGTGTGCCACCATGCTATGAAGCTATCCGCCATTATTGTTTATTGAGGACAGCAGTTGGTTAGAAAATTGATTTAGCTTCGTTTTTAGCCAATCACCATCTTCGTATCATGATTCGATAACCTTGACCTCATGCGTCATCGTGTTCAAGATTGTTGAGTTCTAAATGTCAAAAAATAAAATGAAGCGGACATTAATTGATTTTAACTTCGGTAAGGCAACTGACTGTAGTGCCGAGGAACCACCGACAGTTTCTGAAGAAAATAAAATTAGTGTTGATGTGATTAATGAATCTGAAAATGAAATGAAAAATTTGACACAAGGTCAAAATAATGATGGACCAAGCAAACAAAAAAAACGAAACTGTTTCAGGATTCCTGACTGACCAAATGGCTGTGGCTTGAAAATATGGAAAAGGGTATGCAGTGCAGACACAAAAAGAACCATGCAAATTTGAGGCCCCCTTTCATGAGTAAGGGGCCCCTTTTTTGGAAGTGAGGGGGCTGTAAGGCCCCATTTTGGAAAATACTAGAAGCAACACTGTCTTCAAATGTGATATGCATGATTGTTGAAAAATTGTGGAGTGCATTGCACAAGAACCATAACTTCCTCTCTCAAATTTTGAGTTATTCCCCCTTTGACCTTCATTTTTATAGCATTCCTCGCTTGTCCGGAGCAAAACTTTGTCATCTTAAGGAGGAATGACTTGAAATTAGGTATAGTATGCTTATTTGTTGCAATATTTGGAAGTGCAATGCCTAAGAATTGTAACTCTACCTTGTGCTGTCTTTAAGTTATTTCCCTTTGAATGTCATTTTTACAGCATTTATGCCTGCCCTGAATATAACTATCATCTTAAGTCAGAACGACTTCAAACTTGATATGCATGATTGTTGCAATATTACGGAGTATAGTGCGCAAGAACAATAACCCTACCTAGCACTAATTTTGAGTAATTCCACTTTGATCTTCATTTTTACAGTATTTCTTGCTTGTATGGAATGGAACTTCAAAAGTCTCAAGTTAAATTGCAACAATTTGCTGCTCTTGTTTCATTATCATTTGGCCTTGAACCTTGTTATTTGGTATTTATCTTTATTTTAGACCTGTGCTGCTTGGTACTCAGGTGAGTGATATAGGACCATCATAGTCCTCTTGTTATGTGTATATGGCACGTTTGATAGTGTAGAAAAATTGTGGCAGAAGGTGAAATTGCAATTTCACCTTTTGCCACAATGTTTTCTAAAGGCTTCCACAAGCAATGCATAGAAATGAGTATCTATGCAGTAAAGGGTTAAAAGAAGGCTCAGAATATGAAAGTAGACAAAAAGCAAACAGAATTATGTATTGTTTGATAATGATGCCATTGGAAAGAGTTAGTAGCACAGGAAGAATATGGTTCTTTACGATATTAAACAGTTTAAACACACTATAAAATAAATAATACATGGATCCATGGTGATAAGATAAACCCACTTCCTTAGTTACTGTTGCCAAGGTCTCACAAACAAATGGAGTCAATACATATACAGTATAACAGATAGGCTACTTAAATCATGCTGTCATGACTGTTTCTCTCATTAAAATTCCGAAAAAAGTATTTTAATCATATATTTCTAACAATGATAAATTCTCAGTAAGCAGTTTAAAGATGCTCAACTAATTTACAATCGGATATGTATTAAAAGGGCGAATTACGGGTGCGACGGACAATGTAACAGATTTACATCTTTGAACAAAGATTTGAACTCCAGTTCAAACAAATAAAAAGCATCAGCAAATCTCCATTTTGCCACAGAATAATAGAATTAACGATACTTATTGCTTTTGTTGGACTAGTAAAGCCATCTTAGCATCATACCAAATTAAATAACACTGAATTACAAGCCTTTCGAAAAGTTTATAGAATGTCTGATTCAACAGAGAGGTTTAAATTAATAAAAAATTAAATCAGGTGAAGGGGAAAAGGGTTGTCTGATGATTATAGAATGCGTTAAGTGTGTTGTCAATTAAGAAAATTGTTAATATCATTCACGGTAATTTGTTTTATCTTACGATATACTGATGACACCGGATGGTCAAGTTGATTAGAGCGGCAAATTGCTTCGCAATAGAACACACTTCCTCTCAAATTAACAGTTTACCAACACACCTTTTGTGCAGATGTGCTAAACCACTTAAAGTCTTCACCAAATGACAAAATTTTTAGAGCAATCCAAACTCACATATTTCCTGACAACAAAATAAATGATTCAAAAATTGAAATTTGTTTTTGAAAGAGCACAAAACATTGTGAGAAAAGGATAAAATGGATGTTACAAACATTTTCTCCTTTTTCGCAATGCTTTTAAAACTCAGTGTTATGTGGTAAACGGCTAAAACAGCTAAGTCAAGAGAAAAATTTCCAAGTTGCCTATTGACCTAAATTTTCACCAGAACAGAAGCTAGACTTTTTTTTAAAGTTGAAATCTACTCTTATTGAGGAAAAACTACGCGTCAAATTGCTAACTGTAAACAGCAGGTACTTTAAATTCCAAGACTAATCATCATGTAATTTGCAATCTGATCTATATCTACACATCAGGGATCCTGTATACAATCACTGTGCACATTCAGCATATTCTTCATGCACCATATAAGATTAATGTTAAATTGTAACATTGGTGACATGTTACGCGCCTACTTTTTGGATGTGCATAGGTTATTGGAACAAGGTTAGATATTCAAATAAATGTATTTTCTTTTTATTAGTATTTCATATAGGTCTCTCTTTACCTTTGTTTTTTCATTTTTTCTCTTTCAGAGGGGAAAAAATTATAGATTTAATTAATCCTTTATCTGGCGCTGATCAGCTCTTTGCATAAGTTCAAATTTTCAGTAATCATCATAATTTAAACTTGTCTATAGCCTCTGCGTGATCTCACTACAGCGGTACATGTTAGCAAAAGCACATTTTTTTAAGCTTTTTTAAATTCAAACGTTAAAAACACAACATAAATAAACAGTAAATGCATCCTTCCAACATTAACAGTTGTTTATTTGTGAGGTGAAATAGCAGAAACCAAGGCTGGACATCAGGTAGAATAAATGTGATGTCCTGATTGGTCAAATATTGATTTCCACTGATCTATGTACTGTCTTGGAAAGGCTAGAAGATTTGTGGTAAAAGGAAAAACTTTCTTTCATGATTAGTAGAAATTGTGAACCTTTTGTCTTCAGATGCCCTCTATTTTAACCCATTACCAAACAATAAAGTGATTTAACGACCTTCAGAAAGAAGCCTTTTAAAAACATAGTGGGAACTGGAGGAAATATTAGGAAGATTGTTTTCTACCTCTTCACGAAACAAATTTCAAATTTTCAGTCTCATTAATTTTGTAGACTGCAAATGTTTTTTACTTGGACTTTTCTAAATTTTGTCATTCGGCAGAGGGGTTAAAAGACTCAAAAACCCATGGTTTTTGAAGGGGTTAATTCATTACCAAATGACAAAATTTTAGGCTTGGCCAAGTCGAAAGCAATTGCAGATGACAAAATAAAAGTGCCTGAAAATTTGAAATTTGTTTTGTCAAGGGTAGAAAACATTGTGGGAAAAGGAGAAAATGCTGGTTACCAGCATTTTCTCCTTTTCCCACAGTGTTTTCTAAAGGCTTCGTTCTCAGGGTCGTCAAAAGTAGGGACTGTGTGGAAATGGGTTAAGCAGTTACCAGATTACAATTTTTTGGATGTATCCAAATTGAAAGCATTTGTAAACCAAAAAATAAATGCAGTGCAGATAATTAGATTTGCAGGGTCAAAAAAATGCACTTGTCAGCACGTCCATACTAGTAAAAATTTGGTGAAGACAAGTGGATTATTCTTCTTTGTCTGACTGTAGCGCAAAATGGCAAGAGGACAAATAAGAATTCTGACATTTTGGACCCTGATTTGTGTCAGAAAAAGTAGAAAACATTTTGAGTGAGGAAAAAAAGGGCTTGTAACCTCCTTTGCCCACAATGATTTTGATTTCCATCTTCGTGTTTGTTTAACTCTTAACAAACAGCAACAGTGTTTCAGCCAGGATGCACCCTTGCAGGATTCTGGCAAATAAATTAGGATTTCCGCAATCTGCATTCCTATTCCAAAACCTGGCAAAGATGCTAGTGACCCGGCTAACTATTGGCCAATAGCTCTTACTAGTTGTCTCTGCAAGACCCTAGAATGTATGGTCAACGACAGGCTTGTCTGGTTTTTAGAGAAAAACAACCTCATCGTTGATGTACAGATTGGATTTCATCCCTATTAATTGATGCAGCTAAACAGTCCGTCCCTCAGACCTCGACAAACCCAAAACGACCTGACAAGCCTTGGTACAATGATGATTGTAAACAGGCTGTCAGAGACAGAAAACAGGCCTTAGAAAAATTAACCTCAGGCCTACCAAAAAAAATCTGAACTTATTCCGTATTTCCAGGGCAAAAGCCTGTCGTACCATTAAAGAAAGTAAGGGCAAGGCTTGGAGACAGTATGTCTCTAAATTGAATAGTAGAACTACTACTAAAAAAGCCTAAGACATGATCAGAAAGATCAATGGCAAAGGCCAGTCCCCTCCATCCTCGGATACCCCGGGGTCTCCCTATTTGCTACGCTACATCGACCCATGGGACAATTGACTAATAAAACTTTGAATCAGCCGCCGAAAATCGATACGAAACGTCATAGCGTACAGTCCACTCGCCCATCACAAAATGATGATGGAACCAATGAAAAGCCAGCATTCGGCCAGCGGTAAAGCGAGGGAAATTCAATTAATTGTCCCAGGGGTCGATGTAGCGTAGCAAATAGGGAGACCCCGGGGTATCGGAGGATGAGTCCCCTCTTAGTCACCTTGAAGTTAAAAATAGTTTGTTGGAATCTCCCCAGGATATAGCTGATGCTCTTGCTGACACCTTTTGCAAAATGTCTTCCTCTGCAAACTATTCAGAAAAGTTTCAGAGGAATAAAGCTAGAGAAGAAAAGAAGAACTTTAATTTCAAGTCTTCGAATTCAGAGCATTATGATAAACTCTCCCTTTTAAAGAATTAAAATCTGCTCTGAATAAAGCACATGATTCTTCTCCTGGCTCAGATAAAGTTCATTACCAGTTTTTAAAACACTTACCTTTTACTTCCCTCTCAGTTTTACTTGATATTTTCAATGATATCTGGCAGTCAGGTGATTTTCCTGCATCCTGGCGGGAGGCACTAGTCATTCCTATCTCAAAACCTGGCAAAGATGCTAGTGACCCAGCTAACTATTGGCCAATAGCTCTTACTAGTTGTCTCTGCAAGATCTTAGAGCGTATGGTCAACGACAGGCTTGTCTGGTTTTTAGAGAAAAACAACATCGTTGATGTACAGAGTGGAGTTCGTCGCCAGCGTGGCACCATAGATCATCTTGTCCGATTTGAAACCTTTGTCAGAGAAGCCTTTATCAGTAGACAGCATGTGGTATCTGTCTTTTTTGACCTTGAAAGCGCTTACGATACAACCTGGAAATACGGAATTCTTAAAGACTTGCATGATTTTGGTCTTCGAGGCCATCTTCCTCTTTTTATTTCAGCCTTCTTGGATGAATGTCTTTTCCGTGTCTGAGTTGGTAATACTGTCTCGGGAGCGCGTGAACAGGAGATGCGTGTACCCCAAGGATGTATTCTCTCTGTTACACTTTTCAGTGTAAAAATAAACAGTATAGTCAAAGCTATCTGTCCTGGTGTAGACTTTTTCATCTATGTTGATGACTTTGTTATATGCTTCAGATCTCGAAATATGAATATTATTGAGAGACAACTTCAACAGTGTCTCAACAAACTGCAAACATGGTCTGATGAAAATGGCTTCAAATTTTCTAAGTCCAAAACTAAGTGCATGCACCATTTTAATCTATGAGGTGTTCATCCAGATCCTGACCTGTATTTGGACAAAACTAAAATTGAAGTCGTTTCTGAGTTTAAATTTCTTGGAGTCATCTTTGACAGAAAGCTTTCCTTCCTTCCTCACATCACTGCACTTAAAAAGAAGTGCAAGAAGGCTCTTAATCTTCTTAAGGTTGTGGCCCATTCAGAATGGGGAGCAGACCGTAAAGTCCTCTTGAGACTTTATCGGTCTTTAATTCGCTCCAAATTAGGCTATGGATCAGTTGTATACGGATTGGCCCGTAAATCCTACCTCAAAATTCTTGATTCTATACATCACGAAGGTCTGCGTCTTGTACTTGGAGCTTTCAGAACTTCTCCCTTCAATAGTCTGTATGTTGAGGCTAATGAACCTTCCCTTTCTTACAAAAGAGAAAAACTCTCACTTCAAGATATTTTAAAACCGAAGTTGAATCGTTTTAATCCAACTGATAACGTCGTTTGTAAACCTCAATATAAATGTCTTTTTGAAAGGAAACCAAATGATATTCCTACATTTGGTATTCGCATGGAGCCCATTGTAGCTAACCTCAGCATTTACACTGAGTCTATTGCCAACTATAAAATCTCTGAAATCCCTCCATGGACACTAAACAGTGCAGAATTCAGATTTGACCTTACATCTGACAAAAAGTCTGTCACGGATAGAACTGTATTTCATGTTAGATACAACGAGATAAAGGAGCATTATTTTTCCTTCAAACCCATCTATACAGATGGATCTAAAGAAGGCAATTCTGTAGCAGCTGCCGCTGTTTATGGACAAAGGAGCTTAAATGCCGCCTTCCAAACAACTCCTCTATCTTCTTTGCTGAAATCAAAGCCATTGATCTTGCCCTTAATCTAGTTGAAAGTTCTAATTCCAACGGTTTTATTATCTTTTCAGACTTTTTGTCAACATTACAGGCCCTTTCAAATCAACGACTTGAGAATCCTTTAATCTGCAGTTTACTTGAAAGGATCTCACAAATTTCTTCTAAGAATAGATTGGTGTTCTGCTGGCTTCCAAGTCATGTAGGCATCAGAGCAAAGAAAATACCGATAGGTCTGCCAAATCTGCACTTAACCTTCCCATTTCAGATTTTAAAGTTCCACACACTGATTTTAAATCCTCCGTTTTAACACATATCCAATCTTATAGGTAATCCCAGTGGGATGCTGATGTTTTTAATAAATTGCATTCAATTAAACCATCCCTTGGTGAATGGTACCCCGTTTAAAGGTCTGTTCGTCGAGAAGAAGTGATTTATAATTGCATTCACCATCACACATTCCTTGCTCTTGACCAAAGATGATGCCCCTGAATGTATTTCATGCAATGCACTGTATTCTGTAAAACATATCCTATTAGATTGCGTTGACTTTCAGCCAGTTCGTTTGAAATATTTTAACGTCGATAGTTTGAAAAATCTTTTTGATTCTGTCAGCGTTGAATCTATTATCGCTTTCATAAAGGAGATTGGCATTTACAATAAACTGTGATATTTACTTTTGAATTTCTTACCTATCTTTTTACAACATTCTTAATTCCTTTAATATTAAGTTTACATCTCCTTAATGGGAGGATTAGCCCTCTTGGGGGCATCTTATCTCATTGGAGACAGGACCTCTTTAATGGGAGTATTTGATCCCATTGGAGGCTCCAATCTTTACCAATTTTAACCTCATTTCCAAAGAAAAACAAAATTATCAGTCTTACCTTTTAATCAAAAACTTTGGAGTAGGCAGGGACGCCCAGCCACTCGATAACATATTTCATGCAAATTAAAAATAACACATATTTCTTCTTCAGTTAAAGATTTTTTCATCAATCCAATATTTACTCCAAACCTTTTTATCACATTCTTATCATTTATAACTTTGAGTATGTAGGGATTGCCCTGTAACTCTATAATGTCCTTTATGCATATGAATATACCACATAATACTTCTTAAATCATTTCTTTTATTATCATTAGTGTATTCAAACTTTATTCAATTTAAACAAATCCACTTTCATCGTCTTTTAACACAGATATGCGCGCTAAATGACCAAAGTTGTCGATGCGCCATAAAACAACATTCATTTATTCATTCATTCGTAATAGTCAGCTTTGCACGTGCTCGGTGAAACCTGAGGACGCCAAACGCTATTTTTTCAGATGCAATCTTTTTTGTTATTCAAAGACTGCACTTCTTTAATTCTATTCAGCACCTTAATCCATTGAATGTAAATGATCTTCTTTTTGGCAAACCATCCCTAACAGATCGAGAAAATTCAGAATTATTTGTATCAGTCCAGAAGTATATTCGACAAATTGGCCGATTTACTTGATATAAGCATACTTTCATATGCTCTGATCTTTCCCTTTTATTATGCTGAGCAAATGGACAAAATCTCTGTCTGTCTGTCGTTCTGACTGTCTGCCTGTCTCTCCCTCTCTCTCTATCTTGTGTATTATAATTAGTTGTGCGAACACTTGTAAATTCATTATATTGTAGGGGGAGGGTCGATTTCTAGGTTGTTATAACTTGTGACCCAACCCCATTTCCATGTAAATTTGAGGGAATATAAATATGTTTAAACTAAACTAACTATATAATTGAATATTGGTAAATTTCAGTGAGTTAAATAGCAACAAAATTGTGAGGTTATTGCTTAAGAAATAATCTTCTTCCTATCGTGGTAGCCTTCGTGGATTATTTATTGTGCCTCATAACTCACAACTGTGGTTTATTGAACGATAAACCACGATAGAAAGAAGATTATTTCGATTCTAACATGGCTAATTCTTAATGAAAGGAAAACAAGGTCAAACTTGGAGTAAACAGGTGCATGAAGATTATGTTCCATTGAATAACCCACTCATTGAATGACGTCACTTGATATAGAATGACGTCACTCTGCATGGATTGTCGCAGATTTTACCATGCTTTCCTTGCACTGTGTTTATAGAGCCAAATTCGCGTGTCATGCTAGAATATCGAATGAATAATGTCTCTGACAGATGGATAGGTTGAAAGATGGGCAGACAGACTGCCTTGTCAATTCCAGTATACCCCTCCAGTTTGTTGTGAGGGACATGAAAGCATATGTAGTACGCTTGCACACAAAAAAATAGATTGCTTGATTATAGTGCATCTTAAAAATCTGATACTATAACAGCATTATTCGTTGAAACAGTATTATTTACCACTCTTCGAAGAGAATGATGTACTTCTGACCTTCCTTCAAAAATAGATGTCAATGTTATGCAACTGAGATGAAACAGTCTATCATTATCCTTCACGAGATTATACAGAAAAGCATCCATTACCTGAAATATACCAAATTAATAACGAATGAGGGATGTTGACTAAAAATAATAAATACAGTTAGTGATTATTCTAGACCAGGCAAAAGGGCAGGGAGGCAGGAAAAAGGGGCAGGGAGGCAGGAAAAAGGGGCAGGGAAGAACATTGCCTTGTTGAATGACTTCTCTATCAGATAAAGGCAAATCAGTGTCCTTCACTCTTTTTGAAACAAGTTCTAACTATAACTTTGGATATGAATTGCATATTAAAGAAAAGAATAAGAAAAGATTCTTAACAACTCATAGACTCAAAGCAACACAATCTGATTATACAGGTTTTGATTGCCATGTAATTTATGATCCTATGATGCACTGTCACACTTAGCTTTAATGTAGTAGACCCGTAACACTTCTGGTGTAGCATGGAATAAAAGTTCTTGTTAGTTGATAAATACAGATTTATACAGATAAAATACTTATGCATATTTTTGACCGACTAGAAATGCCTTTGATGTCTCTTAAAAACAATTGTTGATACTTTTGTTAGTTTTCAGAAAAGGGAGGTAATTATTAGTTTGCTTTGTAATGAGAATACAATGGTTTTGGATTTATAAATGATAATTCTAGGAAGGAAAAAAAGGAAAAATTGGCTCGGTTAAAGTAGTACAATAATACTCATTTTAGCAAAATTTGTAGGATAATAATATTGTGGAAATAGATCTAGCTGTATTCTATTACAGGTCCACTACCTAACTTCTCGTCAGATAACAAAAAGTGTCCAGAGTAATTATAAAAAAAAAACCCCTTCTTCTCAGCTGTTTTAAAAAATGACAAATAATTTTGATTAAAAAAAAATAATAATTATTACATAGAAAGAATTACAAAATGTGTAGGCAGGCCTACTGATGGAGTAGTGTACTACTGCATAGCCATTCTATAAATAGACTGCTAAAAATAGAATACTGCAATGCAGATTTTGCTTTAAAAAAATTGCCGATGCTTGAATAGCAAACATCGAGTATTTTCAAGATAGTTGGCAACTTTGGTTTACCATCCATACTTGTAATTTATGCAAAAAATGTACGAAATGATAATCTCCAGCTGCAATAAGATTTAATTCAGCTTTATTTTAAAACTATTCAAGTATTGATAAATTTCACTGATTGTGTGACGTCATTTAAAGAAATTAGCAGACGTTGAAGTACCTGTGGGGGAAAAAAGTCAGGGTTTCGAGGGATAAAGGGATGGTTTAGCAAGTTAATGACAGAGAATGATTATAACACCCTGCTGTCCTGTCTTAACTGACGAAGTTGATAAAGGATAATTAGTGTCACCCTTAGTCTTAGATTGGCTGTATTTCATGAATATAGTCGGGTCGGAAGAAATTTATGGCGACTTTTTGTGACTGTGCAAGCTTGACGAGACAGAACCGAGACACTGAAGATGAGTCTTTTGCCCATGTAGCCCGGTGGTTTGTTCTGAAACCAGAACAATACACAAACAAGTTTTGTATGTATTTGATAAGGGCAACAGGGCGGGTGTTCACAGATTCGAGGGCAGAAGGGCGGAGTGAAAAAGGGGCAGGGCGGCGCGCCCTGCTATTCCGCTCTAGAATAAACACTATACAGTTATAAAAACTTAGTATAGTTATTTTTGCACTCTTCATTTATGGTAATAATGTCTAATTATTTATAGTAAGTTGTTTATTTTTGTGTGTGTGTGTGGGGGGGGGGGTCTGTGTGTGTGTGTAATCATTATACTTTTGTTTTATATATAAATTTATTTCTATTAACAATCTGCTTTCCTTGTACATTTAATTTTGAAGTGTTTGGTATTTTGCTGTTTTATTTAATATCTGGAAGACTTCTGACATTTACGCATGAATTAAGAAATATCATTTTCCAGAAGGAATTAGTTATCATTTTTTAAAGAAATAATACTATATTCCTCTAACGTAGACTACTTCACTTACCTCATCACAAACAAAACTTTTAATACACTGAAATGAATCTGCAGTCAGCTGATATGGACCAACATTGCGACTTTCGCCAACAGGTATAGTATCAATTAACTTCCCTGTAGAAACAAGATATGTTTGTGGAACTTTAACGCCAATGTAACAGCAAATTTTTACAATTGTGACCTTCATAGATGACCTTTATAGTTGAACTTGTCCATGTAACCAGCATATGGACAATGATGACAGGTACATTCATAACAAATATGAGCCTTTATAACTAAAACATTTTCAACGTTATATCAAAACATATTTGGACAGATAGTGGAAAATACAGATTGACACTGTTAAAAAAATATGCCCCTATTGTTATCGATGCAGGGCATATAAAAAATCAATTACACCCTGAAAGGTGTCAGAGGACAAAACAATGAAATCAAAATGCAAAGGGCTAGACAGAACCCCTAAGTCAGTAAAATTGGCTTACTGTTTCGATAAAGTTTATTTCAAATTTTATCCCATCTGTAAAATAATTTCTAATGAAGATTGATCTCCTTACTCATATAAATAACCATGAATAGTTTTAATATAAAATCTTTTATCTAGTTCATTACTTTCGCCATGTTGAGGTAAATTTGAATACAAGTATGGGAATCATTGATAGTTTAACACCTGCCATATTTTAATTAATTAAAATGATCCTTTTGGGTTGTAAACATTTCCCAGCAGAATTTAATTACATCTTTGTCCGATTTCCTTAGAAGTCATTCTAGATCAATTATTCTGTTACAATCAAATTACTTTTTACCATCAGTTAATTGTTTCATATAAGCAGCACGAAATTATCTGACAAACAAGGGATGACATTCACATTCTCTGTCATTTTCTTTCCTGAAATTGGTCTCTTTTGTCTGTTTAATACTGTTTTTTGTCCTAAAATGATGTTAAAGCTATGGACAGAAACATGTAAATAACTTAAAAAGTATTAATAACGAAAACTGAAAATTAGAAATGTCATTTTTCATCACCAAATACTGAAAAGACAACAATTTTTATAACATTCCACGCTACAGCTACTACTGCCATTGTCTTTGACAACTGTCAGTTCTATTTCTCAGAACGTTTCACTCCCCCATGAGTTAGAACTGATTTTTTTTTCTTGTTCTATTCATTGTGTTTGAATAAAATAATCAATAGGTCTTGTCTGTTTGAGCACAAATACAGCACGAATGACAGTTTTGAAGCAATCTTGGTAAATTGCTCTGCCTATGCTGTGGAACTATAAAAATATCAGAGCTCCAGATAGACGGGGCGATTTTGATTTCGGGGCTTCTTACCTAGAGCACTGAAAGATTCCATTGAACATCTCAATCGATCTCTATTTCTGAACATACAAACATGCCCAACTCATAATTCAATAAATAAAACAACCGATACGATAACATATGATACCATATCACTGACCTAAAAAACCTGACCAAACTCGTACACAGAAAAATTGAATACATATCAATTTAACAAAACTAAGGACAAAGAAACCAACTAAAATGAACATTGTTTGGTACTACATGCAGGTTTTGGTTAGTAAAATAGATTTAAGAAACAACGAACACTAGAATTCGTTATTAAGACGAAAAGTCATAACATGGGGTTAATATCAAACAGACGGATGCAAATTGATAGACCCAACATACCAAAAATCTTCTTTGTCCACCTAAAATTAATATTTTTCTTCTTTGATCTTTTTCATATGGGCAGAGATCCCATTTCTCTTTTCTTATAATCAGTAAAAAATTTTTCTAAGCTACTCTTGGGTTTCTGTAAAGATGGTATGTCCATAAGAAAAATATCACTCCCAAACTGGTAAAGAATCGTCTGAATGTCTTTTCTGATTCTTTGTTTTGGATACTAGTAGTTCTCTCATCTTCCTTACTTGTACATGTTTTTTTTTTTTTTTTTGGTGCTCTGGGGTATCAGTGTTAGGCCTATTAGATATATCCTGTTGGTTTATGCCTGTGATATCCTCCTGGATTTCAGGGTTCTCTGTGATATTGTCATTGTCCATTGTTGTGTCTTCATGAAGAATATCATAATCAATGGTAAACAGTGGACTAGGGTTTCCATAACATAATGATATGGAAATGACTCGCATGTGTTTTTAGCCTTAACTTCCAGCAACATGTGTTTACAGGGCAGTCCATTCCTCTTGAAGTCTTGGCAGGAACAATTTGGGACAGATACTGTACACTGTATGTTGCCCCTGTATGTTGCTCCTGAACAATTTTTCACTATAAAACCCTCCTCTATATACTCAATCTCGCCATCCGCCTCTGAAAGTCTTTTCATACAGTGATCTATGAAGGTCTTTGGTCTCTGTTGTAGATACTCTGGTATTTCCTCTGAATAACCTTTTACCATTCCAGTGTAGAGAGTGTTTTCTCTAACATATCTAAAGAACAAGAGCAATTAGTGGCAAAAGCTCGGTTATGTAGTGATGAATGGCGTGTAAAAAAGATCTTTAAGAGGTGTATTTTTCTATAGAAATTGCATATAGATTATTTCCCTCAATAGGATATGGATACGGAATATATATCCCAAGTTTCAATTTATATGTTGAGTAATAACACAGATATTACCAATTTTAAAGTTTTATACACCAACACAAGTTCCAAAATAAATGCATTGACAACACTAGTGTGATAACAAGACTTTACACCAAAAACGACAACCCAAAAAAAGAACACCGCATGCAAGTGCCAACGCTCGGCTATTGTGTGCTTGATAGTGATAAAAAACTCAGTCAAAAAAGCGGTAAAAATATGATGATGATGTAATTACAGTTATCTCTCTGGATAGTATAAGTTGCTCTTTTGATAGTGAACAAATATTCATTGTTTCAAGTAATTATCTAATGTAGAAACAGAGATATTATGACATGTCAAAGTTCTTTCACGCAGATGCATACCCTGACGCTGACACACAGAGGACACGAAGGCCAAAGCAATACGTCAGTTTTTCGCTGAATACACCCAAGGTAACAAAAATGATAAATACAACTGTATATTTCATAAAAATACAATAATTAAGTATACATCATATTACATTAATCATTCCACCTCAAAATTTTATTTAACAATTTTCTATTTCTAAGACATTTTTATATACAATTTAAATAGATAAAGGGCGGAAAAACACGTAGATGAGGTTGTCTAAGCCTTGGAAACTATTTATTTTTCCATTTCAATACATTTACACATGGCATACCATTTTTATCCCCCGCCGCCTTTCGGCGGGGGATATGGTAATAGTCTCCGTCCATCCTTCCGTCATTACGTCATTCTGTCCCACATTTTTGTCCGGAGCATATCTCCAAAAGTATTTGAGATATCATCTTCAAACTTCACAAGTGGATAGATCTCATTAAGGAGGTGTGCAGTGTACAAGAACCATCACTCTATCTTCAGTATTTTTGGAGTTATTGCCCTTTGTACACTTTTTTTCTGGAATTTTTGTCCAGAGCATATCTCCAAAAGTATAAAAGCTAGGAACTTGAAACTTCACACACATATAGAACT
Organism: Tridacna crocea; assembly: GCA_943736015.1. Taxonomy (NCBI): domain Eukaryota; kingdom Metazoa; phylum Mollusca; class Bivalvia; order Cardiida; family Cardiidae; genus Tridacna; species Tridacna crocea. The sequence continues at coordinate 3,016,494 of OX031066.1, read as the reverse complement.
CATTGAGGAGAAGTGCAGTGCTTAAGAATCATAACTCTGTCTGAAGTATTTTTGGAGTTATTGCCCTTTGTACATTTTTACTTTGGATTTTTGTCCAGAGCATATCTCCAAAAGAATAAAAGCTAGGAACTTGAAACTTCTTACATATATAGAACGCATTGAGAAGAAGTGCAGTACACAACAACCATAACTCTGTCTGAAGTATTGTTTGAGTTATTGCCCTTTGTAAATTTTAACTTTGGATTTTAGTCCGGAGCATATCTCCAAAGGTATAAAAGCTAGGAACCTGAAACTTCACACACATATAGAACTAATTGAGGAGAAGTGCAGTGCACAACAACCATAACTCTGTCTTCTGTATTTTAGGAGTTATTGCCCTTTGTAAATTTTAACTTTGGATTTTTGTCCGGAGCATATCTCCAAAAGTATAAAAGCTAGGAACTTGAAACTTCACACATATATAGAACTCATTGAGGAGAAGTGCAGTGCATAAGAACCATAATGCTATCTTCAGTATTTTTAGAGTTATTGCCCTTTGTAAATTTTATCTTTGGATTTTTGTCCGGAGCATACATGTATCTCCAAAATTATAAAAGCTAGGAACTTGATACTTCACACCCATATAGAACTAATTGAGGAGAAGTGCAGTGCACAAGAACCATAACTCTATCTTCAGTATTTTTGGAGTTATTGCCCTTTGTAAATTTTAACTTTGGATTTTTGTTCACACATTTCTGTTTAGATTCACAGGCTCTTTTTTACTGATTACCCTTTGATGAATTTATCCTGTTCTGGAACAAGTGCTAGTTTATTTTTCATACTTATTTTATCCCCCTGTGGGGGGGGATATGGTAATAGTCTCTATCAGTCCCTCCTTCTGTCCCCGATTTTTATCCTGAAGATAACTTAACCAGTATTTCAGATACCAACTTCAAACTTCGTAACTTCTTAAGTGGATAGATGTCGTTAAGGAGGAGTGCAGTGTACATGAATGACAACTCTGTCCTTCAAATTTTTGGAGTTATTGCCCTTCGTTATTTTTCAGGCTTAATTTTTTTTTTCTCTAGCACATAACTTGAAAATTGTTTCACATATCAACTTGAAAATTTGTATGTGTCTAGATTTCAATAAGGAGAAGTGCAGTGCAGAAGAATAATAACTCTAACTTTCATAATTTTTGAGTTATTACCCCTTCTTATTTTTCAGGCTTAACTTTTGTCCAGAACATAATTGAAAAACTATTTCAGATATGAACATGTAACTTAATCGGTGGATGGATCTTACTGTGAGGAGTGCAGTGTACAAGAACGATAACTCTGGCAATATGATTTTTGAATTTTTGCCCTTTGTTATTTTTCAGGCTCAATTTTTGTCTAGGACATAACTCAAAAATTATTTCAATTAATTACATGTTTCTTCATACGTGGATAGATTTTATTGTGGGGGACTGCATTGTACAAAAAAGATAACTCTGTTTTTTATGATTTTTGAGTTATTATGTAATGAAATCCTGTGCCATGGAACAAGGAAGCTTAATGTATAATTTCTTCATGGACCAATAACAAAAAGGCCACATGTACTTGCAAAACACAATACCTCTTATGCGTTTGTATCAAAAAAGGTCTTTTTCGGCAGGGGATATCATTTCAACGAAATTGCTTGTTTTTTTTTCAATCTTCCACTCCTGTATGATAATGTGTAACAAAAATAGCGAATGCATTTGCTTTACACTAAACTATGGGGTGGAAAGAGAATCGTAGTTCAACAATAAACAAGATCATAATTTCTGTACAAGTACGAGGGGTGTTTGAAAAGTATCGGCACAAGTATGATGACTTTTTCAGTTATATACTGATGTTATTGAAATTTTCTCCAGTAACAATTCATTCAATTATGCTTTCAGTGGTTGAGAAGAAAGGTACCTTATTAAGTTTATTGAAAATAGCTGCTCCAATACAATAAATACATTACAAACAATACATGTGTCCAACCCACGGTATTTACAAGAAATAATGGCATATTGCATGTCCCTTTATTTATGTAGGCAAAGAAAAATGTGCTAGAAAACATCATAATCGTGTTAGACGAAATACGGCCGTGGATAAATTATTTTTGATCACTTAAATAAATAGAAAATAGTGTTCTATTTCGAAATTTTTTGGCGCTCGACGTAACTCTTTCTTGTAAAAAATTATCGACAAATATCTTGAACTGTATTGCAATATAATTTTCACCCAGATGAAAGCCAGATGAATGATTTTTAGTCTAGGGACTGTAATTATCACCATAAAAACATGTGCCAGAGCTAGATTACTTACACAGATATAAGACGTTGCAAGTAACCTTAACAACGAATTTATCAACGTTCCGATTTCTTATAAAAATAATGTCACAGTAATTGGTTTTTACGTAGGAGATGGTTTTATTGTCGTGCAGACAAGTGCAAATTCCTAAAGAAATAGAGTTTATTTCATAAACTTGTTGTTAATATGGGGAAATATTTGCCGAAAAAGGGAAAAGTATGCTAAAGTTTTTTATGGCAAATATTTCTTCATATTATCCACGAGCTCATGAAATCAAATTCTTTTTTTTTTTGTCAGCGAATGACACTTGTAAAAGTAGTGATCTCAAAACAATTGACCAGATTTTAGGCAGGAGAAAAATAATCACTGTGACGGGGAAATAATTCCCCCAGCTTAAATAACCTCATTTCTTTACCCATAACATTTCTAAAAATAGACACATGAAATATACTATATACCAGTACTAGGTACAGAGATATACAAATTGCATGAAACGGACTGGAAAAGCTCTCTTTATCCTTGAATAATTCACTTAGAAATGTAAGCAATTCATATTATTCAATGTTCAACCCTTTCATATACTAATTTGTTACTTAGATTATTATACACGTTCTCATAATAAGGCATTTCCTACTTCATCGTTTTTGTACTTTTATACTTAAAACATGTATTGTGATATGCTGGCAATGTTGGAATCATAACAGTTTATTAAATGACGTAATTATATAAAATATAGTTGTTTCTTTTGCAACTATTGCACTTTAAAAAAAATGTTCATAGTAAACCAAACAAATGAAATATTACCTCTCCTATGAGTCGATTGCAAAGTTCTCCGAGAGAATTTTCACGAGGCCTACAAGTGTCTTGCAATGCCCACTTTTTTTAGCTCACCTGAGCACGCAGTGCTCATGGTGAGCTTTTGTGATCGCCCAATATCCGTCGTCCGTTGTGTGTCGTGCGGTGTGCGTCGTCCGTCATCCACAATTTCTTTAAACATCTTCTTCTCCTAAACCACCAGGCCAATCTTGATGAAACTTGGCAGGGATGTTCTTTGAGTGAAGCTCTACCAAAGGTGTTCAAGAGATTGAATTCCAGCCATAATTCTGGTTGCCATGGCAACCAAAAGGAAAAAAAATGCAAAATCTTTGAAAATCTTCTTCTCTGAAACTAGAACGCGTAGAGCTTTGATATTTGGTATGTAGCATCTCCCTAGTGGACCTCTACCAAGATTGTTCATATGATGGCCCTTGGGTCAAAACTGGCCCCGCCCTGGGGGTCACGAGTTTGAAACATAGAAACAAAGAAAGAAAATTTTAAAATTCTTCTTCTCTGAAAATAGGAGGTGCAGAGCTTTGATATTCGGTATATAGCATCTCCTAGTGGACCTCTACCAAGATTGTTCATATGATGGCCCTTGGGTCAAAACTGGCCCCGCCCTGGGGGTCACGAGTTTGAAACATAGAAACAAAGAAAGAAAATTTTAAAATTCTTCTTCTCTGAAAATAGGAGGTGCAGAGCTTTGTTATTCGGTATATAGCATCTCCTAGTGGACCTCTACCAAGATTGTTCATATGATGGCCCTTGGGTCAAAACTGGCCCCGCCCTGGGGGTCACGAGTTTGAAACATAGAAACAAAGAAAGAAAATTTTAAAATTCTTCTTCTCTGAAAATAGGAGGTGCAGAGCTTTGATATTCGGTATATAGCATCTCCTAGTGGACCTCTACCAAGATTGTTCATATGATGCCCCTGGGGTCAAAACTGGCCCCGCCCCAGGGGTCACAAGTTTGAAACATAGGAACAAAGAAGGAAATCTTTAAAAATATTCTTCTCTGAAACTAGAAGGCGTAGAGTTTTGATATGTAGAATCTCCTAGTGGACTCTACCAAGATTGTTTATATGATTTATTTGATATTTGATGTGTTGGATCTCCTAGTCGACCTCTACCAAGATTGTTCATATGATGCCCTTGGGGTCAAAACTGGCCCCTTCCCGGGGGGGTCACAAGTTTGTATTTAATGGAACAAAGAAGGAAATCTTTAAAATTCTTCTTCTCTGAAACTAGAAGGTGTAGAGCTTTGATATTTGGTATGTAGCATCTTAGAATTCTTCTTCTCTGAAACTAGAAGGTGTAGAGCTTTGATATTTGGTATGTAGCATCTCCTAGTTGACCTCTACCAAGATTGTTCATATGATGCCCCTGGGGTCAAAACTGGCCCTGCCCCGGGGGTCACAAGTTCGAAACATAGGAACAAAGAAGGAAAACTAAAAATAAAATTCTCTGAAACTAGAAGGTGTAGAGCTTTGATATGTAGCATCTTCTAGTGGACTTCTACCAAGATTGTTCATATGATGGCCCTGGGGTGAAAACTGGCCCATTCCCGGAGGTCACAAGTTTGAAACTTGGGAACAAAGAAGGAAAACTTTAAAAATCTTCTTCTCTGAAACTAAATGGTGCAGAGCTGTGATTTTTAGTATGTAGCATCTACTAGTTGACCTCTACCAAGTTTGCTCATATGATGTACCTGGGGTCAAAACTGGCCCAGCCCGGGGAGTCACAAGTTTGAAACATAGGAACAAAGAAGTAAAACTTTACTATTTTTCTTCTCTGAAACTAGGACGTGCAGAGCTTTGATATTTGATATGTGGCATCTCCTAGAGAACCTCTACCAAGATTGTTCATGTGATGCCCCTGGGGTCAAAACTGGTCTCGCCCCAGGGGTCACAAGTTTGAAACTTAGGAACAAAGAAGGAAAACTTTAAATTTCTATTCTCTGAAACTAGAAGGCGTAGAGCTTTGATATTTGGTATATGGCATCTCTTAGTGGACTTCTACAAAGTTTCCTCATGCTATGCCCCTTGGGCCAAAAATTTGCCCTGCCCCAGGGATCACAAATTCGAAACATAGGAACAAAGAAGGAAAACTTTAAAATTCTACTTCTCTGAAACTAGAAGACGTAGAGCTTTGATATTTTGTAAGTAGCATTTCCTAGTGGACCTCTACCAAGTTTTTCCTTAGGATGCCCCTGGGGTCAAAACTGGTCCTGCCCAGGGGTCACAAGTTTCATTTTACAGCTTGGTACTCAGGTGAACGATATAGGACCATCATGGTCCTCTTGTTCAAATATTTCCCTTTTAAAACCCTGTGTATAGCTTCTACACCATTGGTTGTATTGATCATCTGAGCTATGTATGAATCTCGATAGAATCTTACCCATCTCTGGAAAAATTACAAAACACATGTAGTTATGTAAGCCTTTCATTACATATTCTCCAACATTTGGAATAGTTTTTTTTAGGGAATTTCATGCATGATCAAGTGATCTTTTTTGAAATTTAACTTGCAGTGATTTTTTACTGCAATTAACAAGCGGTTTTGTTCTCATTACAATTAACAAGAGGATCATCACAGTTATACTCCTACATTTGTCGAAGGTCACTTGATCATCCAGTATGACTAATATTTCTTAGCCATTAGGTTTTAAATATCCTTGGCAATTAGGTTTTAAAGAATTAACTACATTAAGAAGAAATCCAAACAGAAAAGGTCACATGCACAACTACACATCACAGAAATTCATTGTGGCAAGTTTGAACCTATATGGAATGAAAATGTATGAGTAGTTACAAGTAGTTACGCCTACAAGAAATGTGCAATGTTTCCAATCAATGGCAGGTAATTTATTAATCATTGCCTGTATTTGGATGTATAAGGTTCCTTGGACAAGTAAACACCATGGAAAATCATTCTAGCAATTATGAACTTTCTCGGATTGAAATTGTAGGAAATGTACGAGTAGTTGCACACACAAGAATTTGCTAACTAATGGACGGACGGACTAACAGACAGACTAACTGACAGACCACCAAGGCCATAACATAACACCACAATTCGGACATATCAACAAATGAATAACTAAAGTAGACTGTTACTTTTTCCTATTTTCTTTATATGTTGATGATCAGCATTAAGATAAAATTCAATATTATGCATTTGTTCAAAAGGTTTCAGGTAATCAGATCTTGAATGCAATTCAATAACACATCATTGGGTTGTTACACAGGAACTATGCCATCACAATTTCAGTAAATATTTTACCGCTTTGTTGGAAATCCATGTCCTATTCACCCAATTTCAGAGTTTTTCATTGGTTTTGAAGACATCATAATTTGTAAGTTCAGTATTCCCGCTTTGAAACCTTTGTCAGGGAAGCCTTTATTAATAGACAGCATGTAGTATCTGTCTTTTTTGACCTTGAAAGCGCTTACGATACAACCTGGAAATACGGAATTCTGAAAGATTTGCATGACTTTGGTCTTCGAGGCTGTCTTCCCCTTTTTATTTCAGCCTTCTTGGATGAACGTCTTTTCCGCGTCCGAGTTGATAATACTGTCTCGGGAGCACGTGAACAGGAGATGGGTGTACCCCAAGGATATATTCTCTCTGTTACACTTTTCAGTGTAAAAATAAACAGTATAGTTAAAGCTATCTGTCCTGGTGTAGACTGTTCCCTCTATGTTGATGACTTTGTTATATGCTTCAGATCTCGAAATATGAATACTATTGAGAGACAACTTCAGCAGTATCTCAACAAATTGCAAACATGGTCTGACAAAAATGGCTTCAAATTTTCAAAGTCCAAAACTAAGTGCATGCACCTCTGTAATCTACGGGGTGTTCATCCAGATCCTGAACTTTATTTGGACAAAACTAAAATTGAAGTCGTTTCTGAGTTTAAATTTCTTGGAGTCATCTTTGACAGAAATCTTTTCTTCCTTCCTCACATCACTGCACTTAAAAAGAAGTGCAAGAAGGCTCTTAATCTTCTTAAGGTTGTGGCTCATTCTGAATGGAGAGCAGACTGTAAAGTCCTCTTGCGGCTTTATCGGTCTTTAGTTCGTTTCAAGTTGGACAATGGATCTGCTGTATACGGATTGGCCCATAAATCTTATCTGAAAATTCTCAATTCTATACACCACGAAGGTCTGCGTCTCGTGCTTGGAGCTTTCAGAACTTCTCCCGTGAATAGTCTCTATGTTGAGGCTAATGAACCTTCCCTTTCTTACAGGAGAGTAAAACTCTCAATTCAATATATTTTTAAACTTAAGTCGAATCGTTTTAATCCAATTCATAACGTTGTCTTTAAACCTGAAATAAATGTCTTTTTGAAAGGAAACCAAATGTAATTCCTCCATTTGGTATCAGCATGGAATCCATTGTGGATAACCTTGGCATAGACACTGAGTCTATTGCGGACTATAAAATCTCTGAAATCCCTCCATGGACACTAAACAGTGCAGAATTCAGATTTGACCTTGCATCTGACAAAAAGTCTGTCGCGGATAGAACTGTGTTTCATGCTAGATACAACGAGATAAAGGAGCATTATTTTTCCTTCAAACCCATCTATACAGATGGATCTAAAGAAGGAAATTCTGTAGCATCTGCCGCTGTTTATGGACTAAGGAGCTTAAAATGCCGCTTTCCATACAACTCCTCTATCTTCTCTGCCAAAGTTAAAGCAATTGATCTTGCCCTTTATCTAGCTGAAAGTTCTAATCCCAACCGTTTTATTATCTTTTCAGACTCTTTGTCAACATTACAGGCACTTTCAGATCAACGACTTGAGAATCCCTTAACCTGTAGTTTACTTGAAAGGATCTCACAAATTTCTTCTAAGAATAGATTGGTGTTCTGCTGGCTTCCAAGCCATGTAGGCATCAAAGGCAATGAAAATGCCGATAGGTCTGCCAAATCTGCACTTAACCTTCCCATTTCAGATTTTAAAGTTCCACACACTGATTTTAAATCCTCCATTTTAACACATATCCAATCTTCTTGGCAATCCTAGTGGGATGCTGATGTTTTTAATTAATTGCATTCAATTAAACCATCCCTTGGTGAATGGTACCCCTTTAACAGGTCTGTTCGTCGAGAAGAAGTGATAATTGCACGACTACGAATTGGCCATTCACGCATCACACATTCCTGGCTCTTGACCAGAGATGATGCCCCTGTTCGTTCGAAATATTTCAACGTCGATAGTTTGAAAGATCTTTTTGATTCTGTCAGCGTTGAATCTATTATCGCTTTCATAAAGGAGATTGGCATTTACAATAAACTGTGATAATTACTATTGAAGTTCTTACCTATCTTTTTACAACATTCTTAATCCCTCAATATTCAGTTTACATCTCCTTAATGGGAGGATTAGCCCTCTTGGGGACATCTTATCTCATTGGAGACAGGATCTCTTTAATGGGAGTATTTGATCCCATTGGAGGCTCCAATCTTTACCAATTTAACCTCATTTCCAAAGAAAAGCAATATTATTAGTCTTACCTTTTAATAAAAAACTTTGGAGTAGGCAAACCTTTTTATCACATTCTTATCATTTATAACTTTGAGTATATAGGGATTGCCCTGTAACTCTGTAATGTCCTTTATGCATATGAATATATCACATATAATACTTCTTAAATCAATTCTTTTATTATCATTAGTGTATTCAAACTTTGTTCGATTTAAACAACTCCACTTTCATCATCTTGTAACACAGATATGCGCGCTTAATGACCAAAGTTGTCCATGCCCCATAAAACAACATTCATTCATTCATTCACTATCATTTATAACTTTGAGTATATAGGGATTGCCCTTTAACTCTGTAATGTCCTTTATGCATGTGAATATATCACATATAATACTTCTTAAATCAATTCTTTTATTATCATTAGTGAATTCAAACTTTATTCGATTTAAACAACTCCACTTTCATCATCTTTTTACACAGATATGCGCGCTAAATGACCAAAGTTGTCGCTGCGCCATAAAACAACAATCATTCATTCATTGTGGCATAATTATTGTGACTCAAAAATTAAAAATTGGTTTTGGAAGGGTGGAAAACGTTGTGGAAAAAGGAAAAAATGCTGGTTACCAGCATTTTCTCCTTTCCCAACATCGTTTTCAAAAGGCTTCTCTCCAAGGGTTGTTAAAAGTCGGGATTGTGTGGTAAAGAGTTAAAGAGGCAATTTAACGAAATCGGATGGTACTCTCAGTTGTATGTGCGGTTAGATTACCGGTATAATGTTATAAATGGTATCGATTAATTAAAGGTTTCTTTCTATTTTATATACCTGTGACCAGATTCAAAAATTTAAATATTTTGGTCTAAGATTTTTCACAACAAAGATGGCGGACAAAAGGTATAATTATTGAGAACTACTTTATACTTTGATACAACGCATAAGGTGTATGTCCTCGTTTTCACTTCATTTTACCCGAGGCAGTCGGAATTCAGACATAGCCTAAGAAACAACCAACGGAAAAATGAAAAGAATAACCGACTTTTTCACACGCCCAAATGAGAGTGAAGAGGCAGGACCATCAAACACTGGAAAAAATAGCAAAAGTAATACCATCACAAACTTTATGTGGTCGAAGCCTGATTAATCTGGCGATGTATCAAAGGTCCCAACGACAAAGAAAAAAAAACAAAAAAATTTTAAGGTGTTTGACTTTGGCACAGCTCCGCAAAAATGGACCAACTTGAAAGGAAGGAGAATCTTTATTTCCTAAGGTATTTTTAAAAAGAGATGTTAAAGGCATGTATTTAGTCTATTATTGAAAGAATTACACTCCCCTACCTACTCCCCCTTGCTCAAGACGATTGGCCCCTGTTTAGAATTTCGGAAGGGGGGGGGGGGCAACTGGCCCCTTTTTTATCAAAGCTGGCTGAAACACTGCAACAACATTTTAGACTGGCCCTAATTGAAAATATTTGCAGACAATGAATACTGGTGGCCCGAATGTTGAAATTTGTTCTATCGGTAGGGTAGAAAACATTGTGGGAAAAAGACAAATTGCTGGTTATCAGCCTTTTCTCCTTTTCCCTTAATGTTTTCAAAAGCCTTCCTCCTCAGGATCATTAAAAGTCAGGAATGTGTGTTAAAGGCTTTAAAACTTGGAATTATAAAAAACAGGTTGATGTATTGCCGAAATTATTATTGCTGTGCATTGTAGATGTATATGTGAATATGCTTCTGTTTACCAGGTTACACCATGAGGAAAATACAGCCTGCCAAAAATTACGATGTGGAATCCTTCGCCAGAGCTATGAATGATGATTTTGCACCGAGAATGAAGAAATTGTTTGATCCGGAAACAGAGGCAGCTGTAGAAGCTCAAAAAACAGGTAGACACTTCTGGATTTTTTATTGAATAAATAATTGATTGAGCTGGTTTTGGTGCCATTATACACCAAATCTAGATATAATCAAGGGCCTCACACCCAACCATTACTACAATACATATTCATGTATATATATAAAAAAAAGATATTAATCATGATGATGACATGATATATGTATTGATTTCTTTCTCGATCTGCGCACCTTTCCAGTCAGTGTTTGCCTTATACAGTGCTAAGTGTTTGCCAAATACAGGTCTGACTATTGATCTACCAAATCCAAATTCCTGACAAATGCATTATATGCATGTTTTGATATAACATTTTCAATGTTATTGGCTGCAAAACAGGGTTCCCACGCTGTCGGGAAAACGGGAAAAAGTCGGGAATTTCGTAAAACCCGTTCCCGGTCTTGAAAAAGTCTTGAATTTTGTTATATCTATGAAAAGTCGGGAAAAACCCGGGAAAAGTACGAAACGTTTTGGCTATGAAACAAGAATTCAGGACCACATTAATCTGCGGTCTGCGTCCTCCATTTTTTGGATAAAGGTCCAATATTTTCTACAATAGATATATAGACCGAAGAAGGTGAATTTCCCTAATACATACGGTCTTTTAGTAGGTTCACTGGTCCCGGAATAGTTATTCTAACATTAAACAAACCGGGATCCAGCGTATTGATTTCGGAGAACTCGGTACTTATCCTAAAATACAATGCAGCTGTGCTTTGTATTTTCCGGGAGACGAGCTGAAGTGAATTGACGTGAAAATGAGTACAACAGTAAATATTACTGAACATTTAAATCCATAGGGGTCTAAAAGGTTAAAAGACTATATCTTTATGAAGCCACGTTATGATTGTAGTCGGAATGAGGTTGACGAGTGTCACGAGTCAGAGGAAACTGAAAGTAAGCGCTCGTCTGCAATCATGGATCAAAACACTTCTAGTATTAAATCTAACAAAGTTACGATTATTACTTTATTAGAATTTTCAGAAACTATAAAAGTAGGGATATTGCCCTTTGAAACGACCAATTTATTTATTCATGTATTTCAGGTCATGAAAACTGAACTATTAAAGTGAAAGTAAAACATGGTACTTTTGAATTAGGTTTTAGTTTGATTGACTGAAGAGGGAAAAGAACCTCTATTTGAAGGCTTACAACAAAACTGTCGTGCACTATGATAGTAAATGATATGCAAATACTTGATTCTGTGTCTTAAATCATAAAGAAAACAATACCCAATATTAGAAAAAACAATACATTTTTAGCTCACCTGAGCACAAAGTGCTCAAGGTGAGCTTTTGTGATCGCCCTATGTCTGTCGTGCATCGCCCACAATTTCTTAACATCTTCTCCTAAACCACTAGGCCAGTCGTGATGAAACTTGGCAGGGATGTCCCTTATTTGAATCTCTACCAAAGGTATTCCACCCATAACTCTGGTTGCCATGGCAACCAAAGAAAAAAAGAGCAAAGTCTTTGAAAATCTTCTCTGAAACTAGAAGGCATAGAGCTGTGATAATTGGTATGTAGTATCTCCTAGTGGACTTCTACAAAGATTATTCATATAATGCCCCTGGGGGTCAAAACTGGCCCTACCGCGGGGTCACAAGTTTGAACATGGGAATAATAAAAGAAAACTTTGAAAAATCTATTCTCTGAAACACAAAGTTGTAGAGCTTTGATATTTAGCATGCAATATCTGTTACTGGACCTCTACCAAGATTGCTCATATGATGCCCCCGGGCTTCAAACTGGTCCCACCCCAGGGGTCACAAATTTGAAACATTGGAACAAAGACGGAAAACTTTTTTTTTCTCTGAAACTGGAAGTCCTAGAGCTTTGATATTTTGTATGTACTATCTTCTAGACGACCTCTACCAAGTTTGTTCATATGATGCCCCTGGGGTTCAAACTGGCCCAGCCCTGGTGGTCACAAGTTTGAGCATGGGAACAAAGAAGGAAAACTTTAAAATTCTTCTGCACTGAAACAAGATGGAATTTATATACATGTGTTCCTTATGATAGTTTGACACTAACAATATTTTACATTTTTTCATTAAATGTCATGTCATGGAAAAAGGGGGCTTGGTGTATATTTCTACTGTGGGCCAATATCTCTTTCATTACAGGACAAAATGTAAAGTTCATCTTGTTAAGCCACAGAAAATAGTTATTTGATTTTATTTCATGAAACAACATGTTATCAAAAAAAGGGGACTAAATGTATAATTTCATTACGGACCAATTACAGTCAGTTGGCCCATCCATCCACGTTGACGGTTATCTTCTAAAGTCCTTGGCATACATGTCTTTTGTGTCTTAACAATGAGTGAGTGATGTTTTTTAATCTGTCATTCGACCACCATTTTGACCAGTAAATGAATGCCTTGCCTCCGAAAGTTAATTCTATCCCTTACTATACAATCCTGACTTTCAATGACCTTGAAGAAGAAGGGTTGTGAAAGCATTTTGGGAAAAGAAGAAAATGCTTTTTGCACAGTTACATACCCTGTGAGAATTATTTGGCCTTGAACTTTGATATTTGGTATTTATCTTCTCTGTAGACCTTTACTGCTTTGTACTCAGGTGAGTGATATAGGACCATCATGGTCCTATTGTTCCCAATTTGCCTGGTTATGTAGTCTTATAAGGATCTATACTATTTGCCTTCAAACTCTTCATTACTAGTAGGAACTGTAAGAGAACAGCATGGATCCTTATTAAACTGCCTGTATGGATAGGCTGGTCTGAATCTATATTCGGTCATTTGTAGTTTTGTAACTGGACTAGTAAAGAAATGAAATAACTATCATGCTGTGAGAATGTTCTTTAAATCTCAATTTTTCATTAAAACAAGGAATGTATGTAAGAAAGTAACTTTCAAAAGGTTTTGCAGTTCCAGTTCTTCTATCGCAAAAAACCTTGAATTTTGAAAAAAAATCCTGGAAAAAGTCTGGAAAAAGTCTGGAATTTTGCAAGCAGAAAGTTGTGGGAACCCTGGCAAAAAAACCCTTAGCCATACAATGCAGAATTTTAACAACCCCCATGGAAGGAGCCTTTGAAAACATTTAGGAAAAAGGGGAAAATACTTGTAAACATCATTTCTCCTTCTTCCCACAATGTTTTCTACACTTTGACAGACAAATTTTCTGTTTTTGAGTTGCATTTAATATGTTGGCTGCAAATGCTTTCAATTTGGACAAGACTAAAATTTTGTCTTATAGTTAAGAGCTAATTAGGCCTGTCCTTTAAAGCATTACCAAATCTAAAGCATTTGAAGACGACAAAATAAAAGTGATGGAAAATTTGAAATTTGTTTTGTGAAGGGTAGAAAACATTGATGGAAAAGGAGAAAATGCTGGTTACCATGTTTTCTAAAGCATTCTGTCTCAGGGGCATGAAAAGTAGGGATTGTGTGGTAATGGATTATAGTACTCAGTGTATAGTATCGTTACTAGAGAGCTAGGTTTAATGCCTCACCAAATAGACAGTTAACAATTTTTTTGGCAATCCATGGCCTTAGATTTTTTTACTAACAATAGCTTTAGAGGTATTGGGGCTGGTCTTTGTTTCAGGAGGTAATGCCTCATTCCTGTACCAGGCAATCTAGAGTTTAAAAAAAAAAACAGGGGATAACAGATTTAGAAAACAATGTGGGAATAGGATATATGCCTGGTAACCAGTATTTTCTTCTTTTCCCCCAGTGTTTTCAATCCTTTTGAAAACCCATCTCATCATTTTTGACACATTTATGATTTCGTCTGTAAATGCCTCCATATGAGCTAGTCCAAAATTTTGTCATCTGGAAAAAATAAGCAGAATAGATTTGTCTTTCTTGATGACAGGCATATACATAGGCTACAGATGTCCTGAGTTTAAACATGACTGTCAGAGAGTGAATAACATGTCTAAATGTTTCTGTGGCCATCTTCTTGGGGAACATGACAAGTACACAGGTACGCATTTCTAACTCTTTCCTACACAATGCTGTGTTCAGCCCTTTATCACATGTTCCCAACTTTTAATGACCTTGGGAAACCAGCATTGTATCCTTTCCCCACTATGTTTTATCCCATCAAAGAATAATTTGCAGCATTTTCACCTCATTGAAATTGTCAACTGCAGATGCTTTCAGTTAACTAACCTTAAAGAAGAAACTGTTTAGAGACATAGCAGGAAAAAGAGAACAGGAAAAAGAGAAAGTAGTAGGAACTTGCATTTTCTAAAATATCAATAGTGTTGTACATGTATAATCTTTTAATGTCAAATATCATTGTTTTAGCCACATCTGTTGTCTGCAGGGGCTGTACTTTTTGAAATAACAAACAGTTATTTTTTTCTGAGAAAGGTTTGTAGTCATTTCAACTGTTTACCAAGGGACAAATTTTTGGACAGGACCAAATTCAAAGCATCTGCAGATGACAAACCAAATCTTAGTAATATGATGGTTTCTGACTTTGATAAGGTTGAAAATATTGTGGGAAAAGGAGAAAATTCTGTTTACCAGCATTTTCTCTTTTTCCCTCAATGTTTTCTGTAGCTTCTTTCTTACGTTCGTTAAAAGGGTCGGGATATTGTAGTAAAGAGTTGACAGAATTTACCAGCATTTA
Source organism: Tridacna crocea (assembly GCA_943736015.1). NCBI lineage: Eukaryota > Metazoa > Mollusca > Bivalvia > Cardiida > Cardiidae > Tridacna > Tridacna crocea. The sequence goes on along the minus strand of OX031066.1, from coordinate 3,001,384 downwards.
CTCTTTTCCCCCCAATGTTTTCTGTAGCTTCATTCTTAGGTTCGTTAAAGGGGTCAGGATATTGTAGTAAAGAGTTGATAGAATTTAATAATCTCTCACTTCCAAACACTGTTTTCACACAATGGATATGTAGGAAAGCAAACGGTGGTTTGGAAAGCAAAATGTGCATAGTACGGAAAACAGATACTACAGGAAAGCTTGGATAGGTGCACTGACAGCAAAGATGATACTGGAATAATAGTTTTAAAAATGAAAAAAAGAATAAGATGGCTGAATGCAGGTTTCCAAACTATCCAGAGATGAAGATCCCTACCAGATAGAGAGTATGGAGTTGGTAGATCCAATGAGAGTCTTATTGGTGCCTGATATGGTGCGGATTTGAGTGTGTGAGAATCTTAGTTTAAGTGGTTGGCTATGGGAGTGTCTTTGTTTGGGCATATGTCCCTAAAGCATTCCTTAGTCCTAATATTGAACTTTTGTAGAGTTTCACCAAGTATATTTGAGACATTTGTAGCATGTTAAGGGATAGACAATGGTCTGGGTTGTACAGTGTCATTTGCAATGGGGAAAAATCTCAGGAAGAGTTACAATCATAAGTGGCCAGAAGCTGAGTATCACTTGTTTGATTGAGGAGTTTTCCTTGTCAAATGATAAAACTACTGGTAGAACTTCAATTCATCCCTTGAGCAAGTCTTTGGTAACAACATGCATCATACTATCAAGATAGTTTGTTCTGCTATGGTAGCATAGTGTTGAGATTTAATGTACTTGGACACAATCTTTTTGGTTTCTCTGTAAAACAGTAATCCTGTGGCATTGATCTCAAGAGTGTGAGAGTGTGTCTAATGGGGGGGGAGGGGGCTGGCAATATAGTTGCTGCAAGAAAGGGAGGTAAGGGCGAGATTGCTCATATTGGAACTGATGCTAGACACACTCCTGGTATGTGGGGGAATTAATTACTCAATTGAGGTGGTGAGCATGGTCTCTGCTAAAGGAAGACAAAGTAGAAAATACCGGCTGGAAAGAGACCAGACAGGCTGTGCCTTTTGCTTGACTGGACTCTGGTGAAATGCTATCAGCACTGTTTGTGGGGTCGGGTCCCAATGCCAAGTAAGGCAGCAAGTCTCCTGGAGGAGTCAAGCTATTAGCCTTGCTAATCTGTGGAGACATGTTTCTGGGCATGTGAGTATCTGTGACATTATTAGACCTGTGAGACGTGCTAGTGTCTTTGTTGCGTCAGGGTATGTCACCAGGGAGCATGTCTTCAGGAGGAGACATGCTTTGGTCTTTGTGGTCTTCTTGGAGTTGTGTATTGCACTGAGCTTACTATCCCTCGCCAGTTTTGTTCTCTAGTTAGAACTCTTCAGAGGTGTAACAAAACTACGGTAGGATTAGCTTCTTTTGTAGTTGATGGATAGAGTTTTAGCAGTTATATATATGTTAAGTGGTGCCAGTTGGTGCCGATGGTTCTATAAATAACTCCACATGAGAGACAGTGCCGATCGGTGCCTGTCAGGGCCATTTCCAGCCAAGTGGTGCTGGTTGATGCCTGTAAAAGCTGAATTTGGCTGTTATGTAATTTGTGAAGCATTAATGTGGAGCTACAATGTGGGAGACTATATCAGCCATGGATGAGTGACAATGGAGAAATATAAATTATATCAGTGATTATTGAGAAAATTTATATTTGCATAAAGTAATCAAAGCACGGTTTATGGTATTTACTGCATGTGTGCATTATCCGACGCAGGTTGTTATGTGCAGGTGACGTTGCCAAGAAGAAATGACGTTCATAGGCGTATAAGACTAGATTTGTCTAGGAGAAGCATTTCTTTACCATTCCAGAAGATGGGAGTATTCAGTTGTCCAATGTCAACATCAGTTTTTAACATCACATCCCAGATAGTCGGGAAACACAAAAGGATAACAAGAATAAGATGGCCGAATGCAGGTTTCCCTGCTATCCAGAGATGAAGATTCCTACCAGATAAAGAGTATGAAGTTGGTAGAACCAATGAGGTTCTTGTGGGTGCCAGAGATGGGGCTCTCGGCAGACTCAGGGTCACAGCAGATTTGAGTACTGGTATGTGAGAATCTTAATTGAAGTGGTTGGCTGCAGGAATGTTATCATTTAGGCGTATGTCCCTGACGTGTTCCCTATTCCTAATTTTGAACTTATGTAGAGTTTCTCCACGTATATTAGATGCATATGTTCATGTTAAAGGATACTCCCTACTCTCTATCTGGTAGGGATCTAATGATGTCACAGATACTCATATAACCAGACACATGTCTCCACAGATTAGCAAGGCTAATAGCTTGTCTCCTCCAGGAGACTTGCTTCCTTGCTTTGCATCCAAACCTGACCTCACCTAAACTACTGATAGTATGTCACCACTGTCCAGTCGAGCAACAGGCACAGCCCATCTGGTCTCTTTCCAGCCAATGTTTTCTACTGTGTCTTCCTTTTGCAGAGACCATTGGTCATGCTTACTCACACCATAGTTGAGTAATCCCACACATACCAATGGTGTGTCTAACACAAGCTTAAATATGAGCAATCTCACCCTTACATCCCTCTCCAGCAACACCTACACTGTGCTGAGGCAACCTAAGCAACGTAGATCAACCTAGATACAGGGGATGCCCACCCTTAAGATAAGACACATGCTTGAGATCAATGCCACAGCATTACCTTTGTACAGAGAAACCAGAAAGATCCTGTACAGGTACATTAAATCTCAACATCAAGTTGATACTTCTTAGCTTGGATCCAGAGGACTCTAACTGAAGCTCGAATTTAAAATTCATGACCCGGAACTCCAAACACAATGGAACTGGATCCTGATTGAATCAGCGCTGTACTGGTGGAATCACTACCACTATACTACCAAAGCATCATTGTTACTGTCCCTGATATTTTCCCCATTGCATTTTAAGAGGACACTCTAATGTTGTCTATCCCTTAACATGCAACAAATGCCTCAAATATACATGGAAAAGTCTACATTAATTCAAAATTAGGACTAAGGAACGCATCAGGGACATAATTCTAAATAAAAACACTCGCATAGCCAACCACTTTAACTAACATTCTCACACCCTCAAATATGCACTTACCCCAAGTCTGCTAAGAGCGCCTTTTTTAGGCACCAATGAGAATCTCTCTGGATCTACCAACTCTATAATCTCTATCTGGTAGGGATCTTCATTTCTGAATAGCAGGGAAACCTGCATTCAACCATCTTATTCTTGTTATTCTTTTCTGATTCCCGACTATCTGGGATGTGATGTTAAAACTGATGTTGACAGTGAGATGATGAAGAATACCTTCAAGTAGACATATAGCGCCAGGAACGTCATTTCTGTCAACGATGTTGGCAACATCACCTGCACATAACAACCAACGTCGGATAATGCACACATGCAGTAAACACCATAAACTGTGCTTTGATCACTTTATGCAAATATAAGTTTTCTCAATAAATACTGATATAATTTATATAATTTCTCAATTGTCACTCATCCATGGCTGATGTAGTCTCTCTCATTATAGCTCCACATAAAAACTCCACAAGTTACATAAAAGCCAAATTCAGCTTTTACAGGCATCAACCGGCACCACTTGGCTGGAAATAGCCAAGTCTGACACCGATAAGCACTATCTCTCATGAACAGAAACACCGGCACCAACCAGCACCACTTGCTATATATGTAACAGCCATAGCTCTATCCACCAATTACCAACGAAGATAATCATAGTTTTGTTACACCTCTGAAGAGTTCTAACTAGAGAACAAAACTGGTGAGGGATAGTATGCTCAATACAATAAACAACTCCAAGAAGACCACAAAGACCAAAGCATGTCTCTTCCTGAAGACATGCTCCCTGGTGACACTAGCATGTCTCCCAGGTCTAATGATGTCACAGATACTCACATGCCCCAAAACATGTCTCCACAGATTAGCAAAATTAGCAAGGCTAATAGCTTGACTCCTCCAGGAGACTTGCTTCCTTGCTTGGCATCCAAACCAGACCCCACAAACAGTCCTGATAGCATGTAACCAGAGTCCAGTCAAGCAACAGGCACAGCCCATCTGGTCTCTTACCAACCAATATTTTCTATGTAGTTTTATGAAATTGTACCCCGATACAAACAAGCATTTGCCTATACTTTTTTGTTTTTTTTTTACTCTGAAGAGGTAACTTTGAATTATCTCATTTAATTTCGTGTACTTCACATTAGGTAAAAGTGTGTTGGTGCCATGCAAACAAATGGGCTGTAAATGTAAAGGGTATGCATGGATCCCATCAAGACCGGAGGATGTCGGAGAGTTCTGGATGCAGCGAAGAAGAGATTTTGACCCCAGTACATGGAGAGCTAAATGTAGATGTAAGCACACCCATGAAGAACATGATCCGACAGGCATGAGAAGGTGTAAAAAAGGTTTGTACACTGAAGATATAATTAACCAGCTTTCTAAACTTAACCTACTGCCAAATGACAAAATGTTAGACTTGACTAAATTAAAAGCATTTGCAAATGTTGAATAACTGTTGTTCAAATGATGGTTTCTGTGTTTGATAAAATAGAAAACATTGTTTTCAATGCTTTCTCTTTTTGCGTTATCAAAACTTGTGATTTTACAGTAAAGGGTTGTTTCTTGTCTATAATTCTTAGTCTGACAGTTTGATTGGCTGAAACAGAATGTCTTAACCAGTCAGAAATTTGAATTAGAATTAGTTGCTGAATATACGCTTGGAATTGGAATATAGGAAGATTGATTGATGATACACTCATGAAAGTTTTTTGGTATGTTTCAAGACTAGGCAAGGGATTTGCTGAAACAGAATGTTAACTCCGAATTCTCAGTCTAGCCATGCACTGCCAGTGTAGCTCAGTCTGACTTTTGACCTGCTGGTTGTATGTTCAATACCTAGTTGAGACAAACTTTCCTTGTGTAGAATATTTGCCTCTCACCTCTGATGCATGTGAGAAAAGTAGTCATTGACTTAATAATACTGGTGTGAGAAAGCTGGAAAGCACATGTGTATCTGCTTTTAGCACAGTGAGATGACCTAATCAGTTCAAATAGTGTTAAACATCAATATAAACATATAGACAGTCTTGCCATCTTATTTACTGAGACAGAATGTTACTTCTGAATTGTAAGACAAGTTTCAGATAGGCTGAACCAGATTTAGATCTGTTGTTGAAGGTTAGTACAGTAAAGTGCAACCTACAAGAGCTCCAAATTGAGGGAGTAATTTTGATTTCAAAATTGAAAATACTAATTATTCTCCACTAAATTCTTTGTTGTGGGTGCTCATTAGAATCATCTTGATGAAACCATTCTAATAAGCACCCACAGCATAGGGTTTCGAAAAGAAAAAATTAGATTTGGAAAACCATCACTCCCTCTTATCTGGAGCTCTGACCCACACTTTTGTTGTTGTAAATTCATATTCAGTAAATTTTTAGGAATCAAGCCTGAAGCCCTAAGCCTTATTGAATTTTGTACCAGTTAGATAAGTGTGGTGCCCGTGGTTGTGAGGAAGAGTGTTGGCCTCCTAACCATGAGTTTGATACCCGGGATTAGGTGTTAACTTCAGGATTTTTCACTGGCCCATACATTTGGCGCTAGTACTGGTGTAGTTACCAGGAAGTAGAATCGAGAGAGATTTGTATAAGTTTTAAGAACTTGTTTCTCAATTGATGTAAAATAAATATGTTTCAAATGCTACTAGTTGCTACCTTTGGTATTTCTGTTCATTTTTCTAAAATATGACGTCAATAAAGGTCACTGAGTTACCTTTATTTTATGGATTGAATTGTATCGTTACTGACATCATTGTTTATAAATCTCAAAATTTTATGAACAATTATGTCTTGCATTCGCAAAAAGTGAAGGTCAAGATAGGACTTATAGAACATGCTGTCTTATCTTTGATCGGTTTTGTCTGTTACTTTGAGTATGGACACTGATGTCTGCTTCCTTGAGATCTTTACTAGTCTCTGGCGGTGGATAAAGCCACAGGTTCACCCCATTCATTACAGGATTGGATCCCGAAATCTTTATGTGAGAGGCTGATGATGTACCTCTACACACCTCTGTTTGGTTAAAAATGAGCCATGCAAAAGGAACTTAATATGTCTCCGTTGAAGTGATTGGAATATTTATGTCAGACTTCTTTATATTTCTCTTTTGTAATAGGCAAGGATACATTGTTTTATGAATGCATCTTTACTCATTTTCATCCAGTTTTGTGTCCAATTCTATCTCTATTTTATGTGTCCAATTCTATCTCTATTTTATGAAATTATAGTCATTCATATGCTTTAATGCCAAATGTTGCCCCTGAGGTTGCAAGATTGCAAAGAATACAACAGATGGAAAAAAAATTCATTCAGTTGCAGGAAGCCATATACATACCAGTTACAGTTCCCAATTTAAATTGAAGACAAATCCCTACAGCTTCTCTACGCCATACACCTTATATTTTTAGCTCTACTGCCTTTCAGCCAGCAGAGCTCATGTCATGGCGTGGTGTCCGTCGTCTGTCTGTCTGTCTGTTAGTTTTTTCCTTATTTACTCGTTAAAGTCTACATTTGTTGCCAGATTTTCATGACACTTCCACAATTTGTTTATCTTATCAATAGCCTCAAACCTATTGATTTTGAGAAAAATCCAACCAATAGTATGGGAAAAGTAGCCTTTTCAAGTTGAAAATATCAAATTCATGTTTACGCGATAAAGTCTGCATTTGTTGACCAATTTTCGTGAAACTTGCACAGTTTGTTTATCTCATCAAAAGCTTCAACCCTATTGATTTTGAAAAAAAAAAATCCAACAATTTGTATGGGAAAAGTAGCCAATTCAAGTTGAAAATTTCTAATTCATTTTTAAGCGATAAAGTCTGTCTTTTTTGTCAGATTTTCATGAAAATTTATCTTATCAGTAGCTTCAACGGCTGGACAGATTTTGAAATAATTTCACAGAGTTGTTCCTTGGGTGACCGTTTTCAAAAATTGTTTGTGAAATTTTGATCTGTCAAGAAACATGGCTCTGGTGAATGGGGGCTACTTGCAATATGCAGAAATGAAGAAATTCTTGAAAATTCTTCTTCTCTAAAAGGAATGGTCAGATTTTAAAATAATTTCACAGAGATGTTTCTTGGGTGACCGTTTTCAAAACTTGTTTGCGAAATTTTGATCTGTCAAGAAACATGGCTCTGCTGAATGGGGGCTACTTACACTATACAGAAAAGAAGAAGTTCTTGAAAAATTCGGAGTTTAAAGGTGAAATGTCTTGTAAATCATGCTTGGTCCATTTTTGACCCCCCCTCCCCCAAATTGAAGAAATTACCCTCAACTAATGAGGAAGGGAGTCACAATGACCCTTAATTTTTAAAGCCGAGGGAAAACCCTGCATTGTGATAGTTATTCTCATTTAAGAAGGTTTATTTCATTTATTCACAGTTAAAAAATTAAATATCAATGCTGTTACAGGCTGTGGATGTGGACATTTTATTTCAAACTTTCTCTGCGCTGCTTGTGACAAACATTGGGAGGACCATGAAACCTTCTTTGAGACAGAACAGATGAGAGTTGAGAATGGTTTGCCTGTGGGTATGTAGCTTTTGTTATTTATTGTTTATCACATAAAACCTCCTCTAGTATTGTATTACAGGTGGGTATTTAGGTTTTTTACATCACACCAAATTAAAAAATATATATATCAATGAAATTTATATGAAAAAAAAAAACAATACAAATCGTCATTAATTATGAATCATAAAATTACGAAAAACATTTTTTTTTTTTATGTTCCCTTAAAAGGCTATGTGGCCTCTTAAGCTATTTTTAGATTTTCCAGCCAAAAATAAAAAAAAGTATTGTGACAATGTTATGTGGCTTGCATGTGACTAATGACGCTTAAATTCCTTAACAAACATGCAATTATTTTCCATAATATCTTCTTTTGACGCCATGTTTGAAGCTTCGTCTGTATATTTCTGGTATGTAAATGAACCAGTTGCTTATGTAAAAATAGACCATGTTTCCTATCGGTGTCGACCTGGGCTGTAGTAAATCTCAAATTTCTCTTGTTGTAGGATGGTTTTCGACCACTGCAGTTTTACGAATGAAAATTAATGAATGAATAGCGTTTTAAGGCCTGTCGACAACTAAGGTCATATTAGGAGCACTTACATAGTAAACAATAATGCAAGGTGAAAATAACATAACAACATAAGACAAACATATAATGAGGAATGGACGAAACACAAAATGATGCCCCTTTTGTCGCCTTTTACAACATGCATGCTGTCATGTTTGTTCCGCCAGATGAAATGGCAGATGTGACAATCAGGGGACTGCAGTGGTTTATTCTTATACCCCCGATTAAACCACACGGGGTCCCACAGGCCAATTGATTCCCATTCCAAACCCCATTTACATTGAGAAAAAAATATAGGATTTGGAATAAGAACTACCCAGGCTGCTGCAGTCCTACGAGTTACGAGGAAAGCAGCTGTTTGTCTCTAATTTTAGTCGCCTTCTACGACATGCCATAGAGAAAGACCGAGGTCCTATTCTATACAGTGAAACCCCCTGGACCCCACGGGGAGAATGAGTGTATAAGGATGAATTTTTTGTTTTGTTTTGTTTTGTTTTTTTGTTTTTTTTATAAATTTTCGTCACAAACTCTACAGGGCCACCTTTAAACCCACAACTTATTTTTGATAATAGACTTGTATATTATGTTTTTCTTTGGTCCCGGTTCTGATCAGTTTCAATCATAAGCCTATGAAGCCAGAGAAACCAATCACAGCTTGTGCTAGAAATTGTACTGGTATGCAGTTTTGGGGAAAGAATGATGTCACTGTTTCTAATACATATACGCATGGAAAGTTTTTGAATTTCATGTTTGATAAAAACCTGAAACAAGAGCAGTTAAAGTCTCCAAAAATCAGTATTATAGCAGAAATAGGTGGACTTAACCCCTCTATTAACTATTTAAGGCCAAACATGATAATGTGGGGTATTTTTCTGTCGTCTGTTTTGTGTGATAATTAGAATATCAAATTCATGTTTATGTATTATCACTATCAAACTGGTGGACTTACATGTATTTGACGCTCACCAGGGCTCAGCTCATATAATTTTAGTCAACTTTTTTGATAAAAATTATAATACATAAACACTCGTGTAAGATCCTCTATTTAATGCATCACCCGGTAATTAGGATCACCCGGTGTCCGTGTGCGTCAACAATTCTTTAAACATCAACTCCTCCTAAACAGTTGGGCCAATTTGGACCAAACTTGGCAGGAATATTCCTTTTGAGGTATTCTTTTAAATTTGTTCACAGAATTTGATTCCATCAAAAACTCTGGTTGCCACTGCAACCAAATGGAATTTTCTAGGAAATTATTTAAAAAAAAATTCTTCTCCTCTAAAACCGCTCGACAGATTTTGAAATAACTTTCACAGAGATGATCCTTGGATGACCCTTTTCAAAAAATGGCTCACGTGAATAGGGGCTACTTGCAATATACAGAAATGAAGGAATTCTTAAAAATTCTTCTCTGAAACCGTTGGTCAGATTTTGAAATAATTTCACAGAGATGTTCCTTGTGTGACTCTTCTTAAAAGTTCTTCTCTGAAAAGGCTGATCAAAATTTGAAATAACTTCACAGAAATGTTCTTTGGATGACCCTTTTCAAAAATTGTGAAATTTTGATCTGTTAAGAACCATGGCTTTGGTGAACGGGGGCTACTTGCACTGTGCGGAAATGAAGAAATTATTAGAAATTCGTCTTCTCTGAAATCGTTTGTCAGATTTTGAAATAATTTCACAGAAACGTTCCTTGGATGACCCTTTTCAAAATTTATTCGCGAAATTTTGATCTGTCAATAAACATGGCTCTGATGAATGGGGGCTACTTGCACTATATGGCCATGAAGAAATTCTTTAAAATTCTTCTACTCTGAAACGGCTGATCAGATTTTGAAATAATTTCACAGAAATGTGTCTTTGCTGACCCTTTTCAAAAAATGCTCGAGAAATTTTGATCTATCAAGAAACATGGCACTGATCGCTGTGGGCTATTTACACTTTACAGTCATAAAGAAATTTTTAAAAAATATTTTTCAGGTGATTGAGACAGGGCAATCTTGGTCCTCTTGTTTATAAATTTTCTACATGTCAGAGGACCTTTCTACCTCACGATACAGTCTATTGTTTGACAGATAGAATGATAGAAAAGGATGTGGGAAAAGGAGAGAATGTTGGTTTCCTACTTTTTCTGTGAAATCAGCATTTTCTCCACATTTTTTTTTTTTTTTTTCAAAACCTTTTTCTTGTGGTTCATTATAGGAGGATTGTTTTGTAAAGGATTCAACCCTGCTCCAAACATCTTGAGTTTTTACATCCGAGAGAAGGAAGTCTTTTGACAACATTGACGGAAAAGCATTTTCTCCGTTTTCCCATTACGCTTTCTATCCTTCCCAACACAAATTTCAATTTTTGAGTTTCAGTTAGTTTTTTATCTGCAAATACTTTCAATTTGGACAAGTCTGAAATAATGGCATTTTGTATATAGAATTCAATATATAGAAATACTGTCAGTTCCAGAAATCTGTAGTTCTGGTTGACTTTGACAGGAAATGAAAGTTGGTCAGAAACACAGTCCCCTTCCTCAGATGTCGAATTATATTTGAAATGGTTTGCGAAATACATGAAGTTGTTTTTGTTTTGTTTTTTTAGAAAGATTGGAAAGAATCTTCACTTTTAGAGAATCTTCATTTTTAAGACAGAAAATAGAAGAGTAAGTTGTAGGTCAGAGGTTATAGTGCATGCTGTAACGAATCCAAACGATACTCTACCTCTACTCATTAATTTCTTTTCTTATATGATTTATTTCAATAGGAGAGATGTACTTGCCATTTGCTGAGATGCCACATTTACGAAATATAGCCCTAACAGGGGATGAGAATGATGACTCAAGATACCAGGCTTTGGTTCAGGGAGAGGGATCTATTCCAAAACGTAAACAAATCACAAGTGGTAATGATGTACCTTTTCCAGCTGGAGGAGCAAGTAAAAGTGGCTTCAAACCAGTCTATGACTGAATATCTGTGATAGAGGGTAGTGCCAACAGACTGATTGTTTTATAGGTTTTTTGTTAAGTTTTCATCAGCTTTATATATATCAGGAAAAAAAATGGAATTTTTTCCATATAATAGGCATTTGCCAAGAAAAAGTAGACATTCTGATAAGTTTTACTTTGTCTTTTAGCTGACAGAGAATAGTATTTTAAAAGGAGAAAATGCTAGCTTTCAGTATCTCTCTTAGTCCCAGAAGGTTTATAAAATATTTCTTCTACAAAGTCATATATTTATAAAGATGAAACTATTTTTTATAAGGCTTAGCATGCTTTCGCTATTACAGAAACTTTTTGTAGCTAGAGATCTTTCATAAGCTATACATGTACATCCTTTACATTTAAACTCTCAGAAAAATAGAGGCAGAATTAGGGCTATCAAAAATGATATTAAGATATTGTTAGCAAATCAAGTTGCAAATTGATAACTGTCTCTCGACTCATGATAAGCCAGATACTAGTAAGTGTGTGCATGTACATGTTATCTTTAGAATCCAACATAAATGTATGATATACATGTACTTTGTATGTATCACAGTATATTAAGGAGTAAATTTGTTAGTAGCACTTTATCTGTCTTCCGGCTACTTCTGAAAAAGATTTAAACGAGCATACAGCAAGTCTTAAAAGGGGCTCCATTGATCTATTATATAACTGAATCACCGAGAATTCCAAACATAAATTTATGGTCTTAATTGATGGATTTCAAGTATTTTACTTCTACTGCTATTGGACAAAAGGTTTTTCATGTTACTTAATCTTTTGAATTAGCAATTTAAAGCACTGATAGGACCATCCAGTGAAGAATAATATGCTTCTTTTTAATATTGTGCTCTTGCTTTCTAGTGTGACAAGTACATTTATTCATGTATGGAGGGCAGTAAAACTACTGCTACATTTCAAGAGGATAATACCTTGCAGTTAAACTTGAGCATCACCTGATCTGTTAACATTTCGTTCATTTTACAGCAGACCACTCTTAAAAATATTTTGCAAAAGAAAAAAGTAACATCATCAGTATCTTCGGTTTCAACATTTCTCATTATTTATTTTATATTTATATATTAAAACGTAAAAAAAAAATCAAGTTTTCCCATTTAAAGTAAATATTTCAAAAGCCGTCTATTCCAATTTGATATGTTAATGTTAAGGAGAGTAAATTTAAGTGCTCAGTAACTTATATTTTGATAAAATCTTATTCTTCCTTATCATTCTACCACGAATGACATAAACATCTGAATAAGTATTTTTATTAGCTCACCTTAGCACAAAGTGGTATAGGTGCTATTGTGCTCGCCCTATGTCCGTCATCCATCAACAATTTCTTTAAACGTCTTCTCCTCCTAAACCACTGGGCCAATCTTCGTGAAACTTGACAGGAATGTTCCTTGGGTAAAGCTCTACCAAAATTGTTCAAAGAATCGAATTCCACCCATAACTCTGGTTGCCATGGCAACAAAAAGGAAAAAACAAAACTGGAAGGTGTAGAGCTTTGATGTTTGATTGCCCCATGTCCGCCATCTGTCGCCCATCAATAATTTCTTTAAACATTTTCTCCTATCCCACTGGGCCAATCTTGATGAAACTTGGCAAGGATGATTCTTGGGTGAAGCTTTACCAGAGTTGCTTAAAGAATTGAATTTCATTTATAAGCTATAGTGTAAGGTGAGCGTTCCAGGGCTAATGGCCCTCTTGTTTTGTATTAACTCCAATTTAAGAAAAAAATGTTGTTAAAAAAGAGCAAAATACTAAAACAATATTGTTATAATGATAAATGAATTGCTGTTCAATTTGATCCATAGTTCTAATATTTATAGATTTATTATATATCTGATCTGTGATATTTTCTGCTTTTCGGTTTTGGTTGTGTAATTATATTTTCTGTGTTATACTTTTACTGCTGTTTGTATTATTTATATAAAGTTGTGCAATAGTAGCCTCTTGAGTCTTCTTCACTGACTCTTATGTAACTGTAAAGCATGTCACAATATGCGCTTGAATTTTGACAAGCTGTGTTCTCTTGTATAATCTCTAATGTAAGGTGTTCAACCTGCAGTTTATGACCCCGGTTTTTGGTCAGTGCTTGATACACGTTCCACACATGATGAGGTTGTTGATTTTATCATCTTTATGAGTATGGTAATTACTTCATAACTTTTGGTAGTTTATCGAGAAATAAGGTAGGAATATCTTGGATATTTTGTTCTTTTATGATGAAAGATCGGAATTTATTTCATCTCGTGGAGATCATTGGTAATATTTTCATGCGTGGCACAGCCACGCCTGAAAATATTAGTGATGATATTCACGAGATGAAATAAATTTCTATCTTTTACAAAAAACAAAAACAAAAAAAAATCCTCTTCATTACGTGCTTTTAACCCTTTCTGGGGGAACTTAATCAAAATCCAGTACATTTCTATTTGGTTATGCCGCCTGGCGTACCCGCTCTTCATAGCAACGCATTGCAATATTGCATTAAGCGCGAGAAATGCAAAGTAAATTGCATCATATACCATGCATATTTTACTAAGGTAACTTGTGCGTGGGAACTTTTGTTTCTGCCTTAATTTGAAGAGTTGAAGATTTAAAAAAAAAGTTATTTTTATTGTTAGTAACCATGAAATATCAAAAAACATTTCACCGATTTTCCTCGATAACCTACCAGAAAGTTTGAAATAAATAGAGGATATTTGTTTTTTTCGGTGAAAGATCGAAATTTATTTCATCTCGTGAACACCATCGATAATATTTTCACGAGTGGCTGTGCCACTCGTGAAAATATTACCGATGGTGTCCACTATATTCTACTTATTTTATGCTTTTATCCCTTTCTGGGAGGAGCTTTGTCAAAATTCAGTACAGTTCTTTTCCCTTATTTCCGGTGGCGTACCCCTCCCGCATAGCAACGTTACGTCAAGCGCGAGAAATGTAAGGTATATGACGTCATATTTCCCATCTGGTTGTTAGGCACGCGCAATTTACCTAGGCAACAAGAACGTGAAAATCGGTATTTTCACTGGTGGTACCAGTGTAAGATCGAAAAATATTTTCACTGCTATTTCTCGATATCCTAACGGAAAGTTTGAAATAATGTCTGATAATTCATGGTTCTGACCAGTCATTAATACTGATTTTTATTTACTCTTTAATTTAATGGCAGAAACATTAGTTACCAAATGGAAATATAACTTAATTTACTACGCATATCTCGCACTGTATGTAATATTGTAATTCTTTGTTGTGCGGAGAGGATACACCAAAGGGAATTATGGGAAAAAAACTGTACTGAATTGTGATCTAAGTCCTCAGTTCGATGAGGTTAGACCATAGGCCTCTGAAACTCCATTGGTCTGTAAAGGGATAAAGAAATTTTCATTATCGGACACCGTTACCATAAATAGCACACTGGGGATTCCCTCTCTATTGTATATAATAAGACGAGGTGTCAGTGCAGGCTAATCCAAAACGACACTTTCCATTTTTGTGTTTTTTTTTGTTTTGAGCAAGCCCATTGTAGCACAAAATCTAATGTAATTGTAAAGTGATGTCTCGGATTAGACTGCGGACTGCACTGACCGATTTGAGACTACACTTTACGCAAATGTCCAAAAGTCCGTTTTCGCATGGTGCAGACCATTTGTCCTTATGATTTTTAGAGCGGCTGTTTTGAATGAAAAGGTCAAGGTATTGTCATAGTCTTGTCATTGTCATCGTCTGCGTCATCATACAAAAACTTTAACATTTTAGAAAACTTTGACATATTAGGATATCTCTGTCATAAATGAAGATATATTACTCACACTTTGATAGGTATCACTTACATATTTCTGTATAGATTTATATATTACAACACTTTTGCAGAAACTCTTTACCATAATGTAAAATTCTAGATTTCTCCAAGTTGAAAGCATTTGCTGACCAAAAACTATATGCAATATGCACTACGCTGTCTGTCATGTATCCAGCATTTTCTCCTTTTCCATTAGTGTTTTCCAAAGGCTTCTTTCTCAGTGTCTTTAACAGTGGGCATTATGAAGTAAAGGCTTAAAGATCTATTTCCAGTGGTCATTTTACTGATCTTTGTAGCAAGGTAACATATTGTAAAACCATACATAATTCATATAGATTTAGGGTGAATCTGTTAGGGTGATTCCTAGCAAATTTTGACTAGTACATTTAATTTAAAGTTGTATTTACTTTTCTTTATTAAAAAAAAAAATCTACACAACAAGGGTATGTAGTCAAAGTTTTTCGACGCAGTTATCCCTTTACCAGTCCTGACTTTTAACGTCCCCGAGAAAGAAGCCTTTTGAAAAAAAATGTAGGAAAAGGAGAAAATGATTTTCTCCTTTTCCCACAATGTTTTTTACCTTTCCCAATACGAATTTCGAATTTTTAGTCACTTTTATTTTGTCGTCTAAATGCTTTCAGTTTGGACCAGTCTAAAAATTATCTTGTGGTAAAGAGTTATGCACCTTTTTTGACTGAATTTTTCACTGAATAATAAGCAACTTCAGCTGGGGTTTGGTAATGCATGTTGTGCATTTGTTTTTTCTTACTAAAGGAAATCCTTACTTCTCATATCCCCCTCTCCTTCTTTCTTTCCTTTTCTTTCCTGCCTTCTTCCTTCCTTCCTTCCTTCCTTCCTTCCTTCCTTTGATTTTTCATTCTGTTATATTTTTCCCGTTTTCATTTTTTTGTTTTTGTTTATTCTGTATATTTGACAAATAACAAATTGAGGAAATCACAGAAGCCTGCCTAAACCAATTTAATGGTGTTGATCATTTATAATACATAACAAAACAGCTTCAACGACAACAAAAACAAAGGATGAAAACAATATAATATTGATAACAAAAATTGAAAATAGCAAAACAACACAACATCAATTGAAAGCAAGCTATAACAACAAATATAAAATTGATAACAAATATTGCAAATTTTAACAAAAGGGTAAAATTTGGATTTGGAAAAGGAGGACTGAGGTATCGAGAGAGAAGTACAAACAGACGACAGTGTGACTCTACCAATCAACATTTTAGACTTGTCCAAACTGAAAGTATCTTCAGACAAAATTAACCCTTAGGCTCCTAAGCGCGACTCAAGGACTATTGCGCGAACAGTGTAGGTTAAGATCAGACTACACACAATGTGCAGCCTGATCTATGCTCCACACTGTCCGTTGAGGAGATATCTTACCGCCCCAAAAGACCTTTGGAATAGCAAAATTTAGGTTCCTGCAAATGGCTTGGAATTTTCATTTAACTTTTTAATTAGGATAAGGGTTAAATATAATTCAAATATTGGAATCCATAGTTGAAAGAATGGAAAACAATTTTGGAAAGGAGCTATGTTAGTTACTAGCATTATCTCCGTCTCCAAAAATGTATTCAAAATACTGTAGTCTTCTCTCTCCTCGTCGTTAAAATATAGATGTAATCAAGCTAGTAAAAGAATTTACAATAACTTATTAACCCTTTCCCAAATGACAAATTTTAGACTTTTCGAAACTGAAAGAGTCTGAAGACGACAATTTCAAAATTGATAAAATATGGCAAAAAGTTCTCCCAATGGGTAGAAAACACTGTGGGAAAAGGAGAAATTGCTCGTTTTGTTAAAAATTGATTCTACACAACAAAGGTATGTAGTCAAAGTTTTTCGACGCAGTTATCCCTTTACCAGTCCTGACTTTTAACGTCCCCGAGAAAGAAGCCTTTTGAAAAAAAATGTTGGAAAAGGAAAAAATGATTTTCTCCTTTTCCCACAATGTTTTTTACCTTTCCCAATACAAATTTCGAATTTTTAGTCACTTTTAATTTGTCGTCTAAATGCTTTCAGTTTGGACCAGTCTAAAAATTGTTATGTGGTAAAGAGTTATGCACCTTTTTTGACTGAATTTTTCACTGAATAATAAGCAACTTCAGCTGGGGTTTGGTAATGCATGTTGTGCATTTGTTTTTTCTTACTAAAGGAAATCCTTACTTCTCATATCCCTCCCCCTCTCCTTTCTTTCTTTCTTTCTTTCGAATTTTTCATTCTTTTATATTTTTCCCTTTTTCGCCTTTTCGTTATATTTAACAAATAACAAATTGAGGAAATCACAGAAGTCTGCCTAAACCAATTTAATGGTGTTGATCATTTATAATACATAACAAAACAGCTTCAACGACAACAAAAACAAAGGATGAAAACAATATAATATTGATAACAAAAATTGAAAATAGCAAAACAACACAACATCAATTGAAAGCAAGCTATAACAACAAATATAAAATTGATAACAAATATTGCAAATTTTAACAAAAGGGTAAAATTTGGATTTGGAAAAGGAGGACTGAGGTATCGAGAGAGAAGTACAAACAGACGACAGTGTGACTCTACCAATCGACATTTTAGACTTGTCCAAACTGAAAGTATCTCCAGACAAAATCAACCCTTAGGCTGCTAAGTGCGACTCAAGGACTATTGCACGAACAGTGTAGGTTAAGATCAGACTACACACAATGTGCAGCCTGATCTATGCTCCACACTGTCCGTTGAGGAGATATCTTACCGCCCCAAAAGACCTTTGGAATAGCAAAATTTAGGTTCTTGCAAATGGCTTGGAATTTTCATTTAACTTTTTAATTAGGATAAGGGTTAAATATAATTCAAATATTGGAATCCATAGTTGAAAGAATGGAAAACAATTTTGGAAAGGAGCTATGTTAGTTACTAGCATTATCTCCGTCTCCAAAAATGTATTCAAAATACAGTAGTCTTCTCTCTCCTCGTCGTTAAAATGTAGATGTAATCAAGCTATTAAAGTAATTTACAATAACTTATTAACCCTTTCCCAAATGACAAATTTTAGACTTTTCGAAACTGAAAGAGTCTGAAGACGACAATTTCAAAATTGATAAAAAATGGAAAAAAGTTCTCCCAATGGGTAGAAAACACTGTGGGAAAAGGAGAAATTGCTCGTTTTCTTAAAAATTCATTCTACACAACAAGGGTATGTAGTCAAAGTTTTTCGACGCAGTTATCCCTTTACCAGTCCTGACTTTTAAAGTCCCCGAGAAAGAAGCCTTTTGAAAAAAAATGTAGGAAAAGGAGAAAATGATTTTTTTCCTTTTCCCACAATGTTTTTTTACCTTTCCCAATACAAATTTCGAATTTTTAGTCACTTTTAATTTGTCGTCTAAATGCTTTCAGTTTGGACCAGTCTAAAAATTATCTTGTGGTAAAGAGTTATGCACCTTTTTTGACTGAATTTTTCACTGAATAATAAGCAACTTCAGCTGGGGTTTGGTAATGCATGTTGTGCATTTGTTTTTTCTTACTAAAGGAAATCCTTACTTCTCATATCCCTCCCCCTCTCCTTTCTTTCTTTCTTTCTTTCGAATTTTTCATTCTTTTATATTTTTCCCTTTTTCGCCTTTTCGTTATATTTAACAAATAACAAATTGAGGAAATCACAGAAGCCTGCCTAAACCAATTTAATGGTGTTGATCATTTATAATACATAACAAAACAGCTTCAACGACAACAAAAACAAAGGATGAAAACAATATAATATTGATAACAAAAATTGAAAATAGCAAAACAACACAACATCAATTGAAAGCAAGCTATAACAACAAATATAAAATTGATAACAAATATTGCAAATTTTAACAAAAGGGTAAAATTTGGATTTGGAAAAGGAGGACTGAGGTATCGAGAGAGAAGTATAAACATACGACAGTGTGACTCTACCAATCGACATTTTAGACTTGTCCAAACTGAAAGTATCTTCAGACAAAATCAACCCTTAGGCTGCTAAGTGCGACTCAAGGACTTTTGCACGAACAGTGTAGGTTAAGATCAGACTACACACAATGTGCAGCCTGATCTATGCTCCACACTGTCCGTTGAGGAGATATCTTACCGCCCCAAAAGACCTTTGGAATAGCAAAATTTAGGTTCTTGCAAATGGCTTGGAATTTTCATTTAACTTTTTAATTAGGATAAGGGTTAAATATAATTCAAATATTGGAATCCATAGTTGAAAGAATGGAAAACAATTTTGGAAAGGAGCTATGTTAGTTACTAGCATTATCTCCGTCTCCAAAAATGTATTCAAAATACAGTAGTCTTCTCTCTCCTCGTCGTTAAAATGTAGATGTAATCAAGCTATTAAAGTAATTTACAATAACTTATTAACCCTTTCCCAAATGACAAATTTTAGACTTTTCGAAACTGAAAGAGTCTGAAGACGACAATTTCAAAATTGATAAAATATGGCAAAAAGTTCTCCCAATGGGTAGAAAACATTGTGGGAAAAGGAGAAATTGCTCGTTATGAGCATTTTCTGTTAAAAATTGATTCTACACAACAAGGGTATGTAGTCAAAGTTTTTCGTCGCAGTTATCCTTTTACCAGTCCTGACTTTTAAAGTCCCCGAGAAAGAAGCCTTTTGAAAAAAAATGTAGGAAAAGGAGAAAATGATTTTCTCCTTTTCCCACAATGTTTTTTACCTTTCCCAATACAAATTTCGAATTTTTAGTCACTATTTATTTGTCGTCTAAATGCTTTCAGTTTGGACCAGTCTAAAAATTGTCTTGTGGTAAAGAGTTATGCACCTTTTTTGACTGAATTTTTTCACTGAATGATAAGCAACTTCAGCTGGGGTTTGGTAATGCATGCTGTGCATTTGTTTTTTCTTACTAAAGGAAATCTTTTCTTCCCGTATCCCTCCCCCTCTCCTTTCTTTCTTTCTTTCTTCCGAATTTTTCATTCTTTTATATTTTTCCCTTTTTCCCTTTTTTTTTTTTTTTGGTTTATCCTGTATATTTGACAACAAATTGAGGAAATCACAGAAGCCTGCCTTAACCAATTTAATGGTGTTGATCATTTATAATACATAACAAAACAGGTTCAACGACAACAAAAACAAAGGATGAAAACAATATAATATTGATAACAAAAATTGAAAATAGCAAAACAACAACAAATTAAACCGAGCTATAACAACAAATATAAAATTGATAACAAATATTGCAAATTTTAACGAAAGGGTAAAATTTTGATTTGGAAAAGGAGGACTGCGGTATCGAGAGAGAAGTATCAGCAGACGACAGTGTGACTCTACTAATCGACATTTTAGACTTGTCCAAACTGAAAGTATCTGCAGACAAAATTAACCATTAAGCTGCTCAGCGCGACTCAAGGACTATTGCGTGAACAGTGTAGGTTAAGATCAGACTACACACAATGTGCAGCCTGATCTATGCTCCACACTGTCCGTTGAGGAGATATCTTACCGCCCCAAAAGACCTTTGGAATAGCAAAATTTAGGTTCCTGCAAATGGCTTGGAATTTTCATTTAACTTTTTAATTAGGATAAGGGTTAAATATAATTCAAATATTGGAATCCATAGTTGAAAGAATGGAAAACAATTTTGGAAAGGAGCTATGTTATTTACTAGCATTATCTCCGTCTCCAAAAATGTATTCAAAATACTGTAGTCTTCTCTCTCCTCGTCGTTAAAATGTGGATGTGTGGTATAGGCTTAACAAACTATTAAAGTAATTTACCATGACTTATTAACCCTTTCCCAAACGACAAATTTTAGACTCTTCGAAACTGAAAGAGTTGCAGACGACAATTTCAAATTTGATAAAAAATGGCAGAAAGTTCTTCAAAGGGGTAGAAAACACTGTGACAAAACGTCTCAAATGGAGGTGTGGATCAAGATTAACATCAAGATTATGCGCCAAGCTGCACGTTTTAGCACGTATTACCAAGGTTTCAATGATGTTTCCATTGACGTCAGTTTTCATTTAATTAGGCCCACAGAAGGGAATTTCTACGTCAGTTTTTTAAACAAAAAAGGTAAGATTCGCTTAACAAACGTTGGAATGATAAAACCTTGCAGTATAATAAATTCGTTGTACGGTCCAGGTGGTACAGGACTTAGAAACTTGTTCACGCCTGTGGCGATTCATGTCGCCGTTTCGTGAACAAGCCGTGAACAAATTTCAAAGTCCGTACAACTAATAATACATACAAATTTCCAAGACCGTACAACTAATAATACATATATATGCACACATACATGTACATGTATATTAGTAAATAAAGACGAACTCGGGTCACATCTCATCGAGAAAGGATGCTTCTGTGACACGTAGATAGGACTAAATTGCTCAATAGTCTATCTTGCGTAGAAAAAGCGACTGAAGGCATTCCCTGACAACGTAATGCAGTTTGTCTTAATATGGCTGGAAATTAATGGTACCATGAGAGCAAATTTCTTCCTCTAGCTTGGAACTTTTTCCTTTCAATGTTTTCACTGAACTTCTTCCTCAAGATTGAGAAGGCAGGGTATGATGGGTTAAAAGTTTAATTCGCAAAGAAAAGTCCTCAGTTGTCATAAACGATTCTGAAGAAGAACACTTCCAAGGCCATGGATTGAAACGGGGGAAAAAAGATCTGGTCAATAATATTTTTCTTTTTTTCCCACAATGTCTGTCACAATGTGAAAGGCAAATTCCTTTTCAGCCATAATGATTGACCATACGCAAATGTTTGCAATATGGAGAAGTAAAAAAAACTGTTAAAGGGAGATAACTCAGATTTTGGTAATATTGATATTCAAATTTCCTATTCTTTTTTTTAACTATTTCCTTTTATGATATGACCTTCAACACTGAAAAGGAACAGTCCGACATTTGCATAAAGTGTCGTCTCGGATTACCCTGCGCAATCCGCGCAGGCTAATCCGAGGCGGCACTTCAAGACTGTAGTCGATTTGGTCTTGCAGTAGACTTGCATAGAACAGAAAATTCCATGGGAACGGAAAGTGTGGTCTAGGATTAGTCTGAGTGGAATGCGCAGTCTGATCTTGGACGACACTTTACGCAAACACACGGATGCCTCTTTTAGTGTGTTGCAGCTCGCATTATGAAGTAATGATTATAAAACTGATGTATGCTAACTGCATTTGAATTAGCGATGTACGACAAAAAAAAAGTACTGACTATGAAAAAGGGGCATTCGAACATTTGCGGAAAGTGCCGTCTCGGATCACCCTGCGCAGTCCGCGCAGGCTGATCCGAGACGGCACCTTACGACTACCTAAGTTTTGTCGTACAGTAGACATGCACAAAACAGAAAATTACATAAAAACGGAAAGTGCCGTCTCGGATCAGCCTGCGCGGACTGCGCAGGCTGATCCGAGACGACACTTTACGCAAATGTCCGAATGCCCCTCTTTGCGTGTTGCAGGCCATATAAGAAACGATCCAGTAGTAAAAGGTAATCTTTACCTGATTTCCAACAGAGAGGCAACACATAAATCTAGCTGCTACTGCATAATTCTACTGATATTAGAAAATACATGGCTGTTTTGCTGTTGCAAATTGATTTAGTAGCTTTAAGAAAGTACCTGTATAAACTGTACTCTAAGTGTAACATAATGGCGTAAAATTAAAATAATATTATTTAAAGGAAGTGCAACCTGGCACGGTGGGTTAACAAAGTTGGATTTAATAATCCGAAGGTTATGGGATATTGTGGTTAGTTTAAGTCGCGATATAACCGGATTAGGCTTGAAGGCGACGTGAAAGACCAAAACAATGCACACGTACATTGTATTACCGTCGTTTTCGTCTAGAACTGCTCCGTCGTCCTCTGAGAGGTCTCCCATTCTGTCGTGAATATTCAGTATAAAGAGGATGATTCCGGTCATAGAATCTGTCCCTCGGACGGTCTGGTCTTCGATCCCTCGGCCGCTGCTGTAGTTCATGGCGTTGTCGGTAGCGCACTGTTCTTTTAGCCCTGGGGTAGTTTTTCCGAAAGCGCTCATCGTAAACGTTATTTTGAGGTTCATCTTTCAAATCGCCGTCATCAGACTCTTCTGTTGGATAATCACGCTCTAAGTCATCATTACGGTGTTCATCTGCATGTAAGGATTCCTTTTCCCCGGTTGATGCGCTGTCAGAGACGTTATCGTTTAAATTCGGATTCTTACCGTTCATTAAGCTAACAGCTTCTTTCTGATAACACCTGAATTGCTCTTCATCTGTCATCGCTGATGAAAACAAAATATTTACTTTACAATTCGATATCAGATGAAGGAATGTCCCCCATCGATGTAAAAGCATGGCAATAAATTGAGTTACTAGAAGCGTTGCAAATATTCCCAAGAAAATGATTGACACTGGTTCATACTTTCCTGCAATATAATAGGATAAAATCTTCTCCTTGTTCAGTTGCAGTTGCAATAGTGCAACAGCAAACATTAAATTCGTCATAAAGAATGCAAAAACAATATTGTTTCTAAGAGTAGCAAGATCGCTTTTCATTTGTGCTTGGTGTTTCTGATCATTATCAAGCGGGTACAGGTACTTCCTTAGGATTTCGTTCCAAAACTTGGTTTCATCCTCGTCACACGGAAGGACCTCGCCTGTTTTAAATTCTCCCATGTACATCCATGCTTCACGATCGATTACTTCTTCAGTATCCTTCGTCTTAGTATGTATTTGGCTAGCGTCAGGTGCTGTATTGCCTTTCGTCTGCGCATTCCCTTTGTTAAATCTATCCTGGATTTCTATTGAAATTGATTGAATCAGATCCTCACAGCATGAGCCTTTAATCAGGTCTAATAGTTTAGACAAAAATGTCTTTTTTCGTTCTGGTTGAGTTACAGTGCTGCTTCCTTGGCTTGTTTCAACAGACTTTGGACCTTCTCTGGTACCCCAGGACACGTTGTTCAAATTACAGAAAAAGTAGACAGTGAGAAAGATAAAGGTGGACGGTACGGTGAAGTAATACAGAAGTCCATGAACAAGACAACCAATCTCCTTAGGATGCCAAAGCCCAGCAAAAGTAAAAATAACACAGAGACCAGCCAGAAATATCACGTTTGGCGACAAAAAATCGTCGTTAGCAATATTTAGAATAGTTCCCACTGTGACTATGATCATAACAAGTGTGTATATTGAACACAGCAAGGCGGCAACGTTCAACTGTGTATCATTCTTACACTTTAAACATACAATCATAAACAGAACAATGGGTGCCAAGGACAGATAAAACGAGTATGTCGCATCAAGGTTCAGAACTGATGAGTATGACCCAGCAATCACTAAGGTGACTGTGGCTGGGGCTAATAGGCTAGAGAGTAACATCACAAACTGATAGATCATGTACAATGTACTTATGTTGTCATTCCTTTTGACTGTGCTTCTCCAAGAGGACAAAAGGTCCATGATGTTAGCCATCGTGGAAGGAGCCCATCGACGTCTTTGTACGAAAAACTCTTTGAAGGTCTCTGGAGCATATGTGAGGGCGTCCGCACCAGCCTCATAGTCTATCTTATGTCCTCGCTGTAACAGTAGAGTACATAGCCAGCGGTCTTCACCTGTAACAAGAAACACTGCAGTGTTTGTCTCAGAAAAGTAAGGTTATTCCTAGTATTGAGACTGGAAAATAAAAGAATGGTTAAATAAGATCACCACAAGGTATGTGTTGTAGTATTTTACTACCAAACAACAACATTTTGGACATGTCCAACATGAATGAAGTTGCAGACGACAAATCGACAAATTGTATGTTACTCCAAACATGAAACTTAAGTCTTTTATGGGATAGAAAACATTGTAGGATATAGAGAAAATATTGGTTAGCGGTATTTTACCTTCTATCGCAATGGTTTCAAAAACTTTTCTTCTAAAAGTCGGTTTGGTCTGTGTCCAACATAGACAAAATATTGAATTGTGCTACGTTCAAAATGATTTCAAATAGTGTTATTCAAGTTGACATGGAATCGAAATTTCTGACTTTTGACCAAACTTCAGCACTAAAACAAGTATGACAACATGGCCTGCAACTCGCGAAAAGGGGCAGTCTGAAATTTGTGTAAAGTCTTCTTTCAGATCAGCCCCTGCAATCCGCGTAGGCTGATCCGAAACGACATTTTTCGTTCCTATGTAATTTTCTCTTTAGTGCATGTCTACTGTTGCACAAAATATATTGTAGCCGCAAAAAGTCGTCTAGGATTAGCCTGCGCAGACTGCGATGGCTGATATGAGACGACACCTTACGCAAATGTCCGAATGACCCTTTTCGCGTGTTGGAAGCCATGTACAATTGAACTATGCTGTGTGAGAGGTTAGTGAAGCATGAATCTTCAAAAAATACCGACCATACCCACTGTCATGGATCAAAATGTTTTGCTATTTGTAAATTTTCTGAATGTCCGAGGGCCATGCACAAAATTTATCAAAAACAAAAAGTTTCGACGAAGGTGAGCCACGCACGTGAGCCACGCATGTCAGCCTGCGCAGACTGGCCTGGATCGATGCATTTTGTAGATGGAGTTAGCTCCCCCTTTTATCAGAGAGCATACCTCAGTTATAAAAGATTTACCTTGCTCAAACTGGATATAATGCCGAGCTTCTGTGGGCTTTGTGGTGTATGTGTTCATGACATTGTCGTCCATCAGGGCGCTGGCTCGAAACAAGGAAAAACATCCTGGACAACATAATACACAGCCCAGAACGTGCTCGGCAGCTTTTTGCAACCAGTGGCCGATAGCATACTCGAACTGTTGATACCAAACCATTGGGCCTGACAAAAACAAAGATTATAGGGTTAATTTGTTCTACGCCACCTTCTTCGCTACGGAAAATACCCCGTTGATAAAGTTGTATCTTTCATATAAAACCATGCTTAGCGTCTAGATGACAAGCCACTAGAGATCGGGAGATAATCCGCGTGGCTATCAGTTCGACACATTTATTTACTTCTATTGAGAAACTAATTCTAAAAACGTATACTAATCTCTCTCTATTTTGCTTCCTGGGAACAACACCAGTACTCGCACCGAATTTGCGGGCCAATGCAAAATTGAAGAGTTAATAACCGCCCCTGGTACCGAAATTAGGACATTTCGGTTACGAGACCGGCGCTCTATCTCACAATCACAGACACGGTACATGGCTATCAATTCATGGGTTGTTAACTCGAACACTTACTCTGCATAGTATAGTTCCTGAGGACAGATAACTCAATACAATAGAATGATTCTGTTGCCAACAAAAATTGTCAACTTGAAAATCAGCCAGGGTCTTGGACAGAATCTAGATCCTAGGTTTAGGAAAGTATCTCAAGAGGACAAAGATCATAGACGCTCGATATTTGACTATCTTCAATCTCTATAACCTAACATATTAGACATAAAATAATTGGCCTGCAACACACAAAAAGAGACATTCGGATATTTGCGTAAAGTGACGTCTCGAATCAGCCTGTGCAGCCCGCGCTGGCTGATCTGAGAGGACACCTTAAAACTATATAAGATACTGTCCTACTGAAAACTTCTGCAAAATAGAAAAGTACAAAAGGGCGAAAAGTGTCGTTTCAGATTTGATTGCACGGACTGCGCACGCTGCTTTGAAATGACACTTTATGCAAATGTCCGAAAGTACCTTTCCGCATGTGGCAGGCCAATTATGCCACTGAAGGCGGATTGTCAATATCTAAATGCCTTTGGGGTAGACAGGTACACTAACCACCGTGGCTTATCCCATCACCACACAATTCCTACTTTTGACGCCCCTGAGACAGAAGGCTTTAAACGTTGTGGGAAAAGGAGAAAATGCTGGTAACCAGCATTTTCTCCTTTTTCCACAATGTTTTCTATCCTTCACAAAACAAATTTCAAATTTTCAGTCACTTTTATTTTGTCGTATGCAAATGCTTTGGACAAACCTAAAGTTTTGTCGGTTGATAATGAGTTAAGAGTGAAATGCTAATAGTTACTCTAACTTAAACAAAAAGCCTCTAACACAAATATAACATACCCGACCCTATCGGATGTATCCTTCCACATACCGCCCCTGTTTTAGGGTTTTTCTTCATTCTATCCAATAATAAGATGACGGCGTCTGGGTTGAAATCAACGTCTCCATCGAGAGTCAATAGAAACGTGTTCCTCATCTGTGTTTACAAAATGGAGGATACTGAATAATATCTCATTTCATTTTGCAACCTTTAAATACTGAAGAACATATTTTTACGTCCTTGCATAAAGCTTCCGAAATCATCATGGGATAGAAAATAATGAAACTCCATATATGGGTGTTTGTCGAAGACAATACCACAATGAGTTCAATTTTGAATTTTGAAGACCATGTATGTATTTATGCAAAGCCGAAGGAAATAAACCAAATTAAACTGAATTTTATTTTTCTCAGGCAAATGAGTTTTTCGGTGGCATTCAGGCATTTGATTGGAAATGGCATGTTGCTATACACTTGGTGAGGCCATCCATCGTAGAAATACTTTTTTTTTTATTGAAAATAGCTTCACTTGCTCATAGCCTTCTCGCGCAATGATACGAAATTCTTCTTACGATTGATTGGTCTTGGGCATTTTCGTTCCAAAACCAGTCCGTCCCATAGCTTGTTCATACAATGATTGCGCTCTACTCCATTTGATAGGGCGTGAACATTTATAGATCGAAATAATTGATTAGAATGTTGGAAATTTAATGTAAACAGCTGAAGATTTTTAAAAATCATAGTTTTCAGGTGAAAAATTAATTTTATTCGATATATTTACATGGTTTCTCTCTCGACCCATCATGCATCCTTCTGTCATGAGAAGTTACTCATGAGTCCTCCTTATTGTCAAAGGGAGACCATCAATACACAAATAATCCTAACTTTGTCAACAGTACTCTCCCTTCAACCACAAAGGGAATATTCATTGATAAGTTTGTTGACTTTCAAGCCAATATTTGAATAATATTTCTCTTTTTCTTTTAAATTATTGACACCACACAATGGCTTCCTTGACAAATACCTCTTCAACGTTATCAACGCTTTGATAATAAAAGATTTGACTGAATTTTTATGACTCGAGCCTTGGCAAGCGTCTAATACATATTGGTCAACTAACTTGATGTAACATGATAACACTTAGGCACATGTGTGAGATTCTGTTTTTATACATAAAACGAATTATACACAAGATAGCAAGACTAGATAGCTCCATGACATTTTCACCGAAAGTAGAATAAACAATTTCTAGGATGGAAGGGGAGAGTATGTGCAACTAATGGAGCAGTTGCAGTTGCTTTTAAAATGCTTTCGCTGCATTCCTACTTTTTATTATTAAATATAAAAAATCAGAATCTGTCCTTGCGTGTGCGCTTAAGTGGAAATGACGTCATTTTTCCGCGAAAGGGCGGAATACAAATTCCGGCATTTACCGTGCTTGAATTCTCAATCTTAACGCGCTTATGACTGAAATTGGTCAGAACCGGGAACCAAAAAATACACCTGTGTATTATCAAAAAAAAGACATGGGTTTTACGCACTGCCGGGGAAGGTTTCATGTGATAAATAGTGGATAATCAACAGGTGGTGTGTGGTATTAGAAATCCGTCACTAGAATTGGGTGTGATGCTGTTGAAAAAAAACGAGTCCGAAGCACGTTCTAAGCTTGATCTATGCCGTTCTGAAAAGTTAATGTTTTCACCTATAGAGAGGAAAGAATTTAAATACAATTTTCTAAACGTCTCACCTGCTCTTGGTATTCCTTTTTCAAGAAAGAAAACAACGACGCCCCGGCATTGGCAGGTCTCTTTAAAACATCATTTATTTTTTTCATCCCAAATGTTTTGAAACCAAGGAGATAGTAGAGATACAAAATCTGGAGAAAAAAAGAAACAATTGCAAACGAGAGGAAATGGGGAAAACGAAAAAAACAAGAGGGCCATTGGAACGCGCATCTTAGACAATAGCTTATGAGTGAAATTCAATTCTTTGAACAACTTTGGTAAAGCTTTACCCAAGGAACATCCCTGCCAAGTTTCATTTAGATTGGCCCAGTGGGTTAGGAGAAGAAAATGTTGAAAGAAACTGTTGACGGGCGACAGACACCGGACATAGGGCAATCAAATATCAAAGCTCTACACCTTCCAGTTTCAAAGAAGAACTTTAAATTTTCCTTTTTTGTCCTATCTTCGAACTTGTGGTCCCCGGGGCTGGGTCAGTTTTAACCAAAGCAGCATCCTTGGAACAAACTTGGTAGAGATCCACTCAAAGATGCTACATACCAAATATCAAAGCTCTACACCTTCCCTTTTAAGAGAAAAGAAATTTAAAAAATTCCTTCTTTGTTCCTATGTTCCAACCTGTGACCTCCAGGGCATAGCCAGTTTTAACGCCAGGGACATCATATGACCAAATTTGATAAAAGTTCAATAGAAGATTCTGCATACCAATTATCAAAACTCTGCACCTTCAAGTTTCAGAGAAGAAGATTTCTAAAGTTTTCCTTCTTTGTTGCTATGTTCGAACCTGTGACCCACGGGGCAGGGCCAGTTTTAACCCCAAGGACATAATATAAACAAACTTGGTGGAGGTCCTCTAGGAATTGCTACATGCCAAATATCATAGCTCTATGCCTTCTAGTTTTAGAGAAGAAGAATTCTAAAATTTTCCTTCTTTGTTCCTAATGTAACCTTCTGTTCTCCAGAAATAAAAGGGGTCAAAGGTAAGGGGTGGGTCGTATGTCCGGATTACAAATGAAAACAAGTTGGGCTGATCTCAATCAATACTTGTAATCTCTGTTAGACTCTGGCATACATGTCAAAGAACATCAACAGTACTAATCTGCATCAATCAAGCAAACGAACGACAATCTGAAATACATACATTGAACAAATATATTAGTCTTGACATCAAACTCTAAAAGGGATGTACATGTATGTTATAGATAATAAACTCTTTTTTATGACAAATACAAATGAACTTACCAATTTATGGAATCGAAAGTCTACACCACCAATCTCTATCAACTCTCACAATACAACCTCTCGAGTGCTCCTGTAAAACAATGTGAATGAGTTAAAATCATGCAATTTAGTAAAATAAGTAGGGATCCGAAACAGCTGATAACATTGGACGCGGAAACCAATGACAATACCGTGAACGGACTCTCAAACACCAAACATGACAAAACATTCAACGAACAGACGGACTGACGAGTACCAACAACAAAACAGAATGTATAAGACAAATACAAACCACAACAAACGTATAACTTAGGAGAAATTTTAAGTTTTCAGTCAGTCAGTGACCTTCTCGTGCAAACGTGAGTTTTCAACTGGCAAAGACAAAGGAAAAGGTCATGTGATCAAGAAAACCCGGGAACTTTTAAATCACAAGATTGACAGCTAAAACCCGGTAACCATCATCCGGTTACACACTCCCCCTCTCTAAGAAATGACGTCCCGTCATTGTCAAATCAGTCCTCTGTGTCTATTGTAAGTCAGATCCTACCTAACCTACTCTACGCTGAAAAAAAACAATACATCAACGGTTAAAAAATCACATCAAAAAAATAAAACAATCATATTCAAAGTAAGTAGCAAATACAATGCTATGACATACAAATAATTCAAATTACCACAATTTCCAAATGCGTCAATAACATTTTGAACAAAAACCATTTACCATATCTTACAAAACCTTGACTTTATCAGGAATGCAGTTTCTCCTCCTCCTCAAACTGAAATGCGCCCTCGCATTGTGTCATTCGGCTTCATCACCGTCTCTTCACCTGGAATGAGAAAAGAGAAAACGATTAAGAAACATTGTGATAAGTTGAATAAAGCTAAAATCATTTCATGATCGCTGCAATCAGTCTATGTGCAGTATCAGAGTCTACATTATTCAGAACATCTGATCTCATCAGCTTGCCTAGCGCATGAATTTTATTATCTATTGGCCGTGGACTCATCATTTTGCTAACGAAATCACCAAATCTGTCAGGTGGTTTCTTTGGCCTTGTAGAGCGTCTAGGGGCTGGAATTGGTATACTTTTATCTTCTTGTTGGGTCTTCGTTTTCTTGTCTTCCTCTGAAGTATTTTCTTCATCTGTCTCACTGGTCACCTGTTTCGTCACTTCCTGTTGAGTAAGTTCTTCCTTCTCAACTGAACTTTCATCAATTTCGTCTTCATCCTGTACCTCTGATTCTTCTAGGTCTTCTGTTTTCTCTGCAACTTCTTCACCGTTCTCTTCTTCTTCAGTCAGAAATATCTTCTGAACTGTATCATCTGTCTTTACATATTTTGAACTGGAGATGGAGTTATGGGCGTCCCCATGCAGGAAT
Source organism: Tridacna crocea (assembly GCA_943736015.1). Taxonomy (NCBI): domain Eukaryota; kingdom Metazoa; phylum Mollusca; class Bivalvia; order Cardiida; family Cardiidae; genus Tridacna; species Tridacna crocea. The sequence continues at coordinate 2,970,058 of OX031066.1, read as the reverse complement.
GTACTTATTACATTTCCATCATCTTCATCTTCAGATTCCTTTTCTTCCATGACGTCATGGTCTTTAGTTTCTTCTGGTCTCCATTCTTCCTTACTAATTTCATCTGTGTCGATTTCTTCTGCTGTTTCTTGCCCTTCAATCTTTAAAAGAAGGTTTCTGTGTAGGGTTCTTGTAGTTCCAGATCTTATAGCTTTCACCTTGAAAACAGGCATTTCCAGTCGTGGTTGATCAATGATAAGGTAGGGCTCTTCTTCAAACTTGTCTGCAATTTTGTGTTTGCCGTCAAAGGCAACTTCCTTCACAAGAACATGATCTCCAACAGACAGTTGTACGCCTCTAACCTTCCTATCATAGTATTTCTTCTGTTTCTCTTTTGCTTTCCCAACATGGCTCTCGACTATCTTTTTTGTCCGCTCTATTCTATCTCTCAACTCAGAGATATAATCTTTGGTAGATTTGGTATGTCCATCTTCAGTGATCTTTTCAAACTCAATATCTATTGGCAATCTAGGTTTTCTTCCGAACATCAACTCAAAAGGAGAAAATCTTGTTGATTCATGTGGGGTGCAGTTGTAAAAATACACTAGAGATCTGACATACTTTTTCCAGTCTTGTTTCTGTTCTGGTTCTAGTGTCCCCAACATGTCCAAAAGGGTTCTATTAAAACGTTCGGGTCCTGCGTTGCCTTGCGGATGATAGGGAGTCGTATGTGTCTTTTTCATATTGGTAAGTCTGCAGAGTTCTTTAATGATGTCACTCTCGAAATTAGCTCCTTGATCAGAGTGAAGCCTGGATGGAATTCCATAATTAACAATGAAGTTGTCATAAAATGCTTCAGCAGTGGTTTTGGCAGTTTGATTCCGTGTTGGAATGGCCATTGCGTATTTCGTGAAATGGTCGGTAATGATTAGGATGTTTGCAATACCGCCTTTTGAAGGTTCTAAGGTTAAGTAGTCAAAACATACAAGTTCTAGGGGATAAGTTGTACTGACGTTCACTAATGGTGCTCTGCTGTTTATTGATGACTTTCTACGTATGCATCGATTGCAATCTGTTATCCACGCATCCACGGAAGAAGACATACCCGGCCAATAAAATCTTTCTCTTAGTAATCTTAGAGTCCTTTCTTTCCCCGGATGGCCAACATCATTGTGTAATCCCTTTAGGATGTCGTTCCTGTAGTTCATTGGAATAACTAACTGTTCTACATCTTTTTCATCTTCACAGATAACTCTAAAAAGAAGTCCTCTCTTCATTTTCAGACTCTTAAACTGCTTTTTCAAAGTCAGGTCTTGATTATCCCACACATTTCTTGGGATTACTCCGTCTATGACTGCTCTTCTCCATTTTTCAATCAATGGATCTTGTCTTTGCATTTTTCTTACTTCCCTCAGCTCTTTAAGGGATAAACTCTGTCCTGGAATATCAGTTGCCTCTATGATATCTATTGGGCAAGATGGTAGAGTGTCTACATATGGAGGAACAATTAGTGTGTTGCATACTGCTTTAATTGTCTCTTTATCTATTTCTTCCATAGATCCTTTATCCTCTGTAGATGGATATCTGCTTAGTATATCGGCATCAACATTCTTGAATCCTGGTCTGTAATAGATGTTAAATGAGTATTCTCCGAGGGCTGATGCCCAACGATGACCAGTGGCGTCCAGTTTAGCCGTAGTGAGGATGTAAGTAAGAGGATTGTTGTCTGTGAATACTGTGAAGTGGTTCAGAGTTAAATATTCAGAAAATTTTTCTGTGACTGACCACTTTAACGCCAGAAACTCGAGTTTGAATGCGCTGTAATTTTTCTCTGATTTCGACAAAGATCGACTGGCGTATGAAATGACTCTTTTCATGCCATCTTGCATCTGGCACAGCACAGCGCCAAGACCTTTAGTCGAGGCATCTATGTGAAGCTCGAATGGTAGTGAAAAGTCTGGGTACGCCAAAACTGGTGGAGAAGTTAAAATTTCTTTTAACTCTTCAAAAATTTTCTGCTCCTTCTCTGTCCATACTAAATCCTCCTTCTTTCTTCTACCCTTTTTCTCTGAAGTTGGAGGAAGAAGATCAGCAAGAGGTCTAGTGACTTTGCTAAAGTCTTTAATAAAACGCCTATAATACCCAGCGAAGGCTAAAAATGATCTCAATTCATCTGTATCTTTCGGAGTAGGCCAATTCTTTATCTTCTCGATTTTTTCAGGGTCCGTCTCTATGCCATCTCTACTAACTATGTGTCCTAGGAATCCGATCTTTTCTTGGATAAAAATGCACTTTTGTGGTGATAACTTCAAATTACATTGGGCTAGTCTTGTAAGTACCAGGTCCAATCTGTACAGGTGTTCCTCGAAGGAGTCCGCGAAGACTATAAGGTCATCTAGATATATTACACAGATGGTCATGTTATAGTCTCCGAGGCACTCCTCCATCAAACGCTGGTACGTAGCAGGGGAATTTGAAAGTCCAAAAGGCATCCTATTATATTCATAAAAACCAAGTGGTCCGACTGTAAATGCAGTGCGTTGTTTATGACATTCTTCTATCTCCACCTGGTGGTACCCTGATTTCATGTCTATAGTGCTGAAATACCTGCCTCCTTTCAGCACATCAAAGATCTCTTCAATACGCGGGAGGGCATAAGCATCTTTCACTGTTCGGTTGTTCAAAGATCTGTAATCTACGCACATGCGGAGAGACCCATTCTTTTTTCTCACCAGAACAATATTGCTGGCCCACGGCGACTTAGATTTTCTAATGATACCAGCAGACAAGAGTTGCTCTAAGTGCTGCCGTACCTCCTCAACCATCATCGGTGGAATCCGCCTGTGCTTTTGTTTAAATGGTATGTCCTTATCTGGGAGGAAGTCTATCCTGTGTTTAATGAGGTCACAATGACCTATGTCTTCCTCATGCTTTGAAAATATACTTTCATGTTTTCGAAGTAGATTTTTCAATCTTGACTTATCTTCCATAGATAAAATATTATTCTGGTCCATGATCAGACTATCGAGTAAATCTGATTCTTTGGTAAAGTCTGAAATGTTTTCAAAAACTTCGTCTGTTACACTAACAGGTTGGAGTTCACAAATCACTGACTTTGGTGAAATCACAACTGTATTTGTTGTCAGGTTTGACAAAGTGACATTGACTTCCTTTCTTTTTTCACTTTCAAAATGTATAACTGCTTCTGTAACATCAACATAATGAGGAATTGCACTATCTTCTGATTCCTGTATAATAGCAGTGGTGCTTGGAAAATTCATCTCTTTATCTGTGTGACATTTAACAGATATTGTCTGATTTGGTTTTAAAATAACCTTTGATGTCTCAGCACATCTTAACACTGCTATCCTGTTATTATTCTTCCGAAGTTCTCTATCTCTTACGACAATGGTTCTAAAACAGAGATACCATGGCGTAAAAAGACCTGCTCGTTGTAGGAAATTGTCTCCAAATTTAGACTTACAATCAGTCATGAACTCTTTGAGAACATTTGTTCCAAGAATGATTGGAGTTTTCTCCGAGTATGGTGTGTCCGGTATGACTAAAAGTAAGCAGCTCTTCGGCTCTGAAACTGGAAGTCCTGATAAAACGTTAACGTCAACTTCAACATAACCAATGTATGGCAGCTGACTTCCATCGGCACATTCAATTTTTAACAATTTGTCAATTTTATGTACAATTGTGTCTTTAAGGTAATTGTCCACAAAAGATTTGGACACGACACTAACACAGCTACCTGTATCAAGTAATGAAGTAGCTGAAATACCATTAATAACTATCTGAGCTTCATTTGGCTGGCCAACTAATTTGGGATCTTTCTTACAACTGCTCACATTCGATCCCGCAACATGAGCGCCTAAGCTTTTGGGCAGTTGTACTGCTTATGGCCTGTTTCATTGCAGTTGTAGCATACTACATTCTTTAAGTTGACTGGGCAGTTTCTCTGCAAGTGTCCCTTCTCATTACAACTCCAACATGTTGGCTGAAAATTCTGACCAGCGATCGGTCTTTGAGGCTGGTAATTTCCTCTGCCTCTCCCTCTATATCCTCTACCTCTACCTCTTTGGCCTCTCCCTCTACTATAAAATCCTTGTTGTTGTTGTGCTTGTTGTTGTTGTTGAGAAGCTTCCTTTTCCTTCTCTAATTTTTCTATTCTTTCATTAAGTTTCTTCAACAAATCTTTCACTTCTGTCATGTCTTTCGATGTAGTTTCAGAAGTCACTGCTGCTTTGCAGGGTTTCGACTTCTGCTCTGGGTTATCACCATCTGACATGTCAGACTCTAACTTTCTGACTTCTTTCTTCAAGTCATCATAACTTCCTATCCTATCAAACTGGTAAACTGACATGAATTTAAGATCCTTTCTTAAACCAGCATGAAACACTTGTTTCAAAATCAGAACATCACTCCTTTTCAAGGCTTTTATCTGTATAGCCTGATCAAATATTTCTTCAAGTCTAGAAGAATAGGAAGTAACTGACTCATCTTCTAACTGATGACAGCTGTAAAATTTCTTTAAAATTGTTCCCTGTGAATCCACAGATCCATAGTCACTATCAAATTTTCTTAAAATTTCCTTCACATGAACTTCAGGTCCTAATCTCCTGAGGTTATCACCTGCCTTCCCTTTACATGATCTTCTAATTCCTAGAAGTATCTGCTCTTCAGAGAACACTTTCTCCTTTAATAGTGCTTCTATTTCATATTTAAAAGAAGTCCAATTTACATCTCCCCTGCCATCTTCTCCAAAAAATATAGACAATTTGGGGTACTGATATGTAGGAAGCTTTGGAGCTGTTTCCTTTTCAAAAGAACTCTCAGGTTCTGATTTCACTTCAGTAAAAGCTTTCATAAGCTTTGTAACATCTTCCACAGAGCCTAGATGTGGCTTGATACCTAACAGGTGCAAAGCCTGTAACAATTTTTCTTCTTCTTCTGAGATTCCACCAGTAGCCATCTCTAACTTCTCTTCCTCTACTTCACTCATAATCAATAACTAGTATCAGTTACAACTCCAAAGTATCAATCCTCAATCCTCCTTTCTGTACAATTCTCTTTTGTCCAAAGTGTAATGAGAACTAAATAGTTCTAGTAATCCAAGTAAAGACAAAATAACCTTCAATAAATTGCAAGGTGTCTATACACAAAGTGTTAATATCACACAATATTCCCTGTCAATTTCTAAAATTTCCTGAAAGTGTCCATATCACTTAAACAGTAGCATCTGAACATGCTATTTCACAAATGTCAAAGTGTAACAACACTATAATTCATGTAAATACCTTTTGGTCACACTCTTTACATGAAATGTATAAGTATGAATACACTATGTTTCACTTAAATGGCTTGGGGTCACACACTGTAGGTAGTTTTCCCATGGAAAACAAGTATGGTCACAGTATCATAATGTTTTTTGCAAAGATACTGTACTTTTAAACAATATCTGAAAATAAAACACTAGTGCTATCTTTGAAATAATGTGTATAATAAAAGGTAAATGCTGAAAATACAGAGATATTTTGTAATGCTCTGTACAATGAAAAATTATTGTGAAAATATTTACAAAGAACTTTTTTGCATACACCCTGTACCTGAAGAAAAAATCCTAAGTATGGTGTAATGTGAACAGCAGAATTCAATCAGGTTATAAATCTCCTATGGAGCTGCTACATGAATTCTATACAAGCATCTGAAACATGTTCACTATGTCTCCTGATACAAAACACAATAAATCTGAAATAACAATTGTTGAAAATGTAATTAAATCCTAAAGAAATAAAGTACTGAGCTGCAAAATGGTTGAAAAGGCAATAAAGTACCAAATTAATCTTGCTTGCTGAAAATGAATTAAAGTATTAAACCAACATATGCTGAACAACTAATCAAGTATCAAAATTGTTGAAAATGAAATAAAGTACATCATCCGAATCTGAACAAAGTCTTCCAGGCTGAAAAATAATACTGCATGTATGAAATCTAAACGCTGACAGCAACCAGCTACAATAAATCAAAAGTTTGAATTCAGAGTCAAGTGGTTACAGCAGTCCTAATGTTGAATTGTGGTTGAAATTACTGTTAAACCAATCACTTAATGTCAATCTGAAAACATTTAATAATACACTGGAACAATATCCTGAAAAAATGTCATTCAACTGAAAACATCTTCAAATTCTCTGAATTTCCATTCAATTCTGGTCTAAGGGAGATAACTCAGTAAAGGGTAAATCTATTAGAAAATGTTTTATACGGTAATGATCCTGTGAAACTCAATACAAATAATCTAATTAATAACTGTATGCTGAAATAATAAACAAGATTTATAATAATCTTATCTATCTAAGAAAAAAATAGCAATTTCTCTTTTTCATACAGTGTTCAACATATAAATGTGTTTTAAGCTAATTAACAATCTATAAAGTTTTTTTTTTTTTTTTTTTACATGGAAAACAATTATTCTACACATATAATACAAATAACATAAATAAGTGAAAAAAATGAAGTTAAATAACCTATCACTATCACTACTCCTACTTTGTCAAGTATGTCAATGTCAAGTAAAGGGGGGGAAGCCAATGTAAACAAATCAAGTAGGTCAAAGGGGGGTGAACACATATATAAATCAAATGCAAGGAAAACAAGTACCTGAAGCAATGATGTCACCAACAGGAAGTACTTTGAACCAATCAAATCTGTTCTCTGACAGGATGTGTTGTGTTGTCAAGAGCAACTACCAACAGGAAGTACTATGATGTCAAATGGCGGGAAACTGTAATTTGCTGAAAACCAATAAATTTGGTCAAAATTTTAGAATATTTCAAAATTGAGATATGTTAATCAAAAGCACTGAGCGATTATTACTTTTTCCAAATTAACTGAGCAGTCTCAAAATTGGAATTAAACTCAATGCATTAATTAATACCTTTGTATATGCACTGGTGGCAAATTAACACTGGCTACTTTTCCCATAATGTTACTGACAACAGCCTCGAGCGTCTACAAGCAATTTTCTTATTAATGTAAATAAAATGGATATAGGTCACCAAAGCTGAAATCTGTGATACAATGTTTTCTCTACATGAGACCAAAGTAAACAGATTGGATTTGTTTACCAACAACATAGGGTGGGGTAAAATGTAGATCAGGAAATTGTTAATATGTATGTTAAGTGCGTCCTTCACCAAAAGTTAATTCAAGTGTTGTGAAAAGTGCATCTGACTCATACTAACAAAAATTTACTCTTTCAGCTCCTTTCTCTACAATGTTTTTTTTTTTTTTTTTTTTTTTTTTTTTTTACAGAAAAAATATACAAATCATGAATTACAATCTAATGTTTCCTAGAATGGACACAATTTAAAGATAACACAGGGAAATATTTACTTTGGATGGATATAGACAACCTTTCACCAGAAAAGCAAACTTGACCACCCAAATACTAAATATTGTGGAGAAATGGACTTTTTCAGATTAACAAAATTAAGGCAAAAAGGGAAATGCAAATTAAAAAAATGATATCACAAAATATACATTCTACTCACGAAACCAATCCAAAATCCTATATAAACACATGTCACTATGACTCTTACACTAAACACTTTTCACCATCTGATCACTGTCCGATCCTAATCCAACGTTGTTACCATTCCAGTAATCACAACTCGGTGGGCGCCATTTTGTAACCTTCTGTTCTCCAGAAATAAAAGGGGTCAAAGGTAAGGGGTGGGTCGTATGTCCGGATTACAAATGAAAACAAGTTGGGCTGATCTCAATCAATACTTGTAATCTCTGTTAGACTCTGGCATACATGTCAAAGAACATCAACAGTACTAATCTGCATCAATCAAGCAAACGAACGACAATCTGAAATACATACATTGAACAAATATATTAGTCTTGACATCAAACTCTAAAAGGGATGTACATGTATGTTATAGATAATAAACTCTTTTTTATGACAAATACAAATGAACTTACCAATTTATGGAATCGAAAGTCTACACCACCAATCTCTATCAACTCTCACAATACAACCTCTCGAGTGCTCCTGTAAAACAATGTGAATGAGTTAAAATCATGCAATTTAGTAAAATAAGTAGGGATCCGAAACAGCTGATAACATTGGACGCGGAAACCAATGACAATACCGTGAACGGACTCTCAAACACCAAACATGACAAAACATTCAACGAACAGACGGACTGACGAGTACCAACAACAAAACAGAATGTATAAGACAAATACAAACCACAACAAACGTATAACTTAGGAGAAATTTTAAGTTTTCAGTCAGTCAGTGACCTTCTCGTGCAAACGTGAGTTTTCAACTGGCAAAGACAAAGGAAAAGGTCATGTGATCAAGAAAACCCGGGAACTTTTAAATCACAAGATTGACAGCTAAAACCCGGTAACCATCATCCGGTTACACTAAGATCAAACTAGTGACCCCCGGGGTGGGGCCAGTTTTGACATCATTTATACAAACTAGGTAGAGGTCCACTAGGAGATGCCACATACTAAATATCAAAGCTCTATGCTTTCTAGTTTCTGAGTAAAAGAATTTTAAAGTTTTCCTTCTTTGTTCCTGTGCTCAAATTTGTGACCCCCGGGGTAGGGCCAGTTTTGACCCCAGGGGCATAAGTTGAACAAACGTGGTAGAGGTACACTAGGAGATACCACATACTAAATATCACAGCCCTACGCCTTCCAATTTCAGAGGAGAAGATTTTTAAAGTTTTCCTTCTTTGTTCTTATACTCAAAATTGTGACCCCCGGGGTTGAGCCAGTTTTGACCCCAGGGGCATAATTTGAACAAACTAGGTAGAGGTCTACTATGAGATGCCATATACCAAATATCAAAGCCCTACGCCTTCAAATTTCAGAGGAGAATATTTTTAAAGTTTTCCTTCTTTGTTCCTATGCTCAAAATTATGACCGCCGGGGTTGGGCCAGTTTTGACCACACAGGCATGATTTAAACAAACTTGGTAGAGGTCCACTAGGAGATGCCACATACTAAATATCAAAGCTCTACGCTTTCAAGTGTCAGAGGAGAAGATTTTCATTCTTTGTTCCTATGCTCAAACTTGTGACCCCCGGGGTGAGGCCAGTTTTGACCACAGGGGCATAATTTTATCCAACTTGGTAGAGGTACACTAGGAGATGCTTCATACCAAATATCAAAGCTCTACGCCTTCAAGTTTCAGAGGAGAAGATTTTCAAAGTTTTCCTTCTTTGTTCCATGCTCAAACTTGTTATCTACTGGGGTGGGGCCAGTTTTGACTCCAGGGGCATAATTTGAACAAACTTGGTAGAGGTCCATTAGGAGAGACTACATACCAAATATCAACGCCTTCTAGTTTCAGAGAAGAAGATTTTCAAAGATTTCGTCGTTTTTTTTTTTTTTTTGTTTCTTTTTGTTGCCATGAGTTATGGATGGAAATAAATTCATCAACGAGTAACATCAACGCGTATACGTATGGGCTAGTCGGCAGCTCTCGTCTTTTAATATGGGAGCTACGAGCCGTAGACTGGTCGGTGACTCATCGGTAAATGTCTTGTAACATCGATGTTTTTTTAGAGGCTATCCGGCCAATTCCGGCAGCTTCAGTCTTTTAATATGAGAGATGGGGGCCATAGACCTTAACCATTAACAGAGCAAAATCCTGTTTTTCAAGATAAGACCAAATGGAAGAAGTATTTTAAAACTTTACGAGAAAAAGAGATTTTCTTTTAACAACAATTTTTGATACCTTTTCATACTTCGATTCGATCATTTGAAATCCATTTAAATTTTTGTCTGCAAATGCTTACAGTTTCGGCAAGTCTAATTTGTTGTAAATTTTAAAGGTAGGACTGTACATACCTGTGACCATCGTTTTCTATGACGTACTTTCATCTTATCTTTCATGTGGACAAACATCATCGTACCCCCGGGCAACTTGAAAGTCAGCTGAGCCCCAAATGGAGTGACTTTCTTACTAGGGACGGAATCCCATTCGTTAGCGCTACACTGTGCAATTTCTCTGAAAAAAAAAAACATAATCACTTCGTTTAAAGGTGGGCATTTAGATTTTTCACATCTCACCTAATTAAAACCTGCTGGTTGTGAGTTCGATACCCGGTTGAGGCCAACTTTCTTTCCGGCGTATTTTCGCCTCTCACCTCTGCTGTGGCATGTGAGAAAAGTAGTCGGTGGTTTTGGAAAGAAAGTTGTGTAAGTACTGTTGTGAGAAAGCCAGGAATCACATGTGCGTCACCGACCCCCATGATATGACCCTAGCTATTAAAGTGGCGTTAAACCCCAATACAACCAACCAACCGAAGGCCAGCGGGCCTATGTCATGACCCGGTGTCCGTCGTGCGTCCGTGTGTTCGTCTGTCCGTGCGTCCGTCCGTCCGTTAATTTTCATTCCAAACATCTTCTTCTCGAAACCACCCATCCAATTTTGATGAAACTTCACAGAATGATCCTGCCATAGTCCGCCTCATAATTCATTGAAAGAATTTATCCCTTTAAAATTTCTGGTTGCCATGGCAACAAAACTAAAAATATTGAACATGTTTTAAAATCTTCTTCTCTGAAAGCATAAGGCCTAGGGCTACCAAATTTGGCATGTAGCTTTATCTAGTAGACCTCTACCAAGCTCTTTCATATAATAGCCCTTGGCTCAAAATTGGCCCCCACCCCGGGGGTCGCAAGTTTTATATGGGCTTATATAGGGAAAACTTTAAAATCCTTCTGTTACCTAGCGATAAGGCCTAGGGCTACCAAATTTGGTATGTATCTTTATCAAGTGGTTGTCTACCAAGAGTGCCCTAATGATAACCCAGTGGTCAAATTTGGCGCTACTCTTGGGGGGGGGGTCACAATTTTTGTATTGGCTTAGTTAGGGAAAACTTTAAAAATCTTCTCGTACCAAGCCATAAGGCCAAGGGCCACTCAATATTTGCATCTACCTTTATCAAGTGGTTGTCCAAGAAAGGTGCCCAAATTATAGCCCTGGGATTAAATTTAAACTTTAAACCCCCGTCCTGGGGGTCACAAGTTTTACATGAGTTCATATTGGGAAATTTTTAAAAATCTATTTGTACCTAGCCATTAGGCCTAGGGCTACCAAATTTTGCATGTAGCTTTATCTAATGGGCCTCTACCAGGAGGGCCAAAATTATAACATAAGGTTCAAGTTTGTTCCCTTACCAGGGGTCACAAGTTTTACATGGGCTTTTGTGGTGAAAACATTCTGGCTTTCATGTTTTACAGTGCCTTTTATTGAGAAAACTTTGAAAATCTTCTTGTTTATAACCACACATTCTAGACCTGTATTATTTGATATGGGGTTTTATCTTGTGGACCTCAACCAGGATTCAAGTGATTATAGCTTTGCGGTCAAAATTGGCTCTCTCGTAGGATTTTATACCAGGTCATGAGTCCGACACGCTCACCACTGAGCCATCCGAGCGGGCCCGCTGGCCTTCAGACAGTGGAGCTAAAAATCAACCGCCCTTCCCACGTACCCCTACCTATAAATTTCCTTACCTTGCAGCCTTATCGTTACATTCTAAAAACTGCAAAACATAACTGTTGGGTTGTCTAATCTTCTTGTCGTTTATGGTCACTGTGTCAAAGGCATCATCAAAAATAATGTGTACTGAAATTTCAAAAAAATAGTCGCTGTATGAGAGAGATAGATTCGACATTTCATAATTTTTACCTTGCAAATAAATGATCGACTGTAAAAACCTTATGACCCAGGTCATCCTGGGCAAACTTGGCATGATGACCTTGGTCGATGCTTTCTGCAGATGAATTAAACCATTTTTTCACAGAGCATGGTTCATTTCAAAAATTGGGTAATTAGTATGGCCCTAGATTTCTTACTGGCTCAACCCGTTTAGAGTCTTTGCCAATCGAATTCTACAAGATCTGCTGAATTTTAATACCAAACTTACTTTCAGGCGTGAAACTGTCGGGGTCACGAACGTTCTTGCTTTTCTCGGCTTGCAGACTAGCAGCGTGGTGGATATCCAATCTGAAATAGTAAATATGTCACTTTATTACACAAAACGAAAATCTCTGTCGCACGAGAAATGTATCCGTGTCTCTCTCTCTCAAGGCGCAACCAGTTTTAACCCTTAGGTTGCTTAGCGCGACTAAAGTAGCTTTAACGAGCAGTGTAGATCAAGATCAGACAGCACAGAACGTGCAGTCTTGATCTTGGATCTACACTGTCTGATTAGAATATACTTACCCCAACGAGATACCTTTGAAACAGCAAAATTTGTGTTTTTACAATCGGCCTAAAAGTTTCATTTCACTTGCTTAGCAGGATTAGGGTTATCAAAATGCTGTGTAGGCCTGGATAGTGTAATACTGGAACATATCGTCGGTTTGCTTCCAAAACCTCGTAACTACAGCTTGTAACAAGCTGTAGTTACGAGGTTTTGGAAGCAAACCAACGATATGTGACCCATCATGCAAAAAGGGACCATTTAGGAATTCTGTACATGAAGTAGATGAAAACAGATCAACGGTAGTGCAGGTCAGTTTAAGTTTATAAATAAAAAATGATTGTATAACAAGGTACAGTGACCATTTTTCATGCAGAGAATGTCAGTCAAGCGACAAGTGTCAACCCTAGTCAGCCTGCACAATTTGCGCAGTCTGACCAGTGTTGACAATTTTTGCACTTCCCAGATGGTCCCTTTTTACGTGATGGATCATATATCTATTTTTGTGAAAAAAAGAGGGCCATGATGGCCCTGTATCGCTCCACTGGTTAATAATGGTTGGTTGTAATGGGCTTTAACGCCATTTTAACAGCTAAGGTCATATCATGGCAGTCGGTGACGCACATGTGTTTCCTGGCTTTCTCACACCAGTACTAACGCACCTTTCTTTCCAAAGCCACCGACTACTTTTCTCACATGCTTTAGCAGAGGTGACAGGCGGAAATACGCCGGAAAGAAAGTTCGCCTCAACTGGGTATCGAACTCACAACCACCAGATCATGAAGATTTTTTAAAATTTTCAATATTTTTCAGTTTTGTTGCCATGGCAACCATGGTTTTTGAAGGAATAAATTTCTCTCAAGGAATTCTGAAGAGGGTCATAAGAGGATCATTTCTGAGACGTTTCATCAAAATTAAAATAGTAGTTTCAGAGACCCACGGACGGACGGACGGATGCACGACAGACACCGGGCCATGACATAAGCCCGCTGGCCTTCGGCCAGTGGAGCTAATAATTGATAATGTTCGCCTGCCTCGCATGCATTCTATGACATGCTATTAAATTCCAAAAGCACATACCGCTTTTAACCCTCTTGGCGCCATAGGGATCAAAGCGATAATGTTTGCGAATGGCATAGATCGAGATCTGGGCCCGTATTCACCAACCATTCTTAAGAACATTCTTTGTCTTATTCTCCAGGATTTTCTACATTTGTAAGTAACACAACTTCTGATTGGCTAAACCGAATGGTTTAGCCAATCAGAAGTTGTGTTACTTACAAATTTTGAAAACCTTGGAGAAAAAGACTAAGAGTATTCTGAAGAATGGTCGGTGAATACGGGCCCAGGCTGTACAGAACTTGCAGTCTGATCTTTGATCTATACCGTCCGCTTGCGTATGTCAAACCTATACAATCAAATCTTCTGTAAGTTTCAATGAATTGTATTTAGCTCCATAAGAAGATGTCGACTTTATTTATCGGGCTCTGAAAGACATAATGAATAAATGAATATCGTTTTAAGGCCCGTCGACAACTTAGGTCATATTGGGCGCTCTTACTCAGTAAACAATAATGCGAGGTGAAAATAACATACATGTGCAACAACATAAGACAAACATGATAAATGAGGAATGGACGAAACACAAAATGATGCCCCTTTTGTCGCCTTTTACGACATGCATGCTGTCACTTTTGTTCCGCAAGATGAAATGGCAGATGTGACGATCGCGGGACTGTCTGAAAGACTTAAAGTGTATAATCAGTGCTTAACTCTTTATCAAACGACAACATTTTATACTGGTCCAATTTGAAAGAACTTGCAGACGAAAAAAAAAAAAAATACGTAAATCAAAAATTGAAATTTGTTTCCAGCAGGGTAGAAAACATTGTGGGAAAAGGAGAAAATGCTGGTTACCAGCATTTTCTCCTTTTCCCACAATGTTTTCAAAAGGCTTCTATCTCAGGGACGTAATAAAAAACCGGGGATTGTTTGGGAAAGTATTAAGATATGTATCCGAAAAACATTCAACCTGAATAAAGACTTTAAAAGTTGAGACATTTCTGTAACTGTTTCATGCCACATGGTGGCGCACACTTTTATTTGCGGCACGTCTCTCCGACCCCCTCTATCCAACTCATTCCGAGACATTTCAGGATCTTTCTGTTGCCGATGTGTTCGATCATTTTTGCGCCGCAAGAGCATGTTGATGTCGATGAAGAAGCATTCCCTCAATGGTTCCACGAACAGCCTGTAGAAATAAGACAAGGCACACAAATATCGACAAGAGAAAATCTTATCACATAACTCTCCATGTTTTCAATGTGAAGCGGCCATTACGAATTTTCTTGTCTCTCATGTGAGATAAGAAAATAGTGCTGTATTTGACGCTTCATTCTAAAGCATTACTCAACAAGGTTCCTAATGAAAATTAGTAGTCAAAATTCTTAATCGTGATAAAGTTTTAAATTTAACCACTTTTAGACTGTAAACAAAATCAATATATGCAAGTTTCTTCAGAATTACTTTTTCGTTCGTAATGTACCTGTCAAAGTAAGCGCACAGGCTTCATGTAAATTTCCCTACACATGATACATGTTTGCCTCTGGTTTAACACATTTTGGACTATAATTCTTGTTATACAGTAATGTGATAAAAGAATGTGAAACTTGTTGGTTTTTGAGGTAAAAAATTATTAAACTCGTCCACAAAAAAAAATATTCCTAAGCTCGTCAAAGGCTTGCTTAATAAAATTTTTGTAGACTCGTTTAATAAGTTTCTATCTCAAAAATCAACTCATGTCAGATCCTATATGTATTAAACGAGGACTGGAAAACGTAAGTACCACCGTAAAAGCATTTTTCTTTACACGAAGTTGACACTACTTCATCTCAAAAGCTAATCAAGGACCACATCGCAGTAATTTCGGATTATTGTATGACAGCATAGTCCAACCGATAGTTGTTAAAATTTTCACGAATGAGACAGATTTCTTCTTGGACAGAAGTGGTGCACCAAGGATAAAATAATGGTGTAAAAGATTACCCCCACTTGATTTTTAAAATCTAGCAAATCTTGGCTTTGTAACAATCACTGATTCTAGGAAAAAGTTTTATTCACAGCGAAATCCGTTTGTAAGCTATGAATTAGATATTTGGCATAGGGATACAAAGGTTTTTAAAATCACTTTCTTATGTTGATAGATAAGTAACACCTTAGGAAATCAATTATAAGCCTTTGTTCTCGTTCATGACGTGCTTGTATAATCAACTCTTTATGCAAAAAAAAACCTTTGATTCCTGCTCTGTGACAATGCATATGAAAACAATATCCGTCCAGATCAGCCTATGCAGTCCGGACAGGCTGGCCTTGGTCGGATCTTTCTGCTATCAGTCCATTTTCTGCATGTCACGGGACTTCTTCATGACTTCGTAAGTTATCAACCAAAGTAGATTTTATGTTATGAACTTATAACCATATATGGTCAATTGTTTGCTGTAATGTATCATGGAGATACGAGCGTACATTAACCCACATGTTATTTTTACCTTAGTATACATGTACGTCACGCTGGTGCCCCTATTTCCCGATTTTGGATCATATCGCTTGCAACACGCAAAAGGGGGCATTCGGACATTTGCGTATGGTGACATCTCGGATCAGCCTGTGCAGGCTGATCCGAGACGGCACTTTACGACTTGATTAGATTTTGTGCTACAGTATAATCATGCAAAACATAAAATGGCACAAAAAACGGAAAGTGTCGTTTCAGATTAATCTGCACAGGCCGATCCGAGATGACACTTTACGTTATGAAATCTAAATGACCTAATGCCCCTTTCGCGTGTTGCAAGTCAATCATTATATTGTCCTGTCCTAATGCCCCTTTCGCGTGTTGCAAGTCAATCATCATATTGTCCTGTCCTAATGCCCCTTTCGCGTGTTGCAAGTCAATCATTATATTGTCCTGTCCTAACAGTTATCAGTGACAACTAACAGTATTCTCAGAACTCACAAAGAAACCAGAATTAAGCTTTTGACGACAAGATGAATATTTCTGAACACTATATAATATACAACTAAACAAGGACTGGCATCTTGATGCATTCAAAATGTGTAATAGGAATCAAATACTGATGGAAACGACGATCACCAAATTTAACTTTTAACCCATTACCAAACGACAAAATTTTAGGCTTGTCCAAATCGGAAGCATTTACAGACAACAAAAGTAATGTGTCTGAAAATTTGAAATTTGTTTTGTGGAGGGTAGAAAACATTGTGGGAAAAAGAGAAAATGCTGGTTACTAGCATTTTCTCATTTTCACACAACGTTTTCTAATGTTTTCTTTCTCAGGGGCGTCAAAAGTAGGGATTGTGTGGTAATGGGTTAAAGAAACAACATTAGTTGACTTGTGAAATACTGCATGCTATTACAGACGAAAAATCAAATTTGACTAAACGGGCAGATTCTTCTTTGAAACGGTCACGACTATTTTAGCATCCTTCATTTTCTCCTTATCCCACGACGTGTTTCAAAGCTTTTTGTTGCTTCCTAAATCTGGTGACTATTTTTTAAAGGATTTAACCAATGAAATACATATACCATACCTTTCTACTTTTGCCATCCTCTCATATCTCGGTATCCATATGTAAGATGTTAGCAGAAGTAGACCGATCCACAGAGCACCTGCCAGTATAACCGAAATCTTAATAGACTCAAAATCCATCGGAGCGCATGACATCACATCCGGTATGATTCCTCTAAAGTGAAGTATTCCTGAGCAGTTGATGTAAATCATACCGGAAGTCAGTGGGGAAATCAACACGATAGACAGACTGAACGAAAACTGCTGCATATGAAGTTTACACGCAAGAACACAGCAGTAAGTAAATATACTGGAGAGCAAGAGAGTACACATTACCACGTAGTTATCTTCCCAAAGCGAAACAATTCGTGTGACAAGTGATGTATCTTTTTCCGCGTAAATCCTTGCGCATTCTTTGTAACCAGATTCACATAGCAACTGAAGATCAGTACCACGGTTCTTACAAAACAATCTTACCATATTGTTTGGCTCGTTCTGTTTCGAGCATGTTACGTTATTTGTATGATTTGTAAAAGTCACGGAATCTGCAGTGTCTTCTAAAACTATATAGTGAGCATTAAAAATATCACTATCTGTAGGCGTTGTTGGCCCGGAAACCATACTTTCTTGTAAACATATCATGGTATTATTATCACAGACAAACTTTATTACTGTCTCATTCACGCTACACGATAAAATCAAAGAAGTCCCGTTCTGATTTTCAGTAGCACAAGTGTAGTTGTTAGACTGGTGTACAAACGTCCGTATTTCTTCTGTTTCATTTGTAGAAGTATTTCTGATCAGCTGAGTGGGGACATTTTCCAAGTTGTACACAAACATTGTCTTCGGTGTAATTGTGGTGTTCATTTGCAGCAGCTCCCCTGTTGTCTTCTCGATAACTGATTTGTATGTGTTGAGTTTTTTTATTTCCAATATATCAAGTTTTGCAATAAAAAGTGCATAACATACTATTGTAACCAGTTTAACCACCATTAATATCGTGGTTGTTTTCATCCTGGTCTTTTCCAGATGGCGTCTTAGACTGTCAAAATCAACCGTTTTAAACAGTTTCAGTCTACCAGAGATAAAATTTTCCCACCACTCCAGTGAAATGAGAAATATAACCGCAGGGTACATAAGTCTTAACTTAAATATACCCGTATCGTTGGTATGTATGACATCTTTGGTTATGGTGTATATGTAAGTGGCGACAGCTCCGCCCATTTGAGACGTATAAGCGACAACTGCAATGATCGGGTACATCAATTTACGTCCAGGAACACAGTTCGAACACTTAGATTTCATAACAAGTTTTAAAAGGCTTGGCATTATTGCCACATTCAGCAGGACTATGTTACCTCGAAATGCGTCAAAATGAGGCAGTATGTTGAATATCAGAACGCCGACACCTAACGTGTGTAGAAATTCGATCATGACGACCTGTAAATAGGGAATTATCATCATATCAATAACTACAGCATTTAGCGTTAGGCTGCTTAGAACCACTTAACTCATTACCAAACGACAATATTTTAGACTGGTCCAAACTGAAAGCATTTGCAGATGACAAAATAAAAGTGACTGAAAATTTGAACGTTGTTTTTGGAAGGGTAGAAAACATTGTGGGAAAAGGAGAAAATGCTGGTTACCAGCATTTTCTCATTTTCCCACAATGTTTTCTAAAGGCTTCTTTCTCAGGGGCGTCAAAAGGAGGGATTGTCTGGTAATGGGTTAAGTGATCTTTTGCTGACAATGGAGATACATAGAGGATAACCAACTGGTTATTTTTTATATGAAAAATATCTCACGAGGATGCGTTGGTAGGCGTTGAAAAAATGAGTGCGCAGCACAAGATTTTTAACGCCTTACGACGCATCCGAATGAGATATTTTTCATATCAAAAATAAGCAGTTGATTGTTCTGTTTATTAAATACCTTATTAACATCATTATTTGTAATTTTTTGTTTGAAAGTCGAAAAAAAATGTAGTCGAAAAAATAAAATAGTTCCTAAATTACGGTAGGAAGTGAAAGTGAAAGTTGATATCGTCACTAGTGATGATATCAAAATTTATTACACTGGGAAATTCCAGGATTTCACTGCTAGGTATATAATAAATGTAAATATCAGATTGCACAGAACGAACAACCTGATATAAGATCTACACTATTTGATAAAGAGATGTTTTTCTCCATCAAATAACTTCGAAATAGCAATATCATCGGTTTATATAACATACCTTGAGAGATAACAAGCAGTCGCTTGTTGCACGTTCTTACTTCTTTTCCAACTATCTAAATGACTGTATTTGTTGGTTTGTTTGTATTGGAGTTTCCCGCCATTTAAACATCCTAGAGCGGCCGGTCGGGGACTTTAATTTTGCAGTAATTATTTAACTCGTTTAGCTCTCCATGGATGATGTTCTTATAATCTTTATACAAAGCCAACAAAGGAATGATAAGAATATAACAATGCGAGGGCTAATTGGCAAGTTAGTAGACTGTTCGTATAACATCTGTAGTATAAATCGCATTTCTATGAATCTAACTGTATTTATTATATTTTTCTCACAAAACAAATATATCTTAAAGTATTTCCAGAATCACTAGTTGGTTGGTTGGTTGTGTTGGAGTTTAACCCCACTTTAACAGCTAAGGTCATATCATGGCGGTCGGTGACGCACATGTGTTTCCTGGCTTTCTCACACCTGTACTTACACTACTTTCTTTCCAAAGCCATCAACGACTTTTCTCACATGCTTCAGCAGAGGTGAGAGGCGAAAAATACGCCGGATCCGGAATCACTAGAATCCATATCAATGTATATCGGTGTACCCAAAGCACTTATGAATATACAAACATTAGCACAAGCCTACACAGATAACTGTGTCGCATTTTCACGTTTTTTTTTATTTTCAACATAACTCCGAGAGGTCGTCTGCTGCCTGACGATGATCCCGACTTCATATTATTGATGTGGGGATTGAACTTCTTTTTTCATAAATCATAACAGTTTTTAAGGCGTAAACATCAACAGAAAGTCCAAAATTATAAAATGAACTAGCGACATCGAGTTATAGACAGCAATTAACCAATTACCAAACGCCAATATATTAGACTGGTCCAAATTGAAAGCATTTGCAGACGACAAAATAAAAGTGACTGAAAATTTGAAATTTGTTTTGCAAAGGGTAGAAAACATTGTGGGAAAAGGAGAAAATGCTGGTTACCAGCATTTTCTCCTTTTCCCACAATGTTTTCTAAAGGCTTTTTTCTCAGGGGCATCAAAAGTAGGTACTGTGTGGTAATGGGTTAAATTCTTCGTGGTATTTGACAAAAAAGTTACTAATATTTTAATATTATTGCATTGTTTGAGCACAATGGAGGACTTTGCAGGACATTTGTTTTAGGTGGCATCGATGATTTTGTTAAGGAGGTTCTGTTAAGGATTACAATCAAGCTGCACATAGCATGAAATAAACAGAATATTTCTCCTTTTTGTTTAAGTGAAAGATTGAATGTTATTTTATCCTATGAACATCGTCGGTAATATGTTCACTTATGGTTGTGCCACTCCTAAAAATATTGCTGTCAGATGATGTTAACTCGAACTAAATATCTATCTTTCATTGTAAAAATAAAAATGTCTTCTGCATATTTTTCTTGTACTCTTTATTTATAAAATTTCATGTTGTCTAATTTTGCTGGTTGTCCCATAATTAACATTTTATTCTAGAATTTGTTCTATTTTGATAAAAAGCATATTTTGTGTTCATTTGCTGAATGTGTAAATAAAATGGAAAAAAAAAAGATGCACCTAGGAGTTTCCCCTGAGATAATATCTGGGCTAAAAGGTGTGTGATTTGAGGCCGCCAGTGAATTCTGCATGTGTAATGAAAGCGTTAAAGTTGTCTTGCTATAGTAGCTGGTATAATATTCTTACGAACAAAGTCCGTAACAAAGAAACAATAAATGCATGGCAGAAATAAGGGACCGGTGGGATTCGAACCACGAAACTTCCAGGACGTAAGGCCAATACCTTAACCACTGAGCCAAAGATATATCTCTCTGGCGCAGTAGTCAGGTTTTGTATTTAAATCGAGACGAAGCCATGCAGCAAGGGGGGATCTATCTCCCGTAACAATATAAATGTGATCAATGTTTACAACGACACACTAAACATAAATGTATTTAAAGCGAGGGAGATTACATTGAAAAGTGTGATTAAAGCTTTGCTTTATAACGACGTCGCTAGTATTGCGTTAGTGTGCCTCGGGTATGCGTTACTTGCCTTATTGTTGGATACTGTAAGATTTTTTTTTTTGTTGTACAGTTTCACACGAAATTAATGCATCGTAGAAAAAACTATGTCAATCTTTAAAAATGTACATGTAATACACGATCGCAGATTAACCCTTTCCCAAACGACAAACTTTTGGACTATACCAAATTGAAAGCATTTGCAGACGACAATTCAACTCTTGCTGAAAAGGTGATTTCTGTCTATGATAGGGTAGAAAACATTGTGGGGAAAAAAATGCTGGTTACCAGCATTTTCTCCTTTTTCCACAAAGTTTTCAAAAGGCTACTATTCCAGACCCGTAAACACCAGGGATTGTTTGGGAAAGGGTTGCGGTTTTTATATCCTAGCAAAAGTCTACGAACCTCCCAGTCAGCCCTCGAACTAAAACTATAACAAATACCTACCATGATCAAATATCTCTTCTTCAAAGATTTCACAGATCCAAAAAGCACCTTTACAAGTGAAGTAAGCAAAGTCAGTGTAGGGGGTATTCCTAAACACAGTAACAAATTGACCATGTTCTTTGAGTTTTCAGGTTCCTGTAAACGATATACACAGATTTATAAACAAATATTTAAGTTCTTGATTTTTCAATGTCCACTATTTGAATATATTCAGATATATGGGCAAATTATAGCAGCCTTTACTTAAATAACTGTAAATAATTTGGGTTGTACTCGGTCAACAACTTAATGGAATTGAATAGACAAGTTTAGTTTTAACAGGGAGGTACTGGTCAAGGTATTGTACTAAAGATAAGAATGTGTACAGGTATGTAAAAGAACTGCATGATATACCCTGCAGACTATCTGCAGAATCAGCTAGATTTGTTTTTGGCTCAAATGGGGTTAGAATGAAATTCAAGGTCAAATGTACATTCTAATTTTGGGTCTGTAAGGCTAGCTATTGCATAAAAAAATGAACTGTAATTGCTAAACTCTTGATTCATCCACATTCTACAATTGCTTGTATGGTGTTTAACGCCGTCTTCAACAATATTTATATCCCAGCGACAACACATATCCTGCTTTCCTGGAGTTTCTTTTACCAGCTCTCGGCTCATTCTTTCCAAGCCACTGGCTGCTCTCCAACATAACCATCATCGAAAAAATGTTCAGCAGGAATCGCAAGACTATCATCAATCCTGGGAAGGAAACTGGCTGAGCCGGATGTCGAACCACCGGCCGCATGTTCTAAAGTCTTGCACACTATCGAATGTTCTATGGGCCACACTACATATTTAACAAAGAATTGCAAACTTGTTTCAGGCCAAGTTAGTTGCTTTGTATCGTATAAGAGTTGAAGCTATGCAATAAATTTCAGAACCCCTACATTTTTTTATTATACTTCTTAAATTAATCAATTGCTACATTTCTTAATTGATTGACTGACAATCTTGTTTAAAATAAATAAATAGATATTATTAAAAGTAAACTCACCTTGCTGTAATTGTCTATCAAATTACGAAACAGTAACTTCATTACCGTCCCTGAGGTGAGGATGATCGCAAAGAGACAGGCAAACATAAACAAACGGACTACTGGAAGAACATATCTCTCAATGATTCTGTTGTCTTCGTCAGTCATCTCCACTTGACGGAATGCATCAAAAGCCCTTAAAAACAGTGTCGATACTTATAAATATACCAAAGTCTGAAAAGAAGCCTTGTCTGTACTTACAAGACCAACAAAATCCTTGACGTAACAAATCATTGATCATATTTACGAACCTATCAAAGTCCTTCAATACACAGCATCATACACATAAATCAAAACCGCTGACGAAACAATGCTACTCTTGTAAATGAATCTTAACTCCACAAAGAAGAAGCTTCCACAAAAAAAAACTTAGAATCCAGTATTCACAATATGTTTTTATAGCCCCAGTAAAGTCCCTAAACAGTTACTGCAACATCTGAAATAATCAACAATACACTTTTAAAGCAAACCATGACCAACATAGATACAGTCCAGTTGTTTTGGAAAAAAAATAATGCATCATTGTTTTAAAGCTATCAAAGACCTTGAAGATTCATACGTGTCTAAATCAATAAAAGCCTACAATGTTACGGTGTTAGTATCTATAAAACAATAAAAAAGTAATTGTGTTATTACGTTTTAATCAGTTTTGTAATAAACAATGTCGATACTTATTAGTCTATTACACCGTTGAAGAATGAATTTCGACCCTTACGACTTCACTTAAAATCCTTCGCGAATTGGGACACGTACATATCCATGGACCGTCAAGAAACAATGTCGATACCTTCAAATTAATAGTAGCCCTTAAAAAAAAAACCTTGGTGAAGCCTACAAACAAACTGGAGCACTTTCAGAAATAAACTCGATAGCTGAAAAAGCTATCGACTTCTTGAAATATTTCTAAAATATGCGGAAATGGTAGACGGAAGCATTTATTCGAGGTAAGAAAAAAACGACATTTAAATAGCCGCAACGAAAATAAAATTGGACATTGGCATAAGTATCCTCGTTCTTCAAATATTGTCCTTGCCAACACGAGTCATTGCCCCTATTAAAAATTCTGCACCATTTCCCATCTTGTCAACAACCGTAAATTACATCTACAGGGAGACTCTTTAGGCTGAATAATAGCCGATTATATCACGAGAATTTGTTTTAGATAGAAAAAAAAAACTTTAAACTTTAAGCCCCTTTTTCGATAAGAGCTTCTTCAGTAAATTGAAACATATGATAAAACTTACAAAGTTTCAAGATTGTTCTCGCTCTCTTCTTTGATCTTCTGTGCTGCTTCCCTTTACAAAGACAAGAAAATTCGTTAGACATCACTTTAAATGGAGAAGATGGTGTACATAAGTCATTTTTTTGTTGTTGTTAAATGATTTCAGAAGGCTGACTTTAGATTGTTGTATCGTATTTTACACAATTTGAGTTGCAAAGTCATGCATAGATTCATGGATAGAGTATTTCGTGTTAAACAGAAATGCTGGCCTATGTGCGTGCATAGCAAACAATACAACTATCCTGGTGTATGTAAAGTTTATTTCAGTGATAGACACATTTGGACATGCTGAATCATGTAGGATGTATCGCCTGGTCTATAAATTGGATATTCTCACTCGTGCAGAATGTACCGAGTTTACAAAGTTATTTGGAGCTCCTAAATGGTGTCGGGTATACTGTTGTACAGAGAGATTTAATTAACTTCTATCGTAAACTGTGCTTCGTTAAAATACACAATGAGTTATGCTGACTTTAGAAGAGAATATTGCATTTTATACAAATAGATCCACGGGTTCAAGATTAGTGTATCATGAAAATAGATATACTTTCTCATGCGAAATGTATTGCATTTTACACCAGTATTTTGACTCGTGTTCTGATTTCATACAGTTCATTTCTTAATTAAGTCGTTTTTGCTTATAATGACCGATCTAAATCTGTCGGGATTTCTCATCTTCAGTTGAAAAATTTCCTCTGAAAAAGTTTGCAAGATTTATCTTTTATCAACTTCCACTTTAACTTTTTATAACTTTTGTATATTTCAGTCATTGTTAAATTCTAGTAATTCTTTCATATTTCCGTCGATCTAATGAGCTTTAAAAATTCTCATCTTGTTATCAGGACTAAAGTGAAAGAAAATAGACATTCTGGTCTTCTTTTCTTTTATTACCCTTACTTTTGATAAAAATTGGCATGTCTTTTTATTGAAAGATTTACCGGTCTAAGGCTAAATGATTGTTTCTATAGTTGTAATGTGTAAAATACTGTACTATCATGCTGTGTATTTTAAATTTATATACAAAATAATACAAACAAAAATGACAAAACGCAATTACTTGGTAAGAGATTTGGTCGCGGTCGATGCTGGACTGGCTGTTGTACTTATTCCTGAATCAACATCGATGACAGATGGGGCTGTTGGAGAGGACGCCTTGCTAAGGTCTTTCTGGCCTGATAATAAGTCAGTCGGGTCTGTCCACATCGGTATTTTGACCTCTAAGTCACCTTGATCAGCTTCTTTCTGTCGTTTTCTCTTTTCCTCTGCTTCAATTTTCTTTCTCTCTTTCTCAGCAACCTAATTTCGAACGGAATAACGCAGATCAAATTCTCCACCGCTTGGTTTGCGCATGGTGGCGTTACATGATAATTCAAATTATAGATCATGTTATCAGTAATAATTTATTATTTAATCCTTTACCAAACGACAAAATTTTAGATTGGTCCAAACTGAAAGCACTTACAGACGACAAAATAAACACATCTCAAAAATTGAACTTTGTTACCAGAGGGGTAGAAAACATTGTGGGAAAAGGAGAAAATGCTGGTTATCAGCATTTTCTTGTTTTTCCACAATGTTTTCAAAAGGGTTCTATCTCAGGGCCGCCAAAACTAGGGATTGTTTGGGAAAGGGTTAATTACACCGTTTGTAATCATTAGGATATTGAGAACACAAACTGATATGGTCTGTAACATTATATAGATTTCTAGAGACTTAAGCCAGTCCAACACTTACAGGGAAGTCCATGCGTTTTCTGTTACGACATTTCTTATACTTGTATTTCCTTTAAACAATTTTACAATGTGTAATTCATAAAAGCATTTGCAGCTATAGCATGTACAGACTTTTTCTAAATGTCACTTTCGTTATAATTCCGAGCGTTAAAACTGCTAACAATTATGAACGAATGAATGAATGTTGTTGTTTTATGGCGCATCGACAGCTTTGGTCATTTAGCGCGCATATCTATGTTAAAAGTTAATAAAAGTGGAGTTGTTTAAACTGAATAAAGTTTGAATATGTTAATGACAATAAAATAATTGAATTAGGAAGTATGCATAAAGGAATTATCGGTTAACTTCAGTCAAAAAAAATTTAAAATTGTGATAAAAAGAATGGAGTTGTGGAGGTTTGAATGTTCCGATGTGAGCACGAAGGCACATGGAGTCTCCCCAGATCAGGAGACACCCATGAACGAGTCCCCCCACCGGAAAACTCAAAGGTTTTTTTTTTTTTTAAATATGAATCGTGTGAATGAATGATGGATTTTAATGAAAAGTTAAAATAGAAATAATGAAGGTGAAAAGGATACTAAGAATTTCAAATAAAATGTATATCACAGACGATTATAAAGGCCAATCTCTTTCAGGTAAGCAATAATTGATTCAATATGGACAGTATCAAAGAGATCCTTGACACTGTTGGAATTGAAGTATTTAGAACGAATTGGCTGGAAGTCTATGCAGTCGATTAAAATATGTTTGATAGAAAATTCAGCACTGCAAGGGACACATTCAGGGGGATTATCTCTGGCAAGGAGCCAGGAGTGAGTAAGGGGTGAGTGGCCAATTCGGAGACGTGCAATTATTACTTCTTCTCGGCGAACAGACCTGTAAGCGGGGTACCATTCACCGAGGTAAGGCTTGACTGAATGAAGTTTGTTATAAATGTCTGTATCCCACTGGGACTGCCAAGAAGATTTGATGTGTGTCAAAATAGAAGATTTAAAATCTGTGTGTGGAACTTTAAAATCAGAAATGGAAAGAGTAAGTGCAGATTTGGCAGACTTGTCAGCAAGCTCGTTGCCTCTGATGCCTACGTGGCTTGGAAGCCAGCAGAACATCAGACTATTTGAGGCTAAAATTTGAGAAATGCGTTCAAGAAGGTCGCAGATTAAAGGATTCTCAAATTTTTGATTACAGAGTGCTTGTAAAACTGACAAGGAGTCTGAGAAAATGATAAAACGATTGGACCTTGATTGCTCCACTAAATTTAGAGCAAGATCAATAGCTTTTATTTCAGCTGAGAAAATAGAGGATTTGTCTGGAAGGCGACATTTTAATACTTTGTCTCCATAAACAGCTGCAGAGCCCACAGCATCACCATCTTTTGAGCCGTCGGTATAGATCGGTTTGAAAGAGTAATAGTGTTCTTTCAGCTCTCCATATTTAGAGTGGAAGGTCGTGCGATCTGTGTCAGATTTTTTGTTAGTAGCAAGGTCAAATCGAAAATCTGCACAATTCTGTGTCCATAGCGGGGTGTCGGGGATTTTAAAATCAGCAATTGCCTCTGTGTTAATGTTAAGGTTCTCAACATGGGTTTCCATGCGAATTCCAAAAGGAGGAATTGCGTTAGGCTTTCGTTGAAAGAGGGCTTTGTATTGAGGTTTAAAAACAACTTTATGAGCTGGGTTAAAAGGATTAGATTTGAGTTTTAAAAGATATTGAAGGGAAAGCTTTTCTCTCTGGCATGACAGAGAAGGTTCATTAGCTTCAGCATAGAGACTATTTACTGGAGAAGTTCTAAAAGCTCCAAGTGCAAGACGTAGACCTTCGTGGTGGATAGAATCAAGAATTCGAAGGACATATTTTCGGGCTGATCCATAAACAATAGATCCATAATCCAACTTGGAGCGGATGAGAGATCGATAAAGCCTCAAGAGGACTTTTCGATCTGCACCCCAGTCAGAATGTGCCACGACCTTCAGGAGATTCAGAGCTTTCTTGCACTTCTTTTTCAGTGAAGTGACATGAGAAAGAAAGGAAAGTTTCTTATCAAAAATGATGCCAAGGAACTTGAACTCTGAGACAACTTCTATCTTTGTTTTGTCTAGAAAAAGTTCGGGGTCTGGGTGTACACCACGAAGGTTGCAAAAGTGCATACATTTGGTTTTTGATTTTGAAAATTTGAAACCATTTTCATCAGACCATTTTTGAAGTTTGTTTAGACACTGTTGGAGCTGTCTCTCAATGATGTCCATGTTTCGAGATCTAAAACAAATAACAAAGTCATCGACATAAAGGGAACAGTCCACACCGGGACATATGGCTTTTACAATGCTATTAATTTTTACACTAAACAGGGTGACAGAAAGAATGCAACCCTGAGGAACTCCCATCTCTTGTCTATGGGCTCCTGAAAGGGTATTTCTGACTCGTACACGGAAACAACGTTTATCTAAAAACGCTGAAATAAAAAGAGGGAGGCGGCCTCGAAGACCAAAATCATGTAGATCTTTAAGAATTCCGAATTTCCAGGTTGTATCGTAAGCGCTTTCAAGATCGAAGAAGACAGATACTACATGTTGCTTAATAATGAAAGCTTCCCTAATGAAGGTTTCTAAGCGAACAAGATGATCAATGGTACTACGTTGACGACGAAATCCGCTCTGGACATCTACGATAAGATTGTTTTTCTCCAGGAACCAAACAAGGCGGTCATTGACCATTCGTTCAAGAGTCTTACAAAGACAGCTTGTTAGAGCAATTGGACGATAATTAGATGGTTCACTGGCATCCTTTCCTGGTTTGGGAATAGGAATGACAAGAGCTTCTCGCCATGACATGGGAAATTCCCCTGACTGCCAGATATCGTTAAAAAGGTCAAGTAAAACAGATAAAGAAGTAAAAGGTAAATGCTTTAAAAATTGATAATGAATCTTATCTGGGCCAGGTGAAGAATCATGGGATTTATTCAGAGCTGACTTGAGTTCTTTAAGAGTGAAAAGTTTATTGTAGTGCTCTGAATTAGTTGAATTGAAATTCAACTTCTTCTTTTCTTCCGTGGTTTTAAATCTTTGGAACTTTTCTGAATAGTTTTCAGGAGAAGATTTTTTGGCAAAAGAAGCAGCAAGAGTGTCTGCAATCTCTTGTGGTGATTCTGAGAAAGAATTCCCATTTTTAAGATGGTGAATGGAATCGCAGCTTTTGCCATTTATCTTTCTAATCATATCCCATGTCTTTTTTGTAGTGGTCCTACTATTTAACTTTGAAACATATTGTCTCCATGACTTGCGCTTACTTTCTTTGATTATTCTTCGTGCCTTTGCCCTGAAAATACGGAATTGATTATGGTTTTCGGATGTAGGTCTTAAGTTAAATCGTCTAAGGGCATCTTTTCTGTCCTTGACAGCCTGTTTACACTCATCATTGTACCAAGGCTTGTCAGGGCGTTTAGGATTTGTCGAGGTCTGAGGAACAGATGCTTTAGCTGCATCAAGCAATAAAGAAGTAAAAAATTTCACAGGATCATCACAATTCTCAAATTTATTATGTGTAATGGTCTGTTGACAGAGAGTATCAAACTTGTTCCAGTTGGCCTTAGACAGCTTCCATTTACGTGGCCGCTCTGTATTGGGAGGTTGTGTGGAAGAGAAAATGATAGGAAAGTGGTCACTGCCACACAAGTCATCGGTCACTTTCCAGGTGAAATAGGGAAGTAAGACCGGAGAACATAAAGTTAGGTCAAGGGAAGAATAGTTACCAGTTGCTGGATGCAAGTATGTCTTGGATTTATTGTCATTCATAAATGATAAAAGATTGTTCCCTATAAAGGCTTCTAATTGTAGACCTCTCTGGTTATTGTCATCGCAACCCCACATCATATTGTGGCCATTGAAGTCTCCAGCAAGAATATAAGGTGCAGGCAGTTGAGAAATGAGGTTGGTTAGTTGGTTCTCATCAATTGGTCTGCTAGGAGGGAGATAGACAGAGCAGAGAGTAATTGAACTGTGTAATGAAATTCTAACTGCGACAGCTTGAAGGTTTGTATTCAGGGGGATGAGCTTGTGAGGAATGTTATTGTTAACAATAACAGAAACTCCACCACGAGCCTTTTCACCATCAGCAAATATTTTATTGTAAACAGAGTGATATTTAATGGTAATGTCATCTTCTTGTTTAAGGAAAGTCTCTTGGAGGCACACAGCAACTGGTCTGTGTTCATTAATTAAGAGTGAAAGTTCATCAAAATTAGTTTTAAGACCTCGACAATTCCACTGGACTATTGTATCCATTGTACTTAAAATTATTAAAGTTAAAAGATAGTAAAAGGAGATTTTTGACCGATGCATTTTGAACTGAAAAGTTAACGGTTTGTAATATTGTATGCAGATCGGTTATTCGTGTCTTTGTTCCAGTCATCCAGGGGTTGTGAAGACCAGATATTGGCCTCCGAATCGGATGCATCACCTTCCAATTCCATAGTTTCCTCATTCTCTAGCTCCTCAAATTTGTTGGAGGTAGAGATGGGAGCATTGACCAGGACATTGACTTCGCAAGTCCTTGGAGAATCCTTTGCTTGAGGTGTAGGATTGGATTGTTTGGATGGTTTGGAACTATTTTTAGGTTTGCCTCTTGGGGCATTCTTGTTTGTTGAAGATTGGGATGATGAAGAGTGACTAGAATGAGTTTTCTTTGGAGATTTTGGTGTAGATGCAGGTTGAGGAGTTTTATTTAGAGACCGTGGTGCCAGAGAGGGCAAGGAAGATTCCTCAGGCGCCTGTGGAATAGATTCAGTTGGTCTAGGTTGTATGGATGGGGTTGTTTGGGGGTTAGGTAGATTAGACTGAGGAGGAGTTTTAGTAACTTTGGGAGTTGTTGCAACAATTATCAAATATCAACAGTCTTTGATGGTTTCTTGAAAGAAAGTGTCTTATCCTTTCACTTATGCAGCATTTTTTCAGTCCTGCCAAACAATGATCACACACTCATGAATTTTCACAGCTGTAGCGTGTGCTGGCATAGAGCACCGTATTTTGAAAGTAAATTGTTGAAGCAATCAAAGGAAAACACTACAACTTACCATGCTCTGTAAGGTATCGAGGCCGTCAAACTTCAGGAATACCTGGAAGGCAAGATGCAAGCTGACGTAAAAAGAAAAGGAGGTTGTAGAGAGATAAAGTATTTTAATCCAATCAAGTCAAGACGAAGGTTACAGAGATGCGGTCTCTGTCAAATGTTGAGTAAACTAAACAATCCTGTGGGGCTTTAAAATGTGGCGGTAAAAACTGCATGTGTTCAGCATGTAAGGTCCTTTTCTACATCATATGAAAGAAGTTCAACATAATGAAATAGAATTAAATAGAACATTTTCATAGAGGATAAAAGTGAAAGTCCAAAACAAATAAGCTCACTAAACCTCATAATATTCATGTCTGAATCAAATGATTAGGTAAAAAGGCTTTTTCGGGGAGCGCAGAATCAGACCAGACAGCAGCAAAACCTAAACAATTTGATAGTTATAATACAGGTATGTTTTAGACGACTTAATCATACCATTTTAAAGAATGGATATTATGGGTGATATCTGACATTTTATTATCAAAGTTGCAAAACTGACAGAAAAGAACATTTGTACATTGTTAAACATATCTAAAAGGTTGACAGGTACTGTTATCCGGGATAAGTGGTATCTAAAGCTTGATGATGGGTAATATTAAACAGTTATGTTACATATATTAAACGTTCTACTGCTGTCAACCGACAAACATGTATCTGTAGCATTTCATTAAAATACTGATTTGTAAAGGACAGTTAATAAAGGAGGTTTCAATGTGGTTTTGTTACAATGTATAGGATTTCTATCCCATATATAGTTCAGACAACTGCCATTTGATTTGTGATTTCAAACTTTTTGTATTTATTCAGTGTAAACCGATTACAGTGCTGACAGCACTTTGATGACTTTGATTTAATGAAAATTTTCAAAACAAATAAGATGACTGATTGTGCCCCTGTGTTTACGGAAGCTAGAAACAAAAGCTATAATGAGTTTTTTTCTCATCAAGGGACCAAAAAACAAGTCTGTCATTGACCATTTTTTGCATGGTTTTGCAGATGTATCTATGGCTTAAGCTATGAGCAAATTCATCTCCATTTGCTGTGGAATTGTACTATCAGACCTCGGCAAAGTATTTGAACCGTGCTCTTTAACAATGGTGACTTAACTCTTTACCACACCATCCCGACTTTTAACGACCCTGAGAAAGAATCCTTTTGAAAACATTATGGGAAAAGGAGAAATTGCTGGTAACCAGCATTTTGTCCTTTCCCAACAATGTTTTCCTCCCTTTCCAAAAGAAAATTAAATTTTCTGCCACTTTTATTTTCTCGTGTGCAGATGCTTCGTATCTGGAACAGTCTAAGATTTTGTTGTTTTGGTAGTGGATTAATGCATCTGCAAAGTGTATCGACCTAAGTCAGTTTGTGCAGATCGCGTAGGCTGAACTGAGGCGAAACTTTTCTTCTTTTGGTCAATATTCTGCATGTCTAAAGACTATTCTAACACAGGATTTACGTGCTTGTTAGACAAAGTGTATTTATGGATCCAGAATTATATGAAGACTTTTTTTTATTTGTTTTCGTATAATACATCATAGAGATGCAATAAGTCACCACTTTCCAGTGCGTGGCTTCTCTGAGTCACCACTTTCCAGTGCGTGGCTTCTCTGAGTCACCACTTTCCAGTGCGTGGCTTCTCTGAGTCACCACCTTACACTGCGTGGCTTCTTTGCGTCACCACTTTCCAGTGCGTGGCTTCTCTGAGTCACCACTTTACACTGCGTGGCTTCTCTGTGTCACCACTTTCCAGTGCGTGGCTTATCTGTGTCACCACTTTCCAGTGCGTGGCTTCTCTGAGTCACCACTTTACACTGCGTGGCTTATCTGTGTCACCACTTTCCAGTGCGTGGCTTATCTGAGTCACCACTTTCCAGTGCGTGGCTTCTCCGAGTCAGCACTTTACAGTGCGTGGCTTATCTGTGTCACCACTTTCCAGTGCGTGGCTTATCTGAGTGACGGCTAAAGAGGTACATGTACGTGCAGTAGGCATTCTTTTTTGGGTTAAAAAATTACAGTATCGTTTAGTCAAGGGTATAATATTTTCTCACCAAACGGTCTCCTGTACTGTACTGGTGAATATTTGCTTCTTTTAGCACCCTAGTGACTTGGGTTTTAGGCGGCGGGTTGTGCTGGACATTTTCACAAATTGTTCCGAACCTGTAAGATAAAAATACAATTCTTAATCCTGGGTAAACGATAAACAAGCAGATTGAAAGATAGGGTTTTCCTGGACTCAGGAAATGAAGCGTTGAGCCTGTCTATGTACCGACACTGAAGTAATGTTGAATGCTGCATGCATAGATATAAATAAGTCATACACTGACGAAGTGCTTGACTGATTGTATTGTGTTTAACGCAGTATTCAACAATATTTCAGATATATCGCAACGCTCAGTGCACCTATCCATGTTTTCCTGGAGTTTCTACCTACCAGTACGCGTCAAGGCTGTGTAGCCAGCCCAAAAATCTTCAGTCTCCTCATTAATGATTTAATTAAGTACCTATAACATAGTTGCAGGGATGGGGTCTATGTTTCAGATGACGTTCCCTCCCTATACGCTTTAATGTATGCAGACGATGTGTCAAGTATTGCGACACTGTTTTACGCTTACAAAAGCAAATTGATTCAATTTCAAATTTTAGCAAAGAATTAGACATGAAAATAAATATTGAAAAGTCTAAAATCATCGTTTTTCGAAATGATGGTCCTTTAAGAAGGTCAGAAAAATGGTAGCTAGACGGTAAACAAGTAGAAGTTGTTCCGTTTTACAAGTATCTTGGTGTTTATTTTACGCCTAAATTGTCCTGGACTCTAACAGTAGATAAATTATGTTTACAAGCATCAAAAGCAAGCAATACAATTTTACGTTATCAGCAGAAATTCAGTCTTTTACCCCCGAAGGATATGTTTAAAATTTTTGATTCTATGGTTAAACCAATTCATTCTTTGCTTCGCATCGGATATATGGGGCTACAAATATAATACAAGAATTGATTCTGCACATGCCAAATTTTGTAAAAAATACTGTTATTTACCCGAAAAATGTACAGACAATTTTGCTTTAAACGAATGCGGGCGTCTTCCCTTATGTATCTCATACATGTCCAATTGTATTAAATTTTGGATACGTATTATACACCTTGAACCCCATAGATACCCCAAACAGTGTTACAATCTGTTGCTACAGTTAGATTTCTCAGGTAGAGAAACTTGGGCCAGCCATAAGAATTTACTATTTACCTACGGATTTGGGTATGTTTGGATTTTTCAAGATGTGGGAGATGGAAGTCAATTTCTTAAGACCTTCAAGCAGCGACTAAGCTATAAATTACGTAAAACCTTATCAAATTTTCGATGTTCATGTCCTAGTCTAATGATAGAGAAAGGGAGACAACTTGGTGTTGACAGAGATTTCAGATATTGTCCTTTATGTCTTACTGAAAACATTCTAGTAATAGAAGACGAAGTTCACTTTTTCAATGACTGCCCTACATATAATAATCTCAGAGCGATATACTTTAAACAAAGTTGGTTAACAAATAAGACCACAGCTACCTTTTACAGCATTTTGTCCACAAACAAAACAGATGAAATAATTAGATTACCCAACTTTTTGTTTCAAGCATTTAAATATCGAAATGATCTTATTGAAAATACTTTTCAGTAACTTTATCCAAAAGCACTTTTTATATTGTGCAGTCTCTGTCTACCTGTTTATATTTTGTACTTTTTACCAGTTTTGTTGTTACTGTTAACATGTAAAAGCATGACATGTACTTCTGGCTGCGAAAGAATGATAGGTACTTTATTTGAAAACACTTTGTGTGTACACATTTTTATTGAAAATACCCCACAGTAACTTTATCTTTAAAAAGGAAAAAAAAACTTTTATACTGTTCAATCTCCAGCTACCAGATTTGATGTTACTGTTAACATGCGAAAACATGATATGTACTTATATTTCTAATAATGTTATGTCTGTACACCTGTTTATTTAGAAAGTTTTCTAAATTCAAAGACTGGTTCCGAATTAGGACAGTGTGGAGAGTATAGACTGAGATCACAGAGCGAGATTGCTGGTTGACTCTCTGCTGGATGTAATTAATCATTCTCTGAATGTTGTAACATGTAATATATAATGGGCCAGTGGCCTTAATATTGAATAAATGTATTGTATCGTATTGTATTGTAGTACACCGCCCCATATTCTTTCGAGACAATTGACTGCTTTCCCGCAGAACCATTGTCACAATGATCAGCGGTAAGAGAGGAATGTTTTGCAAATTGGGATTTAATACATTTCCCCTGTTATCAAGCAAGTCATCATGTCATAATGAATCCATTAGATCCACTAACTATAACAACCGAACTGCTTCTGGAGGTAGAACGGTCCGCGGACATGCAGAAAATTTAACAATAACAAAAAGTTTCGACCCATGTCAGCCTGCGCAGTGCGCGCAGGCTGACATGGGTCGATACTTTTTGTGGATGTATTATGCCATCTTCCCACAGAGCTTGGCTCAAAAATACGACAAAATAATCGCGTAAATGCGGCACACACGCACATACACAAACAATACCTTTGCATAAACTCCTCGAACGACACACGGACAGAAAATCCCTGTTTTCTAACTTTGGCTATTTCCAGTATGCCACTTCGAAGTAATTGATCTTTGACAAACGTCTCATCAAAATTGTCAGGTATTTGTCTTTCGTTTGGCTTGATACACCTGCAAAGACAAAGGTAACAAAGCATTAGAAATGGTCAACCCATTGATCTTTTACCGCTCACTAAATTCTTTGTCTTTAAAATTACCAAAAAATGGTGTAAATATATTTACGACCTTGAACATGCGTCTTTTTATCCAGGAAAGTAGCCGGTTTCTTTATTACAGTACCCGTGCAAAAATCTTTGTGTGATTTGAAATTTTAAAACTGCCTTAACAGCTTGGGTCATGACATGGTGGCCAGAGTGCCTATACATGTGTTTCCCAGTTTCTCACACTAGTACTGGCACTATTTTCTTTCCAATCAACTCACCACTTTCTCATATGTATCAGAGATGAGAGGCAAAAAGTCGCCTGTAGGAAAGGTTGCCGCAACCGGGTATCCAACACACAGCCACCAGGGTTTCCTTTCACTAATCTGCATACCAATAAAATTTGCTTTTAAATGCTGCGTAGGTAAGTAAACATCAAGCCTGAAATCAAGTTTCACTAAACTGGTAAGATTTGAGTAAATTTCTGAATATCTATATGCAAACTCATACATTAGGGAAAATAAGGATCCTGTATGTGTATATACAATCGCTAATAATTTGCGTAAATCTACGCAATTAAGTGAAAAGTAGTCGAGATCACAAGTCAGATACTCTAACCAATGAGCTACCCTGTAGGGCTCGT
The DNA here is from genome assembly GCA_943736015.1 of Tridacna crocea. Taxonomy (NCBI): domain Eukaryota; kingdom Metazoa; phylum Mollusca; class Bivalvia; order Cardiida; family Cardiidae; genus Tridacna; species Tridacna crocea. The sequence continues at coordinate 2,933,941 of OX031066.1, read as the reverse complement.
ACAGAAACATGTCACTGCTTAACCCTTTCCAAAACAAGCCCTGGTTTTTTACGTGTATGCAGTAAAAGTCTTTTGAAAACACGGTGGGAAAAGGAGAAATTGCTCGTAACGAGCAATTTCTCCTTTTCCCACAGTGTTTTCAACCTTTTTTGGGAACTTTCTGCCATTTTCTCCAAATCTAAAATTGTCGTCTGCAAACTCTTGGTTCGGAAGAGTCCAAAATTTGTCGTTTGGGAAATGATATGCTTGTGGTAGGCTGTTGTTTTGAATGACCAATATCACCCAGTAAAACACCGTCAAACCTCATCAGATAGACCGGACTAGTTTTAAAGGCATGTCGCAGCGATCAAATGCCACAGACGACGCTAGTGACGCCCCAGACGCCGCCGCTGACTAATAATAATGACGTCACTGACACTACCGACGACGCTGCTGACGATGTAGACCACGCTGATGACAATACATCGCCATTTTCTTCGAAATTAGCTTGTCTAAACCTGAATAGTAATAATTAACTAAAGGCATACCGTACGAACAGAGGTTCAGTTTCTTCCAGTTTTCCAACAAGACTTTTGAGAGACCCCTGAAATATAAAACATTCAAATCGATTTACTTCGCAACTTTTGTTATCCCTGAATCATTTTTTGGTGTTTAAAACCCATTACGACACAAACCCTACTTTTGACGCCCCTAAGAAAGAAGCCTTTTGAAAACACTGTGGGAAAAGGAGAAAATGCTGGTAAGCAGCATTTTCTCCTTTTCCCACAGTGTTTTCTACCCTCCCCAGAACAAATTCCTTTTGTTCAGTCACCTTTATTTTGTCGTCTGCAAATGCTTTCAATTTGGACCAGTCTAAATTTTTCTCTTGTGGTAAAGAGTTAAACTATCACGGAAGTCAGAACCATTATGATTTCTGAAATACATGCATAAAGTCTTCGAAAGTCACAGACAATACTCCCATGCCGAAAGCAGTCCAACCATTCAGGATTCTAAGTTGAGTATCAAAATACACTTAATTGGCCTGCAACACGCGAAGGGTATTCGGACGTATGCGTGAAGTACACTATCGTCTAGGATCAGCCTGCACACTCTCCACCATCTTTTTTTTTTTTTTATCTAATTCACATATTTTTTCTGTTTTGCGCAAATCTACTGTAGCAAAAATTCTGATGTAGTTGTACAATGCAATCTCATATTAGCCTTGGCGGACTCCGACATGGCACTTTTCGCAAATGTCTAGATGCCCTTTTACGCGTGTTGCAAGCTTTATGATTGTATGTACAAATTTTGTATGTATATTCTGTATTTGAACCGGAGAACTTTCTTTGCATGTAAAAAAAATTCAAAGAACTCAATCTAGATTAAAGGTGTTGACCAAAAATGCTTTACCCGATATTCTCTGGACTGGAACCCTTGCAGTTTTCCTTGGCCCTCGTTCGAATAAGTTCTGAAACCAATGACGGAAGATTACATGTTTGTTTGATATGTCATTTGAGACAGAAATTCTTTGGTTTACTTTTTCAACACTTTAAAACAAGAGGACCATGATGGTCCTATATCGCTCACCTGAGTACTATGCAGTAAAGGTCTACAATGAAGATAAATACCAAATACTAGTATCAAATTTCAAGGTCAAATAATTCTGACGGGGTATGTAACTGTGCAAAATGCATCTTTTACTTTTAGAGAAAAAGATTTCTAAACTTTTCCGTCTTTGTTCCTATGTTTCCAACTTGTGACCCCCGGGACCAAGCCAGTTTTGGCCCCAGAGGCATCATATGAACGTTCTTGATAAAGATCGACTAAGAGATGCTACATACCAAATATCAAAACTCTGCATCTTCTAGTGTCAGAGAAGAAGAATTTTAAAGTCTTCCTTCTTTGTTCCTATGTTTCAAAATTGTGACCCCCGGGGCAAGGCCAGTTTTGACCCCAGGGGTATCATATGAATAATCTTGATAGAGGTCTACTAGGGGATGCTACATACCAAATATCAAAGCTCTGCACCTTCTAGTTTCAGAGAAGAAAAAAAATAAAGTTTTCCTTCTTTGTTCCTATGTTTTAAACTTGTGACCCCCGGGGCGGGGCCAGTTTTGACCCCAGAGGTATCATATGAACAATCTTGGTAGAGGTCCACTAGGTGCTACATACCAAATATATTAAAGCTCTACGCCTTCTAGTTTCAGAGAAGAAGATTTTCGAAGATTTTTGCTGTTTTTTTTTTTTTTTTTTTTTTGGTTGCCATGGCAATCAGAGTTATAACTGGAATTCAATCTCTTGAACAATTTTGGTAGAGCTTTACCAAGGGAACATCTCTGCCAAGTTTCATCAAGATCGGCTTAGTGGTTTAGGAGGAGAAGATGTTTAAAGAAATTGTGGACGACGCACGACGGACGACTCACGACGGACATTGGGGGTTCACAAAAGCTCACCATGAGCACTTCGGGCTCAGGTGAGCTAAAAAATCCAATATTTTAACATCCAGAATTGAATGAAGACTCAAAAACTTGAATCTGTAAGAATGAAGTGTGGTTCAAAGAGGAATTACTCGTTAGGATAAAAATATATCGGGTCTTAAAAACAGACTATACTACGATGTAAAAATGGGGTTTCTTGGGATATAAATAATGTGTTTTACAATTAGGCTCTACACAGGATAATAAAGATAACAGATAGATGATCATATATGTACCTGTTCCGCAGGTGTGGTACCATCAAGGTCACTAAAACATCTATAAAAGGTTGACGTAATGTTATAATGGGCCTCCAACATGCCAAAGGGGACATTCGGACATAAATTGCCTAAAGTGTTGTTTCTGATCAGCATGCGCAGTCCGAGTAGGCTAATTATCCGAAACGACACTTTCCGGTTTTTTTTTTTTATATAAATTTCTATTTTGTGTAGTCTACTATGGCACAAAATGTAATGTAGTCGTAAAGTGTCGTCTCGGATCAGCCCGCGCGGACTATCTGAATGCAATTGTCAACATGCCCCTTTTGCGAGTTGCACGCCAATTTATTATATTAGCTCTGCTCATGCAAACTGGGATTTGAAGCAGCTCCGTGATCACTTATACCAAGCAAGTTGCGGTTTACTTCAGCAATTATCCACACTTGTATTGGAAGAGATCTGTGAGTTTATCATTCGCTTCAGACTATTTTCCTTGTATTTTAATGTATCTTGTGTGGCATACTGCTAAAAGAGACTCCAGGAAAGCAGGATAGGAATACTAGGGGCACCAATATAAGTGAAAAGATGTTGAAAACGGATTTAAACACCATTTTTGTAGGTAACTTTACCTGCAATTTTTGGTATTCACGGGGTTTCATTCAAAAGTCGTCCATTTCAAAAGGAGGCAACATAGATAATATAAAACACACACACACACAAACACACCCACACACACACCCACACACTTATGATTTATTACGAAAATTATCTAGGAAACGGAAGCAGGCAAAAGTATACATGCCTTTGTAGGAAGAAGTTTGTTGAATTTTTCAGACAGGTCTTGAGGTCCTCCGTCATGGTATCTCTGTTCTTCTCCAGGAAACCTCGTGCGTCGTACTCTACCTACAACGTACAATCTGTATCACTGAATGTGATTTCTTACGAACAAAGTCCGTAACAAAGAAACAAATGAATAAATGCATGGCAGAAATAAGGGTCGGAGCGGGATTCGAAGTCCGAACTCCCGAACGCAAAGCCAATAACCTAACCACTGAGCCAAAGAGATATCTCTCTGACGCAGTAGCCAGGTATTGTATTTAAATCGGGAGTATGCCATGCAGGAAGGAGTGGTCTCCCGTAACACACCCCCTCTTAAAGTCATCATTTATTGATGACTCAAAGCCTTATTAGGCAGGAAGTCCAATTTTGGACAACAAATGGGATTAATGGCTCAATGGCCAATCCCGGACGAGCCCCCATCTTACGAACAAAGTCCGTAACAAAGAAACAAATGAATAAATGCATGGCAGAAATAAGGATCGGAGCGGGATTCGAACTCCGAACTCCCGGACGCAAAGCCAATAACCTAACCACTGAGCCAAAGAGATATCTCTCTGACGCAGTAGCCAGGTATTGTATTTAAATCGGGAGTATGCCATGCAGGAAGGAGTGGTCTCCCGTAACAGATTTAATACCCCGCAAGTGCTTTGACAGAGAAAAGTGTCAAGTTCAAGGGTAGATATTTCCACTACCAGAAAGAGTTGACACTTGAAAATTGCGTCATGCAGATCTTCAATATATGATCAATTTATGTGCAAAATGTCAATACAATTGAAAGAAAACTGTAGAAGAAGTTCGCGACACAAAATTACTAGCATTTTGTACACGGAAGGGCAGACGTCCACAAGGACGGACGGACAGACAAGCGGATTCCAGTATACCCCCGAAATTATTCGTTTTGCGAGGGTATAAAAAACAATTACACACACAACAACAACAAAAAAGTACCTCGCCTGCATAATGTTTGATTCGGAAGGAACACGAATTGCGGGGATTCAGTTTGAAGCAGTCACTGGTCTCATAATTTTCCGCCAGTAGGCGTACAAAATCTGCGTCATCCTGACCAGGTGCCAATGTAGCGCTTTCCAAAATACCAAGTACTCCAATATTAGGCTGAAATTTAGAAAAAAAAATACATAATAATACGTGCCTCCCTCTCTCTCTCTCTCCTTCTCTCTCTCTCTGTTATGTCAAATGTTTGTCACCTATTTTTTTAGGTTTCACTTTTAAGACTATTACATAACATTTTCAGGTCAGAAATAAAACCAGAAACCAGAATTATAAATTCATTCTAAAAGCTACTAGTTTCAGTTTTGAAAGAAGAAATCATTGTATCTGAACAATCAAATTATTTGTGTCTAGTTTGATTTCGTATTTCATTTTGAAATTAATAGTTTCAAGTTGTGTAGTAATAAAGAAGAACCCTTGAAGAGATTCCTAGGCGTTAGAGTCATAGAAAGGACACTGTGCTTTCAGTAAGAAATTACAAACAAAAAACAAAAAGCAATTTTTTTCTAATTCTCTGAGAGGACTCCAGTACTTTCTATGTTAACTCTTTAACATACAACAAGATTTGAGACTTGTCCAAATGGAAAGTATTTGCTGATAACAGAATCAATGCGGCTCAAAATATTTTTTTTAGGAAGTTTGAAGACGGGGTGGGAAAAGGAACAAAAGGACCATTGGCCCTGGAACGCTCACCTTAGACTATAGCTTATGCGTGAAATTCAATTCTTTGGACAACTTTGGTAAAGCTTAACCCAAGGAACATTCCTGCCAAGTTGCATCAAGATTGGCCCAGTTGGTTACGAGAAGAAATGTTGAAAGAATTTGTTGACGGGCGACAGACGCAGGAGATAGGGCAATCAAATATCAAAGCTCTACATCTTCCAGTTTCAAAGAAGAATATCAAATTTTCCTTCTTTGTCCTATGTTCGAACTTGCGGTGCCCGGGGCTGGATCAGTTTTAACCAAAGCAGCATCCTTGGAACAAACTTGGTAGAGGTCGACTCAAAGATGCTACATACCAAATATCAAAGCTCTACACCTTTCCGTTAAAGAGAAAAAGAAATTTAAAATTTCCTTCTTTGTTCCTATGTTCCAACCTGTGACCTCTGGGGCATAGCCAGTTTTGATGCCAGGGACATCATATGACCAAATTTGGTAGAGGTCCACTAAAAGATTCTGCATACCAAATATCAAAGCTCTGCAACTTCAAGTTTCAGAGAAGAAGATTTCTAAAATTTTCCTTCTTTGTTGCTATGTTCGAATCTGTGACCCCCTGGGGCAGGGCCAGTTTTGACCCTAAGAGCATAATATGAACAAACTTGGTAGAGGTCCACTAGGAATTGCTACAAGCCAAATATCATAGCTCTATGCCTTCTAGTTTTAGAAAAGAAGAAATTTAAAGTTTTCTTTTTTTGTTCCTATCTTTGAACGTGTAGCCCCCGGGGCGGGGCCAGTTTTGACCCCATGGGCATGATTTAAAGAAACTTGGTAGAGGTCCACTAGCAGATGCCACATATCCAATATTAAAGCTCTAGTTTCTCTCTAGTTTCAGAGGCAAATTTTAAAGTTTTCCTTCTTTGTTCCTATGCTCAAACTAGTGACCCCTGGGGTGGGGCCAGTTTTGACCCCAGGGACATCATTTGTACAAACTAGGTAGAGGTCTACTAGGAGATGCAACAGACCAAATATCAAAGCTCTGCGCTTTCTAGTTTCTGAGGAAAAGAATTTTAAAGTTTTTCTTCTTTGTTCCTATCTTCAAATTTATGACTCCTGGGGTGGGGCCAGTTTTGACCTCTGGGGTATAATTTAAACAAACTTGGTAGAGGTCCACTAGGAGATGCCACATATCAAATATCAAAGCTCTACGCCTTCAAATTTCAGAGGAGAAGATTTTCAAAGTTTTCCTTCTTTGTTCCTATGCTCAAACTTGTGACCCCTGGGGTGAGGCCAATTTTGACACAAGGGGCATTGGTAGAGGTCCACTAGCAGATGCCACATACTAAATATCAAAGCCCTACGCCTTTAAGTTTCATAGGAGAAGATTTTTAAAGTTTTCCTTCTATGTTCCTATGCTCAAACTTGTGACCCCGGGGTGGGGCCAATTTTGACCCTAGGGGCATAATTTGACTAAACTTGGTAGAGGTCTATTAGGAGATACTACATACCAAATATCAAAGCTCGACGCCTCCAAGTCTTAGAGAAGAAGATTTTCAAAGATTTCTTTTTTTTGTTTGTTTGTTTGTTTGTTTGTTTGTTTGTTTGTTTTTTGCCATGGCAACCAGAGTTATAGGTGGAATTAAATTCTTTGAACAATTTTGAATTTTGATAGAGCTTTACCCAAGGATCATTCCTGCCAAGTTTCATGAAGATTGGCCCAGTGGTTTAGGAGAAGAAGATGTTTAAAGAAATTGCTGACGGACGACGGACGCCGGACAAAGGGCGATCATAATAGCTCACCTTTAGCACTTTGTGCTAAGGTGAGCTAAAAATACCGGTCACTAGCATTTTCTCATATTCCGAAACTCTATCTTAATGCTACTAGTTTCAAAACAATACATGATTTATACTTCAGAATGAAGACAGTTTGTTTCCTTTGTAGCAAGAGTAGATTAAGATCAGACCACTAACATAGTAAAATCCAATAGGCACACTATTTTAGATAACTGATTATAACCACTTGATCAAAGTTTTGAAATTGCGGTGTTTATAGTCTGACTAGGTTTGTAAAATGCTGTTTTGAAAATCAAAACCTTGATATCTGAGTGCAGAAGTTTCAATATTCAAAAGTGTCTTGCATTATGATGATTAATAATGATTTTAAAAATGCTTAAAAATGCTATGATAAAAGAAAATATAGTCACCATATTTAGTGTACTCATTTAAGCTTATCTATTTACAAACTCTAGGGTGAGATATTGGTATTTTCAATCTTACTTAAAGCATAATCTCAGACAAAAGCCATTCTCACTATTCCTTCTGAAAACCCTTGATTTTTAGTACAGCCAAATAAAGCTCAGCCAATTGGAAGAGTTTTTTTTTTTTCAAAAGTTTTTTCTGAACATCTTTCAAAATGGAATAATATAACCACACTTACCTTAGCTAAAATATATTGTATCCTTTACGGTGTTATCAAATGGGCGAAAATGACTGGTAGGAATGAGAAAATATCTGTCTACCAATGTTTTCAAAAACTTAAAAGTTACATTTTGTGAGGCTGACGGCCAATACGGCTGACCGAAGACCTGCAACTTGGCCAATACGAAATCACTTGATTAATAACATTATATTATAGCTTGTGTTTGTATAAGGATACACTTATCTATCATGCTATATAAAGCTAGATTTTGTAGCAATGTAGTAGAACTTTTGCCAATAGAGTTTGGACCTGAAGTTTCTAGGTTTAATCCCAGCCTTTGGGGCTAATTAACAGAACTGTTACAGATACATATAATCAGTATTCAGAATACCATTATGGTTTGTCCAAACATGGCGTATATTTGACCCTTGAATTTTATGTCAAAGTTAGAGGTGGCCCTTCAGATTTTGGGACAAAAATTTTACAAAAATGCAAACAAATCATCCTTATACTCCCATAGCCTTTTAATTTGCCTTCATAAAACCCCAGTAGTGGAAAACTATCGGATAACAACACGATAAATTAGAGATTTATAACGGACAAGTTTGACACCAACGGGAGACAAGTTCTATTTTTAAATTATCAATTTCTCTCATTTAAATACAGGAAAACACAGACAAAGTTTCAAACATCCGTCCGAAGAAGACATTATGGAAAAAAATTATTACATGTTTGTTATGTAATGGAATTTAAGCGTTATCAGTCACATGCCAGTCATTTAACATTCCCACAATGCTTTATTGATTTTTGGCGCGAAATCTAAAAATAGCTTAAGAGGCTACGTAGCCTTTTAAGGGAATGCCACCAACAAATTTTTTTTTTGTAATTTTATGATTCTTAATTATTGATGATTTGTATTGTTTTTTCATATAAATTTCAATGACATATATATTTTTTAATTTGGTGTGATGTGAAAATTCTAAATACCCACCTTTAAATTGGGAGAACTTTTGAGGATTTTTCTTTTTTGTGGCCCTTTAAACCACAATAAATGATGTGTTTTATGAGTCCTGTGTAATAGGCCTTATGAAAATAGTGTTGGCAAATAAGACATCAGTATTTTGTTTCTTTTTTTTTTTGTCTTCCAGATTTTTTTCTACCTTTTACAGATACAAACCACATAATCTGAGGGCTCCATATCTATTGTGTAATTATGCAATGACTTCCATCGTATAGGGCAACATGCCGATGCATTAAATCCCCCTTGCAAGACCCAGATTCTATTCCAATTGGAAATGATACCAGAGCTAAATACAGGATACAGACTCGTATTTGACAAAAACCGTTTAGATACCTTTGTTAGTAACTCCATAGTCCTTTCATTATCGATCTCATTCATGTCAGGCAGATTTTCAAGCCGGATGCCTTCTCGCTGATACGTCTCTAACTCTGCTTTCACAATTTTCTTCAAGAAGTATTGGTGCATGTGTTCGTTGGTTATGTTGATCAAAAGTTGTTCGTAGCTGTTGTACGTTCCGAAACTGGTCAGGTTTTCAAAGCCAGCAATGTCGAGTATACACAGTTCGTTGGTAGTCTTACTTTCTCTAAAAATCAAAGTTATAAACTCTTTATTTATACTTAAGACACTCTCTCTCTCTCTCTCTATCTCTCTCTCTCTCTCTCTCTCTGTTTAACTGTCTGCTTCTGTATGTATGTCTGTCTGTTTGTCTGTCTGTCTGTCTGTCTCTCTCCCTCTATTGAACACTTTTAAATGTTCACATTTCCTAGCGCATCCACACCAGTGACTTATTTATACAATAAAAGCGATGTCTTAACACTTTACTACACAATGACGACTTTTAACACCCCTGAAAGAGACGGCTTTTGAAAACATTGTGGGAAAAGGAAAAATTCTGTTTACCAGCATTTTCCCTTTTCCCACAATGTTTCTACCCTATCAAAGAAAACTCATTTCATATGAGCCACATTGAAACTGTCATCAGCAAATGCTTTCAACTCGAACAGGTCTAAAATCTTGTCGGTTGGTTAAGGGTTAACCAGTATTAAATGCAACACTCCTTCGAAACCATGTGCTGTTTTTTCCGTATTAACAAATAAAAACTATATAACTGTGTCCACCTATGTGAGGGCACTGAAACATGTTGATGTAACAGTCTATAATCTCTACAGCGCTACAACAGCTTCATACTCAAAGAAAAAAGAGATAAATGAAAATATGAGCCATGATATGTGAAAAGGAGGGAGTAATGCATCTGTGAAAGGTATTGACCTAGGTCAGGCTGACCTGGGCCGAAACTTTTCGCTGTTGATCTGTATTCCTTATGCATAAAAAGCAGTCTACACCAAAATTGAGTAGGTCATTTAAGGAATGAAGAGATTTTTATCTTTTTCATGGAGGTATGAAAAACAAATACCTAATCACACTGTATGAAACCGTGAAGTGTGATTAGGGTTTTTTTTTTTTTTCATACCTCCATGAAAAAAAATAAAATTCTCTTCATTCCTTATTATTCAATATTACAGACAACATCCTCCCACAGAAATAATTCAAACTGCATTCATTTTCTTTGGTTTTAAATCTAATGTTGGACTTATTAAAGTTCCTTCCACTCATATTTGTATGGCGCAAGAATATAACAAGGAAGCAGTTTTCAGATCCGCCAATACTGAAAATTAACCAATAGAATGAAAGTAAAGAAGCAAAGCAGTGTTTAGGACCCGCAAAAGTAACTTTCAGCAAAAGAAGTTCTGGCACAAGGTGATTTTTTTTTCATGGAGCTATGAATTATTAATCAGAACTCACGAATGTTCATTAAAACAACTGATATTAAATCATGTCAAAATAAAAAAAGGAAAACAAGAGGGCCATTGGCCCTGGAACGCTCACCCTAGACTATAGCCTATGAGTGAAATTCAATTCTTTGAGCAACTTCGGTAAAGCTTCACCCAAGGAACATCCCTGCCAAGTTTCATCAAGATTGGCCCAGTGGGTTAGGAGAAAAAGATGTTTAAAGAAATTGTTGACGGGTGACAGGCGCCGGACATAGGGCAATAAAATATCAAAGCTCTACACCTTCCAGTTTCAAAAAAGAATTTTACATTTTCCTTTTTTATCCTATGTTCGAACTTGTGGTCCACGGGGCTGGGCCAGTTTTAACAAAAGCAGCATCCTTCGAACAAACTTGGTAGAGGTCCACTCAAAGATGCTACATACCAAGTATCAAAGCTCTACACGTTCCCGTTTAAGAGAAAAAGAAATTTAAAATTTTCCTTCTTTGTTCCTATGTTCCAACCTGTGACCTCCGGGGCTGGGTCGTTTTAAACGCCAGGGACATCATATGACCAAACTTGGTAGAGGTCCACTAGAAGATTCTGAATACAAAATATAAAAGCTCTGCACCTTCAAGTTTCAGAGAAGATTTCTAAAGTTTTTCTTCTTTGTTGCTATGTCCGAACCTGTGACCTCCCGAGGCAGGGCCGGTTTTGACCCCAAGTGCACAATATGAACAAACTTGGTACAGATCCACAAGGAATTGCTACATGCCAAATATCATAGCTCTATGCCTTCTAGTTATGGAGAAGAAGAATCTTAAAATTTTCTTTCATTGTTCCTATGTTCGAACGTGTGACTCCCGGGCCGGGGCCAGTTTTGACCCAACGGGCATGATTTAAATAAACTTGGTAGAGGTCCACTAGCAGATGACACATACCAAATATCAAAGCTCTACGCCATCTAGTTTCAGATAAGAAAAAAATCAAAGTTTTCCTTCTTTGTTCCTATGCTCAAACTAGTGACCCCCGGGGTGGGGCCAGTTTTGACTCCAGGTACATTATTTGAATAAACTTGGTAGAGGTACACTAGGAGATACAACAGACCAAATATCAAAGCTCTATGCTTTCTAGTTTCTGAGGAAAAGAATTTTAAAGTTTTCCTTCTTTGTTCCTATGCTCAAATTTGTGATTCCCGGGGTCGGGCCAGTTTTGATCCCAGGTACATAATTTGAACAAACTTGGTAGAGGGCTACCAGGAGATGCTACATACCAAGTATCAAAGCTCTACGCCTTCAAGTTTTAGAGTAAAATATTTTTGAAGTTTTCCTTCTTTGTTCCTATGCTCAAACTCGTTATCCCCCGGGGTGGGGCCAGTTTTGAACCTAGGGACATGATTTGAACAAACTTGGTAGAGATCCACTAGGAGATGTCACATACTAAATATCAAAGCTCTACGCCTTCAAGTTTCAGAGGATAACATTTTTAAAGTTTTCCTTCTTTGTTCCTATGCTCAAAATTGTGACCCCTGGGGTGGGGCCAGTTTTGACCCCAGGGATATAATTTGAACAAACTTGATAGAAGTCCACTAGGAGATGCTACATACCAAATATCAAAGCTCCACCCCTTCAGGTTTCAGAGGAGAATATTTTTAAAGTTTTCCTTCTTTGTTCCTACGCTCAAACGCGCTAAAACGCGTTATCCCCCGAAGCGGGGCCAGTTTTGACCCTAGGGGCATTATTTGAACATACTTGGTAGAGGTCCATTGGGAGATGCTACATACCAAATATCAAAGCTCTACCCCGTCTAGTTTCAGGAGAAGATTTTCAAAGATTTCGTTTTTTTTTTTTTTTTTTTTTGCCATGGCAACCAGAGTTATGGGTGGAATTAAATTCTTTGAACAATTTTGGTAGAGCTTCACCCAAGGAACATTCCTGCCAAGTTTCATGAAGATTGGCCAAGTGGTTGAGGAGGAGAGGATGTTTAAAGAAATTGTTGACGGACGACGTACGACGGACATTGGGCGATCACAATAGCTCACCTTTAGCACTTTGTGCTAAGGTGAGCTAAAAAGGTGAGAAGACAGAATATACACATCAGTATTAATTAAGAGTCTAAAAGTCTTGAGAGAGACACAGAGGAAGAAAAAGAGAAAGCTGGTTGACTTAGAAAAAAAAGACAAATGGTGATTGAGAAACGGACCTGTTGTTTGTGTATGGCTCTGACATATTATATCCTAGAAATTTGTTGATCTGTTCCACAAGTCCATCAAATAGACAGCTGTACATATACTTCGCAAAAGCATCGCGCCCATCCCTAGCTTTCTGGATATTTTTGTTCGACCGAATCAGTTCTGTGAATATAGATAGATCAACAATTATCTTGCAAACTTATTCAAAATGGTCTTCTTCATTTATTTGACTAATATTCTATGTTATTTAGGCCTACGAGAACCGAACTTGTCACCGGCGGACAAGGAAAAACACTATCGATTGTCTATTCACTGGATAAGCTAACATTCAAAGGGCATAAATCCTTCAGTAGCCGACCAATTAAAATGAAAACTGCAGGAGCATAAGTTCTAGTGTTACAAAGATGTCAGCAATGGTTCAGTCAAACTATTTGGAAACCAAATGAAACTAAATTGCATCCACGGGCGGACGGACAGACGACAGACGTGATTCCAGTATACTCACTCTAGCTTCAAGGAAGGGCGAGAGGCGGGGAAAATACTCATCAGTCTGAATCTAAGGTATACGATCAGACAACGACCGCATTTATTCATCCTCTTTTCCTATTTCACGGGTAACGAGAGAAGTGTTTCTAAATTCGCACACTGAGTACAGCACCAGTATGATTTGGACTCTCATGGTTCAAGGTATGTGCGGGTTATCCAGGATACTTGTCCAAAATATAGGTAAGTTCTACAATGTATGCATCCATTGAATTCAGTATTGTACCCAAGCCTGTTAAATAACCTCATAATATTGTATTCATGCATCTATGTTAGTAACGTTATAGCATAAACAACGATTGTAAGATGCCTTCTGCTTTTGGGTCTTTATAACCTCTGTTTGCAATGAAAGAGGGCTTCACACCTGATGTATATGTATTCGTGCAAAAAAAATTATTTGATAGCTTTCAAATAACACTACACTCTGTTTTATTATGAAATCCATCCCTCCTACATCTCTCTCTCTCTCTCTCTCTCTCTGAAACTTCAAATTCCACAATCCACTTCCTAGAATCTCAGCGTCTGATTTATTTAATGCAGGAAGAAATACAATATTATGGTTAGAAGATCTGTCCATGTAATTTAAACAAGTAGACGGGATACCCTATTATTTTCCACAGAAAATTATGTAATTTATAGTCAGTTGAAGCTGTTTACGAGACGTGTAATTTACTGCATTTACATCACAACTAAATAAATCGCTTTAGGAAAAGAGAAATCGTGACACCCAGTTCTGGAGAGAAAAAATATTAACTCTTTCGGCGCCATAAGCAAAAACATTTACACTAGCGGACGGCACAGATCAAGATCAAACTGCACAGAACGTGCAGTCTGATCTTTGATCTATACCGTCCGCTTGTATAGTCAAGTCTATGCAATCAAATCTTTTGTAAGTTTCAATGGATTGTATTTAGAGTCGTCGAAAGTGTCCAGTTTTGTCCTATGATTTAAATAGAGTTCAAAAACGGGTCCATGGCTGTCATGTTTTTGGTCGGACGTTCATTCCATCAGGAGAGATAGGAGATCAAGCACACAAGTATACGTTCTGCGAAAGTGGTTTAACCCGTGAGGCATTATATCGAGCAAGTCATTACACAAATCTGGGCCCATGAAATCTATCTTGTCTAAAATCCAACAGAATCAGGAAGTACACTAGTGCTTTGATGAGCAGAAAATTGGCCAACAACAAAAACTTTCGACTCCGGTCGGCCTGCTTAAAATGCACAGGATAACACTGGTCAATTATTTTGCCGATGCATGTAACTGTTTGTAGATCATGTCTCATATTCTGTTTGACGCTTTCGAGGAGAAACTTCTGAAAGATTGCAATTTGGCTTTTATACGGCTCTGTCACAAGGGACCTGGGTGTAAAACTTCATCTGAAAGACTACTAGTAGTTTTGGAAGGCCAGTCATGGGGCTCGAACCGACACCTTCAAGTCATCCGAAATTTGATTTTTACAAGTCCTAAACTCTAATATCTGAGCTATGCGGGCTGGTCGAATATGAAAATTTAGTTAAAGTTGGACGAGTTCTTTATGAGATGCTTGTGATAAAAGTTATTCATAAATTAAAAGACGCAAAACGGACACAAGACCGTGACATAAGCTCGCTGGTCCTTAGCCAGTGTATTTAACAATTACTGGTACTGCAGTTTGGTAAAATAAAAAGTTGAGCAATCTACATCTGCAATTTTCAGAGCACTGTTTATATGAAGAAAATAGATTACAAACCTCCGTTCCTAGTGTAGCTTGAACTTGAGACTAGGGCCATCTTAAACATATCTTCTTGGATACCAAGTAAACTGCAGACTGAAATAAATCAACGATTCAGAATTGAAAATAATTTATATTATTTACATTTTGCATTAAGGAGACCGCTACTTCTTTTGATGAAATTAAATACTGCCATCATGGCCGCTAAATGTAGCAAGTCGATAAAATATCCTGGCTAGGTTGGAGATGGTGTATGTACCATTGAAAAATCAATGCATTGAATGTTATGTTAACTTACAGTAATTACTTGGTAAATCTTAGTGTTCTAAATGTTTGGATGGTCATTATCTGCTCTCTGAATGGCCTGTTTGTCATTCTCAGCCTCTGAATAATCTGTTGTTTGTCTATGTACATTCTCTGAATAACCTGTGTGTCACTTGTCAATATCAACTCTCTGAATGTCCTGTTTGTCACTAACAGCTCTCTGAACGTCCCGTGTGTCATAATCACCTCTTTGAATGTTTTGTTTGTCACTTTGAGCACCTTGAATGTCCTGTTTGTCACTGTCAGCTCTCTGAATGTTCTGTTTGTCGCTTTGAGCTCATTGAATGTCCTGTTTGTCACTATCAACTCTCTGAATGTTCTATTTGTCACTATCAGCTCTCTGGACGTTCTGTTTGTCACTGTCAGCTCTCTGAATGTTCTGTTTGTCTCTGTCAGCTCTCTGAATGTTCTGTTTGTCATTGTTAGCTCTCTGAATGTTGTTTGACACTATCAGTTCTCTGAATGTTCTGTTTGTCACTGTCAGCTCTCTGAATGCTGTTTGCCGCTATCAGCTCTCTGAATGTTCTGATTGTCATTGTTAGCTCTTTGATATATAATGTTTGCTCTCTTTATCTCTCTAAATGTCCCGTTTATCATTATTGGCTCTTTGAATGACCTGTTTAGCTCTCTAAAATTCCTGTTTATCATTGTAAGTTCTCTGAATGCGCTGTTTGCCACTAGGCTTTATGTCATGTTCGGGTCTCTGAATGACCTGTTTGTCATTGTCAGCTCTCTAAATGTCATTTTTGTCATTGTCATCTCTGTTAATGCCCTTTGTGTCATTAATAGCTATTTGAATGTCCTGTTTATCATTGTCAGCTCCCTGAATATCCAGTGTGTCATTATTATCTCTCTTAATGTTCTGTGTGACATTGCCAGGTCTCCGAATTTGTTGTTTGTTATGATCAGCTCTCAGAATGTCCTGTTTGTCTGTCACCTCCTAATGTTCTGCTTTTTATTTTCAGCTATCTGAATGCGGATTTTGTCGTTGTCAGCTCTCTGAATGCCATGTTTATCATATTCAGCTTTTGAATGTCCTTTGATTCATTATTAGCTATCTGAATATCCATTTTGTCATTATCAGCTCTTTGAATGTCCTGTTTACTATTGTTATTTCTCTGAATATACTGTTTGTCGGTCGGAAGTGTGTTTACCTCCTAGCCATGGTTAGTGCAACTCATGTTCTCCTCTGAAATGAATTCTTTTGGTCTTTTTCATTTTTCTGAATTTACTCTTGGTATTAACAGTTTGTAATCTGAATGTCATTTTGATCACTGACAGTTTTATGTATTCTCCTTGCCATTGTCAGAGTTCTTTACACGCCATTTTTCGTCGGCATCAGCCAATTAGGAAAGTCCTCGTCGCCATTTTTAGTGCTTTATCGGTTATATTGATCATTGTCAGTGCTCTTTATGTCCTGTTGTGAGTAATCTGCAAGTCGCTATTGTCATTTTGATTTTGTTTACGCCCTCTTGAATGTCCTAATAGATGTCTCTGCGTGCATTGTAGATCAGTGTCGGTCTTTTTACATTCCTTGTTCTACTTTTTTATTACCACAACACGGCATTTCATAATGAAAAGGATGTGGAGGGTGAAAGTCCTTTTTACTATAATATACTTAACTATACTATACTATGACACACATATGGAGTGCAACACGCGAAAATGTGCATTCGGACATTTGCGTAAAGTGTCGTCCCGGATTAGCCTGCGCAGTCCGCGCAGGCTAATCCGAGACGGCACTTTACGACTACATGAGATTTCGTGCTACAGTAGACTTGCGTAAAACAGAAAATCACATAAAATCGAAAAGTGTCGTCTCGGATTAGCCTGTGCGGACTGCGCAGGCTAATCCGGGACGACACTTTACGCAAATGTCCGAATGACCCTTTTCGCGTGTTGCACTCTATATACTATAAATGGTAATTCATTCTCTTTCACTGAATAGCATGATCGTCAAAGTCTGGACCTTACTTACCTATTGGAACTGTTCTCGTATGAGCACTACGTTCTAGTATTGGAGGAACTTCGTCTTGAAACTCTACAGTTGCCACCACAAGTACAGCTGCCAGTATTCTATACATGTCCTCTATTTGCTGTAAGAGAATATGAATCGGTTATCTGCAGGGTTTGAAACTTTTTCTAGGATGATTATGTCCGAAAGCACCCACTGACTTTGCCCAAATATTGTGCAAACATAGATGCCATTTCTGTAGACCAGAGCACATTATTTCATTAGTTAAATAACGCTTTACCAGACGACAAAATTTTACACTCGTCCAAATTGAAAGAAATTGCAGACGACATTAAGATGCGGCTATTGATGAGAAAAGTCTATGTAGAAAACATATTTTACCTACTGAGAACTAGCAAATGTCACCCTTTTCCATACTCATTTAACCCTTTCCCAAACAATCCCTGGTTTTTACGGGTCTCCTTTTCCCACAATGTTTTCTATCCGTATCATAGACAGAAATCATTTTTTTCAGAAAGAGTTGAATTGTTACGCAGAAAGATTTTTACCTGAAAACATTGTGGGGAAAGGAGAAAATGCTGGTAACCAGCATTTTCTCCTTTTCCCACAATGTTTTCTATCCTATCATAGACAGAAATCATTTTTTTTTCCAGCAAGAGTTGAATTGTCGTCTGCAAATGCTTTCAATTTGGTTTAGTCCAAATGTTTGTCGTTTGGGAAAGAGTTAAAACGGTGTATTCTCCTGAGTCGTTAATACATGTACCATGCTCTTACAAAAGGGGGCTTAATACATGATACCGACCACAGGCATCGTATAATCATAGATCCATAAAAGCCACTTTTTCAGATAACTGACTAAATCATGAGGTAGACTGGTCCATTGACAAACAGAAAATCGATAATTAGCGAAAACTTTTAGCACAGGTCAGCCTGCGCAGCCCGAGTAGGCTGATCTGAGTCGTTACTTTTCGCAGATGCACTAAGCCCCCTTTTTACAAAGCCTGGCTCACACGCATTTTTTTTTTTTTTAATTTCCAATTGTAATCAAATACTTATGGCGTCGACAATCAAAACTTGTAGCTTCATTTCTTTAAAAATGATACTGGTGACGAATTTGTTAATTCATACGTTTAGACAGACAACCCCGCGAATTAACCCATTACCACACAGTCCCTACTTTTGACGCCCCTGAGAAAGAAACCTTTTGAAAACACTGTAGGAAAAGTAGAAAATGCTGGTAACCAGCATTTTCTCCTTTTCCCACAGTGTTTTCTACCCTTCCCAGAACAAATTTCATTTTTTCAGTCACCTTTATTTTGTCGTCTGCAAATGCTTTCAATTTGAACCAGTCTACACCTTTGTCGTTTGGTAAAGAGTTAACTGCACTGAGTAAGAAGGCTTTTAGATATACTGTAGAAATATGAAAAGTTGATGTAACCAACATTTTCTCCCTTTTTCCCATTACCCGCAAATTTTTCACTCTTTCAAAAGCAGAGCCTATCTTTGAACGGATGATGATAATTCAATACATTGTTACGCAGAAAGATTTCTACCTTACAGAGAAACCTAACAAGTAGATGGTATATGGGCAAAATCAGACTACGTTCTACGTTCTGTGAAGTCTAATCTTGATCTATGCCATCTGCAAAAATCTTCTTTTCTCCAAAGGCTCTGAAAAGGTTAAATCACGTGGTTGAAAGAAACCACAATTATCGGAAAAAGAAGAAATGATAACAAATATATACGATAATAAAAGAGGAGAACCGTAAGACGATAGGTTTTATTGGTAAAATAATTTCCCAACGCGGAAGTATAAAAGTTTTTATTTGCTTGTCAAACAAATGGAGAAAGTACGTTTAGTCTATTCACTGTGACATATTTAAACCCATTATCTTTTGTAACAAATTCAGAGTGTCCTTTGTGACAAATTTTACTCTGTCTGCGAAGTCTACTATTGGTCAGTTCTCTGCGTGTCAAAGGACTAGACAACCTAATGATTCAATAATAATTTTCAATATTTTTTTTAATGAGCCAAGTAACAGATTTGAAATCTGAAAAAAAAGGTGCAAAATTACTGTCGTTTGAATTAACTGTTTAAAAAACAACCCTAGCCTATCGGCATATTTAGTCAGATTCACAAAGATCGTTGAGACAGACACGTTGCTGTTTGAGAGGAACAAATCTCGTCACCATGACTACAATCTATCCTCGAAAAGACACTAGCCGAGCATGAGGTTTGTACAAGTGACCTCCCGGGTTTCAAGTCATGTAGGTAACCGATTGAGCCAAGGGTCCATTTGGCTCAGCTCTCAAAATGCGCATTTCTCTCTCTGCATACAGAAGCAATGTAATAGGTAGATATCATAGGTAAAATAAATGTGAGAATGCAAAATTATCTTCCAATTGTTGACACATGCTGTATTTTCTTTCTTGCTTTCCGGTAGCTTATCGCGATAATTAATGGTTATGACCAGCAAAAATACCAATTTTATTACCTGGGTAAAATGCACAAGACTATCTACTTTCAACGTAAAAAACAATTATCTTCTTTGTATTTTCACCGAATTTTAGGATTTGTTCATTTAACGCTATAAATTACACGGAATTTTCCAGCAAAGATAAAGGACAAATTAGTGCTATTTCACAGTTTTTACAGATAAATCTCATACGTATCGCAGTCAGATCTTGATGATCAAAAGCTAAAAGGCCATAACGTGTTCAAAAGTCTTCTATCATGTTTGTGAAAACTCGGGATTGTTTTGTAAAGGGTTCACTGACAAAGATAAATTTGAGAATGTAAAAATATCTTCTAATTGTTGATAAATGCTATATTTTATTTCAGCATCGGCTTTCCGGTAGCTTACCGCGGGATGACGGTGAAATATTTTCTCGATATTCTATGGTTACGACCAGAGAAAATACCGATTTTATTTTCTAACTTCTGTTGAAGGTGGAAACAATTGTATTCGTGTACAAATTACCAAAGTAACATGCGCATGACTCTCTTTACCTTTACCTTAAAAAAAAATATCTACATGTATTTCACCGAATTCTAGGATTTGTTCATTCAACGCTATAAATTACATGAAAATTTCCAGTAAAGATAAAGGACAAATTAGTGCGACTTTTAAAGTTTTTACAGATAGATCCAACTGTATGGCAGTCAGATCTTGATGATCTACAGCCAAAAGACCGTAACGTGTTCAAAAGTCTTCTGTGTCAAGTTGGTTAAAACTCCAGATTGTTTAGTAAAGGGTTAACTGACATAGCATATTTAAAGAAGAATACGCTTTGAATAATGAACTTTATTCTACCAGATGTCTTAATTTTAGACGTAAAAATTCAAATAAACCCTTTAAACAAGAGGGCCATTGCCTCTGGAACACTCACCTTAGACTATAGCTTATGAGTGAAATTCAAGTCTCTAAGCAACTTTGGTAAAGCTTCACACAAGGAACATCCCTGCCAAGTTTGGCCCAGTGGGTTAGGAGAAGAAGATATTTAAAGAAATTGTTGACGGGCGACGGACGACAGACGCCAGACATAGGGCAATCAAATATCAAAGCTCTACACCTGCCAGTTTCAAAGAAGAATTTTAAATTTTCCTTCTTTGTCCTATGTTCGAACTTGTGGTCCCCGGGGCTGGGTCAGTTTTAATCAAAGCAGCATCCTTGGAACGAACTTCGTAGAGGTCCACTCAAAGATGCTACATACCAAGTATCAAAGCTCTACACCTTCCCGTTTAAAAGAAAAAGAAATCTAAAATTTCCTTCTTTGTTCCCATGTTCAAACCTGTGACCTCCGGGGCATGGCCAGGGACATCATATGACCAGACTTGGTAGAGGTCTACTAGAAGATTCTGCATATCAAATATCAAAGCTCTGCACCTTCAAGTTTCAGAGAAGATTTCTAAAGTTTTCCTTCTTTGTTGCTATGTTCGAACTTGTGACCCCCGGGGCAGGGCCAGTTTTGACCCCAAGGACGTAATATGAACAAACTTGGTAGAGATCCTCTAGGAATTGCTACATGCCACATACCATAGCTCTATGCCTTCTAGTTTTAGAGAAGAAAAATTTTAAAATTTTCTTTCTTTGTTCCTATGTTCAAACTTGTGACCCCAGGGGCAGGGCCAGTTTTGACCCCAAGGGCATTATATGAAAAGCTTTGGTAGAGGTCCACTAGGAGATGCCACATACCAAATATCAAAGCTCAAACTAGTGACCCCTGGGATGGGGCCAGTTTTAACCCCAGGGACATCATTTGAATAAACGTGGTAGAGGTCAAAGGTCTATGCTTTCTAGTTTCTGAAGAAAAGAGTTTTAAAGTTTTCCTCCTTTGTTCCTATACTCAAATTTGTGACTCCCGGGGTGGGGCCAGTTTTGACCTCAGGGACATAATTTGAACAACTTGGTATGGTCTACTAGGAGATGCCACATACCAAATATCAAAGCTCTACGCCTTCAAGTTTCAGAAGAGAAGATTTTTAAAGTTTTCCTTCTTTTTTCCTCTGCTCAAATTTGTGACCCCCGGGGTGGGGCCAGTTTTGACCACTAGGGGATGTCACATACTAAATTTCAAAGCTCTACGCCTTAAATTTCAGAGGAGAAGATTTGTAAAGTTTTCCTTCTTTGTTCCTATGCTCAAACTTGTGACCCCTGGGGTGGGGCTAGTTTTAACCCCAGGGATATAAAATTTGAACAAACTTGGTAGAGGTCTACTCGGAGATGCTATATACCAAAGCTCTACACCTTCAAGTTTCAGAGGAGAAGATTTTAAAATTTTTCCTTCTTTGTTCCTATGCTAAAACTCGTTATCCCCCGAGGCAGGGCCAGTTTTGACCCTAGGGGCATAATTTGAACAAACTTGGTAGAGGTCCATTAGGAGATACTACATACCAAATATCAAGCTGTACGCCTTCTAGTTACAGAGGAGAAGATTTCCAAAGATTTCGGGGTTTTTTTTTTTTCTTTTTGTTGCCATGGCAACCAGAGTTATGGGTGGAATTGAATTATTTGAACACTTTTGGTAGAGCTTTATCTAAGGAGCATTCCTGCCAAGTTTCATGAAGATTGGCCCTGTGGTTTAGGAGGAGAAGATGTTTAAAGAAATTGTTGACGGACGACGGACATAGGGCGATCATAATAGCTCACCTTTAGCACTTTGTGCTAAGGTGAGCTAAAAGCAATCCCTGGTTTTTATGACTTAGAAAAAAAGCCGCGGTTCTGAAAACATTGTGGGAAAAGGAGAAAATGCTGGTCACCAGCATTTTCTCCTTTTTCCCACAATGTTTTCTACTCTTTTAAAGTCAAGTTTCAATATTTGAGTCACATTTATTTTGTCGTCTGCAAATGCTTTCAGTTGGGACAAAAGAAAATTTTGTCGTTTGGTAAATAGTTAAAAAGCGCCGAACCCCGACAGCTCAGTCGGTAGCGTACAGTACAGGAGAACAGGGAGTTGCTGGTTCGATCCTCGGCTCGGTGAATTTCCATCCGAGGACTGATGATAGGCATTGCGAGAGGATTCATTCCTCTTTCACCGCTGACCTTTGTTTTGACGATGGTTATGTGGAAAAGAAGCCAGTGGTTTGGAAAGAATATTTTGCGGAGTGCTGGTAAAAGAAACCCCACGAAAGCACGTGCATCGGCCGCAGTCATATAACTAAAATAACGTCGAAAACGATGTTAAACGCCGATCAATCAATCAATCAATCAATCTATCTATCTATCAATCAATCATTCAATCAAATTGGAAGCATATTGTAGGTTACAAACTATAAGTGGCTTAAATGATCATCATTGTAAAGTGTTTTTTCTAAGGGCGGTAAAACACTGAAATATGTGGTAAAAGGGTTGAAGTAGGGGAACAGTTGCAGTGGGAATTTGAAGAAGACATTATTTATGCAAAATGCAAATGGCGATCTAGTTTTAACCTTCTACCGAATAATCCAAGAAAACCTGCATTTTAAAATCTATTACACAATGAAACAATGATATTTGTAAACATGTACTACTAACAAAATATTTACTAACAATGATATGTAAGGTATGTTGGGGGATGACCACGACCCTCACATACCGATAGACGTGGCAATTAAAGCTTTAAAAAAACATGCATTTAAAAAACTCTCTTAGACAAGAATATAATGCTTCATTTTCTTGTTCCCACAATGTTTTCTGTCCTTTCTGAGACAAATCTCGTCTTTCGAGCCATATCTATATGCAAACGCATCCATTTTGGACAAATGTAACCTTAATCCTGTAAAATAAATGAGATGAAACCGTTGGGCCGATGATAAAAAGCAAAGTTTTTGCTATGCCTAAAGTTTTTGCTTGAGGGAAAAAAAACTACTTATTGGACAGTGTAGATCAAAGATCAGATTGCACGTTTTGTGCAGTCTGATCTTGATCTACAATGTCCTAAAGAGATCTGTGAGTCGTTCTTAGTAACTAAAGGGTGAAGGGTTGAAATATTACTACCTGAAGAAAACTTGGTTTCACCTTGCAGCAAACCGTTTATAAAACTTTATGACAAAACGCAAAAAAAAACTGCTTTCTCATGCAACGCACGCAATTTTCATGTTAATTTGTGATTCCTTTTTCTTACCATGGATGTCAAAAGAGGCTTTTGTAGAAAGTTTAGATAAAGATCAGACTGAAAAAAAAATGTGAAGTTGTATCTCTGATCTTTAATGCTCATTATTTTGTTTTAGATTATTTCCAAAATGTGGTATTTATAGATGTTGGAAAAAGTGTAAATTATTAATAATCGATTCTAGCTCTGTTACAAGGTGCATTTTGGCATCTACCACAAAAATACATATATATATATATATATCGAGTCATGACAACCTGCGCATTTTGTACAGATTTACCTAGATCTCTAGTTTGTACAATAGGACCTCGGCCTTTCTCTATGGCATGTCGTAGAGGGCGACTAAAATTAAAGACAAACGGCTGCTTTCCTCGTAATTCGTAGGATTGCAGCAGGCTGGGTAGTTCTTATTCCAAATCCTATATTTTTTTCTCGATGTAAATAGGGTTTGGAATGGGAATCAATTGACCTGTGGGACCCCGTGTGGTTTAATCTGGGGTATAAGAAAAACCACTGCAGTCCCGCGATCGTCACATCTGCCATTTCATTTGGCGGAAAAAGAGTGACAGTATGCATGTCGTAAAAGGCGACAAAAGGGGCATCGTTTTGTGTTTCGTCCATTCCTCATTTATCATGTTTGTCTTATGTTGTTGCACGTGTATATTATTTTCACCTCGCATTATTGTTTACTAAGTAAGTGCGCCCAATATGACCTAAGTTGTCGACGGGCATTAAAACGCTATTCATTCATTCTATTTTTAGTTATTAGTAAATCTAAGGACCAACTGCATGTCAAAGGACCAATGATCCTTAAGATTTTATAGGTTTGGTATTAATCAAATCCATATTACGTGAACTTCAGCTTGATGTGTTGTATTGTGATGATACACTACATCTTTTCCCAAAAATAAATTTTTCTTTAAAAATTAATCTCGAGATGAAATAGATATAACTGTAATTAGAGTTTGCTACCCGTACTGGTTTATTTCATAATCTGTAATGTAGTTGAAATTTCAAGGACACATCATTGCTGTGCATTATCCCTTTAGGTTCCTAAGCCCAACTCACTGACTTTTTTCGGACAGTGTAGATCAAAGATCAGGCTGCACAGAACGTGCAGTCTGATCTTTGATCTACACTGTCCGATCAGGAGATATTATTTCCCAAAACATAACTTTGAAAGAGCTATAATTTGTTTTTCAAACTTTACCACACAATGACGATTTTTAACGGCCCTGAGGAAGACACCTTTTGAAAAGATTGTTGGAAAAGGAGAAAATTCTGGTTACCAGCATTTTCTCCTTTTCCCACAACGTTTTCTTCCCTTCCTAAAACAAAGTTCAATTCTTTTGTCACATTTATTTTGTCGTCTGCGCCATCATTTTGGACTAGCCTAAAATTTTGTCGTTAGGTAAAGAGTTAACTGTCGACTTTAAATTTTCATTTTAGCTGTTAGCAAGATAAAGGTTAATACAAAATATTATACCTAACAAAAAGCCTCTTGCAAACATATCGGCACATCGATGACTAACTTTTCTATACAATCCCAAGGTTGAACAATCTTGAGCCAGTAAGCTATTTGAAAACATTGTCACAAGCATTTTTTTCCTTTTCCAACATTTTTTCACTAAAGTTTTACAGACAAATCCAACTACTTAACTCATTACCAAACGACAATACTTTAGTCTTGCCTAAATTTAAAGCATTTGCAGCCGACAAAATAAAAGTGACTGAAAATTTGAAATTTGTTTTGTGAAGGGTAGAAAACATTGTGGGAAAAGGAGAAAATGCTGGTTACCAGCATTTTCTCCTTTTCCCACAATGTTTTCTAAAGGCGTCTTTTTCTGGGGCGTCAAAAGTAGGGATTGTGTGGTAATGGGTTCAGCCACATATAAGTTTTCGTATGTAAATGCCCTAGATGTAGACCAATATGATTTTTTCCTTTGATAAAATTTTTTTGAGTGTGTCACTTTTCAGTTTGAAGGAGAAGAACGTACATGCGAACAAAGGAAGAAAAGTCTGAATACATACTTTTTTTTTTTCTCTTCCTTTTTTTTTTACTTCCTTTTTTTTTTTTTTTTTTTAGTTCTTTTTTTTTTTTTAACTTCTTTTTTTTTTTACTTTTTTTTTCTTTTTTTTTTAATGATTTTCTGCTCTTGGTCATTATTTACTCAGGAAAAACAAGTAAGTCTAAATCCGATGACAAAATTCAAAAAGCATTTACAGACGACATATTACATGTTATCTTAACCCTTTCCCAAATGACACACTTTTTTACTAGACTAAATTGAAAGCATTTGCAGACGACAATTTAACTCTTGCTGAAAAGATGATTTCTGTCTATAATAGAGTAGAAAACATTGTGGGAAAAGGAGAAATGCTGGTTACCAGTATTTTCTCCTTTTCCCACAATGTTTTCAAAAGGCTACTTTTCTAGACCCGTAAAAACCAGGTATTGTTTGGGAAAGGGTTAAAAGACGAGCTTTGTTTGAATGCGAAGAAACCAAACCAAATGTCTGTTTTGTGCATTTTAAGTTTGGTACAAAGAAGACCAAGTCCTGCTTTGTTACTACAGGAGAGAAATCCATAGCAACAGAGTAGACTGTGGTGTCTGTGGGTCGTGCGGTAGAGCGTCGGACTCATAACGTAAAGGTCCTGAGTTCGATACCCGGGAGCAGGTGTCAACTTTGGGATTTTTCATTGCCCCACACATTCGGCGCGAGTACTGGTGTAGTTCCCAGGAAGCAGAATTAGTATAAGTTGTAAGAACTTGTTTCTCAATCGATGTAAAATAAATATGTTTAAATTAAACTAGTAGATTAAATAAAGATTTGAGAATGGAAGCTTAAGTGTATATCGTTAGTGGTGTAATATTTTTTCTAGATCTCAACCAAAGTAGCACAAAAGAGTCCGTTTTTTTTTAAACCTTATCCTGATAAAAAGTTAAGAAAACTTTCAATCCGTTATTATAAATCCAAATACTATAATACTGTTTCAAACTTATTTCTTGAAATAAATATCTCCATATCGAACAGTGTAGATTCATGATCAGAGTGCACGTTCTGTACAGTCTGATCTTGGGTCTACACTGTCTGCCAAATGTGTTTTGACGAATTTATTTACCACATTAGCTTTCTGTGATCGTTCTGACCGGAACCAAATAACGTAAATTGCGCATGCGCTCTACGCATTCTACCAGCAGATTTGCGAGTACTATCAAACCTCACAATCGTAACAATAGTAAACGCATGTGTTGGTTGGTTGTATTGGGGTTTGTTGCCACTTTAACAGCTAAGGTCATATCATGGCGGTCGGTGACGCACAAGTGTTTCCTGGCTTTCTCAACCAGTACTAACACAACTTTCTTTCCAAAGCCACCCACTACTTTTCTCACATGCTGAGGTGAGAGATGAAAATACGCCGGAAAGAAAATTCGCCTCAACCGGGTATCGAACTCACAACCACCAGGTCATGAGTCCAACATGTTCACCACTGAGTCACCCGGGCGGGCTACACGCATGTGTACCTATATGTAAGAGTCCTAATCTAATACCATTAGGAAACTAAGTCGGTTTGATGCGTCTGTTTATCAATTCACTAGATTAATCCTTTCCCAAACGACAAACTTAAATTGGACTAGACCAAATTGAAAGCATTTGCAGACGACAATTCAACTCTTGCTGAAAAGATGTTTTTTTCTCTATGACAGGCAGAAAATAGTGTGCGTAAAGGAGAAAATGCTGCTTAGCAGTATTTTCTCCTTTTCCTGAAATGTTTTCAAAAGGCTACTATTCCAGACGCGTAAAAACCAGGGATTGTTTGGGAAAGGGTTAAATTGACTACGACTTATAAACAATGAAATCGCAGACAACTCTCAAGTCTCACCAACTCTGTTTCCTTGTTCCTGCTTGTTTTATCAAGTTCATAAAATATAAATGAGTCATACCCCGTGAAGATGGGGCTTAATGCATCTGCAAAAAGGATCGACCAAAGTCAGCTTCATCTTCGCGAGCCAAGGTTACGATCACTACGTGGATCTTACCTTGGCTGATTGAGCCCGATTTCGAGATTCCTGCGATGCGCCCTATATTGGATGTTGGTTATTATTCCCCTTTACATCATATTTCTAAAAGCCAATGGAATATCGTTTTATAAACCGCTTACTAATACACATGAAGCGATAAGCAGACATCCACGTGGGTTTCCATGTTTTACCTTTTATTTGAAAGGTAGAGACCTTGTTCCATTTTTATCAAAGATGAAATGCTACGGGGGATTTCATTCGTTGAAGCTAGAGCTGGCTGCATCTAACGAAAGAGCGTATCGGGTGAATGTAAAAATCAAGCTCGATCCGCCAAGGGTAGAGTAGTGTAGTGAATCGTCAGCCTTGGCTTGCGAAGATGCTTTGATTGCATGTCGAAAGACAGGTATACACGGCTCACCAGGTTGTTAGACGACATGGATATTATGAGTCCATCACCATATGGACCTTGCTTGCAACACGCAAAATGGGGCATTCGAAAATTTGCGTAAAGTCTCGTCTCGGATCAGCCTGCGCAGTCTGCGCAGGCTAATCCGAGACAGCACTTTACAACTACATCAGATTTTGTTCTTCGTAGACATGCGCAAAATAGAGAACTACAAAATTACGGAAAGTGTCTTACCGGATTAGTCTGCGCGTATTGTGCAGGCTGATCCGTACGACACTTTTCGCACATGTCACAATGCCTCTTATCGTGTGTTGCAGGTCATATAATAAATTATTTAATATAATGCTATAATGCACCGTGGAGATGCAACATTCATAACTGCCACAATAAAGACTCCAATATCACTGTTAAAGACGTTTATGACAAATTCTTCCAGCGGACAGATTTTTTTTAAACTTTGCACATACAGAGCTCATCATGTCTTTTGTAGATTTCAATGTAAAAAAAGGGGGGTCCCCGTGCTCGTTTCTGAGAAATTCGCTATTTAAAAAGGTATATACAGTTCCAAAATTCAGCATATACTGGATTTAACCCACTTTCCTCTAATAGTCAATTAAACAGGAAAATTACCAGAAGAATATACAAGTATACATCACTTTAAAGAAAAATAATTCAGTTTTGCACAAAAAAACATGAAAAAGCCTGGTTCTGACCATGGTAAATGTACCAATATGCATTTTATATATAGACCATTGAATTAAAAAGGGAGACAATTTGACCAGGTTAAGGGTTAATCTTCAATAAGAACATATTTTCTGACGGACAGATTTTTTTTAAAATTTCCACAATCATAGTACTTAATAAATCTTGACAATAACAAAAAATAAAAATGGCACCTACCCGTGCTTCTTTCCCCAGGAAACAGGGATGAAGGTCACGTTGGAAGTTAATTTTTCCCGAGGAAAACTATATAATAGAACTTCAGCAGACATGGAGGGAAAGAAGAAATTTCTCATGCTCATTAAAAGCGATTTTTCCTTTTCCCACATTAATTTTGGATCCTATACTCCTTCAAAAAATGAACATAGCCTATATACATGTACAATGTACCTCAAATTCATATCAAACCCTTCATTACCTACATGTAGTTCTTTTTTTTTTTTATAAATTTGCATACATGATTATGGCCATGTGGCTCATAGAAATACAAAAAAGAAAATGTCTGTGGAAAAAATGGGATAAAAGCTCGGCAGACATGATGGAAAAAGGAAAAAATATTCAGTAGAAGAAGGTTCTCTTTTTCCCACAGTATTTTTCAAAGAGGAAATAGTCATACTTCAAGAAATATGTATACCTGAACAGCTTTAATTTTCTGCCTGTTTCATTGTTTGCTGTGTAACTGGATTTTTTTCCAGCTAGTTCTTTACCAGTCATATCATCCTTACACTGGCAGGCCAGTTTTGATGTTATCACTTTATTCCTGAAAGGATAGCATGACAACTGGCCTGCCATTTTCAGGAAAACGTCAGAAGCTGTATCATTTTCCCCGTTGGATGGCTGACATTGCGTAAAAATTTCTTTTTTCCACGACAAATAAGCGTTCGTGTTGATGAAAACTTGCCCATTTTATTTCGACCATTGAATACTATGGCTGGTGCAACCGTACTGGTACCATCCGTATAATGTTCTTGTAAAAGTGCACCGCCGGTCCGCTGTTACTGCTGCCATTTGTGTGAAAAAATACACAATAGCGCTGATAGTTTTACAATCTGTGAGAAATACACACGCACAGTATGGTTGCGCGTGAACATTTATACCAAACGTCGTTAAACGTTCCCCGATAAGTCCGCTTTTTATGACTACAGCTTTGTTTACTGGCGAGCGGTAACCGTAGCGGTATCGGTAGCGGCGGCGGCGTAGGCGTAGGCGGCGGCAGCATCGGTTGCGGCAGCGGTTTTTTTTTTCCGCTGGATTTACCAGTCCTTTGATTTAAGTCGCGGCGCGATTTTTTTTTCGCCTATTCCCTTTGTATTCTGTATATATTGTCAGTCTTCTAGCTTTCGATGAAGAAAGATATTCAAGGTATAGCATGTTGAAATATTTGCACAATTATTTGTTGGAGATACGTTTTGTGTCAACTTTAAATGTATTTCAGTCCTATTATATTATACACAGAAGACGGGAGGGGCAGGGAGTGGGTGAATGGGGGCTGGTAGCGCGTGGTCTTGTCACATCCAAAGTTTGGGGTATAAATCCCGTGACTTGAATTTCAATACCTGAATACAATTGAAAACGTTGTGGTAAACAGAGAAATTGCACGACACTGAGCTTTTCTTGCCTTTTGTACCGCCATTTTCAGGAGTGGTCTGTTGCAAGACTCTAAAAAGTGTCCATCACAAATGAACCAGGTTTTGTGACAAGGGGGCTTAATGCTTTAGCGAAAAGTGTCGAACCAGATCAGCCTGCGCAGTCCGCGCAGGCTGATCTGGTTCCGACACTTTTCGCTATCGGTCAATTTTCTGTATGTACAAGGATCAGTGTACCTTATGATCAGGTCGGTTGTTGAAGAAAGTGGCTATTTCGACGGCTTACAAAGCTTTTACAATTCAACATATGACCTCTAATTTTCAGATAACTAAATCTTGACATAACTGTTAACTTTAACTTTGATTGTAAATTTGTTACATATATCCAACGTCACACTGTAAATAATTTATATGATATGTTACGGTATATGGGCCAGTGGCCTAAAAACTTAAATAAAATATTGTATTGTATTGTATTGTATTGTATTAAACTCAGGTTTGCATGCCAGACTGTGGCTCATAAATAATATAAGCTGAAAAATTACTTGTTCCGTAAATCCAACTGTCAGCATAATTCGGTGAGCGAATTCAAGCGCAGCTTTGTCTCTGTCAATAGTTTTGTGTCCTTTGATGATTCTGGAAAAGATACATGGATCCAATATGAATTGGCTTTTAGACTGAAACCTAATCGACCCTCTACCGCACATTACAGAGACAGCATGCGAAAACATTCTGGGAAAAGAAGCAAAAAGCCAGAATTTTCTCCATTTCCAATATAGATTTCTACCTACAAAAACATTTCTTCAAGATTTGAGTCACATTTGAAATGTCAATATGGTCAAGCCTACATTTGACCAAATGGTCTTCGGCTCAAGGCGACATGATTCACCACAGCCGTGAACAAGTTTCCAAGTCCCCTGCCACCTGACCGTACAACGAATTATTTATAATTCAAATTTATTGTACTGTAAATTTTTATCATTCCAACGTTTTTTAAGCGCATTTTTTAAGCACCTGTGTTTTTTTCTTTGTTTATTAGTTTAACAACTGAATACGCTGACGAAGTAGCATTTCCCTTCTGAATGTCCCAATTCAATGAAAACTGACGTCACTGGGAACTGACGTCATTGAAATTTTGATTATATCTTGATCGATGCCGCCATTTAGGATGTTGCGTTGATAGTGTAGTCATGTATGCGGGGCTCCCGAAAGGGAAACTGCTTTTACGTTGGTTTTGCCAGTGTACATGATATATGTGTTCGGGTGTATTATCCAATCAGATCACGAGAAATTTCTTTGCAATGTAATAATACGCAATCGACCTGCGCATAATAGAAAATTACACAAAAACAGACATTGTCGTGTCGGATTAGCCTGCGCAAACTGCCCAGACTGATCTGAGACGGCACTTTACGAAAATGTCTGAATACTCCTTGTCGCGTGTGGCAGCCATATTATAATATGGAGTGCAACACGCGAAAAGGGTCATTGGGACATTTGCGTAAAGTGTCGTCTCTGATCAGCGTTTGCAGTCCGCACAGGCTAATCCGAAACGACACTCTACGATTTTATGTGATTTTCTATTTTACGCAAGTCTAATGTAGCACAGAATCTAATGTAGTCGTAAAGTGCCGTCTCGGATTAGCCTGCGCGGACTGCGCAGGCTAATCCGAGACGACACTTTACGCAAATGTCCGAATGCACCTTTTCGCGTGTTGCACTCCAATTATTTGACGCAGAAAGAAATAAACACCAAACAAAATATAATACCTTGAGTCCTGAAGATCACGTCTTGACAAACCAAAAGTCCTGAGATACTGCCCCCATATACCGTCTGTAAAGGCGTAAAATATGTGAAAGTTTCTTTCCCCGTCATGTTGACGTGTAACCCTTGATCTTTCCAACATGTAGCAAGAAATATTGGCTGAAAATATATACATAACAAGCAACAATGTTAACCCTTTACCCCATAAGGCATTTCTATGGTATCTCTAATTGACCCTGAATAAAAGCAAAGATGAAGCAGTTTCTAATGTGTATATTACACCTTTTGATAGATTTACAACATGAAGCAAGAAATATTGGCAGGTGTAATGCAGAGAAATTACAAAATGACCCACGGTCATTTCTCGTAGAGGAATGACCCATGGGTCATCTCTCGACGTAGAATAATGACCCCGGTCATTTTTCTACGTCGAGAAATGACCCGTGGGTCATTTGGTAATGGGGGTCATTTCTGCTGCTTTTGGCTGCTTTCCCACATGACAACCAATGGTCAGCAGTGAGAAAGAAATTAATCCTGATGCAATAACTATCATCAATCCTCGGAATGAACTTGACTGAGCTGTGGATCTAACCAGCGATCTCTTGTTCTCAGGTCATGTACTCTACCGACTGAGCTTCTGGGTTTCTGAAGAAGAAGAAAGAGAAGAAGAAGAAGAAGGAGGAGGAAGAGGAGGAGGAGGACTAGACTAGAGAACTGGAGGTCGAGGTTTCGATCCCCGGCTCAGCCAAACTCTTCCCCAGGATTACTTGTACTCATAGCAACAGGATTCATTCCTCGCCCGCTGCTGCCATGTTTTTCCACAGCAACCAGTGGCTTGGCAAGAATGTTGTGCGGAACACTGGTAACAGAAACTCCAGGAAAGCATGGATAGGTGCACTGGCCCTCGCGATATAATTGAAATAATGTTGAAAACGGCGTTATACGCTATACAATCAATCAATCCACCAATCAACCAACGCAACCAACTAATCAAGCAATCAATCAAGCAATCAATATAGCCTACCTTCGTCGAGGTTTCCAAGATTGTCATACTTTAAAGCTATCAGTTTACCAAACCGGCTCGAGTTATCGTTCAGTCGAGTCACTGCGTTTCCAAATAATTCCAGCAATGGATTAATCTAAAAAATAAAAAAAACAATAGTTAGATTTTAGATATTCAAAAAGTAAGTCTGAACCATTTAATTAGAGCTAACCCCTTACAGATGGCAAACTTTTATACGCATCCATGTTGAAAGAATTTACAGATGGCATTTCAAGTGTTGTTTTTTCTTTGTTTTTTTTTTTGTTTTTTTTTAATATACATAATACATGTAGCATATGTAGTTGCCCTTGATTAGGCAAAACATTGTTGGAAAAGGAGAAATCCTGAAGTTTTATACATCTCCATGACGTACTATTATCATCAAATGATTTTGGACCATAGCATCCATTGATTTCCAACAACCGATTGACTTCTGAATAAAGGTCATTTGAAAAGCACAAAATTTGCAAAAAGCAGAGGTTCGACAATAAAAGTGAATATTTGAAATTTGTTTTGTGAATGGTAGAAAACATTGTTGGAAAAAGAGAAAATGGTGGTTACCAGCATTTTCTCCTTTCTCACAATGTTTTATAAAGCCTTTTTCTCATAGTCGTCAAAGTAGGGATTTATGGTAATGGGTTAATTGTCTTTTCACAGTGTATGGCAAATATAATGATGTCATATGTATAATGGACCAGAGGCCTTTATAATTTGAATAAACATCATTATTTGTTGTTTCTCATTCAAAGTACTTTGATTATCCATATCGTCGGTTTACTTCAAAAACCGCGTAACTACAGCTTGAATCAAGCTGTAGTTACGAGGTTTTTTTAAGTAAACCAGCGATATCCTAAACTGACGTTTTCAAAGTCTCCCGCCTTTAACTTATATATCAGGACCAGAATCCAATTAGGGTGCTCTATATCCTGAAGAAATGGCGTAACTTACCTCCTTCAACCTGTCGACTAGATTAGAATGATGGCGTTCGCCCTGAAACAGAATATGCTCTAAAATATGTTTCGTGGATTCCGTCTTCCCTGCACCGGAAATGCCACCAACTATGATGCAATACCGTCGACCACATTTCCGGAGATTTCGAAGAGCGTTTCCGGCTATCCAATAAACGTGGGGTGTGTTCTGATTCCTCCCAGTCACTTCTTTATACTTTAAATGGTGCTAAAAATCATATATGTTTAAATTAACAAGATTTTTGGCTTAAATAAATGCACCACATGCAGATAATATTTGACAATGCAGAAAAGTGATTATAATCGAAAAAATCAAATTATTACGATCTTTTTTATGGAATGATGACGTAACACATGCGCCGACTACTTTCGGTTTTCTTTTTTATTTAATTGGTTAACCCTTTCCCGAACGAGACCAAATTGAAAGCATTTGCAGACAATAATTCAACTCCTGCTGAAAAGATGATTTCTGTCTATGATAGGATAGAAAACATTGTGGGAAAAGGAGAAAATGCTGGTTACCAGCATTTTCTCCTTTTCCCACAATGTTTTCAAAAGGCTACTATTCCAGACCCTTAAAAACCAGGGATTGTTTGGGAAAGGGTTAAAATGCTATAATTATCTTGTTATCCAATGGCCATTCGTACAGGTAATAATCAGCCACAAAATGAACATTTAACTATTGGATATATAGAAGTTATACATGGAAACCAGTCAACGCGATACTAGTCACATTTCTGACTTCGTATAGTACAGGTCGTGTCCCCGGCTTAATACGACTTGACCTCCGATCAATACAGTTGACCTCGTATCAATATTGATGACCCGCGACCAATACAGAAATCTTTGAATGTGATTGGTCAAAAGTTCAGTTGCGTGGGCGTCTGCGCTTACTTTTAGCCAATTACGTTCAAAAAGGCGGCAAAGTAAACGTAACCCAAAAATTGGTATTTGTTTCCAGCAGGGTAGAAAACACTGTGGGAAAAAGGAGAAAATGATGGTTTCCAGCATTTTCTCCTTTTCTCACAATGTTTTCAGAAGGCTTCTTTTTCAGGGTCGTAAAAGGGTTAATTAATAAAATTGTCATTAATCAAGTGATTTCGTATTGCCCAGTTACAGGTCCTCGGTCAGCCGAATTGGTCCTCGGCCTCGGGCCAATACGGCTGACCTCGGACCTGTAACTGGGCCAATACGAAATCACTTGATTAATAACATTATATTAATAATATAATTCAAGCAATGGATTAATCTACAAAACAAACATATAACCATTTTTGCGCTATAGGGGTAAACAATGACTTTTACGGACGGCATAGATCAAGATCAGACTGTACAGAACGTGCAGTCTGATCTTGATCTATTTTGTCCGCTTGTTTAGTCAAGCCTATGAGAAAAAAAAAACAATTCGAGCCTCAGTGGATCATATTTTCAGGCATCGAAAAGGACCAAGATTTTATGTTTGGCGCCAAAAGAGTCAAATCCTAACTCTTCAAACTTAACTCATTACCAAACGACAAAATTTTAGGATTGTCCAAAATGAAAGCATTTGCAGACGACAAAATAAAAGTGACCGAAAAACTGAAATAATAATTACTCGTACAATTACCTTGTCACCATATATTGGCAGTTGTTTAAATGGGTTGACAGCGATTAGCACATCGCCTATGTAGGTCTGAAAGAATATAGGGAAAAATGTCATATTAGGGGAAAAAAGGCAAGAAACAATCAGACTTAACAGCAACAATCAAAGCCCTGAAAGCACAGGTGACTAGGAGCAAGTGGAAAGTTCATAATGCATAAAGTATTTCGTATTCAACTATGAACTATTCATTTAACCCTTTCCCAAATAATCCCTGTTTTTTACGGGTCTGGAATAGAAGCCTTTTGAAAACATTGTTGGAAAAGGAGAAAATGCTGGTAACCAGCATTTTCTCGTTTTCCCACAATGTTTTCCACCCTATCATAGACAGTAATCATATTTTCAGCAAGAGTTGAATTGTCGTCTGCAAATGCTTTCAATTTGGCCTAGTCCAAAAGTTTGTCGTTTGGGAAAGGGTTAAAAAAAAGTTAGAAAAACTTTTTTTTTTAACCTGCTACACTTTTTTTTTTTAATTTTCATGCATGTCTAAAAGCTCAGATGTAGTAAGTTGGTTACCAGCCCCTGATGTATGGGTTCCTTCTATTACAGTTAACAACCGGTCCAAGTTTGAAGTAAATGTCTCTAGTAATGACAGGTATATTATAAAATGTCAAAGTCTTTGCAAGACAACACAGACGACGCAAGGACTACGAAAATTCTCAATGCTTTCTTCAAAAACAACCAGGCTAAAAATCTAAGTTATTCCATAGAATGAAAACTTGAATTCTGACCGCCATAGATTTCCTTTTCAAACAATATGTAATAGAAATGAAAGTGACAGCACAAAAAAAAAACTGCGGAGAAGAAGCAACTTTTCCTATTGCACGGAATATAATTGTTTTTTTGACTTTTTGTTTGAACGATTAAACACTGTTGCATTAACAATTCTGGCGACTGAATTTAAATGTTGTAACTGCCACTGTTCTGTGACAATTTTTATCTATAAGTTGTACCTGAGAAAAATAGACAGAAGCTTTGAGATTCATTCCAACCCGCAGGTTCTTCACATGTGTTTCTTTTTTAATATGATCTCATATAATCGATGCGTGTTACAAATCATACCCCTTCGCATCTTCGATAGCCAAGGTGAGGATCACTACGTAATGACTGTAACCTTGCCTCGAGAAGATGACCCAGTTATTTTTTAAATTCTGGTGCGTAATTTAAAATATACCTTATCACTCTAAGGAAATACCATTTGATTTTCTTACACTTCTATTTCACATTGGTAGTTTGCAATTTTTTACCTTCCGTGATTAAGCATTCTTTAATGTGCGCATGACAATAAAAATCCTAATAGCTCCTTTCAAGGGGAGCAACCTTTGAATCTACCATAAAGGCGCCCGTGCCAATTTGAATTCAAGAAACCAATGTTCAGTAATGATTAACCCTTAACCACACAATGACTACCTTTGACGACTCTTGGAAAGACGCCTTTTGAAAACTTTGTGGGAAAAGAAGAAAATGCTGGTAACCAGCATTTTCTCCTTTTTCCACAATGCTTTCTACCCTATTAATAAATAATTGCACCATTTGAGCCACATTGAAATTGTGGTCTGCAAACGCTTTCAATTAGGACAGGGCTAAAATTTTGTCGTCTGGTAAAGGGTTAATAAAGGTTGAAGTGCAGGTTACACTATCGATGCAAAAATTAAATAACCCCTCCCCCACCTCCCAAGTGTATTTTTGGCGTTTTTGCACGATCGATGCAAAAACTAATTTACAAAATAAGGATAAATCTATCAATTTTGTATAGGAATGTATGTTAACCCTTTACTCCATAAATACTCATTTTTACACATTGCTTGTAGGAGCCTTTGGAAAACATTGTGGCAAAAGGTGAAATTGCTCGTGACGAGCAATTTCACCTTTTGCCACAGTGTTTTCTATGCTATCAAAAGGTGTCATATACACATAAGAAACGGCTTTATCCTTGCAGTTATTTGGGGTCAATTAGAGATACCATAGAAATGCATGATGGGTTAAAGGGTTAAAGGTGGCCCTTCAGATTTTGGGTCGAAAACTTTACAAAAATGCAAAAAAATCATCCTTATACTCCCAAAGCCTTTTAATTTGCGTTCATAAAACCCCAGTAGTCGAAAACCATCCGACAACACGAGAAATTAGAGATCTACTGCGGCCCAGGTTGACACCAACGGGAGACACGTTATATTTTTAGATGATCAATTCGCTCATTTACATACAGGAATACACAGACGAAGTTTCAAACATAGCGTCTGAAGAAGACATTATGGGAAATCATTATTACATATTTGTTATGCAATGGAATTTAAGCATTATGAGTCA
The DNA here is from genome assembly GCA_943736015.1 of Tridacna crocea. Taxonomy (NCBI): domain Eukaryota; kingdom Metazoa; phylum Mollusca; class Bivalvia; order Cardiida; family Cardiidae; genus Tridacna; species Tridacna crocea. Next base: position 2,895,761 of record OX031066.1, on the reverse strand, counting down.
CATACCAGTCACTTGACATTCCCACACTGCTTTATTGATTTTTGGCGCGAAATCTAAAAATATCCTGAGAGGCTACGTAGCCTTTTAAGGGAATACCATAAAAAAAAATTTGCAATTTTATGAATCTTAATTATTGATGATTTGTATTATTTTTCATACGAATTTCAGTGATATATATATTTTTTAATTTGGTGAGATGTAAAAATTCTAAATACCCACCTTTAACTTAAAAAAAGAGGAAAAAATACAGAGAGCAAAAAGAAATGTTCTTCGTCCTGTATGAAGATTGCCTCTGAATACATAATATGTGATAAATACAATCAGCTGATTGTTTAAATCGCATGGGTCGCTTTTGTGAGAAAAGATAAAAGGTAATTATCAAAGGAAAACATTTGACAGTCCCCATGACTACTTTTATCATCTATTCTTTACAACAGACGAATGAGGAAAGACGGAGCATAATAGCGTTACATTGCAAATATGTAAACCTTATAAAGTATATATCTATGTATATAACAGTAAACTATTGTATCTCTTAATCATAAAGATTTTATGAATTGAATCAGTTAGAGAGATCGCCCTGTAATTATCTGGATCATTTTATCTTTTTTTCAATCCCCTAATCTACTTACTTCGTCTTTGCGGATAGCGTAAGCCAAGGTCAAGCTGCATAGAACATGCAGTCTAAACTTAAATCAACAGAGTCCGTTAATGAGAGATATTTACCGGCGTAACCAAATTAAAAACCTCAATTTTAAGCCTTAACTTTCGACGGAACCTTTCATGAACAAGAGGTTTTTTTAGCTAAAAGGGTTAACATTGAACTGCTACGTTCATAAGTTTGAAAGCGGTTCTATGATGAACATATTCCATGATTGCATGGGGGTGACATATTCATGCAGTAGGTTTATGAATACAGATTGTAAGACCAGTATTCGTACTCACCAACCATTTTTAACCCTTTACTCCACAGATACTCATTTATACACATTGCTCGTATGAGCCTTTGGAAAACATTGTGGCAAAAGGTGAAATTGCTCGTGACGAGCAATTTCACCTTTTTTCACAATATTTTCAATAAGAAACTGCTTCATCCTTTCTGTTATTTAGTGTCATTCAGAGATACCATAGAAATGCCTTATGGTGAAAAGGGTTAAGAACATTCTTTGTTTTACTCTTCAAGATTTTCTTACTGTGAAAGTAATAGAACTTCTTTCACATTGACGAAATTCTGAAGACTAGGACTAGAAATGTTCTTAAGAATGGTTAATAAGTACTGACCCAGGACGTCTTTGTAACCTCGAGGCTTCTAAGCACGAATCAAAGACCTTCAGCCGAGACCCAGTGGATCAGTCGCTAGCGTTTGGCACTTGAGAACTGGATGACGGGTTCAATCCCCAGCTCGGCCATTTTCTTTCCGAAAATTGATGATAGTCATTGTGACAGAATTCATTCCTCTCTCACCGCTGATCATTGTTTCGACGATGGTTATGTGGGAAAGCAGCCAGTGGCTTGGAAAGAATATTGTACGAAGTACTGGTAAAAAAGGAACTCCCGGAAAGCATAGAGAGGTGCGCTGGGCGCCACGATATAACTGAAAGGATGTTAAAAACGGCGTTAAAAACCATACAGTCAATCAATCAAACTCAAAGACCTTCCTTTTATATATAGTTTAACCCTTTACTCAGCAGATACTCATTTCTACGCATTGCTTGTAGGAGCTTTTGGAAAGAAATGTGGCAAAAGGTGAAATTGCTCGTGACGAGCAATTTCACGTTTTGCCACAATGTTTTCTACACTATCAAAAGGTGTCACATACACATAAGAAACGGCTTCATCTTTGCTGTTATTTAGGGTCAATTAGAGATACCATAGAAATATTCCTTATGGGGTAAAGGGTTAAATCAAAACCAGAATGGTTGGTTGGTTGTATTGGGGTTTAACGCCACTTTAACAGCTAAGGTCATATCATGGCGGTCGATGACGCACGTGTGTTTCCTGGCTTGCTTACACCAGTACTGACACAACTTTCTTTCCAAAGCCACCGACTACTTTTCTCACATGCTACAGCAGAGGTGAGAGGCGAAAATACGCCGGAAAGAAAGTTTGTCTCAACCGGGTATCGAACTCGCAACCACAAGGTCATAAGTCCGACACGCTCACCACTGAGCCATCCAGGGCAGTCTGATCTTTGATCTACACTGTCCGAAAAAAGGTCTTTGGGTCGCGTTTAGCAGCCTAAAGGTTAAAGGGTAAACAAGCCAAAACGAATATATACAGTCAAAGTCTCCTAACTGGAAAGTTATAGCAGTCAAACAGACTGCATGTTGCATCTGTCGTTTAAAGTAACAATAACAGCCAAGAGTAAACAACGTGGGTGTTTCAGCGTGGCTGTTCTATTTATAAGCAGAGAATGAATGAATGAATGAATGAATGAATGAATTTAATGAATAAATAAATGAATGAATGAACAGCGTTTTAAGGCCCGTTGACAACTTAGGTCATATTGGGCGCACTTACTTGGTAAACAATTTTGCATGTGCAACAACATAAGATAAGCATGATAAATGAGGAATGGATGAAACACAAAATGATGCCCCTTTTGTCGCCTTTTACGACATGCATGCAGTCACATTTGTTCCGCCAGATGAAATGGCAGATTTGACGATCGCGGGAATGCAGTGCTTTATTCTTATAACCCCGATTAAACCACACAGGGTCCCACAGGCCAATTGATTCCCATTCCAAACCCTATTTACATCGAGAAAAAAAATATAGGATTTGGAATGAGAACTACTCAGCCTGCTGCAATGTTATGAATTACGAGGAAAGAAGCCGTTTGTCTCTGATTTTAGTCGCCTTCTAAGACATGCCATAGAGAAAGGCTGAGGTCCTATTCTATACAGTAAAAAAAAAACACGGGGCCCCACGGGGAATTTAAGCAGAGAAACTATTGTGAAGATTACAATGTCATTGTTCGAATGATCCCAACGTTAATCGCCTACAGAAAAAGTAATTTCAAAAAATGGGTTAGAACCTGCCAGGTAGCTTTGTTTTTTATTTACTTTTTGTTTGATTTTAGAATTCGTCTTTCTGCCAGCGACTTTCACATGTTCCTACCACACAATAACATGCTGTCATCTTCACAATATTTTATATTCTTTTATATAGTATGATTTGTAATCAAGTGTATTATGACTCCTGGGCCTGTATACACCAACCATTCTTGAGAATATTCTAAGTCTTATTCTCCAAGGTTTTCTAACTTTGTAAGAAACACAACTTCTGGTTGGCTAAACCGAATGGTTTAGCCTATCAGAAGTTGTGTAAATTGCAAATGTAGAACAATTACGGAGAATAAGACAAAGAACGTTCTTAAGAATGGTTGGTGAATACGGTGTCCTGATTTGATCATTTGGACTCTACTGGGCTTTTATGAGATATTCTATAGCCTCGTGATGCAGATGATATAACTACGAAAGCACTTAAAAGCTTTGCGAGCCCGATCTTGTTTGAATTTATTAAAGGGCGATAATTATGCTGGAAAAACCAATTTTCGTCTTTGTATAGGTCAATATTTTATAGCCATTAAAACTTTGTCCACATCATATTAAGAATTTGTTCTTATTGAGGACGTATTGGTATGAAGAAAAACGAAAACTATGTCAGAAATATGTCAAACACAACCCTATTTACTAAGTTTAGCAAGTCGCAACAAAGCAACAGCGGAGGTGCATACTGACCTTGAGCCACCAATAGACCCCTTTTTGCCTCCCCCCAGGAAATTTTCGGCACTATTTTTTTCTGAAACTCCCAGGTCTTCTGAGCACTTTATTAAAAGTCTGCAACCTGGTGGGCGGGGCTATTGCGAGTTATAGAGGTCAAAGGTCAGCAAGTGCACTTTTGCGAATGAAATATCAATGCATAGTAGTTTACATGTAGGTTAAATTTTCATTTCATTTTCTACATCTACTATTTCGGAAACATGTTCAGCTGGAATTATGCATTCATATCTAATGTGTGAATAACTAAAAAGGTAAATATGGCTGTAAGTCTGCTACGTCTTTGCAAGTTCAAGTTTTCGTACTTTGATATCATTGGCTGGGAGAACTACATTGGTGAAATAACAAGAGAATGCACTGTACATAGTATATACATACAATGTCTTCTTAGTAAGTAAGATAGAGATATATTTTAAACTTTTTTTTTTCATGCAAGAGTTAAATGGTATTACTGAAATAAATTGACCTGAAATTGGCCTTTATGCAAAGAATAATTAAAACGTGAATATCTAAATCATCGGGTATAATCGGACCGTAATGAAATTCTGTTAACGGTAAATGTCAGGTTTGACCCTTACTGCGCCATAGCCAAAATCAAAAAGCTTTTTGCGAATGACATAGATCAAAATCAGGCTCCACAGAAATTGCATCTTAGATCTTTGTCACTCACCATCTATTACCAATTTAAACCAAAACAATAATGCTCATTTCAGATATTTTAACTATCTTTTAAAGACATTATAAATCTATTGACCTCCTACAGTGTTCGAAAACGTGCACATAGTTCCGCAAGCAGACGACATTAGCTGAAGCTTAGTTCGGACAAAATTCAAGCATGTAATATATGGTAATAGAGGTCATTTATTTCATGTCAATTTGTTCAGTAACTTCAGAACTTTGATTTGCACCAAACGTTTCCTTTAACTGTAATATTATTATCAAGGCAATATAAAAAGGATACTACTAAACTTTATTATTTTTTTCTTGATCTAAAATAAAGAAATGAACAAGATAGTTGTTGAATTTTCACCAATTGATATAAAAAATTAAAAAGTATATTAATTAATGAACTTTGATTATAAGTGCTTCCATTTTGTCCTAGATTTTTGGCAAACTGATACCCAGTAAATCTGAAAAATTCGAGGCATTTTGTGGTCAAGAAAATGTGCTTCATCTTATAAATATCCTTGTAGTTTCTCAGATTATTAATTTTCGGAAGCTTGAATCATAAAATAATTATGGTGCTGTCGGTGCTTTGATTTGCATTAACCCATTACCAGACAATCTTTACATTTGACACTCCTGAGAAAGAAAGCCTTTGAAAACATTGTGGGTAAAGGAGAAAATGCTGGTAACCCAGCATTTTCTCCTTTTCCCACAATGTTTTTTACCCTTTCCAAATCAACTTTCAATATCTGATTTATATTGATTTTGTTGTCTGCAAACATAAGTTTGGACAAGTCCAAAGTTTTGTCGTTTGGTAAAGGGTTAAATGTTCTTTAAATTTGAAAGAAATGCGTAGAATTATCTAAATATAAGCTGATTACATACCTGAGATCATTTGCGACTCTCACAAGGTATAGATTTTCTATAAAAATGTCAATTGAGGATCTTCTAATAACGTTACCGTTAGAGGTGCACTTGATAACATTTGACCTCTATAACTTCCAAAAGCACTATTGGCCAGGTAGTAGACTTTAAGAATGTGCTGAGGAGAACTTGGAGCTCAAAAAATCAGTCCCAAAAAATCTCTCTCCCCCAAAAACCATGCTGGCTCATAGTCTATTAGCTTTGGCCACCCTATGCAGACGTAAAGACTGTGCGGCACACGACATTACGACATATAGATAATTTATATACCTATACAAACAAAGCAATACCTATACAGCCTTACTATTTTGCATTTCACTTGAGATAACAGTATGTAATCCATAGTAAGATAACACCATAATTCATAGAAATAACAGGAAAATAAAAACTCACATATATTATGTTTCTATGAAATCTGTTGCGAATACAATCCAGTAAGGTGTCTTCATCTAGCTCTTGAAGATCGACCAAATCGTTTATCTCTGCCGAACTTGGATTTATTGTCATCTTTTGTGGAAACTGGCCATTTGATGTCTATTTATCTGTAATACAAATAAAATTTAACAATAAAGAAAAACCATCGAAATTCAGATGGATTTCGCACTGCATTTTACACTGTCTTTTGTAATATAACAATAAGCCTTTCAGGGACTTCGCTATCACAGGCAACCGGAAGCGACGATACACCATTCACATTACTCTATTGAATTTAAGCTTTAGGGTACACAGCGCGACAAAGGAGAATAGACTTCACAAAATGTACATGAAAGTATTCTAGCCCATTTAGCTCGGAAGAACTGACTTCTTAACCCATGACCACACAATCTCTACTTTTGACGACCCTGAGAAAGAAGCCTTTAGAAAACATTGTGGGAAAAGGAGAAAATGCTGGTAACCAGCATTTTCTCCTTTTCTCACAATGTTTTCTACCCTTCACAAAACAAATTTCAAATTTTCAGTCACTTTTATTTTGTTGTCTGTAAATGCTTTCGATTTGGACCAGTCTAAAATTTTGTCGTGCGGTAAAGAGTTAAGTGACGTTCGCGATAACAAGTACAATTATTCTATCTAAAGCATTCCGTCCACAGCAGCATATTAGCAAACTTTTAGTCCACTATCAAAGAATCAAATTTGAATATATATATATATAAATTGACAGCGAAAAGACTTGGAAATCACTATTAGAAGCGTCATACCGTTCGTTACATACCGGCTCCTTTGTTTGGACCAGGTTGATCTTTTTCAGAACGACCTTTCTAAACAATAGAATGCACGAGCGCAGGTCTATCAATGCACGTGCACAGGTTGTTCTGTAGATAGAAAGCCTGCCCACGCGCTGGAAAGGCTGGCTCTTGTGCAAGAAAGACCTGTCCACGTGCAATTGGTGGACCTCGAGCCGTGCAGGCAGGGTCGTGGAGGCACTCGCGCGAGATTAATTTTTAGGAATTTGTTAAATAACAGGAAAAATTATGCAAATATGCTTCTTTCTGGTAAGACAGATTTTAGTCTGATTTTTATTGGTGACCAAATCAACAATTCTTTGATAATTTCTTTCAAAGCGGTCATTGAATCCCCTCCTAGGTCCCGAGCTTAAGCCTCTCGTGACGTGACTGCCTATGACTGAAATAAGGTTGAAATCGGTGTGAAATCGGTGTGGAACACCTTTCAATCATTCAATCAATCAATGAATATTGACCTACGGCGCTACAGACGGACAAAATGAAATTATTGTATTATTTGTTCCAATACTGACTTTAAATTTACATTTTCCCATCGAGTAATTTAGTGGGGATGTGTTCATTTTACTTATGTAAGTACTCCCTTTCTATAGGCTTCCATATGCTTCACTACAATATGAAATACTCTCACATCTATGATCATCTACAATTTGAATTAACTTTTATCGAAATTGCATCTATATCATCTGAAATAGTAGAGAAACATGAAAAAATGTAAAAATTTATCTGTCTATTTATTTTGTTTACGGAATAAACCCAACAACTTTATATCTTTATATTACTTCCACGCCTGTATTGAATTTATTTGTATTATTTTATAATGGGCTATATGCTTCAAGTCGAAAAATAAAATGTTGTGTTATGTTATGTTATGCTACAGAACTGGATGAATTAGTGCAAACGGACAGTCGGTAGAATTCAAAACACACAATTGAGTGTTACCGGCAAAAGCTGAAATCCATGAATATTTAAATCAACTCGATTCCATAATGAGCAATGAACTCACTCGTGCAACATCAACAAATTTACCCAAGAAAAAAATCCAAAGGTCGATGCTGATGCGGAGGTTTCAATTTCAAGCAAATGTTTCATTAATGATCAAGTAATAAAATAAAACTGATAAATGAATAAAAAAGAAATACCCAAAAGTTATAAAACCATAAAACATGTTATACGCTTCTTTTTGTCATCAAACTTATCCATTCTTTTTGAAATGGCAGTGCTAAACACTGATGGTGGCCGGTATGTAAGTTGGATATCGACCTCGTATATCGGCGTTTCCGTATAAGAAGACCTGGGCGTGAGCTTCACAAAACACCTCGAGCTCTTGGCGCTCTCGGTGTTCCGTGAAGCTCGTACCCAGAACGTTCTTGTACGGAAAGACCTCGTACTCAGTCGATATCCTATACATAAAAAAGAAATGGATAAAGAAATGAAAAAAAAGGCAATGACAATAGTTTCAGAAAACCTACCAGGTTCCATATTCCTCAGCCACAAGTTCTGGTTGGCCAATATAAATGTTTTGGCCAATCAGATTTGTGTTACTTTCAAATACAGAAAATTTTGGAGAATATCAGTACTACTTATACTACTGTTACATAATTTGGATATTTCTGGGATGTCTTGAATAAAGATAGATTCACGAAGAATGTTTGTTTTTATGCCCAGAAAAAAATTTACATTGCTTCGTTCGATGCTGCTTGTTAACACTAGCCATTATATGTTGTATACTTTCTACTATGTGCACGCATCTCTACGACTCCTCTGCCGTTTTTTGCCCGAGCTACTGTTAGACGGGTTCTCCATAATAAAATGCGTCTTGTCATTTTGCTATTACCGGTTTCTTCGATTTAGTTATTTATCTATTCTATGTAATTTATTATAGTTTCTACCTTCTTTCTAAAAAGAAATCGAAAAGTGCATGAAGCTTCAATTTCCCAAGCATTCTACAGAGCCCGTAATCATCAACCATTCTTAAGAACGTTCTTTGTCTTATTCTCCAGAATTTTCTACATCTGTAAGCAACACAACTTGTGATTGGCTAAACCATTCGGCCAATCAGAAGTTGTGTTACTTACAAACGTAGAAAATCTTGGAGAATAAGACTAAGAATATTCTCAAGAATGGTTGGTGAATACGGGCCTAGACTGCTGAACTACATGGTGTACATGTACAGGTAAATAGTAAGGGTGACGTGAAATGACTTGTGCTTTGTGAAATGTGTATTTTTAGATAACCATGTCTCTTGTAGGAAAACTACATGTACATCAAAGTTCCGTATTAATTCTATAAAAATCAAGATCTGATACTCTACGGGCTAGGCCGTATATATTCCACGACAGTACATGTAAGTTGTTCTCATGACAATCCAATTGTCGCCATTATCTCCGGCTACATGGCATTCTATAAATACTCATCTATCTAATTTGGGCATCCTGGATACAGAACCGAACCACTTTCCTATGCGGCCGAACCACTTTCCTGCACGGGCGTGTTCACAGACGTTTGATTGTTACTAAAAATAGTCTAGAGATTTACTAGCCTTTCTCTCGCATCGATCTGTAGTTTTTCTCCGGATAAACTCACTATAGATTTAAGAAGGTCCGGACGGCCCATTAAACATCCATAATAATCGTATACAAGAAGAGTCGTAAATGTCTCATTATTGAGCCTATGAAAACATACTTTTGATTATTGACTTATACATGAAATCGACCCCTTCCGTATTTAATTCAAATCAACTAATCAAATTGATACTTTCTGTCAAGTAAGACGATATTACAAGATTCACAAGACATTCTTTTGCAAGAAACAAAAAATTGCTTTCATATCTATTGAAACATTAAAAAGTATCTTCATTGAAAGTTATTGAAAGTTTACAAAATTAATTATAATTTCTTTCTTTATTTCTTTATTTATTTATTGTTATTCATTTATTTATTTATTTATTTATTTACAGTTAAAGATCGAAATTTATTTCATCGAGTGAGTATCACCGGTAATATTTTCAGGAGTGGGGCAGCGAATTTTAGCTAGGTATTACTGGAATAAATTGACCTGAAACTGACCTTTCTGCAAAGAATAATTAAAACGTGAAAATTTAAATCATTGGGTATAATTGGACTGTGCGAGAACTTTGTTAACGGTAAATGTCGGGTTTGACCCCAAAATATATTTCACCGATATTTTTTGATAACCTACCGGAAAGTCTGAAATAAAAAAACGTAACCACGAAAAGTCTTGTTCTGTAATCACTAAATAACTCTTTTATAGCACGAGTTCCATTTCACATACAAAAATGTCATGTCCATGTTGATTTCTAAAACAACACAGTCATAAAAATATGGATATGGCTCGCAACACGCGAAAAGGGGCATTCGAACATTTCATCGGATCAGCATGTGCACTTTACGCAGGCTAATCCGAAACAACACTTTCCGTTTTTATGTAATTTTCTGTTTTGTGCAAGTCTACTGAAGCCAAAAATCTAATGTCCTCGTAAAGTACCGTCTTGGATTAGTTTAATTAATCTAAACATATTTTATAGTCATTATTTCCAACTCCTGATATAGAACACATTTATACATACAAAATGAATAAGACAAAAGGGTTTGACCACAAGTTATCGCAACTTAGATTCGGCCATCCCTTTTTGAACTTATATAGTATATAGCAGTCTTCAAGACAGAAAATATCCTAAATATAAGTTTTTTTTCCACTGAGTATGATTGAAGAAAGTTTTGTTCCAGATATAGAGAAGATTTTTTTGAATGATAATAAAGAAACTGTTTGACATTAAAAGCATGTTGGGAATATGCATAGTAACATTATAAAAAAGATGAGTTAAAACAGTACCGGTGAAGGAACATCTAAATGGTTGGAGGGAAAAACTTGGTGTCAGTCGGATTAGTCTGCACAGACTTCACAGGCTGATCCGAAACGACACTTTACGCGAATATCCGAATGTCCCTTTTCCTGTGTTACAGGCCAATTATATAAAAAAAATATAAAGGGACTTTAATAAAAAGGAAATAAGTTTTGTACATTAATATATAGAAATGAAAAAGAAATAGAAATGAAAAAGATAAGTTAAAACAATGAAGAGATCAAAAAATAATTTAAACATACCCTGCAAGCTGAAACTCCTTTAATATTAAACAGAAACACGATCTCCTTACAAGACTATAACGGATAGCGCACGTTTTCTCAAAACTCTTTGAAGCAAACTGGTGTCCGACACAACTACCACCGTGTCTTTTTTTGTAACTCTTTACCAGCCGACAAAATTTTCCACTCTAATAAGCCGTAGCCATTTGCTGATGATTGCTTGATAATGGCTCATTTGGTAGTGGAATTTGGAGAAAAATAGAAAACATTGTGGCGGAAAAAAAGGAAAACATATTGGTTACCTGCATTTTGTCGCTTTCTCCATATTATCTTTTCAGAAGCCTTTTCATGTCTCAAAAAGTCATTTCACCCTTCATCACACAATGCCGACGGGTAATGACATAACGCGGAAGCCTACTGAAAACACTTTGGGGTAAAAGAAAATGATGGAAGCCAGCATTTTCTTCTTTTCCCACCATGTTTTATGCTATTAGTGACAAAAAATACCCTTTGAGACACATTTGAATTGTCGTCTGCAAATGCTTTCAAATTCAACAAGTCTAAAAATTGTGTTGGGTTGTAAACACGGGATTGATAAGGAGATATTTAAGTCTACCAAACGACAATTTCAGACTTTCCAAATTCAATTCCAATTGCAGACGACAAAATATACGTAACTCAAAAATAGACAGTTGAGTGTAGAAGAGTAGAAAAAAATGTGGGAAAAGGAGAAAATGCTGGTTTCCAGCATTTTCTCCTTTTCCCACAATGTTTTCTTAAGTCTTCTTCCTTTTGGTCGTAAATGCCAGGGATTGTTTGTTGAAGGATTAATTAACCCATTACCACACAATCCCTACTTTTGACGCCCAAGGAAAAGAAGCCCTTTGAAAACATTGTGGGAAAAGGAGAAAATGCCGGTAACCAGCATTTTCTCCTTTTCCCACAGTGTTTTCTACCCGTCACAAAACTAATTTCAAATTTTCAGTCACTTTCATTTTGTCGTCTGCAAATGCTTCCGATTTGGACTAGCCTAAAATATTGTCGTTTGGTAATGAATTAAACATGTCAAATCGTATTTTAGGATTGTACAATTCCAATGAATAGGAGCAATTATACATGTATCTTTACTCCATGAAAAAATGGAGTCGATGTCTGAAAAAAACAAATCTCGTTAATGTGGATAATCACCATGAAATGCAAGACAAACAAACAATTTCTCCATTCATCGCAATGGTTTCATTCGTATTATATATACATAGATGAACGTATATACACATTTACGAACGAAACTAATGAGGTAATGAAGTAATTGGTTGTCGATTTTGAATTCATTGGTAAAATTAGTATTTAAATTGCTCGTCACGACGAACAATTCTTCTTGAATTCAACTTGAAATTTTCATAATATGCAACATATAAATGACAAAGTTGAGATGAACAAAGATATTGTTCGTGGGGACGAGCAATTACAACTGTTACCACATTTATGTCGAACTGTGTGTTGAAAAATAGTAGTAATAATAGTAATAAGTAAAAAGTAATAAGTTCTTCTACTGAAAAAGAACATATATTTTTAGGAAGGATTTTAGGAAGGAATTCAAAGAATTATCGATTTTTTGGGGGGCAAATTTATACACAATGTTCTTTTTTAAACAAACGACAAAATTATATATATGTATTTTTAGGAAGGAATTCAAAGAATTATCGATTTTTTGCAAATTTATACACATTTCTTTTTTTTTTTTTAAATCTACTCTGAGACTTCTTTACTTAATTTCTTTACCAAACGACAAAATTATAGTGAAGTCTGATCAAAATTGAAAGCATATATAGACGACAAAATGAATTTGACCATGGAATTAAATTCTTGTTTGGGAAGGATAGAAAAAATTGTGGATAAAGGAGAAAATGCTAAGTTACCAGCATTTTCTCCTTTTTCGACAATGTTTTCAAAAGGGTCCTTTCCTAAAATGTGTTAAAAGTCGTCGTTGTGTGGTAAAGGTTAACCCATTACCACACAATCCCTACTTTTGACGCCCCTGAGAAAGAAGCCTTTTGAAAATACTGTAGGAAAAGGAGAAAATGCTGGTAACCAGCATTTTCTCCTTTTCCCACAGTGTTTTCTACCCTTCCCAGAACAAATTTCAATTTTTTCAGTCACCTTTATTTTATTGTCTGCAAATGCTTTCAATTTGAACCAGTCTAAAATTTTGTCGTGTGGTAAAGGGTTAATTGCCAAGCTCCGGTAGCTCAGTCTGAAGCGTTGGTTTGATCTTTGGCTTTGCCAATGTCTTTTCGGGGACTGACGGTAGTCATTGCGACAGGATTCATTCCTCTCTCATCGCTGACCTTTGGGAAAGCAGCCAGTGGCTCAGAAAGAATATTGTGCTAAATACTGACGAAAGAAACTCCATGAAAGAAACGATGGATGAATGTTGAAATGGGCGTTAAACATCATAGATCTATATCGATCAGTCAATCTTCTTCTTGTTTTCGTTATTGTTGTTGTTGTTGTTGTTGTTTTTCTTCTTCTTCTTCTTCTTCTTCTTCTTCTTGGGTGAATCGCTGGAGCGATAGATTGAATGACGAAGCGATGAATGGAGCAATGGATGTAGTGATGAAGCGATGGATGGAGGGATAGATTGAGTGACGGAGTGACGGATGGAGCGATGGATGTGAGTGACAAAGCGATGGATGGAGCGATGGATTAACTGACGAAGCAATGGATGGAGCAATGGATGAAGTGATGAAGCGATGGATTTAGATTGAGTGACGAAGCAATGGATTGTGTGTCGAAGTGATGGATGGAGCGGTAGATTGAGTGACGAAGCGATGGATGGAGCGATAAATTGAGTGACGAAACGATGGATGGAGCGATAGACTGAGTGACGAAGCGATATATTGAGTGAAGAAGCTATGGACTGAGTGACGAAACGATGGAGCGATAGATTGAGTGATGAAGCGATGGATGGAGTAATGGATTGAGTGACAAAGCGATAGATTGAGTCACGAAGCGATTGATGAAGAGAGGGAGTGACAAAGCGATGGAATGACTGACGAAGCGATTGGTGAAGCAACGGATGGAGTGTTGAAGGAATGGATTCAATGACGAAGCGAGGAATGGAGCGAAGTATGTAGTGATGAAGCGATGGATTTAGTGACGAAGCAATAGACGGAGCAAAGGATTGAGTGACGAAGCGATGGATGGAGCGATAGATTGAGTGACGAAGCGATAGATTGACTCGTGAAGGGATGGATTGAGTGACGGAGCAATGGATGGAGTGACGAAACGATGGATTGAGTGACGAAGATATTGATGAAGAGAGGGATGGAACGATTGATAGTGATGAAGCATTAGATTAACTGACGAAGCAATTGATGAAACAATGGATGGAGTGATGGGGCGATGGATTGATTGACGACTGTTTTGATGGAGGGATGGATGGTGTGGTGGATGGTGTAATGAAGCGACAGTTTGACGAAGGTATTGATGGAATGATGGATGGAGTGATGAAGCGATAGAGCGATCCATCCATTGGTAATTTTCGCCAATTCATAAATCAGAATTTGATTCAAAATGGGCAAATGAAAATGTACCCAAAATACCACATTTCTAGGTACTTTCAGAAATACCATTTCCAACAACATCTGCTTCATTCCAACATTTAGATAAACCCTTATATCCTGGTAAATACTTGAAAGGAATCTTTTTCAAAAAGAAGACAGTGTGGATCCAAGATCAGACTGCACATTTTGTGCAGTCTGATCTTGATCTACACTGCCCGTTTGAGGTCAGTGAGTACTTCTTAGCAGCCTAAGGGTTATAATCTACTATTGTATGATGTATCTGATAGAACATGTTCCTTATTCACAAATACGCAAAACTTAAATGAGCAAAAAGAGGTAGTGGTTGGCATCGTAACTTTTCATTTGTTCTTGTAACACTGAGATAACTTAAAATTTTAATACCTCTTACATAATATATATTTTTACAAGAGATTCCTTGTGTCCTATAAGCGTGTCACCCGGACCCCGCGTTCCCCCCCCTCCATCCCCTGATTGCCGAGTGGATAAATTTTAGGCTTCAAGTGTTTAAAGGTAGGCTGGAACGAATTTTCAGTTCTTCCAAAATATTTCCTGGGATTGATGACAGTTACTGTGACTGGATTCTTGCCTCACTCACTAGATCATCCTTTCGGCCATGGTTACATGGGAAAGCAGCCATTATCTTTGGTAGAACATCGTGCGAAGTACTGGCGCGGGAAAATTTTGAAAGCGTGAAGAGGGGAACTGGCCGCCATTATACATATGGAATAATTTTGAAAACGACATTAATGAAGTATACAAACCTACCGCCTCCGTATTCTAACAAAGAAATATTGTGTAACTATGGTGGGTTATTTCTGACAAGAGATAGCTAGCATGATAATTCTTAAAGAAACTATTCCGATAAATTTAAGTTTCCTAGAAATTGTATAGAGATAGTGAAAAGTTTCCTGAAAAAAAAAGAGAAAAAATCACGATAAACTTAACATCATAACAGAAAATTTTCCAATCATTCACGAAGCTGATATTCGAGATAACATTATCGTGATAGGTCTATCTGTTTCACTATCTGTAAATAGAAAAATTACCATTTGGGTAAACTCGCTAGTTTTTGACTTCACAAAGATTGCAAGAAGAAAAAAAAAAAACGTCGAATTATTTACAACAATAGCTTAATTCGTAAATTTTGGAAAGGCTCTAAATAATTAGAAGTCCGTGTTAAACACAAAAATGGGTCGATATGCAACATACAAACAACAGTTGTAGATACCGCTAGATGTGGGAACGTGTTTTAAAAAAATCACTATAACAGATAGAAGTATCGCGATACTTTTATTGTGATTTTTTTTTTATAATATAGGTAATATCTCTAGGAAACTTCGTTTCATCACGAAAGTTCTCTTAAACTATTGCAATAGCTATCTGGTATCTCGCGGTAGAAATGTGCCACCATATGCAACACTGGAACAGTTGAATGATACTTCAAGTCACGGTTTTGACATTTTTTTTCCAATTATAATATAATTGGGTTTTGGTTTCTCTGTACATATATACATGTATATGATATTTCCAACGTGCCTTTGACTAACAACCTATGAAAGCATAAGATAGACTGGACCTTGGACACGCAAAAAAACTGGCCAATGGCGAAAAGATTCAGCCCAGGTCAGCCTGCGCGAACTGCTCTGGCTGACCTGGGTCGATACTTTTCGAGGATGCAATAAGCCCTCTTTTCACAGAGTATGGCTGAATTATCTGAGTGTCAGTAGCTTGTACATGTAGTTTTCAATTGACAAAAAAATCGAAAGGGTTTCGTGGTAATCTAACACCAATCTATTTTTTGGACTTAACACGTATCAGCAAATGTGACCAAAAATGGGTTATTTTGTTATCAGGTTTAAACGCTTTCAACGTATTTCAATCATATCACAGCGACAGCTTACTTATTCATTTTTTGTCACTGGTCTACATTTAAACATACACTCAGCAAAACTTGATACTAACCGACCACAGAACGGTAAAAAGAAATTTATAACACATGTCTGGACGATAGAAATGGTGTTGTAATTAAAAGATTTTCGATTTTGCGGATAAAATTCATCTATTTTTCAAAAAGTGAAAACACGTGATTTGCGCATGCGTCTTGAGTATTACACAAACCAGGTTAAAATGAGAAGCATGTGTAACTGAAATTTTGTCAGCAATAAGAAAAAATCATGAAAATTATTTTCTGCACATGGGTATTACCCGAGAGAAGAAGCGTAAAGCTTTCAAAAAAGTGATTTTTCAATTTTTGATGTTAACTCAATGAATGTTTGATAACTTTATTTCAATGCAATGGGTCCAAAAATTATTTCAAACTTAGGATGGGATATGATTCTATTAGAATATCGGATGCCGTAATCTGAGTGAGTGGGTGCCCCACCTTGGCATCTTCACTTGTATCTCGTATTTCCGTGCCGTTCGTATCACCGACTAAACTATGGCTTCCTCTGTGTGATTAGTATCACCAGTTTGGGTTTGATTAGATGCACCATTTTCATCTCTGGCCGCGTCATTCTGGTTACTAACTTCCACGTTGATTTCGATATCATCTGATGACACTACTTGATTTCCTTGATTTCTCCTATTCTCGTCCTTTTCCTTTTCTTCTTTTTGTCTTTCTTTTTCTCTTCTTTTACGTTCTTTTTCTACTTCATTCTTAATTCTTCTCTTAGTATCAGCGTCGCGCATTACTACAAACCTGGTGACAATCGACAGTGCCCCGGAAATGAGTAAACATGCTCCACAAAAGTAGAACGCACTGTGAGGGGCGGAGGAATTTCTATTCATCCCGTCTGCAAAGAAATGCAATAATAAGCTGTCTACGAGTTGGTAAGTCTTTTCCTACATATATGATCTGGAGTTTTAAGAACCCGAGTGTGGAAGGCCTTTTAAAACATTGACGGAACAGAGGGAAATGCTTGTAAGACAAAATATATGTTTTGTCTTAATCCTTATCCTACTAAATAAGCGAAATGATTTTTTAGTCACAGAAAGTTAAAACTCAAAGTTTCCCATTTCAAAATTATCATTATTTATTTTTTTTATTCTTTTTTTTTTTACCTTTAATCCTTCACTGAATAAAAGCAAACTATTTTAAGTGTTCCATATTTAACTCTTTACCAAACGACAAAATTTTGGACTAGTCTAAATTGAAAGCATTTGCAAATGACAAAACAAATGTTAATCAAAAATTCAAATTTGATTTGGAAAGGGTAGCAAACATTGTGGGAAAAGGAGAAAATGCTGGTTACCAGCATTTTCTCCTTTTCCAACAATGTTTTCAAAGGCTTTCTTTCTCAGGGTCGTCAAAAGTCGGGATTGTGTGGCAAAGAGTTAAAGTACATGTATTTGCAGGCAACAAATTATATTTTTGCTCAGATGAAGTATTGTTTTAGGACGGGTGAGAAAAGAAAAACATTGTGGAGAAGAAGATATCGTCTAGAAAAGTAGGCGATGCTGGAAATAAGCATTTTCCCCATCCTGCAATATTTATGAAAGGCTTATTTGGCAGCGTAAATAAAACAATTGTTGGTAAAAGGTTGAACTTGATGTCAAGGATTTATTCAATTACCTGCAACAATGCCAGCGATGATGGACCCGACCCCAGCCACGAACCCTAGAAACCCGGCCATCATTCTTATGTGCCGTCTGCCGAAACCATCCGGTACGAAGTCTTGCATTAAGGAGTTAAACATGCCTGAAAAACGGTTGGAACAGGATATTGATTGTTGATTCGTTATTGTGTCGGATGGAAAAGTTCAAAAGATCGGACCAGATCGGAATGAATAACCGGGTCTGCCAGTTTTGACCCCAGGGGCATCATATGAACAATCGTGGTAGAGGTCTACTAGGAGATACTACATACCAAATATCAAAGCTCTGCACCGTCTTGTTTCAGAGCAGAAGATTTTTAAAGTTTTCCTTCTTTGTTCCTATGTTTCAAACTTGTGACCCCCGGGGCGGGATTTTGACCCCAGGGGCATCATATGAACAATCTTGGTAGAGGTCCACTAGGAGATGCTACATACCAAATATCAAAAGCTCTGCATCTTCTAGTTTCACAGAAGAAGATTTTTAAAGTTTTCCTTCTTTGTTCCTATATGTTTAAAATTTGGTTTGTATTATCTTCCTGATTCGCAGCGTTTTTTTCAACGAGATATATGTACATGTGCTTATATCAAACATATACATTTGAAATTGTGTTAATTAACCAGGTTTCAACACAATGCCGAGTTTTCAAGGTCCCCGAAACAACCTTTACTATGTCGTCTGCAAATGCCTTCAGTTTAGACGAGTGTAAAATTTTGTCGTCAGGTAAAGAATAAACTTTATTTCATGCTTTCCGGTAGGATATCCAGAAATAGCAGTGAAAATATTTTTCGATCTTACACTGGTACCACCAGTGAAAATACCGATTTTCACGTTCTTTGGGCCTAGGTAAATTGCGCGTGCCTGACAACCAGATGGGAAATATGGCGTCATATACCTTACATTTCTCGCGCTTGCCGTAATATTGTAATGCGTTGCTATGCGGGAGGGGTACGCCACGGGGAATAACGGAAAAGAACTGAACTGGATTTTGATAAAGTTCCTCCCAGAAAGGGTTAAAAGCATGAAATAAATAAAATATTTGTTTTAAATCTCGTGAACACCATCGGTAATATTTTCACTTGTGGCTGCGCCACTCGTGACAATATAACCGATGGTGTTCACTCAATGCAATAAATTTCGATCTTTCACCATAAAAAAAAATATCCTCTATACCTTCTGTGAATCCAAACACGGCTGAGTAAATCAGTGTCAGAGGATAAGATTTAACAGAAGGCATATGCATGCACAGTACTCCAATAGCAACATTCAGCACTGCTAGGATCGTTAGGTTTCGTGCCAAATCGTGGAGGATGGCTGTTGGATGTAACAGCTCGTTAAGTGTCGCCAATTTTGATTTGTTGGATGGTATCAGTAGGAGACAGCCTAAGCCAATCAGAGCCCCGATGTTTTCGATTAACGGCTGAAGCTTGACTTTTAGCTCAATATCGTCGTATCTTCTCTCAATAATCATTGGTTGGACTCCTTCGCTGAATATTGGTCGGCCTGAGAACAATCATGAAATTGAAAAAAATCAAATTTTTACAAGACAACAGTTAACTTTAGAATTGTCCATGTAGCAAGGATTTGCTGGCGTCATATAAACTACGGATCAGATAATGCTAAACGCAAGGTTGTGAAAAATACGAAAATGCTATAAAGACATAAAAGTTTTGGTCTCTATTTCCCACGATGATTCCATCGGCTTCTTACTTCCTTATGATCATAAAAATGCAAGATTGTTTGCTAAAGAACCATGCTTCTTTTGAAAAATAAATGTTAATTCCAAAAAAATGTTTTTTTTTTATGCGGCCTGCAAGCATAAAACGAAGGCCAGCGTTTAGTGTTTAAATGGAGGGCCATTACTAGCAGACCTGTTATTGTTAAGTTCAACCATTTTCCGTAAAAAATATTGATAAAAAGTCGTGCGTTTGAGGAGCTGAAGGAAACCAGTTTTAACGTCGACGAGCAGTATCAGAAAGTTATACAGGACAGAAGAAAGGTGTTTGGTGAAACCATGAAACAAGCACAGGAAGCTGACAGGAACTGCATCTATATCATATGATAAACTTTCTATTGACGGGAAAGAGTTGACTGTTGATAATGTTGGTACCTCGGGTTATACTAAGGTGTGTTTCAGAGAGCAGCTGTCGTTTATCCTGTAGAATGTACAGGGTTTAGAATCCAAATTAGCTGATCAAAGTGTTTTTTTTAATGCTGTGTGCAAGCATGACATTTTGTTATTTACCGAGACGTGGCATGAAAAGAAAACTAATTTGTCGATTATCACGGCGGGGAATCACGTGACACAACAACAACAACAACAACAACAATGACCGTTATTTGAAAAAATTCCCCAACTTTAGGTAAGAAAATCTTCAATAATTCCGTTAATACGTGACCGATTGGAATTTGGTTTGAAGCAGAGAAGGCGGAAGGACTCCGGGGATTTGCTTGATGTGTTAGATTTTTTAAACAACACATGATAAAAAAGTTATTGACGAGCAAACAAATTATCCAGGATAAAAAATTTGTTTGCTCGTCAATAACTTTTTTATAAGGTGTTGTTTAAAAAATCTAACACATCAAGCAAATCCCTGGAGTCCTTCCACCTTCTCTGCTTCAAGCCAAATTCCAATCGGTCATGTATTACGGGAATTATTGAAGATTTTCTTACCTGAAGTCGGGGAATTTTTTCAAATAACGGTCATTGTTGTTGTTGTGTCACGTGATTCCCCGCCGTGATTATAGGTTATGATTGTTTCAGTTGTCCTCGACCTGAATTTAATTCAAGAGCAAAGCGTGACAGTGAAGGATTAGTTGTTTATTTTAGACAACACCTTAAAAATCATGTTCACTTAGTGATTTTAATGCATGCACGGGTCAACAAAAGGATTTTGTCCCAAATATTGACATTGATAGTGTCCGAAATATTGACTTGGTTAGATATAAAGATTTATCGTGCGACGAGATGTATCTCTTGCGCACACGTGCTAATAGTGATAAAACTGTTAGTTATTTTAACACGTATAGCCACAAGCTACTTTCACTTTGTAAAGAAAAGCAGTTGTACATTGCAAATAGGCGTTTAGAAAAGGGGGTTTATACGAGGGCCCATCAATAATATCGAGAACTAATTCCACTATTCAATTATGCGTTGACGTACTGTCATGAAAATTCGTATGATCAAAGCTCATTCCTTTTCCAATTAACTCATCTAACTCCAAAACGATGTCGTCAAAAATATATGACGTCATAACAAAAATATGACGTCATATCAAAGGCGTTCGTTTAAAAATGGCGTCATCCTTTACCAGCGAGCAACGCGTTGTGATAAAGTTTTATGTGTTACTCGGTAAATCTTTTACGGAGATCCGTGATGATTTGCATAAAGTGTATGGAGACTCATGTTTAGCGAATAGTGCTATTTCAAAGTGGATGCGGCGCTTTAAAGACGTTAGAGAATCAAAGGAAGATGATAAACATATGGCAGACCTGTGACTATAACTGAGAAGAAAGTTGCTGAAATTCAAGAGTTTATTCTTGAAGATAGAAGAGTAACTGTTGAAACTGTAACTAAACACTTTGACATTTCGTGTGGTACAGCTCAGGACATTATGACCAATAAGATCCGAATGCGCCGCTTTTCAGCAAGATGGGTACCGCGCTTGCTGCTTCCTGATCAAATGGGACAAAGGGTCAAAAGGTTTCATGAATACTGTCAACGTTATAATAAGGAGAGCGAAAACTTTCTGAATCGAATAATTACATGTGATGAGACATGGATACACTTTTTTTGAGCCGGAAAGTAAACAACAAAGCTCAATGTGGAAGCATCCTTCTTCGCCTTCGCCAACAAAAGCGTTGATTTCCAGGTCTGCCGGTAAGGTAATGGCCATAATTTTTTGTGATACCCAAGGAATTATTTTGAATCACTTTGTTCCTCCAAAAACTACAGTTACTGGTAACTATTAAGCATCATTTATTAAATCTGATCTGCTACCGGCTATCAAGAGAAAGCGCCCACAAATTATGAGATCCGGGATTCTGCTGCACCACAATAACGCACCAAGCCAAAGCAGTCGCGTTGTATTGGACACTATTAAGGAACTGGATATAGAAATACTACCACACCCTCCGTACAGCCCAGATTTGGCAATTTGCGATTTCTGGCTATTTCCAAATCTAAAAAATAAGCTACGTGGTGAGAAGTACGAGTCGAGAGAGGAGTTGAGGAGTGCCGTTGACAGATATTTGCGGGATATGTCACGTGACGGCTTGCATCACGTGTTCCGGGCATGGGTCGAACGGTGGGATAAGTGCAAACTGTGCAAGGGATGTTACTTTGAAAAGGGGTAGATGTTGAATGTATGTTGGTTGACGTGTTTTTTCTGATATAAGATTAGTTCTCGAAATTATTGATGGGCCCTCGTACATACCATGGTTTACTAAGAAACATGCCTATTAATTGTACAGTTGATTATTTTATTTCTGGTATCGTCAATTTAATTCTTTTGAACGGTATTTGTGTATTTCCATTATTAGAGTTCTTTGACCTCAGCGCTATTACTTTTATTTGCATCCAAAACATATTCGAGTACAAGAAAATTCTTGCGTTGGTATATTTTAAAGAGGGGAGTTTTTACGTTATTTAAATAATAACTCGGAATCATTTAATGATATTATCAATCGCCTCTCTTCAGAGTAATTAAACATAGACCAGTGTATTTCTGAATTTTCTTAACTCGTGTATGACATTTCATTCAAATTTTATAGTAAAACAATACATCTGTCAAATACAAAAAGAAATATGCAGTGCTTTGGTTTGATAACGTTTAAGTAAACAATCAGAATCAACCCTCTATTCCACCAAACGTAAATTCTCTGATGATCCGACTTCTGAAAACAAAGAGGTATGAGAAGCGAATATGGGAAAGCTTAGCTGTGAGCTAGATTCAAGTTTTATGAAAAGAAAAAAAAAAGAACCTTGCACAGTCCAGTAAAATCTTCGCTCGCCAATTTTGGAATTATATAAATATGGGTAAAAAGAAGCCCTCTTAACAAATAGATATTTCAAATGATGAATTTGCACGATATTTTGAAAGTTTTTACTAAACAAGTTTCGAATAGCGATTCTTTTACCGTTAATATAGATGAACTAGATAAGAGTATAACTATTTTGGAAGTGGAAAAAGTCATTGCTTCCCTAAAGAGATTTAAGAGCTTTGATCTCGATAATTACATGTACGTTGCTGACTTTTTCATCGATTGCAAAGCTTATATTGCCCCAGATCTATGTCATTTTCAAAATTTTCTTAGATCCAGAATCTTGGACAAAAAGTGTTGTTGTCCCTTTGTTCGGAAAGGTGGATAGATGTAAACCTAAAAGTTACCGTGGCATTACACTTATTAATATACTTGCTAATTTTTTTGTTAGTCTTACGTAATCTTTTAAACACATGGTGGGAGAGGGAGAATGTTTTCAATGATAATCAGTTTGGTTTTCGTGGAAAGCGTTCTACTGCTGGTGCAATGTGTTTACTTCACTCAATTATTTGAAGAGTCTTATCACACAATAATTACTTTGGTGTATTTTCATTGACCATAAACGTGCTTTCGATTGGGACGCACTATGGACAAAACTTATTCAGTCAGGTTGCAGCTCTCTAATAATCAATATAATAAAATGTATTTATACAAAAATTCAATCATGTGTCAAGTTAAGTCACGGTTGGCATTTGTCCGAGTTTTTTTGACGTCACGATCGGTCTGAAACAAGGCGAGCCCTTATCTCCTATTCTGTTTTTTTTTTCTATTGTGATACAAGGAAAATTCGACTTTTAATGCATTGGCCGACAGCGATTTTGAACTGCATGTACTGTCAACATTTCTTATCCTCCTTGCCGATGATATTGTGCCATTTACAACAGATCCCAAAAGCCTTAAGAGCCATAGTATTTATCATTTTTCAGTAAAATGGGGTATGGGAATTAATGTAGACAAGACAAAAATAAGTGTAGTCGAATCACGTAAGTCAAAGAATACCCACAAACTCTTCATAGATGGGAGAGAGGTTGATATACTTGACAGTTTTACCTATATTGGAATTAAGTTTTTTTCTACGGGTTCTTTTAAACTGGCTATTCGAACTTCACCAGAAAAAGCACTGCTAGCATTTGGAACTTTATTACACGCTCCCCTTGAAATATGAAACAAAATTCGGTTCAAAATGATTAGAAAATACCTATATAAAGATTTGTAAACCAATCTACCAAGATTTAGTGGAGATATTGTCACAAGAACGTGACTCTGTAGCGCTAGAAAATCAAGGACAAAAACGAAGTAATTCCCTTCCCAGAACCGATGTACATGTAGTATTGGCCAGAGATCAAGAGAAATATCTGAAGTATGGCTTTCTTTATGAAATGATTATTTTGTAACCGGTAACTCTATTTCATGAGTCTTGGTTCTGTACACATATTCACTAGCCCTTCTTCAAAACATTCTTGATCTTATTATAGATTTACAAAGTAATGCAACTTCTGGTATGCTTGACCCATTTGGTTCAAGCAATCAGAATTTGTCTATCAAATTTAGGAAACTCTCTAGAGCTATAAATGTTCTTAAGAATGGTTGACGAATACGGGCCTAGACATGACGTCATCGCATTTTTTTGAAAGCGATCCTGTAAACTCAACATATATTATTGATCATGTGGCATTCCCATATGTCTATGCCGAATAGTTAGGAAAGAAAATTATATTTTAAAAAGGCCACGTACCACAAAAAGACTGACTTCGCAGCACCACTGGCATGTTGAAACAAAGCGCAAATAGGCAAACCAGACAAATACTTTGAAGGCGCCTAAATCGGGATATAGGAGAACAACGGACTAAGGTAATGAAAGCCTTACCCCAACACTTTGCTCTGCTTTATCACACTTTTAATAATTGAGACTAGGTAATTATGCAAAGCATAACGCTATCATCTGTTCGAAAAAAAAATATGGACGGAAGACCGTTTTCGTCATTGAAACTCGTTCTTTCAACCAGCGGCTTTAAGACATCTTTGGAATGAAGTAAGAAAAGTTTCTATTAGCCAAGATATTAGCCCGTTCCTGACTTGCCCTTCACTACACGGCTGACACCTCATGACAAATGCAAAGTAGAACAACCAGACATATTCAACAAAACACCAGGTAAGGGAGATAATGCAAACAAGTTCAGATATCCGACAAATCGATGAGAGAAAGTCAGCATTAGATGATGTGTCGTGAACAAATATCAAACACTTTCCCAAACAAGCCCTGGTTTTTTACGTGTCTGCAGTAAAAGTCTTTTGAAAACACTGTTGGAAAAGGAGAAATTGCTCGTAACGAGCAATTTCTCCTTTTCCCACTGTGTTTTCTACCCTTTTTGAGAACTTTCTGCCATTTTCTCTAAATCTAAAATTGTTGTCTGCAAACTCTTTCGGTTTGGAAGTGTCCAAAATTCATCGTTTGGGAAAGGGCTAAACACTTTGACGAGTCTATCACTTTTGCATTGATATAAGGAGGGTAATTCTGAAAGCCAAAAAAATTACATAATTATGTTGGCTTAAGGCTTGTTAACCCATTACCAAACGACAATATTGTAGACTGGTCCAACTTGAAAGCATTTGCAGACGACAAAAGAAACGTGACTGGAAATTTGAACTTTGTTTTGTGAAGGGTAGAAAACATTGTGGGAAAAGGAGAAAATGCTGGTTACCAGCATTTTCTCCTTTTCACACAATGTTTTCTAAAGACTTCTTTCTCATGGGCTTCAAAAGTAGTGACTGTGCGGTAATGGGTTAAGCAACCATTGATTTACTGCCAACAAAAATTTAATTTGAGCGGTACTCTGGGTAAAAAAGATTTAATGTCTGAGAATTCACCATTCCAATTAAGTTCTCGCACAACATGGTTCCAGTTTGTCTGAAACCGAATGTATCATGAGGTAAGATGGTCCTTTGTTATGCAGAAAATTTACATACAGCATATTCGCAGATGTATTAACCCATTACCAGACGACAATATTTCAGACTGGTCCAAATTGAAAGCATTTGCAGACGACAAAATAAAAGTGACGGAAAATTTGAAATTTGTTTTGTGAAGGGTAGAAAACATTGTGGGGAAAAGGAGAAAATGCTCGTTACCAGCATTTTCTCCTTTTCCCACAATGTTTTCAAAAGGCTTTTCTCTCAGGGGTGTCAAAATTAGGGATTGTGTGGTAATGGGTTAAACCCCTCTTCACAGAGCAATATTCATTTCTTTCAAAGATGTTAAAAAAGCTTTGGTAGACGTCATCCCCAATTCCCCACCTCATCCCTTTTGAGAGGAGATTTCACGAGGAGACTTACCGATCTGGTCAAAGAAATACACCCCAAGAACAAGGTAGAAAATCTTGTTGGTGAAGAGTTCACGACTGAATACGTATTCGTACAGTTTCGTTAGGCAGGTCGCATCATCTTTTTGCTCTTCGATCCTGTCTTTCAGTTCATCCAGGGGTTTCTCTACGGCTTCAGTGACCAGAAACACTGGCTTCATGATGAAACTGATGATCAAACTTATAACTGTTACAAAAAAAAATAAACGTTACATATAAATAAGAAGTCACGTGTGTCATTGTCCTTCGCGTATAATATTAGTGAACAAAGGGGTCATGGATCCGAAACTTAAATGAGGTATTGGGGTTTTTATTGGAGTCCCAGCCCAAAACGGGCGGAACTAAAGAAACATGTGAATATGTGGCTGTTACCGGTCTAAAATTAATTGAAATGAAACGCACCAGGTAGCGTTTTATTGAGTAAACGTTACTTTAAGTTTGAAATTCAAAATAATGGTTGTAGAAAAGTAGTCCGGTTCTGTAACCAGAATGCCCAAATTAGACAGATGTGTATTTGCAGAGTAGGATCTAGCGGATTTAATGACAAGACATACATATACTTGGACAAATTCATACACTTACCTGCAGGAATTATCTGTAACCTGAACATTGTCCGCCAATAGAATTCTACACCTTCCACAAACGTAATACCGATCAGGAGAAAATTGATTAACACCGCTCCAAGACCGCTCATGACCAGCACGCGCATGCGCAGTTCCTTGAAATATTCCAGGAGTGCCACCACTGCTGCCAGTCGAAGAAAAGCAGTGCCAATACCTGCAGAAATGAGTCGGAAGTTTACGTATATGTACGTTAGTTTGTTTGCTTTTGTGCATGGTTGGTTGATCGATTGCTTGGTTCGTTGGTCATTTAACTTGTGGTTTAGCGCTGCGGTCTTTAAAATCAATTAAAAGTGTAGGTACGTTATCAATGTCTCTATGTGTTAACTCGTTACCAAACAACAAGTTCTAGGTTTGTCCAAATCGAAAGCATTTGCAGACGACAAAATAAAAGTGACTGAAAATTTGAAATTTGTTTTGTAATGGGTAGAAAACATTGTAGGAAAAGGAGAAAATGCTAACCAGCATTGTCTCCTTTTCCCACAATGTTTTCTAAAGGCTTTTTTCTCAGGGTCGTCAAAAGTAGGGATTGTGTGGTAATGGGTTAAATCTTTATGGTACAAATAAATGAAACGAACTTTTACAGCCGATGATAAAAACCCAAATAATGTTATTTCAGTTTATTTTTTTGGGAAGGAAAAACTCCTCATCGGACAGAGTAGAGCCAAGATCAGACTGCACGTTCTGTGCAGTCTGATCTTGGATCTACACTGTCCGCTTAAGGTCAGTCAGTCGCGCTCAGCTAAGGGTTAATATCGTTTTCAGACTGGAGCTCTGCATTGACTTGCCTTTTGTCAAGTGACCGTGTGACTATATGTAGTGTGAGATCTAAAGATTTACAGATCACTAGTCTTATGCATTGACCCTTTCAGCACGGCAAATAATATAAACGCGACCTCTGGCGACGTCTAGGCTGTACGCAGAAAGCCCGTTCATTTGCAATTGGCGCTAAAAAAGAGAACCGTTGAAACGCACTCTCTTGCACTCCCAATCATTCACATTCACCTCTGTAGTGGGCTCAGAAAGTAGTCCGTCATTACGTCATATTTTCGTCACAGGACCATAACTCAAAATGGCGACACAAACGCCGGTGTAAGAAAGACCAATATCGATTGTTTCGTGTGCTGTTCAAACAGCATGGGACCAATCAGACTTAGTGGTAGGAAATGTACAAAAGAGGGATTTTCTGAACAGCCTAAATATCTTTAAATGACAATTATTTGATTTTTAATCTTACAAACTCAGATCCACTGGTGTGTCAAATCCGTTGTCATCATTCATGGGCGCAGCCATTTTTGTTAAAATTGGCGTAAGATTCTGATAAGTGAAGAAGCTCGAAAAAAAAATAGTTCCATTCTATACAGGTAAATTCATCAGTTTGAATGCACCTATAATGTATCCAGAATAATATTTCCTTTGTCTATTTCATAATGTTACACATGAAACAGTTAAACAGTAACAAAACATGTTTCCCTCGGTTTGACAAGATTCTTGTCATTTTGCCCATTGCAGAGATGTATGGTGAGAGTAACGAACGACAACTCTGCTCGGGTATTGGTTGAAACACAGAGGATTCCTATGGTGGCATATTTTTGCCACGAGAAATGAGATAGCTATCATTATAATTTTACAAAACTATCGCAATAGACGATTTTATGTTTCCTGGAAAATCTTATCGAGATAGTGTAAAGTTTCCTGAAAAAACTATCACGATAAACTTAAGGATTTAACGAAAGTTGTCAATTGTTCATGAAGCTGACATGCAAGATAAAATTATCATGATAGCTCTACCTGTTTCTCGATACCTATAGATAGAAAACGACATTTGGATTAACTCGGAAGCCTTTGACATCACAAGATTGCAGCTAAGTAGGAATTTGAATAATTAATAATTGTAGCTTATTTGATGAATTTTGACACGACTCAAAATGAACAAAAGTCTGTAAAAACACAAAGACGACCCGAATGCCTCCTACAAACACCTTCAAACCATTCAGGGAAAAGGAGAAATCATAAGGTTGTAGACGATGTTGCGAAAGCGTATCTAATTATAGGCACCATGAATGTCAGTTTTGGGCATGAAAGCACTAGCCTATAAAATCATGAAAACAGTTAGAATTATGGCGTTTTCTTATCTTATTTTTTTTATCACGATACTCCGCTTGAAATATCGCAATACCTATCTCTTATCTCGCGGCAGAAATAGTCAATTATAGATTCCTATAGGAATACACGTATTACAGTAAAAGCAGATGAACACCAAAACCAAATCTATAAGATGCACAGAACTGTCACCAAGGGACATTTATAACTGATATGCAACACACGAAAATGGGGTTTCAGACATAAACTTGTGTAAGACGACACTTTTCGATCGTGTGTGACTTTCTGTTTCATGCAAGTCTACTGTAGGACAAAACCTAATACTGACGTTAAGAATTTTGCTCTTTATATTGTAGAAAGCATTGTTGGAAAGGGAGAAAATGCTGGTTTCCAGCATTTTCTTTTTCCCACAATGTTTTCAAAAGGCGATTCCCTCAGGGTCGTTTAAGTTCGGTATTCGGTATAATATCAAGTAAAATATTTTCACTTGTACTGCGTGCATTGGACATTAATTAATGTGTACAATCGATGTGACGTAAAGATATTGTTTGAGGGTCTGCCACAAATTCATTTCGTAGCGGCTGGGTATATTTTGAAGAACTAAGATTACTTAAATGCTAAAGAAATCGGCAAAAAATACACTATTCAAATAATAAATGAACTCTTACCAGCCAATCCACCAACTAGTAGCTGAACTGGGGCGCCAGAATCTGTACTTATAAAGGAAGCCAAGAAAAAGCCAATGGCCACCAATACCGATCCAAGAATTGCCACGAGACGATACCCGAAATACACCGATATAATGGCGCCTGCCAACACTGAAATGGTTTTCAACAAAATGACAACTAAAAATGTCGCTGGCAAAAAGTACACCTTACCAGTTGCTTTGTCAAATAAATAAATAAATAAATGAATAGCGTTTTAAGGCCATTCGACGACTTAAGTTATATTGGGGGCACTTACTTAGTAAACAATAATGCGAGGTGAAAATAACATACATGTGCAACACCATAAGACAAACATGATAAATGAGAAATGGACGAAACACAAAATGATGCCCCTTTTGTAGCCTTTTACGACATGCATGCTGTCACTTTTGTTCCGCCAGATGAAAAGGCAGATGTGACGATCGCGGGACTGCAGTGGTTTATTCTTATACCCCCCGATTAAACCACACGGGGTCCCACAGGCCAATTGATTCCCATTCCAAACCCTATTTATATCGAGAAAAAAATATAGGATTTGGAATAAGTGTCAAGATATCAAGTTAAAAAAGCAACCGATTATAATGGGTTAGTGCAAACGGACTTTTCAATGAAATATCAACAAAATTGCTCGAAAACCGTTTACCACACAACCCCGAGTTCCAATGGCTTTGATGAAGAAGGCCGCAGGTAACATATATAGTAGGATATGGAAAAATGTTAGCAACCATGCAGCATTTTTACGTTTTCCTACGACATTTCCAACCATTTCAAAGGCAAATTTCTGTTTTTGAGCCACGTTTGATCTGTAGTCTTGAATCTTGTCGTTTAATCAAAACATGAACCGTGCTCTTGAAAAAGGGGGCTTGATGCCTCTCCATGATG
This sequence comes from Tridacna crocea, assembly GCA_943736015.1. Taxonomy (NCBI): domain Eukaryota; kingdom Metazoa; phylum Mollusca; class Bivalvia; order Cardiida; family Cardiidae; genus Tridacna; species Tridacna crocea. The sequence continues at coordinate 2,865,149 of OX031066.1, read as the reverse complement.
CATTATAGCAAGCAATAGATCTATTAACCTTTTGCTCCACAGATACTCATTTCTACTCATTGCTTGTACGAGCCTTTGGAAAAAATTGTGGCAAAAGGTGAAATTGCTCGTGACGAGCAATTTCACCTTATGTCACAATGTTTTCTATGCTATCGAAAGATGTCATCCCTGCTGTTATTAAGGGTCAGTTAGAGATACCATAGAAATGTCTAATGGGGTAAAGAATTATAGCAACATTTTTCAACGACCAACTTTATCTTCATGTAGACTGAGCCCTGGACATACAGAAAATCGATTGCGCGGACAGCGAGGTATGGCCTGGATCATCTTCGCGAGCCAAGTTCACGATCACTACGCGGATCTTACCTTGGCGGATTGAGCCTGATTTCCAGATTCCTGCGATACGCCCTCTATTGGATGCCGGTTATTACCCCCTTTATATCATATTTCTAAAAGCAAATGAAATATCGAATACACATAAAGCGATAAGCAGACATCCACGTGGGTTTCAATGTTTTACCTTCTATTCGAAAGGTAGAGACCTTGTTTTATTTTTATCAAAGATGAAATGCTACGAGCGATTTCATTCGTTGCAGCTAGACCTGGCTGCATCCAATGAAAACGCATATCGGGTGAATGTAAAAATCAAGCTCGGTCCGCCAAGGGTAGAATAGCGTAGTGTATCGTCAGCCTTGGCTTGCGAAGATGGGCCTGTGTCGGTACTTTTTAAGTCCCCTTTTCACAGAGCTCGGCTAAATTCGGAATGTATAAGAGGAGAAGAGAACACAAGTTTGCGTCTACGCATAGTCAGATAGACAAAAACTTAACCCATTACCACACAATCCCTTCTTTTGACGATCCTGAGAAAGAAGTCCTTTGAAAACATTGTTGGAAAAAGGAGAAAATGCTGGTTACCAGCATTTTCTCCTTTTCCCACAATGTTTTCTACCCTTCACAAAACAATTTTCATATTTTCAGTCACTTTTATTTTGTCGTCTGCAAATGCTTTCGATTTGGACAAGCCAAAAATTTTGTTGTTTGGTAATGAGGTAATTCCAGTGCACTATCAAGCATGTCGGGGAGTTCGAAAATGTTTTATTTGTCAGTGTAGATATACTGAAATACGCTGTTAAAGATATGAGCGAGAATTAAGACTTAAACCTATAGATTTCTTGTCCAAACCAATAATAGTGCATGCGCGGATCCAGATATCTTTTTTTTTTTTTTTTTTTTGGGGGGGGGGGTCCCACTGAAAACACACTCGTCTTATTATATGACTTCCGGGATTCCAATGGATGTAAGCCATTTACAAGAAAAGTCAACGTTTCCAGTTCTAACCATAAGGAGGTTTCCACATTTAGATTTTTTTTTTAATTTATAACTGTATTTTACAAAGATGCTGTGCAATATCAGACCAGTCCCATTCACGAATCCGATAACCTCATTTTTTGCCAAAATTCAAGGCGGGTCTGGACGCCCGGTCTCTCCCCCCCCCCCCTCCTGGATCCGCCCATGTTAGTGAATGATCAGGTGGATTATATGTAGTGTATATACTGTTTTTTTATTGCATCCTGGGAACTTGGGGAAAACCCAACATAAATAACAAAAATATGTGGATATGGAACTATATAATTCAAGATTTCAAATGAAAACATCTATATGGGGTGCAACACGTGAAATGGGGCATTCGCACATTTACGTAAAGTGTCGTCTCGGATCAGCCTGCACAGTCAACGCAATCTAATCCGAGACGAAACTTTCCGTTTTTGAGCAATTTTCTGTTTTGTGCAAGTGTACTGTAGCACAAAATCTAATGTAGTCGTAAAGTTTCGTCTCGGATTAGCCTGTGCGGTTGAAGATTCTATTTAACTTATTTAACAGGAAACATAAACACGACTCACCAAACGAAAGGCCAAGGGACACAAATACGTAGTTTAAAGTATCACCAAATTCGTTGTCATCGTCAACTGTTTTAAGTGAGGCAGAAAAGATGTTTTCAACAGCGATTAAAGCTTGTGGCTGCAGTGGATTGTCGGCTGAAACTTCGTCCATAAAAGTTTCAGCTGGGGGCCAAAGACTTGAACAAAGAGATGCGAAAAGCGATGCGCCCTCAAGACGAGGTACGAATTCCATGTAATATAAACAAGGATAGTAGTACAGATGGTCATTTTCGATGGTTTGATTGTGGCAATACCCGTTGATTCGTCCAAACTCAAAATCGTAACGGTAATAATTAGACAAAATACACCGGTATAAAGTTTCGTCTTCTAAACCAGTCGGATCACATGTAAATGATATAAACGTTCTAAAATCCATGTATATATCAATAATTGTCTCAAAGTTTTCTCGAACCCCGCTGTAGCAGTTGATATCTGTACTGACAGACGTCGGTATCGGACTTGTAACGTCCCTGTATTCTCGAAAATCTTCGTTCAACGACCGTATGGCCTCGTGAGTGGTAAAATTTAGAACAGACACTGCTGTTGTTAGAACTATACTTCCGGCCAAGGCTTGCCAGGCAGCCAACCCTGCGTCCGTTTGTATTGTTTCTATGGTTTCTGTGTCGTCCGTCTGCCCTGTACAACCATCCTTGTTTCCGAGTTTCTTGACACGCTTCAAAGCCTTTAAAACAGATGTAATGACAAAAGTTTTAACCGATTACCGCCAATAACCAAACAAAACTGGGCAGAGAATTATAATTGGCTTGTAACATGCGAAAAGGGGCATTAGGACATTTTCGTAAAGTCATAGTTGTCTCAGATCAGACTGCGCAGTCCGCGCAGGCTAATCCGAGATGGCACTTTACGACTACATTAGATTTTGTGCTACAATAGACTTGTGCAAAACAGAAAAAAATACATGGAAACGTAAAGTGTCGTCTCGGATCAGCCTGCGCAGACCGCGCAGGCTGATCCGAGACAACACTTAACGCAATTGTCCGAATGCCCCATTTCGAGTGTTGCAAGTCTTGTAACATTTTACCAACTAATCCCTTGCTCCAACGAAATTTAAGAAAACGTCTTCTGAAAACATTGTGAGAAAAGGAGAAAATGCAGGTAACCAGCATTTTCTCCTTGTTCAATATTTTCAAACCAGACGAAATATCCCGTCTTTTTCGCAACACTACATTTGACGTGTACAACTACCTTGAATTTAGACTGGTGTAGAATTATGTTGATCGACACGGAGTTAATTAGCTTTATGGTAATAATCATAATGATAACTTCAGGCACATCTCTCTTAACGGTATTTACGGTAGGTTATCGAAAGAAATTGATGAAATATTTTTCGATATTTCATGGTAACGACCTGTGAAAATACCGATTTTTACAATCTAGTTGCCTAGGTAAAACGCGCGTAACTCACAGCCAGATGGAAATATGACGTTATTTAGCTTACATTTCTCACGCTTGACGTAAGATCTTAATGCGTTGGTATGCCGAGGGGGTACGCCACGGGGACTAATTGACAAGAACTGTACTGGATTTTGAACAGGTTCCTCTAAGAAAGGGTTAAAAGCATGAAATGAATAGAGTATAATGTTTTTGATTTCATCGAATGTACACCATCGGTAATATTTTCAAGAGTGGCAAGAGCTTATGTATTTGCCTTGGTCTGCATTCTGTATTTACCAACAGCGTTTGAGAAAATTCTTAATATTCTTGTAAGGACCTTTTCTGAATTTTGAAAGTAACTCAAATTTTAATTAGCTTCACTAAATTTTTAGCCAATGAGAAGTTGCGTTACTTTCAATTTCTAGGTAGACTTAGAATACTAGTAAATGATGAATCCGTGCGGCCTCAGACTTCTTGCGCTCAACCTCTAATTTACCCAGGTCATAGAGGGACCTAAACATTACAGGCCGGGCCCGGTAGCTTGTACAAGTCTTAAAACTTTATGTTCAATTTCGTAGCGCGGTTATATTATTTCCGAGGATAAAAGACGGTTATTTCCATAAGATCCATTTCTCTCCAACCGGTTTAACTCATTACCACACGACAAAATTTTAGACTGGTCAAAATTGAAAGCATTTACAGACGACAAAATAAAGGTGACTGAAAAATTGAAATTTGTTCTGGGAAGGGTAGAAAACACTGTGGGAAAAGGAGAAAATGCTGGTTACCAGCATTTTCTCCTTTTCCTACAGTGTTTTCAAAAGGCTTCTTTCTCAGGGGTGTCAAAAGTAGGGATTGTGTGTTAATGGGTTAAACATTTTACTTACGCCATTTGTGTGGGGGGAAAAAAACAGTGGCTTGTTAATAATGTTGTACAAAGTACTTGAACAAGAAACTTCACGAAAGCATAGATAGGTGCTATGGACGCTAGCATATGGTTGATTGATTTTGTAACCCTTTACCACACAATCTCGAGTTTTAACACCCCTGAGGAAGATGCCTCTTGAAAACATGGTGGGAAAAGGAGAGAATGCTGGTAACCAGCATTTTCTCCTTTTCCCACAATGTTTTCTTTCCTATCAAAGACAAATTTTATTATTTTAGGCATGTTTATATTGTTGTCTGCAAATGCTGTCAGTTTGGACAAATCTAAGATTTTATCGTGTGGTAAATAGTTAACACCAAACAAATCAACAACTTCTACAGTCCGAGTTTCCATGACATACCTTCCCAAGTCGCTTTTTCACGGTACCGGACTGACAGCCAGGCTTATGAAAAGGAAAAAGACAGACATTATAAGCTTTCATATACAAGAAGCATCTTTTTTTCCAAAATAAAATGCATAAAGTATGAAGGATGATGAGGTACTATTTCAAATTACCATATAAATAGTACAAGTAAATTTCCTATCGTATCCATTTCTATGATGTGAAAAAGCACGGTGGGATACCGATAAAACTGTATAGCAATCATTATAATCGTCGGTTTACTTTGAAAACCTCGCAACTTCAGCTTGTTACAATCTGTAGTTACGGGGTTTTCGAAGTAAACCGACGATATTGTGTTGACAGAAGTGAGTCCACAACTAGTTCCGCAGAAGCCCAAAATAATTTTAGTCGTCCCAAACACTCGAAAATGGGTATTCGGACACTTGCATATAATATTGTCTCCGATCAGCCAGCGCAGTTTGCGCAGGCTAATCCGAAACGACATTTTCCATTTTAATGTAATTTTTTGTTTAAGCAAGTCTATTGTAATACAAAATCTAATATAGTTTAAAGTACCGTCTTGGATCAGCCTGAGCGGACTGCGCAGACTGATCCTAGGCGATGCTTTACGCAAATGTATGAATGCCCCTTTTCGCATGTAGCAAGCCATTTAACTCATTACCAAACGACAATATTTCAGGCTTGTCCAAATCGAAAGCATTTGCAGACGACAAATTAAAAGTGACTGAAAATTTGATATTTGTTTTGTGAAGGGTAGAAAACATTGTGGGAAAAGGAGAAAATGCTGGTTACCAGCATTTTCTCCTTTTCCCACAATGTTTTCTAAAGGCTTCTTTCTCAGGGGCGTCAAAAGTAGGGATTGTGTGGTAATGGGTTGATCATTCCTAAGCATTACTAGAAAGTAAATCACTACCCACAAAAAAAAAGGACAAATGATTTCATGTCGATCAAGTAATCATCTTTATTTCATGCTTTCCGGTAGGATATCGAGAAAAAGCAGTGACAATATTTTTCGATCTTACACTGGTACCACCATTGAAAATACCGATTTTCACGTTCTTGTTGCCTAGGTTAATTACGCGTACCTCACAACCAGATGGGAAATATGACGTCATATACCTTACATTTCTCGCGCTTGACGTAATAATGTAATGCGTTGCTATGCGGGAGGGGTGCGCCACGGGGAATAACAGAAAAGAACGGTACTGGATTTTGATAAACCTCCTTGCAGAAAGGGTTCAAAGCATGAAATAAATAGAATAGTTGGGTTTTTTTTTTTCAGTGAAAGATCGAAATTTATTTCATCTCGTGAACCCCCATCGGTAATATTTCACTCGTGGCTGCGCCACTTAGGAAAATATTACTGATGGTGTTCACTCGATGAAATAAATTTCGATCGTTCACATAAAAAAACAAATATCCTCTATGTATTTCTTGAATGAATGGATATTACACTTAAATATACATCTGTAGAGGCAGGGGGAGGGGGAGGGAGGAAGAGAAAAGGCCAAAAAAAAATCTATAAACTATTTATCAAACAATCCCTGGTTTTTACGACCTTGAGAAAGAAGCTTTTTGAAAACATTGTGGGAAAAGGAGAAAATGCTGGTAACCAGCATTTTCTCCTTTTCCCACAATGATTTTTACCCTGCTAGAAACTAATTTCAATTTTCGAGTTACATTTGATTCCTTGTCTGCAAGTGCTTTCACTTTGGACCAGTCTAAAATTGTGTCGTTTTGTAAAGGGTTAATATAGAGGACGGGATAAACAAATCAAGAGTTTGCTCCCATCTTAAGGTAAGACCTGTGTAATGCACTTTCGGTGAAAACTCTAATTAGTTGATAAATAAGGATAAATAAGGATTTATTCAGAGATAATATCTTTGCACATTTCTAACGGATCAGAAATTCGTTTATGTCTATCTTGAAATTGTTTTTGGATACTTTTGTTAGTTTTCTGAAAAGGGAGGTAATTATTATACCTATCTCTTTTTTGAACTGAGAATATAGTGGTTTTAGATTTATGAATGATAATTCAAAGAAGGAAAAAATGGAAAAAATGAATCGGTGAAAGTAGTTCAATTATACTCATTTTTAATTATAGCTAACTTTACAGGATATTTCAGTGGAAATAGCTGTTTTCTATCACACAGGTCTTACCTTAAACCGAAAACCACAACAGCCGAAAGATTTGACGGCCTCAAAAACATCAAATGCGTTTTCAGCCGTAATATGTGCAACCTTGCTGCCGTCCGGGACAACATTTGGCATCATGACACAAGAATGATTGTAATTTCATAAAATAAGGAAGAAATTGGTTAAAAACTGACGGAAACTGACTGAAAACTGTCTGAAAGGGAGTATAGGTGTGTCGTTAAAATCACTTCACTGATTGTCGGATTATCAATTCTAAGTCGTTACATACCGAGCTTCTTGACCCCGGACAGTTCCCCATGGTAGAGAGAATTTACAACATTTCCAGCTTCTGAAAAGACAGTTAACGCATTTCTTAGACATTATTTAAAACTTATACACTTCTAAGAGCGAGTCAGATCGCTTTTACGAACAGTATGGATCAAGGCCAGACTAGACACAACGTTTGGTACCAAATACTGATTCTTTACGAGACGACAAAATTTTAGATTGGTCCAAATCAACAATATCAGCAGACGACCTTAGTTCGATCCCTGGCTCAGCCAATTTCTTTCTGATAAATGATAATAGGATTCCTCTCCCACCTCTGACCATTGTCCCGGTGCTAGTTATGTGGGAAAGCAGCCAGTGGCTTGGAAAGAAAATTGTGCTGGCTACTGGTAAGAAAATTCCAGGAAAGCATCAACAGGTGCACTGACCGCCGCGATAAAACTGAAATTATGTTGAAAACGGCCTTAAACATCAAACAATAAATTAATATTAAGCCTGCACCAAAATTGTGGGAAAAGGAGAAAATGCTGGTAACCAGCATTTTCTCCTTTTCTCACAATATTTTCCAAAATATCTGACACAACTCCCATCATTTGTGCGATATAAATTTTGTTGTCTACAAGTGCTTTCAAATTGGACCTGTATAAAATATCGCTGTTTTGTAAAGAGTTCAGTGATGTAGATTGTCATGATAATTTTACTTTGCTTCATGTCAAGGGGTCAAAATATCTGCAAAAAACTGCTGACTTAGGTCAGCCTGGCAGTCTGAAAAGTTGACTCCAAAAAGGTCGAAATAGGACACGCATGAATTCAAATCAGCTGTCATCATCGTCGAGGCTTCAAGCGGGAAAATGAAATTTCATGACGTAAATTGTTTCGTCACGGGCTCAAATGAAGGCTCCTCCTTAACCCTTTACTCCATAGATACTCATTTTGACGCATCAACAACAGACAGCTTTTGAAAACATTGTGTGAAAAGGAGAAATTGCTCGTAACGAGCAATTTCTCCTTTTCCCACAATGTTTTTCACTCAATAAGATAATTGTTTCCCCATTTGTCCATGTTTTTGACATCATATGTATATTTTGCTGCTGAATCAGAAGAGCCTAAAATTGGCATATGAGGTAAAGGGTTAAAAAGGATTTTATTGGCTGTCGCACTGCAGTCAATTTTACAGCACCACAAAAGGATTTCACTGGAAGTGGTAGCCCAGTGTAAGCAATAATCACGCACCTAAAGTTTCGCGGCTTATTTTTTAATAAGCAAGAAGGTCGAACAAAAAAAATCCATATTCTTATCTATATCAACTTTAATCTATTCTTTTTTACCATGTAGAATTTAAGAAGCCGCTTGTCATTCACTGTAGTTGTCAATCCGAAAGTTCAATACAAATATGGCGGTTTGCCCTCTACGTCATCAATAGTCACACACTTTCAAAATTGAGTTCTGTATGGAGATCAAAACGGGTCATAATTCTAACTTACTTATCAATTTGAAACAGAGTTTGTAAGCCGTGAAATCGATAAGTTTTAAGTTTGAAACTGTTGAAAAATTGAACAAAAAGATATCTCAAAAAAGCGAACAGTTCTTGAGTCAAAGAAATGAACATATTTACAAATTTCCTTTTTTAAATACTTTATAGAGTTTACTCTTCAACAGGTGCACATGGAACACTATGGCAAGGGCAATAAAAAAGATCTTTTACTCTTAGCCGCTAGATGCTGCAACAGAATTTTAAATGTGTCCAGTGCATACAGTTCTCATTTTTTCTGTTTTATATTAGAAGTATGGTCTGTTTGAACCTCCATACTTCCTACATAATTTATTCATAATTACGTGATACCCATGTGACCTCGTAGCTCAGATGTAAACAAAAACATACGACAACTGTCAGTTGAGTTGGATGACTGAAAACGAAAAAAATATGTCACTTTCACCTTTAAATTTTTGGGGTTAAGAAATATGTACCAAAATGACACTGATTATATAATTTGATCAAAAACTTATCGGAAGATTCCTTGCTTTCCGCATTATTACAGCTAGCGAAAGATCATCGGATGGAGACGCAAGAATTATCGTATGACATCATGGGTATTTGTGTAGATGACGTATTTCGTCGGCGACCAGCGGTGCGTGATTATTGTGTAGCGTGAAAAAGCATACTAGATGTCAACGGTTAAACACTAAGTCATTTAGTGTTTATTAATTGAAAAGTTAACAATTAAGACACGTTCGCTCCCTTAGGGTGTATTAATTGCTAAATTTTCAATTAACAAGCACTAACTAATACGAAAATTCTGACGTGACACGTGAATTCGGCTCTATACACTCAGTGCATCGAAATCATGATAAAATCTACGTCATTCGATACAGTGTGACGTCATTCTGTATAAATTTAGCAAGAAAGTTATTCGATGAAATGTATAATCTGCATCTGCGTTTTTACTCTAAATATGAAATTGATTTTCTTCCGTAAAAAGTTGATCATGTTAGAATCGAAATAATCTTCTTTCTAGATCGTGGTTTATTGTTGAATAAACCAGGTTGTGAGTTATGAGATGCATTGAATAAACCACTCGGTCTATCGCCCTGGTAAGTTGTGGCAGCTCCTGAGCACTACGTTTTATAATATCTCTGTCATTACTGGAGAAATTTGCTTCAAACTTGGACAAGTTGTTCGTTGTTAAAAGGGGAACCTAAAAGACAAGGCCAGGTGACCATAAAAGTATGTCGACATAGTTCTGTCCCTCTTACGAGTTAACATTATCACTGAAAATCAAGCGACCACAGCAAAACGTTCCAACGCCAAATGCGGAGCTATGTTTCTTTTGTAAATATGTTTAATAAAACTTTTGGATCTATCTTAAAAACAAACAAATGTCAGTTTTTATTTTATCAGATGAAGAATTATATCTAATGATGTGTTAAAACATAGGCCTGCATGCGCATATCTATTGAAATTTACACGAAGCCCTTTTTGGAAAAGTACGGACAAACATTGTTCGAAAGAAACATGCTTGAATTGATTTTTTTTTTAATCTGAAGAAGGTGAAGATGGTGAAGTAGCAGATTTGATCACAATAACCTATTTTGACTGTTAGTAAATTTGCAAAAAAAATCCAAATCAGCAATATGTTACAAATGAAAGGTAGGATTACAGAGTGTTGACCAAATACGACACTTAGATACGAAAATTTGTAATTGGTGTATTACACTGAAAACAGGGGTATTTATGTGGTTAAAAAATACCTTGAACGTTTTAGATAATTCGGAAACAGCGATAACTTTTGCGCGGCCTTTTATTTCGGTATATGTCAGTGGCACTTCTCTGCCACCATAGCTTTTTAATCGGTAATCAGATATCCCATGTACAGAAGAAAGGATTTAAACTGAACCTAGGGAAGGTGTTATATAGTGTTTATCTAACCCGGTTGCCCTGACATATTTTAACAGTAAATTAATCTGTTTGTTGTAACCTTTACCAATCAATTGATTGATTGGTTGCTTGGTTGCTTGGTTGGTTGGTTGATTGATTGATTTATTTATTGATTGGTTTGTTGGTTGGTTGGTTGGTTGGTTGTTGGTTGATTGGTTGGTTGGTTGGTTGGTTGTTGATTGATTAATGAAAGGTTGGATGACAGGTTTGATTGTGGCAGTGTGGGAGGGTTCATTCATTCAGTCATTCATTCATTTATTCATTCATTCATTTTTAGGTCCGTTTAAATTTCATTTCATTTATTTCACGACTTTTTTTTTTTCATACAGGTCTATGTTTCCCGGGTTTCACTACCACTGGGCCACGATCTGAGGTTTCTTGCCCGAAGACTCTTGCATGAAAAAAAAAAAACTTATGGAAGAGGATCGAACACGGTAACTGCAAAATACATGAAACATGCAAGTTGGCCCATTACGAATGATGTAGCCAAAGATAAGACTGTATGTCAGTGCGTTTAACCCTTTACTCCATAGATACTCATTTCTGCACATTGCTTGTAGGAGCCTTTGGAAAACATTGTGGCAAAAGGTGAAATTGCTCGTGACGAGCAATTTCACCTTTTGCCACAATGTTTTCTGTGCCATCAAAAGGTGTCATATACATGTACACATAAGAAACGGCTTCATCCTTACTGTTATTTATGGTCAATTATAGATGCCATAGGAATGCCTTATGGGGTAAAGGGCTAAACCCATTACCACTCAATCTCTACTCTTGATGACCCTGAAAAAGAAGCCTGTAGAAAACATTGTGGAAAAAAGGAGAAAATGCTGGTGACCAGCATTTTCTCCTTTTCCCACAATGTTTTCTACTCTTCATAAAACAAATTTCAATTTTTCAGTCATTTTCATTTTGTCTTCTGCAAATGCTTTCGATTTGGAAAAGCCTAACATATTGTTGATTGTTAAAGAGTTGGTCTTTTCCTCTTTCTGTCAAATACCCGACTGATTCCTTCAATTGACCTATTCAAATATCCGGCTGATTCCTCCTATTTAACTCTTTATGCCGCCAAGCGTGACTAAATCCGCTTTACAGAATAGTATGGATCAAGATCAGGCTGCACAAAATATAAATCTGTACCATCCGATCATTGACTAAATGCGCATTTGCGAACAGTATATAAATCAAAATTAGGCTCCTCAGAACGTGCACTCGAATAGAATGTTGGTAACCAGTGTGGGCTTTTTCCCTTTTTTTTCACATTTTGTCTTCCCATGAAGACAAACAGGCCTATCTAAATTTGAGTCACATTTCACTTGTCATCTACATATGTTTTAATATGGAAGACGCTGACACTTTAACGTATTTTATGAAGAAACGAACGCCCGAACGAATGCGTAAGTGAACAAACCACAGACCAAGGAAGGGAGGAAGGAAGGAAGGAAGGAAGGAAGGGAGGAAGGAAGGAAGGAAGGAAGGAAGGACGGAAGGAAGGATGGAAGGACGGAAGGAAGGAAGGAAGGAAGGACGGAAGGAAGGACGATGGACAGGGAAGGAAGGGAAGTGTAGGAAGGAAGAGGGAACGAATGATGGACAGACGGACAAAATGAAAGGCCTAGAAGGATTTTAAGAAAAAGAATGAATAAAAGAATGAACGAACGAACGGAGGAAGGACGGAAAGATGAATTGAAAGAAGAAAGGCAATAAAACAAGAAATAAGCGCAGAAAGATTAGCTCAGAACTTCAGCACTTATACATACCCGGTCAGCTACCGTCGTCCTTGAACGGATAGCGTTCTATTGACTCGGTTTTCAGTCTTTTGAAAAATAAATTGAAATAGAACACGGTAAAAATTTAACGTTTCACTGCACAGTGACCTTGACATATCCTCCGTCTTTGAGTTGGCTGGGGTAATATTTACATTGTTATTCTGAAATAACAATGTTTGTAAAAGATTTTCCAATTTGACGAGATATAGAGGTACTTTAGATCGTTCGATATTTGCACTCACACTGGATTTTAGGTTGGCATGTCCTTGAGCATGAAAATTCAGAGCCCAAGCCCTTGGCCTGCTGAAACCCATAACAAACATGGATAATTGATCAGATACCGTTGTAAGGCTGAAATGATGTTGATTGTTGGTTGGTTGTATTGCGGTTTAACGCCATTTTAAAAGCTAAAGTCATATCATGGCGGTCGATGACGCACATGTGTTTCCTGGCTTTCTGATACCAGTGCTAACACAACTTTCTTTCCAAAGCCACCGACTACTTTTCTCACATGCTTCAGCAGACGTGATGGGCGAAAATTACGCCGGAAAGAAAGTTCACCTCAACCGGATATCGACCTTACAACCACCAGGTCATGAGTCCGACACGCTCACCACTGAGCCACCCGGGCGGGCTGAAATAATGTTGAAAATAGCGTCAAACACCCTTCGATCAACCAGTTATTAACCCTTATCCAAACGTAAATTTTGGACCAGACAAAATTTAAAGCATTTGCAGATGACAAATTAACAGTAGCTAAAAAGATGATTTTTCTATATATGATAGGGTAGAAAATATTGTGGGAAAAGGAGAAAATGCTGGTTACCAGCATTTTCTCCTTTTCCCACAATATTTTCAAAAGGCTTCTATTCCTAACCCGTAAAAACCAGGCATTGCTTGGGAAAGGGTTAATCTATTAGTTTAGAAGTTTATTAATTCTTTCCTAGCATTTCAGACTAAAACCAAGTTGTGTGCATCTGCAGACGACTTATTAACTCATTACCAAACGAACAGTGTTTTAGGCTTGTCCAAATCGAAAGCATTTGCAGACAAAATAAACTTGGCTCAAAAATTGAAACTTGACTTTAGAAGAGTAGAAAACAGGGTGGGAAAATGAGAAAATGCTGATCACCAGCATTTTCTCCTTTTCCCACAATATTTTCTAAAGGCTTCTTTCTCAGGGTCGTTAAAATTACGGATTTTGCTGTAATGGGTTAAACGCGTCTCATATAGTTGATTATATCGTAGAAAAGGAGAAAATGCCTGTCACCAGCATTTTTTTCAGAAGTTTCTCTTCGTTAAAAAAAAAGATTCTATGGAAAAGTGCCCAACTAGTTTCTTCCCACAGACGATTTACCCAGTCAAGCAGCAGACTATGAATTAGAATGCTGTGGCAATTGAAGAAAAATAGTGTTGTACTAAGTCAACATTACTGATGGCATTAGCTTAGTTTTTGTGGTATTTGTCGAAGACGATACCACTATGAGTTCAAGATTGAATTTTGATAGCCATGTATCTTACTTTGTGCAAAGCCGAAGGAAATTCCGGTTAAACTCATTTTTTTCTCAGGCAAATGAGTTTTTCGGTTGCACTCAGATATGTAGTTTGAAATGGCATACTAAAGTACATTGCGTGGGCCTGATGCAGAAAGGAGTCAAGTGACATTTTTACCGAAATTGAGTTAAATGCATTTTGTTGTTTGTTTTAATGGCTACTATAAACCTGCAAAACAGCAGCTCCCTAAGTAGATAAATAAGAAAATTATTGACCTATGACTAAAGGGTACAAGTGATTTTTATCTAAATCTTGCATGCAGTAAGGAGTCAAGTGCTTTACCAGTTATGCAGAAGGGGGTCAAGTGGCAGATGACTCCATTCTGCACAAACGTTTACCTGCAGTCTTACCAATGTTTTATGATTCATTAAGGGTACAAGTGAAGAACAACGATACCAGATATGTGAAATGTGATCAGGAATATGGAATCAGTACTTTTGTTATCATTACTTACACATTGTTTACATCACCACTCTCAAGTTATGTCACTTTATTTCTGATAAGTATCTCATTTTCATCTGATTTTAGGAAGATCGTATTCCTATTTATCCCTAGCCTCTACAGCAAGAGCTTTTAATTACAGACTGAGATGTTTAAGAGAAAAAATGAATGGATGAAATATTAAATTTCTTTATATTATTCAAATGGTTAAGTAAATTTTCATTCATATGGTTTTACCATATAGTCATTCAGAATTTCAAAGAAATTATATCAATTATACAAAAAAAAGGACTAAAATTATGCATACATTTTGAGTTAATGAAGATGAGGGTTCTAATGGTGGATTGATTATATGGAGAAGTATGCACAGTTCTTGATAATACTTGCAATCTTAATGTGTTTTTTTTTTTTTTTTTTTGGTGGCTTTAAATTATAATAAGTGTAATAATTATAATAATAACTATAGCCTAGTGTTTCCACTGTGTAAATTAAACGCGATTGATAGAGTGTTGTAAAGACAGACTTGGCAAGACACTGAGGAAAAGGTATCTCAAAAATAAAGGTACAACTAGAAGGCAAAATGAGCTAAAATCTCTAATTAAAAGTTACATCTTGTTAGAACCTAAACAATCAAGGAGTAAGAAGTAGACCAAACCACACTGACGAAAGATTGACAATGACAATGATTGACAGTTGCCACATAGACTTTACATCTTTCATGCCAGTTATGTACTAAGTAATGAGAATCATTGTAAATGTAATACACTAAAGACTGAAAGTGCTTGATTGATTGATATGGTGTTTAATGCCCTTTTCAACATTATTTCAGTTATATCATGAAAGCCAGTGTGTGTACCAATGATTTCCTAGAGTTTCTTTTACCAGGACTTGGCACAATATTCTTTTCAAGCCACTGATGCTTTTCCATATAGCCATCTTGGAAGCAAGAGTCAGCAGAGAAGAATGTGAGAGAAGAATGAATCCTTTCGCAATAACTATCATCAATCCTTTGAAGGAAAATTGGCCAAACCAGGGATCAAACCAGCTACCTCCCGTTCCCAAGTCAAGTTCGCTACCAACTAAGCGACCGGGACTCAGCTGGAAGTTCTTAAATCTCCAAAACAAATAATTTCTCAACAAATAACACATGTATATGCAGACCAAACCTTCGCAATCAGGGCCGTAGGAACAATAAAAGGGGAGGGGGGCAAGGGGGGCCCGCTCCCCTCCCCCACAATAATTTTTGATCACCAATAAAATGACTGTCAGTGTTTGGCCGAATATTGCTAGACAGTCATTGTAGGTGGGTTATTTATCACTGAATCACCAAACGCAATATATGTCAAACCCCCCCACCCCCCAAATCCAAAATTGCTTCCTACGGGCCTGCCAATAAAACCCAAACTCATATCGGAGGGGTCATCATAAAGTAGAATTCTAACATGACAGGCGACATTGGCTCTATAAACACAGTGCAAGGAAAACGTGGTAAAATCTGCGACAATCCTTGTAGAGTGACGTCATTCAATGAATGAGTTATTCAATGGAACATAATCTTCATCCGCGTTTTTACTCTTAGTTTGAACTTGTTTTCCTTTCATTAAGAATTGGCCAAGTTAGAATCGAAATAATCTTCTTTCTATCGTGGTATATCGTTCAATAAACCACGTTGTGAGTTATGAGGCGCAATGAATAACCCACTCGGGCTATCGCCCTCGTGGATTATTTATTGTGCCTCATAACTCACAACTGTGGTTTATTGAACGATATACCACGATAGAAAGAAGATTATTTCTTAAATAATCAACAGTAAAATAATGTTCAATCTCTTACTGAATGACCTTGGATTTTCTTTTTAAACATGAAAGGTCAGAAGTTAGTATTCATCCAATTTGTTCATATAGTTTCTAATAATTATCATTCATATTTCGGGTTATATAAATATAAGGAAAGTACTAGAAAATTATATATCAAAACAGTAATTGTGGTTTCTCTGTGGCTTGAACATAGCCACTGAAATTAATCACTAAAACCAATATAGACCTACTAACTGAAGGTTATATTAATTGCTATAATGAATTTCTTTATGGGTCTTTTGTCCCTTAGAGTAGTTGTCCTAGGGTCTTTTGTCTGATGGGGCTTTCGTCCCAAGGGACTTTTGTCCGAAACGAAAATGTGTATTTAATGTAATCTTGTAATCATAAAGCTATGTTAGCAAGAAATGACGTATATATCTACGTCCTAGTGTCGACACTACATAAGAGTGTACAACATCAACAATACAAGAAACCATTCAACGGCAATACATCTAACACAGTGTGTGATTATTGGAAACGGAATCAACTGGAGGTAAGATTGTTGAACAGATTACAACACAAGTGTACCAATACTTTAAAATGTATATCACTATTTATGTATGGAGGGGAATATCCGCCAAAATTCTATTTGTCTACATGACATTCTTATTTGTTATTATTACAAGTTCATTTGTTTCTTTCTTACATCTTGTATGAATATTGTATTTAATATTTCATTATTGCTACTGCATACTGTTTTGTGACAATTTCATGTTTCTATCTTCCTATTGCCTGCATGATTATTGCAACTTGATACTGGCTAAATTGTGTTTGTGTTTATTATGAATTGTTGACTCTTCCTTGTTATTTCCTACTCCGTTATCGAATTTGATATTCTTCCAAGTGCTTAGTGCATGTTTGTGAGAAATTAACTGTCCTTTAGACCAATAATAATTTTGGCGGATAGCGGACAAAATGATATTCTTAGGCAGGGGAGATAACCGTGTCCTCTTTACAATTCTATCTATAATCAAGTTAAAAAATTATGGATCCCCGAGCATCTACTCTTCAATTTTGAGGTAGCCGGTGTCTAGGTAAATCTTTCATTTGATGTAACCAAAGACACTTATTTATAAAATGAAAACTTGGACCCTCGGAAATTGCTTCAAATAGCAGAGTGCTTAGAGAATGGCAGGGTTTTAAATATTTCGAATAAATTAACATCAATCATTACACAAATGCTAGTGCAGTTGTCTCAGCGGATGTCAGACACTTAGACCCCTGACCATTTAGATCCCTTAAAATTTGGGTGACAATTAGACCCCTGAGACACATAGACCCCTATTTTAGTGAGACACTTAGACCCCTATTTTCAAAATGAAAATTCACATATTAATTGACTATGTTTATGGATTGTATTACTTGTAAATCTTGTCTTGAAACAAAAAATAATATTGATACAGAAATGAACTAACAGTCAACGGAAAATTTAAATAGGCACCTCTATTTTTAGTTCTTTTCCTTGGTATGCTAAATGCTTTTGTTTTTGAAAACTCCACATAATGTTTGGTATTTTTAGTAGAATATGGGTATCAAACTTTTGTCTGGTTAGTTAAAGTCAATGTATGACTTTAGTACATAGATTAATTACCTTTATGAATTTTTATGAACCCTTTACCACACAGTGCCGACTTTTGACGACCCTGAGAAAGAAGCCTTTTGAAAACATTGTGGGAAAAGAAGAAAATGCTGGTAACCAGCATTGTCTCCTTTTCCAACTATGTTTTCCATCCTCTTCCATATAAACTTTGAATTTTAGTCACTTTTATTTTGACCTCTGCAAAATATAATGCTTTCAATATATTTGGACCACTGAGTCTAAAATTTTGTCGCTTACTATAGAGCTAATAAGCCATAATAGTAATAATAGTAAAGGTTGAGGCAGAAAGAGTTAAGGGGTCTCTGAAAGGATGTTTCATGATCCAATTAACACTTTTGACTGGGGATAGATAAGATAAGGACAATAAATTAATACAAAGGGATATCCCTTTTTTCATCATTTGAATTTATAAATGCTCTTAGTATTTATCTATCCACCCTTCTTTCTTTCTACCTATATCTCTTTTCAATCCTTCAGTCGTCATTAATAAATCAAATAAAAATAAAAATAATAAAATTATGGAATCGTCCACATTGAAAGCATTTGCAGACAATAAGTTAAATGTGGTTAAAATGATACAATATGCCTCTAAAAGGGTTGAAAACATTGTGGGAAAAGGAGACAATGCTGGCTGCAAGCATTTTCTCCTTTTCTCATGTTTTTAAAAGCCCTCACCCTCAGGATCTTTTGGAGTCAGGATTATGTGGTTAAAGGGTACAAGGAGAACTTCTCAGTCATGAAAAAAAAAGAAAAGATTTTTATATTGTACAACAGCTTTCAAATTTTAGATTTGTAAGTTGAAATTTTGTGAAGGGTAGAAAACATTGTGGGAAAAGGAGAAAATGCTGGTTACCAGCATTTTCTCCTTTTCCCACAATGTTTTGTAAAGGCTTCTTTCACAGGGTCGTCCAAAGTAGGGATTGTGTGGTAATGGGTTAAATCATAGTTAGTATAGGAGAAAATGCTGGTAAGCAGGATCTTCTCCTCTTCCCACAGTGCTGTCTAACTTTCCCAAATCCAATTTGTTATTTCTATGATCTTTTTCATAAAGGTGTGAATAGGAAAATACAGGTAAATTAAACAACAATAAAAAAATCCAACAATATTTCATAAAGGTGTGAATTGGAAAATACAGGTAAACGAACAATAAAAAAAAGCCAGGTTACTGCAAGAACTATTTATAAAAAAAAATACACCTAATTTTCATAAAGATGTGAATTGAAAAACAAATTCTAATTTTTTTTAAATAGAGGTAAATTAAACAACAATGATTAAAAAAAGACCAAAAACGATCTATGTCCCAAAAATGAAAATAGGGGTCTAAGTGTCTCCAGTGTTAAGGGGTCAAAATGTCTCAAAGGGGTCTAGTTGTCACCCAAAAATCAATATTTTAAGGGGTCTAAATAGTCAGGGGTCTAGGTGTCTCACTCCCGTCTCAGCTAATTTGTAAACGTACACGAATCACTGGATTACCGGACTATTGAGAGACAACCTCGCTGATCACAATTTTAACATTTGAAACACGGAGTGAAATTTTGGACAGTGAACTCTTGATGAAAGGGTTAAAAGTATAGTGCAAGAGTATCCCAATATTAGCTACCTAACAGTTTCCAGTATGATGATCGCCGAAGAGCGCTGTCTGAAGGAATGCAGAATAAGAATTGCTGTCAGAAATGCAGACCCAGAAAGAGTGCTTTCTAGAGGACTGTTCTTGACTGCCTGTGTACAGCGCAGGACATATAGCATGAGAGGCCCTCAGGCATTTTGGCATATTGATGGAAATCAGAATTTATAGGTAAACCTGACAAGTAACATTATTATAAATCATTATCTGTTCTTTAATATCTCTTCTCTTGACATTAATTTACATGCAACTGATTTCCAAACGACAATATTTTAGCCTTGTCCAAATTGAAAGCACTTGTAGAGGATATATCAAACATGACTGAAAAACTTAAATTTGTTTTTGGAAGGGTTGAAAAAATTGTAGGAAAAGGAGAAAATGCTGGTTACCAGCACTTTCTCCTTTTCCCACAATGTTTTCAAAGGGCATCTTTCTCAAGGTCGTTAAAAGTCAGGATTGTGTGGTAAAGAGTGGAATTAGATTTAGAAGTATTGTAGAAAATGGATCAAAGCCTCTATAAAGATAGATGAGGCTTGGAGTCATGTTGTGTGAAAAAGAGGTTCACAACCATCGAACTCGTCCAGTCTAAAAAGTCATAGCTTGTTAGGGGTCAATATAGTTGGTTAACCCTTTACCAAACAACAAATTTTTTGACCAGTCCAAATTCAAAGCAGATGAAAAAATAAAGGTAAATCAAAAATTGAAATTTGTTTCCACTTTCCAGCAGGGTAGAAAACATTTAGGGAAAAGAAGAAAATGCTGGTTACCAGCATTTTCTCCTTTTGCCACAATGCTTTCAAAAGGCTTCTACCCCAGGGTTGTAAAAACCAAGGATTGTTTGGTAAAGGGTTAAACAATTTTGTTTAGATTTGAAAGTGAACTTCTTTGAAATTTAGAGTTTTTAAAGGAATTCAATTCTGTGAACTATGTTTTGAAGAAGACCTCCAGAGTTACATTTCTGCAAATACTGGTTGATTATATAATTGGCCTTGGAGTTAGGGAGATGTTTCTAACCATTCTTTAGTAATTAATGACCAATCGGCAACAGACACAGGCTCCCCTTGGGCACCTTGTAATGAGAAGAGCTAAACAGAGATAATACTACCTAGCACTTTCTGGCAATCTCTTTAGTGTTACATTGTAACATCCATTCATTGGCCTGGTCATCCATCCAGGTACAAACTCAATGTACATTGCATAACTATCACAGAGGAAAATACATTATATTTATAGCACATCATTGTAAAGATAGCTCCACAGCAACGCAGGTTTGAAGTGCTTATACATCTAACCCCTCTCTGTGTCAATATACCATAGGGATTTGCTCAATTTATTTTTAATTTTTAATTAAATCCTTAATTCTGCAGAGTTGAGAATGTCTATGATGTGCATGTGAGTTTTTTGTTTAGTTCCATAATACCACATACCCCAGCACATGGTAAAGAAGGCATTTCAAAACAGTATCAGACAAGATTGCTCATACATTTCAGCAGTTTGAACTATTCCTGCCTTGACTTCAAGTCAGTGGAGTAATATAAATAAAATTCAACACATGCAGCTTAAAAGATTTGTAAATGGGAAATCAAAGAAGCTTTAAATGTCCTGGAAAAGTTAAAAATTTACACATGAAATTAAGAGTTCATAGAGGTATGTACTTGTCAACACACATAAAATTGTTTTCTGCTTTCACTTAACACTTTACTTCATAGATACTCATTTCTACGCATTGCTTGTAGAAGCCTTGGGAAAACATTGTGGCTAAAGGTGAAATTGCTCGTAATGAGCAATTTCACCTTTTGCCACTATGTTTCCTACACTATCAAAAGGTGTCATATACAGATAAGAAATGGCTTCATCCTTGCTGTTATTTAGAGTCAATTAGAGATATCATAGAAATGCCTTATGGGCTAAAGGGTTAAACATTTTTTTTTTCATAAAGTAGAATCTGATGTATTTTGATTTCAGATGGTGGATGGTAACTTATTCATGGAGGAATAAGTGGATTCCAAAGAATGCCAGTCTTTTTAAAAGTGAACAACAGTAAATGTCCTACCGATAAATGCTTTCCTGGAGGCTGCACAGACCGACGGTTTGAAACACAGAGTTTGATCTGATAAGGTGGTGAAAATGTCCATGTGGCAGAATATATGCTTAGAATGAGGGGATTCCAAAACAAACTATTTATTGCAGGACTCGGTGTACACAGTCAAAGGTGTGTATTTGTTTATAATTGCATGTTATTTAATAGCTAGTGTTTACAAACATTAACTTTAGTGTAAAAAGGAAAATTTAAAATTCTTCTTTGAAACTGGAAGGCATATAGCTTTGATATTTGTTAGCTCACCTTAGCACAAAGTGCTAAAAGTGAGCTATTGTGATTGCCCTATGTCTGGCGTCTGTCGTCCATAGTCCAGCATCCATCGTCCGCCAACAATTTCTTTCAACATCATCTCCTAAGCCACTTGGCCAATCTTGATGACTCTTGGCAGGGATATTCCTTTGGTGAAACTTTACCAAAGTTGTTCAAGGAATTGAATTTCACTCATAAGCTATAGTCTAAGGCAGGGCTCCGGAAATTTTTCGATCTAAATCGGTCCAGGCCATACCCACCCACCCCCCACCCCCCGCGCCGATCTATTCCCCACCCCACCCCCACCCCAGGTTTCTCTATTTTTGTTCAAATTTACACAATTGAGAATGACTCTTAAGGTGAGCGTTCCAGGGCCAATGGCCCTCTTGTTACATTATGTAGTATCTCTGTGAGTATTGAAGGTATTTACTTGAAACTGGGCATAAGTGATAACTATCAAAAGAACATATGCCATTAAAGTAGACAATTCAAAATATTTTTGACAAAATTAGACCTCTACAGGTTCAAATATTTACTGAAAGTCAAGTAACTACAGCCCAGTGTTGGCACCCACAAGTGGTGCTCTTATTAATCATCTCAGCAGGAAGTACAAAGTGAGCTACATGTATTAGGGATTTAGCTGTCTTGCATTCCCCAATGTGAATATAATATATACAAAATCTGTCTGTCTTCATCCAATCCAGAGAGACTTCCATGCAAAATATAAACCAAAATTACAAATACAAAAAGGGCTTAATGGAATGAATATTGTATCAAGGGTAATTATAACTGAAATTGGTTAGACTATAAGAATAGTTTGAAGTTTTATCAAATATGTACAGGGGTCACAGAAATTTGACCCGGAATGCTGTACCATAAACTGCAAAATGGGCAATGCCTTAACCCATTACCACACAATCCCTACTTTTGACGCCCCTGAGAAAGAAGCCTTTAGAAAACATGGTGGGAAAAGGAGAAAATGCTGGTAACCAGCATTTTCTCCTTTTCCCACAATGTTTTCTACCCTTCACAAAACAAATTTCACATTTTCAGTCACTTTTATTTTGTCGTCTGCAAATGCTTTCAATTTTGACGAGTCTAAAATATTGTTGTTTGGTAATGGGTTAACTCTTTACCAAACAACAAAGTTTTGGACTAGTCCAAATGGAAAGCATTTGCAGATGACAGAATAGATGTGACTCAAATATTGTAATCTGATTTGGGAACGGTAGAAAAAGATTGTGGTAACAAGCATTTTCTCCTTTTCCCACCATGGTTTCTAAACTTTCAAAAAAAACATCCTAACTTGTGTAATTGAATTTGTCATCTGCAACTGCTTTCAATTTGGACCAGTCCAAAATTTTGTTTGCTTGGTAAAGAGTTCAGCAAAAATGAAACTGAGAAACTTTGGATAAATAATGATAACCTGTTGGGTTACCACATCTTATGTTAAATAACAAGTCATTTATATAAGGATCTTGATGTGAAAACAGTGTTTTATTTTTCTTTATAGTTTTGAGCGACTATGGAGAGAACTATGGAATTGTGTGAATACAACATTCTACTATCTATTTTACTGATTGGAGGACCAGGAAATTTTGCAAACAGACTATGAAGTACATCTGTTAATGATACAAGACCATTAAGACAGATTTTGTGCTGCAATGCAGAGATGCCCTTTTCAAACTGAAAATAATAGAACTTCCATGCAACTTTGGTTAGGTGGTCGACTTAACTCATAACCAAACAACAAAATTTTAGGTTTTTTCCGAATTGAGGATTTGCAGAAGACAAAATAAAAGTGACTGCAAATTTGAAATTCGTTTTGTGAAGGGTAGAAAACATTGCAGGAAAAGGAGAAAAATGCTTGTGACCAGCATTTTTAACTTTTCCCACAATGTTTTCAAAAGTTTTCTTTCTCAGGGTTGTCAAAAGTCGGTATTGTGTGGTAAAAGGTTACAGATTTTGAACCAAATGTAGAAGTAAGTTATGTACACTGGGTAACAAAGTTGTCCGTAATAAGATGATTGATTGGTCAATAGGCAATATGGAATTTAGACTGTGATGTATTTTAGCAGCAACAAGATGCTTCTTAACTTGGTAATTAAGTATGGTTGAATACTTAATTTAGGAATTCAGGAAATGTTACCTGAATTCCAATTTGAATATTTCCGTTCAGAAGTCAAAGATATACATGTATTTAGCAATGAACAGACATGTACAACAATTTTCACAGATTTCACCAGCAACTTACTAACTCTTTATCCCCAACTTTTTGTACATGAAGTATGTTTTTTTTTTCAGATAGTGATTCATTTGATGTTAAGTTATGCTCACATGAGTGGAATTTTAAATTCAAAGTGAGGTTTTTGTCATTGAGATTTTTTCCCCCAATGCCTTTTTTATGCCAATGAATAAAACTGCTTGTACTGCCTGACATTGTTCATTGTTTTCAAAATCCCTCTTTTTCAGGGTCATGAACGCTTAAATTTGTGTGTTGTTGCACATTAACGAGGAAAGAGAGGAAATTGCTTTTGTGAGAAAACCAATAAAAATCGTCAACAAAGTCAGCCGATGCTGTCATAGTATTGAAATCGTACTGAAAGTGGGGTAAAACACCCTAACCCAGTACCACACAACCCCTACTTTTGATGCCGCTGAGAAGGAAGCCTTTAGAAATCATTGTGGGAAAAGGAGAAAATGCTGGTAACCAGCATTTTCTCCTTTTCCCACAATGTTTTCTACCCTTCACAAAACAAAGTTCAACTTTTCAGTCACTTTTATTTTGACGTCTGCAAATGCTTTCGATTTGGACAAACTTAAAATTTTGTCGTTTGGTAATGAGTTAAAAGGGCTGCAAAAAATTGTTCATCTGTGCCGAGACAGCGACAAACTCGGATTTGCCGTGACCAGGATTTGAACGCGAGATGTCGCGGCCATAACGCGAAGTAGATCTACTTACTACTATACGATCACGGCGCTCATTACTGAACTTAGATTATCTCAGTCTTTGAAACTTTTAAAACATGAAAGAAACAGACGCTTTGCTACAGAATCCCGAGTTTCCCAATATGTCTTAGGGTTTAACACCCTTTTTAACATTATTTCAGTTGTATCGCGGCACTGAGCCAGGCCGGGTAGCTCAGTGGTTAGCGTATCAGACTCATGACTTGGAGGTTGCGGGTCTGATAACCGATTGCGGAGAACATTATTTCCAGCGATTTTTCGCGTATTACTTCCGATGCATTTGAGAAAAGTAGTCAGTGGCTTTGGACAGAAATTTGTGTCAGTACTGGTGTGAAACCGTCAGGAAACACATCGGTGGTTACTGACCGGTATTGCATCAATTCCCGCATAATGATCCCTCGCGCTTTCGTAAAATATGCTATAAAATTATATCGTGAGAATTACACATATCGTGAGAATGACATTGCGTCTTTTCGTAATTATTTGCCTATACGAGTTGTCGTTCTTGTGGGACGGTATATATACACTTCCGGTTTGAAAGTTTACGTGCTGCGAAGTTTAAAAGTTTGATTTTAAAAAGATCTAGTAACATTAGTTATCTATGGATGAAATTAATAGCTCCTTATTGCCGACAACCCTACAAACAACGGTGGAAGATATACTAAACTATCGCAAATCAGAAATACAAACGTTTCTCAAGCAAAAGCGTCTTAGAATTAATGGAAACAAACTTGAACTGGCCCAAAGAGTCGTAGCCTTTTTACAATCACAGTCTTCCAAAGATCAGACTCAGTCCGATAATCAGGTAAACAACAACGACTTCGCAACAGCTTTGAATGACATTCCATGCATAAGTGACCTACAATCGGGATGGACAGGAAAAACACATACTTTCCCAAACGTGACCATTAAAGATGTCGAACACTACCTGTTACACAGTAGTCACAGGACTGAGGACTCTGGCAAAATGCAGTGTTATAGGCAGTATATCAGGGGATTGAACTTTTACAAAGAAGGTTATATACACAAAATAATGATTAATGACATAAGCCCGACAAGTAGTTTTTCGTATATTCGGTCCAAATGTTATCCATCAATGAAAAAAGGTGTCTACGAACAGTGGCTGTTGGTGAAGAAGGAGACCCCATTCCAAATTCTAAAGGCCAACTGTACATGTCCTGCTGGGTAAGAAAATGATACATAGCTGCTCTAATTAACCCTTTCCCTAACAAGCCCTGGTTTTTACATGTCTGCATTTCAAGTCTTTTGAAAACACTGCGGGAAAAGGAAAAATTGCTCGTAACAAGCAATTTCTCCTTTTCTGACAGTGTTTTCTACCCATTTGGGTAACTTGCTGCCATTTTTATAGAACTTAAAGTTGTCGTCTGTAAACTCTTCCAGTTTGGGAGAGTCTAAAATTTGCCGTTAGGGAAAGGGTTGTTAAAAAGGCAAATTGAATGCTACAAATGATTTACACCTACCCTTATATATTATAGAGGTAGATCTACACCTAAAATTTCTTTTGGTTGGTTAGTAACCATTTCCATCATCTTTTTAAAAAAAATGATTAATTTTATGTATATAATTCACAAATTCATAATCCCTGGATTGTGATGAGTACTATTCTTTTGTTCCTGGGTATAATGCTTTTGTCATAGCAACATTTAGGACATGTATTCTATTGTTTCATGGTTTTTGGTATGACCTATCTGGAATTTGAACCCACAACCTCCCACATTCAAGAGGGATCATCTACCTCTAAAACAAAGGAATGGTTTGTTGAACTGCTTTCAGCCTTTTCTCTTCATGGAAATTTAACTACATATGTAGTTTCTTGCAGATACCTATAACATTTCTGTGCATTGTTTCAGACAAGACTTCAGCCTTTACAAGATGACAAAGCTTTAGCCTTGTTCAAACTGAACGCTTTTATTGCAGACGACAATTTTAATATAACTCCAATGGTGCAAACTTTCTCTCATAGGGTAGAGAACATTGTGGGAAAAGGAAAAAAATGCTTGTAACCAGCACTTTCCTCTTTTCCTACAATGTTTTCAAAAGGCTTCTATTCCAGGGTCATTACAAGTTTGCATTGTATGATAAAGTGTTAAGTATGAAAAATTACAAAGAGAAATAACTCTTAATCACACATGTATGAGAGTTGGTTTTTGTGCACAGTGCACAAAATGAAATCTATCTGCAAGTCTGTGAAGTTTCATGTTAATACATATCTTAACAATCTAGGTTACTCAGTGCTCTCAATAAGCGGACGTCGACGTGTATTACGTCCAAATTTTTAGAAAAAACGTCGGCATTTTCCAAGTCGGACGTTTTTTTAACGTCCATATTATGACAAAAACGTCCGAGAATTTCAACCCGGACGTTTTTTTTTTAATGCACAAAGGGTTTGACGCGTGTGGAAAACTTCGATAACGTCCATTCAATGTAAGGAAGGCGCTTTACAAAGAGCCTCTATAGTCATTTAAAAGCGTTTTGGTGATCCAGATTACGGTGTACCGATGACAATTACACATAATGCGATTGTTTATCCAATTTATGACCGGATTATGGTACGTGTTTAATTGGTCCATCAATTAAGATCACTTAGTAATCAATCGTCTTTAATTTGACTGCAGCGATAGATTTCTTTCGGGAATTATGCAGCGTACTTATAAAGGAGTTTTTTTTTTTTTGAAAGAATCATTGTGCGACGTGACCGTCGTTACGAAGGAATTCACGTCTGTCTGAAATACGTGTCTTCCATAATCCACTAGGAAACTCAAAGAAATCCATGCACATCAAAATACAAATACATGGATGGTTTCGCATGTTCACTTGGTTTGAAACAAATGAAGAAAGAAACAGGCTGTTGTGCAACACGTCATTCTAACAATTATGAAACATGGTTATGGTTATAATTCTTCAGTTATTACCATCCTAACACTTCTAGCGCAAAATGGAATGAAATTTCTTATTAATTGATAAATAAGGATTTATATGGGTATAACATTTTTGCACATTTCTAATGGACCAGAAATTTATTTGATGTCCATCTTGAAGATATTTGTTGATATTTTGTTCTTTTTTCAGAAAAGGGAGGTAATTCTTATTTCCTTTTGTAATGAAAATAGAGTGGCCCTAGATTTATAAATAATTTTTAAAGGGAAAAAAATGGAAAAAGTTGCTTGGTCAAAGTAGTACAATAATGCTCATTTTCAATTGTAGCAACTTTTTTTAGGATTATAATTATTATAGTGGAAATAGCTGTTTTCCATGAGAATTATACCACCTTAAGTTACCAGCCAATCACATGTCATGATCAGTTTTGTTATAGATATACATGTATATGCATTTTTACCCCCATTATATGGTTATTCTAAGGACATGTCTTCCTAGATAAAACTTTAGTGTAACCACAACATAAGGTTGGTCATTCCGCAACACAATCAAAATAAATCTAAGCTCAAGACCACATTGACCGATGTGGAAAAAAAAATTCCTGATTTTTTAAAAAAAATTCCTAAAATTTGAACATGGAATTACAAAAATTCCTGAAATGGTCCCTTATTGAGAGCACTGGTTACTAGTATGTTTTGGGCAAAATTATGATGGGTGAAGTGGCAACTATATGCTCCCCAAGGGAAGCACAGTAAATATGTTTGTAGTTATCTCCCTATATTAAAGTGTTATAACTATCTTTCAGCTGTGGAGAGGGATGTACCCACATTGCTGGGCTTCTATTTGCCCTTGAAGGAAGACCATCATTAGATGAGATGGAAGATATTCCATGTACTTCAAAACCCTGCCAGTGGAACCAGCCTAGCAAGAGAAAAAAAGAATCAGTGCCAGTCAAGGATATTACATTCAAGCGCATAAAATATGAAGATACTTTAAAAGTAAAAGAAAAGAAAACTGCAAAATACATAGTCGACAGTAATTCATTCAGAAATTCATTGTGTGCAAAGCTTGGAAACACATCAAGAGCTGTTTTGTTTGACATAATTCCTCAAGTGCAAGACAACTCTGTTGGGGTTGAAAGTGATTTGAATGTTTCAAACTTTGAAGAAGTAGAAACAAGTGAACACATTGTGTATGAATCAGACAGGTTTATTGATATAATCAGTACATTGAAAAATGAAAAGATTACAGAAGTAGATTTTAAACAATTTCTGTCCACATGCAGCAGTAATATTATTGAAGAAATTGAAGAAAGAACCAAGGGTCAGCATAACAATCCACTTTGGAAATTAGCAAGAAAAGCTCGAATTACCGCTTCTATCTTTCATGATATAAAAACTAAAAAAGACACTACTAAGCCAGACAATGTTGTGAACAAAATTTTGGGGGAAAATAAATCTTTTGAAAACAGTGCTGTCACATGGGGTCGGAAACAAGAACCCATTGCAAAGAAAAGATATATAGCATACAAAAAACTGAAGGAAAACAAAAAGGTGAAAATATCTGACATGGGTTTAGTACTCTGTAATAATTATTCATACATAGGTTCAAGTCCAGATGGTTTAGTCAGCTGTGAATCTGAGCAGTATTTAATAGAAGTAAAGTGCCCTTTCAAATGGCGAAATAACAAAATAATTGAGGCCTGTGAGGATAAAGAATTTTGTTGCTTTATTGATGACAAAGGAGAAATTCAGCTGAAGAAAAATCATAGGTACTATACTCAAATTCAGGGCCAAATGGGTGTTTGTAAACTTAGCAAGTGTGATTTTGTTATATATACAGTGACTGATTTTGTCGTTATAAGTGTTAAATTTGACAAACCATTTTGGAACAGCCTACTACAGCAGCTAAAAGAGTTCTATCTGGGTGAAATTATTCCCAAGATATGTTGTTAGATTATTAACCCTTTACCAAATAATCCAGGGTTTTCACGACCCTGGGAAAGGAGGCTTATGAAACACTGTAGGAAAAGGAATAAAATGCTAGTAATTACTATTTTCTCCTTTTTCCACAATATTTCTGCTGTGGCTGATAGCTTAAGGTCATTTGTTCCATGGTTTGATTTGTCATCTGCAAATGATTTGAAATTGGTCTAGAATTGAAAGTATGAAATCTCTTGACTGAATGAACAGTATTTAAGTCATATCCAAGCAACAGCTCACATTATTCACATCTTTCCTGGGTTATACCAGTACTAGGACAGGGCTCTGAAATGTCTTGCCAGAGGACACTCGCACAAAAAGTCCAGAGGATCCAGTGCGGCTTGAACCAAGGATCCCTGTATTATGAGTCAAACACTTCAACACAGAGCCACACGGGACCCTATGAAATCTTTTGAGTTCTAGCATAATTCAAGGGTCTACATCAGTACAAAGGATGCATTAATCCCTCCTTTTCTCCCAGTTTTGTCTCTGACATTTATTCTATAGATGTAAAATTACAGTATGCCAATAATTACAAGCTAATCCATTTTTTTTAAATCCAATTATTGCTAATCTAATATATGCAATTAACTCTTTACCAAATGACAAAATTTTAGCTTTGTCTAAATTGAGAGCATTTGCTGTAGCCTTTTCCAAACTGAGAGCATTTGCTGATGACAAAATTAATGTGACTCAAAAATTGAAATTTATTTTGGGAAGGGAAGAAAACATTGTAGGAAAAGGAGAAAATGCTGGTTACCAGCATTTTCTCCTTTACTCACCATATTTTCAGTAGGTTGCTTTCTCAGGGTCGTGAAAACCAGGAATTGTTTGGGAAAGGGTTAAACTAAAGAATGACCAGTATCATTTATGGAAATATTCTGAAAATATTAAGTGATATTGTAAATCTAATTTTAGCAATTCAATGTTTTTGAAAACTTTGTGGCAAAAGGAGAATTTGCTAACAATGAGTTATTTTTTCTTTTCAAACAATATTTTCTACCACATTTGTCCATTCTAAGCCAGTTTTGTTTAAACACTCTTTACCAAACATTTTCATGAGAGTCTTTTGAAAACATTGTGAGAAATGAACAAGTGCTGATAATTAGAAGTTTCTCCTTAACCCTTTCCCAAACAATCCCTGGTTTTTACGTGTCAGGAATAGAAACCTTTTGAAAACATTGTGGGAAAAGGAGAAAATGCTGGTAACCAGCATTTTCTCCTTTTCCCACAATGTTTTCTACCCTGTCAAATAGAAAAATCATCTTTTTGGCAACTGTTAATTTGTCACCTGCAAAATGCTTTC
The DNA here is from genome assembly GCA_943736015.1 of Tridacna crocea. Classification (NCBI taxonomy): domain Eukaryota; kingdom Metazoa; phylum Mollusca; class Bivalvia; order Cardiida; family Cardiidae; genus Tridacna; species Tridacna crocea. The sequence goes on along the minus strand of OX031066.1, from coordinate 2,834,318 downwards.
AATTTGTTCTGGTCCATAATTTGCCGTTTGGGAAAGGGTTAAGCCTTTTCCCCACATGTTTTGTGCCAAATTAGTGAACTTTAACCCATTACTAGACAACAAAACTTTAGACTGGTCCAAATTGAAACAAACTGCAGGCAACATTTAAAAGTGCATTTAAAATGAAAAATGAGTGCCATATAGGGTAGAAAATATTGTGAGAAATTGCTTGTTACAAGCAATTTCTCCTTTTCTCACTATGTTTTCCACAGCTATGTATCTTTAGAGCATCAAAATGCAGCATTGCATGGTAATGGGTTCAGCAAATTTTAGAAATTAAAGAATTACTGTCTGCAAGCTGTTTCACTTTTGAAGAATCAAAATTTTGATGTTTGATAAAGAGTAACCGGTAAATGGAACTATTTGAAGTCTGGCACTAGACAATACTTTTAGAGTAGAAGCATTTCTTGGAAAAAAGTCAGAATTGTGTTTAAATACAATTTACGTTTTTCCCATAATGTTTTCAGACAATCTGTTGCAAAAGTTTTCTATAGCTTCTATAGCTTATTGGAGCAAAACTGGCAAAGTAAAAATTGTGTTTAAAAAGATTCCCATTTCTCATGTTTTTAATCATCATCTGTTGCAAAAGTCAGTGCTATTAAGCAAAGAAATGTTTCACAGCACAAGCTGTATACATTGTATAGTTAATCAGTGTCACCTGGTTAAAGTTGATTCTACATGTTTGCAATAAATGTCTTTAGAAAACATTGTGGGCAAAAAAGGAATGTTTGTATGAAGCTTTTTTTTTGCTTCTCCCACAGGTTTTTTTTTTCTTATTAGTGATACATGTATTTCAGGAAATTTTGTATAAAAATCCAATTTATTGTCTGCAAACTCTTTCAAGTTGAAAGTCTAAAATTTGTGGTAAAGGGTTAACTTTTTGTCAGACCACAAATTTAAGAGTATTCAAAACTGAAAGTTAGCAAATTTCAAGGTTAATTAATAATGAAAGAACGCTCTCCAATGACCTGGTAAAGATTGTGGTAAAAGCAGGCATTACTAATAAAGGGAATTGTTCCATTTACCAGAGTTTCTTCAAGACTTACATCGCAGACGAATAATAACAAACATATATGTCAAACAATCTATGAGTCATACTATATACTACTCATCTTTTGCTAGGGATCAGTTTAATTCTTTTTAACACAATACCAGACGACAAAATTTTAGACTGGTCCAAAGTGAAACAAATTGCAGACAACATATTAAAGTGCATTTAAAATAAAAAATAAGTGTCATATAGGGTAAAAAACATTATGAGAAAAGGAGATATTGCTTGTTACAAGCAATTTCTCCTTTTCTCACAATGTTTTCCACAGCTATGTATCTGTAGTGCGTCAAAATGTGTCATTGTGTAGTAATGGGTTAAATGTGGAATTTCTTGAAAGAATGGGAAAATCCATTTTTTTGCCTTCCACGATGTTTGAAAGAACTTTATTCTGTTTATTTGGTATAGATTTCCTTTATTATGACCATGGATGGAATGAAATTCTTATTGTTTGAATAAATTCAATTTTTGAAAAAAAATTGTTTTGATCCCTAGCTGAAGTTAAGTAGTATAGCAAGTAGTATACAAGTTTAACAAGGAAAACCTGCAAATGGATTTCCATAATATCCAGACCTCTGCAAATAGAATGTAACTCTATTCATCATGTTCTGTTCAAAATTTCTTGAAAAAAGATAAAACCCATTTCTTCAATGCCATAATTATTATATTGTCTTTGAAACTAAATTCCTGCAAATTGTCGGCCTTTAGAAGTTTGACAATACTGGATAAACTTACTGAGAAGTGTTTCAGCGTTGTCTGCGCATGTCACATTTTTCGAAGATTCGACTGTCTTATATGACACATCACTAGCCCCAAAAGCGGGCTGACTGTAATATTACGCTCTATAAAATAGTAATGTAGAAAATAGCTTATATCAATACGTTTGAGGAGAAATGAGACCTGTTTTAGCTCCAGATTTCTATAGACTGCTTATCATAATTGAGTGAGTTGCACCAGGAAGCGTTTTATTGAGTAAACATTTATTTTAGTTTGAAATTCAAAGTAACAGTTGTCGCGTAGGAAAGTGGTTTGGCTCTGTACCCAGGATGCCCAAATTAGATAGATGAGTATTTATAGAATGCCATCTAGCGGGAGATAATGGTGTTTCAGCTTAGGTTTAATTTATAAATACAGATTACAAATAAACTGCATAATAATCCATTTGTTTACATTTTAAATGCTATGTAATGTAAATAGCCATGAACAATGCATAGAGTACAATTCATGTAGTCATACATGTATCTCATGATTTATGTTTTACATCTATGTTATTTTCTCATGAATATAACATTAAACTTGTAACTGTATGTACAGTCAATATTAAAGCTTTGAAGACATGTTTGTTTAGCATTTTCCATTGGTGTTCTACAAGAACACAACTATTTTAGAATCCCTTGTTTTTAACCCTTTATCAGATGACAAGGATTCAGCCTTGTCCAAATTGAAAGCATTCATGGTTCTATGTCAATTTCAATGTGGCTTAGATGGTGCAATTTTCTATGATAGGGTAGAGAAAATTATAGGAAAATGAGAAAATGTTGGTAATCAGCATTTTCTCCTTTTCCCACAATGTCTTCAAATGACCTCATTCCAAGGGTCGTTTAAAAGGCGGCATTGTGTGGTAAAGGTATAAACCACAGTGACAGACTTGGGAAATCAATGTGGAAAAAGAAGAAATTGCTCAGAATAATTTCTTCTATTTCTTCAATGATTTTTTGTCCAGAAGTAGAAGGTTGAATTCTGAAGGAGTCTTTAATTTGCTATTTCTATAGAATAAAGCACCTCCTGTTGGTATTTTAAAGTTCTTGCTCACTGAATTTACTCTGAAACAAGTGGGGGTAACAAGTTTGTCATTGCCGAACAAAGAAAGAATATATGATCTGCAAAGTCACTTATAGCTAGTGGCAGAACACCTTGCAGAATTCTGTAATTCTTTATTTGCTCCATTTTTCTCTCAACATGAATGCGTGCTGACGCAATCCTTCTTGTGGTTTCCACTTCAGTCTTGCTAAACTGAGTTTTAGACTTGAACGGAGGACAGTACAGCTTTACACCTAATGGTTTCAAATCTGACTGAATATGTATGAAACCTTTATCAACCATCACTGCATCTCCATTGTTGAGTTGCTCAAACAAGCAGCTCTTTCTAGTTATTTCAACATCTGAGGTAGATCCAGGCCACAGTTTAGACACAAGGACAACTGCTCCAGTCATACTGACTCCAACCAATGCCTTAAAAGTATCATGTGATTTGTAACTGGAGTATGTTAATGACTTATTTTCTAAAGATGATGGACTCTGGATATAAACCTCTGTACAGTCAAGTATGATTCTTGTGTCTGAGAATTTTTCAAAACACTTCGGCACAGATGCTTGTAGAACGTCAAGTTTTGGAAGAACAACAAGTGATTGCATGCATTCACACATAAACAAGACCCATGAATTAAAAATCTTTGAAACGGCACTTGCAGATATTTTGAAACGATATTCCAAGTCTTTTACAAGTAAACCAAGTCTGAGCCTCATCATCACCATTAAAAATTCATCAACATGGCGCAACTTTCGTTTTCGTCCTAACCTATGTATGTTCATTTCACCAACTGATTCAGTACTCAATTTATCAGCACCATGTTCCATAAGTGAGTCAAATACGGCTTGGAATGTCTTGAAATCTATAAATCCAGTATAAAACATTATCAAATCACTTGAATGTTTAATTTTTTCTATGCAGATATCTGGGAGTGAAACATCTATACCAACAGATACACTGTCACTGGGCTGAACGTTGTTGAATTCCACAGGGATTTCAGTTCTATCCATAGAATTTTCCCTAGCTCTAGGCTGTTCACATGTCTGTGTGACTTGAGTACAGTTGGAATCAGCAACTGGACATTCTGGCTTTGTTGGCTTGATACAAGCTGGCAGAGAATATCTATAAAGATAAATGAAGTAATGGATAAATACACTCAAGGCATTTGTCCTCATAATAATTTAAAACTGGAAATAACAAAATCGACTCCTTGGAGGGCCTCCAAGACATGGAATGCATTTTCTGGCCTAATTCATGCACTCTAACAGCTGTCAGGGGCAACATTTGACAAGAAAATACAAGAATAATTATAGTTTGATGACATGGAATGGGCTAAAACCTGGCTGAAAACTGCATGAAAACGATTTCACCTGTTCAAAACCTTTGACCTATATCCTCCACTTATCAACATAATTATGAAAAAATTTTGGCCGACCATTCAGAGGTGATTGCCTGGTGATATGCAAGTATTTTCCCTGGTCAAAATATTTCCTTTTTCTAAAATAAACTGTGGGCCATGATTAAATATAACATGACTGATCAATATGTCAGTTGTCTTAACCCTTTACTCCATAGATACTCATTTCTACGCATTGTACATAGGAGCCTATATGGAAAACATTGTGGCAAAAAGTGAAATTGCTGGTGACGAGCAATTTCACCCTTTGTCACAATGTTTTTTATGCTATCAAAAGGGGTCATATACACATAAGAAACTGCTTCATCCTTGCTATTATTTAGGGTCAATTAGAGATACCATAGAAATGCCTGACGGGGTAAAGGGTTAAGACATGAAGTGAAAATTCAATTATTGCTTTAAAACTCATTAGTTATATTATTTTGAATTTGCATTAATTTCAGAAATAAATGAATACAACAAAAATCGTAGACATCAACTTTAGTAATGTTTATTTTCTTCATATCTATGGGTTGCGTATCCGTGTAAACTCGTAGGCCTACTTGTAAGCAGCTTTGGCTTACTTAAAAGAGCACAAGTTTCTAAATACTCACGAGTGATGATGTAAGGCTGTGGTAATATCTACAGGCTGACTCCTTGAAATTGGCCTCCTTTCCTTTGGATGTCGGCTTTCTCGTCTTGGGAGATTTTCTGTCGGTATTTTATTGCGATTAACTGAATTTGGCCCAACACCGTCTTTGAAGTGGTCCGAACAAACTCTGGTATATGATGTTGGTTTCCAGTTTTTCCTGCTGATCGCCCTTATCCATGCTTTTTTTGTATAATATTCTTTTGGTAGTTTGTGAAGTGTTACCTTTTTCCCGAATTTACCGACCCTACCACTATAATTATGACATTCAACAATGCAACAGTAGTCTTTTCCCATAGCTGTAAACCGAAACCGGAAGTCACTATACCGTCCCGCACGAACGACAACTCTTAGTAGCTTATGTTACGAAAATCCGCAATACTCAAAGGGAGAAACTATTATTATAAAAGCGCCCTCTGGTATCATAATATGACTTGCCGTATGCATGTAAATGCTATTCTTGATAGTGACTACTTCGTTCGTCTTATTTCAACTACGTAACATAGTTTCACCTCAATATTATCACAAAACCGCCTAGTTTTCGCCAGAATATGCACAAACAAGTAGAATGCAGCATTCTAATGATAAGCAAAACACACATAGGAAACAAAAAGAATTTTCGGAATAAGGAAGTAAGATGAATGAAATTCATATTGTCAAGAAGGATAAAATGAATAGAAGTACGCATTACTAAATAACAACTTTATGGAATACACACTCAAAGAAGACAAATAGAATTAGCATCAAAATCATGAACTAGCAATAATCACGCATGAGATGTAATATACAAGTAAGATGTAAGAAAGAAAACAAATCAGCATGTAATTTGCACAAATAAGAATGTCATGTAGACAAATAGAATTTTGGCGGATATTCCCCTCCATATTTATGACACACAGAATTATTGTTCTTCTAGAATTTCTTTTAGAGTTCTTAATTCCCTTTCCACTTTTTTCAGCTGTTTCCTGGCCTGCCTCTGAAATATAAACAAAAGTACAAAATAAATCAAAGTGAGGACATACAGTAAAATTAATAGTTACATAAATGGGGGGAAAGTAGATTAGCTTTCTACAATAAAAAATGTATATCTATTCTCCAAATATACCAAAGTAATGATCATATAACATTTAATGTAGGTATAAAGAAAAATAAAAAGCTTGTCTTGAGCTTCCCAGAGGATTGTCATCTCTGGGTTCTCAAGGCTTGAGTCTTCCGAGTCTGATGTCTGGAAAAGAAATGATAAATTCTGACTTTCAGAATACGGTTCTACGCAGCTCCATGAAACGTATGGATATTACAACTTGGGAGTAGACGGGTTCGATGTCAACATAATACAACTTACTTTTTTTTCCTGGGAGTGTTCTTTGGCAATGCATTTCAGAAGGTGATTGAAAGCAACATCAAAAGCATTAAATAACTTAGTTTTTACGACTATGATTTAAATCTTTTATTACGCGAAAATATTAAAAGCTGCATAAAAATACATTGAAAGCACCATTGTATAAAAATAGGCAAAGTCTTCGCATTCAGTGTTTTCTTTTTTATGAAATTATCATAAATTGTGATATATCGTCAGCAGCCGCTTTCGGTTTGGACAGCTGTAATTTTATTCCGTTAGTGCGAAAAAAGTTAACACACACACACACACACACACACACACACACGCGGGCATCCACCCACGCACACACCCCTACACACAATGTTTTAAAAAATAAATGACAACTTACGTAAAGAGTCTCTTTGGTCGGAGATGTACAGCAGTATGTGGTGTATCATCTCCCAATACTTTTTCTGTCGTGTCCGGCGTACTGTCAATCACTATTGGTGAGTTCTGAAAAGAAAATATTCAAACTATACGTTTAAATGAAAAGAATTCCTTTATTTTATTTGGACAGTGTGGTTTAAAGATCAGACTTTACATTCTGTGTAATCTGATCCTGATCTACGCTGTACACAGCCTAAGAATTAATAAAAAGAAAAACTGACAAAAAGATCAGATTCGACATTCTGTGCAAAATGATCTCGATCTAAGCTGTTAACATACTAAGAATTAATGAAAGAAAAAGTTGCAAAAAGTTATTTTCTAAAAGTAAGAAAAACAATTTTTTAAATTAAGAAAGAAAATTGTGAAAAAAAAAACACAGTTATATATTTAAGGAAAAGAACAACTTACACCACTGGCCATTTTTTTTTTGTCTTGGAACGCGAAGAGGTACATTTAGCCTTTAAATAGATTCAAGAAATCGAAAACAAGATCGAAAGTATCCTGGAAGGTTGGTACAATAGAATGAACAATAAACCGGATTTCATTGTTAGTGGATTAAAACCCTCCTTTTAAAAAAGATTCTGATCTACTGTCGATTGGTTGATGTTGTGTCATGGAAAAACGGGACTTGATGTATCTTTCCTCTACTTATGGTTCAAACGTTTCGCGTTCCAAGAACAGACTTCATTTCCTTCATTTGCATCACCGGAAAACTTGGTTATACCTGCAACCTTCTGGGAAAACCCTCAGTAGACTGACCAAGACTCACTACGCTATGATCTTTATTTAGTCCAGTGGTAAGAATATCATGTTTTCTCCCCTGTCAAAGAAAAGTTGAACCATTTGAGCCACACTAAAATCGTCGTCTGCAAATGCTTCCAATATGGGCAAGGCCGAAATTTTGTAATCTGGTAAAGGGTCACCTCTTTACCACGATCCCAAGTGTGACTACACCAAGAATGACAGCCATGAAATTTATATTGGGAAAAACAATCTTATTTTGTTTCCCACATATTTTCTACCCTCTTCTAGACACCTTACATTAGGTCTAGATGATTATTTTTAACTGGTTTTTTTTGGCAATTTGTTTTACTTTGAATGTGTTTAAAAAATTGTTAGAGTTAAAGAGACAGATTCACATGATTAACTGAGGTATTATAGCGGTAATGTACTGTACTTTAGATATATCTACAGTCCTTAAAAATAAAACATTGATGTTCAACAAACAGAGCTCCAGATAAGAGGGAGTGATGGTATTCTAAATCCAATATTTCTGTTTGAAACCCTATGTTGTGGGCACTCATTAGAATCGTCTCGATGAGACGATTCTAATGAGTACCCACAACATAGGGTTTAGTAGAGAATAAATTATATTTTCGATTTTGAAATCATAATCACACACTCTATCTGGAGCTCAGAACAAAAGAATGTAAACAAAAACAAAAGTGTTTCAGTTTTATCTTTAATCCTTTTCCACACGTCAAAATTTTAGACCTGTTCCAATTGAAAGTATTTGTAGATAACAGTTTAATGATAATATTTTTCTTTAATTCGGTAGAAAACATTGTGGAAAGAGGAGAAAGTGCTGGTAACCAGCATTTTCTCCTTTTCCCACAATATTTTGAAAATCCCCGTCTTTCAGGGGCGTTGAAAGTTGTCATTGTGTTGTAAGGGTTAGTTACTGTACTGTCACAGAAAATATAACACTGTATCATTCTTGACCTTTATCAGTTTCATACAGCCCTCTTGAAAGGGTGTCATGTGATCTTCTAGATATTTCAAAACAATCATAATATATTTTAACCCATTACCACACAATCCCTACTTTTGACGCCCCTGAGAAAGAAGCCTTTAGAAAACATTGTGGGAAAAGGAGAAAATGCTGGTAACCAGCATTTTCTCCTTTTCCCACAATGTTTTCTACCCTTCACAAAACAAATTTCAAATTTTCAGTCACTTTTATTTTGTCGTCTGCAAATGCTTTCAGTTTGGACAAGTCTATAATATTGTCGTTTGATAATGAGTTAAGAGATGACACCCATCTATAGCCAAACATGTATCATTAAAAAGGAAAAGTATTCCATGTCATCCAGCCATTGGGATTAACCCTTTACCACACAAGGTAATTTTAGACCAGTCCAAATTCAAAACATAAAAATTTCGCAGATGAAAAAATAAATGTAGCTTAAATGATAATTTTTGTCTTTGATAGGGTAGAAAACATTGTGGAAAGAGGAGGAAATGCTGCAAGGTTCGCACAGGCTTGAAAAGTGCTTGAAAATCAGGGGTAGTCTTGAAAAGTCCTTGAAACAGAGTTTTGTCTTGAAAAGTACTTGCAAATTCATATCTAGCCTTGAAAAGTACTTGAATTTCAAGCTTTTTGCATAACGATTAGTAAATACTACTAAAAATTGCTTTAGCAATGACAAAACAAGAAAATTACATTAAAAAATGGTGTCCAATACATCTACGTCGCTTCCGAGTACGAAAATGCGTAAGACAGTTTTATCAGGTACGAAAGTACTATGGTACGAAACGACTGTATTAACACCGGTTCCCTGCTTTTAGCTGTTATCCCTACTTTATATGGTAATCGACCGGGGTCTAGTAGTATTGTAAGCATTATCTCCCTTTGCGTGATTTATCTTTTCGTAAAGTTATTGTCTGCAAGGTTTAGTGATTTACTTGCGTTTCAGTTCCGGATTTCTGGAAATTAGAATATGGAAATTTTTTTTCCGTGGTGATTAGTTAAGAAAATACCCTTAGATCAACGAAACAAACGATATTTATAAAGCCCTTTGTCGTAGAACTTTGCAAAAAAGAAATCAATATTGCTTGCATGTGTGAAAGCGCGCTCCGGTCTCATTCCAAAAGCGAGTTGCATTAAGAAAGTGGAAAGTCCATGACTGGAATGTTTTCAGACTATTTTGCAAAATGTTCAGTCATAAAAACGAGTCTGAGTGTAAAAAAGAAAATGAAAGTACAACTACGGCGTCGCCGTCAGGGGCAGAACTGACCATTCCTAATCTCATTGTGTTTAAGAAAATTAGAGAAAACCTGTCTTTGGCTTAAAAAAGGTAGGTATTATGTTAAAAAAAAAAGGTCCTTGAAAATGAGTTTTATGTACTTGAAAAGTCTTTGAGAAGTCCTTGAATTTAGTGGGCACTTGCCTGTACTAGCATTTTTTCCTTTTACCCACAAAGTGAATGGTAGGAAGCATTGTGAAGAAAGGAGAAAATGCTGGTTCCCAGCATTTTCTCTTTTTCCCAGAATGTTTTCAATAGGCTTCTATCTCAGGGTCGTTAAAAATAGGGATTGTGTTGTAAAGAGTTAATCATCATATTGACAAACATGGAATTGTAAGAAATAAAGGATTTTATAAGGGTGGGATAAAATGGAATTACAGTACTGGTAACATTTAACTTGTTTTCACTTTTGATTTTTTTACTGTCAACTCAAAAGAATCCTCTTGTATTGCAGGATGTGTAGTTCAATTTTCAGCATTAGTATAATGGAGACAATTCTAATGAGTACTAATGAAAAGCAATAATGGACTTAGAACGAATGAGTGTTGTTTCATGGTGCATTGACAGTTTTAACTCTTTACCACACGACAACATTTTAGACTGGTTCAAAATGAAAGCATTTGCAGACGACAATATAAAGGTGACTGAAAATTTGAAATTGGTTCTGGGAAGGGTAGAAAACACTGTGGGAAAAGGAGAAAATGCTGGTTACCAGCATTTTCTCCTTTTCCTACAGTGTTTTCAAAAGGCTTCCTTTTCAGGGGCGTCAAAAGTAGGGATTGTGTGGTAATGGGTTAATGGACTTAGAATACCATCACTCCCTCTTTTCTGGAGCTCTGCTTTGTCTCATCTTTTAGTAATATTCAGAATCATCTGGTTATGGTTTACAACTAGCTTGTCTGAAAACAGGTTAACATAATCCTCTTCCATTTTCGCAGCATGCAAGTCTTGAAAATATGTTACTGAGCTCCAGAGAGAGGAAGTGATTTTGATTTCATCATTGAAAATGTTAATTGTTCTCCACTAAACCCTATGTTGTAGGTACTCATTAGAATCATCTCATTGAGACAATTCTAATGAGTGTCATGGGACTTGGAAACTTGTTCACAGCAGTGGTGATCCATGTCGCCCTGAGCCGAAGGCGAGGTGGAAAGATGATTTGACACAGCCGTGAACAAGTTTTCAAGTGCCCTGCCACCTGATCGTACAACAAATTTATTATACTGTAAAGTTTTACCCTTTTAAAGCATGTTAAGCGAAATTTTCCTGTATTACAATCTCATGAATTGAGTATGCTGACGAAATAGAAATTCCCTTCCGAGTGCCCCAATTCAATGAAAACTGGCATCACTTGAAACTGAAGTCACTAAAACTTGCAGTTTTTTGCATGAATGTGCAGTCTGATGATTGATCGCCGCCGCCATTTTGGATGCTGTGTTGCACGTGTAATGATGCTTACTTAGCACTCAAAAGGGAAACTGGTTTTATGTAATTTTTGCCATGGAACATGATACATGTTTCCAGTATGTTGACCAATCAGATCACGAGAAATTTCTTTGCAGTATAAAATCCTTTTCTATTTCGCAACACACAAGTCTTGAAAATATGTTAGCAAACAAGAGACATTTTTAATAAGAAGTAGTTTCTCCTTTTATTGTAATGTTTTTGTGCATCAAACCCTAATTCATGCCCTTTACAACACAATGATTTTTGAAGACCTTTGGAAAGGAGCCTTTCGAAAACATTGTGGGAAAAAGAGAAAATGCTGGTAACCATTTGGACAGGTCTAAAATTTTGTATTCTGGTAAAGGGTTAACAGCCCAGAGAAAAAAAAGAACAATTTCAGAGACCAGGTATTTTCTCAAATGTCCATTGTATGTAATGTATAAAAATACTTTTTCTTTTAGCACAAGATTGCAGGAGTTTATGACAAGATGTTAGAGTTGCTTCCCTTGATCATCCTTTTTTTGCCTGCATCAGAAACTCAAGAAGCAAGTCTGTATATAAACATATCAACCTCAGCAACCATAGCACAATTACCTCATTTCTGGAGATCTACAGGATTCTGGTATTTCCTCTGCATTTCTTTTTAAGGTCTGTAAAGGAAAACAGCTATTTCCTGTACAATATTAATTGAAAAAATGGCTATGATTAAAAATGAGTATTATTGTATAACTTTAACCACCTGATTTTTTCCATTTTTCCTAAATTATCATTTATACACCTAAAACACTATATTCTCATTACAAAGGGAGATAATAATTACCTCCCTTTTCAATGAAGTTAAACTAACAAAAGTATGTACATGTACAAATAATTTCAAAATAGATATCAAATTAATTTCTGGTCAGTGCAGAAATACATTTCAATACCGTCATTTTTTAGCACTAAACTTTTAAGAATGATATGTGAATTCAGGCCCAGATTACACTGCATTTCAGTCCACCGTTGCCTCACAATGCTTCAGCAGGATTTGACCTTGGGGATGACATGGTTAAAAACCTGGCCTTGATTGGTGCAGTTCCGCAGACTGGTATTGAACAGGTTCGAATTCATTGGCTCTTGGACCTTGTTAAAGTGGACAAGTAAGTATGATTTTATGCGATTGTGTTCATATGATGATGCCCAGAAAGGTTGTCAGTAGTTTAAATTTCAAGTTTGGCAAATTTCTCTCATTTTCATTCAGCATTCTGTAACAAAGATCTGTTTTTGTGACAAGGAGCTAGTGGGGGTATAATCAAGTTTAGTGATAGCTCTAGTTTAACTCTTTACCACACAATCCTGACTTTTAACGACCCCGAGAAAGAAGCCTTTTGAAAACATTGTGGGAAAAGGAGAAAATGCTGGTTACCAGCATTTTCTCCTTTTCCCACAATGTTTTCTACCCTTCCCAAACCAAATTCCAATTTTTTAGTCACATTTATTTTGTTGTCTGCAAATGCTTTCAGTTTGGACCAGTGTATAATTTTGTTGTTTGGTAAAGAGTTAGACAGTATTCAACCCTCTGTCACTGCTGATCATTTCAAGTTTGGCAAATTTCTCTCATTTTCATTCAGCATTCTGTAACAAAGACCTGTTTTTGTGACAAGGAGCTAGTGGGGGTATAATCAAGTTTAGTGATAGCTCTAGTTTAGACAGTATTCAACCCTCTGTCACTGCTGATCATTGTATCCATGATGGTTTATGTGGGAAAGCAGCAAGTGACTTGGAAAGAATATCATTCAAAGTACTACAACGCCAACGACAACAACAAACTGTATTCACGCATAGGTAAAAAGGTACAACATGAGGAAAAGAATACTCCAGGAAAGCATGGATAGGTATACAGGCTTCAAGGATATAACTGAATTAGTGTTGAAAACATTGTTAAACACTATACAACCAATTATTTAACTCTTTTTACCAAACCACAAAATTTTTTACTGGTCCAAATTTAAAGCATTTTTAGACGACAAAACAAAAGTGACTGATGAACTGAAATTTGTATTGGGTAGAGTAGAAAACACTATGGGAAATGGAGAAAATGCTGGAGACCAGCATTTTCTTTTCCCATAATGTTTTCAAACGATTTCTGTCTCAGGATCGTTAAAAGTCAGGATTGTGTGCAAAGGATTTTTAACTAAAATTGTTGTACTCCACACAACATAGTGGAGAGGGGTTTTTTACTGGAAGAACTATTGTTGTCTGTCCTTCTGTCTGTCTGTCCGTCCGTAGACACAAATTTGTCCGAATAATAGTACTACAGTTTTTCATGTACTGAACTCATATTTACACACAGGGTTCCAATATAAACGTAACTCAAAAATTGAAATTTGTTTCCAGCAGGGTTATCTCGGGGTTGTAAAAATTCAGGGATTGTTTGGTAAAAATATTTCTTGTTACATTATGCACTTGCTTATATTGTGCATTATGGGAATTTTCCCATCTTCGTTTTTGAGCAGGATTGACAGTGGTACCATCGTATACAACTTTACAGATCTGGACAGTCTAATAGATCTCCTTTATCAAAATGGGCTCAAACCGGGCTTTGAACTGATGGGTAATCCAGGTGGGCTGTTCAAGGATTTTGATACCCGGACTGACATTGTCTTGTGGAAAGATCTAGTGACCCAGGTTGCTCAGAGATATGTAGGTATGGAATGTCGTTTTGTGTTGCTACTGGTAATCTTATGAACATGAAATTTCACAACAAATGCATTGCTAAATTCTTTACCACACAATCCCGACATTGAACGACCCAGTGAAAGAAAGCTTTTGAAAACATTTTGGGAAAAGGAGAAAATGCTGGTAACCAGCATTTTCTCCTTTTCCCAAAACGTTTTCTACCGCTTCCGGCCAAATTTTCACCTTTTGAGTCACATTAATTTTGTCATCTGCAAATGCTTCCTATTTGGACTAGTCTAAAATAATGTGGTTTGGTAAAGAGTTAAATACGAACGGCCTCGGCTGGGATTCGAACACATGCAGCAAATATCGTCATCTTTCGAAGTTCAAAAGACCAACACTATAACCGTCAACTTAAAGAGAATTCTCCCTAATGCAGCTGTTAGATATCGATTTTATACTTGAAGAAACTTAGTAGAAAAGAAACATTTCCCGCAATGTTTTCTACCCTATCAATAAACAATTGCACCTCACTGAAATTGGCGTCTGCAAATGCTCTCAATTTGAACAGGGGTAAATTTTTGTTGTCTGGTAAAGAGTTAATTTATGTAAATGAGTTTGACCTGGGCCAGGTTAAGTCATTACCAAACAATGAAATTTTCGGTTTGTCCAAATCAAAAGCATTTGCAGATGACAAAAGAAAAGTGACTGAAAATTTGAAATTTATTTTGTGATGGGTAGAAAACGTTGTGGTTACCAGCATTTTCTCCTTTTCCAACTATGTTTTCTAAAGGCTTCTTTCCCAGGGGCATCAAAAGTCTGGTAATAGGTTAAATGAAGTAGATAATGAAAACATTTCACACACATGTGCAGCTTCAAGAGACAACATGCAGAATAAAGGTCTCTAGTCTCAAAGGACAAGTTCACAGGAGGAGGCTTAAAGTTCTTTTCGTGAACAATCATTTCTTTCTTGACAAAAATAATCATCAAGTTATTATTATGTGCATTTTTTTTTTCTTAGATTTTTATGGACTGGGGTATGTGTCCCTGTGGAATTTTGAAACCTGGAATGAACCAGACTGCCATGACTTTGACCAAGTACATATGTCAGTTCAAGGTAATATGAAGGATTCTATCATTTTAGAACATGTTCATGTGCCGAGACCTATGGGTAATATGCAGGGATTGCAAAACAGTCTTTAGTTGGAATTCCCAGTTCGGCCAGTTTCTTTCCAAGATATGATACATGTACGATCGAATCTGAGTTAGCGGTCATATGTGCATAGCGGCCAATCTGTGATTAATGGCCAGTTCAGGCCCGCCCGTGCAGATTAGCTCTTTAAAGTCCTTTAATTAATAGTAAACTGTGATATGTGGTCAGCGGTCACATTTGAAAATCTTAATTGCACTTAAAGCATATCCCATAAAGTGGTCACGCAAAACGATTAATTGCTAGCAGGTGGTGTGAAAAAAATAAATGACACGTCTGGCTTCGTGTGCATAAACCGCGATGGTGTACCAATCAACATGTGAGATAAACAGTTAAACGTCATAGTGTAGGGTGTACACTTCACATAAACGGTGTGAAAGCGGGCTATTCTTTGCTATTCGATCGGCAGATAGACGCTGCTTCCCCGCAATGCTTTACATTACTATTGAAAATGAGGTTACCAATAATTTCCCAAATGGCATCGAGTACTGTAATTTGCTTAAATTACGGGTTAGTAAAAAATAATAATTCTTTTTCGTGTCTCAATACTTTGGTCTACAAAAAATAATTATTTTTTGTCAGCTGTCCCAAAACTTATGGTCAAACAAGATAATCTGTCATACTGAAAGTCACTGGCTAACCCGTCGAATATTGCCGACGTTGAACGTCACGTTTGCAGGTTGTCTATTTTTAGATTGATTGGAATTCCACCGATCAGTTTGAGCACTAAGAGTTTAAAACCTCGCTTTTTCTCATCATTTTTGTTGATTATTAACTTTTAGCTCATTATTGTCTGCATCTTCGGATCGCGATGGAGATCTTATTTTGTGTTTGTAGATAAAATTCACAATATAATTTACCTGCTTACAAGTAAGTGGGGTGAACGACGTTAAATTCCACTCTGACAAGTAGCCTACCTGCTCGGACCATTCTCAAATCGATCAATTTAACTTGTATAAAACTGTGTACCTTTATTTCTATCAATAAACAATGAACTCGATTGACCTAAAATACACGTGTGTCAACTCTGTCAACTTGGATGTACACACGTTATACACGATATGGGTCTTGGATAGAAGTTGTATGAAGGAAATCTACTGATTACAATAAAAATGTATAGCAGAGAAAGACTGGAAGAGGTGAAAGTGCTCTGACATGAGGAATGATTTCTATTTTCATTCCACAATGTTTTCAACAGTTATCATCGGCAGTGGAATTAAAAAAAAAAATGGACTTGTCCAATTTGAAAGCTTTTGCAGTTAACAGTGTAAATGTGATTGAGCATTTTAAATTTGTTGTGAAAAAATGGAAAATATTTTTGCTAATATGATCTGTGTTAAGCAGCCAACTGTCGTATGCAGCCACTTTTGGCTTGTCCCTTGGTTGGCTGCTTAAGACAGTTTCAACTGTATTAGTCATTGCGGCACAGATTCCTTTCTCTCTCCATCTTGAACACTGTTTCACAGATGTTTACATGGGAAAGCAGCCAGTGACTTGGGAAGAACATTGCTCTGTAAACTTGTAAAAGAAATTCAGAAAAGAATGGATTTTTGCAGTGGCCACTGAAATAATATTGAAAAAAATGCTCTTCAAATAAAGATCAGATCTGTTTAACCCTTTGCCACACAATGCCAACTTCTGATTCTCCAGGAAAAGAAGCCTTTTCAAAACTTTTCAGCAAAAGAAGAAAATGCTGGTAACCAGCATTTTCTCCTTTTCCCACAATGTTTTCTACCCTATGAAAGAAAAATCACACCATTTGAGCCACACTAAAATTGTTGTTTGCAAATGCTTTCAGTTTGGATAGGTCTAAAATTTTGCAGTTTGCTAAAGAGGTAACTTGTCATCTGTAATTGTTTGCAATTTGGACAGGTCCAAAATGTTGTTATGTGATGAAGAGACAACATGTTATCTGCAATTCCTTTTAACCGTTTACCAAACAATCCCTGATTTTTATGACCCTGAAATAGAAGCCTATTGAAAAAAAATAATGGAAAAAGGAGAAAATGCAGGTATCCAGCATTTTCTTCTTTTCTCACAATGTTTTCTTTCCTCTTCGATACAAATTCAAATTTTCAGTCACTTTCATTTTGACGTCTGCAAATGCTTCTGATTTGGACCAGTCTAAAATTTTGTCGTTCAGTAAACTGTTAAGGGTAGGGCTTCCTAATGCGGATTCCTGTAACATCGCCTTTCATCGTCGAAAAATGTATGGGTTCGGCTAAGACTCCGATAAACCGTGATTGATTGGCATATAGATGCTGGTTCCCTGCATAGATTATGGATGACACTAGTCTTAGCTTAACCCATTACCAATTGACAATATTTTAGACTGGTCCAAATTGAAAGCATTTGTAGATGACAAGATAAAAGTGACTGAAAATTTGAAATTTGTTTTGTGAAGGATAGAAATCATTGTGGGAAAAGGAGAAAATGCTGGTTACCAGCATTTTCTCCTTTTCCCACAATGTTTTCTAAAGGCTTCTTTCTCAGGGGTGTCAAAAGTAGGGATTGTGTGGTAATGGGTTAATGCGTACAATGAAAGGTGATGTTACATGAATCCCAATAGTGTGCCCTATCTTTAAGATTTTTTGGACTGGACCAAATTCAAAGCATCTGCCGACAACAGATCAAATCTTGGTAATATGACAATTTCTGACTTTGATAGGGAAGAAAACATTGTGGAAAAAGGAGAAAATGCTGGTAACCAGCATTTTCTGCTTTTTCCACAATGTTTTCTATAGGCCTCTTTCTCAGGGTCGTTAAAAGTTGGGATGTGTCACAGTGATAAAGAGTTAATATACAACGTAAATAAGTCTGAAATATCATCTTGTAGCTCAGTTTTGATATGCTTTAAAGGTTGTTTATTTAACCATTTACCACATAATGACGACTTTTAACACCCCTGAACAAGAAGGCTTTTGGAAACAGTGTGGGAGAAAATGCTGGTTACCAGTATTTTCTCCTTTTCCTGCTATGTTTTATTCCCTTTTCATATGAACCACATTGAAACTGTCATCAGCAAATGCTTTCAATTTGGAAAGGTCAAAAATCTTGTCGTGTGGTGAAGGGTTAAGATATAATCTTTCTATCATGGTTTATCATTCAATAAACCACAGTTGTGAGTTATGAGGTGCAATAAATAACCCATGAGGATGATAGCCTAAGTGGTTTATTCATTGCACCTCATAACTTGCAATATGGTTTATTGAATAATAAACCATGATAGAAAGAAGATTATTTCAATTCTAACATGACCAACCCTTTAAAAAAGGGAAAACAAGTTTATACTTGGAGTGAAAACGCGGATGCAGATTACATTCTGTTGAATAACATACTGACTTACTTCATTCAGAATGACATCACTCTGTATACACTGTGTTTATAGAGCCAAATTTATGTGTCATGTTAGAATTTTCTACAATGAATATTTCCAACATATTTTTCTTCAGGGTTTTTAAATTACTATGATGCGTGTTCTGAGGGCCTAAATGCCGCGTCACCGTTACTCAAGTTAGGCGGACCAGGTGACGGCTGCCTCAGTACAAAATACGCAGATGCCCTGTTACACCATGTCGTGGATGGTATCGACTACTTTACTGGGAAAAAAGGAACGTGACTTGACTTTATTTCTTTTCATAGAAAAGTAAGACACATACATTGGAACAATACTCTGTGAAAAATGGTTTAACTCCTTAGCAAACGACAAAATTTTAGACTGGTCTAAATTGAAAGCACTTGAAGACGACAAAATAAATGTGAATCAAAAATTGAAATTTGATTAGGAAAGGTATAAAACATTGCAGGAATAGGAGAAAACGCTGGTTACCAGAGCATGTTAGGAATTTGGCATAAAGTCCCGAACGTCAGCACACAGAAGTAGTCCTTGTACATGTTTATTCTCTACATACGGTACCGGACTGATGTGGAAAAATTTTCTGTCAAGCTGTATTGGCAAGATAGATAAAATCTGTATTTTACACAGATCATAGACAAGTATTTAGAATACTCTGATAGATATCGCTTGGCATGCAAACACCCTTAACTCTTTACCAGACAACAAAATTTTAGCCATGTCCAATTTGAAAGTATTTGCAGACGACAATTTCAATGTGGCTTAACTCTTTACCACACAGTCCCGATTTTAAAGACCCCCGGAGAGGGAAAACTTTTGAAAACATTGTCGGAAAAGGAGAAAATGCTAGTTACCAGCATTTTCTCCTTTTCTCACAATGTTTTCAAAGGTTTTCTTTTTCAAGGTCGTTAAAAGTTGGGATTGCATGGTAAAGAGTTGATTTAGGGCAAGTCAGAATTTCACTATTTCGGAAAAAAGTTGAAAGCTTGTGTTTGTATGGTAGCCACATGAAATGCCTATTTTCAATGCCATGTGACTTTTCTTTTTCTTTTGATAGATAATAACTGAACATCAGAAGAGATTCATAGCAAACCCGAGTTCAGTGATCAAGAATTTTGCGTTGTTAAGCAACGACAATGGCTTCCTGAGTTGGTACCCCCATCAGTTCAGTCAGAGAACACTGTTGGCAAGGTTACAGATCAGCACAACCAGCCCGTCCCATACACAGTTTTTCCAAAAACCTGTTCATTCTGTGATGGGTTTACTTGTACTGCTTGGAGAAACACAGCTGCAAGCTAGACTTGAAGGTAAGATGGTAACAGTATGGATTATATAAAGTTTATTTCATCAGCTTGTGGTTAATATGGGGAAATATTTTCTAAAAAAGGGAAAGGTATGCGAAAATAACGAGTGATGTTCAGTCAATTAACCGGATAACTGAGAAGTAGTTCTAGATTTTCTGCAGGAGGAAAATATTCACTGTGACAGAGAAATAATTCCCCCAGCTTAAATTACGACATTTCTTTACCCATAACATTTCTAAAAACAGACAATTGAAATATAATATAAAATCTTATGCCCTTCAAATTTGGAATTAGTAGTTTGATATTTTCTCACCGCCTTTCTCTTTATTTTTCAACAGGTGTTGGAGCATTTGCGGGACAAATAGATGCATTGAGTAGTGTTCGTTTTCCAGAAGTCAATGGAACAGCAGATAGGTATGAATATGACACATGCATTCGTGTAATGACGAACTTTGCCACCTATATAATGTCATATATAAGATATATATAATACACTATATAGTGGCTAAGTTTTTTCATAACACAAACGCCTGTGGAATATGGTTATGAAATTTTAATATGTGTTTAGGCCCCATATTGAATATCTCTATCATATCATGGAACAACTTCCGTTGTTACTCTCAATGCTATAACAACATTTTAGACCTGTTGGAAGTAAAGGTATTAACCCATTACCACACAATCCCTATTTTTAATGACCCTGAGAAAGAGGCCTTTTGAAAACATAGTGGGAAAAGGAGAAAATGCTGGTAACCAGCATTTTCTCCTTTTCTCACAATGTTTTCTAACCTTTCAAAAATGAATTTTGTTGCCTGCAAATGCTTTCAAGTTGGACTAGACTAATGTTTTGTTATGTGGTAAAGAGTTAACCCATTACCACACAATCCCTACTTTTGATGACCCTGAGAAAAAAGCCTTTAGAAAATATTGTTGGAAAAGGAGAAAATGCTGGTAACCAGCATTTTCTCCTTTTCCAGGAATGTTTTCTACCCTTCACCCAAAAAAAATCAAATTTTCAGTCACTTTTATTTTTTTGTCTGCAAACGCTTTCAAGTTGGACAAGTCTAAAATTTTGTTTTGTGGTAAAGAGTTAAGAGACAACAATATAAAAGTGGCTGCAATAGCAGAATTTGTCTTTGAAAGGGTAGAAAATAGTGTGAGAACAGGAGAAAATGCTGGTAACAAGCACTTTCTCCTTTCTGAGCAGGTTGTGAAAAGCTTTCTTCTAAGAACATGGGAACAAAGAAGAAAAATGTAAAAAATTTTCTGCTCTGAAACAAGATTGAAACTTCGTACATGTGATCCTTATGATAGTCTGCCAATAACAATATTTTACCTTTTTTCATTAAATGTCATGTCATGGAAAAAGGAGGCTTGGTGTATATTCTCACTCTGGACCAATATCTCTTTCGCTACAGGCCAAATGTAATTAAAACTTCATCTTGTTAAGCCACAGACAACTGTTATTTATTTCATGAAAAGTCATGTTATCAAAAAAGGGGACTAAATGTATAATTTCATTATGGACCAATTTCAGTCAGTTCACCCATCCATCCATCTTAACGGATATCTTCTAAAGTCCTTGGCATTTATGAAACTTCAAACATGTCTTCCATAGGATAGTCTTTAGATACTTTATGGACCAATTACAGTCAGTTTGCCCATCCATCCATTTTGAAGGATATCTTCTAAAGTCCTTGGCATTTATGAAACTTCAAACAAGTCTTCCATAGGATAGTCTTTTGATACAATTTTCTTCTGTAAGATGTGTTACAGAAAAAGGGGGTTACCTTTCACATACTGAACTTGTTGGGCCCCGATAGATCAGTCAGTAATGTTGTGAGCTGTTAGTCTAGGGTTCCCAGTTTGCCCTGGCTTGATTAGTGTCTCAGCCAACATGCTTTGACATTTGATAAAAAGTTATTGAGACAAGTCTCATTTCTGTCTTACCAATGAGCAAATGATGATTTTTAATCGGTCATTTGACCACTATTTTGACCAGGAAATTAACGTCTGGCCTCCCAAGTTAATTCAATCCCTTACTATACAATCCTGACCTTCAATGACCCTGAAGAAGTAGTGATGTGAAAGCATTTTGGGAAAAGAAGAAAATGCTTTTTGCACAGTTACATACCCTGTCAGAATGATTTGGCCTTGAACTTTGATATTTGGTATTTATCTTCATTGTAGACCTTTACTGCTTAGTACTCAGGTGAGCGATATAGGACCATCATGGTCCTCTTGTTTTGTTACAGGTTGAAAGTTTACTACATTTTATTTTTTCCAGTTGGCAGTCAGCAACATTAGTCTACTTTAGTAACAATACAATATCCAATACTGGGATTGTGAAACTCAATATTTATGCAATGATAGATCCTCCTATCTGGGCCTCTGTAGGTAAGTGTCAGTATTGGTTACTCTCATTCAACACTTTACCACACAACAAAATTATGAACTTGCCCAAATTTGAAGAATTTGCAGATTACAAAATTATTATGACTGAAAGGTTAGAGGTGTTTTTGATAGGGTAGGAAACATTGTGGGAAAAGTACAAAGTGCTGGTAACTAGCAGTTATTCCTTTTTCCACAATGTTTTTGAAAGTCTTCTCCTCTAAAGACATTCAAAGTCGGGATTGTGTTGTAAAGTGTTAATGTTCTTAACTCTATACCTTACAATCCCAAGTTTTGTCGACTTTAGGGAAAAGGCTTGTAAACAATTTGGGAAAAGGAGAAAATGCTGGTGAACAGCATTTTCTCCTTTTCCAAAAATGTTTGCAACCCTTCTCAAAGACAGCAAATTATATCAGTGAGCCTTTTTTTAGGATTCTAGTGTGTCACGCTTTGGTGTTTCACACAGTGTGATTAGGGTTTTTATTTTTCATAGCTCCATGAAAACACAAAAAGTTCACCTCATTCCTCAAATAATATTAAAATGAAACAGAAAACTGAGACTTTTTGTATTCCAGATCTAGTGGCTGCATTCTGGGTGGTGGACAATTATGTGACAAATTCATATGGTTTATGGAAAAATGGAGGTAGCCCAGCTTATCCGAGTCTGGAACTTATGAGGTTAATGCGTGGACAGGAAGTAGGTACACTCTAGCTGTGATGCATTTAATTTGGAATAGTACGAAATGATTGTCTTCACATATATAATGTAGTTCAACACAGTGGTTTGAGTTTTATGGGCCAGGGCAGTGCATGTGAAACAAATAAAGTTTACTTGTGTATATGTCTGGGTAGATGTGTATATTGGTAATTCTACCTGAAGACGGCAAACTTACCGAATCAAATTTAGTGTTTTGAAATACCACAGGTAGCCACTAAAGTTGAATGAGGTCCAACATTCTAAACCTGTCACTGACAAACGGACGTAAGTTTCCAGAGTTTTTCACTCACAAGCAGTTTTATCTCTGGTTATACCCCGCAAAACGAATGTTTTCAGGGGTATAGAGGAATCAGCCTGTCTATCTGTGTGTGTCCGTCCGTCTGTCCGTCCTTACGAGCCCGACATTGTGAGGTTGGGGGTAAGTGTACATTTAGTCTCTATGGGGTTCATTCCGTCCATCTGATAGGTATGGGGTTAGGGTTAGAGCTAGTGGGGTTAAAAAATGCTCTTATGGGGTTGCATTGGGTTGCATTGAATAAAGAGAATTCGACCCCACAAGGTCCGTCTCGTAAGACCGACCGTCCGTCTGTCCATGCGTCCGTCCGTCTGTCCGTCTGCGTACAAAATACTAATAATTTTGTGTTGCAAACTCCTACAGTTTTCCTTCAATTGTATTGAAACTTTGCACATTATACTGATCATATATTGAAGATTTGCAGGCACAATTTTCAAGTGTCGACTCTTGAACTTGACACTTTTTGCAGTCAAAGCCAGGGGGGGATAATTAAGTCACATTTAGTTACAGCTCTAGTTTATTTTTTCCAGGGTGCAAAATTACTGTATACTCAAAAGTTTGAACCTGGAATGCAGCAGATAGCAAGTATATGCCTGAATGAACCCAGTGTACTGCTTGTAGATATATGCTCAAAACCAACATTCCCTCCAGATCAGGTAGAGTATAGCTTCTTAACTCATTACCACACAATCCCTACTTTTGATGCCCCTGAGAAAGAAGCCTGTAGAAAACACTGGGAAAAGGAGAAAGTGCTGGTAACCAGCATTTGTCGTCTGCAAATGCTTTCAATTTGATCCAGTATAAACTTTTGTCGTGTGATAAAGAGTTAACTCATTACCAGATGACAATATTTTAGACTTGTCCAAATCAAAAGCATTTGCAGACGACAAAATAAAAGTCACTGAAATTTTCAAATTTGTTTTGTGAAGGGTAGAAAACATTGTGGGAAAAGGAGAAAATGCTGGTTACCAGCATTTTCTCCTTTTCCCATAATGTTTTCAAAAGGAGTGTCAAAAGAAGGGATTGTGTGGTAATGGGTTAACCCATTACCACACAATCCCTACTTTTGATGCCCTAAGAAAGAAGCCTGTTAACACCGTGGGAAAAGGAGAAAATGCTGGTAACCAGCATTTTCTCCTTTTCACACAGTGTTTTCTACCCTTCCCAGAACAAATTTCAATTTTTCAGTCACCTTTATTTTGTCGTCTTCAAATGCTTTCAATTTGATCCAGTCTAAAATTTTGTCGTGTGGTAAAGAGTAAACTCATTACCAGACGACAATATTTTAGACTTGTCCAAATCAAAAGCATTTGCAGACGACAAAATAAAAGTCACTGAAATTTTAAAATTTGTTTTGTGAAGGGTAGAAAACATTATGGGAAAAGGAGAAAATGCTGGTTACCAGCATTTTCTCCTTTTCCCGCAATGTTTTCAAAAGGCTTCTTTTTCCAGGAGCGTCAAAAGTAGGGATTGTGTGGAAATGGGTCAAACGTTTACAAAAATATTAAGTTTAAAATGACCATCTTTCATTGTATCATCCAAGTGTAAGTCGCTGGCAGAAAAAAAGAATCTAAAACTAGGTAAAAAGTGAATAAAAGATAGAACAACTCGGCAACTTTTACTAAATGTTTAAATTCCTTTTTCTGCCGGCAACTAATATTGGGTGGTATGTACAATAATAAATTGTCATCTTCACAATACATAAAAATTCCATACTTTTTTAACCCTTTCCCAAACAACAAATTTTAGATTCTTCCAAACTCAAAGAGTTTGCAGATGACAATTTCAAATTTGATAAAAATGGCAGAAAGTTCCCCAAATGGATAGAAAACACTGTGGGAAAAGGAGAAATTGCTCGTTACGAGCAATTTCTCCTTTTTCCACAGTGTTTTCGAAAGACCTGTACTGCAGACACGTAAAAATAAGGGCTTGTTTGGGAAAGGGTTAATAGTATGATATGAAATAAAATGTTGTTAATTCTTTACTAAACGATAGAAATTTTAAGACTGGTCCAAATTGAAACCATTTGCAGACGTCAAAATTAAAGTGACGGAAAATTTGAAATGTGTATTGAAGAGGAGATTAAAAAACATCACGGAAAAAGGAGAAAATGCTGGTTACCAGTTTTCCCACCATGTTTTCAAAAGGCTTCTTTCTCAGGGTCGTCAAAGGTTGTGTGGTAATGGGTTAAAAGCCTGTTTTGTTTAATTTTAGCTGTTGTTGGGGCTTAAAAATAAAAATTGACATTTTCTTCTGGGATTTTCCACATCCCCAGCTCTGCCAAATTTTTTGGGGTTGTTGTCTGCACATGTAATATTCTTCGAAGTTTTGACCTGTCTGATATGACGCATCACTCTCCCCAATGTTGGGGAGATTGTAGTAATACACGCTATTAAGTAGCAATGGAGAAAACAGCTTTTATCAATATGTTTGAGGAGCAGTCGGGCCTGTTTTAGCTTCAGATTTCTCTAAACTGCTGATCATAGCTGAATGAATCACACCATGTAGCATTTTATTGAGTAAACATTACTTTAGTTTGAAATTCAAAGTAATGGTTGTTGCATAGAAAAGTAGTCTGGTTTTCTACACGGAATGCATATTTTGAATACTTTATAGCGGGTTTCACTTTTGGGAGAGTGATGCGTTATATCAGACAGGTGGAATCTTTCAAAGAAAATGAAATGTGCAGACAAGGAAACTCAGGCTTGTTTGTTAATGAAAGTAGAATAGGAAAAGTTCAAGCATGTATGACAGTATATATTTGGTTCATGTCAAACTGGTAACAAAGTGCTGAATGAGCACACATGCGTCGTTAACCTTCATGTATTTGGTTCAGGTCAAAATGATCACAGTAAGCGGATTTGCTATTCAAATCGGCTAAAAAGGTTTAAGTCACCCTACATGTATGTGACAGGTCTCGTTTCCTTTCTGTTTTAATTTCCAGGTAAACAATTTGATGATCTACAACATATCTTCTGGACAAGTGTTGATAACATGGTCTGACAAGTGTCTTGATTCAAGGTAACAACCATCTGTTTATTCTGCTGACTTTTCGAAACTGTATGTAATTACAGGCTGTAATTATCAAAGCTTCATTAACCCATTACCAAACGACAATATTTTAGACTGGTCCAAATCGAAGGCATTTGCAGACGATAAAATAAAAGTGACTGAAAATTTGAAATTTGTTTTGTGAAGAGTAGAAAACATTGTAGATAAAGGAGAAAATGCTGGTTACCAGCATTTTCTCCTTTTCCCACAATGTTTTCTAAAGGCCTCTTTAGGGTTGTCAAAAGTAGGGATTGTGTGGTAATGGGTTAATTATACCCCCAACTACAAAATAGAGGATGGGGGTGGTATGCTCCTTGCACCACATGTCTGTATGTCTGTCCATCTGTCCGTCAATCTTTCCATCTTTAGTTTGTTTCAAAGCCACTGGCTGCTTTCACACATAACCATCGCCAAAATAATAATCAGGAGTGAGAAAGGATTGAAGCCTGGTGCAATGACTATGGAGGACAATGCTTGAAAAGAAATATGTGTACTCCGCGCTAGGGAATGAACTAGCAAACTCTGTAACTCCCTTACAGCACTTGAACCAAGTTAACTTGGTTTTGCGGAGAGTACAGATCAAAATCAGACTGCACAAAAAGTGCAGTCTGATCTTAGATCTGTACTGTCCACTACCTTATTACATGTTATAGCTGAAATGATCTTGAAATAACAATATTAGGGCTGCTTTTCCTGCTTGAAAAGGTTTAACTCATTAATTCAGTGCTTTAAGTGTTAAGTCCTGAACACTACCTGAACACTACCTACTGAACTACTGGACTGATTGAGTGTCTGGTGTTTAACCCTTTACCAAACAGTCCCTGGTTTTTACGACCCATAGATAGAAGCCTCTGGAAAACATGGTGGGAAAAGGAGACAATGCTGGTAACCAGCATTGTCTCCTTTTCTCACGTTTTCAGCCCTGCTTGAAACAAATTTTAATTATTGAGTGACATTTATTTTGTCTTCTGCAATTGCTTTCAATTTGGATGAGTCTAAAATTATATTGTTTGGGAAAGGGTTAATGCCATTTTTCAACATTATTTCAGTTATATTGCAGCAGCCAGTGCATCTATCCATGCTTTCCTGGAGTCTCTTTTACCAGTACTCCACACAATTTTTATGCTCCCCGAAGGGCGAGCATATAGTCGCCGCTTCGTCTGTCCGTCCATCTGTCCGTCCATCTGTCCGTCCGTCCGTCTGTCCATCCGTCCGTCCGTCCGTCCGAAGCAATTTCTCCACAACCCCTGGACCAAATTGGATAAAACTTCATATATGAACTTTTTGAAGTAAGGCGCCGACGTATCTTTCCCAGATTTTCAATTTGACCCCATGTCATGGAAAAAAGGGGCTTAATGCTAAATTGCAATTTTTGCCAATATCTCATTCAGTGTTTGTCAGAATATCATGAGACTATATATATATTGTTTATGGAAAGTTTTAGCATGTGCCCTTGCTATTTTTAATCTTGGCATTTTTTAAGTTGACGTTCTGTCATGGAAAAAGGGGGTTTCTTGCAAAATTCCAATTTTTACTAATATTTCATTCGGTTTTGCTCAAAATTTCATTAAACTTCATGGTTATATTGTTTTTTCAAAGTTTCATCATGTACTCTTGTTTCTTTATCTATGTGTTTTTCAATTTGACCCTCAGACATGGAAAAAGGGGGTTTCTTGTAAAATGACATGGAAAAAGGGGCCTGGAAAAAAGGGGCTTAATGCAAAATTGCAATTTTTGCCAATATCTCATTCAGTTTTTGTCAGAATATCATGAAACTTCATGGTTATATTGTTTATGGAAAGTTTTAGCATGTGCCCTTGCTATTTTTAATCTTGGCATTTTTTAAGTTGACGTTCTGTCATGGAAAAAGGGGGTTCTTTGCAAAATTCCAATTTTTACTTATATTTCATTCAGTTTTGCTCAAAATTTCATTAAACTTCATGGTTATATTGTTTTTTCAAAGTTTCACCATCTGCTCATGTTTCTTTATCTATGTGTTTTTCAATTTGACCATCTGTCATGGAAAAAGGGGGTTTCTTGTAAAATGACAAGGAAAAAGGGGCCCTAATGCAAAATTTCAATTTTTATACGCCCGTCGAAGACGGGACGTATTATGGGATCACCCGTGGCGGGCGGGCGGGCGTCCGGGCGGGCGGGCGGCGTCCAGTTCTTTGTCCGGAGCATATCTCCAAAACTATACTAGCTAGGGTTATGAAATTTCATGGGTGGATACATCTCATCGAGGGGGAGTGCAGTGCACAAGAATCATAACTCTTGCTCGCTTAATTTTTGAGTTATTGCCCTTTGTTGTTTTCCATACTTGAATTTTGTCCGGAGCATATCTCCAAAACTATACTAGCTAGGGTTATGAAATTTCATGGGTGGATAGATCTCATTGACGGGGAGTGCAGTGCATGAGAATCATAACTCTTGCTCGCTTAATTTTTGAGTTATTGCCCTTTGTTGTTTTTCATACTTGAATTTTGTCCGGAGCATATCTCCAAAACTATACTAGCTAGGGTTATGAAATTTCATGGGTGGATAGATCTCATTGACGGGGAGTGCAGTGCACAGGAATCATAACTCTTGCTTGCTTAATTTTTGAGTTATTGCCCTTTGTCGTTTTTCATACTTGAATTTTGTCCGGAGCATATCTTCAAAACTATAGTAGCTAGGGTTATGAAATTTCATGGGTGGATAGATCTCACCGAGGGGGAGTGCAGTGCACAGGAATCATAACTCTTGCTTGCTTAATTTTTGAGTTATTGCCCTTTGTCGTTTTTCATACTTGAATTTTGTCCGGAGCATATCTCCAAAGCTATACTAGCTAGGGTTATGAAATTTTATGGGTGGATAGATCTCATTGACGGGGAGTGCAGTGCACAGGAATCATAACTCTTGCTCGCTTATTTTTGAGTTATTGCCCATTGTTGTTTTCCATACTTGAATTATGTCCGGAGCATATCTCCAAAACTATACTAGCTAGGGTTATGAAATTTCATGGCTGGATAGATCTTACCGAGGGTGTGTGCAGTGCATAAGAATCATAACTCTTGCTTGCTTAATTTTTTAGTTATTGCCCTTTGTCTTTTTTCATACTTGATTTTTGTATGGAGCATATCTCCAAAACTATAGTAGCTAGGGTTATGAAATTTCATGGGTGGATAGATCTCATCCATGGGGAGTGCAGTGCACAGGAATCACAACTCTTGCTTGCTTTATTTTTGAGTTATTGCCCTTTGTTGTTTTTCATACTTGAATTTTGTCCGGTGCATGCCCCACCTTTACAACTTGGGGTAAGACGGGCGTATCTTGCGACAATTTGCCGCTCTTGTTACTAATATCTTGTTCAGTTTTTGTCGAAATTTCATGGTTATATCTTGTTTTACAAGTTTCAACATGTGCCCTTTGTTTTTTTCAATCTATTAATTATTAATGCGCAAATATGTCTTTCCTGGTTTCTCAAATTGAGGTTGCATCACGGAAAACGGCGCCTTCATGGAAAAAATTGTTTTTCACTTGTATCTCCTTTATCGGTGCTCAAAACTTTGTGAAATTTCAAATCTGAACTTGTTGGAATGTTGCCCAGGTACCTCTCTTCCTGTTTCTCAATTTCAGACTGCGTCTCGGAAAAAGGGGGCTTCATGTAAAAAATTGTTTTATGTAATATTTACTACATGACTGCTCAAAAATTTTATGAAATTTTGAATTTTGAAGTATTATTCAAAAATGCCACAAACCACACACCCGTTGTATTTATTTCAATGATGCAATATTGTCTGATGGGAAAAGGGAGCTTAAAGGGGGCTTATTGGGCTTATTGTCCTCTACAAGTTTCTGTTGGCTATCTCTAAGATAGTAATTGCCTTTTAACTTCAAATTTTGGGGGGCATGAACTGGTTCTTTTAGGATAAAAAAAGTGAATTTATATCAATTTCATATATTTTATGACAAGCACTTGTTCGGGGAGCATAACCCGTCTCTGACGGCTCTTGTCTTTTCAAGCCACTGGCTGTTTTCCCACATAACCATGGTCAGCAGTGAATCCTGTCACTATCATCAATCCTCGGAAAGAAATTGGCTGAGCCCGGGATCAAAGTCACGACCCCCTATGCTCAAGTCCTGTATGCTACTAACTGAGCTACCGGGGGTCGGCCTTAGCTACTGGCAGTCAGAGAAAATTTCCTAGAGTTGTCAAAAGACAGGCCTTGCTGATAAAGAGTTAACTCATTACAAAAGGACAAAATTTTAGGTTTATCCAAATCGAAAGCATTTGCAGATGACAAAATAAAAGTGACTAAAGAACTGAAACTTGTTTTAGCAATGGAAGAAAACATTGTGAGAAAAGCAGAAAATGCTGGTTACCAGCATTTTCTCCTTTTCCCACAATGTTTTGAAAAGGCTTCTTTCTCAGGGTCGTCTAAAGTAGGGATTGTGTGGTAACGGGTTAATGGTGAATATTTTTCTATTTCTGGTAGATGTATCCTCACTTATGAAGTTGTGTTCCCCCAGACTGGAGCAGATGGCACTTATAGAACAATTACACCTCATAATAGGAGGAAACATGCAACATCCTTTGTGTTTGCCCCCAACCTAGAAGGTTAGATAAATTATATTCCTTGTTATTTCATAATTTCAAATAGGATATCGAGATATAGCAGTGAAGATGTTTTTCGATATTCCATGGGTACAA
Source organism: Tridacna crocea (assembly GCA_943736015.1). NCBI lineage: Eukaryota > Metazoa > Mollusca > Bivalvia > Cardiida > Cardiidae > Tridacna > Tridacna crocea. Next base: position 2,803,464 of record OX031066.1, on the reverse strand, counting down.
CCAGTGAAAATACCGATTTTTATATGCTAGTTACCTAGGTAAAATGCGCGTGACTCACAACCAGATGAAAACATGACATCATTTCTCGTGAATGACGTAATATTGTAATGCATTACTATGCAAGAGGGGACATCATGTGGAATAATTGAAAAAAAAAACTGGCTGTTAATAAAGCTCCTCCCAGAAAGGAGTAAAAGCATGAAATGAATAGAATATTTATTTTATTTGGGTGAAAGATCAAAATTTAATTCATCTTGTGAACACCTTTGGTAATATTTTCACGAGTGGCACAGCCACTCGTGAAAATATTATCGATGGTGTTCATGAGATGAACTGAATTTCGATCTTTCACCGAAAAAAAAACAAATATCCTGTATTTTACATGAGTAATACTTTGTGAAAAGGGGGGTCATGGCATCTGCAAAAAGGATCAACCCTCCACTGACTGCAAGGCGGACATGGGTCAAAATCTTCTGCTACTGCTGAATTTTCTGCAATATACAGGACAAGTCTTCCTCATGATTCAGTCAGTAGTTGGACAGAACTGAACTGATTATCCCACACAACTGAAAGTGAATTTAGGCCCCGGGAAAGCCACTACAGTAGAATATTCAAAAGTTATCACATTACCCAATGGAGACCTACCAATAACCAAAATATACTAGTACCTTATAAACATGTACATGTATTCCGATACAATTAAAAATTCGACTTTGGTAACCAGCATTTTCTCCTTTTCCTACAGTGTTTTCAATCGTCACGAAGACAGATTTTCATTATTTAACTCTTTACCACACAATCCCAACTTTTAACGACCCTGAGAAAGAAGCTTTTTGAAAACATGTGGGGAAAGGAGAAAATGCTGGTAGTTGTCTGCAAATGCTTTCAATTTGGACAGGTCTAAGATTTTGTCATTTGGTAAAGAGATAACTCTTTACCAAACAAAAAAATTTTAGACTGATCCAAATGGAAAGCATTTGCAGACAAAAAAAAAAAATGACACTAAAGTATTTAATTTTGTTTTTGGAAAGGAAGAAATCATTGTCTTCTTTTCCCACTATGTTTTCTAAAGTCTTCTTTCTCAGGGTCGTCAAAAGTTGGGATTGTTTGGTAGAGGGTTAAGTCAATTTCATTTAGTTATCTACTAGTACGTTCAATTTAGCTTTTAGGACAACTCTTAAAAATTTGCTGTGCTGTTATTGTTATTGAAGGAATTAAGTTTATAAAATTTATCTTTCAGGAGGCTCTGCGGATGACTTTGTCAGGGGTTTCTATAAGGTTCGAGCAATTGACTACTTTGTGAATTATGGAGAATATTCTTTACCGGAACAATACCCTTCCGACAGAAAAACCAAGAAGTCCAACGCATGCCATCTATAAATTAAGAAAATTTGTGCTACTTTTACTCTTAGTATTAATTGTTAACTTTTTACCACACAAGTAATTTTTAGATTTGTCCAAAGTGATCGAATAGTGTTTAACGCCATTTTCAACATTCTTTTAGTTATATCGCGGCGGCCAGTGCACCTATCCTTGCGTTCCTGGAGTTTCTTTTACCAGTACTTTGCACAATTTTATTTCCCAGACACTGGCTTGAAAGCATTTTGCATGATTGTGACAATTTAAATATGGCTTAAATGAAAGAACTTGTCTGTGACAGAATACAAAATATTGTGGGAAAAGGAGAAAATGCTGGTTACCAGCATTTTCTTATTTTTCTCCAATGTTAACAAAAGGATTTTTTTTTAATCGGGTTCATTTACCCTTTACCCCAAAAATGACAACTTTTGACGACCCTGAGGTAGAAGCCTTTAGAAAACAGTGTGGGAAAAGGAGAAAATGCTGGTAACCAGCATTTTCTCCTTTTCCCACTATGTTTTCTACTCTTCACTGAACAAATTTCAAATTTTCAGTCACTTTTATTTTGTCATCTGAAAATGCTTTGGATTTGGACAAGCCTAGAATACTGTCATTTAGCAATGAGTTAAATGCTAGATTTTGTCCATGATAGGGTAGAAAACATTGTTGGAAAAGGAGAAAAAGCTGGTTACAAGCATTATTTCCTTTTACCTCAACATTTTCAAAACGATTTTTAATCCGGTTTATTAAAACTTTGGATTGTGTGATAAAGAGTTAACCCTTTCCCAAATAACAAAGTTTGGACTCTTCCAAACCAAAGGATTTCGAGAAAATGGCAGAAAGTTCTCAAAAAGGGTAGAAAACGCTGTGGGAAAAGGAGAAATTGCTCGTTACAAGAAATTTCTCCCTTTACCACAGTGTTTTCAAAAGACTTTTACTGCAGACACGTAAAAACCAGGGCTTGTTTGGGAAAGGGTTGAATATTTCAAAGTTCTGCTATAGTCAGTATAATTCAAGATGAGGCTGGATTGAACATAAAATCTAATTTTTTGTTTCTATACTTGAGTACATGTAGATTATCTGTGATATTAATGCCAAACCTAGACTGAAACTGTAAAGTCAATTTTTAACCCTTTACCAGACGACAAAATTTTAGCCTTGTCTAAATTGAAAGCATTTGCAGACAACAATTTCATTGTGGCTCTAATGGTGCAAATTTTCTTTGATAGGGTAGAAAACATTGTGGTAAAGGAGAAAATGCTGGTTACCAGCATTTTCTTCTTTCCCCATAATGTTTTCAAAAGGCTTCTTTTCCAGGAGCGCCAAAGGTCAGCATTGTGTGGTAAAGGGTTCAGGCCTAAAAATTGCAGGCTTCTGGTATAAGTTATTGATCATATATTTCATTTGTATGGAATTAAATCGGAGGGAGGCGAAGCCGACCGACTATTTAGTTTCATACAAATGAAATATATGATCAATAACTAACTTACAGTTTGCCCTACTTTCTAATTGACTGACAGCTAAGGATTGGTGGAAAGAGCCACACAAGAACGTCAGAAAGCTCGGTTCGACACGCCCCTTTTGATTGACAGTTGTACCAACGTGCGTTTTTAGTCGTACGGCGTTAAAACTATCAGTCAGGTTGTCCTTGAACTAGTTTCAGGACAATTGTCTGCAGTCAGACTCATTCGGCATATCACGGATGATGGTAGCCATCATATCCCTCGTCTGTATCTAGTGGATTGATATGCAGCAGATCGGTACACTTGGAAATACACCGGTATACCGTTCTGAAAATTGTCAGGCTCCTCTACCAAAAGAAAACTTGGGTTTTAATTTTCTATCGAAATCTTTCCAACCATATTTCAGGCGACAAACAATTCGTAGATCTACATTAATTTTTTATCAATTTCGATTGAAGTTTTAACTGACAGATACACAGATGTGAATAACTTCATCGAGGTCGTTATGTCGTTGCTCGCCCGCCCAGTGGCTCAGTGGTGAGACCGTGAGCGTGTCAGACTCATGACCTGGTGGTTGTGAGTTTGATACCCAGTTGAGGCGAACTTTCTTTCCGGCGTATTTTTGCCTCTCACCTCTGCTGAAGCATGTGAGAAAAGTAGTCGGTGGCTTTGGAAAGAAAGTAGTGTAAGTACCGGTGTGGGAAAGCCAGGAAACACATGTGCGTCACCGACCGCCATGATATGACCCTAGCTGTTAAAGTGGTGTTAAACCCCAACACAACCAACCAACCAACAATGTCGTTGCGAAACGAATCACTTTGGCCCGCCATTGTATAAGATCATGTGACTCGCAAACAACCGTTTTACAGACGAGATTAGATGTAGTTACGGAATCGGCCGAATTTCATGCTCTTTGAAGCGATAGATTCAGCAATGGATGCATGCTTTGAGCCGGTTGAAGACGAGGAATTTTATAAAGAATTTATTTTCTCCGACAAAGGCGACGTGTCGCTAACACAAGTGTGTCCAATAAACACCCATGTCCCTCTAAAGTGGCTCATTGTCCAGGATCTGCTTCATACCAGATAAGCCCTCTTTTTTACTGCCCTGAGGCAGAAGGTGCGTGAAAACATTGCGGGTAGAGGAGAAATTGCTTGTAAGGAGCATTTTCTCCTTTCCTGCTGTGTTTCTTTTTTTTCTTTCCACAGACAAATCCTTTAATTTGAGCAAGTACCAAGTTGTTGTCTGCAAACGCTTTCAAATTGGACCCAAGCTAAATTTCCCAGCCTCGTAGTTAAAACCAAAGGTTATTTGGTAAAGGGTTAAATACCAGGTGACCAAGTACGAGTTATTTAGTCCCGATATTCACGTGGAAATTACATCACTTTTTTGGCGATGATGCAATTACTTGGAATAATCCCCGCCCCTTTTACTCTAGTGTATGCATCAGATTGGTATTTACTCTACAAGGACCAGCTAAAATACTGTGGGCGGAGCTTCTCGTTAACCGGGATACAACTGTATATAGGTCAACCATTTAATGATTAAGTGGTCACATATTGCAACATATTGAGTCTGTATGGAATTAAATCCAGCAGTTTTGAACGAAATCCGGCGTTTTCATTGGTTTAGAAAGTAGGGCAAACTGTAAATGCAGAATAGTTGTAACTGTGTTAAGTCTATTTTTAGAGCCTGAAAATTAGGGGAATTAATGAAAAACTACACCAGTGTTTTATCTATTTTTGTAATTTTTACATGATTATTATTCTGTCTTCTATGAGATACGAGGTAGCTATTGTGATAATTTAAGAGAACTATCATGATAAAGTAAAGTTCCTGGAAATATTATCTAGGTAATGAAAATTTCAAGATAGAAATATTGCGAAAATTCCAAAAACTGTTATCCTGATGAATTTTCTATTTATAGATAGCGAGAAGCAGAGAGAAATATTGCAATAATTTTATCCAAATGTCAGCTTCGTGCATGATTCAGAAATTTTGCCTTAGAATATTAAATTTGTGAGATTTTTTTGCAGGAAACTTTTCACTGTCTCAATAAAAAGTTCTAGGAAAATTTAATAAACCACGATAGATTTCTAAAACTATCCTTATAGCTATCTTGTATCTTGTGGCAGACATACGCCACCATAAAGATAAGCTTGGCTGTTTTCAGACTAGCAGTTTTTATCTTAGCCCTGGAGTCTTTGTCTGTGTTGTCATCATCTGTGACGTTTTAGTGCAAAAATTCGTGTATAGCTATGTCCCGATTTAAATGCAATACCTGACAACTGCATCAGAGAGAATTCTCTTTGGCTCTGTGGTTATGGTATTGGTCTTTCAATCCTTTAAAAACGAGGATATTTGTCCCTTCAAGAGTTCGAATCTGGCCAGATGCGTTTTGTATTTGAGCTATGCATTCATTTGTTTCTTTGTTACAGGTTTTGTTTATAATACATGTAGTTATTTCTGATTACTTTTAAACTTGGACAAGATGTTAACTATCAAAAAGGGATTGTATACAATAAGTGCAGGTAAGTATCAAAGTATTTTTAGCTCCACTGGCCCAAGGCCAGCGGGCTTATGTCATGGCCCGGTGTCTGTCGTGTGTTCGTTAGTGCATGTGTGCGTCCGTCTGTGCGTGTTAAGTTTTATTTCAAACATCTTCTCTGAAACTACCTATCCAATTTTGATGAAACTTCATAGAAATGATCCTGCCATGGTCCTCTTCAAAATTCCTTGAAAGAATTTTATTCCTAAAAAAACTCTGGTTGCCATGGCAACAAAACTGAAAAATTATGAAATTTTTTAAAAATCTTCTTCTCTGAAACCATAAGGCCTAGGGCTACTAAATTTGGCATGTAGCTTTATCTGGTGGACCTGTACAAAGTTCCTTCAAATAATAGCCCTGGGGTCAAAATTGGCCCCGTCCGGGGGATCACAAGTTTTATATGGGCTTATATAGGGAAAACGTTAAAATCCTTCTGGCACCTAGCCATAGGTCCTAGGGCTACCAAATTTGGCATGCATCTTTATAAACTGGTTGTCTACCAAGAGTGCCCAAATTGTAGCCCTGGGGTCACAAGTTTTATATGGGCTTATATAGGGAAAACTTTAACAATCTTCTTGTACCAAGCCATAAGGCCTAGGGCTACTCAATTTGGCATCTAGCTTTATCAAGTGTATGTCTACCAAAGGTGCCCAAATTATAGTTCTGGGATTAAATTTGGCCCCCGTCCTGGTGGTCACAAGTTTTACATGGGCTCATATTGGGAAATTCTTAAAAATCTACTTGTACCTAGCCACAAGGCCTTGGACTACCAAATTTTGCATTTAGCTTATCTAGTTGGCCTCTTTCAGGAGGGCCCAAATTTTAGCCTTAGGGTCAAGTTTGTCCCCACACCAGGGGTCACAAGTTTTACATGGGCTTTTGTGGTGAAAACTATATAAGTCATCTTGTTACTAACCATAAAAAAGACTTTGCTACAAAAATTTACCGCTGTCTCTTGGGCCTTTTATTGAGAAAACTTTGAAGATCTTGTTTATAACCACATATTTTAGACCTGTATTATTTGGTATGGGGCTTTATCTTGTGGACCTCCACCAGGATCAAAGTAATTTTAGCTTTACGGTCAAAATTGGCTTTGCCCGGTAGTGTTTTTACTTATCAGCCAGAGGAGCGATACAGGGCCATCATGGCCCTCTTGTTAACACAGTTATGTCCCTTTTTCGACTTTTCATTGAAAATCAAGCACTTTTAGCCAAGTATTGGCATATGGTGTACTTGTTCATATACCTCCATGTGTGCAATGGACAGATATTCATGTAAATAAAAACATGTGTACGACAATCATTTTCTTAATATTTAACTCTATACCAAACCCCAAATTTTTGTCCAAAATGAAAGCTTTTGCAAACGATAAATTAAATGTGACTCAAATGATGAAATTTGTCTGTGATAGGGTAAAAAACATTATGGGAAAAGGTTTTCAAAAGCTTTCTACACCAATGTCTTTTAGTGACAACTTTTAATGACCTTGAGGAAGAGGCCTTTAGAGAACTTTGTATGAAAAATAGAAAATGCAGGTTATGGCATTTTTTTCCTTTTACCCACAATGCTTTTAAAGCCTTCTCCTTTAGGGTCATTAAATTTCAGGATTGTGTGGTAATGGGTTAATACTGTTTTCAACATTAGTTCACCCTTTCCCAAACAAGCCCTGGTTTTTATGTGACTGCAGTAAAAGTCTTTTGAAAACACTGTGGGAAAAGGAGAAATTGCTCATAACGAGCAATTTCTCCTTTTCCCACAGTGTTTTCTACCCTTGTTGAGAACTTTCTGCCATTTTCTCAAAACCTTAAAATTGTCGTCTGCAAACTCTTTCAGTGTGGATAAGTCCAAAATATGTCAGTTGTAACTCTTGACCAGACGACAAAGTTTTAGACTTTCAAATTGAATTAGGTTACCAGCATTTTCTCCTTTTTCCACAATGTTTTCAAAAGACTTATTTCACAGAGTCATGAAAACCAGGGATTGTTTGGTAATGAGATCAGGACCTTTGAAAGGCGGGCAGTGCTCAAGTAGCTCAGTTGGTAGCCAGTACAGGACTCAAAATCTGGGATCGCTGATTCGATCCCCAGCTCAGCTGTTTTCTTTCCAAGTGTGCTGTTGAAACATTTTGAGTTCTGGTCATGTGACGAAAGTATCACGTAATCACGGACTACTTTCTGAGCCCACTACAGAGGTGAATGTGAATGATTCGGAGTGCAAGAGAGTGTCCCCATCCTCGGATACACTGGGGTCTCCCTATTTGCTACGCTACATCGACCCCTGGGACAATTGACTAATAAAACTTTGAATCAGCCGCAGAAAATCGATACGAAACGTCATAGCGTACAGTCCACTCGCCCATCACAAAATGATGATGGAACCAATGAAAAGCCAGCATTCGGCCAGCGGTAAAGCGAGGGAAATTCAATTAATTGTCCCAGGGGTCGATGTAGCGTAGCAAATAGGGAGACCCCGGGGTATCCGAGGATGGAGTGTCCCGTACCCAGTGTAAGCATCGTCGATATTACAGTAATTATTGAATTTCTGTGGTGGCACGAATACTACCTGACCTTCCTTATTGACATCGACCTTGACTTCTTTGTTAAACTCGTTGTAACCGTCGGCGCTACAAGAATGTAAAAGTAAAGTTTCGAAGCCAATTAAGATCAAAATAAGACTGCACAATTAATAGAACTAAAATGTGTGTTTTGTTTATTTTGGTGCTCTATCGTCAGGAAACGACAGAATTCATGCAGAACTGGCACAAATACTACCTGACCTTCCTTATTGACAATAAGGGCACTTGCAGACCACGAATGTGTTCAAATCATCCGCTCGAATTATTTTTCAACAATTTCATCACAATTTCGTCACGTTATTAGTAGCTTTTTTCTAAACTTTTTTTTCCACTCAGAGTTGTTAAAAGGAACTCGAAATCAAATGTCTTTCAGCAGGTTGTTGTTGTTGTTGTTATTTTTCAGAAAATTTGTAGAAAGCCAGGTAATTTTCATTCGCGTGCACCCATGACCTCGAACTCAAAACGTGGATGGAACATTTTAACTCTTTACCACACAATCCCTACTTTTTACGACCCTGAGGAGGAAAGCTTTTGAAAACATTGTGGGAAAAGGAGAAAATGCTGGTAACCAGCATTTTCTCCTTTTCCCACAATGTTTTCTACCCAGCTGGAAACAAATTTCAACTTTTGAGTTACGTATATTTTGTCATCTGCAAATGCTTTCAATTTGAACCAGTCTAAAATTTTGTCCTTTGGTAAAGGGTTAAGAGTAAAAGAAATTTCAATCTGTTTTGTATTGTTACAATAAAAATTTCACACTGTATTAGGAAATGTATAGCTATTATTGTACGTCAAAGGATAGATAGTTTTTAGGAGTATAGTGCTCATCACAATTTTTCTCCCAAACAAGGGTAAACAGGTCGAGTCTTTATGATTTTCCCTAAAAAATGTCACTGTTATTCGCCTTTTTTAAAAACAGTTTGTTTGTTTTTTTGTCAAATCTGGATTAATGCCCCATCTAAACGGCAGATTTCATTATGAATCCCTAACTGAAACCTGAATACGTTTGACCAATACTGATCCAAATTGAAAGCATTTGCAGACGACAAAATAAAGGTGACTACAAAATAGAAATCTGTTCTGGGAAGGGTAGAAAACACCCTTTACCCATAAGGCATTTCTTTTGTATCTCTAATTGACCCTAAATAACAGCAAGGATGAAGCCGTTTCTTATGTGTATATGACACCTTTTGATAGCATAGAAAACATTGGGATGTGAATCTGCGATTTTCAAAGCCAAAGCTGGCGACTCCACCAAGCTAGATAGCAAACAAAAATTTACTGTATCAAAAATATATAAATCCCTTCGTATGTGAGAAATTCTATACCATTACTAATGGAACAGGAATTTCACACTAAAAGAAAAGGAAAATTCTTTATGATGTCTACATGTACTTCTATATATACTTAAATTTCATATTACAGTTATTACAATATTTGTATTATATTTATATTTCAGTTATTTTTGCATACAACTGAAAATACTCATATGCAAGCCTTGATAAGGTTTTCTTAAAAATCTTGCAAAAGGAAATATTATTAAACGCCCCTTCAAATGATGCAAACTGCTTCTTAAGTCGAAATTGTTTTGCAAAAAGTATGATAGACCATTATCTACTTTAGTTTAACCCTTTACCACAAAGCAGAATTTTTGACCTATCCAAATCGAAAGCAATTATAGTCAAAGTCCTTGTTACTTCTCACTTAACAAAACCATTACTTGCACCACTTTATCTTATTTCTTAACCAGAATAAATTCTAGACTGGCCCATGTTGAAAACAATTGCAGACGATAAATCCACAGGGGCTATGTGTTTTTTTTTTCCCAGTATAAGGCCGTTTTAACAGCTTGGATCATATCATGTTGGTCAAAACACCTATACATGTGTTTCCTGGCTTCCTTACACCAGTACTGACACAATTTTTCCTCTATGCCACCGACTACATTTCTCACACGGTGATGTGAGAGGCTAAACATTACCGGAAACAAAGTTTGGCTAAACCGGGTATCGATGCCTCCCGGTCACGAGTAAGATATTCTAATCACTGCGCTACCCGGCAGGGCTTGTTTGTAATGATTGTTGGTGAAAGGTAAGACAACATTGTTGCAAAAGGAAAGAAGGCTGGATACCAGCATTTCTCCTCTTAACCCTTTACCAAACAACAAAATCTTAGACTGGTTTCAGCTGAAAGTACTTGCAGATGATAAAATAAAAGATAACTCAAAACTTGAAATTTGTTCCCAGCGGGTAGAAAACATTGTGGGAAAAGGAGAAAATGCTGGTTATCAGCATTTTTTACTTTTCCCACAATGTTTTCAAAAGGCTTCTATCTCGGGGTCGTAAAAACCAGGGATTGTTTTTAGTAAAGGGTTAAAATAATGTTTTAATGACCTTTTTTTTTCATGATGGATTTTTATTTATAGATCTAATATACGTGTAAAAAAAAAAACATCTTGGCAAAAGAAACATTCTCGCCACGAGCCATAGATCTCCCGTAACTTTACCAAATGACAAATTTTCAACTGCTCCAAACTGACAGCATTTGCAGACGACGAAATGAATGTGGCAAAAATAATCGGTTTGTTCAACCCTTTACTCCATAGACACTAATTTCTACGCATTACTTGTAGGAGTCTTTGGAAAACATTGTGGCAAAAGGTGAAATTGCTCATGACGAGCAATTTCACCTTTTGTCACAATGCTTTCTATGCTATCAAAAGGTGTCATATGCACATGAGAAACGGTTTCATCCTTGCCGTTATTTGGCGTCAATTAGAGATGCCATAGGATTGCTTTATGGCGTAAAGGATTACAACTCGGGATTGGTGATATGTGATCAAGAATTACCCAAGTTGTTTTCCTTAGAGCGCTGAGCATGCTGACACCCCTTGGGTGGACCATACCATGTTTTCCCGCGTTTGTATTCCCATGTAAAACCCTTGGGGAGGAGCTAAAAAATTCTCGTCGACATTCGGTAAAACTCGGTAAACACATTAGACAGTCCTATGGAATCGGCCGATTAGAGACGAATGAATCTGTAAGTCTCTTCGGAGCTGTGACGTCAGCGAAGGGGTATAAATACCGGTTGGGCGCCATTTCTCACCGGTTCACGCCTCCCTTACTCTGAGTAAGTACTGATGAAATATGTTATGAACTTGTAACCAAACGGTATTCGATTTTTTCAGTCGGTTATAGCATTACATGCGACATGCCTAGTTCGATTCCGTAGATAACCATTAGCGGTCGATCTTAATTTACCCTTTGGCCTTCGAAGCGCGACTCACAAACCTTTTGCGAACAATGTAGATTAAGATCAGACTGCTTAGAACGTGCAGTCTGATCTTGGATCTGCACTGTCCGATAAATAGATTTTATTCCTCAAAACGCACTTTTGAAATAGCAACACATAGGTTCTTACTATCGAATCATTGCATGGTTTTAAACTTGGTCACAGTAACATTTTCAAGGACTTCAGAATTTCCCAGGAAAAGGAATATCCCCAAGTCTAACTTTTTTTAATCTAAAACTTTGTGGAGTAGGCAGGGACGTCCAGCCACTCAGTATATCTTAAGCACATTAAAAATGACACATTGATGCTGGTATCAACATACTTTTAACAGAAAAAAAAAAGGTACCTGTTACTGCCTCTAGATATTTTTACTTTGCAGTTATTTGTAGCCTATGTCATCTGAAGCATCCCCACCTTACAGAACTGCTGCTACACACTCTGGCTCATCCATGTGGACACCTTGATCATGAATATGGCAGTATTTCAAGTCAAAATAGGTGAGAGCATAAATCATTATGGTGGTATTTGGACTTGTCCAAATTCAAAGCATTTGCAGACATCAAAACAAGTGTGGCTCATAAATTGAAACTTGGCTTTAGAAAAGTAGAAACAATATGAGAAAAGGAGAATATGATGGTAACCAGCATTTTCTCCTTTGCCCACAATGTTTTCAGAAGGCCTCTTCTGGGTAGCAAAAACCAGGGATCGTTTGGTAAAGGTTTAGCTCTTTACCACACAATCTCAACTTTTAATGACACTGGGAAAGAGGCCTTTTGAAAATATTGTGGGAAAAGGAGAAAATGCTGGTAACCAGCATTTTCTCCTTTTCCCACAATGTTTTCTACCCAGTAAAAAAAAGAATTGGCATTTTAGCAACATTTAATTTGTCGTCTGCTAATGCTTTGTCGTTTGGTAAAGGTTTAAGCTTCTCCAAAAATTTAACACAAAAGGCACTTTTTTTGACAATAGTTACTCTTGTGGTCAATGTAGATCAAGATCAGACTGCACAAAATGTGCAATCAGATCTTTGATGCACCTTGTCTACTATGCTTTGATATTCCAGACAAAAGCAACATTGCAACTGTAATTATGTAGTTCTTACTTCAAGATGGAAAATATGTGCTTGGGTTATTCAGTCTTCTAAGGGTTCAAAAACAAAATGGACTTGTAGTGCTCTACTGATTGATTGCAAGTTTTTGAAAGCCATTTCAACATAATTTCAGTTAAATAATATCTAATATTAATATATATAATAATATTAACCCTTTACTCCATAGATACTCATTTCTATGCATGGCTTGTAGGAGCCTTTGGAAATCATTGTGGCAAAAGGTGAAATTGGTCGTGACAGTCAATTTCATCTTTTGTCACAATGTTTTCTATGCTATCAAAAGGTCTCATATACACATAAGAAATAACTTCATCCTTGCGGTTATTAAGGGTCAATTAGAGATACCATGGAAATACCTTATGAGGTAAAGGGTTAATAATAGAATTATGATGTATGTATGATGTAAAGGGGGGTAATAACCAGAAACCAATGGAGGGGGCATCATAGGAATCTCGAAATTGGGGTCAATCAGCCAAGGTAAGATCCATGTAGTGATCGTAACATTGGCTCACGAAGATGTACTGGACTAAGTGACCTCAATATTACATTAGTGTTTTGAGATTTCAGTAAAAGTAGCAGGTTGTGCTTAACCCTTTTCCAAACAATCCCTGGTCTTTATGATCCAGAGAAAGAAGCCTTCTGAAAACATTGTGAATAACCAGCATTTTCTCCTTTTCCCACCATGTTTTCTACTCTTCTAAAGTCAAATTTCAAATGTTAGAGTCACATCTTCAGTGTGGCTCAAATGGTGAAATGTTTCTTGGACAGCATAGAAAACATTTTGGGAAAAGGAGAAAATGCCGATTACCAGCATTTTCTCCTTTTACCACAATGTTTCCAAAAGCCTTCTTTTCCAGGAGCTTCAAAAGTCAGCATTGTGTGCTAAAGGGTTAAAACTCCTAGTTGTTTGTTAAAAAGTTAAAAAGGTAGCAAACTTTGTGGGAAAAGATGAAATTACTGGTAACTGGCATATTCTCCTTTTCCCCCACTGTTTGCAAAAGTTCTTTCCTTGGGGAAGGGATATGTCAAATTGAGTAATTGTTTAGTAAAGGTAGCAAACTTTGTGGGAAAAGATAAAATTACCAGTAACTGGCATATTCTCCTTTTCCCTCACTGTTTGCAAAAGTTCTCTTCTTGGGGAAGGGATATGTCAAATTGAGTAATTGTTTAGTAAAGGGTTAACCCATTACCACACAATCCCTACTTTTAACGGCCTTGAGGAAGGAGCCTTCAGAAAACTTTGTGGGAAAAGGAGAAAATGCTGGTAACCAGCATTTTCTCCTTTTCCCGCAATGTTTTCTACCCTACACTAAACAAATTTCAAATTTTCAGTCATTTATATTTTGTCATCTGCAAATGCTTTCGATTTGGACAAGCCTAAAATATTGTCGTTTGGTTATGAGTTAAGTCTTTACCAAACGACAAAAAACATTTGCAGACTACAAAATAAATGTAAATCAAAAATTGAAATTTGAATTGGAAAGGGAAGAAAACATTGTGTGAAAGGGAGAAAATGCTGGCTAGCAGCATTTTCTCCTTTTCCCACAATGTTTCCAAAGGGCTTCTTCCTCAGGGTCATTAAAAGCAGGGGTTGTTTGGTAAAGGATTAACCCATTACCACACAATCCCTACTTTTGACACCCCTGAGAAAGAAGCCTATAGAAAACATTGTGGGAAAAGGAGAAAATGCTGGTAACCACCATTTTCTCCTTTTCCCACAAAGTTTTCTACCCTTCACAAAAAAATTAAAATTTTTCAGTCACATTTATTCTGTCGTCTGCAAATGCTTTCAATTTGAATAAGTTTATGATATTGTCGTTTGGTAATGAGTTAATCAAGAACAGTTCTTATTATTTCACTTGCTGTTTCAGGTGTCTGTATTGATGACCAGGGTGTTGTGCTGCAGGATACAGGCCTTGGTGGGGATGCTGTACAAACTTTTGGTTAAGTAAAACACAAGTCAAATAATTTTATTCAGTTAACCCTTTACCCCATAAGGCATTTCTATGATATCTCTAATTGACCCTAAATAACAGCAAGGATGAAGCTGTTTCTTATGTGTATATGACACCTTTTGATAGTATAGAAAACATTGTGACAAAAGGTGAAATTGCTCGTCACGAGCAATTTCACCTTTTGTCACAATGTTTTCAAAAGGCTCCTACAAGCAATGCGTAGAAATGAGTATCTATGGAGTAAAGGGTTAACAAGTGTCTCAAGACTTAATGCAGTTAAGTATTTTTACTCTTAAATTTCCATGCTTGAAAAAGTCCTTAACTGGTTACCATGTGGGAAAAATTTACAATTGTCCAAATTCAAAGGATCTGCAGACGATGATTACAATTCCACTTAAATGATGGAATTTGTCTTTGAAAGGGTTAAAAACATCATGGGAAAAGGTAAAAACTCTGGTTACGAGCATCTTTTCATCTAATAATTTCAAAATGCTTCTAACTTGGTCATTAAATCTCAAGATTGTATGGTAAAGGACCTAAAAGAGAGAGATTTTTGTAACAAAATATAGACTTTCAAATTAACATTTTATTCTTCAGTTTCTAAATATTAAGTTCATGCACGCTAAATGACTACAGCTGTCGATGCGCCATAAAACACCAATTTGTAATTAATAATAATATGTATGGTGAAAGTTTATAACACCTATATTTTAGTAAAGAGAACTAAAGGTTTTTTTTTATTTAATAAAATCTTGGTTTACAGCCTGTAACAATAAAGTCTGTTTTTATATCAACATTGGTTTATTTTCTGGAATCATTCTTTAACTCTATACCACACAATCCCGACTTTTAACGACCCTGAGAAAGAAAGCATTTGAAAACATTGTGGATAAAGGAGAAAATGCTGGTAACCAGCATTTTCTCCTTTTCCCACATTGTTTTCTACCCTTTCCAAATCAAATTTCATTTTTTGAGTCAAGTTTATTTTGTTGTCTGCAAATGCTTTCAATTTGGAGTAGTCCAAAATTTTGTTGTCTGGTAAAGAGTTAACTCTTTACCACATAATCCCAACTTTTAACAACCCTTAAAGAGAAGCCTTTTGAAAACATTGTGGAAAAATGAGAAAATGCTGTTGTCCAGCATTTTCTCCTTTTTCCACAATGTTTTCTACCCTTTACAAAACAATTCTCAAATTTTCACTCACTTTTATTTTGTTGTCTGCAAATGCTTTCAATTTGGACCAGTCTAAAATTGTTGTTTGGTAAAGGGTTAAAGACTCTGAAAAGAACACTTTTGAATGTAATGTGTACTGCCTTCAGATTTTTTTTTTCAGTTGTTTGAAGTAGATAGCTCTTTTATGTCATCTGAAGCATCCCCACCTTGCAGAACTGTTGCTACACACTCTGGCTCATCCATATGGACACCTTGATGATGAATATGGCAAACTTCAAGTCAAAACAGGTGAGAGCAGATTATGGTGAAAACTAGTCATTTAAATTCTTCCAAAAATAAAATTTAAAAAATGGAAACATAATGCATGTACTGAAAACTCCAAATAGGATGAGGAAAAATAGTGCGCCAAGCTTGATGGCTCCTAGAAAATTCTAATTGAGCCTGTATCTGTCAAATCAAGTATTATCCAAATCTATCATTCAGTTTAGAAAATATCGGCTCTCAGAAAGCTTTTGTGTAAAACTTGATGTAAAATAGCATTGTCTACTACCTTGGCCATGAACATTGGCAGGAGTATTGATGAAAGAAACTTTGGACCTATATCATTATACAAAACATGAACCAAACCTATCATAAGATTTCCAAAATACAAGTTTTCAAAAAAAAAACCTTTTATATGGATTCTCATTCTTATGCCAACACAGGCACTTATGCTGACATACATGTAAATGCTGACTCTAGCGCCAATACAGTGATAGTGTTATAGCTGTTCCTGGGCCTTCTTTGAGGCAAGCTAGAAAGGAATGATAATGAAATGAATAATAATTAAGATTATTTTTTTCAAACAAAAGTAACTGGGGTTGGTATTGAAGTAAAAGTTCATTATCAGGTTGTTAATTTTAATTTCGTGTTACCATAAACTTTTAGATGGCTCGGGTATAAAGACAATTATCTGAACTTTCCACATTCCATTACTAAAGTGATTATTTATGATTGTTGCAGAGTTCAATTATATGTAAAACTCATTAGCTCAACAAAAATGTGAGACTTGTCTGAATTCAAAGCATATGCTGTTGAAAATTTAAGTAGGGCTCATCTTTGAAAATGTAGAAAACAGAGTACGAAATGGTGGAAATGCTGGTAAGCAGCATTGTTTCCTTTTTCCACAATGTTTTCAAGTCTTCCACCTCTGGGTTATTAAAACTTTAGACAGTGTTATGAAGGGTTGAATTAACCAATTGCCACACAATCCCTACTTTTGATGCCCCTGGAAAAGAAGCCTTTTGAAAACATTGTGGAAAAAGGAGAAAATGCTGCTAATCGGCACTTCTTCTTTTTTCCACAATGTTTTCTACCCTTCACAAATCTAGTTTCAAATTTTCAAATTTTCAGTCACTTTCATTTTGTTGTCTGCAAATGCTTTCGATTTGGGCAAGCCTAAAATATTGTCGTTTGGTAATGAATTAATCTAGACTAAAAGTTTGCTTCGTATTAGTCTTTACTGCATGACAGAATTTCAGACTTGTTGGAATTAAAGTATTTGCAGACAACAAATGACATGAAAAAAAAAAATGAACATTTGTCATTTAAAGCTAAAAAAAACTGTGCAAAAGGGTGGAATAAGCTGGTTATCAGCATTTTCCCACAATGTTTTGATGTAACCCTTTATAACACAACAAAATCTTAAACTTGCTGGAATTGAAAAAAAAATTATAGATGGCAAATGTAACTCAAAATGTGAAAACTGCTAAGCATAGCATATAGAAAACTGGTTACTAGGATTTCCTTCTGGTAACTGGTTACTAGGATTTTCAACTCTTTACCACACGAGAAAATTTTAGACTGGTCCAAATTGGAAGCATTTGCAGACGACAAAATAAATGCGACTGAAAAATGGAATTTTGTTTTGGGAAGGGTAGAAAACACTGTGGGAAAAGGAGAAAATGCTGGTTACCAGCATTTTCTCCTTTTCTCACAGTGTTTTCCAAAGGCTTCTTTCTCAGGGGCATCAAAAGTAGGGATTGTGTGGTAATGGGTTAACACAGTGATTTTCAAAAACCTTTTTTCTCTTTAACCCTTTATCCTATAAGGCATTTCTATGGTATCTCTAATCGACCCTAAATAACAGGAAAGATGAAGCTGTTTCTTATATGTATAGGACACCTTTTGATAGTGTAGAAAACATTGTGGCAAAAGGTGAAATTGCTCGTCACGAGCAATTTCATCTTTTGCCACAATGTTTTCCAAAGGCTCCTTCAAGCAATGGGTAGAAATGAGTATCTGTGGAGTAAAGGGTTAACAGAAATAATGTTGAAATGGCATTAAACACCATATGTATAATGAATCAATCAGTTGATCAAAAGCCCTTTTCTCTCGGGGTCATAAAAACTATGGATTGTGTGGTAAAGGGTTAATACCAACGAGGTGTGAAATTTCAGACTTGCATGTTTGGTAAAGAGTTAATACCAACTAGGTGTGAAATTTCGGACTTGCATGTTTGGTAAGGAGTTAATACCAACTAGGTGTGAAATTTCGGACTTGCATGTTTGGTAAAGGGTTAATCAAGTACAGTTCTGATTATTTCACTTGCTGTTTCAGGTGTCTGTATTGATGACCAGGGAGTCATGCTGCAGGATACAGGCCTTGGTGGGGATGCTGTACACATTTTTGGTTAAGTAAAACACAAGTTAAATAATTTTATGCAGATTACAAGTAAGTGGATTGTCTCATGAATCTTATGCAATGAAGAATTGTATCACCATAAAGTTCCTGTATTCTCTCCAAAATGTGCTTAACCCACTACCACACAACCTCATGTTTGACAAAATCAGGGGATATAGTTAGAAAACATTGTTAGCTCTACTGGCTGAAAGCCAACAGAGCTTATGTCATGGCTTGGTTTCCATCGTCCATCCTTTTGTTTGTTAATTAGTCTTGTTGTTATATATGCAATAAAGTCTGCATTTGTGGTGAGATATTCATGAAACTTATTTTCTATATATCATCAGTAGCTTGAACACTTCAATTGATTTTTAAAAAATCTGACGACCAGTAACCAGTAAGGGAAAAGTGATTTTTTCAAATTGAAAATTTACAGGGACACTCAAGGTTTTCACATGTGCATCTTTTAAATAATGAGAGGGCACCACAATATATAAACTGTAATGAACCTTTAACCCTTTATTCCATAGATACTCATTTCTACGCATTGCTTATAGGAGCCTTTGGAAAACATTGTGACAAAAGGTGAAATTGCTCTTGACGAGCAATTTCACCTTTTGTCACAATGTTTTCTATGCTATCAAAAGGTGTCATACACACAAAAGAAATGGCTTCATCCTTGCTGTTATTTTGGGTCAATTAGATATACCTTAGAAATGCCTTATGGGGTAAAGGGTTAACTGTAAAACATGTTTTATTAAACTGTAAAAATTTCGACCGTATACGGTCAAAACATTTTAGTGTTGATAGTTTGCAAAATTTATTTTTACATGTAGAACAAAATTACATTTTAGATTGCCTAAAAGAGATAGATTTTTATGATAAAATACAGACTTTCAAATTAACATTTTAATTGGATGTTTCTAAATATTATCTTCATGCGCGCTAAATGACCACAGATGTTCATGCGCCATAAAACACCAATTAATGATAATAATAATAATAATGAAAATTTACATTTCTACTGTATGCAAGAAAGTCTGCAATTTTAACACAATTGTTTGAAACTTGCACAGATTTTTTTTGGAAGGTGATGACATTCAGCTCTTAATAGATCAATGAACAGAATGTGCCTGTATCATTTGATAGGTGAAAATTACCTTCAGATTGAAAATCTGTGAAAGCAAATTATACAAACAAGGACTTTCAGAATTGAATATTATTGAGACAACTCTAGATTTGAAATGAGCCTCATTTCACAGAGTTGAGTTGACCTAGTTTATAAAGTCTACATGGTGGATGAATAAGGAAGAGAAAATTCCGAAAACACCTCCAACCACTCCAAAACTTTTTTTTTGCATAAACAACTTGTATAACACCTAAAACCACATGCAGAACATTAAAATACATGATTTTATGGAAAATGGTTAGGAAATAATGGTATGATTCATCAGATAAATGAATTTTTGATTTTTGATAAATTTGTCGACTGTTAAATTCTGTTTGCTAGCACTGTACATTCTAATTAGTAATTTCAGTACCTTAATTATCATTAAGGAAATGAATCCTATTAAAATGAAGAAAATCCAGCAATCAGTTTAGAAAAAGCAGTAATTTGCATAATTTCAGAAAATTGTCTGTTTCCTGTTTGCATCATTAATTAGCAATGAAAATTACTGCCAGTAGAGCGATTCTAGCCCTCAAAAGTAAACAGTTTGGAAAAGCAGATAAAGCTACATGTAGTATCCAAGTCCAAAACTCTGTTGTTTGAAAAGAGTTAACCCATTACCATACAATGTTTTCTACCCTTCACAGAAATTTCAAATTTTCAGTCACTTATATTTTGTTGTCTGCAAATGCTCACAATCTGGAGACCAGTCTAAAATAATTTCGTTTGATAATTGGTTAACCAGCATTGCTAGGTTTACCTTAATCCTGTACTGAAACACACAATTTTAGACTTTACAGTGTTGAAAACATTCGCAAACAACAAATTAATCTTTCACCAGACGATAAAATCATAGCCTTGTCCGTATTGAACAAAATTGTAAAAGACAATTTCAATGTGGCTCAAATGGTGCAATCATTCCTTGATTGGGTAAAAACATTTCAAGAAAAGAAAGAAATGCTGTTTACCTTTACCTGTCTCCCACAGTATTTTCAAAAGGCTTCTTTTCCAGGGTCATCAAAAGTCGGCATTGAGATGTACCTCATTGATCCCTAAATAAAACGGAATAATAAAATGACTGAACCCTCTCCCAAACAAAAAAACTTTAGACTGGTCTAAATTGAAAGCACTTGCAGACGACAAAATTAATATTACTTGAAAATCAAAATTTGTTTCCTGCAGGGAAAAAAACATTGTGGGAAAAGGAGAAAATGCTGGTTACCAGCTTTTTCTCCTTTTCCCTCAATGTTTTCAAAAGGCCTCTATCTGAGGGTCGTAAAAACCAGGGATTGTTTGGAAAAAGGGTAAATGAGACATGTACATCCAAATAAGAGCAATTTCATGATTACTTTTGTCTACAGTATTTTATCAGAGTGAGCAGTGGAGATCAAAGATCAGACTGCTTTTTTGTGCAGCCTGATCTTGATCTGCAATGGTCCTAATGGCAACTATAGACATTAAAGGCATTCTCAGGATTAGATGGTGACCAAGACATGAAATTTGTCTTTGAAAGGGTAGAAAATATCAAGGGAAAAGGAAAAAATGCTGGTTACCAGCAATTTCTTACTTTTACTACAATGTTTTCAAGTTGCCCCTTTCCCAGGTCAATAAAACTTGTGACTGTGTGGTGAAAACTTACATCTGTACCAAAAGCACTATTTTAGACTTGCCCAAAGCACTTGCACTCTAGAGGTGAAATATGGCTGACATGATATTTGGCTTTGAAAAGGAGAAAACATTGTGGAATGTGTTTATCAGCAATGAAAGCATTACATGAAGTAATTTACCCTTTACCACATGAAAAAATTCTATACTTGACCAAATTGAAAATACATAAATTTGCAAACAACAACCTTGATCTTTTTCATATGATCTTATTTGCCTTCTTGAAGGGTAGACAGCATTGTGGGGAAACAAAGAAAAGACTGGTAACCAGCATTTTCTTTTTTTCTACAGTATCTTCAAAGGCTTCTATCTTAAGAGTTGTTATCCCCCTTTGAAAGTGGAGGGATGTAATTTCATTTTAGCGTTGTCCTTCCGTCTGTCTGTTAAGTTCATCTGTCCGTACATCTGTCCAGATGAATATCTCCAATACGATTGGACAGAATTTTGCGAAATTGTTATACATGTGTACAATAAATAACCTAATCTGCCCAGATACTTTTTTTTATTTTTGATTCGATGCTAAATGGCCGACTAGGAGTACTTAATTTCAAGTTGCACAGTCAAGTACTTAGATTTTGGATAGAATTTTCACAGAATGTGACCTATAGCATGTTGTCAAGATTTTGCAATTTGTAGTTGAATTATGGAAAAGGGCAGTTCCATGTCATTTGTATTGGTTGGTCAAAGCCAACAAGTCCAACATGCATCTGTCTGTCCATCCATCAGTCTGGTAATAAACGTTTTAACTTACAAGTAATACAATATATCCTTTGAGCTACCCAGGCGTGTGCTAGAAATTCCAAAACTTTTAGTCTCTAGCTAGCTGCTTGAAATGGCAGCAAAGTGGCTGTGATATTGTGACAACAGTACTCTTTGATATAGCTGCTTTGATATTCAATAAGGTGTCATACAAAAAGGGGGCTTCAAGTATATTTTAGGTAGGGATCAATATCTTTTTAACTCAAAATCCTTCACAAAATTTATGAAACTTCATTCCTGTGTTCCTTATGATAGTCCACCATTATCACTATTTTAATTACCTTTTTTCATTAAATGTCTTGCAATGGAAAAAGGAAGCTTGGCATATATTTTTTTTATATGAACCAATGTCTCTTTAACTACTGGAAAAAATGTTATGAAACTTCATCTATATGTTTATCAAAAGCCACAGACAATTTATATTTGTTTTCATTATATAAAATGCTGTGCCATGGAAAGGGGGAGCTTACTGTATAAATTAATCATGGACCAATAACAAAAAGGCCACAGGTACATACAAAACGCAATACCTCTAATATGTTTGTATCAAAAAAGGTCTTTTTTGGTGGAGGATATCATTTCAACAAAATGCTTGTTTGAACGTGGGATTGCATGGTAAAAGGTTAATCATGGATTTAAAGACTTTCTCCCTCAGGGTCATATAAAATCAGGATGTGTTCAGAGACTTTAAAAAAAAAGCATGTGCACTATATTTTGCTGCAACCTTAATGTAAAATAGCTAATGAAATTAAGTAATTAGCTTTTGCAATAAGCAAGCAGCAATTTCCCGCGATATGCCGCATATTTATACAGAATAATTGCTGAAATTTGCAAGAATCGATTTTTACTACAACCTTAGTGCAAAATAGCTAATGAAGTCGAGTACTTAGCTTTTGCAGTAAGTAAGTGCATTTCAGTTGTCTTCCACAAAATTATAAATGTGAGGCAATTATTGGAGTGAAGTAACTGACAGATTACAGTAGTTTCTAGCTCTTCTTGCTGAAAGCCAGAAGAACTTGTCATTACATTGTTTCTGTTGTCTGTCTGTTCGCCTGCCCATTTGTGTTTTTCTTGTTAATGCAGCTGAGCCCTAGCAGCTCAGTTGGTAATGCGAGGGGCTTGAAAACCGGGTTCGTGAGTTCGATCCCTGGTCCAGTTTATTTCTTTCTATGGATTGATGAGTTATTGCGACAGGATTCATTCCTCTCCCACTGCTGACCATTGCATTGACAATGATTCTGTGGAAAAGAGTCGATGGCTTGGAAAGAAAATTTGCAAGTACTGCTAAAAACATCTACAGGAAAGTATGGATAGGTGCACTGGCTGCCAAGATATAACTGAAATAATGTTGAAAACAGCTTTTAACACCATAAAATCAATCAATCTAGTTTATGCAATGAAGTCTGTAATCATGGCTAGATTTTAGTGAAACTTCAACAGCTCATTTTTATTATCAATAGCTTCAGTTCTATTGATTTTAAAAAGAATCTGACAATTTGTAAAGCAGAAATAGCTATTTAATCCTTTATCATGCAATTCCAACTGTGAATAGGAAGAAAATGCAGGTAACCAGTGTGCTTTCTACCCTTCTCTCATCAAAATTCGTCAAAAATCACCAAAAATTTTTTTTTAATGTAGGGATTGTGTGGTAATTGGTTAATTAAACAAAATACAAGTTTAAATACGATAAATAAAGCCAAGGCCTCAAATATTACAATGTTAGCCTGTTCTTCATAATTTTATGAAATTTTGAATAGAAATGAAGTTACTGAACATGGAGAAAAAAAAATTTTTTTTTTTAATTAATCGTACTTGAAACACTTGACATAAAGTGAAGGATTTGTATATACAGATTGTATGAGAGTAACACATTTTTCAAGCAATGTTTTTTGTCTGGAACACTTAACTTGAAATGTCTTGAAGTTAGTGAAAAAGTAGCCATTACTCATAGGACAGCAAAGGAAGATGTTTTTCCTCCAAAAAATATAAAGCTTTCATTAACACTTTCCAAGATAACCCCTGGCTTTTATGACTCTCAGGTTGAAGGCATTTGAAAACACTTGGAAAAGGAGGAAATGCTCATAATGAGCATTTTCTCTATTTTCCACAGTGTTTTCTTCTTTTCGAGCTGAATGTACCATCTTTTTAGCCATTCTAAATTTGTCGCCTGCAAGCTCTTTAAATCCAAGCTGACCAAAAATCACCTCATATGGGTAAAGAGTTAAAAAAAAAAAATCCAGATTTTAAACTACCCCGAGAAGGAAGCC
Source organism: Tridacna crocea (assembly GCA_943736015.1). NCBI lineage: Eukaryota > Metazoa > Mollusca > Bivalvia > Cardiida > Cardiidae > Tridacna > Tridacna crocea. The sequence goes on along the minus strand of OX031066.1, from coordinate 2,779,469 downwards.
TAATTAAAACATTTTGGCAAGGGGAAAGTGCTGGTAACCAGCATTTTCATCATTATCCCAGTAAGGTTTTCTATTCTTTTGCAAAGACTGTTTGAAACATGTCTATTGTGTATTGCAAAATTTACAACCCTTCAGGGTTTTCCATGACGCACAAATCCTGCGTCATTGACGCAATTTTAATTCAAATGACCCCCAAAATAAATGACAGTGCGTCATCAGTGACACAACTTTCCAAAATCTAAATAATGTCGACGTTGAATGAAGCGTCATAATTCCAAGACTGTTCTTGCTTCAATGCCAGACGAACACAGTTCTTTTTTTTAACTACAGGGTTTATTTTAGATAAAAGTGGTTTTCCGGTAATTTATTTATAGAATAAGACTGGTTTACGCATTATTGCCGAAATGTATATTGGACACGTGTCATAAATATGGGCCCAGTCAAAGTCGTGGTTTGGTTCTCTGTATTTCATGGCATTTTTTAAACGACTTCCAGTATATAAAAGTACACATTACCGGTCTGTGCTGTTAGCAGAAAAATAATGTCACGACTAAGAAAACTGTAGCACTCTTCTATCGTCTGCTCCCTACAACTGCCGATCAAGCCACTTCAAGCAATGATTCAGACGAAAATGTTTGATCTGTCAAAAAGTGACATCGGCCTTTCCGTCAGAAATGATCGACCAACTTTTCAAGTTGGAAGTTGGTGTTTAAAAGGTAAAATGCATTATAAATCGTGATTGAAGTTGATGACAAGGAAATCCATATTTTTGACCCCCAAAATTTATGAAATGACCCGCAACTAATGAGGAAGGGGGTCACAATGACCCACAATTTTCAAAGCCGAGGGAAAACCCTGCCCTTTATCAAATAATCTTGAGCTTTCACAAACCTAAAAAGCATACTTTTGAAAACATTGTGGAAAAGGTAGGAACTCCTGGTAACCAGCATTTTTCTCCTTTTTTAGTTTCCCAAAAATCTGCATAAGAGCCAGATTTGTGTTTTTTTGTCTGCAAATGCTTTCACTTCCAGCAAATTTAATTTTTTTAGCATCAGATTATGAGTTGAATTATGACAAGTTGATTTTTTTTTCTGCTGGCAAAGTTAATTCAGTAAACCCTTTCTTCAGTGAGGGTTTTCTCTACATTGCAACTTTACTTTTGAAAACAACATGTTAGCCTTTAAACACCATTTAAAAAAAATGGGAAAGGACAATTCTGTCGGTAGGTATTTTGAAATTAGTGTGGGAGAAGAAGAAAAGTTTGGTTACTAGGTTTGCTTCTTTTCTCGTGTTTTATACTTTCTCAAAGACGGTTAAGCCTACGTACTGTAGCACATTCTTTAAAAGGCAAATACCATCACTTTAATTGTATATGACTGAATATGCATTTATTAATTGTCGACACCGTTTGCCTATATGGGGGATGCCCCCTGACGGCTGTTAGTTATGTGAAGGGGGTAGAAGCCCATTTTTACTTACGCCTTGTTCTTTTACGTGTGCAGTGTATGTTGCTTTGGACCTTGGTTTAAATCTTTACCAAACAATCCCTGGTTTTTACGACTCTTGAGATAGAAGCCTTTAGAAAATATTGTGGGAAAAGGAGAAAATGCTGGTAACCAGCATTTTCTCCTTTTCCCACAATGTTTTCTACCCTGCTGGAAAAAATTTAAATTTTTGAGTTGCGTTTTTGTCAGCTGCAAGTGCTTTCAATTTAGACCAGTCTGAAATTTTGTTGTTTGGTAAAGGGTTAACAAGATTATTAGTAATTTTAGATGGCAAATGATTCAAAACATCACATTCACAAGTCCTACGCTCTACCTATTGAGCTATATAGGCTGTACTTGCTGTATTATGTAGGGTGCAAGCCCTTTTTATGTGGATGTAGAATTTGTCATCTGGTAAAGATTTAATTGAAAATGCTAGAATTTTCAAGTCCTGGTGACAAAAATTGAATTTGCTGGTTGGTATCTGGTCTTGTTGCACTGTATTGCTAACAGAAAAAAATGAAATAGAATTTGGGAATTGTTGATTTTTAGTTGACACTTCTTTAAATTATTTGTAATGGACACCCATTAATTGACAAACTTAATGGCTAAGAATGAATGTACATGTATGTTATTTTATGGTGCATCGACAGCTTAGATCATTTAGCATGCATATCTGTGTTAAAAGATATTAAAAGTGGAATTTTTGAACTGGAAAATGTTTGATAATGGCTATGAAATACATTTGTATAAATACAAGGAAATGCTACTTATACTCTAAAAACCTTTCATACTCTGCCTGTATTTGTTAACTTCTTACCAGACAACAAATATTTGGAATTGATCAAATTCAAAGCATCTGCAGATAACAAATTAAATCTTGGTAATGTTATGATTTCTGACTTTGATAGGGTAGAAAATATTGTGGGAAAAGGAGAAAATACTGGTTGCCAGCATGTTCTCCTTTTCCCACAATGTTTTCCATAGGCTTCATCCTCATTATGTCAGGATTGTGTGGTAAAGAGTTGACCTTTTAGCATATGATCCTGACTTGATGACCTTGAGAAATAAAGGTTTCAAAAAATATTGGGGTAAACCGAGAAAATGCAGGTTACCATCATAAATTTTCTCCTTTTCCCTAAATGTTTTCTACCTTTCCCAAAACAATTTCAGTTTTTGAGTCACTTATATTTTGTCATCTGCAGATAGTTTTAACTTTTACCAGTCTGAAATTTTGTTGTTTTGTAAAGGGTTAAGGAACAGGAAAAAATATGGAAATAATGTTTGTACCTTGAAAAACACAAACAAATGAAGAAATGAAGACAAAAGAGCAGGCATTTTATCTTAGGGTTAAGCGGGACAGTTGCTTTGGTTATCTTTTCTGGTGGAAAAGATCAAGATCAGACTGCTAAAAATACAAATTTTAGATATAATGCTCAATCTCAGTGATGTAAGTGCATATATTGCTATTTCAATTCCCATCTTGTCAGAATCTCTGGCCAAAAAACTGACAGTATTAACTCATGATCAGATTGCACATTCTGTTCAGTCTGATCTTGGTCTATACTCTCAGCATTTAAGCGAGTAAATCCAGCTGCAGCACTAGTAAGGTTACTGAAATTCTATTTTTTTTTCTTTTTCTCTTTTCAGATACAGAGAGCTTCATTGATATCGATAAGTACAAAACATACTTACAAAAACTTAAAAATGTCTCTGTTTGTCACGGCACTAGGTTTCACTGCAGATCTTATATCATGGGCAAAGAAGAAGTATGCAGAGGTTGATGCAGCCCCTGAAACTCCTTCTGTTGCCCATGATGACGTCTCCTTCCCTGCTGATGAAGGGACCTCCGTGGATGCGGTTTTCAATGAGAGCATGACAGTAGATGACTCTTTGTTGTGGGATGACGATGTCGTCGCAGGAGAGGAATGGGAGGAAGAGCTGAGCTCTTTTGAGCTTAGTGACTCCTCCCTTTTTTCTTCAGTCGAAGACGAGGATGTGGTACATGAGGTCGATCTCTGTAACATATCCCTGTCCTCAGACTTGTGGAAAGGCATTGATGCTCAACTCTACAGGATTGCCTTCAATGAGGAGTCATCTGTTGTAATGGAACTTGAGGAAGAAAATGAAATGTTTTCTTCCTTTTGCTCCATGACGTGGGATTGTGCAGGTACGGAGATTCTGGATGAGGTGGGGAAGGAGATGTTCCGTGAGGCAGATGAGGAAGACACGGTGGTAAAACTTAGCTCTTTTGAGCCAAGTTCTACCACTGTGTCTTTTTCAGCAGATGATGAGGAAGACACAGCGGTAGAACTTGGCTCTGTTGAGCTAAATGATACCTCTGTTTTTTTTTCATCAGGTGAGGAAGACATGGCGGTAGAACTTAGCTCTGTTGGGCTTAGTAATACCTCTGTGTCTTTTTCAACAGTGTCTACGGCTTGCAGACTAGCGAGGATCGTTTTGGGTTGGCTGGTGGGGAAGAGGCTTAGATTGACTTGGTCTCTTCCCAAATTGGTCAACCTATATTGTCTGTGACTCGGACCCACAGCCTGTAGTAGTGACCCATAGTGGGCGGCATAGCCATCAACCTGTCTGTTATGACGACTGGGTTAACTATCAACCCTTTACCCAGCAATCCCTAGTGTTTATGACCCACACCCACATTTTTTCCAAAAGTTTGTCAGTCACAAATATTTTCAAAAGTGTGAAAATTGTACATATTATATCTCCAAAGTGCTTCCTTTGCCGACGTCGCCTACTGAATAAGTGCTTGAGCTTCAGACATTATGTGCTTAATAGAGTTTCTCATTGCTTTAGATTGAGTCTTCCTTTTGACACTCACCCATATCTGTGTAGGGTCGTTACCCACTGTGTAAGTGGTTCTTGTGCATAAAGTGGCGTCAGGAAAGTGATGAATGGGATCTGTACATAGTAGACCAGGGAAAACTTAGTTACAGGTCTTTGAAGTTGGCTTTCCATTGCACAGTCACAAACCTAGAGTGCCTAAGGTCAATAAATGCGTTGGTCGTGGAAACCATCCTTTAGTTGCTGCAGAGTGTCAATCTGGAGGGGCTTCATTCTATTGTGATTACAGATGTATCATTCTTGATGCTTTACCTTTATATGGATATGTCTAAAATATGATCATGTTATAAAGAACTAATGGCTATGGATGTGTCTAAAATTTGTTGTAAGGAAGCACATGCAGATTTCAATTGCATTCTATAACTAGCTATGGGTGTGTCTAAAATTTGTTGTAAGGAAGCACATGCGGATTTCAAATGCTTTAACTATGGGAATGTCTAAAATTTGTTGTAGGAAACTTCATGCTGATTTCAATTGCTTTCTTTAACTAGCTATGGGTGTGTCTAAAATTTGTTGTAAGGAATTCCATGCTGATTTCAAATGCTTTCTATAACTAACTATGGATTTATCCAAAACTTTGTAGTAAGGAACCACATAAAGATTTCAAATGCTTTCTATAACTATGGGTATGTCTAAAATTTTGAAAATTGGATTGTTATGGTGACTGGGTTAACTATTAAATGTTTTCAAAAGTCCACGGGTCGCAGACCAGTGTTTTCAAAAGTCCACGGGTCGCAGACGAATGTTTTCAAAAGTTCACGGGTCGCAGACGAATGTTTTCAAAATTTTGTCAGTTGCAGACATTTATGTGCTTAATAAAGGTTCATGTTTGTCATTGCTTTAGATTGAGCTTTTCTTTGACACTCACCCATATCTGTGTAGGGTCGTTACCCACTGTGTAAGTGGTTCTTGTGCATAAAGTGGCGTCAGGAAAGTGATGAATGGGATCTGTACATAGTAGACCAGGGAAAACTTAGTGACAGGTCTTTGAAGTTGGCTTTCCATTGCACAGTCACAAACCTAGAGCGCCTAAGGTCAATAAATGTGTTGGTAGAAGATACCATCCTTTAGTTGCTGCAGAGTGTCAGTCTGGAGGGGCTTCATTCTATTGTGATGACAGGTATGTTTCATTTTTGATGACTTCCATTTCAATCGCTGTCTATAACAAGCTATGGATAGTCTAAAAGTTGTTGTAAGGAATCACATGCCAATTTCAGATACTCTCTATTTTTCAAAAAGTTCATGGGTCGCAGACAAATGATGTCAAAAGTGTGTTAGTTGCAGATGATATATCCTCACAGTGCTTCTGTTGCAGACGTCACCTACTAAAAAGTGCTTAAGGCACAGACATCACCTATCAGAAAAGTGCTTAAGGCACAGACGTCCCTGATTAAAAAAAGTGCTTAAAGCACTGACGTCACCTATTTAAGAAGTGCTTCATGCACAGATGTCACCAACTCAAAAAAGTGCTTCAGATGAAAAACTCACCTGGTCAAAAGCGCTTGAAGTTCAGACATCACAAACCTTTACCAGGCATGAAAATGTAGCCCCGTCCAAATTGAAAGCATTGATTTTGCAGATGACAATTTACGGTGCAATTGTTTTCTAATAGGGTAGAAATCATTGTGGGAAAAAGGAGAAAATGCTGGTTACCAGCATTTCCTCCTTTTCCCACAATGTTTTCAAAAGGCTTCTTTCCAAAAGTTGTCAAAAGTCATCATTGTGTGGGAAAGGGTAAACTCTTTACCAAACGACAAAATTTTACACATAACCAATTTGGAAATATTTGCAAACAGCAATATAAGGGTGGTTCGAATGGTGTAATACATCCTTGATAGATTAGAAAATATCGTGGGAAAGGGAGAAAATTCTGGTTACCAGCATTTCCTTCTTTTCTCTCAAAGGTTCCAATTGGCTTTTTTCCCATGGTCATTAAAACTTGGGATTGTTTGGTAAAGGGTAGGGTTCAGACGTCATGTGCTCCAAAGTCGCTTGAGGTTCAGACACAAGAGATGAATCTAGGATTGTTTAGAAATGGGCAAACTTCCCCACCTCTGGCTAAAATGCATGCCAATAAATTTTTGAGTCAAGATCTGAATAGAGAAGATCATTTTATTGGCGCAAACTTTTTTAACCTTTTTCCAAATGACAAAATTTTAGACTGGTCCAAATTGAAAACACTTGCAGACGACAAATTAAACGTAACTCAAAAATTGAAATTTATTTCCAGTAGAGTGGAAAACAATTCAAATTAGTAAATTCTGATGGATTAACAACATGCATGATATGTAGCCCACAGATTTTTTAACCCTTTACCAGATGACATAAATTTGGCTCTGTCCAAATTGAAAGCAATTGTAGACGACAACTTCAATGTGGCTGAAATGGTGAAATTTTTCTTTGATAGGGTTGAAAACATTGTGGGAAAAGGAGAAAATGCTGGTCACAAGCATTTTCTCCTTTTCCCACAATGTTTTCAAAAAGCTTATTTCTCTGTGACGTTTCAAGTCGTCATTTTGTGGTAAAGGGTTAATGCCAATTGATTTCACAATGCATACATCCTTGATTCAACTCTTGAGACGTCATGTGCTCCAAAGTCGCTTGAGGTTTGTCATGTGCTCAAAAGCGCTTGAGGTTTAGATGTCGCATACATTTTGTGCTGAATAGAGGTTCATGTTTGTCATTGTTTTAGATTGAGCCTATCTTTGACACTCACCCATATCTGTGTAGGGTTGTTTACCCACTGTGTAAGTGGTTCTTGTTCATAAAGTGGCATCAGGAAGGTGATGAGGTACACATAAGAAAACTTAGTGACAAGTCTTTGAAGTTGGCTTTCCATTGCACAGTCACAAACCTAGAGTGCCCAAGGTCAATAAATGTGTTGGTCAAGGAAACCATCCAACTGTTCATGCAGAGTGTCAGTCTATAGAGGGGCTTCATTCTATTGGGATGACAGACATGTTTCATTCTTGATGCTTTCCATTTCATTTTTGAAATGAGCTTTCATAATTTTATGACCTGTAGGTTTATTATGATCAGGTAAGTTTATTTTGATCGTGACCGGGATTGAACCAAGTCTTGTATTCAGCTATATTACATACTTCTGTGATATTATTGTCATATCACAGTAACAGCTCACTTAATCATGTGTCCTTGGTTTCACTGGTATCAGGACTGAAGAGTCTTGCCCAAGGATACAACACAAAAAAAACTCGGCTTTTTGATTGAGGATCAAACCCAGGCCTCTAAATTATATATGCCCTACAACCTCACCACTGAGCCGCCCAGGATGAAATGAGAAGAGCAGTCCCTAACAGATGGATAGAAGATCAATGTTGATGAACAGTGCCTGGATGATGTTCTGGAGAGAAGCAAGACAAGTTGCTACTAACAGATGGATGTAGAATGTTTGGCAATGCTGGATGTGTTGAATTGTACCCAATGGAGAGATAACAAGTAACTTTTTATGAGTATCTTTGCCAAACAAACATTCTTAATCAAGTATTGAGCAAGGCTTATGAAAACACAGTAAAGAATTCTTTTCCTTTCCCTGCATTGTTGTATCACTTCAAAGATAAAACCCTTCACTTAACTCTTTAGCAGACAAAATGTTTGATTCAATCAAATTTTAAACATATTCAGAAGACCAAATGTAACTCGTGTTATTTATTTTGGTCTTTGATTAGGTAGAAAACATTGTGGGAAAAGGTGGAAATGCTGGCATTTCCTCCTTTTCCCTCAATGTTTCTGAAAGTTTAGGCTGCTTCCTCAGGGTGATTAAAACTATCTGGCAATGGCTTAATTCTTTAAATTCATAAAATGATAGTTTAAGATATGACAGAGTTAGAGGTAGCAGATGACAAATATAAGCAAAATCACAAGATTTGCTTTGAACTTGTTACCACAGAGTCCTGAGCTTTAACCCTTTCCCAAACAAGCCCTGTTTTTTATTTGTCTGCAGTAAAGGTCTTTTGAAAACACTGTGGGAAAAGGGAAAATTGCTTGTAACGAGCAATTTCTCCTTTTCCCACAGTGTTTTCTACCCATTTTGAGAACTTTCTGCCATTTTCTCCAAATCAAAAATTGTCGTCTGCAAACTCTTTTGGTTTGGAAGGGTCCAAAATTTGTCGTTTTGGAAAGGGTCAATGGACTTGAAGATGAAGGCTTTTGAAAACATTGTGCAGAAAAGAGATAGTGCTAGTAACCTTGTTTTGATAATATTCTTGTAAGGAGGCAGCCAGTTGTTCAGAAAGTGTCCGGCAAAGTAAACTACCTGAGAACTCATGGTTTGGTACCTTAGCTATTGTAATATTAAAGCTACGTAAACACCGATTTCAAAAGATGACTTTTGTGAAAATTGATGTACAAGGAGAATTAACTAGTAAACCGTATTTTTCCTTCTCTCACAATGTTTTATAACCTTTTGTGTACAAATCGCAACATTTAAATAAACTTCAATCTATCAAAATGATTTCATTTCAGAAGAGTATTAATTTGTCATCTGGCACTTGGTTAAATCATTACCAAAAAAAAAAATTTTACGTTTGTCCAAATCGAAAGCATTTGAGATGACAAAATAAAAGTGACTGAAAATTTGAATTTTGTTTTGTGAAGGGTAGAAAACATTGTGGAAAAAGGAGAAAATGCTGGTTACCAGCATTTTCTCCTTTTCCCACAGTGTTTTTCAAAGGCTTCTTTCTCAGGGTTGTCAAAAGTAGGGATTGTGTGGTAATGGGTTAAATAAGTTGGCCTTCACTTTCATTTTTTTAAGCAGACGACATGAAAAATTGGGAGAGAGAGAGAAGATATGCAAAAGAAGACAGAATTTGTTTGATGTTAGAAGATGAAACCTAACTTACCTAACTACCTCTAGACGACCAGATACATGCAACTGCAGTATCCAACAGGCAAGATTGTAAGAACTTGTAAATCAAGAACGAGTTACTGCATGACATGGGAAAAAGAAAAAAACGCAATTAACTGATATTGAAGGACAAAATTTATAGCATTAGCAGACAACAAATTAAACGTAACTGAAATATTGGTTTTGTCAATAGGAGTTTGGAAAACATTGTGGAAAAAGGAGAAAATGCTGGTTACCAGCTACTAAGCGACAAAATACATGTATTACACTTGTCCAAGTTTGAAGCATGTGCAGACGACAATTTAAACATAGCTCAATAACTGGGTTTGTAAAAGTTTGAAAAACACTGTGGAAAAAGGAGAAAATGCTGGTTACCAGTATTTTCTTCTTTCTCCACACAGTTTTCAAAAGGCTTCTGTGTGAGCCCAGGTTAAACTTGTAACTGTAAAGTAAAGGGTTTAACCCATTACCACACAATCCCTACTTTTGACGCCCCTGAGAAAGAAGCCCTTTGAAAACACTGTAGGAAAAGGAGAAAATGCTGGTAACCAGCATTTTCTCCTTTTCCCACAGTGTTTTCTTCCCTTCCCAGAGCAAATTTCAATTTTTCATTCACCTTTATTTTGTCATCTGCAAATGCTTTTAAGTTGAACCAGTCTAAAATATTGTCGTTTGGTAAAGAGTTAATATAATTGGTTTTTTTTTTCTTTCAGGTTTGGCAACCTATAGGTCATGAGTACAAGGAGTGGGTGACATATCCAGCTGGATTACAGGATACCTAGAATGACTTTTTTTTTTAGATTTTTGGATAAAAAAAATGCCTAGACTTGACTTTCTTGTTCCAAATTTTGATAACTCATTTTTGAAAAGTTTTTTTTTTTTATCTACTGTGTTTCAATATGGTTTAATCTTTATCTACTGTGTTTCAATATGGTTTAATCTATCATCCAATTTTTGATATACATATATATATTTTTTCCACTTGTTTTTGTCTAGCCATAAGTAGGTCAGTAGATTTTTTTAATTACATATACCCATATTGTTGGTTCATTTTGTAAACAATTAAGTACATGTACTTATAAAATGATTACACAATTTTGAACTGATTTTTTCCCTTTCCTTTGATTATTTTTTTTAGCCTTTTTTCATTTATTTCTTATTCTAGGTGCCTAGATATAGCTATACTTTGTTGTTGTTGTTTTACTCATTGAAATAAGGTGATAGCATGCTATTTTGTTAAGTTAAGCTACTTTTATTAGATTTTTTTCTTTCAATAGTTAAGAGTTGTGGGTACCCATACTTTTTGAAGCTGATTGTTTCTAGAGAATACCGGTACATTCATTTACATATGGAACCATGTAGTTTGTATGGTAGATTTATTTTTACATTTGTACTCTTCTGTGCACTGTTGATTTATATCCATGTTGTTGATGATTATATATTACATGCACTTTAGGTTTTTCTTTTTCCTTGACAGTTGTTTACCTGTAGTGGTTATCAACAAGGTGTTTATTTGACCTACCTATTACATGTATTCATTATATGTTTTACCTCCACATACTTTTGGTGAATTTGTCTTATTACAATTTATTTAGAAACATGTTTGTATTGAGTATGCATGTGTTTACTGGATAGTCTTAGTGTACACTAAAATCAGATTTAAAGATTTGCAGGTGGTGAAGGATGGCTGAAGAGGAGGTAGGAGGCCATTTGTCCAAATAAAATTTGTGTATTCATTTATGTTTAAAGCCATTTGAAAGCCTATGTAAATTTCTTAGTGAAAATTATATGGCAGTCTGTAAAGTTTTAGCAGTGAAATTTTTATTTTGTCAAGGAATCCGATGACTGTTGTTGCCTTTGTTTATATAGAATTGTTACGACATTATATACATACATATATACATGTACATGTATTTTATCACAAGATCATTGGTACCAATCTTGTTATTTTTGAAATAGTTCTTGTTTAATATGTGTGGTTGACCCGACATAATGGTGGTAATTAAACAGTTTTGTTTTTGTTTTCTTCCATACTGCTTTATACATTTACAAATGAGTAGACATTGTATATTACATGCATTTTTCAGCCGGTATTTTTTTTTTTTCAACTACATGTAGTTATGAACAGTTTTGTTCTTATCAACAATATGTCTATTTTTCAAAGCTAAAGTGATCATTTGATATTTTTACGATCACACATAATTGTTGCTTGTTTGTCCTGTTACATTTTATGTAGAAACATGCATGAACTAATTATTCACATGTTTGCCGGAGGGTTGTAGTATACACTAAAATCAGATACAACAGTTTGAAGGTGGGGATGGTTGGCTGAAGGGGAGGAAGGAGGCCAATGTTTGTGAATAACTTTTGACTTCATGTTTTTAGAAGTTTGGAAACCTACAAAACTGTCCTGGTGAGAATTGTATTGTAGTCAGGGATGGGAATTGTACCCCATCTTTAGCAGTAAACTTAATCTGTTTTAAGTTTTCATTGATTGACATGACCAGTTGTGGCCTTTGTTTACATACAACATTAATCAAATTATTTATCCTTTGTTTTTTACCATAACATCATTTCATTTGTAACCATCAAATTAAGTTTGTTGATATGTTGTAGCTGGTACATGTATTTCAATAAGGATCAGGTTTCTGATAATGTATATAGTTTATGTCTGTCAGAAATTAAGAATCTGGGTTTTAAGACCATGTTTACAAGGACAATTTGTAACGGACATTTGCTAACCCAAATGGCCCTTACAGAGGTGGCCTCCTCGTGGCAAGGGCCGGGCATTTATTATCTCTTCCAGGTAATGATGGCAAACAACCTCTTGTTTTTGTATATGCAATAATGTAAATAAACATTGCTTGAATTGAAACTTTTGTCTTATTTATATCAAGTAAGTTGAAGAGTCACAGACTAGACAAAATAATTCCCAGTGAATTTCCAAGAAACAAGTACTTCCTACTTTACCTTATCTATTTCTATCAAATTTCCCTGAAACTGCTACTTTACCTATGCTATTTCTATCAAATCTCCCTGAAACTGCTATTTCCTACTTTACCTGTACTGTTTGTATCACTTCAACAATAAAATCACATCTTTTGGACTGTAATTGTCTGTAAATGCTTTCACTTTGGACTAAATATCAATTAACTCTTTACCAAAAGACATTTCAGACTTTCAAATATTGGGCCATTTGTAGAGAATGAATCAAATGTGGCTCAAATGATGCAACCTGTCGCTGAAAGAACACGAAACATTATGGGCAGAGGAGAAAATGCTGGTTGCTAGCCTTAAAGCTTTTTTTTTCCACAATTTCCACAAAAAAGGCTCCTCTCTCAAAATTGTTAAAACTCTGGATTGTTTGATAAAGGGTTAACCCTTTACCCAGTAAGGCATTTCTATGGTATCTCTGACTGACCCTTAATAACAGCAAGGACGAAGCTGTTTCTTATGTGTATATGACACCTTTTGATGGTGTAGAAAACATTGTGGCAAAAGGTGAAATTGCTCTTCACGAGCAATTTCACCTTTTGCCACTATGTTTTCCAAAGGCTCCTACTGGCAATACATAGAAATAAGTATCGATGGAGTAAAGGGATAAAGCATCCACAAAAATCTTGTTTCAAAGAGACTGAGAAAAGATGAAAACATAGTGGAAAAAGAAAAAAAAAGAAACCAAAAGAATAGTTGGTAGAGAGGAGGTCTTAAATCAATTACCACACATAAAGAGAAGCTTTTTTGTCCTTTTTACACACAAGACACTTTAACCCTTTCCCAAACAGCAAATTTTGGACCAGACCAAATTGAAAGAATTGAAAATTGACAAATTAACAGTTGCTTAACCCTTTCCCAAACTACAAACTTTTGGACTAGACCAAATTGAAAGCATTTTGCAGACGTCAATTCAACTTTTGCTGAAAAGATGATTTCTGTCTATGACAGGGGAGAAAACATTGTGGTTACCAGCATTTTCTCCTTTTCCCACAATGTTTTCAAAAGGCTACTATTCCAGACCCGTAAAAACAAGGGATTGTTTGGGAAAGGGTTAAAAGACGATTTTTCTATATGGTAGGATAGAAAACATTGTGGGAAAAGGAGAAAATGCTGGTTACCAGCATTTTCTCTTTTTCCCACAATGTTTTCAAAAGGCTTCTATTCCTGACCCGTAAAAACCAGGGATTGTTTGGGAAAGGGTTAAATTCAAAACAACTACAGATAAGTTCTCCGAGGAAGAAAAATTGTGGGAAAAGGAAAAAATGATGACTACAAGCAGTTTCAACTTTTCCTACAATGTTTTCAAAAGGCTTATTACTTGGGTTGCTTAAACTCCAACCTACATGTTAGTTGAAGGATTTATTAGTTTTAACCCTTTAACCCACATGACGAGAATTTAGACCTGTCCGAATTTGAAAGCACTTGCTGATGACATTTTCAGTGTGGCTCATATGAAATGATTTTTCTTCGATAGGATAGAAAACATTGTGGGAAAGGGAGAAAATGCTGGGTACCAGCATTTTCTCCTTTTCCATCAATGTTTTCAAAAGGCTTCTTCCTAAGGGTCATCGAAAGTCGTTATTGTGATGTAAAGGGTTAAGGGAGGATAACTCTGAAAGCATTGTGGGAAGAGAATAAAATGTTAATATAATCAGCATTGCCTTCTTTGACATTGTTTTGTATCCTTTCAAAGATAAAATCCAATTATTTGGGACATCACATGTACATCTTAAACTCTTTACTACACAATCCCGACTTTTAATGACCCTGAGAAAGAAGCCTTTTGAAAACGTTATAGAAAAAGGAGAAAATGCTGGTAACCAGCATTTTCTCCTTTTCCCACAATTTTTCTACCCCACAAAAGTAAAGCTTCAATTTTTGAGTGACATTTATTTTGTCGTCTGCAAATGCTTTCAATTTGGACAAGACTAAAATTTTGTCGTTTGGTAAAGAGTTAAATAAGAGAGAGCAGCACAATGTATAAACTGTAATGAACCTTTAATCCATTACCACACAATCCCTACTTTTGACGACCAAGACTGAGAAAGCAGCCTTTAGAAAACATTGTGGGAAAAGGAGAAAATGCTGGTTCTCCTTTTCCCATAATGTTTTCTATCCTTTACAAATACAATTTCAAATTCTCAGTCACTTTTATTTGGTCCTCTGCAAATGCTTTCGATCTGGACCAGTATAAAATTTCGTATAGGCTGTGTAGGTATGATAATTCTTGCAACACATGAAAAAGGACACTTGAACATTTGTGTAAATTGTCTTGGATCAGCCTGTGCAGTCCATGCAGACTTATCCGAGACGGCACTTTACAAATGCATCAGATTTTGTTCTACAGAAAACTTTTGCAAAACAAAAAAATACATAAAAACCGAAAGTGTTGTTTCAGATAAGTCTGTGTGGACTGCACAGGCTGATCCTAGTCCTGATGTGGAAACAATCTTTTCAAAATTTTGCAAACGAATTCTTTCCGTAAAACCATCTACTAACTTAAATGCGATCTACGGCGAACTCGGTCGTGTACCCATGAAAATTCATAGAAAATTAATAATGATTAAATATTGGATTAAGATAATGTCATCTGGAGAAGATTCAATTCTATTCAAAACATATTACATTTTAAAAACAGATGCAGAAAACGGTTATACATACAATGGAAATAATTGGGCTTATAATATCAAAACGATCTTAGATCAAATCGGTATGTCAAACATATGGGAAAATCAACTTAATATAACCATAGATTACAACAGGATTAAACAACGTATACTAGACATATATCAACAAACCTGATACTCATCAATCAATAACTCTCCTCGTCTGCGTTTTTATAGTTTATTTAAACATTCATTTAATTTTGAGAGCTACCTAGACATCATTAAAGATAAAAAATTCAGAACTTCACTTACACAATTCCGAGTATCCTCTCATGATCTAGAAATTGAAAAAGGACGCCAAAGAAATATAGAGATAAGGGAAAGAATTTGTAAAAATTGTAACTCGAGAAATATTGAAAATGAATATCACTTTTTATTGACATGTACAAAGTATTCAGAACTCAGAGCAAAGTTACTTAAAAAATATTATTATACTTGGCCAACAATACAGAAATTCATTAATCTCTTGTCTGTTAAATCGCCAAAAATACTATATAATTTGTCAAAATTTATCTATCATGGTAACATGTTGAGAAATTAACCCTTTAAAAAGCACGACTAAAGAACCTTTTCCGGCCTGTGAGGATCAAGATCAGACGGCAATAAACGTGCGGTCTGATCTTGGACCTACCCTAGCCGATAAGGAAATGTTTCTCAAATCATATCTTTGAAATAACAATATTCGAGTACTTAGTTATTAGCAGGATAAGGGTTAATCATTGTTATATTTCTTGTCAAATAACATCATGTGCTCTTCAGTTAAGCGTGTAAATCACTTTTATATGGAGTGCAACACGCGAAAAGGATCATTCGGACATTTGCGTAAAGTGTCGTCCCGGATTAGCCTGCGCAGTCCGCACAGGCTAATCCGAGACGACACTTTTCGATTTTATGTGATTTTCTGTTTTACGCAAGTCTACTGTAGCACGAAATCTCATGTAGTCGTAAAGTGCCGTCTCGGATTAGCCTGCGCGGACTGCGCAGGCTAATCCGGGACGGCACTTTACGCAAATGTCCGAATGCACCTTTTCGCGTGTTGCACTCCATATAAGAAATGCTTCTATCATTCATATTTGTAATTGCTATAAAACATGTCTGTTTTAATGCAATAAAGGATATAATAATATAATAATAATATATAAATGGTTTGTTTCTGTACATGGTTGATTTCGATTCATGGAAGCCCCTGACAAGCAATTTTAGGATAAATCTTTACCAGACGACAATATTTTATACTTGTCCAAATTGAATGCGCTTTTAGACGAGAAATTAGAAGTGGCTTAATTGATGTGAATTGCTTGTATAAAGTTACAATAAGTTAGCTTGAGAAAACATTGTTGGATAAGGAGAACATGCTGGTAATCAGCATATTGTTCTTTTTGCACAATGTTTTCTTAACCACATTTAAAGTCTCTCTGTTTCGATGTACAACTGTTGTTGCCATTTATTTAGCAAACAAAAAGTAACTGGCCATTTTATTTCACAGGAGGACTTCAATTTATTAAACAGATTAAGATACAAGTTCAACATTTAAAATACATGAAATACAATTCCTGGCTTGCAACAGAAATAACATGTATACTTTGAACACAAGAGCCGTCAGAGACGGGTTATGCACCCCGAACAAGTGCTTGTCATAAAACATATGAAATTGATATAAATTCACTTCTTTTATCCTAAAAGGACCTGTTCGTGCCCCCCCCCAAAAAAAAAGGAAAAAAAAAATTGAAGAGAAAAGGCAATTACTATCTTAGAGATAGCCAACAGAAACTTGTAGAGAACAATAAGCCAACTAAGCCCCCTTTTCCCACAAGACAATATTGCATCATTGAAATAAATACAATGGGTGTGTGGACGTGGTATTTCTTAATAATAATTCAAAATTTGAAATTTCATAAAATTTTGAGCAGTCGTGTAGTAAATATTACATAAAATGATTTTTTACATGAAGCCCCCTTTTTCCGTGATGCAGCCTGAAATTCAAAAACCGGAAGAGAGGTACCTGGGCATCATTCCAACAAGTTCAGATTTGAAATTTCACAAACTTTTGAGCACTGATGTAGGAGATGCTAGTGAAAAACAATTTTTTCCATGAAGTCCCCTTTTTCCATGATGCAGCCTCAAATTGAGAAACCAGGATAGAGGTATTTGCGCATTAATAATTCATAGATTGAAAAAAATAAGGGCACATGCTGAAACTTGTAAAACAAGATATAACCATGAAGCTTCATGAAAGTTTGACAAAAACTGAACGAGATATTAGTAAAAATTGCAATTTTGCATTAAAGCCCCTTTTTTCTTGGCATTTTACAAGAAACCCCTTTTTTCCATGATAGATAGTCAAATTGAAAAACACAGATAAAGAAACAAGAGCACATGGTGAAAAAAAAAAAAACTATAACCATGAAGTTTAATGAAATTTTGACCAAAACTGAATGAGATATAAGTAAAAATTGTAATTTTGCAAGAAATACTCTTTTTCCATGACAGAACATCAACTTAAAAAATGCCTAGATTAAAAATAGCAAGGGCATACGCTGAAACTTTCCATAAACAATATAACCATGAAGTTTCATGATATTTTGACAAAAACTGAATGAGATAATAGTAAAAATTGCAATTTCGCATTAAGCCCCTTTTTTCATGACACGGGGTCAAATTGAAAAACCGAGAAAGACATGTCGGCACCTTACCCTAAGGAGTTCATATATGAAGTTTTATCCAATTTGGTCCAAGGGTTGTGGAGAAATGGCTTCGGACAGACGGACGGACGAAGCGGCGACTATATGCTCGCCCTTCGGGGAGCATAAAAATATTAGACGGGTATACATGCACTGTTCATGAATATTTAGAATCTTGTCCAGAAATGCATATTAACTTATTACCATACAAGAAGATTTTAGACTGGTCCAAATTAAAAGCGTTTGCAGACGACAAAATAAAGGTGACTGAAAATTTGAAATTTGTTCTGGGAAGCGTAGAAAAGGAGAAAGTAACCAGCATTTTCTCCTTTTGCCCCAGTGTTTTCAGAAGGCTTCTTTCTCAGGGGCGTTAAAAGTACAGATTGTGTGGTAATGAGTTAAGATACAAGTTCAACATTTAAAATGTATGAAATACAATTCCTAGCTTGCGACAGAAATAACATGTATGCTTTGAACAAAATATTAGATGGGTGTACATGGAATATTCATGAATCTTGTCCAGAAATGCATGATTATGTGAAAAAGTTTTCATTACATTCGACCTATACACTGGGAAAAGAGGGTTTGATGTAGCATCTCCCCTACACATTGCACCAAGCAAGTTATCACATAAATACTCTGTGAAAAGAGGGTTTGATGTAGCATCTCCCCTACACATCGCACCAAGCAAGTTATCACAAACACTCTGTGAAAAGAGGGTTTGATGTAGCATCTCCCGGACACATTGCACCAAGCAAGTTATCACATAAATACTCTGTGAAAAGAGGGTTTGATGTAGCATCTCCCCTACACATTGCACCAAGCAAGTTATCACAAATACTCTGTGAAAAGAGGGTTTGATGTAGCATCTCCCGGACACATTGCAACAAGCAAGTTATCACAAATACTCTGTGAAAAGAGGGTTTGATGTAGCATCTCCCCTACACATTGCACCAAGCAAGTTATCACATAAATACTCTGTGAAAAGAGGGTTTGATGTAGCATCTCCCGGACACATTGCACCAAGCAAGTTATCACATAAATACTCTGTGAAAAGAGGGTTTGATGTAGCATCTCCCGGACACATTGCACCAAGCAAGTTATCACATAAATACTCTGTGAAAAGAGGGTTTGATATAGCATCCCCCCTACACATCGCACCAAGCAAGTTATCACAATTACTCTGTGAAAAGAGGGTTTGATGTAGCATCTCCCGGACACATCGCACCAAGCAAGTTATCACATAAATACTCTGTGAAAAGAGGGTTTGATGCAGCATCTCCCGGACACATCGCACCAAGCAAGTTATCACATACTCTGTGAAAAGAGGGTTTGATGTAGCATCTCCCCTACACATCGCACCAAGCAGGTTATCACAAATACTCTGTGAAAAGAGGGTTTGATGTAGCATCTCCCGGACACATCGCACCAAGCAGGTTATCACATAAATACTCTGTGAAAAGAGGGTTTGATGCAGCATCTCCCGGACACATCGCACCAAGCAAGTTATCACATACTCTGTGAAAAGAGGGTTTGATGTAGCATCTCCCCTACACATCGCACCAAGCAAGTTATCACAAATACTCTGTGAAAAGAGGGTTTGATGCAGCATCTCCCGGACACATCGCACCAAGCAAGTTATCACATAAATACTCTGTGAAAAGAGGGTTTGATGTAGCATCTCCCCTACACATCGCACCAAGCAAGTTATCACATAAATACTCTGTGAAGAGGGTTTGATGTAGCATCTCCCGGACACATCGCACCAAGCAAGTTATCACATACTCTGTGAAAAGAGGGTTTGATGCAGCATCTCCCGGACACATCGCACCAAGCAGGTTATCACATAAATACTCTGTGAAAAGAGGGTTTGATGCAGCATTTCCCGGACACATTGCACCAAGCAAGTTATCACATACTCTGTGAAAAGAGGGTTTGATGTAGCATCTCCCCTACACATCGCACCAAGCAAGTTATCACATAAATACTCTGGGAAAAGAGGGTTTGATGCAGCATCTCCCCAACACATCGCACCAAGCAAGTTATCACATACTCTGTGAAAAGAGGCTTTCATGCATCTCTGTGATGCATGTTACCCCAATTATTGAGCCATTAACTCTTTAGCAAATGACAAAATTTTAGACTGGTCCAAATTGAAAGCATTTGCAGATGACAAAATAAACTTAAACTCAAAAATTGAAATTTGCTTCCAGTAGGGTAGAAAACATTTTGGGAAAAGGAGAAAATGCTGGCTACCAGCATTTCTCCTTTTCCCACATTGTTATCAAAAGGCTTCTGTCTCAGGGTCGTAAAAACCAGAGATTGTATGGTAAAGGGTTAAATCCTATCTTTCTGACAACTGACTAAATCCAGGATCCGTATTCACCAACCATTCATAAGAGCAATCTTTGTCGTATTCTTCAGAATTTTGTCAATGTGAAAGTAACAGAACTTCTGATTGGCTAAACCAAATTGTTTAGCCAATCAGAAGTTCTGTTACTTTTGCGGTCAGAAAATCTTGAAAAATAAGACCAAGAACATTTTTAAGAATGGTTGATGAATACAGATCCTGATGTAGCATGGTCAGTGGATATGCAGGAAAATTAAGCAAACTATTTAAATTTTGACAAAGGCCAGCTTAAACATTCAGCAGTAGGCTGACCTGTGTCAAAACTCTTTACTGAAGTTGCTCTCTAGCAAAAGGGGGGTTCATCCCCAACTTTCAGCTGCAGGTCGAGCAAGAGTTACTCTCCTTGGAACTTATCGATTATCTGGTCCGAAAGGATTTCCGATAACGGCCTGTCATATAGGATTCAGAAGGGAAAAAATTTTGATCGACTAAAACACATTTTTCTTCTAAAATGATTAAAATCTATAACGTCTTGAAGTATTCTGTAATATCTCTACTTTACTTCAATATAATTTTAATTCCTGTAGCAAAATGGGAAGTTGCGTCCATTTTGATTCAAAGTTACTGACCCATTCTCCTTCTTATTTCTATAGAAAGGTTTAAGAAATTTGCTCTTGCGCCGTTTTTGACGCTAAATAACATAAAAATGAATTGCAAGAAAAAAATCTATAACGTCTTGAGGTATTCTATGTTTTGTTGTGATTATGATCAAAGTATTCGTTTACATTTGTAAAATTGAGATCTTGCGTCCATTTTAGTTTAAAAACGACACTGTCGTTAATTTTTGTATAAAAAATGCTGCATCGAGCAAAGTGAGATTTTAAGACTGGGTGAAAAGATTTAGCAAAGGATAAAGGGAAGATAAGAACTGATGACATGATAACCTTGTCTATATTGTTTTGTTAAACCTGGATCCTGTTTTTGCCCAAATATATAATGATTGTATTTATCATTTTTATACATGTACGTGTATATTATTTGCATCAGTGAAAACTTTTAAGAGATTTGTAAAAACCATTATCTTCCCAGTATCATCTTTTTTAATTCTTTTTGGAAAATAATTTCTATTTAGTTAGCATAAATTTCTTTAAATTGCATTTTTATTTTATTTTTTTATTTATTTATTTATTTATTTTTTCTTTATTTCTAAAGAAGATTGAATTTGTTGTACTATTGGATCATTATAATAATTATGCAGTCAATAGACCAGTAACAAACTGTACAAAACAAGCAGTCTGATCCTGGGCCGAATCGGTTTTATTTTATGCGTCGAAATTCTTTTGGCTTAAAAAAAATTGACGTATCAATATCAATATATGACTGAAATCAGCAGAAAACATTTTGCGTTTTGGGAGTATTGATGTGACCCGTACAGCAACTCCCGAATTTCAACGGTCCTGCATAAAACCTTTTGTAAACATTATGAGAAAAGGAGAAATACCAATATCCAGTATTGATTCCTTTTCCTACAATGTTTTCTACTCTTTTAAAGTGAAGAATATCAATTTAGCTACATTTGATTTATTTTCTGAAATTGCTTTTTTTCTAAGTTGGTGAAGTCAAAAAGTTCTCCATATGGGAAAAGGTTTTAAATTATTGACTTTTGAAAACACATGACAGGGAGAAAATACATGTGATCAGATTGAAAATAGCGAGGAAATTTGAATATGTGAGCTGTCGCCATAAAAATACTTTTGAAAATGCATTAATCATCACACATTTGCAAGTAAAGAGCTAAAGAGAGAAGGGTGCAAATTGGACTTTCTTATACAAAATCTTGTTAAACTTGACTTTAAATCCTTATAAATAATCTCGTAAAAAAAATCTGATCTTAGTTTAAACATTTAGTTTTAATTTATTCAATATACTAACATCATTCATTTACAACAACATGTATTGCGAAAAGGATTGAAACGAAAGCATCAAAGCTTATATAGTTCCTCTCTCTAAAGAAGTCTGATTTTTTCCCTGATACATGTACTTTCTTTCCGATTACACCGTATAAATGTATCAAGTATACCATTACGTAACACCAATCAAGATACCCGATAGGCGTCTTATCTAAGAGTGAGACTCGGTCATCATCGGAGAACTCCGGCACAATGCAAACGATCAGGGAAAAAGAAAGAAAATACGATAGTTGCTTTTAAAAAAGTGTAAAAAGGGCTAAAAATGTATTTTCTAAATGACTGAAAACTACGCCATATTAAAGAACAATAAATAAGCTTTCTGACTTCCCTGAAGATAATTTTGATTTTCCAACAATATTGTGCTGGCTGATTTATGTTTACCGTGTGCTCACAAAACCACTGACTTCTGAAAAATGACGAAATTATTTTAAAAAGAACTGACCTGTTGAACATAAAGGTTAAAAAGTACAATTTGTATACGGTTGGTTTGTTTATGATAGATCAGACGATACCAGTGTGGACTGATCTACCAACACACTTTCCCAAGCCTAATATACATGTACGTACATGTATTTGTGACGATGCTATGCAAAACAATTACAATAAAATGCCGTCCCTTGACTATGTAATAGCTCTATGCTACAGGTTGAAATTAATGTTTTCAAAAACATTGTAACAAGAGAAGCCTCTTCATATAATATCCTTAACTTTGTGGGTAGCTATTCAGAAATATATCCTACCGAAGTATTTTTACAATTGTACCATTTTTGTTGATAAATCAATATAAATATCAGAGATTGAATTCAAAATTATGATGAAAAAATCCTCCCCCGGCTTTAGTCTCATCATAAGAAACTTGTACTGCGGATATTTTTCTTTTTTTTTTTAACTCTTCAGGAACTGGCAATTTATGACTGCCCCAATATTTAAAGCAGTTGTAGACAACACAATAAATATAGCTAAAATTATTCAATTATTCAATTTGTATCAATTAAGGCATGACAACATTGCTTGAAAAAGAGCAAATGCTTTTCAAAAGCATTTTTATAGCTGACCATAATTTCTCAAACGCGTGCTTTCGGTAAAATTTGAGGTAGATCAAATTGTAAGACCTGAAAGGAAAACAAATCCTACAAGTTTTGGTACCCCAATAATTTACAACCCCAGATATCCCGCAGAGTCGTTTTCCAATAAATTGAAACCCTCTACACTCGAAGCGCGAAATTCGGGTTATAAGTGCAAAGGGTTTGCAGAGATCGTCAGTCAATATATCATTCCGTATGTGATCGATTTCACGGCCAAAAGGGATCAAACTCCCATAATTTAATTGGCTTACATAGCGGTCAAATAACAGTTACCGGGTTTGATTTGCATGATAAAGTTGGCCATGAAATCTTTACTACACAATCCCAAGTTTCAACGACTTTTAGAGAGAAGCCTTTTGAAAACATTGTTGGAAAAGGATAAAATGCTGGTAACCAGCATTTTCTTCTATCCCACGATGTTTTCTACCCTTCACAAAACAAATTTCAAATTTTCAGTCACTTTTATTTTGTTGTCTGCAAATGCTTTAAGTTTGGAACAGTCTAGAGTTATCTCGCTTGGTAAAGAGTGAATACATCTCCATGCAGCATTATACTGAACAAGTCATCATAACAATCACAGATCTCTAAAATTCACTTAAAAAAATAAACCCACGGGATCATGTGGTTGACTGGTCCATGGAGATGCAGCAAATTTAACTAAAAGCACATTTTGATGCGGAAAAGGCTGACTGCGCCTGCAGATCACATTTTAAACTTGACTCTGATGGTGGAATTTGGCTTAAATTCTCTTAAGAATTCCGAGGAATTCTCTTTAGGTCAGTGGTTAAGGTGTTGGTCTTTCCTCTGGGTTTTCTAGGTTATAATCCAGCCTGGTCCCTGTATTTCTGCTATGTATTTGTTCAATTGTTACAGACTGTTTGTAAAAAGGGGTTCATCGGGTATTGGCCATTGAGCCATTTATTCCCATTTGTTGTCCAAAAACTGACTTTCTGCCTAATAAAGCTTTGTGTCATTAATAAATAATGACTTTAAGAGGGGGTGTAGTCTTTCACACATGGCTTAAATTCATCATAATTTAAATACAATACCTAACAACTGTGTTAGGGAGAATTCTCTTTAGCTCGGTGGTTATGGTGTTGATCTTTCTTTCCTCTGGGTGTTCTAGGTTCTAATCCTGCCCAGTCCCTGTATTTCTGCTTTGCATTTGTTCAATTGTTACTGACTGTATAAAAAGGAGGCTCATCGGGTATTGGCCATTGAGCCATTAATTTCCACTTTGTTGTCCAAATGCTGACTTACTGCCAAATAAAGCATTCAGTCATCAATAAATGATGACTAACCCATTACCACACAGCAAAATTTTAGACCAATCCAAATTGAAAGCATTTGCAGAGAACAATTTCAAAGTGGCTCAAATGGTGTAATTTTGCTTTGATAGTGTAGAAAACTTTGTGGGAAAAGGAGAAAATGCTGGTTACCAGCATTTTCTCGTTTTTCCACAATGTTTTCAAAAGGCTTTTTCCTCATGGGCATTAAAAGTTGTCATTGTGTTAGTAAAGGGTTAATAAGAGGGGGTATATTATGGGAGACCACTCCTTCATGCATTGCTTCATCCAGATTTAAATACAACAGTGTTAGGGAGAGTTGTTTTCAGCTGAGTGGTTATAGTGTTTGCTTTTCATTCAGGCTTTCTAGGTTTGAATGATGCCTGCCTGGTCCCTATATTTCTGCTATAAATTTGTTCATTTGTCTCTTTGTTGCAGACTTTGTAGGCCATGAGAGAAAAGGGTGGTTACTGGCATTTTCTACTTTTTCCACAATGTTTCCACATGCCAAACTCTGGAGTCTGAATTATATGCTGGAAAGGTTTTCAGGGCCACCAACTTTTCTTATACTCCACAGTTTTCTAAACTTGAATGTAACACAACTTTTGATTGGCTAAACCATTAACTCTTCTCCACACAATCCCAACTTTTTACAACCCAGAAAAAGGCTTATTGTGGGAAAAGATGAAAATGCTAGTTACCAGCATTTTTTCTGTTTTCTACAATATTTCTACAACTCCAGAGAGAAAATTCAGTTTAAAAGTCATAATTAAAATGTCGTCTGTAAGTGCCTTCAATTCGGACATGGTCTAAAATTTTGTTGTTTGGTAAATGGTTAAGAATGATTGGTGACTATGGACCCAGTAGAATGAGAAATCAAATTGTCACAAAGGCAGAATAATTAAGTCTTTACCACACAACAAAATTGTAGACCTGTCCAAATTGATAGCATCTGCAGACCCAGTAGAATGAGAAATCAAATTGTCACAAAGGCAGAATAATTAAGTCTTTACCACACAACAAAATTGTAGAACTGTCCAAATTGATAGCATCTGCAGACCCGGTAGAATGAGAAATCAAATTGTCACAAAGGCAGAATAATTAAGTCTTTACCACACAACAAAATTGTAGACCTGTCCAAATTGATAGCATCTGCAGACCCGGTAGAATGAGAAATCAAATTGTCACAAAGGCAGAATAATTAAGTCTACCACACAACAAAATTGTAGACCTATCCAAATTGAAAGCATCTGCAGATGACATTTTAAACTTGGCTCTAATAATGGAATTGGCTTAACTTGAAAGAATGGAAACATGTGAAAAGAGGGAAAAGGATAGCCCCCAGAATTTTCTACTTTTCTGACAGTGTTTCCTTATGTCCAACTCCATAGGGTTGGGATTGTGTAGTGAAGGTGTTGAAAGTGGCATAAAACACCATTTAAACAAACAGGTTCAAAAGTCTTTTTTTCCCCTCAAAGTTAACAAAAACAGCTTCTGCAACAACAACATGTTATTAACCCTTTCCCACATGAGAAATTTTAGACTGTCCCAAACTAAAAGTGTTTGAATTTCATGAGAATGGCAGAAAATTTTCCAATAGGCTAGAAAACACTGTGGAAAAAGGAAAAATTGCTCGTTACGAGCAATTCCTCTTTTTCCCACAGTGTTTACTAAAGACTTGTACTGCAGACATGTTAATAACCTGGGCTTGTTTGGGAAAGAGTTAAACTATTTAGATTATTAAAAAATCAATCCAGTTGTGAGTCACTATAGAGTCTTATATTTTGAGATTGTGTATGTACATGCTGTCTCTGATCTTGGTCTACTCTCTTCTCTTTACTGAAATTGGTTTCTGTATTACCGATTCTCAGAAAAAATCCAAAGGGTCCTGGATGAAGGTGTAGTATCATAATATGTTCCTAATACACAGTCTTGATGATTTCTCTTGCACTGATGCCAGTCCTTTTTTCATACCTACACAAGATAAACATAACATTAATTAACTTGTCACTGATCAACAAAATTTTAGACTTGTCCAGTTTGAAAGAATATATGTATACAGATAACAAATTAAATCAGGGTCAAATCATGGAGTTTTTCTTGAAAAGACAGAAATCAAGTAGGAAATGGAGAAAATGCTGGTTCCCAGCATTTTCTCCATTTTCGCACCATGTTTTCATCAGACAAAGTGTCATACACAAGTATCATAACTCTGGCTTGCATATTTTCTGAGTTATTTCTCTTTGATTATTTTCTGTCACAAACTGTGTCCTCTTTATCATTCGAAAACCTTGTGAGATATTTTGATAAAACTTAAAACATTTGTAAAGCATCATCAGAAAAATGATCATGCATAGAACCATAATTTTTGCTTGCATATGTTTTAGCTATTCGCCTTTCATTATTTTCTGTCACAAATTATGTCCCCTCTATTACTCGAAAACTTTTTCATATATTTTGATAAAACTTCAAACATATGTAAAGTATCATAAGACAAAGCATCATACATTAGAACCATTACCGTTACTCTGGCTTGTTTATTTTTTGAGTTTGTTCTCTTTTGGTTATTTTCCCGACTCATTTCATGTACTATTCAATGTCCACTCTATAACTCAAAAATCCCTCTGACAGCAAAAAGGTAAACATCTTTCTTTTTTTAACCCATTACCACACAATCCCTACTTTTGATGACCCTGAGAAAGACGCCTTCAGAAAACATTGTGGAAAGAGGAGAAAATGCTAGTAACCAGCATTTTCTCCATTTCCCACAATGTTTTCTATCCTCACAAAACAAGTTTAAAAATTTTAGTCACTTTTATTTCATAGTTCTTGTTAAAACTTGTGATTGTTCTATAAAAGATTAATTAATTCATAATACAGCATTTTTTAAAAGCAGAAGATGGGTGTATTACCAGATCTTTGACTTCTTTAAACGAATCTTTCATTCAATAAATGATCTTGTCCATCTTAACAATCCACCTTTCAATCCCTGGTCCTTTGAAAATCAACCTTTTCACAAACTAGTCTGTGGTAGAAATTAAACATTCCATGTTTGACTCGTTTCTACAAAAGTTCATCTTTCTGTTATACCTGAAAATATAAAAAAGAATTAAGGTTAGGAACAATCTACATCCCAAGTGGGTCAAATTTAAGTAAGTTAAAAAAAAAACTACAAGAAGCCAAGACATGATTAGAAAACAAATACAAACAATACCTGAAATCCCTATAAGATAAGAAACAAAATAAAGAAATAAAGCTACAAAAAACCAAGAAATGGTTAGAAAACCTATTCAAACAGTAACGGAAATTTGTATATGGTAAGATACACGATAAAGAAATACAGCCACCAAAAATGAGACATTCTTAGTAACCATATACAAACAATTTCTGAAATCGATATAAGATAAGAAATAAAGAAATGCTACAAAAAATAAGACATGCAGTAAACATATGCAAACAATTTCTGAAATCTATATAATATTAGAAACACAATAACAAAATAATGCTACAAAATAAACAAGACATTATTAGTAAAGATATACAAACAATTGTTGAAATCTATAAGATAAGTACAATAAAGAAAAAAAGCTACTTAAAAAAAAAAAACAACACATGGTTAGTAAACATATTCAAACAAGACCTGAAATCTATGTATGATAAAAAACACAATAAAGAAATAAAGATACAAAAAACAAGACATGGTTAGTAAACATATTCAAACAATACCTGAAAACTATACAAGACAAGAAGTACAATAAAGAAACAAGGCTCAAAAAAATTAAGAACAGTGGTGTACGTTTTTGTAGGCATGCCTCAATAGCCTGCAATTACATGTACCTATTATTACCTGTCAATTCAGAAGCCAACTCTGGTATGATTGTCTTCATATACCCTGGCATGAGAGTCTGTAGAAAAATAGCTGGTGAAATGATAATTTAAATGCTGCGACAGTACTGCTATTACCTGCAAAATGCAACAGAAAAAGCATGAGGCCCTATATCTTTTTCTATACACCTGACCATATCGGGAATATTATTGCTGACCAATTCCTAGGCTACAGATGTGGTGACAGCACGGTACACAACTAAGCTTTCCAAGCTATGGCTGCTTTCCACAAAACCATCGTCAAAACAATGATCAGTGGTGAGAGAAGAATGAATCCTGTTGCAAATGTACAAGAGGGATGAACCCCGTGGCAATGACTTTAGTACAAGAGGGATGAACCCATCACAATGACTCTCTTACAAGGGGGACAAACCCCATGGCAATGACTTACTTACAAGAGGGACCATCGCAATGACTCTTACAAGAGGGATGAACCCTGTCAGAATGACTTTCATACAATTGCATTGACTTAAATATCTGTTACAATAAAGAAATAAGGCTCCAAAAAATCAAGAACAGCAGTGTATGTTTTTGTAGGCATGTCTCAATAGCCTGCAGTTACCCATATTACCTGTTGATTCAGATGGTAAATCTGGTATGGTTGTCTTCATATGACCAGGCATGAGAGTCTGTAGAAAAATAGCTGGTGAAATGATAATTTAAATGCTGCGACAGTACTGCTATTACCTACAAAATGCAACAGAAAAAGCATGAGGCCCTATATCTTTTTCTATACACCTGACCATATCGGGAATATTATTGCTGACCAATTCCTAGGCTACAGATGTGGTGACAGCACTGTACACAACTAAGCTTTCCACATAACCATTGTCAAAACAATGATCAGTGGTGAGAGAAGAATGAAATATGTTGCAGTGACTTTTGATATTTTGCAGTGACTTTTGAACAAGAGGAATGAACTGTAATTCTACAAAAATAGTTAAAAAACATGCAAACACAACCCAAAATTTATACAAGATAAGAAATACATTAAAGATACATAAACACATAACAAGACACGAACAAAACACATAAGACGTGAACAAAACACATAAGACATAAATACTTGAAATCTATAGATCGATCTATATAACATATAACACACAACAATGGTTAACACAACACAATAATGAAATAAAGCAAGAAAAAACATGACATGGTTAGTAATATATACAAACAAAACCTGAAATCTGTATAAAGTAAGAAACAAAATAACAAAATAGAGCTACAAAAAGCAAGACATGGGGTTAGTAAACATATGCAAACAATTCCTAAAATCTATATAATATTAGCTACAAAAAACAAGACATGGTTAGTAAACATATTATACAAACAATTCCTAAAATCTATATAATATTAGAAGCAGACTAACGAAATAAAACTACAAAAAACAAGACAGAGTTAGTAAACATATACAAACAATTCCTAAAATCTATATAATATTAGATGCACATTAACGAAATAAAGCTACAAAAAACAAGACATGGTTAGTAAACATATTATACAAACAATTCCTAAAATCTATATAATATTAGAAGCAGACTAACGAAATAAAAGCTACAAAAAACAAGACAGGGTTAGTAAACATATGCAAACAATTCCTGAAATCTATATATTTGAAACACAATAACTAAATAATGCTACAAGACATTGTTAGTAAACTTATACAAACAATTCCTGAAATATATAAGATAAGCACATATAGAAAAAAAGTTATAAAAAAAAATACATTGTTAGTTAACGTATTCAAATAATACATGAAATCTATATAAGATAAAAAACACAGTAAAGAAATAAAGATACAAAACAAAAGACATGGTTAGTAAACATATTCAAACAATACCTGTAATCTATATAAGACACAAAATTACGTGTTTAGAACTACCAACATTTATATTGAATTACAATACAAACACAAAGTACGAGACAAAGACAAACAACAACAAACATTTATATCGAATAATAACACAAACATAAAAGGAAGATAGAAGACAAAGCAACATAATGGAATGGATTTAAATTGAAAAACTTGAAACCTTTCTTGTCAGAACCCACCTGGTCTTGAGTTATGATAAGAATGGTTTCATCCTAGCAAAAAAAAAAAAAACTGAATGATAAATTCAACCCACCTCTTTCTTCAAGCTGTTGTAACTGAGTATTGTCCTGTCCATGTTGAAATCTGAAAAGTCATAAAATATACAATTAACCAAAGAGTATCTCACTGACGTCTTGCGGACACTGTAGATCAGGATCAGACTCCACAAAATTTGCAGTCTGATCTTAGATTTATACTGTCCAATAAGGAGATATTGTTCCTCAAAACACAACTTCTAAGTAACAAGATTTGGATTTTTACTATCCAATTGAACATTTCATTTGGTTATTTAGCAAGGTAAGGGTTAAAGGGTAGAAAAAATGTAACAAACTACTGTTATCTCTTAATGACAGCAGTAAAATTTCAGACCTGTTTATATATACATGTAAATATTTTCAGACAACAACTTGAGCCATGCTCTGAGAAAAGTTGGTCAAAATATGCGATGTATTTAACCCCCTTTTGCCACGATGCTACTCAATTATATGTGACTCAATTAACCCATTACCAAACAATCCCTACTTTTGATGACTGAGAAGGAAGCGTGTAGAAAACATTGTGGGAAAAGGAGAAAATGCTGGTAACCAGCATTTTCTACTTTTCCCACAATGTTTTCCGCCCTGCTGGAAACAAGTTTCAATTTTTGAGTTACATTTATAAATTTTGTCGTCTGCAAGTGCTTTCAATTTAAACCAGTCTAGAATTTTTTTCGTTTGGTAAAGAGTTAAAGGATGTATAAGCAAAAGGCTAGAAAAAGTTTTGGATATATGTACATGTATATAAAATGTTGGGGTTTTTTTTGCTTTCTGCATTTTCTTGAAATGTTTTAATCAGTGACCTTTTTCAAGGTTGTAATCGGAAGAGAGTTTGGGTTAGTCTACCTGCAAGCTGTTTACCAGGAAATCTCAAAAGATATTTAACCAATTACCACACAATTCCTACTTTTGACGACCCTGAGAAAGAAGTCTTCTGAAAACATTGTGGGAAAAAGAGAAAATGCTGGTAACCCGCATTTTCTCCTTTTCCCACAATGTTTTCTTCCCTTCCCAAAACAATTTTCCATTTTCCTGTCACTTTTATTTTGTGGTCTGCAAATGCTTTCAGTTTGGACCAGTCTAAAATTTTGTCGTTTGGTAAAGAGTTAAAGGTTAAGTCCAAATTCAAATTGCATTGCACATGCCTTCTGATGCCAGCTGCTAGTTTATCATTGGCATATGATAACAGTTAATGCTGAAAACATGGTATGACTGGGCAGATCAACAAGAGGAAGTCAGAATTATACACATTACACTCCGCCCGGATAGCTAAATGGACAGCACATTTGACTTCTGACTTGGCGGTAGGAAGTTTGAAAAGCGAACTTTTATTCCGGCGATTTTTTTTCCTGACCTGTCTGATCCTAATCTTCGCCGTCTGCATTTGTTTTATTTTTACTATTCTGTCTACTCCAATCTAACAACAAAAAGAATGCCATCTTACCTCTAAAGTATGCCACACCTAGAGATGCTGTAAGATTACCCAACCATGTTGACTTCAGGTCCGAGTGTAGGAGGCCATACATGCGAGCATGTCCCTGTCCGGTATAACTTTAGTCAAATGAAACTGGCAACGTCTAAAACATCGAACAAGTAAACAAAAACCCGCTCAGTACACAAGACGAACTGACTCAAATGCTCACCTCAACAATGGGATATTGTACGAGGTTCAACACGTGCACGTGAAAACTCGTGAG
Organism: Tridacna crocea; assembly: GCA_943736015.1. Classification (NCBI taxonomy): domain Eukaryota; kingdom Metazoa; phylum Mollusca; class Bivalvia; order Cardiida; family Cardiidae; genus Tridacna; species Tridacna crocea. The sequence continues at coordinate 2,747,509 of OX031066.1, read as the reverse complement.
CTCAACACCTTTACTCCGTTGAGTCCTACACAAAGATCTACGTGTAACGAGTTTGACATCAGCTGTCTGATCTAAGCTCTTCACTAGCCACTTACCACAGATATGTTGACAAAAAAATATAACTCTACCAAAGGAAAAATATTTAGATTTGTCCAAATTGAAAGCATTTGCAGACGACAAAATTGATCCGACTCAAAAATTAAAATTTGTACCGGTAGAATAGAAAACATTGTGGGGAAAGGAGAAAATGCTGGTTACCAACATTTTCTCCTTTTCCCACAATGTTTCATACGGTTACTTTTTTCAAGGTCTTGAAAACTCTTTGGGAAAGGGTTAATTAATTCAAATTGCAGTCTGGTCCTAGACCCACGCAGTCTAATGCTTGTAACTGATAAATGTAACCAAGCCGGTCGGTGAAATATCTGAGGACAGTGTAGATCAAGATCAGACTTACCAAAATTGCAGTCTGGTCCTAGACCCCCAGCAGGCTGGTAAACATATAAATGTAAACCACGCCGGTCGGTGAAATATCTGAGGACAGTGTAGATCAAGATCAGACTTACCAAAATTGCAGTCTGGTCCTATACCCACGCAGTCTAATGCTTGTAACCGATAAATGTAACTAAAGCCGGTCGGTGAAATATCTGAGGACAGTGTAGATCAAGATCAGACTTACCAAAATTGCAGTCTGGTCCTAGACCCACGCAGTCTAATGCTGGTAAACTGATAAATGTAACCAAAGCCGGTCGGTGAAATATCTGAGGACGGGTGTAGATCAAGATCAGACTTACCAAATTGCAGTCTGGTCCTAGACCCACGCAGTCTAATGTTTGTAAACTGATAAATGTAACCAAAGCAGGTCAGTGAAATATCTGAGGACGGTATAGATCAAGATCAGACTTACCAAAATTGCAGTCTGATCCTTGATTCAGGCAGTCTACTGCATGTAAGCTGATATTTTAAAACTCAATCTGAACTTTACAACCGGTTTTGGGTACATTATATAGTACTCGTTCGAACTTGATAAATTTTCTATTTTCCCTTCTGAGATTACCTGCTTATAGAAGGAAATATTGCTACAAATATTTATTTTAACGGTAAAAACTTATTTTCAACATTTCTGTAGATATACCCTATAAAAGATAGATGAGTACAAATACTCACTTTTGAAATCATACATATTTACTTGATATAGTAACAAATATATAATATATTTATATTGTGTACTTTCTTTCCATTGCGCCAGTCACGCACAAAGGAAATTAAAAGGTTTTAACATTGGTACTTGTAAGCATAAAGAAATTCCAATAATTTCCTTCAATTAACTACCCATAAGAAAATACATTAAAGAAGGTATTTGTTAGTTAAAACTTTGTCATAGATCCAACAACATGATACGAAATGGAATGATTATGGTACGAAGTGGCAAAAATATGACGAAATGGTATAAATTATGGTACGAAATTGCCAAATTATGGTACGAAATGGTCATAGTACGAAATGGTCATGGTGCGAAATGTCCGTAATTCGATTAGACGAGTTCATTCGCGTAAAACAAATGCATTCTCTACCAGAACATTAATTGTTTCACAAAATATTGCGCACGAGACCGTTAATAATTCTTCCATGATTCTTTATCGGGTTCAAAACAAGTCAACAGCTTCAAAAAGGGTGATAAAACCCCCACACAACAATATCACAAACATTCACACCTATTTTACCAATATAAACCTGGCGAATATAATGACAGATTTCAACCGGAAGTACCTACACTCAACATCTCTTCCCGACTATATTAAAAATAGGTCGCCTGCTTCTGCCGGGCGACCAGTTAGTATTCGTAAGCGGTTTGTAAAGTGATATTTCACTGGCTGTAAGAAATATGATGTAAAGGGAGATAATAAGCAGCATCCAATAGGGGGCGTGTCGCGGGAATCTCGAAATCGGGCTCGATCCGCCAAGGTAAGATCCATGTAGTGATCGTAACCTTGGCTTGCGAAGATGGGTACAGAGACGATCGATACAAAACCAGTCGAACATTTCGCACAGATTTCGTGTGCAAGTTTGAACGATCATAATTTCGTACATAGAGCACAAAACTATGATTGAAACATATCTTTTGCTTGTGTATTTAATAATCCTTTGTTTAAAATACATTTTTTTTTTTAATTCAAACGCCAAACATAGGAGAAAACCGTGTATTTCATCTATTACTTGAGTTATTTACATTCCCGAAAACACTCAAAATGGCCGGCACGCACGATAAATTTCGTCATTGGTTTTTTCCAAGATTTATATAGGGTTGAGTGCAGATTTTTGTGTTTTCATCGAGATATCAAATGCAATTGCCTTATATTAGATAAATGGACAGGTTTGAATTCGCCATGTTGAATAGCAGCTGGAATCTGTTTGGCATCCACATGTTGTACATAACCAATACCTATGAATGTGTAAAAATAATTCAGCCTTTCTTTGTGAAAAGGGAGCTGCATCTGTAAAATGAATCGACCCAGATCAGCCTGTGCAGTCAGCCCAGGCTTACATGTGCCCATAATGTTTGCCGTTTGAAGATTTTCTGTTTGTCCATGGACCAGTCTACCTCATGATTCAGTTGATTGTTAGACAAAATGGAGTTTACAGACCCATAATTATATGATGCCTTGCTTGGTATAATAGATCAGAGAAATATCTTGCAAAGCTTATGCTAATCTACCCTATACCTACTGGATATTAGTTGTTGATTGAAAACTTTCCAGTCAATAGTTTAAAAGAGGAAATATTGCAACTTCAAAGTTATTTGTGGGAGAAAAATCTCCTCATTGAAACAGAACAGTAAAGATAGAGGTCATGTCCCTAGTTGCATAGAATCATTGTCTTTTAGCATACCTGATATAAATTATTTCTAAAACATGTGGAAAAAGCAGAAATTGCTCTGCTACTTTTCCCACAATACTTTAATACCATGAAAGGTAAAATCATCAGCCTATGGCATTTCAAAACTGATTCACATGTCCTACGGATATTTCCAATTCACAAGGACCTATAATTTCAAGTTGCTGATAAATGAACAATTTTCTTGCTCAGACTGCAAAACTTATTTTCCACATGTACAGACAAAATGTCACGTGGTATATAGCAGCACTGTAAATAGGTATTTATAACCAGTAGTTGACGCAACATTATGCAAAATTTACCTTATATAAGCCATATCTGAATTGTCGTCTGCAAATGCTTTCAATTTGGACAAGAAAACATTTTTATTGTGTGTTAGATATTCAAGAATCAAAATATAGACACATATTCAAAGGTGAAACTGGATGTTTTTCAAAACACATAGCAAGATAAGGAAAAATATGTGCTCCTGGCATCAGTCAATATTCAACTCTGTACCAGATGATAAGTTCTTTGCATTTTCCGAATTCAAAGCATTTGCAGACAAAAAATATTAAACCCGGTTCAAATGACGATTTGCTTTCGAGTGGGTAAAAACCATTGTGGGAAAAGGAGAAAATGCGGGTAACAAGCATCTTCTCCCTTTACTATAGCATTTTCAAAAGGCTTCTTCCTCTAGGTCCCTAAAATATGGAAATGTGTGGTAAAGGGTTAAAATATGCAGCATGCTCCTAATTACACCATTCAGGGTTAACCCCATAATTCCATGTAGCCAAAAAATCAAGGCATAGCATTAGCTGATCATTTTGCATTTCAATTTTATCTTGCCTCCTTATCTGAGAGCATTAATTATTATTTTCATGCAAAAAATAAAGGCTTAAAATATAAAAAAAAAAATCTACTGTATGTTTGCTACGTATGCCTGTTTAGCAGCTAGTTGGGTGGTTTCCTTAGCCAGTGATTCAATTGCCTCTCCTGATCACTGTTAATACTCTGTAGATTTGCATCACTAATTGGCTTCAAAAAGCAGCCAGGGAGTTGTTAAAGGAGGGTATTTAGAATTTTCACATCACATCAAATAAAAAAAAAAAATTATATATCACTGAAATTTATATGAAATTAGTGATGCAAATCTATAGAGTATTAACAGTGATCAGGAGAGGCAATTGAATCACAATGTTTTCTAAAGGCTTCTTTCTCTGGGGCGTCAAAAACAGGGATTGTGAGGTAATGGGTTAAAGTTACCTACTGTATGCTGAAAAATTTAAATTTCACATTCTCTGGCCATAAAAATGATGAAAACAGAAATTCTTTAATTCTTTACCAAACAGCAAAGTTTTAGACTAGTCCAAATAATAGGCATTTGCAGACGACAAATTATATTTGGCCCAAGTGATGATTTGAATCTTTTAAAGGGAAGAAAAATTTGTCGAAAAAGGAGAAAATGCTGGTTTAGGTTACAATCGTTTTCTTCTTTTCCAACTATGTTTTCTAAAGGCTTCTTCCTTGGGGTGTTTAAACATTGGGATTGTGTGGTAAGGAGTTAATTATACCAATGTTGCTTACAATTGTGAAAATATTTTTGGCCAACTGAGAGGTTGCTCTGTACAAGCAATTTCAGTTCTTCCCGCAATGTTTGGAGTCTTGTCTTCAAAACTATACAAAGTTTTTACATTGAACTTGTCACATCTGTCAACCTCCATTAGGAAATGCAGGAAAAAACTTTCACCTACATTGACCATGCAACACCAGTTACTAGTATTTGCCCTTGTTTTTGTCATGGAAAAAGAGGGTTTCATGTTATATTTCATTCCATTTCTTGTGAAGGCAACTACTTCCACATTTCATGACGGAATTGAATAGAATTTTGACAGAATATTTTTTGTCATGTGACCTATTGCATATTGTCAACATATTGCGATTTGTAGCTGCGTCATTAAAACAGGGGGCTCCATATTTTTTTAATTTTATTTCTTGTGAATGCAACTCGTCCCATATTTCTCGACAGAATTGAAAAAAAAAATTCACAGAATGTTTCTCATCATCTGACCTATCGCATATTCTAAAGGTTTTGCGATTTGTAGCTGCGTCATTCTATTTCTTGTGAAGGCAACTCCTCCCATATTTCTTGGTAGATTTGAATGGAATTTTCACATTATCATGTGACCTAACACAATGCCTCCCACATTTCTTGGCAGATTTGGATGGAATTTTCACATTAGACCTACGGCATATTGTCAAGGTTTTGGGATTTGTAGCTGCAACATGGAATAAGGGGGCTTCATATTATAATTTCAATTTTCATCAGAATTTGTTCAATTACTGGACATATCTCAATAGATTTGGATGAGATTTTTACAGATAATGCGACCTAGCACATATTGTCAGGGTTTTGCAATTTATCACCGTATCAGGACTTCGTGTCAAATTTAATTTTTTATCAGTGTATCTCCAACTTTTGCACATATTTTCATAGAACTTCATATTTTTATTGCTTGATCAAAGCCAGTGACCAATGAGTCAATTGTGTATTTGTCTCTCCGTGCATCAGTCTGTTTGTAAACCTTTTAGATCACAAGTAATTCCATATATCCATTCAGCTACCCAGGCAGGTGCTACAAATTTCAACACTTTAGTCTCTAGCTACCTGCTCGAAATGGCAGCAGTGTGGCGGCTTATATTGTGAGAGGGATATCTTCTAACGTCCAAAATTGATGAAACTTCATGCATGTTTTCCATTGGATAGTCCATCGATACATTTTTTCCCCACATATATGAAATCCTGAAATGGGTACTTAATGTATAATCCTGTTATGGACCTCTTTTATATTTTTTACGTAATGAAATGCTGTGCCATTTAACAAGGGAGCTTCTATAATTTCATCATGGACCAATAACAAAAAGGCCACATGTACATGCAAAACACAATACCTCTTATATGTTTGTATTAAAAAAGGTCTTTTTCGGCGGGGGGGGGGGATATCATTTCAACGAAATTGCTTGTTTTTTTTTTCAAATCCTGTCATTTGCATTCAAAAACATAAAAGTCTCAACATTCATTACAGCAGAGGCTGTTGAAAAATATGCAGTGTTACGAGTCAGGCGTAACTAGAAAGTAGAAGCTAGCAACAAACGATAACAATTAACAGAATTTATTAACAAAAATATCAAATAATCAGTGACAATATTACAATAGTGCAAAGCAATACCTTAGATGTTAAATACAGAAGACAAATTATTCCAGTCTTAATTCCAATCTGATCCTGATCCAAACTGAATGTAATCCAAGCACACGAAATAATCCTCACTTTAGTCTAGTCTGATCCGAATCCAAACTGAATGTAATCCAAGCACTAATTATGACACAAGATAATCCCCACTTTAGTCTGGCAATAATGTATTAACTAGTGAACACTGAGATGTAAGAAGCTTTTCCTTTTATAATAACAGAGAAACTTCCAGAAAATTCATGTTAAAATCAGTTGCATAATTTCTAGTAATCAGATTGGTAAAATGCCCGGAAACTTCCAGAACAATATTCCACAAGAGAGAATCCAGTTCTAAAAATAGCAACAGGGGAAAACCATTCAAAAATAGATACACACATGAACAAAGCTAGGAATAACTGGGTATGTACATAACACTTCCCTTTCTGAAAAGAAAAAGATAGGTTTATGAAATAAATCTTTCTTTTTTGCAATATTATTTACATACATGTATATGACACTTTAACTGAAGTATTACAGAGGAAATAACAAACTCAAATATTAATTATTTCACACTAATGAAAATAGTCAAGGTAATGAAAGTACAATTTGAAAATTCAGTTTGAACTTGATTTCGGGAAAATGACCACTTGAATTTCAAACTCTTGAAAGAGCATCTGGTATAATGTTATCTTTCCCTTTTATGTGTCTTATGTCAAGATTAAACTCTTGAAGCAATAAACTCCACCTCAATAATCTTTCATTCTTATTCTTAAGTTTGTGTAGAAAACTTAAAGGGTTATGATCAATGAATACAACAATTGGTGAAGTTGAAGAGGTTAAATAAACTTCAAACTGCTGGATTGCCAGAATTAAGGCAAGACACTCTTTTTCTATGGTAGAGTAATTTTTCTGATGTTTGTTAAATTTCTTAGAAAAGTAACAAACTGGGTGATCAATACCATTATTATCTTCTTGTAAAAGAACAGCACCAATACCAACATCACTTGCATCAACAGCTAATTTGAAACATTTGTCAAAATCAGGTGCCAAGAGAACTGGTGCGCTCTTTAGTATGGCTTTCAGACGATCAAATGCATCTTGACATTTGTCATTCCATTTGATCTTTGTGCTTTTCTTAAGTAAATTTGTTAAAGGTTTCAGCAATACCCGAGAATTTTTTACAGAATTTCCTATAGTAGCCAGCCATACCAAGAAATCGCATCAGTTGTCTTTTACATTTAGGCACAGGAAACTCAGAGATAGCATTGACCTTAGCTTCTAAAGGTTTAACTTGACCCTGTCCCACAAGATGTCCTAGAAATGTTACAGTAGCATGACAAAATTCTGTTTTTGCAAGATTCACAGTCAGTTTCGCTTTACTAAGTCGGTCGAAGAACTTCCTGATTCTTTGAAGGTGGTCACTCCAACTGTCTGAGTAGATGATGACGTCGTCAATATATGCATCACAGCCATTTAATCCGCATATAAAGTTGTTTATAAGTCGCTGAAACGTTGCAGGAGAATTTTTCATCCCAGACGGCATAACTTTGTATTGGTACAGACTGTTTGGAGTAGCAAAGGCTGATACTTCTTTTGCTCTATCAGTCAGTGGAACTTGCCAGAATCCTTTTAGCAGGTCAAATTTGGTGACATATTTAGAATTTCCAACTTTGTCAATACAGTCATCAATTCTTGGTATTGGAAAAGAGTCTGTTTTTGTCACAGAGTTTACGATAGTCAGTACACATTCTATAGGTTCCATTTGATTTGGGTACTAATATACATGGTGATATGTAATTACTCTGGCTAGGTTCAATAAAGTCATTTTCCAGTAAATATTTTACTTCATCTGGGAAGTATTTCTGTTTCAAAGGATTCATCCTATATGGATGTTGCTTTATTGGTTTAGAATCTTCCACAATGACATCATGATATATTTTATCAGTTCTTGTGGGGATATCAGGAAATAAATGTTCATATCCATGTATCAACTGTTTCAGCTCTTCCTGCTGTGATGGTTCCAAGTGAGAAAGTTTGTTGTCGAGGTTACTCAAAATATCAGAATTCTCAAGTTTAGATGGACCAGGATCAGATTTATCAATAAAGTCAGAATTTACTTCAAGTTCATACACTTGATTCTTGTGGGACAGTGTTTACAACTGTAATTGGTTTTGAAATAGAGCTATCTCTGTCAAAGTATTCCTTTAACATATTTTCATGACACATTTGTTTGTTTTTACGCCTTCCTGGAGTATTAATTATATACATGTTGTTTAAATCACTTGCTTTCTTGTCAATAGTGTAGGGTCCAAAATATCTTGCCTGTAGAGGTCTGCCAGGTATTGGCAAAAGAGCAACAACTTTGTCACCTAGTTTAAATTTTCTATCAATAACATGGTTGCCATATCTTACTTCCAGTTTGCCCTGAGACGTTTTAAGATTAGACCTAGCAACCTCACATGCCCTAGACAGTCTATTTCTGAAGTCAGAAAAATACTGTAGTAAATTCAAAGGTGTTTCATCATTTGAGAGAAATTTCTCTTTCAAAAGTTTTAAAGGTCCACAAACAGAATGGCCAAAAACTAATTCAAAAGGTCGGAAACCAAGAGATTCTTGTACAGATTCTCTGACTGCAAATAGTAACATATGGATGCCCTCATCCCAATCTTTTTCAGTGTCAAAGCAATATGACCTTATCATATATTTTAATGTCTGGTGAAATCTTTCTAAAGCACCTTGACTTTCAGGGTGATAGGCGGATGACCTATATTGCTTGATCCCTAATTCATGTATAACCTGTTGGAATATACCAGACATAAAATTTGACCCTTGATCAGACTGAACTGATTTTGGAAGACCGACAAATGTGAAAAATTTTTATAAGAGCTTTGACTATTGACTTTGTTTTGATGTTCCTTAAAGGAATAGATTCAGGAAAACGTGTAGAAGTACACATAATTGTTAAGAGATACTCATTTCCTGACTTGGTTCGAGGTAAAGGACCAACACAATCTATAAGTATGCTACTGAAAGGTTCATCAAAAGCAGGAATAGGTTGTAATTTAGCTTTGGGAATGGTTTGGTTGGGTTTACCTACCATTTGACATGTATGGCAAGTTTTACAATATTTAGAGACATCTGATTTGAGACCAGGCCAATAAAAATGAGTAATAATTTTGTGATAGGTCTTGTTTATACCTAGATGACCTGACATAGGACTTTCATGGGCTATACTTAGTATTTCATGACGATATGACTTTGGAACCACAATTTGGTGGTAAACAGCCCATTCATCATCAGCTGGGACATCAAATGGTCGCCATTTTCTCATAAGAATCCCATTCTTTATATAGTAACACATTGGGACTTGTGAAATTTCATCTTCAGGTAAAGCCTTAAAAATTAATTTTGAAATCTCAGGATCATTTTGCTGTTCCTGGATAAGCTGTGACTTTGACAGCGTGTCGTGACCTTGGTCAATAGACCTTGGTGGTGAATGGCAAGACATTGACGAGTCTGTCTGAGTATCAGACAAACTGGGATCAAGAGACTTTTTAATCTCATTATCAAAATATTGACCGATAAAAGTATCCGTCAAGTCAATGTCAGAGTTTGAGTTTTTCAGAATGGCCTTTTTAGCCATAGCTCGGGTAACTGCACAAGAAGGATACAAGTCAGGAATTTCCTGCTCGATAGGGTCATCTGTTTGACCTATATTTGGTGTGTCAGTTACAAGTGGATTAACTACAACCTTATCTCCAGTTAAGTCATTGCCTAGCAGTAAATGGACACCTTTAAATGGTAAGGAAGGTTTAATACCAATAACCACAAGCCCAGTAACCAAATCTGATGACAAATTAACGTAATGGAGAGGGATATTAACAGTTCCACACTCTACACCCTGAATAAGGACACTAGTACCGGAAGAAGTCTTCTCAGAAAAAGGCAGTATATCTGCTAAAATAAGAGATTGAGAAGCTCCTGTGTCTCTTAAAATTTTAATAGGGGTAGGTGGGCAATTATCACCTGAAAGTGATACAAAACCATTCAACATAAATGGTTCAAAAATCTCCATAGTAGAATCAGACTTGGGTTTTGTGACTATGTCAATTGTATTGGTTTTAATAGAAGACTGTGGCCTTGGTCTATGAGTGGTGAGCCCTGTTGGTTTGGTTTCATCACTTTCTAACTTCCTTTTTAATTTCAAACATTCAGAAATAAGGTGACCAGGTTTCTTACAATAGTTACAAGTGGGTCGAGATAAGGGATATTGACCTTTAGTTTCACTAGTAGAATTGGGTTTGGGTGTATTGGATTGACTGGGCATGCCAGATGAATTACCAGACATAGATTTATTTTGGGGATGTGAGGAAGTAGGTTTTGGTTTAGCAATAAAAGAAATTTTATGTGTAAGGTAATAATTATCAGCCAGACGAGCTGCTTCTTCTAAAGTTTCAACTTGTTTTTCGTCTAAGAATGTCTTAACATCAGATTGAATACAACGTTTGAATTCTTCAACTAACATAAGTTGTCTTAGAACAGCACCATCTATCAAATAACTGTTCTTTGTTTCTAGGAAATTCAACGTGAGTCTGGTTAGAATCTTTTTTTACAATTTCTAAATTTTTGTCTATATGCTTCTGGGACCAGCTCATAACCTTTGAGAATAAGTTCTTTAACAGTCTCATAATGATGACTTTGTTCAACACCTAGTTGTATATAAATTTCACGAGCTTTGCCGATAAAAACACTTTGCAGAAGTAAGGTCCAGTGTTCTTTTGGCCAATTTAAGTTTTCTGCAACTTTTTCAAAGTGTAGGAAGTATTTATCAACTTCTTTTTCTTGAAATGGAGGAACAAGCCTAATATGTTTCGTAATATCAAACTTGTATTCAATCTTTTGCTTCGGCTGATTTGCTCTTTCTTGCATTCCTATTTCCCTCATTCTTAATTGAAATTCTCTCTCCTTCTCTCTCTCTTCTCTTTCTTCTCTCTGTCTTTCCCTTTCTCTTTAAGCTCTCTCCCTTTCTCTTTCCATTTCTCTTTCTTCTCTCTCTCTTTCTCTTTCCATTTCTAACTGTCTGATCTGAAGTTTTAATTCAAGTTCTTTCGAACTTGAAACTGACTGAACGTCAACTATCAGGGAAAGCGCATTTTCATTGAAAATCTCCTCATCAACAAAATATTGTACCAAAATGTTCTTAATTTCATGTTTACGCATTGAAGATTTTATTTCAGACAATTTATAGTGTTTAGCAAGATTAAGCAAATCAGTCTTTTTACCTAAATTCAATAACTCACAGACGGTTCAGCCTTAAATTTATCTAAGTCAAAAGACATGTTTGTTTGTTGCTGGATTCAAGTACAAAATTGTATTATAATTACTGATTAGTAATTTTGACTAACAGGATGTACAGGGTGTCCGGAAAGTAAGGTAACACTTTCGTACTTTTATATTTTGGCTTAAAATATAAGATAACTAGATGAAAATAAAAAAAATATATATATATATGTCGTAGTCCAAACTGGAATCCAGGCAGATCCGGAATCTGCCTAGACCAAACTGGAATTTGTCTTTAACAAATCAGGATTTTAATAATTTCTCGTTGAATTTAGGGCGTCTACATATGAATCATCTTACTTTTAAACGTAAACCCCCCCCCCCCCAAAAAAAAAAGAAGTTTTAGTCAGAAATTCAGAGTAAATATAAATTTTGAATGTTTTGTACTAATAAAAAAGGTGGAAAAAAAGAGCAATTGTGGAAAAAATCATATAAAATGCTTTAAATGAAAATACCTCTCAATTGTAAACATAATTAAATCAAATATTTAAAAAAAAAAATATTAGAAAACAATGCATTTTGGTCTACACAAAATTTGAATTCTAATTTGGTCTAGGCAGATTCCGGATCTGCCTAGATTCCAATCTGGCCTATGACATATATATACGAAAAGGTAACTGGTCAACTCGTACCTAAGTCAACACGTACCTAAGTCAACTCGTACCTATTTTGGTCCACTCGTACCCGAGTCAACTCGTACCGAAGTCTTATATCTTATTTTGCGACTTTTATCAGTATCAGTATGTTTTATAAGTAATGATGTGTTGATTTGATTTGATTATTTTCGTTTATTTATCGTCGCTACCGGTTGCCCATCTGAGCGTCGCCCCCAGAAGACGGTTAGTTGTTACGGGGGATAGTGCAAGGATACAGGACGAAACTACTGAGAATTCCGTCTGGTTCTTTAACGTGCTCGGTGTGTAGCACCGTCACACGGGACCTCGGTTTAACGTCTCATCCGAAAGACTATTAGTAATTTTTAGTTGGCCAGCCGGGGATTCGAACCCACAACCTGTAGGACATTGTGTTCACAAGTCCTACGCTCTACCTACTGAGCTATATCGGCTGGTGATGTGTTTATATGTTTGTATTTTTCTTATATATTGACATCAAAACGTCAATGCCGTATCATTGCCACCCATTCTAAAACCTGACCAATTTCATTCATATCACACAAGATCGTGTCAAAAACTTATATACATTTTTTGTGGATTCATAGTACACAAAATAATGTCAAAAACCAAATAAAAATTGTTTTTGCGGGGATTTGGGGTGCTTCAATAGAATGGACGTCATATGTTCAGACCCGTCATTATGACAACACCTAAATGACTGAACATTCTAGCATAGGAAAGAAACGAATGCAAGCCACATAATTATGTAATACTTTTTTTCAAAAAAAAAAACCAAACTTTTTCTTGCAAAATATAGAACGGCCATTAGATGTAAAATACACATATGAGCAGCGTTTATCATGATAAAACATGTTCTATGCAAAAACATAGAAGCAGACGAGCTGATCTGCACCTTTGATTTCGATTCATGCATAGTATGCATACCATTTATACTATTTAGTCGGGCAAATATTTATCCATCTTTGCAAGCCAAGGATACTAACTCCACTTTGTTCGTTACGTATTACCTTAGTATCCTTGGCTTGCGAAGATGATATTTATCGAATCTATTTCAATTTTCAAAGCATCAATTAGTACAAACTTGCTTGGAGATAATTAATCTTATCAACACTTGTAAAGTGTCTATTACCTTTCGCACCTGTTGATTCAATTAACGAAAAACATATGGGATTACATGTATCTTTAAATACTGTGACAATATTGTCTACATGGTTGAAGAGGTTGTGTTCTGCACTTGCATTAATAACCCATCACCACACAAGGGCTACTTTTCACGCTTCTGGAATAGAAGCCTTTAGAAAACATTTTGGGAAACGGATAAAAAATAAAATGCTGGTAAATGGCATTTTCTCCTTTTCCCACAATGTTTTCTACCCTTCACAAAACAAATTTCGTGGTCTGCAAACACTTTTCGATTTGGACAAACCTAAAATATTGTCGTTTGGTAATTAAGTCAATGGAAATACATTAAAATTTTCTGATGTATTCATTTTGTTCCTTATATTTTAATTTCCAAACGAGTTAAAAAGAATCAGACATATTTCAAGCATTTGCAGACGACCCACGCACCCCACCCCACTTCTGCTATAGATCTATATTTTCATTTCATAAAACAACTTTTTTTTTTTTTCACTCATGAACAGAATTTCAGTTTCCACTTATTTCTTTATTCAGAGATTTGTGTAAATTCATTCTTTAAATTCAGTATTAAAAATGAGAAGATAGTTGTGTAAATTCATTGTTTAAATTCAATATTAAAGATGGGAAGATGGTTTAAAGACCCTCTGATCGGAAGATGCCACACTGCTCATTGTAGTGTCATTGGTTTTCACGTTTTTTTCGCGATCTATTTTTTCGCGATAATTAATTTTTGGAGAAGTATTACTAAATGTTTTGACACCAATTAGTCAGTTTCAATGACAGGTAACTTAAAAAGCTGTCACTTTACACTGGATAAGAGGATTAACACCTTTGATACTTTCACGGTCATAAATGACTCGCCAACTTCATTAACGTCCGCGTGTCCTTCGCAATTTATACTGATAGACAGGCTATGTTAAATGAAGTTCTAGACGATTATTTCATGCGTCGGATTGACATTTAGGCAGATATTTTTCATTGTCAAAGACAGGCATTTCAAATTTCAAATTGTCAAAACCCGGGCTCAGGGATCAACTTAAAAGCTTGCCAAGTTGTCAAGTTTTGTCAAGACATCCATGGACACAGTTTTCTTTCTCATTTTCCGGCCAATTTCCGTGTTTGTTATCCACTCCACTATGTTTAATCCACAAAACGGGATTCCTCAATCGACTTTCGGAATCGGAAACAGACACCAACTGACTAAATTGACTATAGTCGATCATCAACCCACCACTATGTTTTCATCTACCTTCAGTCTGAAAGTTTGCTCCGAAGCTATTTTTGTTATTTGTCTCCTCAAATAAATACTTAAAACAAAAATAGCTTGGAAGCAAACTTTCAGACTGAAGCTATAGATATATCTATCTTTTTACAAAGGTTACGAGTTAACCAAAACAGGTACGAGTTGACCAAAATAGGTACGAGTTGACTTGGGTAGGTACGAGTTGACCAAAAAACAGGTACGAGTTGACCAAAACAGGTACGAGTTGACTAAGGTACGAGTTGACTAGAAAGCTACGTAAATAAAACGTGTAAGTTTTTTGTGTGCTAATTTAATTCAGTTTTATTAACATTTTGCGATTTTGTACAGCTTAACCTCAAAAGTCCTTTTTCGGTCATTGGCGTCATTTTAGTAATTAATGACATTTTCAATTTGACGGCCTTTTATACTCTTTCCTTTCCGAACACACACAATGAAATTTTCGCTCACTTTGAAATGCATTCAAACATCAATCATACTAATGTCACCAGAAGGATTTTTTTAACGACATGTCTGTGTTGTTTAGGTTGGATTCATATACCTTTGACTTCAACACACTGCAAAGGAGGAAGTCATGCAGGTTAAGGTTGAGGTTGGGACTGTGTGCAGGCCACGATATTCAACCATGCCTTACCTCCAGCTGTGGTTTAAACATTACCCTATATCACCGAACGTATTATATAAAAAGTCTGCCACAGATTTAGATGTGTGTGGTGTAGCACTTTCCTGCATTAAACGATATTGATTTGCAACGAGGGTGATTTTATTCTGATTTCAACATGTGTGACTTCTTTCTGTGAATTTAAAAGGTCAAAGGTTGACAAGACAGCACAGCCAAGTTGTTAAAGACCACTTACAGTGAAATAAAAAAGAATGATATTGAAATGTGCACTTAGGTGATTGACATTTTCATCAGGCATGATGAGCGAGGAAAGAGCATAATCTGCCGTCTCACTGAAAATGTCATTAATTGTAAAATGACGCCAATGACAGAAAAAGGACTTTTGAATGGAAATCTGTATAAAAGCATAAAGTGTTAAGAAAATTGAATTCAATTATCACACAAAAAAAACTTACACGTTTTATTTACTTGTATATATATTTTTCATCTCTTTATCTTATATTTTAAGCCAAAATATAAATGTACGAAAGTGTTACCTTACTTTCCGGACACCCTGTATCAGATTTATTTAAATTGTGAAAAGCAAACGTCTATGTCTTTTTTTCCAATCGATGGTTAATCCCAAAAGGAAAATGAATGCGTTAGTCTTATTTTCCAATCCCGGACGAGCCCCCAATTTCTGTTACGAGTCAGGCGTAACTAGAAAGTAGTAGCCAGCAACAAACGATAACAATTAACAGAATTTATTAACAAAAATATCAAATAATCAGTGACAATATTACAATAGTACAAGGCAATACCTTAGATGTTAAATACAGAAGACAAATTATTCCAGTCTTAATTCCAGTCTGATCCTGATCCAAACTGAATGTAATCCAAGCACACGAAATAATCCTCACTTTAGTCTAGTCTGATCCGAATCCAAACTGAATGTAATCCAAGCACTAATTATGACACAAGATAATCCCCACTTTAGTCTGGCAATAATGTATTAACTAGTGAACACTGAGATGTAAGAAGCTTTTCCTTTTATAATAACAGGGAAACTTCCAGAAAATTCATGTTAAAATCAGTTGCATAATTTCTGGTAATCAGATTGTTAAAATGCCCGGAAACTTCCAGAACAATATTCCACAAGAGAGAATCCAGTTCTAAAAATAGCAACAGGGGAAAACCATTCAAAAATAGATACACACATGAACAAAGCTAGGAATAACTGGGTATGTACATAACAGCAGGAAAAGGAGAAAATACTGGTTACCAGCATTTTCTCCTTTACCCACAATGCCTTCTACTCTTAACTTTTTACCAAACAACAAAATTTTAGACTTCTTCAAATTGAAAGCATTTGCAGACGACAAGATTTCTGTGTCTAAAAATTGGAGAATTGTGCTGGGAAGGGTAGAAAATATTGTGGGAAAAGGAGAAGGTTACCAGTATTTTCTCCTTTTCCTACAATGTTTTCAAAGGCTTTGTTTTCTCAGGGTCGTTAAAAGTCGGGATTGTGTGGTAAAGAGTTAAAACATTTACCAAACAATCCTTGGTTTTTACGACCCTGAGATAGAAAACTTTTGAAAATATTGTGGGAAAATCAGAAAATGCTGGTAACCATGCTAGGAAACATTGTAGAAAAACATGATGGTAATGATTACCACTTTTCTCTCACAGCGAGCCTCGGCTGGTAAAATGCTCCTTACCAGCATTTTTTCCTTGTTCCACAATGTTTCTTTCCCACCCAAACCAAAAATCATTATCTCAGTTACATTCAATTTGTCGTCTGCAAATCGTTTGCATTTGGAACAGTCTAAAATTTTGTTGTCTGGTAAAGAGTTAAAGAGTTAAAGAAAAAAATGCTGACCATGTTTTCAACAGCCATTTACCTCCAGGGTAATAAATCCCAAGAACCTGCTTATTAACCCTTTACCAAACAATCCCTCGTTTTTACGACCCTGAGACAAGAGCCTTTTGAAAACATTGTGGGAAAAGGAGAAAATGCTGGTAAACAGCATTTTCTCTTTTTCCCACAATGTTTTCTTCCCTGCTTGAAACAAAGTTCAATTTTTGAGTTATGTTATTTTGTTGTCTGCAAGTGCTTTCAATCTGGACCAGTCTAAAATTTTGTCCTTTATCACACTACTACACAATCCCAACTTTTAATCTCACACACACACACCTACACCCACAGCCACACCCCGCCTCGGGAAAGAAGCCTCTTAAATGCTGATTACAGACAATGTTTTCTACCCTATCTAAAATAGATAGCACCATTTGAGCCACAATGAAACTATCGTCTGCGAATGCTTTCAATTTGGAGGAGGCTGAAATTTTGTTGTCTGGGAAAGGGTTAATTTGTGAAAGGACTTAAACATGTAATTGATATTTTGAATCAGAAAAGAACAGGATGGTTATTAATTCTTTACCAAACGACAAAATTTTAGATTGGTCCAAATGGAAAGTTCTAGCAGACAACAAATTAAATGTACCTTAAAAAGTTTGTTTCCAAGAGGGAAGAAAACATTATGGGAAAAGGACTTAAACATGTAATTGATATTTTGAATCAGAAAAGAAGATGATGGTTATTAATTCTTTACCAAACAACAAAGTTTTAGACTGGTCCAAATGGAAAGTTCTAGCAGACAACAAATTAAATGTACCTTAAAAAGTTTGTTTCCAATAGGGAAGAAAACATTATGTGAAAAGGAGAAAATGCTGGTTACCAGCATTTTCTCCTTTTCCCATAATGTTTTCAAAAGACGTCTACCCCAGGGATTGTTTGGGAATGGGTTAAATTGCATCGTTGTTCTGTAGTTGGATTACTATATACACAATATACAAATTACCCACTTGAGACATTTTTGCAAGGTGAAATGTCTTCGAATTCAAGGTGCTCATTATTTTTTTGGTATATTTGAGGTAAAATACTCAAACAGAAAAGTTACTGAATTTTTCAAATCCCCGAAATTTCCATGTAGTAAAAATTTCCATGTAGTAAAATTTTCCATGTAGTAAAAATTTTCACTTTTACAGTATCTGACTGTTTAACCCTTTCCCAAATGGCAAATTTTGGACCAGACCAAATTGAAAACATTTTGCAGATGAAAAATTGACAGTTGCTAAAGAGATTATTTTCTATATGACAGGGTAGAAAACATTGTGGGAAAAGGAGAAAATGCTGGTTACCAGCATTTTCTCCTTTTCCCACAATGTTTTCAAAAGGCTTTTCTCTCAGGGGCGTCACAAGTAGGGATTGTGTGGTAATAGGTTAAGCTAAAAAACCTGTGTTATTAAGGAAAAGGAACTTATTTCATAAAATAATGCAATTTTATGGTAAGACCTGTGTAATGGAAAACAGCTGTTTACACTACAATATGCAAAATTAACTATAATTATAAAAATGAGTATTATTGAACTACTTTCACCTTTTCATTTTTTCTTTCTTTGAATTATAATTTATAAATCTAAAACCACTATATCAATTCAAAAGGAGATGATAAATACTTCTCTTTTCAGAAAACTGACAAAAGTATCAAAAAATAATTTCAAGATAGACATAAACGGAATTTCTGATCTGTTAGAAATGTGCAAAAATATTATTTCTGGATAAATCCTTATTTATCCTTATTTATCAACAAATTAGAATTTTCATGGTAGTGCATTACACAGGTCTTACCTTAATAAGAAAATATGCTCAATTTTGTCTTTTATCCTTTTTTTTTTGTAAACATCTGGAATCTTTTCCAACTCTTACTTCCACCAGGATTTCAACCTGGATGTTTCACTGCTTGAGTGAATATGTTTACTATTTATAACATGGAAGTTTTAAAGTTGTACTTAGAAAACAGCCATTTTCTGATTAAACCTTTACCACACAACTTTGACTTTTAACGTCTGTTACAATCCTTTTGAAAACATTGTGGGAAAAGGAGAAAATGCTGGTAACCAGCATTTTCTCCTTTTCCCACAATGTTTTCTTCCCCTCCTAAAACAAATTTCAATTCTTTAGTCTTTATTTTGTTGTCTGCAAAATTAATGCTTTCAATTTAGATCAATCCAAAATGTTGTTGTTTGGTAAAGAGTTAAATTTTCTTTTGTATTTTTCTATGGCTTGGATTGGAAATTTCTATTGGAATTCCTTGTCGTACGTAATTACTGTAGAAATACATTGGTTTTTACCTCTTTAGTTGACAGATTAATCCATTACCACACAATCCCTACTTTTGATGACTCTGAGAAAGAAGCCTTTAGAAAACATTGTGGGAAAAGGAGAAATCGCTGGTAACCAGCATTTTCTCCTTTTTCCCACATTGTTTTCTACTCTCCACAAAACAAATTTTAAATTTTTGATCACTTTTATTTTGTCGTCTACAAAATGCTTTAGATTTGGACAAGCCTAAAATATTGTCCTTTGGTAAAGAGTTAAAAAACCATTAGGTTGGAAAAAGTAATTTCTTAGGGCATGCAATTACTGCTCTTTTTCCACAATGTTTTACATACTGTTGAAAATCACTGTTTCCTGTCAAATTTTGTGTTTCGCTGTAGTATTATAGTTCTTGGTAAAAGTAGGTATACAATAGCAGATTAAGATAGCATTGTACCATGTAGTATTAATCAAAGTACTGAAAGTACTGACAGACTAGTGAATTTGAAACTAGTAAGTGGCTGTGGTAAATGTAAATCTTTGTTGATTTATACCCGGCTGAAGAAATATTGTCATATTTGGTTTCTGAGTCCATTCCAGGTCCATCGTTTCATTCTGGTTATTACATCCAATTCGGTTCAATTCAAATGCAGTTCAGTCAATTGACTTTACCCGACGCTCTTGACTATTTTCTTCTCTAAACAAAAAATATTACGAAAAACTTCAGTTTGTTAACTTTCAATTTAAAACAGGTTATTTTGTATGAAATCTCCTGCCTAAAAGGAAATCTTTAGATAGAAACAAATAAGAGGTAAGTTGTGTTTTGCATGTATAGACCTGGCCTTTTAGTTATTTCCATAGCATAGCATAGCATTTGAAAAGATAAAACAAATATGATTGTCTGTAGTTTTTGACAAACAAAATGAATACGAAGTTTCATAAAATTTTGTCCAATAGTTAAAGAGATATCAGTCAGTAATAGAAATATATATATCAAGCCTCCTTTTCCGATCACACGGCACCAAATGAAAAAATAATCTTTATTAGTGGACTATAGTAAGGAATACATGAATGATGTTTCACCAATTTTCATCAAGGATTTAAAAAGATGTCTGTCTAGATAGAGGGGCAGACAGACAGTGTGGAACAAGATCAGGCTACACAGTCTGTTTAATCTTATCTTGGATCTGTACTAACCAATAATGGGATATTTTTAGCTCACCTGAGCACTACATGCTCAAGGGGAGCTTTTAGGATCACCTGGTGTCCGTTGTGCGTCATCCTAAACCGCTGGGCCTATTTGGACCAAACTTGGCTGGAATGTTCCTTGGGAGGTCCTCTTTAAAATTTGTTCACAGAATCTGATTCCGTCAAAAACTCTGGTAGCCATGGCAACCAAATGGAATTTTCTAAGAAAGTCTTTAAAACTCTTCTCCTCTGAAACCGCTTTTAGATTTTGGAATAATTTCAGAGATGTTCCTTGGATGACCCTTTTCAAAAGCTGTTCGCGAAATTTTGATTCCTTGAGAAACATGGCTCTGGTGAATGGGGGCTACATGCACTATACAGAAATGAACAAATTCTTAAAAGTTCTTCTTCTCTGAAACTGCTGGTCAGATTTTGTAATAATTCTCTGTGAAATTCAGTTTCAGAGAAGATTTTTAAAAAAATTCTTTAAAAATTCCATTTGGTTGCCATGGTAGCCAGAGTTTTTGACAGAACCAAATTCTGTCAACACTTTTGAAGAGGACCTCCCAAGGAATATTCCAGCCAAGTTTGATCCAAATTGGCCCTACACTTTAGGAGGAGTTGATGTTTAAAGAATTGTTGACTATGCACGATTTGGATGATCCTAAAAGCTCCCCTTGAGCATGTTGTGCTCAGATGAGCTAAAAACAAGAGGGCAAGGATGGCCCTGTATCGCTCCACTAGCTTATAAGTAAAAACACCACAAGCCAAACATTACAATATTTGGCCAAGTGGTTTCAAACTTGAGGACATACAAAAATTTTTCTGTAAAGTCCTTTGAGAAAGTTGTGAACCCCCGGCAAAGCCAATTTTGACTGCAAAGCTATAATTACTTGAATCCTGGTGGAGGTCCACAAGAAAAAGCCCCATACCAAATAATACAGGTTTAAACAAGAAGATTTTTAAAGTTTTCTTAAGAAAAAGCCATGTAAAACATGAAAACCATGAGACTGGGCTAACTGTAGTAGCCCTAGTCTATATTATGGTTAGTAACAAGATGACTTAGACAGTTTTCACCACAAAAGCCCATGTAAAACTTGGGACCCCTGGTGTGGAGACAAACTTGAACCCAAGGCTTTAATTTGGGCCCTCCTGGTAGATGCCCACTAGATAAAGCTACATGCAAAATTTGGTAGCCATAGGCCTTATGGCTAGGTACAAGTAGATTTTTAAAAAATTCCCAATATGAGCCCATGTAAAACTTGTGACCCCAATGACAGGGCCAAATTTAAACCAAGGGCTATAATTTGGGCACCTTTGGTAGATGACCACTTGATAAAGCTGTGTGAAATTGAATAGCCCCAGGCCTTATGGCTTGGTATGAGAAAGTTTTTAAAGTTTTCCCTATATAAGCCCATTTAAAAATTGTGACCCCCAGGGCAAGGCCAAATTTGACCCCTGGGCTATCATTTGGACACTCTTGGTAGACAACCACTTGATAAAGATACATGCCAAATTTGGTAGCCCTAGGCCATATGGCTAGGTACCAGAAGGATTTTAAAGTTTTCCCTATATAAGCCCATGTAAAACTTGTGACCCTGGGACGGGGCCAATTTTGACACCAGGGCTATTATTTGAAGGAAATTGATAGAGGTCCACTAGATAAAGCTACGTGCCAAATTTGGTAGGCCTAGGCCTTATAGTTTCAGAGAAGAAGTTTTTTAAAAAAGTTTAATATTTTTCAGTTTTGTTGCCATGGCAACCACAGTTTTTGAAGGAATAAAATTCTTTCAAGGAATTCTGAAGAGGAGTATGGCAGGATCATTTCTGTGAAGTTTCATGAAAATTGGATGGGTAGTTTCAGAGAAGAAAATGTTTGAAATAAAAGTTAATGCACACATGCAGGCACAGACGCACAGCGGACACCAGACCATGACATAAGCCCACTGGCCTTTGGACAGTGGATCTTACAAGCAAATATTGTCTATGGCTTTTGATAACAACATATAGACGAACTTTCATAACATCTTGTCCTGTTGTTAACTTTTTACCAAACAACAAAATTTCAGACTGGTCCAAATTCATAGCATTTGCAGACAACAAAATAAACATTGCTCAAAAAAAAGAAATTTGTAATAGGAAAGGAAGAAAATGTTACGTGAAAAAGAGAAAATGCTGGTAACCAGCATTATCTTCTTTTCCATCAATGTTTTCAAAAGGCCTTTTCTCCGAGGGCGTTAAACTCCATTATCTCCCGCTAGATGGCATTCTATAAATACTCATCTATCTGATATGGGCATCCTGGGTACAGAACCGAACCACTTTCCTACGCGACAACCGTTACTTTGAATTTAAAACAAAAAAAGGTTTACCCAATAAAACGCTACCTCGTGCAATTCACTCAACTATGATCACCAGTTTAGAGAAATCTGTTGCTAAAGCAGGTCTCATTTCTCCTCAAACGTATTGATATGTAAAAGCTATTTTCAACATTGCTACTTTATACAGCGTAATATTACAGTCAGCCCGCTTTCGGGGCTAGCAGTGATGCGTGATATAAGACAGTCGAATCTTCGAAGAATATGACATGCGCAGACAACGTGTTGAACTCGGGATTGTGTGGTTTAGAGTTTAAGAGATATTGGTCCATAATGAAAATATATGCCAAGCTCCCTTTTTCCATTGCAAGACATTTAATGAAAAAAGGGTAAAATAATGATATTGGAGGACTATCATAAGGCACGCAGGCATGAAGTTTCATAAATTTTGTGTAGGATTTTGAGTTAAAAAGATTATTGATCCCCAATTAAAATATACATGAAGCACCCTTTTTCTATGACACCTTACTGAATATCAAAACAGCAAAAAAGAGAGTGCTGTTGTCACAATATATGCCGCCATATTGCTTCCATTTCAAGATTTTGTCATGTTATAGCAATGTCTTGCGGCTATTTCTAAAACATTCACAACATTAATTTTACTTCTATACTCAACCGTCAAATGATCATCTGATTAACTCTTTACCACACGAGAAAATTTTAGACTGGTCCAAATTGAAAGCATTTGCAGACAACAAAATAAAGGTGACTAAAAAATAGAAATTTGTTCTTTGAAGAGTAGAAAACACTGTGGGAAAAGGAGAAAATGCTGGTTACCAGCATTTTCTCCTTTTCCCATAGTGTTTTCAACATGCTTCTGTCTCAGGGGCGTCAAAAGTAGGGATTGTGTGGTAATGGGCTAATGTAGTAGGCTTGTTGCCGATTGTGTGGTAAAGGGTTTAATCATAATTCATCTTGTCAAAGGCCGACCTTTTTACATTTTTCTACACTGGTTTCATGAAGTTTAACACCATTGCATGGTGTTAAATATTCTTTACAAATTTATTTCCGTTATACAACCAGTGCAGCTATTCCTGCCTTCCTAGAGTTTCTTTTACCACTAATTTGCAAAATATTCCTTCCGAGCCACTTGCTGCTGCTTTCTCACATCACCATCACTTTAACAATGATCAACAGAATGAATCCTGTCACAAAGACTGTCATCAATCCTCAGAAAGAAGTTTGCTGAGCCGGGGATCAAATCAGAGACCCTGTTCTTGAGTCCTTTATCATATCTACTGTGCTACTGTTGGCTCTAAAAAATACCACCTTAAATTTTTCACAAAAAAAGGAGTTGTGCATTTGACTTGATAATATATAACAAGAAACTTAAACCGTATCAGTTAAGCCTGATAGCTCTGTTTGTAGAGTACAAGGCTGAAAGCCCAGTGGTTCATGAGTCGGATTCCCTGCCTTGCCACATTCCTTCTCTGGATTGAAAGCAGGCATTGCAATCATCTAGTGACAATTCCAGTTTACTGCAACTCTTTATTAAACAATCGCTGCTTTTTTTTTTACGAATCTGGGAAAGAAACCTCTTGAAAATACTGTTGAAAAGGGAGAAAATGCTGGTAACGACCATTTTCTCCCTTTCCCACAATGTTTCCTACCCTACTGAAAACTAGTTTCAATTTTTTTATTATGATTATTTTGTTGTCTGCAAATGCTTTCAATTTGAACAAGTGTAAAATTTTGTTGTTTGGTACAGAATTCAAAGGATAAAAAAGTTTTGGTAAAACATTAACAGATCCTTTAACTGGATACCAAAACATCCCTAGTTTTTATGACCCTGACATAGAAGCCTGTTGAGAAAATTGTGGGAAAAGGAGACAACAAAGTTTTTTATCCTTCATAAAACAAATTTTGAAATGTTTAGTCACTTTTATTTTGTCGTCTGCAAACGCTTTCAATTTGGAGGAATCTTAAATTTTGTCATTTGGTAAAGAGTTAACTCTTTGTCATCCAAACCCGCCTTTTAATGATCCTGAATAAGAAAAACTTTTCAAACTATTGTGGGAAAAGGAGACAATGCTGGTAACTAGCATTTTCTCCATTATTGACAATGTTTTCTAACTTTCTCGGAGCAAATTTCGTTTTATGAGCCGCATTTATTATGTCATCTGCAAATGCTGTTAATTTGGACAAGTTTAAATTTCTCTTCGTAGGTAAAGAGTTAACAGATCCTTTATTTTATAAACTTTCTACTAAGAAAACATGTAATTTTCCTCTGAATCAAACACAAACCAATGGCCCGAATTTAGTTTTCAACTAAATGTCTAAAATGATCTTTTTTTCTCATCTAGACGTAATACTACTCATGTAGATCTAGTTTTGTTTTGATTCATTTCTACTTTTTTTGTAGATTCATTTTTAGCTCCACTAGCCGAAGGCCAGTGAGCTATTGTCATGGCGTTGTGTCCGTCGTCCGTCCGTCCGCTCGTCCATGTCTGTGTCCGTAAACTTTTTCTTTAAAAATCTTCTCCTCAGAAACTATTGACTGGATTTTTACCAAATTTCACAGGAATGCTCCTTAGGTGGTTCTCTTTCAAATTCCTTCAAATAATTGTGTTCCATGAATAATTCTGGTTGCCATGGCAACCAAAGTAAAAAACCTTTAAAAATCTTCTCCTCCCAAACCGCTAATTGGATAGCATTACTATTTTGCAGGAATGTTCCTTAAATAGAGGTCTACAGAATTCCTTTAAAAAAATAAAGATCCGTCAAAAAAAATGGGAGACTCATTTTCCTTTTATGGTAAAAAGTAAAATCTTTGAAAAATTTCTTCTCTCAAACTTTTCGTTGGATTTCATTGTTGTATTGCAGGTTAGTTCCTATGGTGGAAAGTCTTTACCACACAATCCTTACTTTTAATGACCCTAAAGAAGTCTTCTGAAAACACTCTTGGAAAAGGAGAAAATGCTGGTTATCAGCTGGTTTTCTCCTGTTCCCACAGTGTTTTCTTCTCTATCAAAGAGCACTTTTATTAGTTCTGGTAAAGGTTTGTTGACCTACTGGTGACCTAGTACAAAGAAGGGCAAGGCTTTACTGTTGTGATAAGCCATTTTGTTATCCAATCAAGCTGATCCTGCAACTTCAATAAAACAATTACCACAGTACATATTTTCTATATTTTGATGTTTCCCCACCCAAAATGTTTTGTAACAAGACCCTCTTTAACTATAACCAGAAGACACAATTTTTATAACTGATCAGATGTTGCAGACAAAATAAATCTTCAAATTAGTAAAACTTGTATCAAAATGGGTAGAAATTATTATGTAAAACTAAGAAAAGGCAGGTTACTATTATTTTCTTCTTTTCTCACAATGTTTTTTATAGCTTTTTTTCAATTGTCTTTCTTAAGTTATGCAAGCTTGGAATATTCTGCGGTGGTCTGCTCAGATCTTTATGCAAAAGTCTGGACGACTCAATTTAGGTTCTATATCTTAACTGTAAAAACCAAATTATGCTGAAAATGGAGTCAGTAGACTGAAATCATCCAGGGGTTTCAATGCCATGTTAAGTCTTTAGCACTAAACAAAATTTTATGTCCAAATTGAAAAACTTCACAGGCGACAACATAAATGTGACTCAAAAATTGAAATTCATCATTGAAAGGTTAGAAAACATTATAGGTACAGGTGAAAATGCTGGTTATCAGCATTTTCTCCTTTCCCCATGATGTTTTCAAAAGGCCTCTTTCTCAGGGTCGTTAAAAGTAGGAATTGTGCGGTAAAGGGGTTGAAATTGACAAGTCATCCATTTGTTTATTTAGCTTTTGCCTGATTCTGGAATTCATTTTTCTATATGATCTGCAAATAAAGTTGAGTTGAGTTGAGTATTGAAAAATCTCTCGAATGCTTCGAGAAACTAACTTATTTGCCCTCGAACTTTTCGCGGTCCGAAACAATTTTGTTAATCGATCCCATAGTGCATCATTCTGTCGGGTCACAAAAAGGTCACAGCATGGCCACAAAATACTCAGACCGACCTAAAATTGGAAAATCGATCCAAGAGATGACAACGCCCGTTACACAGTATAGGGTTAGTAAACAATCCCTGACTCAATGCACGTACATGTAGATCGTGAATAGTCCAAACTTAATGTTTAAGTAGAAAATACATGCAAAATAGCGTGTTGTCTGGCCAAAATAATGTTCAGCCACAGGAAACTGGGACTGGGTCGGCAAACAAATAGGATTGCAACAACCTCTTTAGCAATTGATAAAATTTTGGACCAGTTCAAGTACAAAGCTTATGCAGACGAAAAAAATTAAATGTGATTCAAGAACTTGAAATTTGTTTTTTAGAACGGTACATCATTGTGGAAATGGGAAAATATTCTGGAAAACTTAAGAGGACATTAAAACTCTTTTCCCCTCAATATTTTCTAAAGCCTACTTTCTCAGGGGTCCTACTAAAACACGCTGTACCAGAAAAATACGCCGTACCATACGCCGTACGGATTAAAACACGCCGTACCAAAATGTGCATTATATTGTATGCTTTTTTTGGTATTTTTATATTGAAAAACATATAATCTAACCTACGTAGCGATATTACTGCCCAATTTTTCACATTTGTCAAGTTATTGGTAATTATAGACATTCTTGCACGGGACCAACAGGTGCCCGTTACGCCGTACCAATTACATGAGCGCCGTACGAATTTTGAGGCACAAAACAACCAAATTAATAAGAAAGTATGGTACAATATGCAATTATCTACTTATTTACGAGTTCACGTTGTTCTATTTCATGTCTTACAGAGGTTGTAGGTACATGTCAAGCATCCAGCAGATATTTACAGAAGGGAAATAACTCTGTGGTACTGCTGAAGTTTATACAGAGAACTTTACGTTTCATTACTTTAATGAAACCTTGTGAAAAAATAAGAAATTGCTGGTCTTGAAAAATAAGGTTATTGAAAATATTTAAGGAAAAGAAGAAAATGTTGGTAACCCTCCCGTAACGAATTTCATTTGTGTCGTCAGCAAATTTAGACCATTTGAAAATTGTCGTTTGGTTAAGATTAAATGGTTGTACATAGAACTTTTTGCCCTTAAAATGTTTCCAGACTCAACGATGTGGATGTGGTTCTACCTTTTGTTTTTAGTTTATTTCACTGTTATTATTTTGAACTAGATACTATTTTATGAATTTGTAATATTAAAACTCAGTGATATTTTTTCATTCATTAATTAATCCATTTTTACATTACTAGTTCTGGTGTTTTACAGTCAGTATCGTTCCCAAACAACAAATTTTAGACTCTTCCAAACTGAACTAGTTTGCAGACGACAATTTAGAACTTGGTGAAAATGGTGGGAAGTTCTCCAAAAGGTTAGAACACAAGAGCAATTTCTTGTCTTCACAGTATTTTCAAAAGATTTATACTGCAGACACTTAAAAAAGGGGTTGTCTGGGAAAGGTTCAGATGACCAAAATAGATAAGGCCAAAAGGAATTGAATACTGCTCTGAAGGCACTACATTACAAGCCTACGAACACATAAAAGAAGGCTTGAGGACAATGAATCGCCAGTACATTCACTTCGCCGCTTCCAAGACCCTACTGAAGAAGGGCTCGCAAGTCATCATCACACTTACTGTGAAAAAATACCTCCAAGAAGGGATGAAGCTGTTCTGCTTAGCAGATGGAAACATTGCTGCATGTGGAAACAGATCGGGTATAATAAAGCCATGTTTCCTTAAATGTGTGACTGTCAGAAAATGGCCCTTCCAAACACCAACGGCCCTTGCTAAGGCCACCAATTTCACAGAAATCTATCTTTGCGAAAAATTGTTTTAAAAACGGCCCTTCTCAGTGCCAACACATTGAAGTAAACAGGAAAAGACGTTACCCTCATCATCCCCTTTCTCAACAAATAAAGATGACGCGAAAATGGGTTCTTTCTCAGGTATTTCCTGGGGCCAGAAAATTCAGGGCTCTTGCCTAGTACTGGTAAAAACAGGAAGTACATGAATATGTGAGCTTCCGCAGTGAAATAATGTACTTAAAGTGGCGTAAATCACCATAAAATCAATCAATCAACATTTGACAGTCAAAATTTCTTTACATTGTTTATTGGTAAAAAAAACACCGTGACAAAAGAAAAAGAACACATGTTTGTGAAACACTAATGCCCCCGTTTATGGAGACTGACATGCGGACAAGGGTAAAGCTATATGGCCCAAATCTTCCGATGCCGGGAAATAAAAAACAGAATAGATCTATCTCAATATTAATTTACAGTTTATTGATTGCAAGAGTTTTGATGACAATTTTCGGAAGATATCATTCAAAACGGCACATGTAAAGGTTGAGAAAGTGTTACTTAGGGCACACAAATTGGATGTATCTAAGTTCACCTATCCTTATTTTTCCATACCGTGTTTTCTACCCTTTTGGAGAACTCTCTGCCATTTTCACCAACTTTAAAATTATTGTCGTCTGCAATCTGTTTCAGTTTGGATGGGTCTAAAATTTGACGTATGGATAAAAGTCAGTTTTTTCACAGTGCGCAACGATACAGCATGGAAAAACCAGCACTAAATGGAAAAAATGATTAAAGAATGAAAAAATACAGTCCACGTTCTACAATCACTGACTTTTTACCAAACGACAAAATTGTAGACTGTTCTAAATTTGCAGACGACACAATTGAAATTTGTTCTTGGAGTGTAGAAAACATTAGATGAAAAGGAGAAAATACTGGTTACTAGTATTTTGTCCTTTTCCCAAGATATTTTCAAAAGCCTTATTTTTCCGGATCAGAAAAGAAGAGAAACGGTCATAAGCAATTTCTCGTTTTTCCACAAGGTTTCATTGAACTGATGTTTAACGTAAAGTTCTCTGTATAAACTTCAGAGTTATTTCCCTTCTGTAAACATCTGCTGGATAAATGCTTGACATGTAGCTGCAACCTCTGTAAGACATGAAATAGAACAACATGAACTCGTAAATAAGTAGATAATTGCATATAGTACCATACATTCTTATTAATTTAGTTGTTTTGTGCCTCAAAATTCGTACGGCGCTCATGTAATTGGTACGGCGTAACGGGCACCTGTTGATCCCGTGCAAGAATGTCTAAAATTGGCAAATAACTTGACAAATATGAAAAATTGGCATGAAATATCGCTAGTTAGGTTAGATTATATGTTTTTCAATATAAAAATACCAAAAAAAGCATTCAATATAATTCACATTTTGGTACGGCGTGTTTTAATCCGTACGGCGTATGGTACGGCGTATTTTTCTGGTACGGCGTGTTTTAGTATGACCGCTTTCTCAGGGTAGTTAAAAATCAGGATTGTGTTATGCAGACTTAAGTGTATCCACATTCTTCGCTCAAACAAGGTTTGCACAGGCTTGAAAAGTGCTTGAAAATGAGTGGTAGTCTTGAAAAGTCCTTGAAACAGAGTTTTGTCTTGAAAAGTATTGGAAAATTCATATCTAGCCTTGAAAAGTACTCGAATTTCAGCTTTTTGCATCATGATTAGTAAATACTACTAAAAATTACTTTAGCAATGACAAAACAAGAAAATTACATCAACAAATGGAGTCCAATACATCTATGTCACTTCCGAGTAAGAAAATGCATAAGACAGTTTTATTAGGTACGAAAGTATTTTGTTAGGAAACAACTGTATTTACACCGGTTCCCTGCTTGTAGGTGCTATCACTACCTTAAATGGTAATGGACCGGGGTCTAGTTTATACAGTATTGTAAGCATTATCTACCTTTGCGTGATTCGTCTTCTTGTAAAGGTTGGGGCAGAACTGACCATTCCTAATCTCAATGTGTTTAAGAAAATTAGAGAAAACCTGTCTTTGGCTTGAAAAAGGTATTATGTTAAAAAAAGGGTCCTTGAAAATGAGTTTTATGTTCTTGAAAAGTCCTTGAATTTAGTCAGCACTTGCCTGTATGAACCCAGTCAAATCATTCGCTAATTACAATTGCAGAGAAACTGGTCTCTATAAGAAAGTATGAATACAGCTTAGCCAGCAACTTACGCTTATCTGGATGTAGTATTCTGGATTGCCAGTCTGTTAAACGTGATGTAAGCCAATGTGTCCACGTGGGGAGTTGTTCAGCTGCTGTAGTTAGGTCTGTTCAGTTAGGTAGAATATCATTAAGTGTGCCAAATCTGGTTTGGTTCAAGCCCTATAAAATGTTTGTGCATGCACAGGATGGGCCGCTGAATCCTCATTGGTTGTTGCTTTGCATGTTATTGTCAACAATTCTTGTCAAGACTCAGGCAATTTCCGGAACCCAAATTTAAATGACGTCTAACAATTCTACACTCCCAGTTTTATGTAAAAGAACCCCTGACCCTTTTCATTCTATATCTAAAACCCCAGAGTTTAAAATAATAAGTCCATGTTGGGCATCATCACAGTTTGACCCAGTGTTCCTCCACCAATTTGATGGTATGGGCGTTATAATTGGACATGTTTGATTATGTCCATCTTGTGAACCTAATGTCATCAGGTTTAGTTTTAATTCATAAAAAAGTATCTATGATTTGGCATCTATTTCTAAAACTGTAAAAGTAGCATCATTGATTAGAATTCATAAATAGTACCTGTTGGTACCTATTTCCAAGACTTTAAAAGTAGATCTAGTACTTAAAGGTAAATAATTATAAAACCCAGCAGCCTGCTGATACATATAGCAAACACTATATACACATACAGCCTATTTTTGAAATGAAATTTAGTACATGTATCACAGTATGTAAGGACTGGTCTGATAAAAGATATTAAATACTTTGTGGTGTCTTCCACAACATTAACATTTCTTGATTTATATTAATTCATGGCCCAATATATAGCCTTCTGCTTATCACTAAAGGATTCAAGAGATACAGCATTGATCAGCATTCTGATACTTGCTCAAAGCCAAGTGCGCAATAAGTTAAGTACATGTATCACAGTACATAAAGACTGGTCTGATAAAAGATATTAAATACTTTGTGGTTTCTTCCACAACATTTAACATTTCTTGCTTTATATTACCGTAATTCCCCTAAGTATTCGGACACCCTAAATTTTCGGACACCATTAATTATTTTCCGAAATAATTTATTTTTTGTCACTAAGTTTGGACACGTGGTAAAATAATTGTCGGACACGAAATTATGATGGTTTAGAAGACCTGCAGTACTCTACCAAACAAGGAATTAAAATGATTTAAAAGTTGACGAATACCCGCTACACTCTTTCCCAAACAACAAACTAAAATGGTTTAGAAGTTGACGAAGACCCGCTATACTCTGTCCCAAACAACAAATTGAAATGGTTCAGAAGATCGACGAAGGTCTGCAATACTCTTTCCCAGACAACAAATTAAAGACTATTCCAAACTGAAAGAGTTTGCATACGACAAAGGCTTGTTTGGGATGTGGTAAATTTTTACCAAACGAAAATGTTATTGGACTAGATAAAATTTGAAGGATTCGCAGACGACAATTACATTTTGCTAAAATGATTTTTTGATTGGATAAAGATGAAAACAGTGGGGGAAGAAGAGAAAATAATTAATTCCAGCGTTTTCTCCTTTTCCAACAATGTTTTCAAAAGGTTTTACCCCAGGATCGTTTAAAGTCGTGATTGTGTGGTAAACAGTTAATTAGCAAGTACCTGAGAAAAGTAAATTGATCTATGTTTTAAGCTTAAATCCTTTGTTTGGTATCTGATTGATTGCGGTAGACTGAATACAGGTGCTAATTTGTGTTACACAGGCTATAGATATTTAGTCCAATACCTGTGACGCATTAAAGATGTAAATCTTATTGATAAACACTATAAGATACACTTTTACTGCATAACGGGATGGCTAGTTGTAACGACCTGTACACAGACATGTTGGCATGGAGACAAGCACGTGTATGGGTGACATAACCAGGTTTAGTCAGGTCAAGAATAACCCTTATCACGACCATGATTTAGGATTATTTTGCGAAGTAGCTATTTGCGTTCCAATATGTAATTGTTTTAACTCTTTTTACAAGTAAGTTTTATTAATCCATAAAGGTCGATCTCATGTCAGTTCTTTTCGGGAAGTATATGCCTTACTGTGTGTTGTACATATGATGTCTATTAACTCATTACCAAACAACAATATATAGACTGGTCCACAATATTTTAGACTGGTCCAAATTGAAAGCATTTGCAGACGACAAAATTAAATTGATTGATCATTTGAAATTTGTTTTGTGAAGGGTAGAAAAGATTGTGGAAAAAGGAGAAAATGCTGGTTACCAGCATTTTCTCCTTTTCCCACAATGTTTTCTAAAGGCTTCTTTCTCAGGGACGTCAAAAGTAGGGATTGTGTGGTAATGGGTTAAAGGATATGTTGTTGTTGTTGGAAAGAGATTTCCCGAAATTTTCAGACAGTCACACAAATAATTTAATAAGTTTTCGGACACCAAACAAAAATTATTATTTTTCCTGTCCGAATACTTGGGGGAATTATGGTAATTCACGGCTCAATATATAGCCTTCTGCTTATCACTAAAGGAACCGAGAGATACAGCATTGATCAGCATTCTGATACTTGCTCAAAGCCAAGTGCTTGATAAGTTGATAGTCATATTGAGGTAAACAACTTGCCAGTTGACCTTACCAGATTTTTAAAACTGCTGTGGTTAAACACATTCAGAATTGGCCCCACGTAATGCTGCCTGAGTTGACAAGTAACATGCACTGCTGTAAGAAGCTCCTTATGAGTGGTGCAATACCTCCTCCTTTCAGACAGCGAGAATTAGACTCAAATAAGCAATCATTATTCTCTCCTGTCCTCCCTGCACCTGTGACAGATGGGCTCTATTAATTACTTTTTGGGATACATCAGTATCAAGAAAGAACAAGTAAACAAGCCCCATCAGGTTAACTTTCACTGGAGCTGGTGTTAGAGCTACCTCTATGACATTGTCATTCACCCTTTTTTAACCCTTTACTCCACAGATACTCATTTCTACACATTGGTTGTAGGAGCCTTTGGAAAACATTGTGGCAAAAGGTGAAATTGCTCGTGACGAGCAATTTCACCTTTTGTCACAATGTTTTCTATGCTATCAAAAGGTGTCATATACACATAAGAAACTGCTTCATCCTTGTTGTTATTTAGGGTCAATTAGAGATACCATAGAAATTCCACATGGGGTAAAGGGTTAAGCCATTCTTTCTGATTAGTGCATATGATGGAAAAGCTGCATTCCAAAAGTCCCTTGTAATTTCTGTAATTGGTAGTATTTGGCCCACCCCAAGGAACGTTCCATATCTATGGAACTTTGGGGCATCGGCCACTTTTCCACAGACCTTAACAGTTCATTTCTTATTTCTAACTTATGATTATCTGGATGTAGTATACAGTAGTTCTGGCCGGCCAGTCTTAAAATGCGATGTAACCTGACGTGTCCTTGTGGGGAGGTGTTCAGCTGCTGTCGTTAGGTCTGTTCAGTTAAGTAGAATATCGTCAAGTGCACTGAATCTGGTTTGGTTCAAGCCCTGCCCAGCCTGTGCATGCACAGGATTGGCCTGCTGAATCCTCATTGGTTGTTGCTCGGCATGTTATTGTCAACAACTCTCTGTCAAGACTCGGGCAATTTGCGGAACCCAAACTTCAACTAACAATTCTACACAATAAAAAAATAGGCATACATATATCCAAAAGAATTGATACATTTCTTGGGATTTCAATCTTGTGTTATCTCACGTTGAGTCTTGTAACTAAATGGCTGGCTGCCAAGAACATAAGTGTGGCAGTAATTATTAAATTTATGAAGATTTACATGTTGTGAAGGACTTTCAGACGCGCTTTAGGAATGAAACAGTTCATAAAATGTCTTTGGTCTGATTGGTCACAAAAATTTAAGTGGGTCTTGATGTAATATAGATAAAATAGGCAAAACGTAGGGTCTGAAGCTTTGCTACTGAAAAAAAAAAGCCAATGGACTTGAGAATGTACGGTCTTACTATGTTAAACCCCATTCTTACTGCAGAGCACCATAGATCACCTCAGATCGCTGCGGGATTGGTGATTATGAGGACCCTCCCACGCAGATAACAACTAGATGATGCTCAGCTTGCGATCAAATAACCACCATTGAGATTCGATAGCGATTGAACTGTACATGGTCACTGTCTTAGCCTCACTAGGAATTGTGACCTTATAAGACCTGTTTTTGCTCCGATAGTCAAACTTATTATAGTTAAAACTTTTGACCAGAGAATTAATTCTACCTACACCTGGTGGTTTCCAAATGCGAATTGATGATATTATGACTTTGTAGGATTAAGGTCCTTCTGTGCTCAAGGTATTCACATGGTATGGATTGTAAGAAAGAAAGGATGGGATACAAGGAAATCTGAGTACAAGCCCCAAGCTCTTCTTCAAATAGGCCTTCCTGGTTCCTTAACCTGCCCGGTGTAAAGCACCAATGCAAGGCTACCTCTGTGTTCCAAACCAGTCCAGCTCTAGTTGGATGGGAAACACAAGGTGTCTCAGAAAGGTCTTAGCTTGGACAGGTATTGAACCTTGGGCCATAGGATTGATAGTCCAGCATTTTACCACTGCCCTGAAATGATGATAGCCGAGACTGACACTCATTTATATAATCCTCCAAGAGCGCAATCGGAGTGCCACCATATGACAACTTAATCATAACAGAGTGCAGTCATATTGCTATTTGATCGTATCAGTGTGCTATCATATCGCCACTTGATTGTATTGGAGCGCTATAATACTGCCACTTGATCGCGACAGAGCGCCGCTGATTCTCTAACGGTCGATATCAGATCACATGGGAGCACGATGACCGACACACTGGTGAACATTTTTTAGCAATTCGATAGTGCCCCAGTTAGGATTTTATGTTCAAGTTGCATTTCGATAGCGATTTAAGCGATAAAGTGGCAATACAACGGCGTTCTGAACAGATCTCCACAGATTGCCACGGATCTTTGTGCAAGGGATTAGACTGATGGCGATCTTGGAGATCATTTAAAGATCTGTTCAGTATTGGTGTTCTTGGTCCTCTGCATGGCAATCTACGGCACTCGGTAAGAATAGGGGTATCAAGATGGATGTGTGTGTCGATAGATGGTTTTGCTCTTTACTAAATGACAAAATTCCCTTCCATTTGCAGACATCAGGTTCAATGCAGCTAATTTGATGTCTTCTGTCTTTGATGGGGCAGAAAACTTTGTGGGAAAACATCACCAGCATTTTCTTCTTTTCCCACAATGTTGACAGACAAACCATCAATAATTGTGCCACATTTGATGAATCCCACATTTACCCTGTCCATTTTTATGGTTAAGATATGGAACCTAAATTAAGTCATCCAGACTTTTACATAGAGAACTGAGCAGACCACCGCAGAATATTCCAAGCTTGCATAACTTCAAAAAAACAATTGATCAGGGAGGGTCAAAGAAAAAATAATGCTTCCAGTTTAGTTCTGTCTATAATTTGTTGTGTGATAAAAGGTAAAGTTTTTTTGGATGAAAATTTCCATAAACATATCAGTGTCCAAAGTTATATAGGTCATCAACATAATGAAATGTTTGATAATGGGTTAACCCTTTACCATATAACAAAATTTTAAACTGGTCCAAAAAAAGCATTTGCAGACAACAAAATGAACATGACTAAAGAATTGAAATGTGTTTTAGGAAGGGATGAAAACATTGTGGGAAAAGGAGAAAATGCTGGTTACCAGCATTTTCTCCTTTTCCCACAATATTTTTAAAAGGCTTCTTTCATAAGGTTTTAAAAGTCGGAATTGTGTGCTAAAGGTATAATAAACCCTTACCTTTTTTACAAAAAAAAAAAAAAAAAATAGACTTGTCCAAATTGAAAGCATTTGCAAACGACAATTTAAACATGGCCCAGATGACAAGATTTGTCCTTGATAGAGAAGAAAACATATTGGAAAAGGAGGAAATGCAGGTTACTACTTAACAGCATTTTCACCTTTTCCTATGTTTTCTGAAGTCTTTTCAAAAGGCCTTTTTCTTATGGTCGTTAAAAGTTGAGATTATGTGGTAATGGGTTAATGTGGATCAAGTGACAAGCGCGGATCCAGATATCTTTCTCAGGGGGGGGTCCCACCGAAAACGCATGAGTTCATCGTATTATATGATACTTTGATTTCCGGATTTCAGTGGATATAAGCTGTTTACAAAAAAAAGCCAATGTTTCTGAGTTCTAACCATGAGGACGTCTCAACATTTTTAACTGTTTTTAAATTTATGACTGTATTTTACATAAATGCTGTGCAATATCAAACCAGTCCCATTCTAGAATCCGATAACCATATTTTTGCCAAAATTCCAGGGGGGGGGGGGGGTCCGGACCCCCGGTCCCCCCCCTCTGGATCTGCCCATGAGTGATCTTTTCTGTCTTTGGTAGGGCAGAAAACATTTTGGTTACCAGCATTTTATCATTTTCCACAATGTTTTTGAAAGCCTTCCTACCTCAGGTCATCAAAACTAAGGATTGTGTGAACTGAGGATTAAGACTTAACCCATTACCACACAATCCCTACTTTTGATGCCCCTGAGAAAGAAGCCTTTTGAAAACACTGTGGGAAAAGGAGAAAATACTGGTAACCTCCATTTTCTCCTTTTCCCACAGTGTTTAGTACCCTTCCCAGATCAAATTTCATTTTTTCAGTCACCTTTATTTTGTCGTCTGCAAATGCTTTCAATTTGGACCAGTTTAAAATTTTGTCGTGTGGGAAAGACTTGATGGTCATTGTACATGTATTTTTGCAGGAAAATTGACGGCCAGAGAGGATGGTATAACATCCTACACTCTGATGAACCAGACAAATGACAGGAAGCTGTTGTGTAAGTATTAGTATAACACTTATAAGTCAAAATTAAACGATCTAAACAGCCAGAAGGAGGGAGCCGACATGTTTGTTTAGTTGTCTTATATTTGAAAAACACACACTATAGGCATGTTACGTCTTGCTTTTAATTTATCGATTTAATTTACTTGTGTCATTCGGGTAATAACTGGGTTATTTTAATTTTTTCCATATATATATATATATGTGTGTGTAGGTGAGGGGGGAGGGGGGGTGTTGGAAAAAAGAGGCTTTATGTATTATTTCCTATATTTGTTTTCATTTTATGAAATGCCAAGTTCTGCAAAAAGGGTACTTAATGTAATGTCCTGTTATGGACCTCTTAATAATTTTTTATGTAATGAAATGCTGTGCCATTCAACAAGGGAGCTTAATGTATAATTTCATCATGGACCAATAACAAAAAGGCCACTTGTACATGCAAAACACAATACGTCTTAAATGTTTGTATCAAAAAAGATATTGTTCGGCAGGGGATATCATTTCAACGAAACTGCTTGTTTTTATTTCAAGGTTGTGTATTACGGAATGGTTATCTCCTTACCGGACAGTGTAGATCCAAGATCAGAATGCATGTTCTGTGCAGGCGGATCTTGAATCTACAATGTCCGCAAAAGGTCAGTGAGACACAATAAGCAGCCTAAGGGTTAAGAGTTGTTGAGGCATTCCCACCATAGGATCTTGTACATCTGAAATGTTCATTATGATTGGTCCACTAGCATACTGACTATGGGCCTCTGAATTTTGAGCGTGGCTGTTTTTGAAGAAAACTTTAGATTATTGTAATAGTTCTGTCATAGTTGTCGTTATCTGTGGCATCATTGTACAAAACTTTTTATACCTTTATACCTTAGCAAAACAAATGTTTCGGGGGTATTCTGGAATCAGCCTGTGTGGCCATCTGTGTGTAGGTCTGTGTACAAAATACTAGTAATTTTGTGTTGCAAACCCCTCCTACAGTTTTCCTTCAATTGTATTGAAGCTTTGCACATATATTGATCATATATCAAAAATTTGCAAGATGCAATTTTCAAGTGTCAACTCTTCCTGGTTGAGGAGTTGTCTCCCTCTGAACTTGACACTTTTTTCTGTCAAAGTGCTGGTGGGGGTATTAACTCTTTACCACACAAGGAAATTTTAGACTGGACCAAATTGAAAGCATTTGCAGACGACAAAATAAAGGTGACTGAAAAATTGAAATTTGTTCTGGGAAGGGTAGAAAACACTGTGGGAAAAGGAGAAAATGCTGGTTACCAGCATTTTCTCCTTTTCCCACAGTGTTTTCAAAAGGCTTCTTTCTCAGGGGCGTCAAAAGTAGGGATTGTGTGGTAATGGGTTAAGTCACATTCAGTGACAGGTCTAGTTCATGACTGAAGATATTTACTTCAAACTTGGACAAGTTGTTAACTATGAAAAGGTGAACTCTTACAACAGGGGCAGATAACTATCAAAGTATTTTACACAGTATTTTATGCCCCATTGTCAAAATCAAGGACTCGCAGCCAGTTGTTGGTACCTGTATACAGTGCTGTTGTTTCCTAGTCTGGTGAAAGATAAACCAAATCTCATAGATGTACAAGATTCAATTTTGGATGTCTCCCCATATTTCTATACCATACAGAGCTCCAGAAAGAGGAAGTGATTTTGATTTCAAAATTGAAAATATGAATTATTCTCCTCTAAACCCTATGTTATGGGTATTCATTAGAATAGTCTCACAGAGATGATTCTAATGAGGCCCTACAAATAGGGTTTGGCAAAGAAATAGTAGATTTAGAATACCACCCCTTGCTGTTACCTGGAGATCTGACATACAGCATAATTGGACAATCATCCACATATATTGTCATTAATTTGATGATTTCTCATTGGTCCTGTTATTTTGCCTACACATGTTGTAGAGGTTCTCAGTCTAAGGGCTTTAGACAAATACAGCAGTCTGTTACAAAATAACAGTGCCAGTATGAAATCACTCAATATATACTATTACCATATTTATGTCCAAGTATCAGATTATTATCTAAACATATACTTTTAAACTATCATTGTCAAAATTATTACAGGGTTCATAGCTCACAAATGTATGTTCTTTCAGAATTTGACAATTTAAGCAGAACAGCAGGTGAAATCCCACATGGTGGAAGCAGTAGGAAGAGAACAGTTGTTCGGACTTCTGTCTGATCCAAATCCATACAGTGTTTTGTGCAATCTCTTGATTAACAAACTGGTAAGCAGATACAAACATATATTTACTCTTCACTGGAATAAATTTGGTTTCCTAGATAATTGAAAAGTGGCATGTGACTAGAAAAGATTATTTAAAGTAATACTGATTATTTAACCCATTATTTCAGAAGGGACAAAACAAAACCAGACTAAAAGGCATGTATCTTTTAAATAGTAATTTAGTACTTTTATTTTTTAGTGTTGGCATAAATTAGGCACGGCTCGACAAGCAATATTTGGGCCGCCAGCAACAAGTAATCGGCAGGCCCCAACAACAACAACAATAACATACAAATTCTTAAGCAAAGAAAGGTACAATGTGTTGACCCTGGGTAACAGAGATCAACAGCAGTACCACAATTAGTATTTCATCAACATATACATAACATCATCTCCACAGGATTGTCAATGTTCATCAAAATTACAATAAAACAATTTTCATTCATGGCCAATTGGGCCAAATAAAGTCACCGTCCGCCCATTCTAGTGAGTGTCTTCTGTTCGTTTGAACAAAAGTCACTCACTAGACCCACCACAAAAGATGCACAAGGGAGAAATCAAAAGCAAGTGGAGGTGTCGGTGACCGGAGCCACACCCAATTAAAAAATTACAGAGGAGGGAAAGTGTTGCCCATTCCATTCAAGAAGAATTCAATACCACCAACAATGTCGTTGAGAAACAAATCGTTGCCAAGATCCTTCAAATGAAAACCATCATCATCTAAAAAATTTTTGAAATTCTGAATTATGTTTGGGTGGCGTAAATAAAACCCCCATTTTGAACGCAATGGTGTGCTGCAAAATTGTTCAGTCTCTTACAAGCTTTGTTCATACTTTTGACATTTTCAGAATACTTCCATTTAAGACGAGGCAACATCTGGGACCAAATAATGTGTACTCGAGGGAAATATTTCAGTATTAATTTATGTACCGTGACAAAAAGGTTTCTCCAAGCTCCACAGTTGACAAGACCAATGTCATAAGCTCCACAATGTAATAAAATGAATTGTGTAATACTGATTATTTAATCCATTACCGAACGACAACATTTTAGACTTGTCCAAATTGAAAGCATTTGCAGATGACAAAATAAAAGTGACTGAAAATTCGAAATTTATTTTGTGAAGGGTTGAAAACATTGTGGGAAAAGGAGAAAATACTGGTTACCAGCATTTTCTCCTTTTCCCACAATGTTTTCTAAAGTCTTCTTTCTCAGGGGCGTCAGAAGTAGGGATTGTGTGGTAATGGGTTAATGTAATACTGCTGTTCTGCTTAAACCATTCGGTTAAGCCAATCAGAAGTTGTGTTACTTACAAATTTAGAAAACCTTGAAGAATAAGACTCACTAAGAATATTCACAAGAATGTTTGGTGACAATACAATCCAGAATACAAGACAAGCCTTTTTTATCTTCAATTTCAGTTCATAAAGACAAGAATTAATCTTTGGAAAAGTTCTTTTTTTCCTAGCAACTAAACTTACTTGAGGGCTAGCTTTCAGACATGTTTGCAGATGAAAGTAGCTCTGATGGTGTGATTTGTCATAAATTAAAAAAAAAAATCATTGGAAAAAGAGGAACTACCGGAATATCATTTTGCCTCTTCCACTGGGTTTTTAATCCATTACCACATAATCCATAATTTTGATGACCCTGAGAGAGAAATCTTTTGAAAATGTGAGAAAAGGAGAAAATGCTGGTAACCAGCATTTTTTTCCTTTCACACAATGTTTTAAACCCTTTACAAAACAAATTTTAAATCTTTTATTTGGTTTTCTGCAAATGCTTTCTATTTGGACAAACCTAAGCTTTTGTCATTCGGAAATGTGGTAAAAGCCTTAT
Organism: Tridacna crocea; assembly: GCA_943736015.1. Lineage (NCBI taxonomy): Eukaryota > Metazoa > Mollusca > Bivalvia > Cardiida > Cardiidae > Tridacna > Tridacna crocea. Next base: position 2,705,755 of record OX031066.1, on the reverse strand, counting down.
CATAGTGAATACAACATTAGAATGTGTGGTCAATGTATTTTGGATCTCTCATATTTATAGGCACCTTAATTTAGTTACACTGATAAAAGAGTTGAGGCATTTTGTGAAGCTAAGAAATTTTAGACCAAAAGAAGTTCTCTTTCTTTTAATTTCCTGGATTAAAAGTTTATTTTTCTAGAAATTCTTAAAAATTCTTCTTCTCAGAAACCGCTCGTCAGATTTTGAAATAATTTCACAGAAATGTTCCTTGGATGACCCTTTTCAAAAAGTCTTTGCGAAATTTTGATCTATCTAGAAACATGGCTCTGGTGAATGAGGGCTTTTTGCACTATATGGCCGTGAATAAATTCTTCAAAATTCTTCTTCTCTGAAACGGCTGATCAGATTTTGAAATAATCAGAAAGAAATGTTCCTTTGGTAATCCTTTTCAAAAAGTGTATGCAAAATGCTGATTTGTCTAGAAATATGGATCTGGTGAATGGAGGCTACTTGCACTATTTGATATTTCAAATTCTTTTTCTCTGAATAAAAATTGCTCGAGAAATTTTGATCCATCAAGAAACATGGCTGTGATGGCTGTGGGCTATTTACACTACACAGACATGAAGGAATTCTTGAAAATTCTTCTTGTCTAAAATGGCTGATTAGATTTTGAAAAAAATGGCTATGGTTCTGTCAAAAATTCAGGTGTGCGATCCAGGGCCATCATGGCCCTCTTGATAAATTCTAACATGGTCCTTGGACTTACAGAAAACAGACCAATAGCTAAAAGTATAGATCAAGGTCAGTTTGTGCCAGGCAGGCTGACCTGGGTAGGTACTTTTCGCAGATGCATTTATCCACTTACTGACAGAGCATGGCTCATAATCATTATGTTTTACAGCATATTGACAACATAATGAGTGATTACGGGGAACCAGATAATGCAGGCTGTTATATACATGTATACATTGGAAGGGGACCATACACTTGAAATAAAGGAACAGGTGTGAATCTTTTTATTTTTCTGTTTTGTATTGTAAGAGTTGTATTTTTCTATTTTTTTTATTGAGTTATTCAAAATGGCAATTATAATATATAAATAGTGCAATTCATTGCATGCTTTTTTGGTAGTTTATCAGAGCTCCAGATAGAGGAAGTGATTTTTATCTGGTAATTAAAAATATTAATTATTTTCCACTAAACCGCATGTTATGGGTACTCATTAGAATCATCTCATCCCACAACATAGGGTTTGAAAGAGAAATAACACTTTTAGAATGCCATTAATGCCTCTTATCTGTAGCTCTGGTTTATCAAGAAATAATCTTGGATTATGGTTTGATTTTTAATGGTTACAACTGGTGAAAAATACCAATTTCATATTTTTGAGCTTTTCAATTGAAAGTGGGAATTGCAGTACCTGCGAACTACTTACCTAGGAAAGCAGTGTGTACCATTCAACCAGAGGAATACATGTATATGACATAATTTACATGCATTTACGCAACATTTCTTGCAGTTCATGAAATAAATATTGTGTTCTTTTGTGGGAGAGGTATGCCACTGTAATTTTAAAAAAAAAGCATCTGGAATAGATTTTGACAAAAGTCCAAAGAAAAAACAGACTTTTAAGAATGTAATAAATGAAATATCTGTTTGTGTTTTGCTTTTTTTAGTGAAAGATTGAAACTAATATCATCTGGTGACCATCATCAGTAATATTTTTACTCGTGGCAGTGCCATTCATGGAAATATGAAACATGATGTTCACTCAATATATAAATTTCAATCTTTCACTGAACAAAATAGATACCTTCTATATCCACTCTACACATTCACTCCTGATTTAGAGTTCATGTTTATTAGAAGAAATTTGAAATTTGTTTTGTGAAGGGAAGAAAACATTGTGGGAAAAAGAGAAAAATGCTGGTTACCAGCATTTTCTCCTTTCCCACAATGTTTTCTGAAGGCTTCTTATTCAGGGGTGTCAAAAGTAGGGATTGTGTGGTAATGGGTTAAAACAAGTCCACTGCTTCAGCCTGAGAAGTGTACTCTCTGTTATTGAAATACCTTGTCCTTCATTACCCCTTTACCAAACAATCCCGGGGCTTTTATGACCGAGATAGAAGTCTTTAAAAAACCTTTGTGGGTAAAGAAGAAATGCTGATAACCAGCATTTTTCTCCTTTTCCCACAATGTTTTCCTCCCTGCCGGAAACATAAATTATTAAAATTTTTTACTTGTGTTTATTTTGTCGTCTACAAGTGCTTTAAATTTAGACCAGTGTAGAATTTTGTCATGTGGTAAGCAATTCTGGGTTTTATGGACTGTTAACTCATTACCAAACAACAAAATCTTTGGTTTGTCCAAACCGAAAGTATTTGCAGACGACAAAATAAAAGTGACTGCAAATTTGAAATTTGTTTTGTGACGGGTAGAACAGATTGTGGGAAAATGCTGGTTTCCAGCGCTTTCTCCTTTTCCCACAATGTTTTCTAAAACCTTCTTTCTCCAGGGCGTCAAAAGTAGGGATTGTGTGGTAATGGGTTAAGAGATAGAGCCATTGAAAACAATGAGGGATAAACACAAAATGCTGGAACTAGCATTTTCTCTTTTTCTCTCAGAGTTTTCTACCCTTTCCAAAGGAAAATCACTGTTTTCGCATCATTATTAAAACTAAATTTGTCCTCTGCAAATGCATACAGTTTGGACAATCTTGGAATGTTGCCATTTACTACAGAGTAATCCGTTGTATTCCAGGCTTCTGGTAATTAATGTATACAAAACAGCCATTTTCACTCAGACAAGTAACTTCAGAGCCTTAGCATGGCTAGTACTTGTGAAATTAACCCATTACCACACAATCCCTGCTTTTGATGACCCAGAGAAATAAGCCTTCAGGAAAACTGTGGGAAAAAAAAGAAAATGCTGGGAACCAGCATTTTCTCCTTTTCCCAGAATGTTTTCTACTCTTCACAAAACAAATTCAAATTTTCAGTCACATTTATTTTGTCATCTGCAAATCCCGTTGATTTGGACAAGCCTAAAAATTTGTTGTTTGGTAATGAGTTATGGACATACAGGAGTATGTGAACAGTTTCTGTAATACAACTGAAATTTTGTTGAAAGTGTCCACTCCATTCATCAAAACCAGTACTTCTTAATATTCAGTAATAACAGAAGTCAGTTTTTGTTCTATACTATATGTTTTTATTGACACAAATCAAGGAAAATAGTAGTTGTTATCAAAGAATGGATTTACTTGCACTAATTAGTCTTGATCACGTCTAAAAAGATTAGTGTAAGAAAAGTTGCTTGTAACCAGTCTTGATGTCCATTGCCACAATGTTTTTGATATTTGATTAGGAAACATACATGTATTTTCAAGTTCCTGTTCAGTAGGAATGAAATTATTATGATATATCAATATATGCTCAATTTCATTACCTTCCTCATACCGCCATTTGAAAACAATGTGGCACAAAGGGGAACTGCATGTAATAATCAGTGTTTGTATGCTATGTCTTCATTTAAAGTCATATCTTTAATAAGCACTTTGTACCATAACCTTTTACCTCACAATGACGACTTTTGTAGTGATTATTCTAGACGAGGCAAAAGGGCAGGGAGGCAGGAAAAAGGGGTAGGGAGGAACAGTGCCTTGTTGAATGACTTCTCAGACAAACGCAAAACGGTGTCCTTTACTCTTTTCAAAACAAGTTCTAACTATAACTTTGGATATGAATTGCACATTAAAGAAAAGACTAAGAAAAGATTTTTATCAACTCATAGACTCAAAGCAACACAATCTGACTATACAGGTTTTGATTGCCATGTAATTTATGATCCCATGATGTACAGTCACACTTAGCTTTCAGGTAGTAGACCTGTAACACTTCTAGTGCAGCATGGAATAAAAGTTCTGGATAGTTTATAAATACGAATTTATACAGATATAATACAAACACATTTTTAATCGACTAGAAATTCCTTTGATGTCTATAAACATTTTTGATACTTTTGTTAGTTTTTAGAAAAGGGAGGTAATTATTAATCTGCTTTCTAGAGAGAATACAGTGGTTTTAGATTTATAATTGGTAATTATAGGGAGGAAAAAAAAGGAACAAAATAGCTCGGTTAAAGTAGTAAAATAATACTCATAGCAAATTTTGTAGGATAATAATATTGTGGAAATACCTGTTTCCTATTACAGGTCCACTATCTAACTTCTCATCAGATAACAATAAATGTCAAGAGTAATTAAAAAAAAAAACTTCTTCTCAGCTGTTTTAAGAAATAACAATTATTTTGATTAAAAAACATTAAAAGACTTAATTATTATATAGAAAGAATAACTTATGTGTAGGCCTTCTGATGGTCACATAGTGTACCATTGCATGGCCATTCTATAAATAGATGGCTAAAAATAGAACACTGCAATGCAGATTTTGCTTTCAAAAGATTGCCGATGCTTGAATAGCAAATATCGAGTATTTCCAAGTTAGTTGGCAACTTTAATTTACCATCCATACTTGTAATTTATGCAAAAAATATACGAAATGATAATCTCCAGTTGTAAGAAGAGTTAATTCTGCTTTATTTCATAGCTATTCATGTATGGAGAAATATCTCTGATAGTGTGACGTCATTCAAAGAAATTAGCAGACGCTAAAGTGCCTGTTGGGGAAAAAAGTCAGGGTTTCGAGGGATAAAGGGATGGTTTAGCAAGTTAGTGATAGATAAGGATTATAACACCCTGCTGTCCTGTCTTAACTGACGAAGTTGATAAAGGATAATTAGTGTCACCCATAGACTTAGATTGGCAGTATTTCATAAATATAGTCGGATCGGATGAAATTTATGGCAAAGTTTTGTGACTGTGCAAGCTTGATGAGACGGAGCTGAGACACTGAAGACGAGTTTTTTGCCCATGTAGCCAGCTTTCTCCGACGAAACCAGAACAATACACAGACAAGTTTTTTACGCATATGATAAGGGCAACAGGGTAGGTGTTCACAGATTCGAAGGCAAAAGGGCAGACTGAAAAAGGGGCAGGGCGGCGCGCCCTGCTATTCAGCTCTAGAATAAACACTATTTTGACGACCCTTAGGTAGAAGCCTTTTGAAAAAATTGTGGGAAAAGGAGAAAATGCTGTTAACCAGTATTTTCTCCTTTTTCCACAATGTTTTCAACCCTTCCCGAGAGTCATTTTCATAATTTGTAGAAATTTTGGACACCTGCTTGGCAAAAAATGAAGGTACTGCTAAAGAGGTAAATTTGCTTTTATCCATTTCTAGAATGAATTGTCAAGTAAAAAATCAAACTTTCAGGGCTTAAATAGCATACTAGGACTTGTCATATGATATTTTGTCTAGCACCTTTAGCGAGTAAGTCACTACTGTAACACAGAAACAGTTTTATTTTTTTGATAGAACACATGCATTCTGATGGTCCATGTATACTTAAAATCAAAGAAGAATATTGTTTTCAAAATAAAATGGGTTTAATCTTACCTTAAATATATTTCTGTCCATAAATCAAGGCATTTTCAGTCGCTGAAGAAAACAGTCGTGTTTGAAGTGCTATTTGTAGTTCCTTTCCCTATAGACATTGTTCTATATAACGATTTTTATACTTGAAACATTTTCTTTGCTTACATGTACTTATATCGGGGAAATAAACTTTACAAAGTTGCTATTACACTAAAAAGTATCATTAGAACAAGTGTGTTACAAGAGAGACAGGGCTGTTACACTTGTGACAGCTTCTGTTACTTGAGTGATAATATCAAATGAACTTTTACTCATAACTGTTAACCCATTACTGCACAATCCCTACTTTCAACGACCCTGAGAAAGAAGGCTTTAGAAAACATTGTGGGAAAAGGAGAAAATGTTCGTAACCAACCTTTTCTCTTTTTTTCACAATGTTTTCTATATTTTCCAAAACAAATTTTAATTTTTAAATTATGTTTTATTTGTCTTCTGAAAATGCTTTCAGTTTGGACAAGTCTAAAATTTTGTCGTTTCGTAAAGAGTTAAATTAACTAGATCCCTCATGTCTTGTCTAAAAATTTACTGTAACTCTCTAAAAACCCTCCACGACTCTTCAACTAATTTGAAGTGACTGCCAAGAGAATTCTCTGGATCAGGAATTATTCAAATTATATCCTGTACATCATACTAGTTAAGACAGTTTCATTGGCCATATAAAGTTATTTTTTCGGTCCCTTCCACTTTTTGTCAGACTCTTAATTTGGTTTTAATGGGGTGACTTTTAGGGCTTCTTTGCCTTGTTTAGTTTTCTGTCTTGATTTATTTTGTTGATTTGTCAATTGTTTCCTTGCAGCCCTTCGCTCTGTCATATTTTTCACCAGTTTCTTCTTGCCTATCCTCTTGTCCTCTTGGTATTTCTCTTTACACTTTTTCAAAAAACTCTTGTCTACGTTCAGGATCACCATCACATAAAAGCCTGAATTTTCTCTGTCTCTCTGCATTGGACATACTTTTTTTTTTTTTTTCTGAAAAAAAAATCATTAAACTGTGAATGCATATTACAAAGAACACATAGTTATCGACTTATTCATGTGACACCCCCCATTAAAAGTATTTTGTGGTTTTGATTTTAAAAACTAAAATAGTTTATGACTATTCATAATACAGATGTCACTCAAGTAACATTTCCGTTGTTCTTATTAACAACAAGACAGAAAATTAATGGTTAATACAATTATTAGCCAAACAAGACTAGTCAGTAACCTTGTAAGATAAGTCAGTAACCTTCACTGTGCATGTCAGATATAACAAAAGCATCTATTAGTGCACTATTTCACTCTTGTAATAGTAGAATGTCATTATTGTAACACCCACTAAATCATTTCAAAAAATCTTTGTTTAAATCTCTTTCTGTTTAATAAAAGATAACCGTAATATAGGAGTAAGGTTTAACCCATTACCACACAATCCCTACTTTTGACGCCCCCGAGACAAAAGCCTATTGAAAACACTGAAGGAAAAGGAGAAAATGCTGGTAACCAGCATTTTCTCCTTTTCCCACAGTGTTTTCTACCCTTCCCAGATCAAATTTTAATTTTTCAGTCACCTTTATTTTTTCGTCTGCAAATGCTATCAATTTGAACCAGTCTAAAATTTTGATGTGTGGTAAAGAGTTAAAGAATCTCTTTACATGATGTATATTGCAACTAACTCACCTAATATGTGAGCTAAATAGGAAAATGCTAGCTATTTGTCACTCTTGTATCAAAAAGTGTATATACTGTAACAAAAATTGATGTTACAATAGTGACCTGTTACAATAGTGATTTACAAGCAGATATATATGAATTTCTGACAATAGGTAGGGCCTGTAAGCTTTTTTTTATGGTCAAATGAATAAGAAATAGATGCAAATTTATGTTTACCATAAGAAGTTATACAGGTTAGACGTTTCAAATATGAAAATATGTTACATTAAGTGACACACTTAAAAATTACGCAGTCACTTACCTCTATTTTGTCATCATTTTCTCTTGATTGGTACAGAAGCAGGTGTTTCGCAGGCATTGGTTAATTTCAAAGGATAGTTACCCTTCAGCTGGAAGGCTAATATTAAATAAAACTCGCAGAGGATAGAGATTATTCTGTGTAATAATTACAATAGTGACCTTTATCATTGGGACAATTTCATAAGTATTCTTTAGTACTGAAATCACTGTTGGAATGTAATATTTTGGCATGCATAATATACGGAAAACTTAATTCTTAATGCAAAAACAAAACTTATGCGAGTTACTCATATTGAAACTCAAATCTAAGTACTTACATAATAGTTTTACTTTTTGGAACAAAGGAAATTAGCCTATTTACCACGTATAAATCATTTTTTTCGACATTTACGTCTCTTTCAAATGATATTCAAAAGCAGTCCCATGCAGATGCAGTGCCAGTCTTCTAATCAAACTCAAGTTCAGATACAGATGAAAAGTTGTGACCCTGAAATTCCATTTCCCACAGAATTTCTACGAAATTTGAAAACAACTCCCAAGTCAAGTTTCCATTCTTCAGTCACATTTTTTGTCGTCTGCAAAATTAATGCTTTCAATTTGGATCAGTCTATAAATTAGTCGTTTCGTAAAAAAGTTAATCCCAAGGTTTCACAACCCCTATGGGTTGACTTCAGGAAATATTGTGGGAGAGGGTGGAAATGTTGAAAAGCAGCATTTCTCAATTGGGCATAATTTATTATTTCAAAAATAAATACCATTTTTTTAAAATCAACATTTAATTTATTGTATATGAGTATGTGCTCCTTTCACCACAGTTTTCCCTATACTGTCAAGAAAAATTCCACCATTTAACTCTTTACCATACAACAGAATTTAGACTGGTCCCAATTGAAAGCAATTGCAAGCAACATTGTAAAAGTGATTTAACCCATTACCACACAATCCCTACTTTTGACGACCCTGAGATAGAAGCCTTTAGAAAACATTGTGGGAAAAGGAGAAGATGCTGGTAACCAGCATTTTCTCCTTTTCCCACAATGTTTCTACCCTCCTGGAAACAAATTTCAGTTTTTGAGTTACGTTTATTTTGTCGTCTGCGAGTGCTTTGAATTTTGAACAGTCTGAAATTTTGTCGTTTGGGAAAGGGTTAAGAAATGAATTTTTATTCCAACATGGTAGAAAACATTGTAGGAAAAGGAGAAAATGCTGGTTACTGGCATATTCTTGTTTTCCTACAATGATTTTGAAAGGCTGCTACCTAAAGGTTGTAAAAACCAGGGGTTGTTTGGTAAAGGGATAATTGTGGCTTATCAATAAAAAAATGTGTGTTTTGAGTTGACCAACCCTACCTAGAATGCTGCCAACTGAGAAAATTTTTATGCTTTGACTGGGGAAAAAACCACCTCTCAGGTGTCAGACACATATGAGCCATGCTGTGTGAAAAGGGACCTTAATGCATCTGGGAAAAGTATAGAGCCAGGTCTTCTTGCACAGCCAATTTTTGTGTATACAAGGACCAGTCTACCTCAGAATTCAGTCTGTTGTTAAAAATAGCGATGCCCCTTTTCCCATAGCATGGCTCATATAAATAAACCCCATGACACAAAACTCTTTTCAAGGTGATCAGCTACAAATGAGTTTCTGGACAAAAATAGTTCCATTAACCTATTACTGCACAATCCCTACTTTTGATGACCCTGAGAAAGACACCTTTAGAAAACATTGTGGGAAAAGGAGAAAATGCTGGAAAGTAGCATTTTCTCCTTTTGCCACAATATTTTCTACTCTTCACTGAACAAATTTTAAATTTTCAGTCACTTTTATTTTGTCGTCTGCAAATATATGTAGTTTCGATTTGGACAAGCGAAAAAAAACTGTCTTTGGTAACGAGTTAATGCACTAAGAATTTTAGCCATGTAATAATAATAACAACTTGTACTAGTATCTCAGCATCTTTTTTTTTTTGGTCATGTTAACTCATTGTAAGCATACATATATTGTAATAATTCAATATTAGTTGTTTTCATGGACAATGGCGGGTTCTGATTGGCTGAAAATTTTTTTTCATAGCTCCATGAAAAAAATTTTTCAGCAGTGCCGGGACTACTTTTGCAAAGTAATGTAAACAAACATGTATACGAGATTTCATAATGGTCTTCTTTCTGATCTTTATCGAGTCCGAAGTTCAACTTGCTTTCTGAATTTATTTTCGCTAAATATTGATAAAAATATCCAACAGTGAATTCAACAAGAGAGGTGAAAACTCATTCTCACTTTGCTGGGTTCTAACAATCTTATTTTCAGCTTAGTTCTAGCGTATTGAACTTCTAGCAATAAAGCTACTGAACCTGCAAATGTTCAATACTATAGTGACGTCACATATACGTTATTGTTACGTCATGAACCAGCAGTTTTACCGCGCTATGAATTATAAATGAAATGGACATTATATAAATACGCAATGTTAGATTTTCAATGAAAAAAGTAGTTAGTAATTTTCAAGTGCATATTTGTTGTCTGTGATATTGAATTATAAGGAATGAAGAGATTTTTTTTTTGTTTTCATGGAGGTATGAAAAAAAAACCTAATCACACTTTTGTATGAAACCGTTTCGCGGTTTCATACAGTGTGATTAGTTTTTTTTTTCATACCTCCATGAAAACAAAAAAATTCTCTTCATTCCTTAAATAAAAAGAACTGTAATTTTTTCTAAATGTAGTTTTACCTATTCCTTTCATCTGTTAGTTTAGTTTAAACATATTTATTTTACATCGATTGAGAAACAAGTTCTAACAACTTATACTAATCTCTCTCGATTCTGCTTCCTGGGAACTACACCAGTACTCACGCCGATTGTGTGGGCCAATGAAAAATCCCAAAGTTGAAACCTGCTCATGGGTATCGAACTCAGGACCTTTAGGTTATGAGGCCGACACTCTACCTCACGACCACGGACACCACAATCTGTTACAATATGAAAATATGTTAGGCTGGTCCAAATTGAAAGCAACTACAACAACGAAATGGATGTGCCTCAGGATTTGAAATTCGCCTTTGGAAGAGTAGGGTTACAAGCATTCTCTCTTTTTCAAGCAGAAGGTGATTTTTTTACCTGTTACCAAATGACAAATTTTTGAGCTTGTCCAAATTGAAAGCATTTACAGTGTACAAACTGAGTTCTTCAGTCCTGTGATATGTTAGAATTCGATCCAGTAAAATGACAAAATGCTTGTAACTAGTCTTTAATCCTCATCTCACCATGTTTTCAAAAGTGTTCCTTTGGTTAAAAGTCAGGATTGCATGGTCAATGGTTAATATCTCATGTTTGACATTGATAACTGAATAAATAAATCATCCTCATCATGAACTAATGGTAGCAGTAAATTTTAAAGACAAAGACAGATTTTCCATATATTTGTTGCTTGATGAGCTAGAGACATTGGTAAAACACCTTGTAAGGTTCTGAAATTCTTTACTCTTTCCACGGCTCTTTCCACGTCTATCCTCAAATTCGCTATTCTTCTTGTCTCCTCCACCTCTCTTCTTGTAAACCTCTTCATTTTCAGAGGCGGAACAATCAATTTTATTCCCCGTGGAGTAGTCAAATCGGAGATGAGAAACCCTTTATCAGCCATGATAGAGTCCCCACGCTCACATAAATTAAGAATACTACTATTTAAAGTTATCTGCTTATCACTTATACTTCCGCCCCACAATGCTGAAGCAAATGATATGTAACCTGCAGGAGTAATACCAAGTAAAGCTTTATATGTCATGTGAGACTTGTAGTGTGAGTACATAAAGCTTTTATTGGCTAGTGCCTGGGGTGTCTCAGTTTTAATTTCGATGCAGTCAATTATAACTCTACTCTTCGGATATTTTCTTTTGAATTACTTGGGTATAGTGCGACAGGCTTTATTTATCACTAAATAAAGTTTGAACCAAAACGTATACATTTGACACAGTGTCGAATTTTACCGCAAAAGAAGCAAATATCCTCTATTAATTAATACCGTCTCTATCAAAAGAAAACATACTAGATCTAGTTCAAATTCTACCATGTGATACAATATTGTTATCAAACTGTATACTGTACCTTAATAGGAAATCAAGCACAGAATATCGTATGCATGAGTGTAGGACAAAACCCACCTAGGTCAAAAACCCCTAGGACAAAACCCCCCCATAGGACAAAAGCCCCATAGGATAAAAGCCCCCCAGGACAAAACCCCCATCATATATAAAAAGATATAAGTTTGAGAAAACACATTTAATTTGCAAACAGTTTTAAGTATTCAAAACGAGTCTCTTTGATTTAAGGAAAAAATCAAACATGAAAGGCAAAATATGATTTAGATATCTTATTTAATTTGTACCTCAAGTTTGTTGATCGTTTCTATTGATTATTAACACCTATGCAGACATGGGCAAGACAGGTGTTGAGAGGGGATTAAGACACCTGATTTGCAAGTTTACACCTGTCATATTCATTAATGTCTAGAAGTAGATTTGAACATACAAAAGGACCAAATAAGAAAAAAAATATATAAAAACTTAATATGAATCATTCAAATTCATTTCATAAGTTAATTTATACTAATACATTCAAATATATTTTATTATAGACAAAATAGGTGTAGACAAAATGAGATAAGACAAATTGGGACTGTAGACAAAATGGGACTGACTACACAAAAAAATCTGTATCAATTATCACTATAACTTCATGGACGGATCCAGAGGGGGGGACGGGGTCCGGACGGACGCCCCCCCCCCCCATTGGGAATTTTGGCAAAAATGTGGTTATCGGATTTGTGACCTATTTGATATTGTACAGCATTTATGTAAAATACAGTCATGATTACATGTGTGGATAATGTCGTCTGAAATTAAAATATGCATTTACTTTAACACTTAATAGGCCTTAAGGCAACGATTTTGAAAAATTAGAGTGCGATGTCATGGGTGGATCCGGAGTGGGGGACCGGGGGTCCGGATACCCCCCTGGAATTTTGGCAAAAATGTGGTTATCGGATTCGTGAAATGATACTGGTTTGATATTGCACAGCATTTATGTAAAATACAATCATAAATTTAAAAAAAAATAAGGTTCTAAATGTGGAGACCTCCTCATGGTTAGAACTGGAAACGTTGACTTTTCTTGCAAATGGCTTACATCCACTGAAATCCAGAAATCAAAGTATCATATAATAAAACGAGTGTGTTTTCGATCGGAAACCCCCCCTTCCCCCGCCCTGAGATAGATATCTGGATCCATGCATGCGAGGTTGTGTACATGTATATATAATAGCGGATATGTAGCAATACTATGCACTTGTAAAATGATCAGACGGCTTTTACAAAAATCAATATATTTGTATCAATTATAATTCAAATGCACAAATCAAAGATCCGACCAGGTTTTCTTATGTCTTAATTAAAATCATATCAAAAATACAGCGTTACATAATTACTTTTATAGAAACATCAGTTGAGATTTCCGCCATTTGTATGAAGCATGAGTTGATATTTCTTTGACAATTAATTTATACATTTGAACCATGCAAAAAGCATTGATGCACTGATACAAAGACAATCTGCCAAATGTTTGCGGTGAAACATAAAAGGCGAATGTTCAAATCATGCATCTTGTATGACTTAGATATGGGTGGCAGACAATAAACTGTCAGGTTCCTGGTAGGTCGGTCGATCTTTGGCTAGCATTAATTATACCAGCAGCAACACTTCTTTTTAACAGATGTAAGAAAAAAAATAAAGATTTAACATAAATGGTAAAAAAAAAAAATAAAATTTAAAAAAAAAAAATGACTTTAAAAAAAGGTTCTAAATGTGGAGAACTCCTCATGGGTAGAACTGGAAACGTTGCCTTTTTTGTAAACGGCTAACATCCACTGAAATCGGGAAATCAAAGTATCTTAATTATAATAAGATGAGTGCTTTTTCAGTGGGACCCCCCCCCCTCTGAGAAAAATATCTGGATCTGCGCATGATAAGTTAATGCAATAATTAGCAAAATAATACCTTTGATTAATATATCAATGATTTTTTCCATCGTATGAATGCATTTACAATTTATTATGAATTTATTATGAATGTATACAGAAAAAAAAACCACATTTTTGGTCATAAAGCACAATTTTAAGAAAAAAATACATTTCTGATCATAAAGCACAATTTTAAGAAAAAAAAAAATCTTATCAAATTAATTCAACTTATACAAAAACATTATTTTTTTACAACCCCCACAAGTATTTAAAGCAGTAAATTTTCTTCAACTTTAAAATGATTGTACAAAAAAAATCATTTTAAAACCATGGGGGTTTTGTCCACTTTCCAGTTAAGGGTATGGGGTTTTTGTCTTAGGGGAGTTTTGTCCATGGGGGTTTGTCCTGGGGGGGTTTGCCCTAGAGTTTTTTTTGTCCGTACCCCGACTGCATAAACTAGAACATCTATAAATAGAAATGGATTACCCTTCTCTGTTTATGTCTTGCATGTAAAAAGGAGTAATAAGAAAAGAAACTCATTAATACAATGCTGGGAACCAGTATTTTACTATTTTCCACAATGTAATTTAGTTTTGTATGTTATGGTCGTAAAATAAGGAACTGTTCAGTAAATCGTTAAATTTTTACCAAACGATAAATTTTAGGCTTGTCCAAATCAAAAGTATTTGCAGACGACAAAATAGAAGTGACTGAAAATTTGAAATTGTTTTGTGAAAGGTAGAAAACATTATGGGAAAAGGAGAAAATGCTGGTTACCTTCATTTTCTCCTTTTCCCCACAATGTTTTCAAAATGCTTCTTTCTCAGGGGCATCAAAAGTAGGAATCGAAAACTGTAACCTTATTTAACGATCAAAACATATATATGGGCATTACAGGAATATTCTTTTTCCTGCAAGATGCGCACATGTGGTTGTATTATTTTATCGACAATAACGGTTTGCATTTTGTTTATTTTTCAGTCCAATTTGTGTTTTATGAGAGATAGAGAGAGGGAGAGAGAGAGTTGATTGGAATTTTATAATTGTTGGAATTTTTTTAATATTTTTCACATGTAGATTACTATCTGTTGAATTTATAAAAAGAAAAAGTCCGTCATTTTGTTATTGTGTAATTGTATAAATCATGTATTTATTCAATAAGAGACTACATATTTCATTGGAAAAATACCATAAAAAATGTAAGTCTTTCGCTTTTGTCACTTATTTTAATACCTACATGTGGTTCAATGACAAACCATACTTTGATGTTTAATTTTGTCATAATAATTTATAAATGTACTTCATAATTCCAAACATATTCAGTAAATTTTGAATAAAATTTTTGTTATTGTTTCTACACAACAGTATCACTGAAAGCTTCCAGTAATATATTACCCAAAGGCCTAAGTACAGGTAACTGACCATACAAAAACATCTTTGATGCTTTGTGGGTTAGAATCTCAACCTCGGCTGTCTACCTATGGATTGTTTTGGTGTTTCCATGCCGTTTTCAACAATATTTCAGTTATGTTACAGCAGCCAGTACACCTATCCAGACTTTGCAGAAGTTTCTTACAACAGTGCTTCACATTTTTGCAAGCCACTGGCTGCTCAGTGCTTTCCTTACATATACATTAAAGACAACTGAATCCTGTCCCATTTGCTGTCATTAACTCTGGAACAATTTGGTCGAGCACAGACCCCAACTGGCAACCCTTGGATTACAAGCTTTATACTTTGACTAAGGTACCGTGCTTGGCACACAACGTCGTTAATATGTGACTTGTAAGTTCAAATTACTGGACTAGACTGGCTTATCACTTCTCTTACGCATGGGTTCTGTGTTTGTGTTCTGCGTTACAACCTGTAGCCCCTTTTTGTCAAAGCATGGCTCAATTTTCCTTAACCAGTATTTAACTCTTTACCAAACAGCAAAATCTTGGGACTGGTCCGAATTTAAAACACTTGCAGACGTCAAAATAAACATGACTAAACAATCGCAAGTTGACATTGGAAGAGTAGAAAACATTGTGGGAAAAGGAGAAAATGCTACCCAGCTTTTTCTCTTTTTCCCACAATGTTTTCTAAAGGGTTCCTCCTCTTGGTCTGAAAAACCTGGGATTGTTTGGTAAAGGGTTAATTGTGAATCCAAGGTTATCGAAATGGCCCCCATCTTAACTGTTTACCACACAATCCCAACTTTTAATGACCCCGAGAAAGAAGCCTATAGAAAACAGTGAGATTTGGGTCCCTTCTCACAAACCATTCTTAGGAACATTCCCCTAGAATTTCTAAATTTGAAAGTAACAATTTCTGTGTGTTACTTTCAAATGTAGAAAATTTTGTATTTTCTAGAGAATAACACCAACATATAATTATTTTGTTTTTGAAAAGAAAGAAATCTTCTTGGGAAAAAGGCAAAAATGCTGGCCATCATCTTATTTGAGTCAAGCTCTGTGGAAAGTTTCAACCACGTCAGCATGCGCAGACAGTGTAGGTTGAACTAAGTTGATCTTTTTGCAGATACATTGAACACCCTTCCCACAGAGAATGAAAAAAAAATGTATAGATAAGGACAAAGATATACATGTATTCAGCTGACCATCTGTATGATAAGAGCACTTTGTGAAACTGCCTATCTTCAGCCTACCTTCAGCTGCAGGCACTTTTTCCAAATAAAACTTTTAGCTGAAAATGGGAAATAACTGTGTCAAAATATGTTGAGAATTACCTGCCCTCTAGGGTCCCAGAATAATTTTAGAATTCTTACTTGTCCTTCTGCCATTTTTCACTCGTCCTACAGTTAGATAAAGAAGGATAATGTACTTGCCCTCACCAATTTTTTACTAGTAAGGATGGATGGACGAGTGGATTTTTGGACCCTGCCTTCTAGTATAGGTTCGCCTCCCAATATCTTTAGTGATCGGAGAAATATGAAAACACGGGGGCCAAGATGGCCCTGGATTGCTCACCTGAATTTTTGAGGGGACCATAGCTTTTTTTGTGAGGTTGGAAACAATCATTATTTTACCAAGCAATTTTCAAAAAGTCACATTTCTTTGACAAATACCACTTCAGCGTTTTCAACGCTTTGATTACTAGTAAGGATGAATGGACGAGTGGATTTTTTTAACCCTGCCTTCTAGTATAGGTTCCCCTTCCAATAGCCAACTACTAGCCCAGGTATGAATTTAATATCTTCAGTGATTGGAGAAATATGAAAACAAGAGGGCCAATAAGGCCCTGAATCGCTCACCTGAATTTTTGAGGGGACCATGGCCTTTTTTTTGAGGTGGCAACATAATCATTATTTTACCAAGCAATTTTCCAAAGGTCACCTGTAAAAGTCTTTCAAAATCTGACCATCACTTTCAGAAAAGAATCTTCAAGAATATCCTAATTTCCGTATAGTGCAAGTAGCCCCCATTCACCAGAGCCATGTTACTTGATGGATCAAAATTTCCCAAACAACTTTTTAACAGGGATATTAAAGGAACATATCTGTGAAATTATTTCAAAATCTGACCAGCCGTTTCAGAAAAGAAGAACTTTCAAGAATTTCTTCATGTCCGTAAGTAGACCTCATTCACCCGAGCTATGTTTCTTGACGGATCAAAATTTCGTAAACAGATTTTGAAAAGGGTCACCCAAGAAACATTGCAGTGAAATTAGTTCAAAATCTGATCAGCAGTTTCAGAGAAGAAGAATTTTCAAGAATTTCTTCATTCGTGCATGTAGTATAAGTGCAAGTAGCACCCATTTACCAGAGCAATGTTTCTTGACAGATCAAAATTTCAATTTTTGAAAAGGGTCACGTAAGGAACATCTCTGTGAAGTCATTTCAAAATCTGACAAGCCGTTTCAGAGGAGAATTTTCAAGAATTTCTTCATGTCCGTAGGGAAGTAGACCCCATTTAAAACACTTTTTGAAAAGGGTCACCAAAGGAACATTGCTGTGAAATTTTTCGCGACACTTTTTGCTTAGGGTCACGTAAGGAACACCTCTGTAAAATTATTTCAAATTCTGACCAGCCGTTTTAGAGCAGAAGAATTTTCAAGAATTTCTTCATGTTCGTATTTAAGTGCAAGTAGCCCCCATTCACCAGAGCCATTTCGCGAACAATTTTTGAAAAGGGTCACCCATAGAATATTCCTTAATTCCAAAATCAGACCGGCGGTTTCCGAGAAGAAGAATCTTTAAGAATTTCTTAATTTCTTATCGTGCAAGTAGCCCCATTCACCAGAGCCATGTTTCTTGACGGAACAAAATTCCGCGAACAGTTTTTGAAAGGGGTCACCCAAGGAACATCTCTGTGAAATTATTTTGAAATCTGGCCAGCGGTTTCAGAGAAGAAGATTTTTAAAGAATTTCTTAAAAAATTCAATTTGGTTGACATAGCAAGCACAGTTTATGACGGAATCAGATTCTGTAAACAAATTTTAAAGACGTAAAGACGACCTCCCAAGAGACATTCCAGCCAAGTTTAGTCCAGATTGGCCCAGCGCTTTAGGAGGAGTTCATGTTTAAAGAATTGTTGACGACGCACGACTGACGACGGACACCGGTGGATCCTAAAAGCTCCCGTTGACCAGGTTGTGCTCAGCTGAGTTAACCTTTTACCCCATAAGGCACTTCTAAGGTATCTTTAATTGACCCTAAATAACAGCAAGGATGAAGCTGCATCTTATGTGTACATGACACCTTTTGATAGCATAGTAAACATTGTGGCAAAAGGTGAAATTGCTCGTCACGAGCAATTTCACCTTTTGCCACAATGTTTTCCAAAGGCTCCTGCAAGCAATGCGTAGAAATGAGTATCTATGGAGTAAAGGTTTAAACTGAAAAATCAGAATTTCCACAATGATGACATAAAAAGAGACGACATCCACTTGATGCTGGTAACCAGGATTTTTTTTTCCTTTTCCCGCAGTGTTTTCTAACTTCCAGAGACAAAGCCATCATTTGACCAACATTTAATGTCATTTGTAGCTGCTTTGAATTTAGACTAAAGTGGTATCTTATCATTTGGGGAAAGAATTAATGCATCCTCAAAAAGTAAGGACCAAGGTCAGTCTGTCCAGTCCATACAGGCTAACATACATTGGTCTTTCTGGTATTGGTAACCTTTCTGCATGTCAAAGGAGCATTCTACCTCGATTCTTTCACTCTAGAAATAAGAGCCATGGGATCGAATAGTCCTTTCAGATGCAAAATATTTACCAGTGGCAAACAGTTTTGACTCGGCTCAGTGTTCGCGGTTTCAGCAGACTGACATGAGTCGAACCTCATCTTGCTGTATAACCAGCATATAACTAAATTTTTATCGGACAGTGTAGATCAAAGATCAGACTACACGTTCTGTGCAGGCTGATCTTGATCTACACCGTCCACAATAGGCCAGCTAGTCGCCCTGGCAGCCAAAGGGTTAAATTCGCTTTTCCCCACAGGTACCTCAGGCATGTGATTTCAAGAAAAAAGTACATCAACTCTGTCCAGTCTTTAGCTAACTTTCCTAGTGATAAGACGTACTTAGATTGTTCTCGATAGCCATTTAGTTTCTTCATTATATTGTTGTTTTGCACCTTCTGTAAGTACACCTTATGTCATAACTGTGCTATTCATCGTGTTCCTCATCATTTTATTTATATTTTGTTAATTCAACGTGAATGTTTGAACTTTTCTGGTTGAGTCGTTGTATTCGGGTGGGAGATGGCCGCCATTTCGGCCCATGCTCATTTGACCTGGCCATTTTCAAAATCGACATTCCTCTTTGCATACTTCCTTGTTGCAAGAATTGCATTAAATCTCTGTGTTAGAAAGTACGTATTTGTTCATTTAGATTCAATAAGAAAAGTAACAAAGACAGTATTTGGAGACCGCCGCCGTTCTCTTGTCTCTCCACTAGCAGTCCCAATTTCAAGTCAGTTAAAAGGCCCAAGTAACCTTTTACTAGACTTTTGTGTGTTTATATAACGAAGAAAAATGGGCTCTTTTAAAACATTGTGGAAATAGGAATTTAAAAAAAAATTTTTGCCACTTGGGTTTTTTTTTTCTTTTCTCTTGCAATTTACCCTTATACCGTTTAAACTGAAATCTTATCATTGAGCCTAATTCATAGTGTAAATTCATAATGTAAATTGGTCCACAGATAAAGTTCTGAATGTAGACAGAGTGTTCTGGATCCGTATTCACTAGCTATTCTTGAGAACATTCTTAGTCTTATTCTTCAAGATTTTCAGACTGTGAAAGTAACAGAACCTCTGATTGGCTAAACCAAATGGTTTAACTAATCAGAAGTTCTATTACTTTCACATTGGCGGAATTCTGAAGAATAAGACTAAAAATGTTCTTGAGAATGGTTTGTTGAATACAAGCCGAGATCTCAGTCTACACTGTCAGGATAAACAGTAGAAATATAGGAACAGCGCAGAAAAATACTGTTTGGAAAAGAACAAGCTCCAAATAAATTGTTTAACCCATTACCACACAATCCCTACTTTTGACGAACTTGAGAAAGAAGCCCTTAGAAAACATTGTGGGATAAGGAGAAAATGCTGGTAACCAGCATTTTCTCCTTTTCTCACAATGTTTTCTACCCTTCACAAAACAAATTTCAAATTTTCAGTCACTTTTATTTTGTCATATGCAAATGCTTTCGATTTGGACAAGCCTAAAATATTGTCATTTGGTAATGAGTTAAAGAAGCAATTACTTGCAACAAACAGTAACTGCCCTCTTTATCAGATGTCTACATCATGTTGAAAAAGATAACTGTCCATTCCTTCCATAAAGTGTTTACCCTTTATGTAATTGAGTAATACTGTTTGGTAGGCCAAGACATAACCCAGAAAGTGCTGGGTTTAAATGAACAATCCTAGTGCTGTATTTACAAACCATTAAAAAAATCTAGCACTGTCTCTAAATTCCAAGACCAGCCATAGCATTGTTCAAGACACTGTGTCTTAGCCAATCAGATTGCTTGTCTTAGAATTTAGACTTACAACAAAGATACAGGAATGATGAAAACAGCCCAGGAGCTGACAGTATAAATCAATAATCACACTGCATATTCTACAGCCAGATCTTGATCCATACTGCACTGAGTTGATGTATTACCAAAGAATTGTGTTCTTTAACCCTTTACCACACAATGCCGACTTTTGACGACCCTGGAAAAGAAGCCTTTTGAAAATATTGTTGTAAAAGGAGAAAATGCTGGTAACCAGCATTTTCTCCTTTTTCCATAGTGTTTTCTACCCTATCAAAGAAAATTTGCAGCATTTACATTTGCAGCACTGTAAAAAGTTATTTTGATATACAGTATATCTCTTGCAGATTAGGGGAGTATTGTTAAATTAGTCAAAGTACTGATCCTTTACCATACAATGCCTGTTTCTAATGGCCTTGAAGAAGAAGGCTTTTGAAAACATTATGGAAAAAGGAGAAATTGCTGGTAGCATTTTCTCCTTTTTCCACAGTGCTTTCTTCCCTTTCAAAGATGGCAAACATTGTTAGATGTACATTCGTCATCTGCAAAATTAATGCTTTCAACATGGTTGAATGCCCCATTTTTTTTTTAACCCTTTACCATATATTGTCAACTTTTGACCACCCTGAAGTTGAAGCCTTTTGAAAACATCGTAGGAACAGGAGAAAATGGTAACCAGCATTTTATCATTTTCCAACAATGTTTTCTACCTTTCCAAGTTTTGATTTTTCAGTCACATTTATTTTGTCGTCTGTATAAGGTTTCAGCTTATACCACTCTATAAATTTGTTGTTCGGTAAAGAGTTAAGAAAGAGTTGAGGGGGTTAAGGGATCCTAAAATATTGTATTTTCAATGAAGCATATGTTGTGGGTACTTGTTGTCTGCAGATGCTTTGAATTGTGTCTTGTCCAAGAATTTGTCTTTTTGTATAGTTGAAATTTTGTAGGAAAGTTTGTAATTTACCCATTACCCTATGCAGAGAACTTTTTTGTATTATAACAGGCCACTTTTTAAAACATTAATGCAGAAGGAGAAATTGTGCTTAAGGAGCAGTGTCTCCTTTTGCCAGAGAGATTTTAACTGGTATTGGTATTACTGTGTAATATTATTCTAAATATTTACCAAATTTCTACAATCTGGCAATGGAAGGCTACTGAAAATAATGGGACAATGGTAGTAACCATCATTTTTCTACAAATATTTTCTACCCTTTCAAAAATAAAATTTATCATTTGTTATTTGCCTTGTAACCCTTAGCCCTGAACCAAACAATCCCTGGTTTTTACGACCCTGAGTTAGAGGTCCTCTGAAAACATTGAGGGGAAAAGAGAAAATGCTGGTCAGCAGCAATTTCGCCTTTACCCACCATGTTTTCTACCCTGCTATAAACAAATCTAAATTTATGTGTTATGTTTATTTTGTCGTCTGCAAGTGCTTTTAAATTTGGACCTGTCTAAAATTTTATCATCTGGTAAAGAGTTTAGGCACTTTTACAAGCTATAGTTGTTTATCGTTTAGCATCACTAGATGTAACATCAGCAATTCATGTCAGTGGGGGGGGAGGCTGTTGTTGTTTAACTCATTACCCAACTACAAAATTTTTGGTTTGTCCAAATGACAAAATAAAAGTGACTGTAAATGTGAAACTTGTTTTGTGAAGGGTAGAAAACATTGTGGGAAAAGGAGAAAATGCTGTTTACCAGCATTTTCTCCTTTTCCCACAATGTTTTCTAGAGACTTCTTTCTCAGGGTCGTAAAAAGTAGGGATTGTGTGGTAATGGGTTAAAAAGGTAATGAGTATTGGTGTTAAAAAGGGAGGGGGGGCTATAAAAATTGAATTTTTGCAATATTTATACATGCACTTTGTGTTGTCAAGTTCTTGGTTTGGATTGGGGGTCATAGTGTTGTTTTAGCATGTTTTGAGTATCACAATACCCAATTGTGTATTTGTTAGCCTTGAGGGTATGTTCAATTTTCTGTGAACAAGCATTATGTTCATGGTAGTTTGAAATTGATGAGTTGTGAAAACATGTTCATGTCTCTGAGGTTATTGTAAAAATGGGAACACAGTGGCAGAAAATAACCCTTAACAGGCAATTTCACCTTCTGCTTTCAAAAGTACACTGCAGGTTTAAAGGTGGCCCTTAAGATTTTGAGACTAAAATTTGACAAAAGGTAAAAAGTCTTCTTTATACTCCCATTGTCTTACTATTTTCATTCATAAAACCCCAGTAGTCAAAAACCATCTGACAACAAGAGAAATCAGAGATTTAATATGGCCCAGGTCAACACAAATGGGAAACGCATTCTGTTTTTACATGAGCAACTCGATGATTTATGTACTGGAAATACACATGCAAAGCTTCAAACATAGCATCGGAAGAAGATAATATGAAAAATAATTACATGTTTGTTATGAAATTTAAGCATCATTAGTCACGTGCTAGTCACTTAACATTCCTACAATGCTTCTTTTTATTTTTGGCGCGAAATCTTAAAATAGCTTAAGAGGCGACGTAGCCTTTTAACTCATTACCAAACGATAATATTTTAGGTTTGTCCAAATCAAAAGCATTTGCAGACGACAAAATAAAAGTGACTGAAAATTAGAAATTTGTTAGGTGAAGGGTAGAAAACATTGTGGGAAAAGGAGAAAATGCTGGTTACCAGCATTTTCTCCTTTTTCCACAACGTTTTCTAAAGGCTTCTTTCTCAGGGTCAAAAGTAGGGATTGTGTGGTTATGGGTTAAGGGAATACCATCAAAAAAAGGTTTTTTTTGTAATTTTATGATTCTTAATTATTGATGTTTTTTTTTTTCATGTAAATTTCAATTATATATATTTTCCAATTTGGTGTGATGTGAAAATTCTAAATACCCACCTTTAAACATGAATCTCCTTTGAGGTATCGCAAGTTATAGGTATATCTAGCATATTGGCAGCCTGGTAGTTGGTATTGTACAGGTCTTGAGACCAGAGTAGTTGGGTTTGAATATCAAAACAAGCCAAAATTTTTCTGTGGATTGATAATAGTGGGACTGGATTCCTCTCTCACCACTGTATGAATGATTTTCTGAGAGAAAGTGGTGTGTGGCTTTGGTAGAAATGTGCGATATACTGGTGAGAGAAACTCCCAAAAGAAAGATAGGATATATGTAGTGGCTACTGTCAAAGGATAATTAACTCTTTACCTAACAACAAAATTTTAGACTGGTCCATATTGAAAGCACTTGCAGACGACAAATTCAACAAAACTCAAAAATTGAAATTTGTTTCCGACAGGGTAGAAAACATTGTGGGAAAAGGAGAAAATGCTGGTTACCAGCATTTTCTCCTTTTTCCACAATGTTTTCAAAAGGCTATCTCAGTGTCATTAAAAGTTGGGATTGTGTGGTAATGAGTTAAATACCACTGCGGTTTTTTTTTTTTTCCAAATTTTGTCCTTGTTTACTGATACTTTTTGCCAGTCAGTGCTTCACCTATTCAGAAATAGGACACTTTTTTTTAAGTTTGCTGAGACTATTAACCCATTACCACACAATCCCGACTTTTAACGACCCTGAGAAAGAAGCCTTTTGAAAACACTGCGGGAAAAGGAGAAAATGCTGGTAACCAGCATTTTCTCCTTTTCCCTCAGTGTTTCCTACCCTTCACAGACTATAGGTTAATTTTTCAGTCACCTTCATTTTGTTATCTGCATATGCTTTCAATTTGGACCAGTCTAAAATTTTCTTGTGTGGTAAAGAGTTAATGCATTATATAATTTAGATATATGATAAATGATAAATGAAATAATGCAGTAAGGTCAACATGAGCATTGACTTAATGATGACTGCTGTATGCTGTTTTACTTTTTTTTTTATAGGTGCTTTATCATTTACTGGTAAAAGTAGAGTGAAACACCAAACTCTTTCAGAAAACCCCCAGTTTCTCAAACTTGTTAATCTAGGGTGTGACAAAAACACCTGATCTTAAAAAGCTGTGGGAACCCTGACCTTGTGTATGGTTTAGAGGTCACATTTTCAGTCTGATACTAATGAAACTTGGTTAGAATGTTTGTCTTGTCTAAGTTGATCATGTAAGAGGTTGGAAATTGGTTGTGCTAGGTCAAAAGGCTCAGGTGTGGGACTCCAGGGCCATCATGGTCCTCTTGTCTCCTTTTCCAACAATTTTTAGCTCTACTGGCTGAAATCCAGCAGAGCTTATGTCATGGCTTGGTTTCCTTCGTCCGTCCGTCTTTTTCTTGTTTACGCGATAAAGTCTTCATTTCTAGTCAAATTTTCGTGAAACTTACACAGTTTGTTTATCTTATCAATAGCTTTGACCCTATTGATTTTGAAAAAAATCAGACGAACAATATGGGAAAAGTAGCCATTTCAAGTTTAAAATTTCCATTTCTTGTTTACACGATAAAGTCTGTACTTTTGGTCCGATTTCCATGAAACTTGCAAAGTTTGTTTATCTTATCAATAGCTTCAACCCTATTAAAAAAAAATCCAACAAACAGCATGGGAAAAGTAGCCATTTCAAGTTGAAAACTTTCATTTCTTGTTTACACGATAAAGTCTTCATTTTTGGTCAGATTTCCGTGGAACTTACACAGTTTATTAATCTCAATAGCTTTAACCCTATCAATTTTGAAAAAAATCTGACAAACAGTATGGGAAAAGTAATCATTTCAGTTCTTGTTTACACGATAAAGTCTGTATTTTTGGTCCGATTTCCATGAAACTTGCACAGTTTGTTTATCTTATCAATAGCTTCAACCCTATTAAAAAAAATCCAACAAACAGCATGGGAAAAGTAGCCATTTCAAGTTGAAAACTTTCATTTCTTGTTTACACGATAAAGTCTTCATTTTTGGTCAGATTTCTGTGGAACTTACACAGTTTATTAATCTCAATAGCTTTAACCCTATCAATTTTGAAAAAAATCTGACAAACAGTATGGGAAAAGTAATCATTTCAAGTTTAAAATTTCCATTTCTTGTTAACACAACAAAGTCTGTATCTTTGGTCAGATTTCCATGAAACTTGCAGTTTATCTTATCAATAGCTTTAACCCTATTGATTTTGAAAAAAATCCGACAAACAGTGTGGGAAAAGTAGCCATTTCAAGTTGAAAACTTTCATTTCTTTTTTACATGATAGAGTATTTATTTGTGATCAGATTTTTATGAATTTTTCAGCTTGTTTATCCCGTCAATATCTTTTTAACCCTTTTGAGTTTGAAAAAAATCAACAAACAAAAATGGAAAAGTAGCCATTTTGAGTTGAAAATGTCAATTTTTTTGTCTTTTTGCATAATGAATTCCTATGTATGCTTTATTTAAAAGCAAACTCTCTGCCAGTAGAGCATATTCAGGCCCTTCAGGGCCTTCTAGTTTCTAAAGCTTTCTATTTCATGATTGTTTTAAACTTGGGATTATGTTGTACAGGTTTGATTTAACAACAATGGCTTCTGTAGATTAAAAGTAGGGGTCAAAATTGAAAATATGCAAACTGTGTGCAGGGAGTTTACTTGTGATTGCATCATGATTTTTGAACCTGTTTGTGATTTATATGTGATTTCATCATTAATAATGTGCAGAGCCACGGTAGCTCAGTGGGTAGCATGCTGGAAGGGGTTTTGAGTTTGATCCCTGGCTAAGATCCAGGCATACATGTAGCCATTTCTTTTCAAGGATTTCTGATAGTCATTACGATAAGATCTAACCTTCCAACTCCTGACCATTGTTTTGGCAATGATTATAAGGGAAAGCAACCAGAGTACTGGTGAAAGAGACTCTAGGAAAGCATTGATAGGTGCACTGATCTGAGCCTATTAAGCTGAACTTGTTATTCCTGGCTTGGTTGCTTTTTAGCTCACCTGAACACAACATGCTCATGGGGAGCTTTTAGGGTCACTGGGTGTCCGTCGTGCGTCGTCCATCGTCCGTCGTGCGTCGTCAACAATTCTTTAAACATCAACTCCTCCTAAACCACTTGGCCAATTTGGACCAAACTTGGCAGGAATGTTCCTTGGGAGGTTCTCTTTAAAAATACCTCCTTAAAAATTGTTCACAGAATTTGATTCTGTTAAAAACTCTGGTTGCCATGGCAATGAAATGGAATTTTTTAGCAAATTCTTTAAAAATCTCCTCTGAAACCGCTGGTCGGATTTTGAAATAATTTCACAGATATGTTCCTTGGGTGACCCTTTTCAAAACTTGTTCGTGAAATTTTGATCCGTCAAAAATTGTGGCTCTGGTGAATGGGGGCTACTTGCACTATATAGAAATCAAGGAATTCTTTAAAAATCTTCTCCTCTGAAACCGCTGGTCCGATTTTGAAATAATTTCACAGATATGTTCCTTGGGTGACCCTTTTCAAAAATTGTTCGTGAAATTTTGATCCGTCAAAAATTGTGGCTCTGGTGAATGGGGGCTACTTGCACTATATAGAAATCAAGGAATTCTTTAAAAATCTTCTCCTCTGAAACCGCTGGTCCGATTTTGAAATAATTTCACAGATATGTTCCTTGGGTGACCCTTTTCAAAAATTGTTCGTGAAATTTTGATCCGTCAAAAATTGTGGCTCTGGTGAATGGGGGCTACTTGCACTATACAGAAATCAAGGAATTCTTTAAAAATCTTCTCCTCTGAAACCGCTGGTCCGATTTTGAAATAATTTCAGATATGTTCCTTGGGTGACCCTTTTCAAAAATTGTTCGTGAAATTTTGATCCGTCAAAAAATGTGGCTCTGGTGAATGGGGGCTACTTCCACTATACAGAAATGAAGGAATTCTTAAAAAATCTTCTTCTCTGAAACCACTGGTCAGATTTTGAAATAATTTCACGGAATTGTTCTTTGGGTGACCCTTTTCAAAAATTGTTCGCGAAATTTTGATCCATCAAGAAACATGGCTCTGGTGAATGGGGGCTACTTGCACTATAGGGAAATGAGGAAATTCGTAAAAATTCTTCTCTGAAACCGCTGGTCAGATTTTGAAATAATTTCTCAGGGATGTTCCTTGGGTGACCCTTTTTCAAAAAGTGTTCACAAAATTTTGATCCGTCAAGAAACATGGCTCTGGTGAATGGGGGCTACTTGCACGATAGGGAAATGAAGAAATTCTTAAAAATTTATCTTCTCTGAAATGGCACGACAGATTTTGAAATGATTTCACAGAGATGATCCTTGGGTGACCCTTTTCAACAACTGTTCACAAAATTTTGATCCGTCAAGAAACATTCTTTTTCTCTGAAACCCCTAGTCAGATTTTAAAATAATTTGACAGGGATGTTCTTTGGGTGATCCTTGCTCTTGTGAATGGGAGCCACTTGCACTATATGGACATGATGAAATTCTTGAAAATTCTCTTTTTCTGAAACCCCTGGTCAGATTTTGAAAGAAATTTTCCAAAATGTTCCTTGGGTGACCCTTTTCAAAACTTGTTCATAAATTTTGATCCATCAAGAAACATGGCTCTCGTGGATGGGGGATACTTGCTCTTATACAGAAATGAAGAATTCTTGAAAAATTCTTCTTTTTGCAACTGATGGTCAGATTTCGAAATGAATTTTACAGGTGACCTTTTGAAAATTGCTTAGCAAAATTATAAATTTGGTTCCAATGTTTCAATACCTCAAAAAAAATAGGCTATGGTCATTTCAAAAATTCAGGTGAGCGATCCAGGGCCATCTTGGCCCTCATGTTTGAATGTTCTCATATTTCTTTTCAAATCATATCTTGAGCTTTGAGAGCTTTAACTCTTTACCAAATGAAAAAATTTTAAGTAGGACCAAATTGAATGCCAGCGACAAAATAAACATAACTCAAAAATTGAAATTTGTTTCTGTAAAGGTAGATAACATTGTGGGAAAAGAAGAAAATGATGGTTACGAGCATTTTCTGCTTTTCTCAAAATGTTTTCAAAAGGCTTCTATCTCAGGGTCATAAAAACCAGGGATTGTATGGTAAAGGGTTAAAGCAGTATATTTAAGGATGGTCTTTAACTTCACAAAGGAAATAGTTACAGCACAAAATCATAACCTGTAAACATGTTCCACTTTAAATGACATTTTGTGAGGAAATTGCAAGTTTACTTATTTCTCAAAGATTCTGTCTGCATTTTGAAGAAATAGTATTTCAAGAATTACTAACTGTATATAACTAGCAAGGTCACTGTCAATTCCCTACCCACTCAATCTGATGCTAAGGGTATAGCATGGGTGGATCTAGGGGGGGGTCCGGACCCCCCTGGAATTTTGACAAAAATATGGTTATCGGAGTCGTGAATGGGACTGGTTTGATATTGCACAACATTTATGTAAAAAACAAGTCATAAATTTAAAAAGGGTTCTAAATGTGGAGACCTCCTCATGGTTAGAACTGGAAACATTTACTTTTCTTGTAAACGGCTTACATCCACTGAAATCTGGAAATCAAAGTATCATATAATATGACAAGTGCATTTTCGGTGGGACCCCCCGAGAAAGATATCTGGATCCATGCATGTATAGAAATGTATTCTTGCAATGTGAAATAAGTATCATAGAAGAAGCCAAAAACAAAGGTTATCGGTAGCCCAGGTCAAATTATTTAAGCCTACAGACTTGATTAAACAAATTGTTTGTGTAGATGCAAGAGCAGATTGCCTGGCCTGTGAAGTCTGATCTTCATCTCTGCAATCTGCCAAAGCCTATGGGGCTTAGAGGGTAATGTAGTGTTTTCTTATTCAGGGTACTTATCTGACTTAAAGTGATGCAATCTGTTCATATAATACTTTAACCCTTTCCCAAACAAGCCCTGTTTTTAGCTCACCTGAGCACAACGTGCTCAAGGGGAGCTTTTAGGATCACCCAGTGTCTGTCGTCCGTCGTGCGTTGTGTGTCAGTGCGTTGTGCGTCAACAATTCTTTAAACATCAACTCCTCCTAAACCGCTGGGCAGATTTGGAGCAAACTTGGCTGGAATGTTCCTTGGGAGGTCCTCTTTAAAGATTGTTCACAGAATTTGATTCCATCATAAACTCTGGTTGCCATGGCAACCAAATGGAATTTTCTAGGGAATTCTTTAAAAATCTTCTCCTCCGAAACCACTGGTCAGATTTTGAAATAATTTCACAGATATGTTCCTTGGGTGACCCTTTTCAAAACTTGTTCGTAAAACTTTGATCCGTCAAAAAATGTGGCTCTGGTGAATGGGGGCTTCTTGCACCATATAAAAATGAAGGAATTCTTAAAAATTCTTCTTCTCTGAAACAGCTGGTCAGATTTTGAAATAATTTCACAGGATTGTTCCTTGGGAGACCCTTTCCAAAAAGTGTTTGTAAAATTTTGATCCGTCAAAAAATGTGGCACTTGTGAATGGGGGCTACTTGCACTATATAGAAATTAAGAAATTCTTAAAAATTCTTCTTCTCTGAAACAGCTTGTCAGAATTTGAAATAATTTCACAGGGATGTTCCTTGAATGACCCTTTCCAAAAATTGTTCGTGAAATTTTCATCCGTCAAGAAACACAGCTCTGGTGAATAGGGGCTACTTGCACTATAGGGAAATGAAGAAATTCTTAAAAATTCTTCTCTGAAACCGCTTGTCAGATTTTGAAATAATTTCACAAGATTGATCCTTGGATGACCCTTTTTAAAAACTGTTTGTGAAATTTTGATCCATCAAGAAACATGGCTGTGGTGACTGGGGGCTTCTTGCACTATAATTATGGCCATGAAGAAGTTTTTTAAAATTCGTCTTCTCTGAAATGGCGGATCAGATTTTGAAATAATTTCTCAGAAATGTTTCTTAGCTAAACTTTTCAAAAATTGCTCTAGAAATTTTTATCCATCAAGAAACATGGCTCTGATGACTGTGGGCTATTTACACTATACAGACATGAAGAAATTTTTAAAAATTCTTCTTCTCTGAAAGGGCTGATTAAATTTTGAAAGAAATGGCTATGGTTCTCTCAGAAATTCAGTTGAGTGATCCAGGGCCATCTTGGCCCTCTTGTTTATGTGTCTGCAGTAAAAGTCTTTTGAAAACACTGTGGGAAAAGGAGAAATTGCTCAATTTCTCCCTTTCCCAAAGTGTTTTCTACCCTTTTTGAGAACTTTCTGCCATTTTCTCCCTATCTAAAATTGTCGTCTGCAAACTCTTTTGGTTTGGAAGAGTCCAATATTAGTCGTTTGGGAAAGGGTTAAATATCCTACCAGCCCTCATTTGAAGTAAATTTGAAATTTTCCTTGTTTACTCAAACCTTTTTTCACTTATGGGCAGTTCTTGATAGGAGCTGATCTGTCACTGATTTTTACTATTAAATGTTTTTGTTTTTTTAGCTCACCTGAGCACAACGTGCTCAAGGGGAGCTTTTAGGATCACCCGTGTCCGTCGTGCATCGTCTGTCGTCTGTTGTGCGTCGTCAACAATTCTTTAAACATCATTTCCTCCTAAACCGCTTGGCCAATTTGGACCAAACTTGGCTGGAATGTTCCTTAGGAGGTCCTCTTTAAAAGTTGTGCACAGAATTTGATTCCATCAATAACTCTGGTTGCCATGGCAATGAAATGGAATTCTTTAGGAAATTCTTTAAAAATCTTCTTCTCGGAAACCGCTGGCCAGATTTTAAAATAATTTCACAGAGATGTTCCTTGGGTGACCCTTTTGAAAAATTGTTCGCAAAATTTTGATCGGTCAAGAAACATGGCTCTGGTGAATGGGGGCTTCTTGCACTATACAGAAATGAAGAAATTCTTAAAAATTCTTTTCTCTGAAACTGCAGGCCAGATTTTAAAATAATTTCACAGAGATGTTCCTTGGGTGACCCTTTTCAAAAACTGTTCGCGAAATTTTGATCCGACAAGAAACATGGCTCTGGTGAGTGGGGGTTTCTTGCACTATGCAGAAATGAGTAAATTCTTAAAAATTCTTCTTCTCAGAAACCGCTGGCCAGATTTTAAAATAATTTCACAGAGACGTTCCTTGGGTGACCCTTTTCAAAACTTGTTCGCGAAATTTTGATCTGTCAAGAAACATGGCTCTGGTGAATGGGGGGCTTCTTGCACTACACAGAAATGAAGAAATTCTTAAAAATTCTTCTTCTCTGAAACAGCTGGTCAGATTTTGAAATAATTTCATGGAGATGTTCCTTTGGTGACCCTTTTCAAAAACTGAAATTTTGATAGGTCAAGAAACATGGCTCTGGTGAATGGGGGCTACTTGCGCTATAGGAAAACGAAGAAATTCTTAAAAATTCTTCTTCTCTCGAACAGCAGGTCAGATTTTGAAATAATTTCACAGAGATGTTCCTTGGGTGACCCTTTTCAAAAATTGTTCGTGAAATTTTGATTCATCAAGAAACATGGCTCTGGTGAATGGGGGCTACTTGCACTATAGGGCAATGAAGAAATTCTTAAAAATTCTTCTTCTCTGAAACGGCTGGTCAGATTTTGGAAAATTTTCACAGAGATATTCCTTGGGTGACCCTTTTCAAAAATTCTTCGTGAAAGTTTGATTCATCAAGAAACATTGCTCTGGTGAATGGGGGCTACTTGCACTGTACAGTAATTAAGAAACTCCTAAAACTTCTTCTTTTTTGATACTGCAGGCCAGATTTTGAAAGGACTTTTACAGGTGACCTTTAAAAAATTGCTTGACAAAATGATGATTTTGTTTCCAGTGGTTCAATACCTTAAAAAAAAAAGGCTATGGTCCTCTCAAAAATTCAGGTGAGCGATCCAGGGCCATCTTGGCCCTCTTGTTTATTATACCAGTGTTTCCGTTTACGATGTAAAAGTATCTATATATGCATTAAATTCAGTTCGGACGCAACATCAGTAAGCTAATCGCGTCCTTGGGACACAGTCAAACTTGAGTCAAAACGATAGTTTAATAAGATTTCATCAACACCGAAAACAATTTAAAATAGTCTACTAAGATTTTTACTCCACCTGTACAACCTGACCATCGGAATTCCAAAATGTCTATAAATAGAACGTAGTGCGCCAAAATAAAACAACTGCGACTGTTTACCCGCGCTGCCTATATACTGTCTTTCCCGGCGAACTGAGCGGGACAACAGCCGTTGCTTAGCACATGTATGCTGAAACAGAAAATGGCTCCCCCGGCAAAAGAAAAAAAACATTCTCGATCTTTCCAAGACCAATGGCTGAAAGATTCTGCCTTTAAAGATTGGTTAGTGAAAGACACTAATGATACAGATTCTTCCATTCGCTTGAAGTGTTCAATTTGCTGTGAAACCAAGCAAAAAATATATTCACAACAGGTTGTACGGACTTTCAGAGAAGCTCAATCGTACGACAAAATGTCGACATATTTCGAGCGACGGCCACCGACGTGCTATGCAAATTAAGTCTGCGAAAGGGTTCATAAAGAAGGCATTTGAAATAGTTGAAACAAAATCAAATGATTCATTATTTCCACAGCTTATGACTGTATATTTTACGGTAAAAAACAATATTTCCCTCAGTACTTTCCCTCAGCTCAGTGAACTACAGAAAACCAATGGTCGTGAATGTCTGCAGGCTGGTCACTACATTTCTAGTGACGTTGTATCAGAGATGTTGCAGTGTATTTCTAGCTCAATGACAGATGACTTTCATCAGAATGTTGAAAAAAAGTAAATTTGTTGGAACCCTTTTGGACGAAAGCTGCTTGTTACAAGTATTTTCTCCTTTTCCCACACTATTTTCAAAGGCCTTCTTACTCATGGTTATTAATATTCAGGATTGAGGATAGTATTTCAAAACTGCTATTTTTAGAAAATGACTATAAGGAAAGGGAGAAAAAATCTTGTGAAGTGCAAGGTTTTTTCCCTTCTTCATTCTATCCCCCAACCAAAGTGGTCTTCATTAAAAAGATAATTTACATAAGAAAAATTTGGACTCAGAAGAAACTCAATGGGACTCAACTTTTTCAGTGGCACTGGGTCCCAGGGACTCAGTAAAATTTTATTCAAACGAAAACGCTGTTATACTAAAACATGACTATATTTATGTTTTCAAAATTATTTTACACAGTCATTTTTCGTTCAAATGACACAGAAAAATGGCATTCCTGAGGCACTTTTTAGAGCCATATCAATATCCAAAGAGTGATTTCTTCAATAAAGGAAAGAGAAAAAAGTCAAATGGGCTGAGGTTTGGAGAATAGGGTGGATTGGGAAGCTGTACCACATTTTTTCCTGTTCCCACAATATTTTCTACCCTTCACAAAACAAATTTCAAATTTCAGTCACGTTTATTTTGTAGTCTGCATATGCTTTCGATTTGGACAAACTTTAAAATTTTGTCATTTGAAATGAGTTATCACTTTATCAAACAATGTGCACAGTGTTAGGCCACACCAAAATGAAGGCATTTGGTGAGGACAAAATAAATGTAATTTAACTCTTTACCAAACAACAAAATTCTGGACTGATCGAAGTTGAAAGCCTTAGCAGATGACAAAATAAGAGTGACTCAAAAATTGTTTAGAGAAAGGTTGGAAACATTGTGGGAAAAGGAGAAAATGCTGGTTGCCAGCATTTTCTAATTTTCCCACAATGTTTTCAAAAGGTTTCTTTCACCAAGTCTCGAAAACCAGACTGTTTGGTAAAGGAATGAAAATTGAATTATGTATATGGAAAGATAGAAAGAATTGTGGGTAAAGGAGAAAATGCTAGTTTTCTTCTTTTCCAACAGTGCTTTCAGAAGTATTCTACTTCATGGTCATTAAAAATTGTGATTGTGTGGTAAAAGGTTAATCCAGTTCTAGGTGTCTGGTTTTTAGCTCATCTGAGCACAAAGTGCTCAAGTCAAGCTTTCATGATCCTGTTGTGTTCATTGTCTGTCATGCATTGTCCGTAATGCGTTGTCTTTTGTCAATTTTTACGCTGTGCACGCTCTAGAGGCCATATTTTCAGTCTGATACTCATGAAACTTGGTCAGAATGTTTTTCTCGATTTGTTTTTGATGAGTATGATAATGGGTCATGTCGGGTCAAGAAATGGGGTACTTGGTAAAATCTTACAAAAACCTTGTGTACATTCTAGAGTCCACATTTTCAGTCCAAAAATGTTGAAATTGGTCAAAATTTTTCCATGATGATACCTTGCAGGGTTTCAACAAGTCATGTCAGGTCAAAAACTACATCTTAGTACAGTGGATTCCACTTAATCTCAACCCTGTTTATCAGGTGTTATGTACATACCCAGTTATTCCTAGCTTTGTTCATGTGTGTATCATTTTTTGAATGGTTTTCCCCTGTTGCTATTTTTAGAACTGAACTCTCTCTTGTAGAATATTGTGCTGGAAGTTTCCAGGCCTTTATACAATCTGTTTACTAGAAATTATGCAACTGATTTTAACATGAATTTTCTGGAAGTTTCCCTGTAATTATAAAAGGAAAAGCTTTTTACATCTCAGTGTTCACTAGTTAATACATGATTGCCAGACTACAGTGGGGATTATTTTGTGTTTGTGTCATAATTAGTGCTTGGATTACATTCAGTTTGGATTAGGATCAGACTAGACTAAAGTGAGGATTATTTCATGTGCTTGGATTACATTCAGTTTGGATCAGGATCAGATTGGAATTAAGACTGGAATAGTTTGTCTTCTGAATTTAACGTCTAAGGTATTGTTTTGTACTATTGTAATATTGTCACTGTTTATTTGATATTTTTGTTAATAAATTCTGTTAATTGTTATCGTTTGTTGCTGGCTTCTTCTTTCTAGTTACGCCTGACTCGTAACAGAAATTGGGGGCTCGTCCGGGATTGGAAACTAGACTAACGCATTCGTTTTCCTTTTGGGATTAACCATCGATTGGAAAATAAGACTAACGCATTCGTTTACTAATCAGTAATTATAATACAATTTTATACTTGAATCCAGCAACAAACAAACATGTCTTTTGACTTAGATAAATTTACGGCTGAACCGTCTGTGGAGTTATTGAATTTGGGTAAAAAGACTGATTTGCTTAATCTTGCGAAGCACTATAAATTGTCTGAAATAAAATCTTCAATGCGTAAACATGAAATTAAGAACATTTTGGTACAATATTTTGTTGATGAGGAGATTTTTAATGAAAATGCTCTTTCCCTGATAGTTGACATTCAGTCAGTTTCAAGTTCGAAAGAACTTGAATTAAAATTTCAGATCAGACAATTAGAAATTCAGGAAAGAGAGAAGGAAAGAGAAAGGGAAAGAGAAAGGGAGAGTGAAGAAAGAGTAGAGAGAGAGAAGGAAAGAGAAAGAGAAAGGGAGAGAGAAGAAAGAGAAAGGGAGAGAGAAGAAAGGGAAAGGGAAGAGAGAAAGAAGGAAAGAGAATTTCAATTAAGAATGAGGGAAATAGAAATGCAAGAAAGAGCAAATCAACCCAAGCAAAAGATTGAATACAATTTCGATGTTACAAAACATATTAGGCTTGTTCCTCCATTTCAAGAAAAAGAAGTTGATAAATACTTCCTACACTTTGAAAAAGTTGCAGAAAACTTAAATTGGCCAAGAGAGCACTGGACTTTGCTTCTGCAAAGTGTTTTGATAGGCAAAGCTCGTGAAATTTATACACAACTAGGTGTTGAACAATGTCATCATTATGAGACTGTTAAAGAACTTATTCTCAAAGGTTATGAGCTGGTCCCAGAAGCATATAGACAAAAATTTAGAAATTGTAAAAAAGATTATAACCAGACTCATGTTGAATTTGCTAGAAACAAAGAACAGTTATTTGATAGATGGTGCTGTTCTAAGAAAATAGACCAAAATTTTGATAAACTCAGACAACTTATGTTAGTTGAAGAATTCAAACGTTGTATTCAATTTGATGTTAAGACATTCTTAGACGAAAAACAAGTTGAAACTTTAGAAGAAGCAGCTCGTCTGGCTGATAATTACTACCTTACACATAAAGTTTCTTTCATTAATAAACCAAAACCTACTTCCTCACATCCCCAAAATAAATTTACGTCTGGTAATTCATCTGGCATGCCCAGTCAATCCAATACACCCAAACCCAATTCTACTAGTGAAACCAAAAGTCAATACCCCTTATCTCGACCCACTTGTAACTATTGTAAGAAACCTGGTCACCTTGTTTCTGAATGTTTGAAATTAAAAAGGAAGTTAGAAAGTGATGAAGCCAAACCAACAGGGCTCACCACTCTTAGGCCAAGGCCACAGTCTTCTATTAAAACCAATACAATTGACATAGTCACAAAACCCAAGTCTGATTCTACTATGGAGATTTTTGAACCATTTATGTTGAATGGTTTTGTATCACTTTCAGGTGATAATTGCCCACCTACCCCTATTAAAATTTTAAGAGACACAGGAGCTTCTCAATCTCTTATTTTAGCAGATATACTGCCTTTTTCTGAGAAGACTTCTTCCGGTACTAGTGTCCTTATTCAGGGTGTAGAGTGTGGAACTGTTAATATTCCTCTCCATTACGTTAATTTGTCATCAGATTTGGTTACTGGGCTTGTGGTTATTGGTATTAAACCTTCCTTACCATTTAAAGGTGTCCATTTACTGCTAGGCAATGACTTAGCTGGAGATAAGGTTGTGGTTAATCCACTTGTAACTGACACACCAAATATAGGTCAAACAGATGACCATATCGAGCAGGAAATTCCTGACTTGTATCCTTCTTGTGCAGTTACCCGAGCTATGGCTAAAAAGGCCATTCTGAAAAACTCAAACTCTGACATTGACTTGACGGATACTTTTATCGGTCAATATTTTAATAATGAGATTAAAAAGTCTCTTGATCCCAGTTTGTCTGATACTCAGACAGACTCGTCAATGTCTTGTCATTCACTACCACGGTCTATTGACCAAGGTCACGACACGCTGTTAAAGTCACAGCTTATCCAGGAACAGCGAACTGATCCTGAGATTTCAAAATTAATTTTTAGGGCTTTACCTGAAGATGAAATTTCACAAGTCCCAATGTGTTACTATATAAAGAATGGGATTCTTATGAGAAAATGGCGACCATTTGATGTCCCAGCTGATGATGAATGGGCTGTTTACCACCAAATTGTGGTTCCAAAGTCATATCGTCATGAAATACTAAGTATAGCCCATGAAAGTCCTATGTCAGGTCACCTAGGTATAAACAAGACCTATCACAAAATTATTAATCATTTTTATTGGCCTGGTCTCAAATCAGATGT
Source organism: Tridacna crocea (assembly GCA_943736015.1). NCBI lineage: Eukaryota > Metazoa > Mollusca > Bivalvia > Cardiida > Cardiidae > Tridacna > Tridacna crocea. Next base: position 2,668,112 of record OX031066.1, on the reverse strand, counting down.
CTCTAAATATTGTAAAACTTGCCATACATGTCAAATGGTAGGTAAACCCAACCAAACCATTCCCAAAGCTCAATTACAACCTATTCCTGCTTTTGATGAACCTTTCAGTAGGATACTTATAGATTGTGTTGGTCCTTTACCTCGAACCAAGTCAGGAAATGAGTATCTCTTAACAATTACGTGTACTTCTACACGTTTTCCAGAAGCTATTCCTTTAAGGAACATAAAAACAAAGTCAATAGTCAAAGCTCTTATAAAATTTTTCACATTTGTTGGTCTTCCAAAATCAGTTCAGTCTGATCAAGGGTCAAATTTTATGTCTGGTATATTCCAACAGGTTATGCATGAATTAGGGATCAAGCAATATAGGTCATCCGCTTATCACCCTGAAAGTCAAGGTGCTTTAGAAAGATTTCACCAGACATTAAAAAATATGATAAGGTCATATTGCTTTGACACTGAAAAAGATTGGGATGAGGGCATCCATTTGTTACTATTTGCAACCAGAGAATCTGTACAAGAATCTCTTGGTTTCAGTCCTTTTGAATTAGTTTTTGGCCATTCTGTTCGTGGACCTTTAAAACTTTTGAAGGAGAAATTTCTCTCAAATGATGAAACACCTTTGAATTTACTGCAGTATGTTTCTGACTTCAGAAATAGACTGTCTAGGGCATGTGAGGTTGCTAGGTCCAATCTTAAAACGTCTCAGGGCAAAATGAAAGCAAGATATGACAACCATATTATTGATAGAAAATTTAAACCAGGTGACAAAGTCCTTGCTCTTTTGCCAATACCTGGCAGACCTTTACAGGCAAGATATTTTGGACCCTACACTATTGACAAGAAAACAAGTGATTTAAACTATATAATTAATACTCCAGGAAGGCGTAAAAACAAACAAATGTGTCATATAAATATGTTAAAGGAATACTTTGACAGAGATAGCTCTATTTCAAAACCAATTACAGTTGTAAACACTGTCCCACAAGAATCAAATGTATCTGATCTTGAAGTAAATTTGGACTTTATTGATAAATCTGATCCTGGTCCATCTAAACTTGAGAATTCTGATATTTTGAGAAACCTCGACAACAAACTTTCTCACTTGGAACCATCACAGCAGGAAGAGCTGAAACAGTTGATACATGAATATGAACATTTATTTCCTGATATTCCCACAAGAACTGATAAAATCTATCATGATGTCATTGTGGAAGATTCTAAACCAATAAAGCAACATCCATATAGAATGAATCCTTTGAAACAGAAATACCTCCAAGATGAAGTAAAATACTTACTGGAAAATGACTTTATTGAACCTAGCCAGAGTAATTACAGTTCACCATGTATATTAGTACCCAAATCAAATGGAACTTATAGAATATGTACTGACTATCGTAAAGTGAACTCTGTGACAAAAACAGACTCTTTTCCAATACCAAGAATTGATGACTGTATTGACAAAGTTGGAAATTCTAAATATGTCACCAAATTTGACCTGCTAAAAGGATTCTGGCAAGTTCCACTGACTGATAGAGCAAAAGAAGTATCAGCCTTTGCTACTCCAAACGGTCTGTACCAATACAAAGTTATGCCGTTTGGGATGAAAAATTCTCCTGCAACGTTTCAGCGACTTATAAACAACGTTATATGTGGATTAGATGGCTGTGATGCATATATTGACGACGTCATCATCTACTCAGACAGTTGGAGTGACCACCTTCAAAGAATCAGGAAGTTCTTCGACAGACTCAGTAAAGCGAAACTGACTGTGAATCTTGCAAAAACTAAATTTTGTCATGCTACTGTAACATTTTTAGGACATCTTGTGGGACAGGGTCAAGTTAAACCTTTAGAAGCTAAAGTCCATGCTATCTCTGAATTTCCTGTGCCTAAATGTAAAAGACAGCTGATGCGATTTCTTGGTATGGCTGGCTATTATAGGAAATTCTGTAAAAATTTCTCAGGTATTGCTGAACCTTTAACAAATTTACTTAAGAAAAGCACAAAGTTCAAATGGAATGACATATGTCAAGATGCATTTGATCGTCTGAAAGCCATACTAAAGAGTGCACCAGTTCTCTTGGCACCTGATTTTGACAAATGTTTCAAATTAGCTGTTGATGCAAGTGATGTTGGTATTGGTGCTGTTCTTTTACAAGAAGACAATAATGGTATTGATCACCCAGTTTGTTACTTTTCTAAGAAATTTAACAAACATCAGAAAAATTACTCTACCATAGAAAAAGAGTGTCTTGCTTTAATTCTGGCAATCCAGCAGTTCGAAGTTTATTTAACCTCTTCATCTTCACCAATTGTTGTATTCAGTGATCATAACCCTTTAAGTTTTCTACACAAACTTAAGAATAAGAATCAAAGATTACTGAGGTGGAGTTTATTGCTTCAAGAGTTTAATCTTGACATAAGACACATAAAAGGGAAAGATAACATTATACCAGATGCTCTTTCAAGAGTTTGAAATCATTTTTCCCTAAATCAAGTTTAAACTGTTTTTTTCTTTTAAATTGTACTTTCATTACCTTGACTATTTTCATTAGTCTGAAATAATTGATATTTGAGTTGGTCATTTCCTATGTATACTTCAGATAAAGTGTCACATACATGTATATAAATAATATTGCAAAAAAAGAAAGATTTATTTCATAAACCTTTCTTTTTCTTTTCAAGGGGGGAAGTGTTATGTACATACCCAGTTATTCCTAGCTTTGTTCATGTGTGTATCATTTTTTGAATGGTTTTCCCCTGTTGCTATTTTTAGAACTGAACTCTCTCTTGTAGAATATTGTGCTGGAAGTTTCCAGGCCTTTATACAATCTGTTTACTAGAAATTATGCAACTGATTTTAACATGAATTTTCTGGAAGTTTCCCTGTAATTATAAAAGGAAAAGCTTTTTACATCTCAGTGTTCACTAGTTAATACATGATTGCCAGACTACAGTGGGGATTATTTTGTGTTTGTGTCATAATTAGTGCTTGGATTACATTCAGTTTGGATTAGGATCAGACTAGACTAAAGTGAGGATTATTTCATGTGCTTGGATTACATTCAGTTTGGATCAGGATCAGATTGGAATTAAGACTGGAATAGTTTGTCTTCTGAATTTAACGTCTAAGGTATTGTTTTGTACTATTGTAATATTGTCACTGTTTATTTGATATTTTTGTTAATAAATTCTGTTAATTGTTATCGTTTGTTGCTGGCTTCTTCTTTCTAGTTACGCCTGACTCGTAACACAGGATTTTCGGTTATTTGCAAGGGTTGGTCCAATACCGATCCATTTCCTATTTAGACAACGTAATTTTCAACGCTTTATCGGGATCCCGTAAATGGAAAATTTTGGTTTTTTGCAACGAAAAATTAGCAAATGATTCGAAATTCCAGCATTTATTAGCAATTCCATGGGATAAGACGGCGAAAATTTTCAATCTGTCAGGGGGAAAAAAATTGGTTAATAAAATAGATGAAAGTCGAATTTCAATGCGTACAGAGAATCACAGATAAAAACTAATTTAGCAGCATTCAAACGACGAGTTTTCATAATCATTAAAGAATTTTTTGGCCTGTTTCATGTTATACTTTTCATTTAAGAAAGTGTAATAACGGTTACAAAACACCTGCAAATGGCCGACATTCTGAATATGGAGCACGTTAACTCAATAGCTGTTTTGCAGCATTGATGCGTTAGTTTACTTCACTGGTTGCCAATTATCAACTATTGGATGGTTACGCGAGATTCGGGTACCAGGGTATGCATCCACCACCAAGAGCACTGATTAATAAAATTGTAATTTTAGGGCAGGAAAAATGGCGAAAAGATGACTACACATTTGTGCAGTCTGATCTTGATCTACGCTCCCTGAAAGCAACTGAAGATGAATTCAGCACTTTACCTGTTACAAGAAAGACCGATCGAAATAACCTATCACCGATCAGATAATTACAAACTGGGGGAAAAAAAACTTAACCATTTGTTAGTGTCCAGTTGATAATCCATTAATTTTGTGACAAACAATTTGTGAATGTAAGGTGTGCCAAATATAAACTGTTAAAAATAGTTTCTTATTTAGGCCTGCTTTGAATGGTATGGCCTAAGTTGATATGCTAAAATAGAATCGCCTACGTGGAAATCAGTCTATAACGTCACACAAAATTTACCCTCCCATTCAAGCGAATAGGTGGCAAGTCGGGGTTTATACAGGTGCACAGTGCATGATCACATCGTGTAAGAATGTACATGTACCCACAGAGTAATTGTTAGATAACCAGAAACTGGAGATATGCGTCAAAACCTGTGTTTACAAAAAGTTTATGTTGAATTTTATGTCAAACGAAGCATCACCATGGCCAACAGCCAGGATTGTTTCTGGTGCTTTGGGCACTTGATAGGTAAATAAAGTAAGCAAACAAATGATCTTTTTAAACATGTTTAGTTCGAAAAAAACATTATGAATAATCAAATGATTGGGATGCAAAAGTTGAATGCCTGTCATTAGAACGCAACAATTGTCTGCATCTCTGATTTGACTTCCGGTCTGAAAAGAGCCATCGGATTATCGGGCCGTCCTCTTATTCACAATATTTTCTCAGACAAATGGGACTTGCAAATAAGCGGAATCTACTGTATAATCTTGTGAACGCTTTAAAGGTCACATTTTTGTCCAAAAATCTTGAAAGTTTGTTAGAATGATGTATCGGACGAGTTCAAAAATAGGTCTTGTTGGGTCAAAAACTAGGTCACTGGGTCATATCTTTATAGACGACTTTGTGTACGCTTTAGAGACCACATTTTCAGTCCAAAACCCTTGAAAGTTGGGCATATTGTCTTAATAATATTTCAGACGAGTTTGAAAATCGGTCATGCTGGACCAAAACTGGGCCATTAATTCTAATCTTCAAAAACCTTGTATTCTTTCTAGAGGCCACATTTTTAATGCAATACTCATGAAGCGTACTATGTCATAATGTTTTTTTGTGATGATTTGTTGGACAAGTTTGCAAGTAATTCATGTTGGGTCAAAAAATAGTTCACTGATAAACCTTGGAAAACCCTTGTGTATAGTCCAGAGACCAAATTTTCCGTCAGATATTTATGAAAATCTTGGTAGAATGTTTATCATTATCATTATCTCAAAAGAAATTGAAAATGGGTCAAGTTTGGTCAAAAATCTCGGATGTGTGATTTCAGGGCCATTATGGCCTTCTTGTCATAGTATTTCTTTGTTTTTGAAAGAGCATTGTTCTTGTAAAACTTGCCCATAACTGTTTGAGCAATTGGACCACCTGGATGAAAAAAATATGGCATATAGAACTTTTACCATGCTTTTTTCCCTCTTTGCTGTGTTCTGCCTTGCTTGGTCTTTGTGTAGCCACTGTTTATTATTGTCTGGCGCATCTCTGACACTCAAAATAATTAATCCAAGTTTCATCTCCTATGACCAGTTCTGATATTCTGTATCTGCATCTTTTAAATTAAGTTCTAACATCTTAAAATATTTTATACCATCTGACAACCAACTGTTTTGTTACTGCAAAAGCCCCATGTATGTTACGTAATTCACTTAAGTATTTGTAAAGCTGATTAAATTAGATTGAACATGACTTTTAATGTAGGACCTTATTTCAAGCTTTGCTTTTAGGTTCATTGTACAAAATCATTCAATGATATAGCCAATGTATGTGACTGCACCTGCTTTAACTTTCAATAAATTTTGAAAGAATAAATCTATCAATACAAGAATTTCGTGCCAGTATTCAAAATGACTCGCTTGTGAAAATAATGTTTTTTCCATTTGATGAATTGGTCATGTGGTATGGAGGTGAATTAATGACACATTTAAATGAACAAACCTTTTATTCTCTAATGATCCAGTCATTTTTTACTCTTTTTTTTTTTTCCAGAAAGATGTCATTTTGTAGATGTGTAATTCATAAATTCATGAGGCATATTAGAGACACAATTAAATGAAGGACCTTGTATTCTCCAATAATACGGTCATTTTTTGTATTTTTCTAGAAAGATCGTCATTTTGTAGATTTGTAGTTCATAAATTCCTGTTTTACTGCCTCTAGATATTTGTATTTGCAGTTAAAAACTCTTTCATGTTGTGTAAAGAATCTCCACCAGCAGAAGTGCTGTTATTCACTTTGGTTTATCACTGTGGACACCTTGATGATGAGTGTGACTGACAATTTTCAATTCATGAAAGGTAAGGTCAGATTATGATCATGTTCTTGTATTGTTTTGCTAACGACATGTGAAAAGGGATATTGGGTCATTTGCATAAAGTGTTGTTTCGGATCGGCCTGCACAGGCTGATCGGAGAGGGCACTTTACATTTACATTAGATTTTTCTTACTGTAGGTTTGCATGAAACAGAAAATCACACACAACCAGAAAGTGTTGTCTGGGATCAGCCTGCGCAGACTGTGCCAGCTGATCCAGGACGACTTTTCATGCAAAAGTCAGAATGTCCCATCTCACATTTTGCAAGCTGTTTAATCTCTTTACAGCGGGACAAAGTCTCAGACATATCTGAATAGAGAGCATTTTGTAGACAACTTAATGATGGCTTATGACAAATGATGCATTTTGTCTTTACAAGGATAGAAAAATTGTGAGAAAAGGAGAAAACACCATTTCTCAGTGTTCTCAAGAAACTTTCACCATAGGGCAGGGTACAAAAAATTTCAGAATTCCAGGGTTCGAAATGCCCATATATTTACTCGCAAAATGCAAGCCAGAATTGGAAAATGCGAGTTGAAATTTCAAGCACTTGCAAAAAAATGCGAATGCAAATTATTGAAGAACAGTTACCAAATGTACTAAATTTCATATGTGAATACAAAGAAAAAAAGGTAATTCTTTTTTATCTGGATAAATATCGGTCATATCGCACTGAGAACACCCTCCGACGGATGTTGACAATTTTACATGTCGCCATTGAAGCCTCCGAGTTGTCGTTCGTTACCCCAATTTTGTGAGGCAAGTGCGTTCGTCTGCACTCACAGCCGATACTGGGGTTTTGCGTTTTTTATACGGAAAAAACGGAAGGCGAATTCAATCTCTGATTTGAAACAAAAACATTTGTCAATCTTTCATGAAAAAATAAATTATTACTCACAAATAGCAACGAGAAGCAAGTCGGAGGTGTTGGACTCGCTAAACCAGTTACCGGACACGCAGATATTCGGATGTGACACGTCTGTTTTTCATTTACAAAATAGACCTAGTCCACCAGTGTAAGTTTTGCAGAAATTTAACCTCATATTAGAACAGAAATTCAACTGAAATTGAATTGATTGTTAAATGAGGGTTTTAACGTCAATTAACGTTCCTTTTGTTTGGTTGTTGTCTCAGGTTGACAGGTTATGTAATAGAATAGAATTGAACAGTTTGTACCGGCCATTCGTTTTTTACAATAGGTAAGCAAGCTGAGCTTCAAAAACAAAAATGCGAGTCCAGTTTTAATTTTGCAAGTGGAAATAAAATCTACTTGCTAAAATTTGCAAGTGGATAAAAAAATGAAATTCAAACCCTGAATTCTTACATGTCCTCTTGCAATTTTGCACTTGTCCTACAGTTAGGGAAAGAAGGATACTGGCTTGCCCTCACCATATTGTTACTAGTGCTGATGAGTGGATTTTTTTGGACCCTGTAGGGTTGATGAAAATCTGGATTGTGCAGTAAAGGCTGAAATTTAAACATTGTTCTCATTTATTTGCTTCATACCTGTGATTTTCGGCCTCTTGTCTCTGATGCTTGTGGGAAGAGAAATTAGTGATTTTGACAGAAAGTACAGTTAGTCCTAGTTTGAGAAAGCAAGGAAACATATACGCAGGTGCTCTGACCACCATGATATGGCCTAAGCTGTTTGATTCTTTACTCACACAATCCTGACTTATAATGACCCTCAGAAAGAAGCCTATAGAAAACATTGTGGGAAAAAGAGAAAATACTGGTAACCAGCCTTTTCTAACAATATTTTCTACCCGTCAAAGTGAAGAGATCACCACAAGATTTATTTTGTTGTATGCAGATGCTTTGAATTTGGTCTAGTCCAAAAATTTGTCATTTGGTAGAGTTCAACAAGTTGAATGGTGTTAAACTCCAATACAATCAAGCAATATTTATTTTGCATTAAATTTTTCAGGAATGTTATATTTTTTTGTAAAAATTTCCATTGGAGTAACAAAAGTTTCTTGAGGAGATTGCAGAAAACGATTCATGCATTGTCTGCTTTATGCAAAACCTTTGACATTTTCAAAAGCTGTGACTCTCCTATATTACTAAAGATACAGTGGAACCCCGTTAGAACGAAGTGCGCTATAGCCCTGATTCCATTATAAGGCGGTTGTCCTTTGGCTCCCAAAATTTCGAGGGTTGACCATTTTCAAGTCTGATCCGAATCCACCGTTGCTGTCACAAGAATCTTCAACGTAAAAAAAAACCACCTCTCGGTCAAATAAAAATTGATACCGTGCACATAATGTGACAATTTTTCACACCTTTACCTTGTAGATTACATTTATTACCTATGTCTTTGCACAATTACTTTGACAAATAGGCCTACACGCACAGTAGGTAACAAAAGGACTTCTTCCCGTAATTGTCTTTGCACACAATCTCGCATCATACAAACTTTACGTCAATATGTCTGTCTGTATGTAGATTGTAACGGCGATATCAAACGTTCCGTAACTCGCAAATGCATTTGGACACCCTATTATGTTCGGACATGTTATAGTTTTTGTCAAAAGAATTCTATTTCAAGTTCAATCTTAAGATAGTCCAAATATTAAAAAATACTTGGACAGGCTGAAAAATATATTTTTCCAAAACACCTGACATTAATTTTCTGGAAAATACTCTAAATCGTCTGCATGGTGAACTCAGAGTTGTACATCGTGCATAGTAGCGTCATGTACATGAAACCTTCGAGAGTCGAGTCGGTAATTCTCAGTCTTGAAATTACAAACACACACAAAAAATATGAGATACTCAGTATTGTTTTTTTTTGTGGAAGAAATACCCTTTCACAGCGGAAAGAGAAGATTACGATCAGAGATCAGACACATTTAGTCCATAGTCTGATCTTGAACTACAGAGACCTCTAAGTTCAGCAACTTAAGGCCTGAATGAAGCGTAAAGGTTAAATGTTTCCAGACTTTCCGATTTTATGTAAGCAGTTTTGCCATTTTTCACAACGTTTTCTGGAGGCATCTGCTGCAGTTCAAGCTTGAAAAGTCATTCCGTAGGAGGAAATGGTTGAAGTCCTGTTAGTGTTGTCCCCATGATTACAAAAATACAGCATTATTGAATAGAAAACCTTGTTTTTCTTCTTCATTTATTGGCAACTAATCTGCTTAACTTTAGCATCAGATCATGCAATTTTTTTTTTATTTCGGTCATAACAAAATTTTCAGAAAATAGCCAAATGACTCTCTTTCTACTAACTACACAACATACACGTGACACGACTGGGGTACTCTTGCAATAATCATTACAATACACAGAAGGGTTGTATCGGAAAATATAAAGCAACATAGATACTGGCTTATTGCATGATCGCTTAGTTTTGAATGGAGGTCAGCCCATAGCCAAGTGTAAATTCTTCAGGCGAAACAGTTTAGGTGTGTACGACAAACACTTGCACTTACAGCCCTCTCGCTTTGCATTATTGATTTGTTACGTCATACATTTACCACTAATGCAAACTTTATTGCAAACATTGTGTGGATATGACTAATGCGATTTCTTTACAGATAGTAGGTTAAATTCCCCTGTGACTTTCATCATGTACGGGGGTCTTATCTCATTTGATTATTAAAGAGATTTCTTTCGTCATTGCCGATTAGGGTTCGTTATGCAGTCGTCAGCATGATTGAAAAAACATGGCGGCGGCACCGTCTGCAATCCAAAACGATACCGTTTAACTTAATTTTGGAATGAATCTTGCTGTTATTTAGCAAAATAGCGGCTGAGTAATTTCTAGTAGAAGTGGTCCTAAAGATAAAATAAGCTCTTTTACATAGTTGTAACATTATTTGATGACCAGATTTGCTGACAGAAACTAACTGGGAATAGTTCAGGCGTTACGTACAAAAGAATCTAAATTGTTCAATGTCCTATAAATAAATGTTTAAATGTAATAGGCATGTCTTAGATTTAGTATTTGGAAAATTGCTATTTCATTTTTGTCAGAATAAGTTCGCGAAAAACTATATCAATAAGTCATAGTTCTGTAGTCTGGCAATGGTTGGCAGATGGGCTGCAGGTAGTGTGTGGCGGGGGGGAAGGGGGGCTATATAAACTTAAACCGGGATATAATGCTGTAGACAGTCATGGCTCTCACCGACAGCGTTATAACAGGGCTTGACTGTATTTTTTTGGGCTATACTATAAAAAGGGAAGCCTATACAACACGTGCAGGTAACCATCAAAGCATTTCTGACACGGGCCTGTTTTTCAAATGAATTTTTATCAAAAATCCAGCAACTTGAATTTAGCGTTGGCACCTGAATGTAGTGCTCTGGTTTCCTTTCCAAACAATATTTTCTACTCTACAATTCCCCTGTCCATTTAAATCTGTACCAAACAATCTAGTGCTTTTTAAATCATTGTGGGAAAAGAACAAAATGTATGTCTGTCATATGCACACTGTCGTTTGTGCGATATTTATAGGGGATATTTAATAATGCAGTCTCAAGTGAAAATATTATTGATACAGTGCATGAGATAAAATGAAGAAATGAAGGGTAAATTTGCATGAATTACATCCTATTTTTTATGCTCCCAGAAGCACGAGCATATAGTCACCGCTTCGTCCGTCCATCTGTCCGAAGCCATTTCTCAACAACCCCAGGACTAAATTGAATAAACTTCATATATGAACTCCTTAGAGTAAAGCGCCGACAAAGCTTTCCTGTTTTTTCTCCACTTGACCTCATGTCATTGAAAAAAGGGGCTGAATGCAAAATTGCAATTTTTACTAATATGTCATTCAGTTTTTGTCAAAATATCATGAAACTTCATGGTTATATTTTTTATGGAAAGTTTCAGCATGTGCCCTTACTATTTCTAATCTAGGTGTTTTTTAAGTTGATGTTCTGTCATGGAAAAAGGGGGTTTCTTGCCAAATTCCAATTTTTACTAAAATCTCATTTGATCAAAATTTTATTAAGCTTCATGGTTATATTGTTTTTTCAAAGTTTCACCATGTGCTCTTGTTATGTGTTTTTCAATTTGACCCTCTGTCATGGAAAAAGGGGGTTTCTTGTAAAATTCTAAGGAAAAAGGGGCCTTAGTGCAAAATTGCAATTTTTACTAATATCTTGTTCAGTTTTTTGTCAAAATTTCATGAAGCTTCATGGTTATATCTTGTTTTACAAGTTTCAACATGTGCCCTTGTTATTTTCAATCTATGAATTATTAATGCGCAAATACCCCATTCCTTGTTTCTCAATTTGAGGCTGCATCATGGAAAAAGGGGACTTCATGAAAAAAATTGTTTTTCACTAGTATCTCCTACATTGGTGCTCAAAACTTTGTGAAAATTTCAAATCTGAACTTGTTTGAATGTTGCCCAGGTATCTCTCTTCCGGTTTCTGAATTTCTGGCTGTGTCACAGAAACAGGGGGCTTCAAGTAAAAAGGTGTTTTATGTAATACCTACTACATGACTGCTCAAAATTTTATGAAATTTCGAATTTTTGAATTATTATTCAAAAATGCCACAGACCACACACCCGTTGTATTTATTTCAATGATGCAATATTGTCTTATGGGAAAAGGGGGCTTAGTGGGCTTACTGTCCTGTACAAGTTTGTGTTTGCTATCTCTTAAGATAGTAATTGCCTTTTCACTTTAATTTTTGGGGGGGCATGAATAGGTCATTTTAGGATAAAAGAAGTGAACTTATATCAATTTCATATGTTTTATGACAAGCACTTGTTTGGGGAGCATAACCCGTCTCTGACAGCTCTTGTATTAAATGGCACAAAGGGGCGTCAAAAGTAGGGATTGTGTGGTAATGGGTTAATCATGTGTGCAAGAATTAAAGATTAATTATTTCAATGACAAATTTCAGGTGTCCATATTGATGACCAGAATGACTTGCTGCAAGATACATGCATTGGTGGAGATGCTTTACAAAGGTTTGGTATAGTAAAACACAAGTTGTATGTTTTTGTCCAGGTAACAAGTAAGTGTTTTTTTTTTTTCTAGGTAAAATGAATTTCCCCATAAAGATTTATTGTATTATTTTCTCCGAAAAATAGTTTTACTCTTCAACAAAAAGAGTTAATGTTAGAACTATTCAATTTGACCCATTAGCACACAATTCCTACTTTTGATGACCTTGAGAAAGACACCTTTAGAAAACATTGTGGGAAAAGAAGAAAATCCTAGTAACCAGCAATTTCTCTTTTTCCCACAATGTTTTTAATCTTCACAAGACAAATTTCAAATTTTCAGTTGCTTTTATTTTGTCATCTGTAAATGCTTTCGATTTGGACAAGCCTAAAATTTTGTCATTTGGTAATGAGTTAAAGCATTTCCAGAGGATCATTTTAACTAGGGATGGCAATGGACAGAAAAATTGCTAACCGGTTAACCATTGAATCTTTCAATCGGTTAAATGGTTAACGATCATGTAAAGATAATTTAAGATAAAGGTACCCGCTACTTGCTTGATATGTCAACATTGATAAACTGTGTGAGAAATGCATGCCCATGATGTTTACTGTTTCTGTACTTTGGTGCAGAAGACGGCCAATCTATGAATGACATCTCTCTCTTTTGATTGTTTATTATTGGAAACTGGGGACCAATTAGCGGATTAACATTGTTCATTGCACAGTTGTGATAGGCGGATGATCAACTGTAGTTGAGAGTATGTTGGTTTTGGCTTCCGATTCAAATAATCAAGAAACCCAGGAATTGATTGTAGGCAGTTCCTGAACTCGCTCGTTCCTAAAACTTGAATTCTGGTTTTAAGCGCTTGGTTTTGTGTCTAATATTAATCACACTCTTTGATTCAACATAGTGAATAACAAACAGGAACAGTAACCAAAAAAATGAGAAAGAACTTTTTGTCCATGGATATCTTGACAAAACTTGACAAGCTTCTCATTTGATCCCTGAGCCAAGTTTTTGACACTTGGAATTTGAAATGACCTGTCTTTGACACTGAAAAATATCTGCCTAAATGTCAATCTGACACATGAAATTATCTTCTAGTGCTTCATATAACCTAGCTTGGGCACATCCAGCAGAAATATGGGCTAAATATGATCAGTATAAAATGCGAAGGACATGCGCATGATAATGAAGCTGGCGAGTCATTTAGGACAAAGTAAGAAAGTTGTTAATCATCTTATCTAGTGTAAAGTGACAGATTTTAAAGTTACCTTCTATTCAAACTGACTGATGTCAAATCATGTAGTAATACATCTCCTAAAATTAATTGTCACAAGAAAATAGATCGCCCCTGACACTACAATGAGCAACATGGCATCGTCCAACCTGAGGGATTTCACACTATCTTCTCATTTTTAGCTCCACTGGCGGAAGGCCAGCGAGCTATTGTCATGGCGTTGTGTCCGTCGTCCGTCCGTTCGTCCATGCGTGCGTCCATAAACTTTTTCTTTAAAAAACTTCTCCTCGGAAACTATTGACTGGATTTTTACCAAATTTCACAAGAATGTTCCTTAGGTGGTCCTCTTTCAAATTCCTTCAAATAATTGTGTTCCATGAATAATTCTGGTTGCCATGGCAACCAAAGTAAAAAACCTTTAAAAATCTTCTCCTCCAAAACCGCTAATTGGATAGCATTATTTTTTTGCAGGAATGTTCCTTAGATAGAGGTCTACAGAATTCCTTAAAAAAAAAAAAAAATCCGTCAAAAAACATGGCTTTTATGGGAGACTCATTTTCCTTTTATGGTATAAAGTAAAATCTTTGAAAAATTTCTTCTCTCAAACTACTTGTTTTGATTTCATTGTTGTATTGAAGGTTAGTTCCAATGGTGGTAAGTCTTTACCATACAATCCTGACTTTTAAGGACCCTAAAGAAGAAGCCTTTGGAAAACACTCTTGGAAAAGGAGAAAATGCTGGTAATCAGCATTTTCTCCTTTTCCCTCAGTGTTTTCTACTCTATCAGAGAGAGAAATCATCATTTCACCAATGTTTAATTTGTTGTTTGCAAATGCTCTCAGTTTGGTCACATCCCAAGTTTTGTGATTTGGTAAAGAGTTAAAGACGGTTGCTTTACATAATCTATAATCCCTTTCATATAAAACAAGGGAAACTCTGCACTTTGATTAGTTCTGGTAAAGGTTTGTTGACCTACTGGTGACCTGGTACAAAGAGGGACAGGGCTTTACTGTTGTGATAAGGCATTTTGTTACCCAATCAAACTGATCCCTGACATAGAAGACTTTAGAAAACATTGTGGGAAAAAGAAAAAATGCTGGTAACCTTTTCCCACAATGTTATCTACCCTTCACAAAACAACTTTCAAATTTTCAGTAACTTTTATTTTTATGCTCCCCGAAGGGCGAGCATATAGTCGCCGCTATGTCTGTCTGTCCGTCCGTCCGTCCGTCCAAAGCCATTTCTCCACAACCCTTGGACCAAATTGGATGAAACTTCATATATGAACTCCTTAGGGTAATGTGCTGATATACTTTTCCTGGATTTTCAATTTGACCCCGTGTCATGGAAAAAAGGGGCTTAATGCAAAATTGCAATTTTTACCAATATCTCATTCAGTTTTTGTCAGAATATCATGAAACTTCATGGTTATATTGTTTATGGAAAGTTTTAGCATGTGCCCTTGCTATTTTTAATCTGGGCATTTTTTAAGTTGACGTTCTGTCATGGAAAAAGGGGGTTTCTTGCAAAATTCCAATTTTTACTAATATTTCATTCAGTTTTGGTCAAAATTTCATTAAACTTCATGGTTATATTGTTTTTTCAAAGTTTCACCATGTGCTCTTGTTTCTTTATCTATGTGTTTTTCAATTTGACCCTCTGTCATGGAAAAAGGGGGTTTCTTGTAAAATGAAAAGGGCCCTAATGCAAAATTGCAATTTTTACTAATACTTGTTCAGTTTTTATCAACATTTCATGGTTATACATGTATCTTGTTTTACAAGTTTCTTGTGCCCTTTGTTTTTGTAGTCTATGAATTATTAATACGCAAATACGTCTTTCCTGGTTTCTCAAATTAAGGCTGCGTCACGGAAAAAGGGGACTTCATGGAAAAAATTGTTTTTCACTAGGTTCTCCTTTATCAGTGCTCAAAACTTTGTGAAATTTCAAATCTGAACTTGTTGGAACGTTGCCCAGGTACCTCTCTTCCTTTTTCTCAATTTCAGGCTGCGTCTCGGAAAAAGGGGGCTGGGGGGCTTCATGTAAAAAAGTGTTTTATGTAATATTTAATACATGAATGCTCTAAATTTTATAAGATTTCGAATTTTGAATTATTATTAAAAAATGCCACAAACCACATACCCATTGTATTTATTGCAATGATCCAATATTGTCTTATGGGAAAAGGGGGCTTAAAGGGGGCTTATTGGGCTTATTGTCCTCGACAAGTTTGTGTTGGCTATCTCTAAGATAGTAATTGCCTTTTCACTTCAAATTTTTGAGGGCATGAACAGGTTCTTCTAGGATAAAAGAAGTAAATTTATATCAATGTCTTATATTTTATGACAAGCACTTGTTCGGGGAGCATAACCCGTCTCTGACGGCTCTTGTTTCATCTACAAATGCTTTCCATTTGGACAACCCTAAAATGTTGTCGTTTGGTAATGAGTTAACTATAACCAGAAGAGAAAATTTTTATAACTGGCCATAATTGAAAGATGTTGCAGACAACCTAATAAATCTTCAAGTTAGTAAAACTTGTATCAAAAAGGGTAGAAATTATTGTGTAAAACTAAGAAAATGCAGGTAACTTTTATTTTCTTCTTTTCTCACAATGATTTTCATAGCTTTTTTTTCTTTAGTGATCTGTTAATGATGAATTTAAACAGTGATTTTACACAGATTTCTGAATAAAACAATAAGTGGAAGCTAAAATTCTGTTCATGAATAAAAAAAATGTTGTTTTATGGAATGAAAATAAAGATCTCTATCGGAAGACGTCTGCAAATGCTTGAAATATGTCGGATTCTTTTTAAATTGTTTGAAAATTAAAATTTAAGGAACAACATGGATGATATTGAATAAAGCAGAAAATTTTATGGTAATGTATTTCCATTGGCTTTTTAAAGTGCAAAATAAACATCTAATTAAACAAACTAATATCATGTAGACAAAATTGTCAAAGTATTTAAAGCAAAAAGGTATTATCAGTCAAAGAAACTGATTGTACAACTGATAGCAAGTTGGTTTGCTCTTCCAATTACAAATAGATAATCAATTGAGATTTTAAATCGATTGCACAGACATGTCAAACTGTGTATCACACCTTTGTCGCATCTGGCAACATGGATGTGCACATGATGCAGTTGTGGTTGTAAGAACTGGTACGGTTAATTTTGTAGATATATGTTTTCACTTTTTAGGTAAAAGTTCTGTATTATATAATTTTTTTCTGGTTAGTCACTTTCCGATTTCCCAAATCAGTTAATCAGTCATTCATGAAGTTTATCTGTTAATTGGTGAATCGTTGCAATCGTTGCCATCCCTAATTTTAACCCTTTATCACACAATCTTTAGTTGTAGCCAAAAGATTTACGTATTGAAAACATTGTGGGGAAAGAACTACTGACTGTGAATGTCCACTTCATATAGCAAGCAGCACAATGGTTATTCTGGTAGCAAACAAATGTAGAACTCTTCCAAACTGATAACATCTGCAAATGACAAATCTGAAAGTAGTACATATAAATAAGTTCTTTGACAGAGTAGAAAACATTAACCTTTAACCACACTAAGACAACTTTTAATGCCCCTGAGGAAGAGACCTTATGAAAACATTGTGGGAGCAGGAGAAAACGCTGGTAACGGGCATTTTCTCCTTTTCTCACAAAGTTTTTCTACCCTATCAAAGCAAAACTACACCATTTTAGCCACATTCAAATTGTCATCTGCAAATGCTTTCAATTTGGATAGATTTAAAATTTTGCTGTGTGGTAACAGGTTAACTCTTTACCACACAATCCAAAGTTTAACCCATTACCACACAATCCCTACTTTTGACAGCCCCGAGAAAGAAGCCTTAAAAAAACATAGTGGGAAAAGGAGAAAATGCTGGTACCAGCATTTTCTGCATTTTCCACAATGTTTTCAACGTATCACAAATCAAATTTCAAATTTGCAGTCACTTTCATTTTGTCGTCTGAAAATGCTTTCAATTTGGACAAGTCTATAATATTGTCGTTTGGTAATGAGTTAAATGACCCTGAGGAAAAAAGCCTTTGGAAAACCTTGTGGTAACCAGCATTTTATCTTTATCCCACAAGCTTTTCTACACTTTCACTGACAGTTATACTCAGTTCAGATAAATTAGTGTTGTCTGCAAATGCTTTCAGTTTGGACCAGTCTAAAAATTTGTTGTTTGGTAAAGAGTTCAGGAAAAGGTAGAAAATATTAGTAACCATGGTGTTTTCAAATACCTTTTATACTGTTTATCATGGTCATTAAAACTCTGGATTTTATCATATAGTTTTGAAAACATTTCCAAGTTCCTTTTGTATATTTTTAAATCTTTAACAAGCGACAAAATTATAGTCTTGTCTAAACTGAAAGCACTTATAGACAACAAAATAAATATGACTTGATCTAGAATCGAGATCAGGCTGCATAAGCGTAACCAGGAAAAAGTAAATTATACACACGCCAGAGTTGATCAAATTTTGAGGCAGGTGACGAGAGCAATTCAGAATCAGCCGAATGGAATCGGAGCAGTAAAATTAAGATATTTCTGATCTTGACTGTTTTAGAAAATGTCCAGACTAAAAAATGCACAAAAAGAGGCAACCTACAACCTATTCTTGATTTTTTAGCTCACCTGAGCACAACATGCTCAAGGGGAGCTTTTAGGATCACCACGTGTCCGTCGTCCGTCGTGCATCAGTGCGTCGTGCGTCGACAACAGTTCTTCAAACATCAACTACTCCTAAACCGCTGGGCCAATTTGGACCAAACTTGGCTGGAATGTTCCTTGGGAGGTCCTCTTTAAAATTGTTCACACAATTTGATTCCATCAAAAACTCTGGTTCCCATGGCAACGAAATGGAATTTTTTAGGAAATTCTTTAGAAATCTTCTTCTCTGAAACTGCTGGCCAGATTTTAAAATAATTTCACAGAGATGTTCCTTGGGTGACCCTTTTCAAAATATGTTCGCAAAATTTTGATCCGTCAAGAAACATGGCTCTGGTGAATGGGGGCTTCTTGCACTAAACAGAAATGAAGAAATTCTTAAAAATTCTTCTTCTCTGAAAACGCTGGTCAGATTTTAAAATAATTTCACAGAGGTGTTCCTTGGATGACCCTTTTCAAAAATTGTTCACGAAATTTTGATCTGTCAAGAAACATGGCTCTGGTGAATGGGGGTTTCTTGCACTATACAGAAATGAAGAAATTCTTAAAAAATTATCTTCTCAGAACCTGCTGGCCAGATTTTGAAATAATTTCACAGAGATGTTCCTTGGGTGACCCTTTTTCAAAAAGTGTTCGCGAAATATTGATCCGTCAAGAAACATGGCTCTGGTGAATGGGGGCTTCTTGCACTATACAGAAATGAAGAAATTCTTAAAAATTCTTCTTCTCTGAAACCGCTGTCAGATTTTGAAATAATTTCACAGAAAGTTCCTTGGATGACCCTTTTCAAAAATTGTTTGTGAAATTTTGATAGGTCAAGAAACCTGGCTCTGGTGAATGGGGGCTTCTTGCGCTATAGGGAAATGAAGAAATTCTTAAAAACTCTTCTTCTCTCGAACGGCTGGTCAGATTTTGAAATAATTTCACAGAGATGTTCCTTAGGTGACCCTTTTCAAAAATTGGTCGTGAAATTTTGATTCATTAAGAAACATGGTTCTGAAATGGCTTGTCAGATTTTGGAAAATCTTCACAGAGATATTCCTTGGGTGACCCTTTTCAAAAATTGTTCGTAAAAGTTTGATTCGTCGAGAAACATTGCTCTGGTGAATGGGGGCTACTTGCACTATATGGAAATGAAGAAATTCTTGAAAATTCTTCTCTGAAACTGCTGGTCAGATTTTGAAAGGACTTTTACAGGTGACCTTTTAAAAATTGCTTGGCAAAATGATGATTTTGTTTCCAGTGTTTCAATACCTTCAAAAAAAAAAAAAGGCTATGGTCCTGTCAAAAATTCAGGTGAGCGATCCAGGGCCATCTTGGCCCTCTTGTTTACATTACGCATGTGCGTGGTGTGCATAATAGAAGTTATGCCTATGGGCTTCACTATCTATGAACTCTAATGTCTAATTGTCGCAAAATCTTTGAATGTTGCCACCTTGCCATTTCCCGTGAAGGAGCAAACTCTGACCATACAATTTGAAATGGTCCAAATTGAAAGTATTTGCAGATAATGTTTTTTTTTTCTGTAAAAGTGTAAAAACCATTATGAGGATAGGACAATTTTTCTCCTTTGTGTGTGTATTGGGGGTAAGTTGGGTGTGTGTGTCCACAGTCCTTAGCTCTGTCATCTTGTTTACTAGAAGTAATGAAAGCCAATGCAACAGGATTCATTTCTCTCTCACCATCATTGTTTCTATGATGGTGGTTATCTTATGTGGGAAAGCAGCCAGTGGCATGGGAAGGATGTGGATCAAAGTACTTGTAACAAAAACTCCAAGAAAGCATTGTTAGGTGCATTTGCTGCTGTGATATAACTGGAAATATGCTGAAAATAGGATTAAACATCACAATCAATTGTTTTTCCCACATTCAACTCCCAAATGTTCGCCAAAACGGCTTGTAGATTGAATTGTCTTTTACTCCACTGTAAACATTGTTTTAGTCATGTTACTGTGACAGCTTGCTTGTATGTCCTAGATATCACAAATGCTAGGCTTGGGCCCTGAAATGTCTTGCCCAAAGACAATCATAAAATTCCAATGATATTGGCGAGACAGTAAGTCATACACTTTTGATCCATGCAGGTCCCTCATTGGAAAAGCTTCCAAAGCTAAGCATTTTTCTCACTTTTCAAGTCAATTTCTTAGTTTACAAAGTAACACCAGTTCTGATTGGCTAAAATATGTGGGAAAGCCTATCAGAACTGCTGTTACTTTCAAATGTTGAAAATTCTTGAGAATTAGACTAAGGATGTTGTCAAGAATGGCTGATAAATATGGACTGTGATGTTCCCTTGTAATGCCCCTAGACATTGTATGAAATATATTGTTATTTTGATAAAAGCAGGGATGAAACCTTACCTATCTTTTTATACCAAATTATATAGCATGTCATAGCATATTAGATCTACATGTATATGTTTAACCCTTTACCACACAATCCCTGGGAAGATGGATTTTGAAAACATTATGGGAAAAGGAGAAAATGCTGTTAACCAGCATTTTCTCCTTTTTCCACAATATTTTCCACCCTATCTAAGTCAGAAATCATCATTTTAACAAGATTTAATTTGTTGTCTGCAGATGCTTTGAATTTGGTCCTGTCCAAAAATTTGTCATTTAGTAAAGAGTTAAAGGCATATTACAGCATTTTATAGCATCACTTAGCCCTTTCCCAAACAATAGATTTTAGACTCGTCCAAACTGTAAGAGTTTGCAGGTGACAATTTTGACTTTCATAACAATGGCAGAAAATTATCCAAACAGGCAGAAAACACTGTGGGAAAAGGAGAAATTGCTTGTTACAAGCAATTTCTCCTTTTCCTTCAGTGTTTTTAAAAAACTTGTACACATAAAAACAAGGGCTTGTTCGGGAAAGGGTTAACTCTTTAACCCATTACACAAAATCCCTTCGTTTGACGACCCTGAGATGGAAGCCTTTAGAAAACGTTATGGTAAAGAAGAAAATGATGGTAACCAGCATTGTCTCCTTTTCCCAGTATGTTTTCTACCCTTCATAAAATAAATTTCAAAATTTCAGTCACTTCTTATGCTCCCAGAAAGGCGAGCATATAGTCGCTGCTTCGTCTGTCCGTCCATCTGTCGGTCCTTCCGAAGCCATTTCTCCACAACCCCTTGACCAAATTGGATAAAACTTCATATATGAACTTCTTAGGGTAAGGTGCCAATGTATCTTTCCCGATTTTTCAATTTGACTCCGTGTCATGGAAAAAATGGGCTTAATGTAAAATTGCAATTTTTACTAATATCTCATTCAGTTTTTGTCGAAATTTCATGAAACTTCATAGTTATATTGTTTATGGAAAGTTTCAGCATATGTCTTTGCTATTTTTAATTGAGCCATTTTTTTAAGTTGACGTTCTGTCATGGAAAAAGGGGGTTTCTTAAAAAATTCCAATTTTTACTAATATCACATTTAGTTTTGATCAAAATTTTATTAAACTTCATGGTTATATTGTTTTTTCAAAGTTTCACCATGATCTCTTCTTTTTTTATCTATGTGTTTTTCAATTTGACCCTCTGTCATGGAAAAAGGGGATTTCTAGTAAAATGCCAAGGAAAAAGAGGCCTTATTGCAAAATTGCAATTTCTACTAATATCTCGTTCAGTTTTTGTCAAAATTTCATGAAACTTATATCTTGTTTTAGAAGTTTCAACATGTGCCCTTGTTATTTTCAATCTATGAATTATTAATAAGCAAATACCTCTTTCCTGGTTTCTCAATTTGAGGCTGCATCATGGGAAAAGCTGACTTCGTCGAAAAAATTGTTTTTCACTAGTATCTCCTACATCAGTGCTCAAAACTTTGTGAAATTTCAAATCTGAACTTGTTGAAACGTTGCTCAGGTATCTCTTTTCTGGGTTCTCAAGTACAGGCTTCGTCGTGGAAAAAGGGGGCTTCATGTAATTCTTTTTTCCTCTAATATCTCCTACATTAGTTCTCAAAAGTTCATGAAATTTCAAATCTAAACTCGTTCGAACATCGCCCAGATGCCTCTTACCCGGTTTCTCAATTTCAGGCAGCGTCAGGGAAAAAGGGGGGGCTTCATGTAAAAAATCATTATAAGTAATACAGTAAAACCTCGATAATTCGAAGTCCCAAGGGGACGAGCAAAATGCTCAAGTTTTCGCGGTGTTCAAATCATCCAAAATGAGAAAAATGCAAGTACGTTCGAGATCGGCGATCAAAGTCTTCCTCCCGAGCAGTATAACTTTATAGATCTATCTGTCTCTATTTGCTAATTCATTTACCGTATTTGAACAATATTCTGTAGTATCAATAGGGTTATTTTCTGTGAATTTTCCTGTTTTGATTATATGAGTATGGATTTTTAATTAAATATTCTAAATAATCTGGCCTTTCTTTCGGTAGTTTTTGGAAAAGTCGTGTTCTGTAATTTTAACAAAATCGTAAAATCTGCCCTTTTAAATGTCGGGAAAGACGTCAAAATTTTTAATCACAAACGGTACCGTTTTATTTCGGCGCTGTTGAAATGGTCATAGAAATTTTGTGTAAATTACTGAAGTTATAATGCTGAGCTAATGAGAGATAAAAACAGAGAATTTTGACTTTTCTCATTACCAATGTCTTCGACACGAAAACAGATCAGAATATCTACACAACCCGTGAAAATCACATTTACCAGTGTCGGAGGTAAATTTCTATGACATTAAAAGGTACAGATGATAGTCACACCGAATCAGAATTCTGATTCTGATATTCACACAAACCCGAAGTACGACGTCAGCGTAACAAAACAGATAAAATTCATGTTATCAAACGGGTGCTTATCTGTGGCAATGCGACTGGGAAAAACTTGATGCTATAAATAGATTTGACACAAAAACTGATAAAAATATGGCGTCGTCTGATCACAAATACTGTTACTAGACCGACTTTTCAGGATCAACAATGAATTTAAAGGGTTGTTGTCACAAGTAGCCTCTCATCATTAATTAACGTCAACACCTTTTCAAATCATATTGTGGTATGAATACCCCGTAGTAATTGTCAGTTTGTACAACTTGCGCCACACCGTAGACAGGCTGGCGAGATGAAATCCTTTGCTTGGAAAGGTGTGAAAACAATCGTTGGAGAGGTGCGAAAATATTGTATTCGAATTAACAATCAATTTAAAGAAGGAAAATAATTACAGGGACCAGCATCTGTGTTCGAATTATCGACTTATTGAGACTCGAAATTACTGAGCTACTTTTAGTTCAATAAAGTAGAATTTTTGCCAGGACTCTCGGAATTCCTCGAATTATTCCGGGTTCTCGAATGTCCGAGACTTGAAATAACAAGGTTTTAATGTATTTACTACATGACTGCTCAAAATTTTATGAAATTTCAAATTTTGATTTATTATTCAAAAATGCCACACACGTTTTGTATTTATTCTAATGTTGCAATATACATGGATCCGTGGTGAAAAGATAAACCGACTACCTTAGTTACTGTTGCCAAGGTCTCACAAACAAACGTAGTCAATACCTATACAGTATAGCAGATAGGCTTCTTAAATCGTGCTTTCATGACTGTTTCTCTCAATAAAATTGCGGAAAAAGTATTTTAGTCATATATTTCTATCGATGATAAATTCTCGGTAAGAAATTTAAAGATGCTTTACTAATTTACAAACGGAGATGTATTAAAAGGGCGAATTACGGGGGCGACGTACAATGTAACAGATTTACATGTTTAAACAAAAATTTGAACATATAAAAAACATCAGCAAATCTCCGTTTTGCCACAGAATAATAGAAATAACGATACTTATTGATTTTGTTGGGCTAGTAAAGTCATCTCAGCATCATATCAAATTAAAGAAACCTTTTGAAAAGTTTATAGAATGTCTGATTCCACAGAGAGGTTTAAGTTAATGAAAAATTTTAATATCAGGTTAAGGGGAAAAGGGTTGTCTGATGGATTATAAAATGTGTCAAGTGTGTTGTCAATTAAGAAAATTGTTAATATCATTGACGGTAGTATATGATATACTGATGACAACGGGTGGTCAAGGTGATTAAAGCGGCAAATTGTTTTGCAATCAAACACACTTCTTATCAAATTAACAGTTTACCAACACACCCTTTGTGCTAATGTGCAGATTGCTAATCCATTTAAACGTGTCACCAAATGACAAAATTTTTAGAGCAATCCAAATTCAAATATTTGCAGACAACAAAATAAATGATTCAAAAATTGAAATTCGTTTTTGAAAAGCGCAAAAGACAGTGAGAAAAGGATAAAATGAATTTTACAAGCATTTTCTCCTTTCTCCGCAATGCTTTTAAAAGCTTTCTACGGGTCGTTTAAACTTGTTATGTGGTAAACGGTTAAAACAGATAAGTCAAGAGAAAAATGTCCATGTTCCACCAGATCAGAAGTTAGACTTTTTTTTAAATTGAAATATACTCCTATAATGAGGAAGAACTACACGTCAAAGCGCTTATTGTAATCAGCAGGCACTTTAAATCCAAGAATAAACATCATGTAATTTGCAATCTGATCTATATCTACACAAAATTAGATCGTATATACGATCCCAGTACACATTCAGCATATTCTTCATGCACCATGGGTTAAAATTAATGTCAAATTGAAACATTGGTGACAAGTAACGCGGCCACTTTTTGGATGTGCAAAGGTTATTGAACAAGGTTAATATTCAAGTAAAAGTATTTTTTTTTATTAATACTTCATATAGGTCTGTTTTTACCTTTGTTTTCCAGTTTTCACTTTCAGAGAGGAAAAATTACAGAATACTTTAAATTAATCTATTATCCAGCGCTGATCCGCTCTTTGCACAAGTTCAAATTTTCAGTAATCATCACAATTTAAACTTTTCTATAGCCTCTGCGTGATCTCACGTCATCGATGCACGTTCGCAAAGCACATTTTTTAATTTTCTTTTAAAATTCAAACGTTAAAAACACAACTTAAATAAAGAGAATTGCATTCTTCCAACGTTAACAGTCGT
Source organism: Tridacna crocea (assembly GCA_943736015.1). Classification (NCBI taxonomy): domain Eukaryota; kingdom Metazoa; phylum Mollusca; class Bivalvia; order Cardiida; family Cardiidae; genus Tridacna; species Tridacna crocea. The sequence continues at coordinate 2,643,030 of OX031066.1, read as the reverse complement.
TTATTTGTGAGCCGAAATAGCAGAAACCAAGGTAGGACATCGAGTAGAATAAACGCGATGTCCTGATTGGTCAAATATCGATTTCCACGGATCCATGTATTGTCTAGTGGGAAAAAAGGGCTTAAAGGGGGCTTAGTGGGCTTATTGTCCTCAACAAGTTTGTGTTGGCTGTCTCTTAGATAGTAATTGCCTTTTCACTTCAATTTTTTGGGGAATGAACAGGTCCTTATAGGATAAAAGAAGTGAATTCATATCAATTTCATACATTTTATAAAAAGCACTTGTTCGGGGAGCACAACCTGTCTCTGACGGCTCTTGTATTTTGTCGTCTGCAAAGGCTTTCGATTTGAACAAACCTAAAATGTTATCATTTGGTTACGAGTTAAGACACATTACCTACCTATAATGACCCTGAAAAAGGCTTTTGCAAACAGTGTCATAAAAGGAGAAAATGCACTTAACCAGCACTTTCTCTTTCACTGACAGTTTTGGGCATTGAACTCTAATTGGAAAACTAATAAGAAAATTTTATAACCTTGAGGGAGAAAACTTAGAAAATGTCATGATAAAAGATGAAAATATTTCTGATCAGCATTTCCTCCTAGTTCCATAATATTTGACTTTTTACCAAACTTCAAAATTATAGTCTGGTCTAAACTGAAAGCATTTGCAAACGACAAAATAAATGCGACTTAAAAATTAAAATTTGATCAGAGAAGGGTAGAAAAACATTGTAGGAAAAGGAGAAAATGCTGGTTACCAACATTTTCTCCTTTTTCCACAATGTTTTCAGAAGGCTTCTTCCATAAGGTTGTTAAAAGTCGGGACTGTGGATCCAAGATCATAAGATCATGCATGTTTTGTGCTATCTGATCTTGATCTACACTGCTCACAAAATGTCAGTGAGTCACATCTAGCAGCCAAAGGTTTTATACCAGTTGAATCTTATCCAGGGTTTTCTTCTAAAACATTCTTGAAAGTCAATGTGACCCTTGTTCTGAGAAAAATAGAATAATTTCCTTTTCTTCCGTTTCACCTGTTCAATTGCGAATTACCATTTATGTGAAGGAATGGAAATACATGTAGTGTTTGTAAAACAAACAGAAAAGAGTAAAAGAAAAAATCCATTTTGTTTTTCCATTAAGTATCTTCGACAGCTTGAGTGACCTTTTCTGATGCGGCAGATCCGAGCCCTGGTAGCTCATCCGGTACCGTACAGGACTGAGACCAAGGGGTCACTGGTTCAATCTCTGGCTCAGCCAGTTTGTTTCCAAGGAAACATGATAATAATTATACTCCCTAAAATGAAGTGGAGGGGGTATACTGGAATCGCCATGGATGTTTGTCTGTCAGTCATCCATCCGTCCGTCTATTTGCCCGTCTGTCTTTCCATCAGTCTGTCTGCTCGCCTGTCTGTACGAAGACACAAATTTGTCAGGCAAAATGCTCTAGCAGTTTTTGAGGTAGTGAACTGAAATTTATACACACTGCTTCTATATATTATATGAAATTATGCATGTGCATTTTTCATGACCCTACTGTGATGCTTTGTAGAATTATCTTGAACTGTACAGTTTTTGTTAAATTGTATTGCTTTAATTTAAAGTTTGTCCAGTGTAATACTCCTTTACTTTTTAACCCATTACCACACAATCCCTACTTTTGACGCCCCTGAGAAAGAAGCCTTTAGAAAACATTGTGGGGAAAGGAGAAAATGATGGTAACCAGCATTTTCTCCTTTTCCCACAATGTTTTCTACCCTTCACAAAACAAAGTTCAAATTTTCAGTCACTTTAATTTTGTCGTCTGCAAATGCTTTCGATACAGAAAAGCTTAAAATTTTGTCGTTTTGTAATGATTTAATGTACAGAACTAATTAATAATCTGTTTGTGTGTTTCTTACTGTGAATTTTCAGTACAATCTCTCCGTGTGTCTGTTTCCATCTGCCATAGACACAAATTTGTGTTCTGAAATACTACTAAAGTTTTTCAGGTATTGAACTAAAATTTACACGATGTTCCCATTTATACATGAAGTTGTGTATGTGCAATTTTCATGACTCGGCAGCAATGTGTTTACAGAACTATCTCCCCTTGAACATTGCAAATTTTTCCTAATTTCATCACTTTAATTCACAATTTTTCCAGTTTAATACTACTATAAAACTATGTGAATTCTGTGTGTAATTTGTGTAAATAATTAATTTGTCTGAATAACAATGCTTACACCCTGAAATACCTCAATGACCAGTTTCTTGATCCATATAAACAATGTGAATGATTTGTGGTACAAATAGCTAGATCTATATTGATTCAAATGACAAGCTAGATTCTAGATCTTGAAATCAAACGGTTTTGAGTTTGAATTCTGGCTTTGCCAAAAACTAATTTTGAGCATTGTCAAAAGTAGATTGCAGTTTTCTTTCATAGATTTATACATGTGAAATAAGGCAAACTGGCCCTGATTTCCTTATCAAAAGAAAGACAGTTCCTTGATAATTTCGTATATTTATGTCTAGAAAAATGACTTGGAATGATTATTGGTCTCACACTTGTAAAGACCATTTTGCATGAACATTTTCTTACTGCATGTAGATCTAGATCTATATAAGAAAGACTTTGATTTTTTACGAGGAATTGGTCTGTAATTTGGGAAGAGTATTGAGCAGAGTACCTGTAAAAAGAACTTAAGAACAGATGGTTGGTGCTTTTGCTACAGCAATGAATATACAGACAAAAGGAAAAAAACAAACAAACAAAAACAATATTTCTTTCATTTCCTTGTTAGTTCACAGGTCTACCAATATGTTTAACCTTGACTTTGTTTAAAATCAGAGTGTGTAGATCCCTGGAATAAGATTATATGCAGCTTTCCTTTGTCATCCCATCTGCTTTCCTTCATGTCCATCTTTGAAACAGTGATAAGTGCAGAGACAGGAATGAATTTGTCGCAATGACTAGATCTATCATCAATCCGAGGAGAGAAATTTGCCAAATTATCAGATACATGAAGATATTCAACTAATGCAAAAAAAACCCCTAACTTTTAGATCTATTAACAAGCTTTCATAATATAAAATTATATATCAGCCATGTTGTGGTAAAAGAGGGTTTATGCATGTAATGCTCTGTAATGGATGATACCAAGCAAGTCATCATATAGATCAGTTTTACATCCACATTGTATCATACATGAATCAAAAGGCATGCATACCAGTCCTTTGATATGCAGAACAATGAAAAAAAGATTTAGCAAAGGGTTTTGATTCAGGTTATCTTGCACGGATGGGTCCATAGTTTTTATAGATACATTAAGCCCCCTTTAACTCCTTACTGAACAACAAAATTGTAGACAGCCAAAACTGAAAGCATCTGCAGACAATAAAATTAATGTGGCTCAAAAATTGAAATTTGTTTTGGGAAGAGTATAAAATATTGTGGGAAAGGGAGAAAATGCTGGTTACCAGCATTTTGTCCTTTTCCCACAATGTTTTCAAAAAGCTTTTTTCTTGGGGTCGGGAAAAGTCGGGACTGTGTGGTAAAGAGTTAAGCATATGAGAAATATAGCTTTCTCTGAAAATGGTATTTTGAAACGGTCAAAGAACTAGTTTAGTCATGATTCCTTTGACACAATGTTTTCTCTGTTGAAGGAAAAAAAAGCTTGTGCATGACGTAAGAATAGTATGATTAATGAAGTCATTATTTGCTAGGATATACTGGTATTATTGTGTATGTTTATACACACAGAGACGTTTAATATGCTGAAAGTAAGTAAGAAATTAAATGATCCGTACTCATCAAACTGATAATAATTTTTTGAAGTAATCATTCGATTGGTGGATAATGTCATTTTTGACCATTTGCGTAACTGTGGGAAAGATTGTCATTTAGGCTAAAAAATTCTGGAACAGTTTTACCGCAAAATGAGCTTTGCTTGTTATGGGCTGTTACGGGCTTTGCTGATGACTCATTGTCGCTCGTTTTTACTAAAGATGTATTTTATATACCTTCAGTATCTGTGTTTTAACGGTGACAAATTAACCTCACCCTAAGTGCAAACGCTTTTTCAGAAGTTTCATTTTTATCAATTCTTACTTTTGTACTGAACCATTCTGCATTCTCTGACAAAGCACTGTTATGTGAGAAGGAGCTGGTGGGGGGTATGATCACAGCTGTAGTTGCCACAGGATTCATTCGTCTCTCACTGTTAGCCTTTGGTTTTGCAATGGTTATGTGGGAAAGAAGCCTGTGGCTTGTAAGAATATTGTGCAGAGTTCTAGTAAGAAAAAATCCAGGAAAGCATAGATAGGTACACTGGCCACTGCAATTTAACTGAAATATTGTTCAAACAGGATTTAACACCATACTATCAACCAGTCTGATGTGCAAATGCCTTTGGATGTAATGAACAATCTCCGCCCTAAAAATGCATATCAGGCTATTTCAAAGCTGCTTTTGTTAGAACATCAGCATTAAAGGAGACAGCATAGATTCAAGTTCAGACCGCACAATCTGTTTTGTCTGATCTTGATCTATACTCTCATCTAAACCCATTACCACACAATCCCTACCTTTGATAACCCGTACAAAGAAGCCTTTAGAAAACATTGTGGGAAAAGGAGAAAATGCTGGTAACCAGCATTTCTCCTTTTCTCACAATGTTTTCTACCTTCCACAAAAAATATAGTTCAAATTTTCAGTCACTTTTATTTTGTTGTCTGCAAATGCTTTTGATTTGGACAGACCTAAAATTTTGTCATTTAGTAATGAGTTAACCCTTTACTTCATAGTTATGCATTTCTACGCATTACTTGTAGTAGCCTTTGGAAAACATTGTGGCAAAAGGTGACATTGCTTGTGTCGAGCAATTTCCCCTATTGTCACAATGTTTTCTACAGTATCAAAGGGTTTCATATACAATAAGAAATAGCCTCATCCTTGCTGTTGTTTAGGGTCAATTAGAGATACCATAGAAGTGCCCAATGGGGTAAAGAGTTAGCAGCTAAGTCTGGGTTCAACACAACTAAGGTTAATGAAAATTTTAATTTTTTTTGCTTCTTTCTCTTTTCAGGTACGGAAGGAATCTATATATAAGATAAGTAGTCATGATTACTTTTGTTCTTGCCGGACTAAGTTATACAGCTGATCTTCTGTCATGGGCACAGAAGAAGTTGGAGGAGGCTGATACAGCCTTGCCAGCTGTCTTCGGTGACCATGAGGAAGATGTCGGGGTCTCCTTGGATGAGAGCACATCGTTGGCTGAAGGTACCTGTGACGACTCAATGACATGGGACAGCATGTGCACGGAGGAGGAGATGGAGGAAGAGGTTAGCTCTTTTGAGCTAAGCTGTTCCTCCATTTTCTCATCAGTGGATATGGGGGATGAGATCTGTATGGATCTCAGTTCTGTATCCACATCACCTGAGTTGTTGAGTGGGATTCCAGCAGAGTTTCTCAGGATTGCCTTCACTGAGGAGGAGGAAGAACAGAGCTCTTGTGAGTTTGGTTCAGCCTCCTTCTGGTCGGTAGAAGATGAGGAGATGGAAGAAGGGGACATTATGGACCATTCTTTCGGATCCACACCTTCTATGTCTGATTGTGTGGACATCGAGGTGCTTTTGGAAGAGGAGAAGGAGATCTTCCGAGATGGAGATGTTTGGGAAGACTCCGAGATGGAACTTAGCTCTGTTGAGCTAAATGATATCTCATTGTCTTCCCTAACACCTGAGCACGATTTGCAGATCAGCGAGGATTTTGTTGGCCTGCCTGATGGGGAAGCAACTGAGCCTAGCTTAGAATCTTTCCCTATCAGGCAGGGAGGTGAATTAGAACTTTGTTCAGCTGAACAGAGTTCTTGTTCACCTGTTGTAGTCACCCGCAGTGGGCGGCAGAGCCGTCGGCCTGATAGGTATGGGGAATGGGTGTACTACTGAATGTTTTTAAAAGTTTGTCAATGCAGACTAATGCAAATGCTTCAAGTTTTCAAAAGTTTTTAATTAGTTAAGTTCTTCAGTCAAATCTCTCACCCCCCTTTCCCATAATAGAATTGAACTGTTTACCTCACAATCCTGAGTTTCAACAACTGACCTCTTTGAAAACATTGTGGAAAAAGGAGAAAATTCCTGTAACATGTATGTGTATGTTTCTACTCTCTGCATGAGAAAATTAAATTTTTGAGTCAAATTTACTTCGTCATCTGCAGATGTTTTCAATGTGGCAAAAACATGTTTTCATGTAAAGGTTAGCATGTGTGGGGGTAGAGAGATCTCTGTAGTTTAGAGACAGATACATGGGCTTGTACTGGCTATCTGTCCAGTAGTCTCTCTGCCTGCAACTGTGGTAATGATCAAAGATAGACTGTGAGTCCATCAGTGCACTCAGTAAACTTTCATCTTCTTTTGGTTTCTTTGTTTAGGATTCATGGTGTCATTTTTGCAGGATTCATTCTTTTCTAAGACTGAACATCATTTCGACAATGTTTACCTGGGAATTTTCTAGCAGCCAGTGGTTTCAAAATTTGCCAATTAATAGTTAAAGAAATTGCGAGAAAGAATAGATAGGTACACTGGCAGCAGCAATAAATTGGTTGTGCATAGTTTACTAACATTACTTTAATGTTTGTGCAGAAATTGGACCTTCATTATTTGCTTTTTTCCGGTTATTTTAAGCTCCTATATCATACATTCATTAAGTACTAGTATTTACTAGGAAATAAAAATGCATTAGGATAAGGTAAGATGGAATCTGTCTGAAATTTTGACTAGGATTTGCACACAGATTTTGGCAATGCATCAAGTTTTTTTTTTTTCCCCTGCATAAGGATAAGGTATGACAAAAAATTTTTGACCAGGATCTGCATGCAGATTTTTAAAATGTTTGGTTTATTTCAATTTTGTTAGGTGTTAGGATAAGGTGCAATGGAATCTATTCCATCTACATTTTGACCAGGACTTGCTTGCAGATTTTTGAAATGCCCCCAGTTTTCTTTACTTTTCCTTTTTTGTTTGGCATGAGGGAAAGGCACTGATTGAATCTGTGATTTTACTAAACTTGCTTGGAAATCTTTAAAATGCTCTTGTTTCTTTCTTATTTTTTTTCCTAGTTTTGTTGGGTATGATGAAATCCGTCTGAAATTTTGACCAAACTTGCTTGGAAATCTTTAGAATGCCCTTGTTTCTAACAATTTTTTTTTCTAGTTTTGTTAGCTATTAGGGTAAGGTTTGATGGAATCTTTTTGAATTTTGACCAATCTTGCTTGGAAATCTTTAAAATGCCCTTTTTTCTTTACTATTTTTTTCCATAGTTTTGTTAGGCATTAGGGTAAGGTACAATAGAATCTTTCTGCATTTTGACCAAACTTGCTTGGAAACCTTTAAAATGCTCCTGTTTATTTTCTATTTTTTTCTCCAGTTTCGTTTGGCATTAATATGAGGTATGATGGAATCTGCATTCTGACCAGGGATTGTTTGCAGCTTCTTGAAATGTCTCCTGTTTTTTTCTAAATTTCCAAATTTAGTTAGGCATTAGGGCAAGGTATTGATAGAATCTCCCTGAATTTTTAGCCAGGACTTACATGATTTTTTTAAGTATGCATTGCTTTTTTTTTTCTCTCTCTTTTTTTTCAATTTTGTTAGGTGTTAGGATAAGGTATGATGGAATCAGTCTGCATTTTGACCAAACTTGCTTGGAAATCTTTAAAATGCCCTTTTTTCTTCTTTTTTTTTCTTTTCAATTTTGTTAGCTATTAGGATAAGGTACAATAGAATCTTTCTGCATTTTGACCAAACTTGCTTGGAAATCTTAAAAATGCCCTTCTTTCTTTTCTATTTTTTTTTTTTTTTTTCCTCCAGTTTTGTTAGGCATTAATATAAGGTATGATAGAATCTTTCTGCATTTTGAGCAAACTTGCTTAGAAATCTTTAAAGTGCCCCTGTTTCTTTTCTATTTCTTTTCCCAGTTTTGTTAGGCATTAGGATAAGGTATGATAGAATCTTTCTGCATTTTGACCAAACTTACTTGGAAATCTTTAAAATGCCCTTTTTTCTTCTTTTTTTTTTTCAATTTTGTTAGCTATTAGGATAAGGTACAATAGAATCTTTCTGCATTTTGACCAAACTTGCTTGGAAATCTTAAAAATGCCCTTCTTTCTTTTCTATTTTTTTTTTCCTCCAGTTTTGTTAGGCATTAATATAAGGTACATGTATGATAGAAGAATCTTTCTGCATTTTGAGCAAACTTGCTTAGAAATCTTTAAAGTGCCCCTGTTTCTTTTCTATTTCTTTTCCCAGTTTTGTTAGGCATTAGGATAAGGTATGATAGAATCTTTCTGCATTTTGACCAAACTTACTTGGAAATCTTTAAAATGCCCCTGTTTATTTTCTGTTTTTTTCTCCAGTTTCGTTTGGCATTAATATGAGGTATGATGGAATCTGCATTCTGACCAGGGATTGTTTGCAGCTTCTTGAAATGTCTCCAGTTTTTTTCTAAATTTCCAAATTTAGTTAGGCATTAGGGCAAGGTATTGATAGAATCTCCCTGAATTTTTAGCCAGGACTTACATGATTTTTTTAAGTATGCAATTGCTTTTTTTTTTTCCTCTCTTTTTTTTCAATTTTGTTAGGTGTTAGGATAAGGTATGATGGAATCAGTCTGCATTTTGACCAAACTTGCTTGGAAATCTTTAAAATGCCCTTTTTTCTTCTTTTTTTTTTTTTTTTTTTTTTTTTCAATTTTGTTAGCTATTAGGATAAGGTACAATAGAATCTTTCTTCATTTTGACCAAACTTGCTTGGAAATCTTTAAAATGTCCTTTTTTCTTTTCTATTTTTTTTTCCTAGTTTTGTTAGGTGTTAGGATAAGGTATGATAGAATCTTTCTGCATTTTGACCAAACTTGCTTGGAAATCTTTAAAATGTCCTTTTTTCTTTTCTATTTTTTTTTCCTAGTTTTGTCAGGTGTTAGGATAAGGTATGATAGAATCTTTCTGCATTTTGACCAAACTTACTGGGAAATCTTTAAAATGCCCCTGTTTATTTTCTATTTTTTTCTCCAGTTTCGTTTGGCATTAATATGAGGTATGATGGAATCTGCATTCTGACCAGGGATTGTTTGCAGCTTCTTGAAATGCCTCCAGTTTTTTTGTGTTTTTTTCTATATTTCCAAATTTAGTTAGGAATTAGGGAAAGGTATTGATAAAATCTCCCTGAATTTTCACCCAGGATTTGCATGAATTTCTAGGATGCACTTGCTTTATTTCCCTTTTTTCTTCAAATTTGTGAATTGTTAGGAGAAATTGTGATGGAATCTTTCTGCATTTTGACCAGGGGCTTGCTTGCAGATTTTTGAAATGGCTCCATTTTTTTTTTCTATTTTGTTAGGCATTAGGGAATGGTACTGATGGAATACAACTGCATTTTGACCAAACTTGCTTGCAAATTTTTAAAATGCCTCCTGTTGTCCCCCTTTTTTTTTAATTTAAATTTTGTTTGGCATTAGGTTTAAGTGGTATGGAATCTCTCCGCATTTTGATCAAAACTTAGCTTTGTTGATAGATTTTGACCAGGCTTACAATGAGACATCTTTCCAATTGTACACAATTATTGTATAATACCATTGCTTTTTTAATAAGAACAAAGGAAAGTGTTTGGCTTCAGTTTCAAGAATTCTTCTCTTTTCTTTACTTACTTCTTGGATTGAAGAACCGTATGTCTTCATGTATGTAACTGACAACACTCAGTCATCTTCTTATGATACATCCAATGGCCACACTGAACATACTGATGGCTTCACAATCTGTTCTTGACAACTACCACAGTCTCAGGCCAAGAGATGAAGCCACAGATGGTTATTATATCCCATGAACCTGACTCTAGATCTACAGATAAGGTGAAGATAGTAATTCCAAAGTGTTTAGTGTTTTCGAGATAGTGACTCAGTGTGGAGTTAGTTACTCCTAAATATATCGAGATAGTGACTCAGTGTGGAGTTAGTTACTCCTAAATATATGAGATAGTGACTCATTGTGGAGTTAGTTACTCCTAAATGTAGAGAGTTGGAGGAGGTAGTGACTCCAAAATGTGGAGAGGAGGAGGAGAAGGGAGGAGGAGGAGGAAGGAAATAAAGCAGAAAGAGGAGGTGGAGGAGTTCTTGTAGATATGAGCACTGGTTATAAATATAAACATGCTTACTTAGGAGAGAAAATGATGGTGTCATTGCTTTCTGTTACTCACTTCTTTCAGTTTGGACCTCTCTGAAATTTTGTTTTATGATTAAGGGTTGTGTGGATGGCAACAAGAATCTACAAGTATGAGAAAATTAGATCCTTAATTTAATGAGAAAGTGATGATGAAGAGGAGGTGGAGATAGGTGTAAAGGTGTATAAGAGGTTGAGGAGTAGGAGGAGGAAGGAAAAGGAGGTAGATTTACAGTTTTGAGTACTGGTTATACATATAAACATGCTAGCTTACTTAGGAGAGAGATTGAGGGAGGTGGAGATAGGTGTAAAGGTGTATAAGAGGTTGAGGAGTAGGAGGAGGAAGGAAAAGGAGGTAGATTTACAGATTTGAGTACTGGTTATACATATAAACATGCTAGCTTACCTAGGAGAGTGATTGCTTACTGTTAGAATACTATAAGTTATTATTTAGAGATAAGAGCTTGGCTGTATTTCTTTACTCTTTACCATAAAATCTTGACTTCATACAAATCTGACCAAGAAAGCTTCTAGAAACACCGGAAAAGGAGGAGTTGCTAGTTTCCAGCATTATGATGATGTCTATCCTAACAAATTTTATTTGGTCCATCTTCCGTTATCTTCAAATTCTTTCATTTTGGACCTGTCAGAAATTTTGTTGTATGGTTAAGGGTTGTGTGGATGACAAAAATAATCTTACAAGTATGAGAAAATTAGATCCATAATTTAATGAGAAAGTGATGATGAAGAGGAGGTAGAGATAGGGGCAAAGGTTGAGACAGTGGTCACTAGAGCTGGCTAGGAGGAGGAAGGAAGGAGAGAGATTGGGGGAGTCATTTCTGGCTGTTAGTTACGAGGAAAGTCTGTAAAGTTTGTGGAAGGTGCTGGAAAGTAAGAAAATTGACAAGTTAAGTGCAGGAAACTTATATGATTGTAAAGAGCAAACTCTTCTCAACTGACATTTGAAAAAGAAAAATGATACTAGTAATTGTTTTTCGTTCATTGGTCCTAGCCTGCATATATCTATAAGAACTCGGGACAGGTGTTAACGTCATCATGATGTCACGATATTGTTTGCAAACATTACATTGATAAGGTGTCAGATGCTTACCATTTAATCACTTTGTATATGCAAGATAATCAAATATGATGCAAAACTTCTAGAAATATCTACTTTTTGCTACAGTGTATTTTTGATACGCCAGTTCCTGAACTCTGACACTTTAATCCTGTTCAATGGTTGTATTCACCGAAACATCCATTGTATGATAATGATTCTTGATCGTCCATATCGTACATTGTCGTGGGTTAAATTTGCTTGTCCAAAAATCTCCTGTTTCACTGGTAAACCAGTGAGCTCCATACAGCTGATATTCTTGTAGCTTCAAACAGCGTTTTCATGGTATTTACCGTGATTTCCCTTGACTGTTACAAAATTTTATAATCTTCAACATTCATTTCTGCCATTTTTTACATCTTTGCAATGCTTCAAAACTTAAAACTTGTGTGCGCAAAATTTGAACAGCTTCACTATTGTCTGTATTTCGTAGAAATGATTTGAACATCATCATTACAGGATAAAATTTGAAAAGCACCAGTTTATTTTTCATCAGGTTACAGACTGCAGAAACCATTTTGAAAAAGTCAATTTCATTGTGTTGTTTGGGTTGCCCCGGATGCCACTCGCATTGTTCAAAGTATAATTTGTATAGCACATATCGTTGGTGCAATATCTGTGTATTTTTTACACAGATTGTCAAAGATATACCTAAAAGTATAGAGACAATTAAATACGCAAAAGTACATTACTTACTTTTTATATAGCCACTGTCCATGAACTTTACGGTCATACCTTATAGAATAGGATAATTAAGTTATCATTTAGAGTTAAGAACATAGCTCTTTTTTTCACTCTTTACCACATACTGCTGATTTTTAACAAGTCTGAAAATGAGCCTCTAGAAATACTGTGGAAAAGTGAGTAAATGGTGATATCCAGTATTTTCTCCTTTCCCCACAACAGTTTCTATCAAAATAACATTTGGCCACTTTCAGTTTGTCATTTGCAAATGCTTTAAATTTAGACCCCGTCTGAAATTTTGTTGTCTGGTAAAGGTATTTAGGAATTTTACGGATGGCAACAAGAACCTTAAAAGTATACAAAAATTAAATACATAAGTGAATGAGATGAAACAGAGCAATCTGACCCATACTTCGTAAAAGTTGGGTTCCTATTGTGTAGGTTCTAAAAATGAATAATGTTTCTGTGACTCTTTTGGTTGGTTTTCAACAACTTTGATCAGCAGTTATACAGTGTGGACTTTTATGTCATTTTTGGCTGAAATTAAGAGTATCACCTTTGTGCTTTGTGATAGACCAGTTACATATAAACCTTTGTTTAACAAGCTAAAGACATACCATGAAACAGCTAAACACACTTTAAGTTTGCTATAGCCATAAACTGTTTTCTGTCATGTTGCAATTTTGAGGGTGAAGGGAGTCGGAAACTATAGTGTCAGAAAGTTTTTGTTAGGTAACTGTGTGTTGGTATATCCCCATTTTGTCATTATTTGTTGCCATCCTGTTAAGGTTATTTGTTAAGGTTATTTGGTTAGCAAAAGACTGGATTTAAGGTGCTAGGATTAAGAGAACAGTAGATTCCATTTTTGATCATTTGGACTTTGGACATAGAAAATTGACAGATTACGTCCACAGTATGGACAATTTTCTTCCGTAGAGATCCTGTAAGGGTCAGGGTATTTCATACATGCCAAAAAAACTATTTTAGGACCTCTTTGGATTACAGATTAGTGTATGGAATCTACTGCTATATTTAGAAATAAGCTTACTGAGTCATAAACATTACTTGTTGCGTCAATTTCAGGCATTATTACGGTAACTTGTTCTTGTTTTTTTCTGTCTTGCAGAATCAATGAGTAGATACCTGTCTACGGTAAGGGTAAAATAATACTCTGCTTCTAAAATCCTTGAAAAAGTGTCACAAAATAGGAGGTAAAAATCTTCATATCCAGCTAATAGAGCCAGTTATATGATGACTGGAAAAGTCTAAAACTTTTGGAAGTCAAACCCTTAATTTAATGCAAAGATGGAAGATTTACCAGTACTTAAAACTGTAACTGTCACCCGCACATTTAATATTAACTATAATGTCACAGTTGAAGACCTTCCCCACAGTCTCACAGTTATAAGTATGACCAGCCCATGGATTGAACCATTCATTTCTTAAATCATGTAATTGCAGCCCCACAAAAATATTGCTAGATATGACATTTTTACTTCGCCAGCACTAAGGGGCTTGTAGGCTTATGATTACTGACTTTTGCCCATGATTTGTAACACACACACTTAAAGCCTTGAAGCCATAGTCAAATTGAAGGCTTTTTCTTGTCTCTCAGACATGGGTTGATATGACTAGTCTATGTATTGAATCAATGATTGTTCATTCAACTGGACACTCTGTAAACTATTTTGCTCACAATATTTCATTAAACAAGGGAGTGAACTAGTTACCAGTACTATTTTTGTATGGACTAATATTAATTACATGTACTTCTGTGAGTGTGCATTATTTATGAGCATTTACATATTGAGAACATTGAGCAGACACAGAAAAGCTATAAAAACTTGAGAACATAGTGTGCATAATTTATGAGCATTTACATATTGACAACATTGAGCAGACACAAAAAAGCTATAAAAATTTGTGAACATAAATGCATAATAAAGGTGATCATTTGTTTGGTTGCCTAAGATTGCTTTTTAGCATAGTCAATATAGTGGAATGGTTCAGCGTGCCCGACCGTGGTTGTCCTGTGGGAATGGATCATTGTACAGCTGGGAAACATCACAAGTGAGAATCAATTATCATACTTGTTATTTACAGGCATTACTAGTAATAAGCTAAGAAATATGAAATATCTCTATATATCTGACAATTGGCATCCCAGATCAGACTGGACATTCTGTATTTTTGCGCTCTAGCCTATGCGCTCATTTCATAAAGACAGCTGAACCATGCTCTGGCAAAAGGATTTTTAATGCCAGTGTGATGCCCAATACCAAACAACTTACCACATAATTATAGCAACTCATCACATAATTATAGATCCATAAAATCCATTTTGTATAACAAGTGCTTGAATCATGGCATACATTGGTCCTTTGTTATGCAGAACATTGACTCGTCATATAAGTATTCTCAGGGTTGTTGGATAAGCTTAGGGATTGAGTTGTAAAGGGTAAATTATTAACCCATTACCAAACAATCCCTACTTTTGATCACCTGAGAACAAAGCCGGTATAAACATTGTGGGAAAAGGAGAAAATGTTACTGGCTAAATTCCCAGCTTGGCCAATTTCTGTGGAAGGATTGATGAAAGTTTTGCAACAGGACTCATTACTCCCACTGCTGATCATTTTTTTGACGATTATGTTGGAAAGCAGCCATTGAGTTGGAAGAAAAGATTTTGCAGTTGCTGGTCAAAAAAATAAAACCTCCAGGAAAGCAAGAATAGATGAATTGCCTCCTGCGATGCAGCTGAAATAATTTTTAAAATGGCATTGAACACCATACAATCAATCAATCATTTGAAAAACGACTTTTGAAGATACTGTACGAAAAAAAAAAGAAAACACTGGTAAGCCAAATTCAATATTGAAGCTGTGGTTTCTGTTTTTTCATGCTTTTAACCCTTTACTCCATAAAAACTCATTTCTATGAATTGCTTGAAGGAGCATTTAGAAAACATTGTGGGAAAAAGGTGATATTGCTCATGACAAGCAATTTCACCTTTTGCCTCAATGTTTTCTATGCTATCAAAAGGTGTCATATACACATGAACAGCTTCAACCTTGCTGCCATTTAGGGTCAATTAGAGATACCACAGAAATGCCTCATGGGGTAAAGGGTTAAAGAGCTGTCAAACTCCAATACAAACTATAACTTTGATTTCATTTTGTCAAGGGTCAAGAATGTTGTTGTTTGGCAATGCATGAAAACTTTTCTATAAAAAAGTTAAAACTTTCAGATTCCAGATACCTGTTAACTCTTTACCAAACAACAAGATTTTAGACTTCTCCAAACTCAAAGTATTGGCAGATGACAAAATAAAGGTGACTCGAGAATTGAAATTTAGATTCAGAGAATTAGAAAATAATGTGGGAAAAAGAGAAAGTGCAGGTTGCCAGCATTTTCTCCTTTTCCCACAATGTTTTCAGATGGCTTCTTTTTCAGAGACATTAAAAGTCTTGATTGTGTGGTAAAGGGTTAAGCCATCTGTCTTTTTCAGTACTCAACATTTGTGTTTACATTCTTATTCTTTACTTCAGGCTCCCCTATAAGGAATTTAAAGTGTAGGCAGAGTCTTTCCTGTTAGAAAGAGGCTAACATAAAGTAAGCAGTTTCTATACTGACGATAATTTGTTTGTTCTTTTTCACTCTTAAAATCTTGCCATATTTATTTGTGCCATGTTTCTAGAAATATGAAATTCAGTGCATCTCCTTAACCCATTACCAAACGACAATATTATATACTGGTCCAAATTGAAAGCATTTGCAGACGACAAAATAAATGTTACTGAAAATTTGAAATTTGTCTTGTGAAGGGTAGAAAACATTGTGGGAAAAGGAGAAAATGCTGGTTACCAGCATTTTCTCCTTTTCCCACAATGTTTTTGAAAGGCTTCTTTCTCAGGGGCGTCAAAAGTAGGGATCGTGTGGTAATGGGTTAATGCTCTGTGCCAAGCCACTTGCGCCTGTTGAATTTCTTAACCCATTGCCACACAATCCCAACTTTTAACGACCTTAAAGAAGAAAGGCTTTGAAAATACTGTAGAAATAAGAGAAAATGCTAGAAAACGGCATTTTCTCCTTTTCTCATGTTTTCAGTCCTACCAGACAGAAAAATCATTTTAGCAACATTAAATTTGTTGTCTGCAAATATTTTGAATTTGGTCCAGTCCAAAGATTTTGTCGTTTGGTAAAGAGTTTACTTTTTACCAAACATTCCCTAGTATTCAAGATTCCGTGAAAGAAGCCCTTTGAAAACATTGGAGAAAGGGAGAAATAGGTTGGTAACCACATTTTCTTCTTTTCCCTAAATGTTTTCAACCATTCCCAAAATAAATTTCAATTTTTTTTTTTACTTCAATTTTGATGCCTACTAATGCTTTCAATTTGGAAAAGTCTAAGATTTTACCGTCTGGTAAAGAGTTAATGGTGTGATACAAACATGAGCTATACTCTTGGAAAAGGGGTGTAACTGAAGGCTAAAAAGTCTTACAGTTTATTCTATTTTGTTTTTCCAGAGTCTCTCCTCCACACAGCTTCGAAAGACAGACACATGCCAAAGATTTCCCTGTCGACCAGAAGATTGCCAAAATATGGTAAAACATTGTCATTATGCCTCAATATTATTTGTTCATTTTTAGCTCCACTGGCCAAAGGCCAGTGAGCTATTGTCATGGTGTTGTGTCCGCCGTGCGTCCGTCCGTTCATCTGTGCATGCGTCCGTAAACTTTTTCTTTAAAAAACTTCTCCTCAGAAACTACTGACTGGATTTTTACCAACTTTCACAGGAATGTTCCTTAGGTGGTCTTCTTTCAAATTCCTTCAAATAATTGTGTTCCATGAATAATGCTGGTTACCATGGCAACCAAAGTAAAAACCTTCTCCTCCCAAACCGCTATTTGGATAGCATTATTTTTTTGCAGGAATGTTCCTTAGATAGAGGTCTACAGAATTCCTTAAATAAAAAAGACCCATCAAAAAACATGCCTTTTATGGGAGACTCATTTTCCTTTTATGGTATAAAGTAAAATCTTTGAAAAATTTCTTCTCTCAAACTATTTGTTTTGATTTCATTGTTGTATTGCAGGTTAGTTCCTATGGTGGTATTAGTCTTTACCATACAATCCTGACTTTTAACAACCCTTTGGAAGAAGTCTTTAGATAACACTCTTGGAAAAGGAGAAAATCAGCCTTTTCCCTCAGTGTTTTCTACTCTATCAAAGAGAGAAATCATCATTTCATCAATGTTTAATTTGGTGTCCGCAAATGCTTTCAGTTTAGTCACATCCCAAATTTTGTCGTTTGGTAAAGCGTTAAAGATGGTTGCTTTACATAATCTATAATCCTTTTCATATAAAACAAGAGGACCTCTGCACTTTGATTAGTTCTGGTAAAGGTTTGTTGACCTACTGGTGACCTTGTACAAAGAGGACAGGGCTTTACTGTTGTGATCAGGCATTTTGTTATCCAATCAAACTGAACCTGCAACTTCAATAAAACAATTGCCACAATACATATTTTCTATATTTTGATGTTTCCCCACCCAAAATGGTTTGTAACAAGACCCTTTTTAACCCATTACCACAGAGTCCCTACTTTTGATGTCCCTGACAAAGAAGACTTTAGAAAACATTGTGGGAAAAGGAGAAAATATTGGTAACCAGCATTTTCTCCTTTTCCCACAGTGTTATCTACCCTTCACAAAACTTTCAAATTTTCAGTCACTTTTATTATTTTCATCTGCAAATGCTTTCCATTTGGACAACCCTAAAATGTTTTCATTTGGTAATGAGTTAACGATAACCAGAAGACAAAATTTTTATAACTGGCCATAACTGAAACATGTTTATAGACAACATGATAAATCTTCAAATTAGTAAACCTTGTATCAAAAAGGGTAGAAACTATTATGTAAAACTAAGAAAATGCAGGTTACTATTATTTTCTTCTTTTCTCACAATGTTTTTCATAGCTTTTTTTCTTTAGCGACCTAAAATGCAGGAATGAATGGTAATTGTTAAGAAATTCCCTTCACAGTTACAGAAAAATCAGGCCTGTGGAGCGATACAGGCGCTCAAGCGCCTCTAGTTTCAAGGGTCAACCAATTCCAACCATGAGGAAGTCTTTCAAAACATTGTGGGAAGAGGAGAAAATACTGTTAACCAGCATTTTTACTTTTTCAGACAATGTTTTCTTTCCTCATAAGCTGAGCCCCAGTAGCTCAGTAAGTTGAGAACATGGGGTCGTAGGTTCAATACCTGGCTTGGTCAATTGATGATGATCATTGCTGCAAGATTTATTTCTCTCCCAAGGAAAACCATTGTCCCGATGATGGTTATGTGGGAAAGGGAAAGCAGCCAATAGCTTGGAAGGAATGATTGTGCGGAGTCCTGGTAAAAAGAAATTCCAGGAAAGCATGAATAGGTGCCAAACCACTGTGATATACCCGAAACAATGTTGAAAACGGCATTAAATACAGTACAGTCAATCACGAAATATATCCATTCAACTCTGTACTATATGCCAAGAATTTTGACTGAATTAAATTCAGAGCATTTTCTGACATTAATTAACCTTTTACCAAACAATGCCTGGGTTTTTAAGTATTTACCACACAATCCCAACTTTTAACATCCCTGAGAAAGAAGCCTTTTGAAAACATTCTAGGAAAAGGAGAAACTCTTTTTCCCACGATGTATTCAAACCAATGAACTCAATGAATAAAGGTATTGAAAACATTGTGGAAACTGGAGAAAATGGTAGTTACCAGCATTTTCTGCTTTTCCCACGATGTTTTCAACCCATTCCAGGTCAAATTCCATCATTTGAGCCACAAGTAAATTGTTGTCTGCAAAAACTTTCAAGTTTGACAGGTCTACATTTTTAGCTCTACTGGCTTTCAGCCAGCAGAGCTTATGTCATGGCGTGGTTTCCGTCGTCCGTCCATCCATCTGTCCGTCCGTCTGTCCGTCCGTTTGTCCGTCCGTTAGTCTTTTTCTTGTTTACGCGATAAAGTCTTCATTTTTTGCCCGATTTTCGTGAAACTTGCACAGTTTGTTTATCTCGTCAATAGCTGTAACCCTATTGATTTTGAGAAAAATCCAACAAACAGTATGGGAAAAGTAGCCATTTCAAGTTGAAAATTTCAAATTCTTGTTTACACGATAAAGTCTGCATTTGTTGCCCGATTTTCGTGAAACTGGCACAGTTTGTTTATCTCATCAATAGCTTTAACCCTATTGATTTTGAAAAAAATCCAACAAACAGTATTGGAAAAGTAGCCATTTCAAGTTATAAATTTCTAATTCTTGTTTACTTGATAAAGTCTGCAATTGTTGCCCGATTTTCGTGAAACTTGCACAGTTTGTTTATCTCATCAATAGCTTCAACCCTATTGATTTTGAAAAAAATCCAACAAACAGTATGGGAAAAGTAGCCATTTCAAGTTGAAAATTTCAAATCATTGTTTACGCGATAAAGTCTGCATTTGTTGCCTGATTTTCATGAAAATCACACAAATTGTTTATCTTATCAGTAGCTTCAACCCTATTGATTTTGAGAAAAATCAACAAACAGTATGGAAAAAGTAGCCATTTCAAGTTGAAAATTTTGAATTCTTGTTTACGCGATAAAGTCTGCATTTGTTGCCTGAATTTCGTGAAATTTGCACAGTTTGTTTATCTCATCAATAGCTTCAACCCTATTGATTTTGAAAAAAATCCAACAAACAGTATTGGAAAAGTAGCCATTTCAAATTGAAAATTTCAAATCATTGTTTATGCAATAAAGTCTGTATTTGTTGCCTGATTTTCATGAAAATCACACAGTTTGTTTATCTTATCAGTTAA
Source organism: Tridacna crocea (assembly GCA_943736015.1). Taxonomy (NCBI): domain Eukaryota; kingdom Metazoa; phylum Mollusca; class Bivalvia; order Cardiida; family Cardiidae; genus Tridacna; species Tridacna crocea. The sequence goes on along the minus strand of OX031066.1, from coordinate 2,623,181 downwards.
TAAGCTTCAACCCTATTGATTTTGAGAAAAATCCAACAAACATTATGGAAAAAGTAGCCATTTCAAGTTGAAAATTTTGAATTCTTGTTTACGGGATAAAATGTGCATTTGTAATTAGATTTTTGTGAAACTTGCACAATTTGTTTATCTTGCTTATAGCTTCAACCCTATCTATTTTGAAATAAATCCAACAAACAGTATGGGAAAAGAAACCATTTCAAGTTGAAAATTACCAATTCTTGTTTTCGTGACAAAGTATGCATTTCTTGTCAGATTTTCATGAAAAAGGAAAATCGAATTCTCTGCCAGTAGAGCATATTCAGGCCCTTCAGGGCCTTCTAGTTTTTCTTGTTGTGAAGTTAGGCCTCTAGGATCTCAAATTTATATAATTTTTCTTTCCTTCAGCCATTTTCCTCCAGTATTCAGACTCCCCAATCACAGTAGCAGAAGAAAGTCTATGTAGTTGTTACAAGATTCTATCAGCTTTGACAGGGCGATACATACAGACATTTTTTGCTTTTGTAAAATATAAGTGGAGGTACCTGGTGGTACACTGATATAACACTGCAGCTGTGAGCACCGTCTCTATTTCCTAGCAAAAATGCCTATTAAAACATACAAGCTTTTTTCCAGAAGATACTCTTCGATTTACATTGGTGTCTCGTTGTGCAACATATATTTTCTTGAAATTCGTTTTGAAAGCTACAAATCCATTTCATTGAATGAGGCCCAACATTCCATGGCATTAGACAGGTTTCCAGAGTTTTTTCTACTTGTAGCTTTTATCTCTGGTTTTTCCTGGGCGAGTCGGCCATTGGATAATAAATGATATTAATATGATTAACATATATAATATCAATATTATCAAGAAATATAGGGATGCTTCTCATGATTTCAAAGGGACAGAAATCAGCACATAATCATTAATACGGTGGAATACATTAATACTGTGCAATAATACAGTGACGTATTGTACATTGTGGATTGGATGCAATATATCTGCAAAAAACAAAAAGGCTGTAAGAATTGACCTGGCAGCTAACCTTTTTTAAGTCCACCAGTATATTTTTCATGTTGGTGGCCTCAACCTAGTTTGGAATTTTTTGTTGTAAAATCTATGTAAACACAATTCATGCAGTACTTTATTGATCCATTTCTTTATGGAATATGGCTACTTGCAGTGATTTCCAAATTAACTATTTTACCTCTATTTCCAAATTAACTATTTTACCTCTATCCAAAATGATGTAAGATAGCTCCGCCCTTCCAGGTCAAATCTTACAGCCTATACTAGAATCCCTGTTTACAATGGTTGTTGTTTTTGTTCAAGATGAAACAAAGAGAGACAGGTTTATAGTGAAACTTCTTTCACTTGTCACTTAATGAATATTCAGTCCTCGTCTGTAAAATATTTTATAGATCTCTGATTACTTCATGATTTTTATAAGGTGTTTACTTTGGGATCACACATTCAAGTATTTTACCTCGCTCTTCACCATTAAAATGGCGATAATAACATTTCAACATTTGAACTCTATTTAGACTAAGACAAATACCGGAAAACTGACAACAGTCATGGACACAAAGTAGTGACAAGTTAAAGCAGTTTCACAGAAGTCTCTCAAGTTTGTCCCATTTAAAGAATTGATGGTGATTGCAACATTGTGTTCATGGCTAGTTATCATAGATCTATGTTTAATGCAGTTGCAGTTACATGTGCTTGCTCTCTCAAGTGCTCTGTACCATATTTTAACATTTCACATGTGTTTGTTTATGTTGACTTTACATATGAGAAGGTCTATAATTTATTCCTTTCTCACACAATCCTAAAAAAAAAACTTTCGAAAACAATGTTGGAAAAAGGAGAAAATGGTGTAACCAGCATTTTTCTCCTTTTCCAAAAATGCTTTCCACTCATTCATGGGAATAAAATGATGACGCCACATTTGCCATAGGAAAATAATCTGAAGTTGGACATGTGTAGAACTTGTTGTATAGTAAACATTTTATGGAACAAAATATGTCAAAAGCAGTCCCCGTTTTTTAAGCTTTTATGAATTTTCTCAAGCTTTAGATGTGTCACTTGTGTAAGTGTTCAAGATACTTCATTAGCTGAGGGTTGGAGAATGATAAAAAAATTACATTAATGGTCAGTTGAATCTTTGAAATGTGCACCATATCATATAAAATTGTTACCTGTATGATACAAATTGATGTACCAAAATGTGTGTATTTCACACACTTCTGTGCTGTTACATGTTTGAGGTTTGTAAATCAAAAGAATTTGTTCTAGTCCAATGACATGATGATGTTAGGTTTGTCTTTTATACCATTTAAGTTTTTTCATGTCTCCAGTGGTTTTGACTGTTAGGGATTTTTAATTACGGTAATGCTCCTTAGGAAACTTCCTTGTCTCACTTAACTCTTGTATCCTTTTTAAAGTACTAGTGTTTACTAGGAAACAAAAAGGTGCAATGGTAAGGGTCTCGCATAACTCTTGTATCCTTTTTAAAGTACTAGTGTTTACTAGGAAACAAAAAGGTGCAAGAGAAAAGGTCTGATATAACTCTTGTATCCTTTTTAAAGTACTAGTGTTTACTAGGAAACAAAAAGGTGCAATGGTAAGGGTCTCACATAACTCTTGTATCCTTTTTAAAGTACTAGTGTATACTAGGAAACAAAAAGGTGCAATGGTAAGGGTCTCACATAACTCTTGTATCCTTTTTAACCCTTTACCAAACAATCCCTGGTTTTTATGACCCTGAGATATAAGCCTCTTGAAAACATTGTGGGAAACAATGTTTTCTACCCTCCTGGAAACAGTATTCAGTTTTTGAGTTACGTTTATTTTGTCATCTGCAAATGCTTTCAATTTGGACCAGTCTTAAATTTTGTCGTTTGGTAAAGGGTTAAAGTACTAGTGTGTACTAGGAAAAAAAAGGTGCAAGGGAGGACAGAAACTGACAGCAGACATACCAGAAGCTACATGCAGGTTTTTGAAATGCCTTTGTAGAGTAAGGTGTAAGGTGTAAGTGTAGTTCTGTAAGACTTTAAGGACAGGCATGGATGGAACTTGTCTGCAGCTAGACCAGGAGCATTACATAGATTTTGACAAGACAGACTGCTTCGTTCACAGGTTTTATCCTTTTGCCCCAAATTCTTGTGGTTTACAAACATCTCAAAGATGTTTCCAATGGCAAAGTTTTGTTGTATATACAGTAGATTTAATATAAAACAGGTAGTTTGGGACCTGGTGCCTTTAAAAGATTCACTGGCCTGTCTATGCGCATTACTTATATCAGATGTGACCATGACACTCATTGCTAATCAGCTGTTGAAATATTTTGAATGCTAGCATAAGTTCCATTTCTCTCAACTCTGTACCAAACAACATAATTTTAGACTAGTCCATATTGAAAGCATTTTGAAGACAAAATTGATATAAATGAAAAATTGAAGTTTGTTTTGAGAAGGATTGAAAGCACTGTCGGAAAAGAGCGAATGCTGGTTACCAGCATTTCCTCCTTTCCCCACAATGTTTTCAAAAGGTTCCCTTCTCAGAGTAATTAAAAGTCCAGATTGTGTGATAAAGGCCTAAACCCTATGAAAGATTTGCCTAAAACTCTGATCAAGAGTTCACATTAACTTAAGGACAGTGAACACATTTAATGACCGTTGTAATTTTCTGCAATATTGTTGGTGTTGTTTACTTAATTTTTTTTGTACTGAGGAGATAGTATTCAGTTTTTAACCACCATGATAAATTATGTTGTTTGAGTTTATGGCCAGATGTGTGGAATTATTATACTTGTAGCAATCTTTGTATTGTTCTAATTTTTCTAAAATGTACCATTTATTTCTAAGATAGCCTTCATGCAACTTGGCCTCATTATTATTGTAAATGTGTTATTACGTGGATACCTGTCCACAGACAGTCTGTTTTAATCTTTTATCACACAACCCAAAGTTTAAATGACCTTGACAAGAATAACCTGAAATTATTTTTGGAAAGAGGAGAAAATTTGGTAACCAGTTATTCTTCTTTTCCCTCAATATTTTCTATACATTCAAAGAAAAATTTCATGATTTGAGTAAAATTTACTAGGTGCATTCTTTTCAATTTGGACAAGATTATTATTTGGCTGCAGGACTCATTGACCTTCTGCTGACAGTGTAGATCAAGATCAGACTGCTCAGAATCTGCCATCTGATCTTGCATCTACCATGCTTGATAAGAATTAAGTTTTCCACCAAAAATAACCTTGAAAGAGCGACATTTGACATTTTACTATCAACTTCTTCAAATTAGTTTAACAGTTTAAGGATTCGCATCACTAATGATTTAGATGTGTTTTTTTTTTATGTTCAAGTTTTTAAATTGTATGTATTATATATATACTACTCAAAATTTGTTAGGGATCACCCTGAAAGATTCACCCTAAATATATATGTGGCATGTATTATGTATGGTTTTACAATATGTTACATCGTCACACTGATCAATAAAATGACCAATAGAAATGGATCTTTAAGCCTTTACCTCACAATGCCGACTGTTATAGACACTGAGAAAGAAGTCTTTGGAAAACATTATTGGAAAAGGAGAAAATAATGGATCAACCAGCATTTTCTCCTTTTTCAACGATGTTTTCTACCCTATGGCAGACAGCATATTGCACATTGCATATAGTTTTTGGTCAGTAAATGCTTTCAACTTGGACAGATCTAGAATTTTACAGTATGGTAAAGAGTTTATGCAAAACTATTGTAATATATAAACCCATACACAAATATGTAAGTGATTCCTATCAAAGTTCGAGAAGTATATATTTTGCTCCAGATATTAGTGTTTTCATGACTTCTGTTGTTATCATTACATGATGGTATTTCTGTTCATACATTGATGGAAAAATTATATATGATATCACTGATCCTGTCTTTGTTATTTACGCTACTAATCTTTTCTCTTCCCCCAAACTGCCCCATTTTAACTCTTCACCACTCATTCTTGGACTCGTCCAAATGGAAAGAATTTTAATAAACATTATTTCACACAATCCAGATTTTTAATGCCCATCACTTTAGAAGGCTTTTGAAAATATTGGGAGAATATTCTTGTAACCAGCATTTTCTCCTTTTATTACAATGTTTTCTACCTTTTCAAAGACAAATACTGTTAGCTTTGGGAGGTTTCCGCAGGTAACCGGCCACAAGTTTGTATTCAGAGGCACAGGAGCCATCCTTATAATGATGATAGAAGGAAAAGAACTGTCCTTACAGTATGTAACTAAATTAGCTTCAAATACAAAGAATCCTGTTTACAATGACATTTTTAATCCATCAAACAAAATACTCTTTCAAAATAAACCTAATTTTATCAAACCACTTGGTCTGAGAGTTGAGCCTCTTCTTAATGAATCAAACAGAAATGTAAAGAATATTAAGCCCTTTAAACTTCCTGTGAAAGACCCGTGGACCATATATCCACTCAATATTAATTTTTATCGCAACGTAAATAAAAAATCTATCGGCAACATCCATTTTACTATCAAAATTATTTTTTTAGAAATCATAGTATAAAGATTACATTTCAATTTATGCTGATGGATCGAAACAAGATGACAAAAAAGTTGGTTGTGCTTCAGTACACAAGCAAGAAACTGTCAAACTAAGATTATAGCTGTCTTTTTAGCTCACCTGAGCACAACGTGCTCAAGGGGAGCTTTTAGGGTCACTGGCTGTCCGTCGTCCATCGTGCGTCTTCAACAATTCTTTAAACATCAACTCCTAAACCGCTGGGCCAATTTGGACCAAACTTGGCAGGAATGTTCCTTGGGAGGTCCTCTTTAAATATTGTTCACAGAATTTGATTCCGTCAAAAACTCTGGTTGCCATGGCAACCAAATGGAATTTTTTAGCAAATTCTTTAAAAATCTTCTCCTCTGAAACCACTGGTCGGATTTTGAAATTATTTCACAGATATGTTCCTTGGGTGACACTCTTCAAAGTGTTCGTGAAATTTTGATCCGTCAAAAATCATGGCTCTGATGAATGGGGGCTACTTGCGCTATACAGAAATCAAGGAATTCTTTAAAAATCTTCTTCTCTGAAACCGCTGGTCGGATTTTGAAATTATTTCACAGATATGTTCCTTGGGTGACCCTTTTCAAAAATTGTTCGTGAAATTTTGATCCGTCAAAAATTGTGGCTCTGGTGAATGGGGGCTACTTGCACTATACAGAAATCAAGGAATTCTTTAAAAATCTTCTCTGAAACCGCTGGTCGGATTTTAAAATTATTTCACAGATATGTTCCTTGGGTGACCCTTTTCAAAAACTGTTCGCGAAATTTTGATCCATCAAAAAATGTGGCTCTGGTGAATGGGGGCTACTTGCACTATACAGAAAAATGAAGGAATTCTTAAAAAATCTTCTCTGAAACTGCTGGTCAGATTTTGAAATAATTTCACAGAGTTGTTCCTTGGGTGACCCTTTTAAAAAATTGTTCGTGAAATTTTGATTTGTCAAGAAACATGGCTCTGGTGAATGGGGGGCTACTTGCACTATAGGGAAATGAGGAAATTCTTAAAAAATTTTCTTCTATGAAACCGATGGTCAGATTTTGAAATAATTTCTCAGGGATGTTCCTTGCGTGACCCTTTTCAAACAGTTTTCGCGAAATTTTGATTTGTCAAGAAACATGGCTCTGGTGAATGGGGGCTACTTGCACTATAGGGAAATGAAGAAATTCTTAAAAATTCTTCTTCTCTGAAACGGCAGGACAGATTTTGAAATGATTTCACAGAGATGATCCTTGGGTGACCCTTTTCAAAAATTGTTCACAAAATTGTGATCCGTCAAGAAACATGGCTCTGGTGAATGGGGGCTACTTGCACTACAAGAAAATGAAGACATTCTTGAAAGTTCTTCCTCTCTGAAACCCCTAGTCGGATTTTAAAATAATTTGACAGGGATGTTCCTTGAGTGATCCTTGCTCTTGTGAATGGGAGCTATTTGCACTATATGGACATGATGAAATTCTTGAAAATTCTCTTTCTCTGAAACCCCTGGTCAGAATTTAAAACGAAATGTTCCTTGGGTGACCCTTTTGAATACTTGTTTGTAAATTTTGATCCGTCAAGAAACATGGCTCTCGTGGATGGGGGATACTTGCTCTTATACAGAAATGAAGAATTCTTAAAAATTCTTCTTTTTGAAACTGATGGTCAGATTTCGAAATGAATTTTACAGGTGACCTTTTGAAAATTGCTTAGCAAAATTATATATATGGTTCCAATGTTTCAATACCTCAAAAAAGAAATAGGCTATGGTCATCTCAAAAATTCAGGTGAGCGATCCAGGGCCATCTTGGCCCTCTTGTTTCAGCAGAAGCTGTAGCTTCAAACGTTGCTCTCTGTTCAATACAAAACAATATTAACAATAAATTCATAGATTTTTTCTGACTGAATGTCAGTTTTCCAATCTTTAAAACATGCTGATCACCCAAATCCGTTTATTCAACATTTTCTAAGAAAATATGTTTATTTATGTAGGTCAAAGACAATAATATTCTGCTGGGTACCCAGATATAAAAGGTAATGAAATAGCTGATCAGGAAGCAAAGGATGCTGTAAATAAGAACATAGCCAACAATGAAATTCCTTATACGGACAAAAAAAAAAATGAATTCATCAAGTCTGAATGTCAAATTAAATGGCAACAATGTTTTAACATCAAGCTTTTAGCAATCAAGCCAAATTCTAATGTAAATATGACTTTTACTGTAACCGAAAGAGTCGAATAATTTTAACAAGATGTCCTGTGGGACACTCAAGGTTTCACATATGTATCTTTTAAATAATGAGAGAGCTCTACAATGTATAAACTGTAATGAACCTTTCAACTGTATACGGTCAAAACATTTTGGTGTTGATGGCTTACAAACATTATTTTTACATGTAAAACAGAGAAACATTTTAGAATATCTTAGAGACAGATTTTTATACATAATATAGACTTTTAAATTCACATTTTTTTGTTCCATTTCTAATCATTACCTTCATGCGCGCTAAATGACCACAGCTGTCTATGCACCACAAAACACCAATTAATAATAATGATTAATAATTAGTTTAAGGGAGCATATAACTCTGAAAGTATTGTGGGAAGAGAAAAAACACTGTTAATAGGCATTGCCTCCTTAGACATATTGTTTTGTATCCTTTGAAGATAAAATCCTATCATTTGGGACATATAATTGTCATATCAACTTTCAAAAATCAAGTTTGATAAGAATCAAAACAGAAATAAGTGTAGTAACAAAACTCTACAACACAAAATGAAGGAAGCACGATACAAATGTTATGAAAAAGGGAGCTAATATGTTTAACTCTTTACCACACAACAAAATTTTAGACTGGTTCAAATTGAGAGCATTTGCAGACGACAAAATAAAGGTGAATGAAAAATTGAAATTTGCTCTGGGAAAGGTAGAAAACACTGTGGGAAATGGAGAAAATGCTGGTTATCAGCATTTTCTCCTTTTCCTAAACTGTTTTCAAAAGGCGTCTTTCTCCGAGGCGTCAAAAGTTGGGATTTTGTGGTAATGGGTTAAATGGTGATGGATTGGGTTGCTGCTTTAACATTATTTTAAGTCGTATCATGACAACAGCTTGCTTATTCATTGTGTTCTTGGTTTCACAAGTGCTAGGCTAGAGTTCTGAAGTGTCTTGCCTAAGGACACTCTCATTAAAACCCGGGTGATTCCCCGGATGAATGTACCTCAAACCTGGGGCCTCCAGACCGCAGCTCCTACACTCAGCCATGCAGGACCCCCGGGGGATACTTTGGATTGTTCAGTGCTTTATCAAACAGTCTCTACTTTTAACAATCCTAAGGAAATGTGCTTTATAAAAATATGTTCTTTCGATGCATTATATGAAAAACAATACAACTTCAATGCATTATATGAAAAGCATTTGAGCCACATTTGTGTTGTCTACAAAAGGTTGAAAAAATTTATGAGGCAAGTCTTTTTTTTTTTTTTTCTTGCAGAGAGTTGATAAGGCAAGTCTAAAATTTTGTTTTCTGGTAGAGATTACAAAGATGACAAAATCTTAGACTACTCCAAATTGAAAGCATTACAGACATTAATTTTAAATGACTCAATTGATGGAACATGCCTTTAATTGAGCAGAAACATTGTGGGAAAGGAGAAAATGCTAGTAGCTAGCAATGTTTTCAAAGGCTCTTTCTTCAGGGTCCTTAAAACTGTTGTGCGGTGTAGGATCGAATGGGTTTAACCCTTTACCACACAATCCAGACCCTGAGAAAGAAGCCTTTTGAAAATGTGGGAAATACAGCAAATGCCAGCAATCAGCAGTTCTCCCTTTTCCTCAGTGGTTTCTACCCTTTTACAAGACTTCAATCCATTATTGCCAAATTAACCCTCTAACACACTATCACAAGTTTTGAAGCCCCTGAGATCGGCCCTCCACTAGGACCCCGAAACGTTCCCGATCGTAAAAATGACAGGAACTGGATGCTTCGGCACATCTTCGCAATGATCTGGAACCGTTCTTGGTGTTTCTTAAACACGTCTGAAAACATTCTTAGTGTGTCGGGGCCGATTCGGGATCAAAAAAGCTTTGGGATCCAAATTTTAAAAGTTTTAAAATTTGGATGCCGATCGTTGAGTTCGGAGAAGCGTCGGGACCGTCGGCATCCCTTCGGGGAACCTTCAGCGATCCTTCCGGACGCTCTGAAACACATCGCGCAAAAATCGGCAGCATTCGGCGAGGTTTCTTATTCACTGTGTCACCCCGAGCAGTTCAGGAAAGATAACTCGCCGATATATACCTTGACACTCACATCGCCAACATGTCGGCATTGATTCTTAAACGATTCTATATGTTCTGCAAGTGAACTGCAGCCTTTCTGCGTGATCGGGAAGCACTCCGTCAGCAATCCTGGACCGATCGGCATTTTACTGTACTGGATCCGCATACTTCGGTCAAATTTCGGCAACCTTTCGCACACCGTTCCGCGTATCACTGCCGAACGAGCCCCGTTTGCCTACCTCCGCTCATTTTCATCCCCGAAATTAGCCATTTTTCATCTGCAACCCTTCGACAAGCAAGTGGAGTTGTAGTGGAGGACAGGCGTGAGGTAAAAATAACGGGAATACCGTCGTCACTATACTCCATCAGATGGCTGCTATTTCAAGCAACTATATGTAGCTATAAAAACTTAGTTTGAAGGGACATAACTCTTGCCAAGATGAAACAATCTCCTTCACGCATATCTTATTATGGTTATGACATTGAGCAAATGTTAAAAGATGCAATCAGAAGCTCAGAAGAAGTTGCATTCACAAGAAATGGACATACATAATGATATATATGGATGCAGGTACACACGCCATTGTTTGTGATTGAGTTGAAGTAAAACATGAATTGGATCAGAACGAGGATTGTGTGATAACTGGATTGTGTGGAATGGAGAACAAAAGGTTGGTAGTCTGTGATCATTGGAATTCTTAAAATATTCAAACTGGGATGTCATGTGATACAAACGTTATAATACGGTTTGTAGGACCAAGACCTTGTTGTGTTACAGAAATAGTTTTAAAACAGAATTCTACTGAACCGAACTTAGCGTACGGCAGTAGTTCTGATATTTCTGTAACAGACAGTCTGATCCGGATAAACAATGTTTGATAGCAGTAACGTTACCAGGGCTGATCCGGATAAACAGTGTTTGATAGCTGTAACGTTACTATGAAAAGTCAAATAATGTTCATAGATTTAAGTAAAAAAGTTGGCAAAATGTACAAAAAAATAATAAAAACAGAGAGAGAAAGACAGTTATATGATGACAAGATTTTTACCCTCTGTAAAGGTCATGGCTCTCCCTGTTCTGTTTATATTTACAGACGGAGAAAAGCTTGACATTGGTATCTATAGTTACCTTGGTCCTTATTTTGCCGTTTTTTCTGGATGAGTCTGTTTAACAGATTATTACACGAATAATGTACAACATGTATAAAGGCCGTGTCACACAGCACTTACGCATAAATTACGTATAAACTACTTATAAAATTTGAGGCATACGCAATACATGCGCGATATACGAAATTCATACGTTTTTCATACGCATTTCTCTGTGCGCAGCGAGTGGAGTCCAGGGTGAGCATACGTGGACATACGCGAAAACGGTTTTGAGCTGCACAAAATTTTTCGACTGTTTAGATTTACCCGATCTATGCGTAATTTACGTAGTTCTTACGTAATTTATGCGTAATTCATATGTATATGTGCGCGATACATACGCAAAGTTGGCAATTTTCACACCATTCCACGTATGTCCGCGTATGTTTAACAAACCTTTCTCGGATATAACACTCATGTATCGCAGATGTACCACTTATATTTCGCGTATACCGCTAAAAAACTACACACATTACGCATGGATCACTTATAAAAACAGATGAAATAGACCATCTGCCAAATTCACTTCCCTTGCGATTACTCTCCACCGGACAATCTTTCCCAATCTTGCATATACCGAATAGTCAAAAGGTCATATCTTTTAAATGGAATTCACCCTAAACGTGATAAATAAGACAACAAAAACCCTAAATCGGCCATGCCAGTAGTTTTATCGATTATCTTTTTCGAAGACACACACAAAAAAAGAACTCGTTTTGTCAATCTTTCGGTAAACTTCTGAGATCATAAGCAGCGCTGTCTCCTGTCGGGCGTGTTGATAGAACTTTTTGTATGCAGACTGCATTAACCCTTATGCTGCGAAGCGCGACTCAACGACTTTTGCAGATTACTAGTATTTAGATCAAGATCAGACTAAGAAAAACGTGCAGTCTGATCCTAGATCTACACTGTCCGAAATATTTTACCTGGAGATATTCCTTTGAAATAATGTTTGGGATTTTACTATCGACTTTAAAATTTGTCATATTATTATTTAGTAGGATAAGGTTTAATAACTTGAAAATCAAATCCCCCTCCCATTCCGAAAGAAATGAGTGCAAATATACAGTTAAACTGAGACCAGTTAAATCAGGTTACATAATAATGCATTTGAAAACAAAAAAATTGATGGGGCCAATGATTAGAACAGACTTACCCCTTGTAACAGATTTAAACAATTCCAAACCTTTACATGTGATCAACGTCAGACTGAACGTAATAAACAATTATGACACGTGTGTATTAGTCGGTGCCTAAGAAGAGCATAACAGCTTTTCAAATAGATGCACCCACTTTGACGATGAAATACCGAGATCAAAAGAACACCCAGCTAACCCTTTACTAGCTTTTCGATGAAAACAAGTATAACACGTATTTGCCCACTGAAAATGAATCCTGTAATTTCAAACTGTATAATGTCCCAGTAAATAGACTGTGTCTGTCTATTTGCATATACTGGAACGATTTAAAAAAAAAAAAGAATTACTATCACTTTAATAGTTTAAATAATTCAAACCACCAACCCCTGGATTTCGAGCCTGTACATTACAAACTTAGCTACGGAATTCGGCAAACATTAGTTGACCAATCAGATATAAAAATAGGGAAGGTCTATTGCAGTTATATAAATGTTATTTTTCCCCTTATTTTGCTAGTTTGGATAGCAAAGAAAAAGGAGAAAATGTTGGTTACCAGAACTTTATCCCTTTTTAACAACATTTTGAAACAAATATTTCTCAGGGTCGTAAAAAGCTTGGGTTATGTGGTATAGGGTTTTAACCTTTTACCAAACATTTCCTGGTTTTTATGACCGTGAGATAGAAGCCTTTTGAAAACATTGTGGGAAAAGGAGAAAATGCTGGTGACAAGCATTTTTCTCCTTTTCCCACAATGTTTCATACCCTGCTGGAATCGAATGTCAATTTTTGAGTAACGTATTTTGTCATCTGCTAGTGCTTTCAATTTTGTCCAGTCTAAAATTTTGTCGTCTGGTAAAAGGTTAAATAGTTACCGTAAATGTTTTCATCCGACGTCAACACCTTGGACTTGTCCAGATACTTAGCATATGGAGACGATCGAATAATAAAGGTCAAATGGATGTAATTGTCCTTGAAAAGGTAAAAGTTTATTGTTGGGACAGGAGAAAGTGCTTGTTGCAATCCCTTCCTTTTTTCACACAATATTTTCTCTCACACTTTGAAAATTCATTTTTCACAGATGTCTGAACTGTACATTGATTACTTTTTTTCGTTTTTTTTTTTTTTTTTTTTGGGGGGGGGGGATGTGTTAAGGTTGAGAAAGTGAGACAAATAACATAAAATAAGCAAAATCCCATAACTCGGAATACTTTAGTAAAAGGAGCTGTCCAGTGTCTTAAGAAAGACAGGGACAGTCCATTTACTGATATTATAGCACTATTATCAAACGTCTTTGTTGCACTTTCAGGCATGTTCCTATTGACGAATAACTTCATATTATAGATCATAACGAAAGAAACGTGGCTTCAAATTTCAAACCTTCCATACCTTCTTCACAAAATAATTATTCAAGCTTCATTTTGAGTATATGTATTTAAAAATATGCGTCTAATGAACTTTTATACAAATAAAAAAGAATGGGTGGGTTAGGCCTAACTCGGTGTTCCTTTGATCTCGGTATCGCACTGTGCTCGACAGGGCGGAAGACCTTTAGATCAGCTGTAATATACTTACTTCTTACAAATTAACACGCACGTGTCACATTAAATTGACCCTTCTTATCTTTTGTTTCATATAAATTTACCCGTTTGGTGATCATTAGTGGACGGGATTATGAATTTTATACATGTTACAGAGGGTAAGTTCATTCTTACTTTCTACATGCTGTTTATTTCAATACGATCTCTTAAAATGCGTACTTTGTCTATTCCTAATTATTTTTTTCAAAAGCAATGTCATGAAATATGAATAAATTGTGTTAGAATCGATTTCATGTAGATTTCTTACTATGTCACTTTTTTTTCTGTGATGAATTTGTCCAGATTTAAAGGATTTGCGAACGGGACATACGGCATTTGTTCTTGAAATAATGCTTTGATTGTCCTGTGTCACGTGATACTTCCGGTGCACCGCTTACGATAAAATGGAAATATCGCTTATATCAAATTTAATTGGCAAATCGTCTATTGATGAAGGCCGATTTCCGACCGCTGCATCAGTCTCCATCATGCCGTCCATGAGTTCACATCTCTGTCGTATGCCATCCAAGAGAGAAGACCATGAATCCCCAACGCAGAAAAGTTCTTGCCTTCCTCCTTTAGCAACACAACAACCAACTGGTCCAGCTCCAGCAGATCTTGAACCACAGGAGTAGAAGAAGGCGTGGGTGAAGATTCGAACTTTGGATCTACGACAGATTGATGGTGGAGATGAGAAATGACGATCAATGGTTTGTGAAGAAATGCAGCGGAGGTGGCAAATTTATACACAAGTTGCAGACACGGAGCATGCCCGGAACATGCGCGATTCATGCGTAAAACATACACGATCTTTAAGCGGAGCATGCGCTATTCATTCGTGCTTTGCGGGAATCATGCGTAAATCATACGAATTTCTTTCGTGATCATGCGTGTTTCATTATCTAGAAAATTGGCTTTTCCGTGGATATGCGTGTTCTTTGCGCGGTGTATTTCATGTTTCATGCGTAAGTTATACATAGTTTCCGCGTCGTTCTTGCATGATGCATTTATCAAAATTTCACGTATAACCACGTTTTCTATTATCGCCGCGTATAAATCCAAATTTTTCAATTTTTATGCGTAAATCGTGCGAAATTTATACGTCAACGGCTGTGTGACACGGCCATAATTATTTGGTTTTATTTATTTTTGATCAAGTTCCCCACCCACTTCCTCTGAATTATTTGTTATTCCCTTCCCCAACCCCCTGTTTGAAAAATTTCACAAATCTAGATAATCTATAAACATTAATTGACTTTTAAAGGTGATTCTATCAAACATTGTTTATCTGGAAAATCAATATTATCTATATGCATCATTATCGCCATTCTAAATGTTTTCTTCCGACAAAAAAATGCTGTCAAATCGCAGAATTCGTGTTTTAAGAGAGAGACGGAGGGGGGGGGGGGGTCGATTGGAATTTTACGAATGCTGGCATTATTTTCATATTTATTACAATTGGAGTGCAACACACGAAAAGGTGCATTCGGACATTTGCGTAAAGTGTCGTCCCGGATTAGCCTGCGCAGTCCGCGCAGGCTAATCCGAGACGGCACTTTACGACTACATTAGATTTTGTGCTACAGTAGACTTTCGTAAAACAGAAAATCACATAAAATCGGAAAGTGTCGTTTCGGATTAGCCTGTGCGGACTGCACAAGCTGATCAGAGACGACATTTTACGGAAATGTCCGAATGACCCTTTTCGCATGTTGCACTCCAGTCATGTAGATTACTATCTGTTGAATTTTTAGAAAGAAAAACTCCGTCATTTTGTTGTTGTGTAATTGTATAAATCATGTATTCAGTATTCAATAAGAGACTACATATTTCATTGGAAAAATACCATAAAAAATGTATGTCTTGCGCTTTTGTCACTTATTTTAATACGTACATGTAGTTCAATAACAAACCATACTTTGATGTTTAATATTGTCATAATAATTTATAAATGTACTTCATAATTCCAAACATATTCAATAAATTTTGAATAAACGTTGAATATTTGTATTTATGTAAACTTGTTGTTTTGTTATTGTTTCTACACAACAGTATCACTGAATGCTTCCAGTGATATATTTACCCAAAGGCCTAAGTACAGGTAACTGACCATACAAAAACATCTTTGATGCTTTGTGGGTTAGAATCTCAACCTCGGCTGTCTACCTATGGATTGTTTTGGTGTTTCCATGCCGTTTTCAACAATATTTCAGTTATGTTACAGCAGCCAGTACACCTATCCAGACTTTGCAGAAGTTTCTTACAACAGTGCTTCACATTTTTGCAAGCCACTGGCTGCTCAGTGCTTTCCTTACATAAACATTATAAAATACAGCTGAATCCTGTCCCATTGGCTTTCATTAACTCTGGAACAATTTGGTCGAGCTGAGACCCCAACTAGCAACCCTTGGATTACAAACTGTATACTTTGACCAAGGTACTGTGCTTGGCACACAACGTCGTTAATACTTGAGTTGTAAGTTCAAATTACTGGACTAGACATATCACTTCTCTTACGCATGGGTTCTGCGTTAAAGCAAAGTTGCACTATTTGAGCCACTTTGAAATTGTCATCTGCAAATACTTTCAATTTGGATATATCTAAAATTTTGCTGTGTGGTAACAGGTTAAAGTCTGTGAGCCCAAAGGGCCCTCTTTCCTGCAAAGTAAGACTGAATTCTGGCACAAAAGAAAATGATTCCAATTTTCTCTTTTACATGCCACACTGATTTCAGAAGCATTTTCCTTCACGGTCCTAAATAACATAGGAAGGTTCGCAAATGGGGTAAGAGAATGTTTGGCTAATTAAGTACTTTACCAAAAAATCCCAAGTTTTAACAACCCTTAGAAAGAATATCTTTTTAAAATATTGTGGGGAAATGAGAAAATGCTGGTAACTATCATTTTCTTCTATTTCCACAATCTTTTTTGCCTTTCACAGACTAATTCCATCATTTAGTTCACATAGAATTTGTTGATTTGTAAACATCTTCAATTATGAAAGGTGTAAAATTTTGAAAGCATTTAGGGAAAAGGAGAAAATGCTGGTAACTAGCATTTTCTTCTTTTTCCACCACATTTCTTTGCCTTTCAGAGACTAATTCCACAATTCAGGTCACATATAGGCTAAATATTTTCAAAAGCTTTCAATTATGATGAGTCCAAAATTTTGTCTTTAGCCAAAAGGTTTTTACCATCACCTCATAATCCCAACATCTAACAACCATGAGGAAGAAGTCTTTACAAAACATTGTGGGAAAAGAAAAAAGTGCTGGTAATCAGAATTTTGCTCTTTGTCCCACTCTGTTTTCTACCCTTTCAAAGTTCTTTTGTCATCTGTAAATGCTTTGAATTTGTCATCTAACAACCCAGGGAAAAAGTAACAACCCAGAGAAGAGGCCTTTTACACTGTAAAAACAGATGTTTCACCTTTGCACACATATTGAAACACTTTTTCTGTTACACTTTTTAAACACATTAAAATAGTATGTGTCACATGTTCACTTCTGAAACACATGGCGTTCAAACAGGAAAACATTAGTGTTCCAGTTTTTAACACCTCACATGTTTAAAACTGAAACATGTGACGCGTTTAAAAGCGAAACACATGCCTTGTTACACTTTTTAAACACATGAACACTTCGGGTAAACACGTCCAGCATTTCACGTGTTTACTTTTGAAACATGGCATTCAGGCAGGAAAACATTAGTGTTCCAGTTTTAAACAAAATTGAAACGCGTAACACGTTTCAAACAAATGGTGTGCCGTTTTACAACACCCTAAGTCCTCTGCAGATGAACACTCCATGTGTTTCAATTCCAGGGCTGTGTTTTTGGCCTGAATATTAAAGGGTGAAACCAGAAACATAGAATGATTAAAATTTTTTCCCCATTTATTAAAGATATGTCTAACAAATGATATCAGTAATTCACCAAAATCAAACCATTACCATTACTGTATCACATTAGTTATCACATTGTTTTTGAACCACTGTCTACTGTAGAAATCCTTCAGGTACTCTACACCAGTTAAATAATAAATCCCTATCAAAATAGCAACAGCCAATACTGACTATCAAAAGCAACTGCCCTGTTTTCAATTTGCACCTGTTTCTCTCCAGCTACTAATCTGGGTGCCCACAGTGGGGACTGGTGAAGATTTCAAAATCTGCTCAAGTTTTCTCACTTCTTTAATCTGAAACAACCAGAGAGAACATTGTGTTACTGTACGCAAAGCTTAACCACTTTTGCAAATTTTGGTGTACGATCACCCAAGTAACATGTCTGCTAATATTTTAAAGTTCTCCATCTATTTCAAGAGGAAGATTTGTTTATACGGTTTTCAATATTCAGCTGTAGTGGCCATCTTGTTAACTCCTGCAATTTTAGGTAAATGGAGACTTACAAAACATTTTTGTAAAATATTTCAAATCTCCACACTGTTTTAGCTGGAAATAATTTACCTTTTTAACAATTTAACAAAATTCTAGGCATGTCCAAATTAAAAGCATTCACAGACCTACCCCCACCAAAAAAGAAGTGAGTGAGATTAAAAAGTTGAAAATTGGTTTTGAGGATTGAAAATTGGTTTTGAGGGAGAGAAAGCATCATAGGAAAATGACAAAATGCTAGTTACCAGTATTTTCTCCTTCATCCACTATTTTTGGAAAGGCTTCTCTCTCATGGTGGTTAAAAGTTTAGGTTTGTAGTAAAGGGTTAAGATTTCTGTAATTAGCTCTGGTGGCTATACCATTTAAAGGAACTCAACTATTCAAGCAATATGACAAAGATCAAGCATATTTGAACACTTTGCTTAGGTGAATTTCAGACTGTATAGCAATTTTATTTTGAGAGAGACCTTAAATAACAGCAAACGGATGATTCCTTACTCTTTACTAAATTGTACTCTGGTCAAAATTGAAAGCTATGAAAGTCTAAGAAAAATAATCATTTGGCTTCAAATAATTACATCTGATTTTCAAAATCAAGAAACCTCTGTGAGAAAGGATAAAATGACTAATACCAGCATTTTATCCTTTTCCCAAAATGTTTTCAAAAGTTTTCTCTATAGAGGTCAACAAAAACTTTGAGCTTTGGGTTGAAAAGTTCAGCTACCACAAATTTTGCAAGATATTTTTCTTCAATTTTAATGGTAAATAAACAATTACTATGTGCTTTAAAAGTCTGGATGTAGATCATAAAGTGCTGTCCCTACCAATACTTTAATACCAACATAGGAAAGAGTATAACAATGCTTAAACTTTATGCAGCCTGGCTGTAAAAAGGTTTGATAAAATACAGCACATACCTTGCTACCTTAGCAAAAGGCTTTGTCTTCTGACAATTTCCCTGTTAATAGGCAGCTTCACACTCAATTGCTTGATCAGCACAGCCAAACAATCTGTGTTATCCTATACAAGGTACATCATTATCCATATGTCAAATAACCTCTTGTTTTCACCTAGGGAGGAAAACCACAAAAAACATGGGAAAAGGAGAAATGTTGGCTACCACTTTCCCACAGTCTTTTGTTACCCATTCATCTATCTTTTGTAGCTCCATCATTTGAAATTCATCTAATTTGTCCAGTGCAAATGCTTTACATTATGGGAAATGCTACATTTTATCATACAATGACAAATTTTAACGACCCTGAAGAAGAAGCCTTTGGAAAACATTGTGACAACCAGAATGTTCTCCTTTTCCCACAATGTTTTCTACCCTTCACAATACAAATTACAAATTTTCAGTCACTTTTATATTGTCATCAGCAAATGCTTTTAATTTGGACCAGTCTAAAATTTTGTCCTTTGGTAAAGAGTTAACTCATTACCAAACTGGTTTGAATTTAAAGCATCTGCAGGTCACAAATTGAAAGTAGCTCAATGATTTTGTCTTCGTGATGATAGAATACATTGTGGGAAAAGGAGAATATTCTGTTACCGACATTTTTGTCCTTTTCCAACAATGTTTTAAAAGGTTGCTTTTGCAGGGCTGTTTAAACTTGTGATTGCAATTTAGAATCTTACCTAGGAAAAAATGTGGATTTCAAAAGAATTTTAAGTCTAATGGTAAACAGCAATGTAATCTTCAGCTACATGTACCTACAGGCTGCAACAATGTAATCTTCAACTACATGTACCTTTCTCTATGCTCAACCTTTATACTCAAAACAAAACTAGACAGCAATGAGACTAAACGATCTGAAAAAATATCGAATTCAAATTCTTGAACACTCAAATTCAATTTCTTATTTACACTTCCAAATAATGGTCCAATTAAATGGAGAACGCAAAGTATAAAAGAAAGCTTCTGTGGTTAAAGTTGCTTCTGCCATATCCTGTAACTTGAAAACAATTTTAAAACAGAGTGTCAAACCCACACAATCTACATGTATCAGGGTTTTCCCCTAGATCTACTCCTTATTTTTTTTTTAAATTGGTACCCTCAAATTTTCTTTAATATATCCCCCAAAATTTAATCATTTTCCTTCCTTCAGTCATGTTTATAGGATCAAATGACCCCTGTTTGAGAAAGTCAAAGAAAACCCCTGATGTATTTTACAGAAACCAAACAAAATTTAGTTTACTCACATTTACTGTGTTACTCAATCTTGTTTCTGCTTCAAATAGGGTCTCAAACCTCTTCATAACTGGTAGTAGGTTACTGGATCGTATCCATTTTCAGTATGAGCAAGCATTGTAATTCAGCCATAATCTGTAAAATTTGATGACAATCATCATTTCATGCGGCCAATGAAAACTTTGGCTCTCACAACTAACAGAGAGTTATTTTATTCCAAAGAAGCTATAAATCTACTGCAATACAGAAAAATAAAAAAAACCTTTTGATGAGGACAATCCTAACAGTACAAAATTAAAAGCTTTTCCCAGATAACTTTACTATTTATCACGCAGATTTATTATTGTTTGTTTATGTTCGTGTGTCAAATTATGACCTCTGGCAGACATATTTTAGATGACGTCAAACATGAAATCATCTGACGTCATCAATAATATAGACAAATCTATTTGCAGTAAGGCTAGATTTTATTATGAAACGTTTTATTCCATGTTGAAGGAAGACAGATAATAATGAAATAAACACAAACTGCAAGACATTATTTTTTCCAAATAGTTAACTCTGACGTTGCGTAGATCTACAGCGCTCTGCTTTATTAGAGTACAACCGGGTAATATCGGACACTTTCGGCATCAAGGGCCGTTGTCTGCGCATGTCATATTCTTCGAAGATTCGACTGTCTTATATGACGTATCACTACTAGCCCCAAAAGCGGGCTGACTGTAATATTACGCTCTATAAAGTAGCAATGTTGAAAAAAACTTTTACGTGTCAATACGTTTCAGGAGAAATGAGACCTTCTTTAGCAACAGATTTCTCTAAACTGGTGATCATAGTTGAGTGAATTGCACGAGGTAGCGTTTTATTGGGTAAACCTTTATTTCAGTTTGAAATTCAAAAGTAACGATTGTCGCATAGGAAAGTGGTTTGGCTCTGTACCCAGGATGCCCATATCAGATAGATGAGTATTTATAGAATGCCATCTAGCGGGAGATAATGCATCAAGGGCTTGTTACACGTTCATTGGCTCGCCAAGGTTGTTTATTCTGCGGTCACCAACTGGGCGAACCTCTGAACAGCGATATTGGTACAGTATTATTCCAAAAAGTTAGGATTATAATCGAAAAATAAACGATTTTGCTCATACTGTATAGTTAGTTTTGAATCGGACACATGGCGTCTTGTATCGGACACTCAGTTCGGGGAACATCGGACGGCAAATTGGATGGGAAAAATGTTTAATTCAGGACTTAACTGAGACTGAGCAGCTCTAGTTAGCGATGGCTTCTTTCCCCCTTAATATTTTGGCGATCTACATTTATCATTTTATTGTCAATCAGTTCCCCTATGGGTCTACAAGTGTAGTAGCTGGAATGCAGACTCAAGAGAGAGATTGGTGCACGTTGTTGGAGCTTGTTTCTCCTTGATGTAAAATAGATATGTTAACATTCAAAACACTACGATTTCCCCACAAACGATAATTTAATCCATAGCTTCAGTGCAAAATTTATTTTTGAAATTAAAAAGCCGTAATACAGTTGTGAAAAGCTGTAATAAACCGCATTTCAAATCCACGAACACTGTGTCCGATACAAGACTTGTTCCTCTCTGTTTGTTTGTCACGTGTAGGGTTTCATCGGACATTGAATTGTTTTTGATTTTTGGAACAAAATGCTTTATTTATCACAATAAAACATTATCAAACACCGAGAATGTACATCTATGAGTACTTTAAAACCATTTTGTATATGTAAATAGTTTGAAATACTATATCAAATACCTTTACCAGGCCCTTCAACTTGCATTTAGAATGTTTCCACTTTTGATACTTTCCTATGGAGGAAAACGAAAAATATGCATATTCATAAGATCGATGCATAATCTGATCGAATTAACCCTTACATTGCTCTGATTACGTCATCATTACATATGATTTGTGTTTTTATGAGATTTATGTGAAGCCATGATCGATTTTTCCAGTCTTTGTCTTTATTCTGTTTTCTGTATACAACGTCGAACGAAGTGTCCGAAGTTACCCGGGTGTCCGATATTACCCGGACCTACTCTATGCTCACGCACTGAAGAAAGGTGCCTAAAAAATTGCACATTTCATTTGTGGATCTGCATCCACTTTTTAAACATTCTTTTTTGACAATACTTGATCGATTTTGTTGACAATGTCTCTACACCGTGTTTCTTGTGTAGACCCTACGCATAATTATGTAAAAGACATTTTTCTTTAAACTTACCCGCATCTGTATCTTTCGGCTTCAAAATGGCGGCTGTTGTTTCGTCCTAGGATAGAATCGCCCAGTTCGAATTTCGGCCCATTACAAATTCGCCCCATACAAAATAAATCTATAGTCTGAACTACATTTGTCAGACTTCATTTGTAGTGTGATCCTTGTTTGATGCATAAATCGAAACTTTCGAATTTTCCTGTTTGAATCTATATTTAATGTCTATACAATTATCGTATGAATCGTGGGCAAATGAAAAGCGAAGTTTCTATTTACATAAATTTTAATTATAGAGAAGTAGTAAATGATTTGTATCGAGTGCAGCTGAAAGGAATTCGATGTCGCTTACACCAGAGGGTGGGGGAAAATAATAGACCTAAAAGGGCATCAAAACTCTTGATGCCAATACACATGAACGGACGGTAACTCTCGACTGAAACGCCTAAGTGTACATTCGCTGGTGAGAGAACACCAGTGTTTCAGAATGTAACACCTCTAACACAGTTTTGTGTTTGAAGTCATCAGAACTCACTGGAAGCTATTTATTACAATGAAATTTCAATATAATTAATGAGAAAATGAGTTAGTATGATTTACTTCACATATAGTCCCAAGTTTTAATGACTCTAAGGAAACCACCTTTTAAGTACAGTATGTAGTGGGAAAAGGAGAAAATGCTGGTAACCAGTAATTTACACAACATTTTCAGCACTTTCAAAGACACAATCAGTCCAGCTAAATTAAATTGTCATCTGTCAAATGTTTTCACAGTCTAAAATTTTGTTGCTTGTTAAAGGTTTAAGTACACGTGTCATATCATCCACAGTATAATGAATGAATGAATGTTGTTTTATGGCGCATCGACAACTTTGGTCATTTAGCGCGCATATCTATGTTAAAAGATAATAAACGTGGAGTTGTTTAAACTGAATAAAGTTTGAATGACAATAAAAGAATTGAATTAAGAAAATTTAATGCATAAAGGGCATCATCGAGTTACAGGGCAATCCCTATATACTCAAATGTTTTAAATGATAAGAATTGAATTAAGAAGAATGCATAAAGGGCATTATTGAGTTACAGGGCAATCCCTATATACTCAAAAGTTTTAAATGATAAGATTTAAGAAAGTGATAAAAAGGTTTAAACTCAATGTTGGTTTGATAAAAAGAAGTTTTTTAAATGAAAAAGAAATATGTGTCATTTATAATGTGCATAAAATATGATATTGAGTGGCTGGGCATTCCCTGCCTACTCAACAGTTTTAGATTAAAAGGCAAGACTGATAATATTGTTTTTCCTTGGAAATGAGGTTAAAACTGGTAAAGATTGGAGCCTCCAATGGGATCAAATACTCCCATTAAAGAGGTCCTGTCTCCAATGAGATAAGATGCCCCCAAGAGGGCTAATCCTCCCATTAAGGAGATGTAAACTGAATATTAAAGGAATTAAAAACGTTGTAAAAAGATAGGTAAGAAATTCAATAGTAAATATCACAGTTTATTGTAAATGCCAATCTCCTTTATAAAAGCGATAATAGATTCAACGCTGACAGAATCAAAAAGATTTTTCAAATTATCAAGGTTGAAATATTTTAAACGAACTGGCTGAAAGTCAATGCAATCTAGTAGGATATGTTTTACAGAAAAGGTTGCATTGCATGGTATACATTCAGGGGCATCATCTCTTGTCAAGAGCCAGGAATGTGTGATGCGTGAATGGCCAATTCGAAGTCGTGCAATTATCACTTCTTCTCGACGAACGGATCTGTAAACGGGATACCATTCACCAAGGGATGGTTTAACTGAATGCAGTTTATTGAAAATATCAGCATCCCACTGGGATTGCCAAGAAGATTGGATATGTGATAAAACGGAGGATTTAAAATCAGTGTGTGGAACTTTAAAATCTGAAATGGGAAGGTTAAGTGCAGATTTGGCAGACCTATCGGCATTTTCATTGCCTTTGATGCCTACATGACTTGGAAGCCAGCAGAACACCAATCTATTCTTAGAAGAAATTTGTGAGATCCTTTCAAGTAAACTGCAGATTAAAGGATTCTCAAGTCGTTGATTTGAAAGGGCCTGTAATGTTGACAAAGAGTCTGAAAAGATAATAAAACGGTTGGAATTAGAACTTTCAACTAGATTAAGGGCAAGATCTACTGCTTTAATTTCAGCAGAGAAGATAGAGGAGTTGTTTGGAAGGCGGCATTTTAAGCTCCTTTGTCCATAAACAGCGGCAGCTGCTACAGAATTGCCTTCTTTAGATCCATCTGTATAGATGGGTTTGAAGGAAAAATAATGCTCCTTTATCTCGTTGTATCTAGCATGAAATACAGTTCTATCCGTGACAGACTTTTTGTCAGATGCAAGGTCAAATCTGAATTCTGCACTGTTTAGTGTCCATGGAGGGATTTCAGAGATTTTATAGTCGGCAATAGACTCGGTGTCTATGCCAAGGTTATCTACAATGGGCTCCATGCGGATACCAAATGGAGGAATAACATTTGGTTTCCTTTCAAAAAGACGTTTATATTCAGGTTTAAAGACAACGTTGTGAGTTGGATTAAAACGATTCGACTTAAGTTTTAAAATATATTGAAGTGAGAGTTTTTCTCTCCTGTAAGAAAGGGAAGGTTCATTAGCCTCAACATAGAGACTATTGACGGGAGAAGTTCTGAAAGCTCCAAGTACAAGACGCAGACCTTCGTGGTGTATAGAATCGAGAATTTTCAGATAGGATTTACGGGCTGATCCGTATACAACAGATCCATAGTCTAACTTGGAGCGAACTAAAGACCGATAAAGCCGCAAGAGGACTTTACGGTCTGCTCCCCATTCAGAATGAGCCACAACCTTAAGAAGATTAAGAGCCTTCTTGCACTTCTTTTTAAGTGCAGTGATGTGAGGAAGGAAAGAAAGCTTTCTGTCAAAGATGACTCCAAGAAATTTAAACTCAGAAACGACTTCAATTTTAGTTTTGTTCAGATAAAGTTCAGGATCTGGATGAACACCTCGTAGATTACAGAGGTGCATGCACTTAGTTTTGGACTTTGAAAATTTGAAGCCATTTTCATCAGACCATGTTTGCAATTTGTTGAGACATTGCTGAAGTTGTCTCTCAATAATGTTCATATTTCGAGATCTGAAGCATATGACGAAGTCATCAACATAGAGGGAACAGTCTACACCAGGACAGATAGCTTTGACTATACTGTTTATTTTCACACTGAAAAGTGTAACAGAGAGAATACATCCTTGGGGTACACCCATCTCCTGTTCACGGGCTCCCGAGACAGTATTACCAACTCGGACGCGGAAAAGACGTTCATCCAAGAAGGCTGAAATAAAAAGAGGAAGACGGCCTCGAAGACCAAAGTCATGCAAGTCTTTCAGAATTCCGTATTTCCAAGTTGTATCGTAAGCGCTTTCAAGGTCGAAAAAGACAGATACTACATGCTGTCTATTAATAAAGGCTTCTCTGACAAAGGTTTCAAAGCGGACAAGATGATCTATGGTGCCGCGCTGGCGACGAAATCCACTCTGTACATCAACGATGAGGTTGTTCTTCTCTAAAAACCAGACAAGCCTGTCGTTGACCATACGTTCTAGGGTCTTGCAGAGACAACTAGTAAGAGCTATTGGCCGATAGTTAGCCGGGTCACTAGCATCTTTGCCAGGTTTTGGGATAGGAATGACAAGTGCCTCCCGCCAGGATACAGGAAAAACACCTGACTGCCAGATATCATTAAAAATATCAAGTAAAACTGAGAGGGAAGTAAAAGGTAAGTGTTTTAAAAACTGGTAGTGAACTTTATCTGGGCCAGGAGAAGAATCATGAGCTTTATTCAGAGCAGATTTTAATTCTTTAAAAGTGAAGAGTTTATTATAGTGCTCTGAATTCGAAGACTTGAAATTAAGCTTTTTCTTTTCTTCTCTAGCTTTATTCCTCTGAAACTTTTCTGAATAGTTTGCAGAGGAAGACTTTTTGCAAAAGGTGTTAGCAAGAGCATCAGCTATATCCTGGGGAGATTCCAACGAAGTATTGTTAACCTCAAGGTGACTAACAGGGGTCTGGCCTTTGCCATTGATCTTTCTGATCATATCCCAGGTTTTTTTAGTAGTAGTTCTACTATTCAACTTAGAGACATATTGTCTCCAGGCCTTGCGCTTACTTTCTTTAATGGTACGACGGGCTTTTGCCCTGGAAATACGGAATAAGTTAAGATTGTCTTTGGTAGGCCTGAGATTAAATTTTCTAAGGGCCTGTTTTCTGTCTCTGACAGCCTGTTTACAATCATCATTGTACCAAGGCTTGTCAGGTCGTTTTGGGTTTGCCGAGGTCTGAGGGACGGACTTTTCAGCTGCATCAATTAATAGGGAAGTGAAAAGTTTTGCAGGATCATCGCAATTTCCAAATTTATCATGTGTAATGGTCTGTTCACATAGGGTTTCAAATTTATTCCAATTGGCTTTGGAAAGCTTCCATTTCTGCGGTCGTACACTGCTGGACGGTTGTGTAGATGAAAAGATAATGGGGAAGTGATCACTTCCACACAAATCCTCAGTCACTTTCCAAGTAAAATTGGGAAGTAAGATTGGGCTGCATAATGTTAAATCAATGGAAGAGTAAGATCCAGTTGCTGGATGCAAGTAGGTTTTGGATTTGTTATCATTCATGAAAGACAGAGAGTTGTTCGAAATGAAGTTCTCCAACTGGAGACCTCTCTGGTTGGTGTCATTGCAACCCCACATAACATTGTGACCATTAAAGTCCCCAGCAAGAATATAGGGAGATGGCAATTGTGAAATGAGATCATTCAGATTGGTCTCATTGATAGGTATGCTTGGCGGGAGATATAAAGAACACAGTGTAACAGCATTGTGTATAGATAACCTGACAGCAACAGCTTGCAGGTTTGTATTTAAAGAGATAACTTTGTGAGGAATGTTGTTGTTTACAATAATAGAAACACCTCCTCTGGCTTTTTCACCTTCGGTAAAAATCTTGTTGTAAACAGAATGATATTTGATAGTGATATCATCCTCCCGTTTAAGGAAGGTTTCTTGCAGACAAACAGCAACTGGTTTGTGCTCATTGATTAAAAGTGAAAGTTCGTCAAAGTTTGACTTCAGACCTCGACAATTCCATTGGATTATGGTATCCATAGTGTATGAGGAAAGTATAAAGACTAAAGTAAAAAACGAGGCCGTAGACCAATGCATTTAAAAATAGACTGGTTAAGATTTAATTACAGATGTCTCGGCTTTGGATGATTGCCACGCGTCAAAATCCCTGTTCCAAAGATCTTTGGAAGTGGACCAGATAGAGGCTTCTGAATCTGAAGCCTCACCTTCCAGATTTTCAGTATCTGCGTCCATGTCCTCTAGCTCCAAAAATCTGTTGGAGGTAGGGACAGGATCATTTACTTTGACTGTGATCTCACAAGATCCTTGGTTATCTTTAGATTGTGGTTTAGATTTGGAAGAAGACCTTTTAGGAGGTCGGGGTGTATGATTGGGATTGTTATCCTTGGATGAGACGTTAGGTTTTGTTGTAGACTGTGAAGATGGAGGTTGTGGTTTCTTAGGAGGTGGTTGTGAAGAGGTAGATGGCTTTGGAGTTTTCCGTGAAGAATTTTGTGAAGGTGTAGATGGCTTTGAAGTTTTTTGAGACGAACTATTTTGAGAGTTTGTGGGTTTTGAAGATGCCGAAGAGGTTGTGTTTGTTTTAGATACAGATGGAGAGTCAGGAATTAGTTTGGACAAGGTGGATGGAGGAAGAAGTTCTTTCAGTTCAGAAGCTACATCAGGAAATTTTTGAAGTAGAACTTTCGCAAGAATTTTACAAGTGCTGCAGTCGTCCTTTTCAGTTGACGAGCCAACAACACCTGCATAACTAGGACCAGAAGAGGTTTTCTTGCGTTGTTCAAATATTTTCCTTGCCTCTGGAAAGCTAACATTATTGTTGTATTTAATTGAAAGAATTTCTTTTTCTTCCTTCCATACTGGACACTCTCTTGAAAAAGTAGAGTGTGCAGATTTGCAATTAATGCAGAGAGGAGGATTTGTACAAGTAGTACTGTCATGGTCAGGTCCTTGATGAGCACATTTTGAGCACGTTTCTTGGTTCGGACATTTACTGATGTGATGGCCGTACCTCTGGCATTTAAAACATCGCAAGGGGTTCGGCACATACACATCAACTTTGACTACTTGGAAGCCTATCTTGATAGACGTTGGAAGAACAGGTGAAGAAAAAGTTAAAATGTATGTATTTGTCAGTCTCTGTTCTCCATCTCTGCGTACAGAAATCCGCTGAACATCGGATACACCTTGTTGTTTCAAGTTATCTTTGATTTCTTGCAAGGAGTTGCAGTAAGTAAGCTCTTTGCATCTTATTACTCCTTTGCAAGAATTGAGGGAAGGATGTGGGAAAATTTTAACGTCCATGTCGAAGAATTTTGAGTTTTTCAAGAGATTTAGTGCTTGTTGATTAGTAAAACATTCAACTAAGAGAGTCTGATCTTTCAGTTTTTTAACGGATTTTGGAGTTCCAAGGATGCATGATATTTGTTTTTCAATAATAAAAGGAGATAGTTTTGTGACAGGTTTTGAAGGATCTTTGGATTGGATGACAATAAAACGTGGTGAGTTAAAAGAACTAGAAATAGGCTCCGTTTCAGATTCACTATCTGAAAGGGGGCGCTTGCTTTCATTCAGCTTGGCCTTTTTTTGGGATGCCATGTTTGTGTGTTAAGTTTCACCACCGATGCTCCCCACCCGCCATGGAGCCCAACGAGGGGACATGGTCTGGGGAAAACCCATTCGCAGACCATGACAGGGATACATCAATGGTATACTCGGTATGAAAGGGCTAGACTGGACAGATGCATTCTCGCAGAAAGTCCTACCAAGCTTAGACGATCATTGAGACTTTACAAATGTCAGCCAAATACCAAAAAACTTTCACCCGATTGACCCATGAGCCATCGCCTTCTAGGGCTAAACAAGAAATATAATATCTGAAAGAGTGTGATGTAATTATGTGGAGAAGATGGTAAATTTAATTGAGAAAAGATGTAAAAGAAAGAGTATATCAGATGTCCTAGGGCAAGGCATGACCAGCCGATTGATCAGGACGGGCCTTCCTGACCTCCCGTTTAGCCCAACTTAGGGCCAAAGTGGTGTGTTGCAAGCATCCACAGTATAAAAACTATAAAAAATCAGTATGGCAATAAAAACTTTAGGGAAACAATAGGACCATGATGGTCATATATCGCTCACTTGAGTACTAACTACTAAGCAGTAGAGGTCTATAATGAAGATACATGTAGATACCAAAGTTTAAGGCCAAATAATTCTTACAGGGTATGTAACTGTGCAGAAAGCATTTTCTTCTTTTCCCAAAATGCTTTCACAAACCTTTTTATTCAGGGTCATTGAAAGTCAGGATTGTATGGTAAGGGATTGAATTAACTTGGAAGGCCAGGTATTGATTTTCTTGTCAAAATGGTGGTCAAGTTACAGATTAAAACATCATTTGCTCATAGGTAAGACACAAATGACACTTGTCTCAGTAACTACCGGTATTGATCAAATGTCTTTTGATCGGATGGACGATGGGACGGATGTACAAACAGACGGACGCACGACAGACACCGGGCCATATCATAAGCCCACTGGCCTTTGGCCAGTGGAGCTAACAAGTCTCAATTTTTTACCAGATGTTAAAATTCTAGGCTTGTATAAATGGAAAGAGTTGTACCAAACAACAAAATTTCAGACTTGTCCAAATGGAAAGCATTTGCTGACGACAATTAAAATGTGGCCAAAATGATGGTATTTATCTATAATATGATAGAAAATATTGTGGGAAACAAGGAGAAAATGCTGGTTACCAGTATTTTCTCCTTTTCCCACAATGTTTTGAAAAGGTTTCTTCCTGGTGGTCATTAAAACTTGGGATTGTGTGGTAAATGGTTAAAACAATGCTCATAGAACATTTGTCTCTGGATAGAAGACATTGTTGGAAAAGGGGAAAATGCTAGTAACCAGCATTTTCTACTTAGAAATTACCACCATGTTTTCAAAAGCTAAGTTCATCAGCATCAACCTGTAAATATATAAGATTGTGTTGTAGATGCTAGAGTTTAAACAAGGTGAAATATAGCAATTTTTCTAATTCAAGGGAAGTAACTCCATTTATTCTGGTCCAGTTACATCCATAATCAAACTCATCTGAGATCTAATGGTCATGTATATTTTGACAAAGTTTGGTGCTGATTTGTAAACAATTGTAGATGCTAGAGTGTAAACAAAGTGAAATAATACATTTTTTCTAATTCAAGGGCAAATAACTCCAGTCAATCTGATTACACCCATAATCAAAGTCATCAAAGATCTTATGGTTATTATATATATTTTGGTCAAGTTTGGTGCGGATTGGTTGATATTTGTAAATGCTAGACAGTGAAAGCCTAATGTAGCATTTTTTTTTTTTTATTTAAAGGGCAAATAACTGCAGTTGTTTTAGTCCGATTTCACACATAATCGAACTCATCCGAGATTTTATGGTCACATATATTTTTACTAAGTTTGGTGCTTATTGGTTGATATTTGTGGATGCTAGAGTGTAAATAAGAAAATGTGAACGGACGCCGGACGGACGGACGACGGACGCCGACGGACGGTGAGTGATCACTATAGCTCACTCTGAGCACTTTCTGCTCAGCTGAGCTAAAAAAGTGGCATAACTTTCTTCATTTTTAACCCTTTACCAAAAGACAAAGTTTTGGATTGGTCCAAGTTCAAAATAAACAAATTGCAGACGACAAAATAAACATAACTCAAAAGTTGAAATTTGTTTCGAGCAGGGTAGAAAACCTTGCGGGAAAAGGAGAACATGCTGGTTATCAGCATTTTCTCCTTTTCCAATAACGTTTTCAAAAGGCTTCTATCTCCGGGTCGTAAAAACCAGGGATTGTTTGGGAAATGGTTAAACACCCCCTTTATTTGTATTTACTCCGCCCACATCCATGCTTCGTGTAGTGATGTAGTAAAGGCTAGTAGAACTATTGTGTCACTTGAATACAAATATACAATCCAACACAAGAACAAAAAAAAATGAATAATTCTTGAACTTTATAGCATTGTAAATACTCATTTTTAAAGGTAGATCTATATAGTTTATAGTTTTTTTTTAAGAATAATTCAAGTTTTATTTCATATTTTACTTAGAACCCACTTTTTCAACCTTTCCCTAGTGCCACACTATCGTCGCTTTACTATAGGCAGCAATCGCATGATAAACTTTTTTGGCGGGAAAAGATACTAAAATAGTATGCAGAACCTGAGAAAACGCTGTGTCAACACATATGAGTTTACAGTGTTACAAGTTATGGAAACTGTACATAGAAAAAAAAAATGAATATTTCGTTGGAAAGTGTGAATGAAAATATTGTTGCAGCTTTACATTGTGGTAGAGGACGCAAAACGCTGATTATGATAGCGAATCTAGATTGTGATTTGCGACGACAGTCAGAACACACAACAACGGAAATTACAACAAGACGATTAAAGGTAGGATGTTCCTCGATGGTACCGCGGTACTTAATTTTGCCGAAAATTTACTAACAGAGAGGAAACTTGCATGTAGAGTAAATTCACCTAACACCGACACCCCCCATATATCGACACCCCCAATGTTTTAGCCTAATGCATACTTGCTGTAGCCCTAAGATATGAAAATATCTTTGTCTGTTATGAAATTGATATGTTTTTTAACTTTTTTTGCCAAACTGAGCACCCATTTTAAAATGTGACTGAATTGATGTTTATGGGGCTATGTATAAACCTTTGAGTTAAGGATGGTGGAATATATACATGACGATCAAATTTATTTTTCTTACTCACAGTAGGAATATTTGTTAAAATCATGCATTTTCAAGGTTAACTTTAAGTGAAAATAATGTTTTAACAAAAGACTTTGATCTATGTAAGCATAGAAATGCAGTCTCAAAAATGCGCATGGGTGAATGATAGGTTCCCTATTACCGACACGTCCCTTTTGCTGAAAATTTTCTAACATTCACAAGGGGAAATACATGGTCATATATACGGTTCTCTCAGGCATTTTTATTGCACTAAAGATATTAAGGCATAACAAACACCATCTCAAGTAAAATGAGGAGAATTTTTCGAAAGAAAAAAATCAGTGTAAAATTTCGGGTTGGGTACGATCAAAGAAAAGTGAAATATGCAGTGGAGCAAATAACACACTAAAATTCTGCTGTAAGATAGGGGTAATTTAGTAAGAAGGCATCTGCAAAGGCTCTAGGTGTTTCACACACTGGTAGCAGGTAGGTAGAGTGCTTGAACTTGGCTCCACCTGGCTCTTACCTGCACTGAGCAGGCTACTTCGTTGTGCAGAGCAAACTTGGTGTATACTTATCTATTGGCTATTCTTTGTTTTAAAAAACATAAAATTATGGCTTATTTAAAACAAATCATCCTCATCCATGTTAGGGAAATCTCCCTTTAGAACGATCCACCCGTTCATTGTTGATTTGGTGACCATGCACACTCATACAAGAGTTAGTCCTGAGAGAGCTAGAATAAATGATTTACGTGACTTCTGGTTTGTTTAATGGAGATATTAAGTATTTTGTTTAAGATGATCCGGATTTTGATTGTCTGCTAAAGAAATCTCGGCGGTGTCAACACTGTTCAGTCTGATTTTCTGCTGCCTGAAAAAGCTAGTACTGTTTATGTTAAAAAAAAAGTTCACATAACGTCACATGTATACAATGCGGTAACAAACATGTACAGAGCTCTAACAATGAATGGTGCCGCTCAATGCATCTGGCAATTATTTGCTCCTTTTTCCAAGGTAAACAGTTAGAGATGTTACTTTAGGTGGTTTCAAAGAGGCAAGATATATTATATACATGTATATTACGAAATCTGATTGAAGAGATGGATTTAGAATCATTTTTTCCCTAGAAATATTTACTTTAAATATCAAATGCCAGAAAATCAACTGTCATTCTTCGCCAGTGTGTTCATTTTAAATAATTAATATATGATTAACGATATATCTGATAGTAGAAATAGATACAGATTATTCAATAATTGTTTCTGTAGGTTTTTTCCGTAAAAGCGATAGAGGTGTCGATAAATGGGAATGGCGTGTCGGTAATAGGGCCATTGTAGTAAAAACGCCGACTTTGCCTACTTCCGTAAAAGGCTTAGTGATTGGTTTAAATATGCATCTATAACAGTCTTGTATTGAAAATTAAGCCAATGAAAAGTCGTCTTTCAAAGTGACAAGAAGTAGGGTTAAAATACATTCCTCAGTAACCTTACAATAGAGGTACATGCTTAAGGTGTCGATATACGGTGAATTTACTCTATTATTTTTTAAAACTGTGATAAACTGTTCCATGTAAAGTTACAATAAATGTGCACTATCCAGCCACGTAGGAAGCATTTCAAGATTGAGGGGGGGGGGGGGGGGGGGGGGGGCTAACTTCGAAATACTGAGATTTTTTGCGTGGGAATTGCACTGCGCTAAAAACTCATATTTTAGTGACTATGATTTTCAAAATTATTGGGGGGGGGGGGGGGGCTGAGCCCCCACCCCTAGCCCCCCCTGTTCCTACGGGCCTGCTATCAAATTATCAGTCATGTTTTTCAGACAAAAATATCTAGGTCAAGGTAACATGTTGACTACAGGTGCTCCAAAGAAAGTCCGCTATGGTACCGCGGTAACGCTTGAAATTTGGAAAATAATAAATATGACATTTATATTCAAAAAATGATTTAACTCTTTACCAAACGACAAAATTTTAGACTGGTCCAAATTGAAAGCACTTGCAGACGACAAAAATAAAGGTAACTTAAAAATTGAAATTTGTTTCCAGCTGGGTAGAAAACATTGTGGGAAAAGGAGAAAATGCTGGTTACCAGCATTTTCTCCTTTTCCCTCAATGTTTTCAAAAGTCTTTTCTCTCAGGGTCGTTAAAAGTCGGGATTGTGTGGAAAAGAGTAAAGTACAATAGCTTTTGTTTCCGGTGGGGACTATGGCGCCATAGCAGATGACCCTTACTCGCCAAAAGTAAATTGTCGGTTTTTTTGAAGAGTTGGGGGTAATTAATTTCAAGTCATGGAGGAAAAGTGTGCTTTATCTTTGCAATATGTGAATATTGAAAGTAACTCATTATTAATGAAGATATATCTAATATTTTTTAACCGATGCGATACAAAAACTCTTCTGCATTCGATTTGATAGAGTAAACATTGGTTAGGTGGCGCTACGTATGCAAATTAGGTATTTTCGGGATTGCCGCGGTATCATAGATGACGCGGTACCAGCAAGGACAACTATAAGTTTTCTTTTGCTTTTGTAATTCTGTTTATTCCCGAATCGTGTCTAGATCTACCTCCTTAACGGACTTGCAGCAGACAGTTGTCGAACTTCGACTCAAAGAAGCATTTTTTTCGGTTACCCCTATACCAAACAATCCTAGTACAGATAACTGTCCCCAAAGGCGATGTTGCTTTTCGACTGGTCGCCTCTGGGTACAGAGACAATCCGGACAAAATCAGTTGAAAGTTCCGCACAGATTTTGTGCACAAGTTTGAACTCTTATAATTTCCCAAATAGAGCACAAAGCTAGGATTTAAACATACCCGTGGCTTGCGTATTCAATATTCTTTCATTTGAAATACAAATATTTTCAATTCAAACGCTGATCGAGAGAAATACCGTGCATTTCATGAGTGACTGAGTTGTTTACATTCCCGAAAATATTCAAAATGGCCGCCACGCACGATAAATTTTGTCCGTGATTTTTCCAAGATAAACATATTGTAAACGACTTCTAAAAGCTTATTATGTAAAGAATGGTTTAACAATTTGTTTTTGGTCATGATTAGTGGAGCAAACTACCCTAATGTCGGCATACCCGTAATTTTGACACCCCTTACTATTTATGTAGTAAAATTGATTTTCACTTCATCTATTAATCGCTTCATCTGACTAGATCATGACTTCAAAATATTTTTGACATCTTCATAAAATCTTGGT
Organism: Tridacna crocea; assembly: GCA_943736015.1. NCBI lineage: Eukaryota > Metazoa > Mollusca > Bivalvia > Cardiida > Cardiidae > Tridacna > Tridacna crocea. The sequence continues at coordinate 2,587,564 of OX031066.1, read as the reverse complement.
TCAAAAGGCGCTCACTTTATCGGATATTTTCGGTGCAGACCGATTTTGTTTCTTGAAAAAGTTTTTAAAAAACTAGCCGTTAACACTTTCCATAAGGGCAGGGCTTTACGAAAAATTAAGCAAAATTGAATTTTTTTCATCAATTCAGTTCTTGCAGTATTGAAATAGCCCTGTACTATGTTTATTATGATGATTTGATGTTTAGATTTTCTATTCGCGCCTGGAATAAAATTTTAGCAGAGGTGTCGAAAATAAGAAACAAAATTGAAAGGAGTAATAATATAATAAAATTCCACCTATAACTCAAAAGTGCCCGTGGCTTCGTGGTTAAGAATGCAGTCCTCCATGAAGATATATTGGTTACCGCCGTAGGTTCAAATCACGTAATCTGTAATTTTTTTTAACTTTTTTTTTTTTAATATCTTGGCTATGTCCCAGGTCAAATCGAACAAATGAATGAACTTTTGTCTTCCAGTACAATTTTATCTCATTACCAATTAGAGATAGATCGAACTCGTTTACCAACCCGAAAACTTGCAATGGTTGCTTCCCTTGTGATTGGTAAATGGCGGATAACTGTCAAAATCACATGTTTGCAGTAATCTGCATCTTTTTTTTTAAAACAAAACAAGGGTGTCGAAATTACGATCCCCATGTCGAAATAAAGAACCATACCCTGGGTTACGTTTATATTGAAAATATCATACAGGAATCGCACAGATGACAATTCGAAGCATAAAATGGGTCGGGAAGTTATCATGCTTTGTCAAGGTATGTCGAAATTAGGTCATCTACAAACCGTATCTCATATGATAAAATTTTACTGTTAAACTGTCAAAATTGGGGTACTTTGCTCTACTAAAATTTAATTGCATTTCACTGCAATACAGATAAAACCGACAAAACCGAAAGTCGGTATAGCGCTCTATATTTGCTACCGGAAAATTTACGATTGACTTGAGACGGTACGGTGTACAGTAAATGTCAAAATATGAAAAAGATCACCAGGGCGTTTTATTATTGAGACTACAAACAGCCCCTGGTTTTTACGACCCCGAGACAGGAGACTTTTGAAAACATGGTAACCAGCATTTTCTCCTTTTCCCACAATGTTTTCTACACTGCTGGAAACAAATTTCAATTTTTGGGTTAGATCTACCTTTATTTTGTCGACTGCAAGTGCTTTCAGTTTGGTCAATTTCAAAATTTTGTCGTTTGGTAAAGAGTTAAACCTTTTACCCTGGGACAAATTTTGGACTTTACCAAACTGAAAGACAGCTGACTCCTTTACCAAACAATTCCTGGTTTTCACGACCCTGAGATAGAAACCTTTTGAAAACATTGTGGGAAAAGGAGAAAATGCTGGTAACCAGCATTTTCTTCTTTTCCCACCATGTTTTGTACCCTGCTGGCAACAAATTTCAATCTTTGAGTTACATTTATTAGATATTATCTGCAAATGCTTTCAATTTTGACAAGTCTAGAATTTTGTTGTTTGGTAAAGGGTTAAATGAGCTTTATTTCTATTTTTTGATATTGTAGAATTAGAAAACATTGTGAATAAGGGAGAAAATGCTGGTAACTAAGTTTGCCGCCGCCGAGTAAGTTTTTGTGTTTTGTGTCTTACCTTGAAAACTGCAGTTTTTCATCGAACTTATCACATCTGTCAACCAGTAATTGGAAATGCAACTTTCACCTAGGCAGGGGTCAAATTTAACTTTTTTTTCAACTAGCAAAAATTTGCTAGTGACCATTTTTTCTACTTGCAAAACTCAATTTTGTACTAGCAATATTTTAACCCATTGCCACTCAGTCCCCTGTTTTAACTACTCTGAAATGGGAAACTTACGAAAACATTGATGAGCAATTTCTCGTTTTCCTACAATGTTATAAGCTCTGCTTAATTATAAGGCGCCCGTTTCGTGCTTCATAAACATTACGTCGATTTGAGAGCGCAAGGTTTGTGCTTCCCAAAAGTTTACGAAATCGTGAAAAATACAAAGAGGGCAACACGAAAAACCGTGATTACAAGTCGAATACGGCTAATATTATAGCTCAGACTTTGCACATTCGACAGTGGGCTTCGACAGTTTTATAGTTTTGGGGTCTGTGTATTCAGGCAATTTCACAGAATATGGCATTTTGCCGAAAAAACTATAGATATTTTCCGCTCCATACTCTCAGCGAGGCAATGCAGATAGACGTAAAAACAAAGTCAGAATCGTCTACTTGCTAAATAAATATCGGATACATGTATTTATAATATCGCAACAAGCGTCTCTATGAATGTCACGTGGTCGGCGATACTCTCAAAGGATAGTTCTACACCGCATCTGGCAATACAATGTACACGAAAAACGACCGCATTCATAGATTAATTCAGAATTTTAAGCGGTAGGTTTGCCCATTTTCCGGCGCACTCGCAAATTATTTCGACCGTTAGAATTTGGCACTCGCATTTTTTCATTTCAGCTTGCATTTTGTGAGTTTTCAACCGTTAAATTTGAACCCTGACCTAGGTTGACCAAGCAACACCACAGTTGTATGTGGCTTTTTTAATGCTGTGTCATGGAAAAAGGGGTCCTGATGTATAATTTCAATATATGGACCAGGATCTCTTTCACTAGAGGACAAAATATAATGAAACCTCATTTTCATATTTTTTATCACAAGCCACACTAAATAATAATATTATTTGTTTCTATTTCATGAAATGCACCATCACGAAAAAAAAGGGGCTAAATGTTTAATTTCATTATGGACTAATAACTGTCAAATCGACAGTCCTTCCGCCTGGACAGGTATCTTCTAAAGTCCTTGACGAATATTTAGGAAACTTCATGCATGTCTTCCATAGGATTGTTGTTGATACAATTTTCTTTATAGATAATGATTTGTTATGTTAAAAAGGGACTTGATGTATATTTTTATTATTTGTTCGCATTCAATTAAATATCATGTTATGGTAAAAGGGGACTTCATGTACTTCATGTCTAGTCTCATTACTGACTGCTTATATATTTTTTAATTAATTCTTTACCACACAATGACGACTTTTGACGACCCTGAAAAAGAAGGCTTTAGAAAACATTCTGGTAGAAGGAGGCATTTTCTCCTTTTCTCACAGTGTTTTCTACCCCTCCCAAAGCAAATTTTAACTTTTTAGTCACATTTATTATGTTGTCTGTAAATGCTCTCAATTTGGACTAGTCCAAAAATTTGTCATTTGGTAAAGAGTGAAACACTTTGCCATGGAGAAAGGGGGCTTAATGTGTAATTTTATCATTGTCCATACACAAAGAGGCCACATGTACATTTAACACACAAAACCTCTAATATATTTGTATCTAATAAAAAGGTCATTTTCTTTGGGGGATATCATTTCAATGAAATTGTTTGTTTTCTCACGATTAATTCAGTATGCCCCATCCATTTCATCTCTGTCCCCTTGGGCTGGAAACCTCAGGGCTCGACATTAAGGCACGTCCAAACGACATTGTCTAGCAAAAAATAGGTTCGGGCTAGTAGAGACTGCGTCCAGCTAGCCTGAATGGTCTAGTGCAAAAATCGAGACAATAAGTTGAGTATCAGTTTGAATGCTTGGCATAAGTGACAAGAATTGACCTAACATGCCGTTCCTCGAAAAAGATCGCTTAAATGATTTATGATTTTGACCAACAAGCGACAATTTAGAGACAATTTCTACCGGAAGCCCATGGCGCATGTGTGGTAGTCAATATTTTCAGTTGAAAGAACAACTCAAACCGAAATAGATTTAGTAGACTGGTGTCTACGGACTATTTTTTCATCAAAAACATGTCTTAAATTAACGTGATTTTTATCATTTCGTCAGAGTATTTGATTTTTATGCAAGAATTTCCTATGTCAGCTCTTTTTCTTAGAATACCGTAGTTTCATTTTGACGACAACTGAAAATGAGTTGCCAAGATGTTTACATAGACAACAGATCAGACAAGTGGGAAAATGCCAAGTTTGCATCACTTCAAAATAAGATCTAATAAGAGTCCTAATTAATATAAAGTTAAAAGCAAATGGATTGAAACAAAACTCGCAGAAAGGAAAGGAAAGGAGAATGTCATGTTTTCTCTGACAGTTTAATAAACTGAAGATCTATTGAAAAATCTGATAACATATTATATCACAATGGTTTTGTCCATGTAAACTCATCATTCATTCTACGCTAAACAGACAATTTCTGTGTTATGATTGTCTTTTTATATGCTCGTTGAAGAAAGTCGACATACCTGCATTTATATACGTTTTTTGTTGACTTGGACATTCTGTCCAACTGTTATAACTGAAATATTTTACTCATGTACACATACCGACTTTCAGTTCTAACAGAAAACACTAATTAAGCCTGATATTTCTTTGTCCCACCGCCGTTTACTTTCCGAATTGTGTAAATTCTGAAGTTTAGTTGAAGAATCAAATGCTGTTTTCGAGATGTTTTAAAACGCAGATGAAACATGGTAGTCATAACATCGTGAGTTTTTATCCATCCAGGTTAATGTCATTTAACATCCGCGAAATAAAATTGTCCTCTTTAGAAAGGTCAGATACGTTAAATCATTTAGAGGGTGTTAATGTATCAACAATAAACAAATTAGAAACATACTATATTCACTAGACAGGGTTCGAAATTCCCATATATTTACTCGCAAAATGCAAGCCAGAATTGGAAAATACGAGTTGAAATTTCAAGCCTTTGCAAAAAAATGCAAGTGCAAATTATTGAAGAACAGTTACCAAATGTATTAAATTTCATAATGTGAATACAAAAAAAAAGGGTAATTCTTTTTGATCTGGACAAGCATCAGTCATATCGCACTGAGAACACCTTTCGACGTATGTCGATAATTTTACATGTCGCCACTGAAGCCTCCAAGTTGCCGTTCGTTACCCGAGTTTCGTGAGGAAGTGCGTTTGTCTGCACTCACAGCTGATACTGAGGTTTTGCGTTTTTTATACGGAAATCTCTGATTTGAAACAAAAATATTTGTCAATCTTTCATGAAAAGATAAATTATTATTCACAAATAGCAACGAGAAACAAGTCGGACGTGGTGGACTTGCTAAACCAGTTACCGGACATGCAGATATTCGGATGTGACATGACCATTTTTCATTTACAAAATAGATCTAGTCCACCAGTGTAAGTTTTGTAGAAATTTAATCTCTCATTAGAACAGAAATTCAACTGAAATTGAATTGATTGCCAAAATTAATGAGGGTTTTAATGTCAATTAAGTTCCTTTTGTTTGGTTGTTGTCTAGGGTTGACAGGTTATGTAAATAGAATTGAACAGTTTGTACCGGCCATTCGTTCTTTAGAATTGGTAGGCAAGCTGAGCTTCAAAAACAAAAATGCGAGTCCAGTTTTAATTTTGCAAGTTGAAATAAAAGCTACTTGCTAAAATTTGCAAGTAGATAAAAAAATGAAATTCGAACCCTGCTAGAATTTAAGTATGAGCTGTATCAAACCTGAAAAAATAATAAAAATCCGTTACTGTAAAGAATTTAATAAATTCCTGTATCAAAAGTCAAACTTTGCAAAAATATACGCTGAAATTGTCAAATACGTTAAATAGGTTTTTCAATGCCCCGTCGTTCAGACTTAGTTTACAAGTGAAGATCTGAAAGAAATACTATCATGGGTAAATATGTTTTGTGTGAAATGCATTGCTTACCCAAAGTCTGTAAGGTACTTAGTTCTAGAAATATTTTGTTTATATGATCATCAAATATGTTAGTGTCAAATACGTTATATATAACATTTTGTCTTTATCTTTGTATCCCCATTTGATGCCCCAAATGGCTAATTTTGTCATATTATGACGTAGTGATATACGACATTTTTCAATCTCACATCTATGACCTCGTGATTACGCGCATTGATTGTTTACTGTCATGTCAGGTTGAAAATAATGTAGTTGCTGTTTTCCTGCATAAAAAGGGGTTGAGTGGAGATTTTTTTTCAATGATTAGCATCCATTGTCTTTGTTTAGTAACTCCTTTTGCTATATTAAACCCACTTGAATGTGAAATATAGAATATGCCAACACAAGAAGTATTTAAAAGATACTTAACATATCTGATGCATAAATTTAACGTATCTGATTTTGAAAGGTTCTGCACGAAGATTGTTGTTTTCCAAATATACCATGTTTTCCCCTGTGCTTCTTTCAAACACAGATATATACCCTACAGTTTAACCAATATTTGTTGATCAAATTGTAAAAATATCCACGAAACTTGAAACTATTTGTTTCCTATATAACGTATCTGATGCAATCTTCTTCTTTCGGAAACATGGGTAAAACGCCTGCGGAATACTGGAAAGCATACAAAGAGCGCAAGAAACAGAGAGATTAATCATTTTTCCAAGAACTTTTGTATATATGATGATGATTACTGATGACAATTATCATTTTAAATCAAAGTTCTTAATGATTTTGAAGTAATAGGAAATGAAACAAGTTCAGTCGTTTTTTTAATTGTGTTGCGTTGTTTTGTCCTCCCAACTTTTGACTTCAATTTCATTTATTTCTACCAAGAAATGTCACATAATCAAAATGTATTAAATACGAAAGTAATATTTTGTACCGTAAAAGCTGTCTACTGCTTTAAAAAGCAAATCTGTAACTTAACGTATCTGACGTATGAAATTTTAGTGGCATTATTCCGGACGTTGTTTTAGAAAAAAGAAGGCATCTTTGTGTCCCCCATTATTGGAACATCGAAAAGGACATGTTACTCTATTCATTTATCAAAGAGTATGGATTTAAAGCCTAAGTTTATTTTTTCTCATATTGAATTAGTAATTAATACATTTAGCGTAGAATGAATGTCATATTCTGTTATTTTGAGCCTAAGTTAGACTAGAATGTGTGTCTAATGCTGCTTTCAAAATGGGTAAGGCTATTTTTTTCCTCTGTATTTGTATTTGAAATTATCTAATGGAGAGACATTGTCCTTTGTCACAATCATGTTATATTAACAAGGATATAAAAACCATGGAATTTGACCTATTTCATACTTTTCTTCATTCTGCAAAAATGGTCTAGTAGAAATCTGAAATGGTCTAGTTGGTAAAAATGTTAATGTCGAACCCTGAACATTGGCAGATCACTGCTTGTAAATTCTGGATGTGTTTATTTGTAAAGAAAAGGCAACAAACCTGTACACACATTTAAAGAGATAAAATATAGCCACATCTAAAACTGATGAACTTACAATGTTTTATAACCTATACAATACTGGTGGGCCGATGATGGACTATAGTCGAAAGTCAGTTGGTTTTGGCTTTCGATTCCGATAATCGATTGAGAAATCCTGGAATCGATTGTAGTCCTGTGCTAAGCTGGCTTTGTGCCAAAACTTGAATTCTGGTTTTTAGTGCTTGCAGGGTTCCCACGCAGTCGGGAAAATGGGAAAAAGTCGGGAATTTCGTAAAACCCGTTCCCGGTCTTGAAAAAGTCTTGAATTTTGTTATATCTATGAAAAGTCGGGAAAAACCCGGGAAAAGTACGAAACATTTTGGGTATGAAACAAGAATTTAGGACCATATCAATCTCCGGTCAGCGTCCTCCATTTTTCGGATAAAGGTCCAATATTTTCTATATAAACACCGAAGAAGGTGAATTTCCGAATACATCCGCTCTTTTTGTAGGCTCACTGGTCCCGGAATAGTTTTTCTAACATTTAAACAAACCGGGATCCAGCGTATTGATTTCGGAGAACTCGGTACTTATCCTAAAACACATTGCAGCTGTGCTTTGTATTTTCCGGGAGACGAGCTGAAGTGAATATTGGCGTGAAAATGAGCTACAACAGTAAATATTACTGAAAATTTAAATCTATAGGGGTCTAAAAGGTTAAAAGACTTTATCTTTATGAAGCCACGTTATGATTCTAGACGGAATGAGGTTGCCGAGTCGGAGGAAACTGAAAGTTAAGTGCTCGTCTGCAATCATGGATCAAAACACTTCAAGTATTAAATCTAACAAAGTTACAGTTATTCGTATTTTCAGAAACTTTAAAAGCAGGGATATTGCCCTTTGAAACGACCAATTTATTTATTCATGTATTTCAGGTCATGAAAACTGAACTATGAAAGTGAAAGTAAAACATGGTACTTTAGAATTAGGTTTTAGTTTCAATGACTGAAGAGGGAAAAGAACCTCTATTTGAAGGCTTACAACTAAACTGTCGTGCACTATGATAGTAAATCATATGCAAATACTTGATTCTGTGTCTTAAATAATAAAGAAAACAATTCCCAATATTAGAAAAAAAAAAAACGCAGGTGAGCTTTTGTGATTGCCCTATGTCTGTCGTGCATCGTCCACAATTTCTTAACATCTTCTCCTCCTAAACCGCTAGGCCAATCGTGATGAAACTAGGCAGGGATGTCCCTTATTTGAATCTCTACCAAAATTGTTCCACCCATAACTCTGGTTGCCATGGCAACCAAAGAAAAAAAAAGAGCAAAATCTTTGAAAATCTTCTCTGAAACTACAAGGCATAGAGCTGTGATAATTGGTATGTAGCATCTCCTAGTGAACTTCTACAAAGAGTGTTCATATAATGCCCCTGGGGGTCAAAACTGGTCCCACTGTGGGGGTCACAAGTTTGAACATGGGAATAAAAAAAGAAAACTTTGAAAAATCTATTTCTCTGAAACAAGAAGTTGTAGAGCTTTGATATTTGGTATGCAGCATCTGCTATTGGACCTCTACCAAGATTGCTCATATGATGCCCCCAGGGTTCAAACTGGCCCCGCCCCAGGGTTCCCAGTTTGCGCTGGCTTGATTACTGTCTCAGCCAACATCCTTTGAAATTTGATAAAAAGTCATTGAGACAAGTCTCATTTGTGTCTTAACAATGAGCGAATGATGTTTTTTAATCTGTCATTCGACCACCATTTTGACCAGGAAACGAATGCCTTGCCTCTGAAAGTTAATTCAAACCCGTACTATACAATCTTGAGTTTCAATGACTTTGAAGAAGAAGGGTTGTGAAAGCATTTTGGGAAAAGAAGAAAATGCTTTTTGCACAGTTACATACCCTGTCAGAATTTACCTTTATTGCTTAGTACTCAGGTGAGTGATATAGGACCATCATGGTCCTATTGTTCCCAATTTGCCTGGTTATGTAGTCTTGTAAGGATCTATACTATTTGCCTTCAAACTCCACATTACTTGTAGGAACTCTGAGAGAACAGCATGGATCCTTATTAAACTGCCTGTATGGATAGGCTGATCTGAATCTATATTTGGTCCTTTGTATTTTTGTAACTGGCCAAGTAAAGAAATTAAATAACTATCATGCTGATAGTTCTTTAAATCTCAATTTTTCATTAAAACAAGGAATGTATGTAAGAAAGTAACTGTCAAAAGATTTTGCAGTTCCAGTTCTACTATCGCAGAAAACCTTGAATTTTGAAAAAAATCCTGGAAAAAGTCTGGAATTTTGCAAGCAGAAAGTTGTGGGAACCCTGTGCTTGGTTTCGTGATTATTATTAATCACAATCTTGGATTAAACATAGTTGATAACAAACACGAAAATTGGTTGAAAAATGAGAAACAAATCTTCGTCCATGAACGTCTTGACAAAAGTTGACAACTCGGCAAGCTTCCCTGGGCCCGGGTTTTGCTATTTGGACATTTGAAATGACCTGTCATTGACGGTGAAAGATATCTGCCTAAATGTCAATCTGAGGCATGAAATTATCGTCTAGGACTTCATATAACCTAGCTTGCATGTATCTGGCATAGATATGGGTTAAACACAATCAGTATAAAATGCTAAGGACACCCGGATGAGAATGAAGCTAGCGAGTTGTTTATGACAGAGTAACGAAGGTGTTATTCCTCTTATCTAGTGCAAAGTGACAGCTTTTTAAGTTACTTGCTATTTAAACTGACTAAATGATGTCAAATCATGTAGTAATACTTCTCCAGAAACTAACTGTCAAGAAAAAATAGATCGCCAAAAAAGCGCGAAAACCCATGACACTACAGTGAGCAGCGTAGCATCGTCCGATCAGAAGGACTTCAAACTATCTTCTTATCTTTAATAATGAATTTTAAAAGTGAATTCACACAAATTTCTGAATAAAGCAATAAGTGGAAGCTAAAATTCTGTTCATGAGTGGCAATAATGTTGTTTTATGAACTGAAAATAAAGAATGTCCGTTGTCCATCATCCACAATTTCTTTAAACATCTCCTCCTAAACCACTGGGCCAATCTTGATGAAACTTGGCAGGGATGTTCCTTGTTCCAGTTAAATTGAGTCTAAACCGATTGTACTATCGATAGCTAGTTGGTTTGCTCTTCCGATTACAAAGCGATAATCGATTGAGATTTTAAACCGATTGCCCAACACTACTATACAAGCACTTTCCTGTCTGTTACAGATGCTGCTTGAAGAAGACTGCATACTTCAACAAAATAGAGAACTTCCAGGAAAACATACTTTTTTAAGAAATGTGAGTTGCCTTTAATGTTCTTGGTGTCCTCAAGGTAGATGCACATAAAAAAAACTACTGTAAAATTGGGACAAAGATGGACTGCTTCAGTGATAGTAAATGTCTGCAGAGACCAGAGGACTTGACAAAGATGCCAGGGGCTTTTGTGGCTATGTCGTGGTTTGTTACCAGAATTGTGTCTACTATTAGGCTTCAAAACAACATTATATCAACAATGCTGCATATCTGAATTGAATGTTCAGAAAAGATACTATGATGCATAACACATTTACTTTCAAAGTAATCAAATTTGCCAAAGATCTGCAAAAAAACCCTACATTTTTATTTTCTTTAACTCTTTACCAAACGACAAAATTCTAAACTTGTCCAAATTGATAACACTTGCAGACAACAAAATAAAGGTAACTCAAAATTTGAAATTTGTTTCCAGCAGGGTAGAAAACATCATGGGAAAAGGAGAAAGTCTTGGTTACCAGCATTTTCTCCTTTTCTCACAATGTTTTCAAAAGGCTTTTTGCATAGGATCCTTAAAGGTCTGGATTGTGTGGCAAAGAGTTAATTAAAAAAGGAAATAAATACAAGTTTCAGTTACACAGTCTTTGTTTCACATGTCTGTAAAGCTGGGATGTCAGTGGAAATTCTGTTGCAAGTGCATGTTTATGGCTCTTTACCATACAACCATATTTTGGACTTGTCCGTATCAGCATTCACAAATACCAATACAATGTGGCTTAACTCTTATAAAAGCCAAATTTTAGTACTCATCCATATTGGAAGCATTTGCTTTGGAGAAATTGCATATTCTTAAATGATTGAATTTGCATCTGAAAGGTTACACAACATGGTGTAAGTAATACTTCTCCTTTTCTCACAATGTTTCCAAATACCCTCCACCCCAGGGTCATTTTAACCCTTAGACTGCAAAGTGCAACTCACTGACCTTTTGCGGACATTGTTGCAACAAACATGCAGTATGATCTTGATTCTACACTGTCGATAACGAGAAATTATTCCCAAAAATATACCTTTGAAATAGCAATATGTGAGTTTTTACTATTAAACTGAAAATTTCATTTTAATTATTTAGTAGGATAAGGATTAACTTGGGATTTGTGGTAAAGAGTTAAATTTCAGTTACCAGTCGACAAATTTATAGACTGGTCCAAATTGGAAGCATTTGCAGACTAGAAACAAGTAAGAAAATGTTATTTTGAAAGGGCAGATAATTGTTCACAAAGGAGAATGCTGGTTTCCAGCATTTTACTCATTTTCCAAAAATGTTTTTAAAGTCGTTCTTCTTGAGTCTATAATGTTCATCATTAAAAGCGAAATCTACTTCATTGGAAAAGGAATAAAAAGAGCTTTTTTATTAGCATTTTTCTTTTTACATTTTTAGCTCCACTGGCCGAGGGCCAGCGGGCTTATGTCATGGCCCGTTGTCCGTCCGTGTGTCCGTCCATCCATGCGTCCGTCCGTCCGTCCGTGCGTTACCTTTTTCTTTAAACATCTTCTTCTCTGAAACTACCCATCCAATTTTGATGAAACTTCACAGAAATGATCCTGTCATGGTCCTCTTCAGAATTTCTTGAAAGAATTTAATTCCTTCAAAAACTCTGGTTGTCATGGCAACAAAACTGAAAAATTATAAAAATCTTTGAAAATCTTCTTGTTTGAAATCGTAAGGCCTAGGGCTACCAAATTTTGCATGTCGCTTTATCTAGTGGACCTCTACCAAGTTTCTTCAAATTATAGCCCTGGTGTCAAAATTGGCCCTGCCCCGGGGGTCACAAGTTTTACATGGGCTTATTTAGGGAGAACTTTAAAATTCCTCTTCTACTTAGGCATAGGGCTACCAAATTTGGCATGTAGTTTTATCTAGTGGACATCTACCAACAGTGTCCAAATTATAGCCCTGGGGTCAAAATTGGCCCCGCCCCAGGGGTAACAAGTTTTACATAGGCTTATATAGGGAGAACTTTAAAATTCTTCTTCCACCTAGCCATAGGGCCTAGGACTACCAAATTTGGCATGTAGCTTTATCTAGTGGACAATCTACCAAGGGTGTCCAAATTATAGCCTGGGGGTCAAATTTGGCCCCGCCCCGGGGGGGTAACAAATTTCACATGAGCTTATATAGGGAACCTTTAATAATCTACTTGTGCCTAGCTGTAAGGGCTAGGGCTATCAAATTTTGCATGTAGCTTTATCTAGGGGGTCTCTACCAAAGGATGCCAAATTATAGCCCTGGTGTCAAATTTAGCCCCGTCCCAGGGGGTCACAAGTTTTACATGGGCTTATATAGGGAAACTTTAATAATCTACTTGTACATAGCCTTAAGGCCTAGGGCTACCAAATTTTGCGTGTAGTCTTATCTTATGGGCCTCAACCAAGAGGGCCCAAATTTTAACTTTGGGGGTCAAGTTTGACCCCACCACAGGGGTCACAAGTTTTACATTGGCTTTTATAGTGAAAACTTGATAAACCTGTCTCATGGGTCACATATTTTAGAGGGCCTTTTATTGAGCAAACTTGTTTTACAGGGCTTTTTATTGGGCAAGATTAAAAAATCTTCTTGTTTATAAACACACATTCTAATTTCATATTGTAGGTCTGGGGTCAAATTTGCCTCCATTCAGGGATCACAAGTTTAACATGGGCTTAATCAAGTGAAATAACTCTTTTTTTTGAAAGATAAAGTTTGGTAGTATTTACCTCCCTTGATTATCAGACTGCTTTGATACATGATTGGTGCTAGACATTAAGTTTTTTGATAGAAAATACTCTGTTTTCAAGAAGTGTGATTCATTTTGATGCTAATAGTTATGCTCACATGAGGTGAATAATAAATTCAGAGTAAGGTTTCTATTATTCAGCTTATTTTTCCAATGATTTTACCTTTCATGCCAATGAATTAATCTACTTGTATTGCCTGACAGTGTTTATTGTTTTTGAAGGCCCTCTGAACACTTCAATTTGTGTGGTAAAGGGTTAAAAAGCCAGTGGAGCGATACAGGGCCATCATGGCCCTCTTGTTTTGTATAGGTCATGAACTCTTTACTAAATAACAAATGTATTGACTTCAAAACTTAAAGCATTTGCAGATGATAAATTGATTGTGACCCAAATGTTTAGGTTTTTCATGGGAGTGTCCTTAGGCAAGACACTTCAGAGCCCTAACTTAATACTGGTGAAATCCAGGAAATGGATGAATTTGTAGGCTGTCTGGGTGATATGACTAAAATAGACTTTAAAGTACTGTAAAATAGGATTTAATCAATCAGAGCTCCATATAGAGGGAGTGGTTTTGATTCCGAAATTGAAAATAATAATTATTAACCACAAAACCCTATATTTGGTAAAGGATAAATACACAGGATTGATTTGGAAAAGGTTAATTCAGTGATAAATTTGGATTGAGAAGAAGCTGCTTCATAGGTGAAATTGTCGGTCAATGAAAAGAAGCACTAGTATTGCAGTGTTGTATTGGGGCCGGGCCATTGCAGTATTCCCACTATATGTTTGAAAATGTCCCCCAAAAAATACAGTAGTGCAGGCAACAAATTTCACATCGGGCGTGCTCAAAGTCTCGAATTTCTTACTGCATTGTCCGATATACAGTCCATAACTCTATTCTATTCTGTTATATAGTGGAAAGCATGCTTGTTGAGACTGTGTCTTGCCTTTTTTCGCATGTTGTCAGGTACTGTTGAGCATAATATTGGTGACCAGTCTGAAGAGGTATGAAAAATTTCAAGGCTGCATCTTCATTTTTTACCTCACCTGTGCACAAAGTGCTCATGGTGAGCTTTTGTGATCGCCCAATGTCCGTCGTCCGTCATGCATCATCCACAATTTCTTTAAACATCTTCTCCTCTTAAACCACTGGGCCAATCTTGATGAAACTTGGCAGGGATGTTCCTTGGGTGAAGCTCTACCAAAGTTGTTCAAGAGATTGAATTCCATGGCAACCAAAAAGAAAAGAAATTGGCAAAATCTTTAAAAATCTTCTCTGAAACTAGAAGGCGTACAGCTTTGATATTTGGTATGTAGCATCTACTAGTGGACCTCTACTAAGATTGTTCATTCTGGGGTCAAAACTGGCCTCGCCTCGGGGGTCACAAGTTTTAAACATAGGCACAAAAAAGGAAAACTTCAAAATTCTTTTTCTCTGAAACTAGAAGGTGCAGGTTTTTGATATTTGGTATATAGCATCTCTTAGTGGAACTCTACCAAGAGTTTTCATATGATGTCCCTGCTGTCAAAACTGGCACTGCCCCGAGGGTCACAAGTTTGAAACATAGGAACAAAGAAGGAAAACTTTAAAAATCCTCTTCTTTGAAACTCGAAGGAGTAGAGCTTTGATCTTTGGTATGTACCATCTCCTAACGGACCTCTACCAAGTTTATTCATATGATGCCCAAGAAGTCCAAACTGGCCCTGCCATGGGGGTCACAATTTTGAACATAGGAACAAAGAAGGAAAACTTTAAAATTCTTCTTCTCTGAAACTGGAAGGAGAAGAGCTTTGACATTTGGTATGAAGCATCTCCTAGTAAATCTCTTCCAAGTTTGTTTATATGATGTCCCTGGGGTCCAAACTGGCCCCGCCCCAGGGGTCACAAGTTTGAACATAGGGAAAAAAAGGAAAACTTTAAAATTCTTCTTCTTTGATACTAGGTGTTGAGCTTTTATATTTGGTATAAAGCATCTGCCAAGTTTATTCATATGATGCCCCTGGGATCATAATTGGCACAGCCCCGGGGGTCACAAGTTTAAACATGGGAACAAAAAAGGAAAAATTTAAAATTTTTCTTCTCTGAAACTAGAAGGTGTAGAGCTTTGATATTTAGTATGTAGCATTTACTAGTGGACCTCTAATAAGTTTGTTCATAAGATGCCCCAGGGGTCAAAACTGGCCCCGCCCAGGGGGTCACAAGTTCTAAACATAGGAACAAACAAGGAAAACTCAAAATTCTTCTGAGAGCTTTGATATTTGGTATGTAGTGAACCTGTTCTAAGTTTGTTAGCCCTCCCGAACACATCATGTTCAGTGAGGTCAAAATTGAGTCAACTTGGGTCATAAACTAGGTTTCTATGTTAAAGAAATACCTTGTGGGCACTGTAGAGGCCACATTTTCTTGCTTGGCTGACTTGAAAATTAGTCAGAATGTTAGCCTTAGTAAAATCTCACATGAGACTGCATTTAGTGCTTGTCTTGAATATAACTTTCTCATCTCAAGTCATAACCATTTCAAACTTGGTATGCATGTCTGTTGCAATATCACTGGGTACCGTGTGCAGAACAGTAACTCTACCTAGCTCGGATTTTTAGTAATTCCACTTTGATGTTTATTTTTACAGTTGACTTGAGACTTGGTGAACATGTATTGCTTGCCCTTTGCAACTATTATACCTCCTTGACAACTGCCGGTGGGATAGGCATATGTTGTGACAATTTGCCACTATTGTTTCATTATCATTTGGCCTTTAACCTCAGTATTTGGTATTTATATTCATTGTAGACTTTTACTGCTTAGTACTCAGGTGAGCGATATATGACCATCATGGTCCTCTTGTTTTCAAATTCATGTTGCAATATTTTGTTACGCAGTCTATATCACACTGGAGAGACCTTACGAACTTGCTCCTGGTCAACGTTACTGCCCCTGTCAATTTTACGTACCCACTAGAATAAAAAACATGGCTGCGCCCACAAGATTACACAAGGTAAGCACAAAAACATAATATTTTTAACATGTTATTAAATAGATATGCAGTTGCAGGTTGTTGCACGGAATGTCTGGGATGTCAGAGCACGTTAATCTTTAGTTCTTTTGGTGGTTAATCGTTTGTTGAAGATGTTTAATCCAACAAAGTTTCGTCGGCGACTACGATTTCTGGAAAAACACTACTTGGAGTCTCCAAAAACCTTTGTAAAATACATACACTCGATATTCTGAAGTGTGCGCCGTGTCAGATGACCAATACAGTGATTATCCTCAGAACTATAAACGGACAAAAAATCAAATTGCAGTTATTAAAGGATATTTTGCCATTTTTACATTACAACGTAAGATGCTCCTTAATTCAATACAACCATTCAGCTTCTGAGCTGAAAATATGGTAAGCGTATGGGTTTGTGTTACAGTGAACAATTTTGTCAGCTTGGTCAAGATTCCATATTAACTATCATAGTCACAGTCACAGTAGTGTAGTTAAATAAATACTTGAATGGAAGTACAATTCTAAAACTCGAGCTCTTTTTTCTATCAATAGGCCTAATGTTACTGGGCATGTATCCCGGCGATCTCGGGTTCTCTGTTTCTATCCCCAATTTTATTAAGCTGTCAGAATCAGACACCCATCGTGAGAGAGAGAGAGAGAGGGGTGGGGGAAGGAAGAAGAGAAAGAAAGAGAGAGAAAGGGAGGGGTGTAGGAAGAAGAAGGAAGAGAGAGAGGGGGGTATCCTTAGGTAGACTGGTCCTTGAACATACAGAAAATTGACCCAAAGTGAAAAGTCTCGGTCCACTTCCGCCTGCGCGGAATGCACAAGCTGACCTGGGCAGATTCTTTTTGCAGATGTATTAAGCCTCCTTTTCACAGAGTATCGCCGATCAATTTCTAAAGCATAGTATTAGATATTACTAGTTACTTTTAGGTGTACCGCTTACAAGGTATACAAATGGTTGTTCGTTGATGATCATTATGTATATTCCCAAAAATGAGTCTCTTGATGACGATATCGATGATGGTATTTATAATAGTTATGGGTCTTCTGCACGATGTTATGATAGATATCGTTTGCATGATACTGTCTGTCATCAAGCTCTTCATCTATATCACAGGAATTTGACATTCTATAACCAAAATAAAAGATCAAATATGAAAAAAATTCTCCCCTTTATAATGTAAACACAACGAAGGCAATGTCTCGATTGCCAGCACCAGCACAAGACAGCCTTTCCCACCCAAAATCACCCACAAAACCAACATTGATCATAATTTCCTTTAGCTGCCAGTGATCGGGAAACCCCTGCACCATGCGCCATTGGCACATAAAAATGTCTTATTCAAAATCCA
This sequence comes from Tridacna crocea, assembly GCA_943736015.1. Taxonomy (NCBI): domain Eukaryota; kingdom Metazoa; phylum Mollusca; class Bivalvia; order Cardiida; family Cardiidae; genus Tridacna; species Tridacna crocea. The sequence continues at coordinate 2,569,972 of OX031066.1, read as the reverse complement.
AGAAATGCGCCCAACTGTCTCATAGAAATACGGAAGTTGCGCCTATATTTTTTGCAATCTTCTAAACCAAAAGAAAAGTGAAGTTAGGTATTCTCGTATTTTGTGAATATTATTATTGATTGTATGCGTTAGAATCTGATTTTAACATCGGTATTCGGGAATGTTAGTCGATAATTCATTGATAAAGTGCGACTTTATATCCGAGATATTGCGATTGAATCATCGGGACTGAGCCATAAATTAAACTGCTCATTGCAGGAAGTCCTTGTATCTATCACTTAGCGGTGGGCAGATGATCGACCATAGTCGAAAGTCATTTGGTTTTGGCTTCCGATAATCTATTGAGAAAACCCGGAATCGATTGTAGTAGGTTCTTGAATTCGCTTGGTGCCTAAACCTGAATTCTTGGTTTTGTAACTATAATAAATCACAGTCTTCGATTGAACAGTTGATAACAAACATCAAAATTGGCCGGAAAAAAGAGAAAGAAATTTTTGTCCATGGATTATTTGACAAAACTTGACAACTCGGCATGCTTCTCATTTGATCCATGAGCCCGGGTTTTGAGACTTGGAAATTTGAAATAATCTGTCTTTGACAATGGAAAATATCTGACGGATAAAATTATCGTTTAGATCTTCATAAAATCTAGGTTGCATGCATCCGGAAGAAAATTGGGCTAAACACGATCAGTATAACATGCAAAGATAATGAGACAGATTTTTAATTTATTTGCTATTTAAACTGACTGGATGATGTCAAATCATGTAGCAATACTTCTCCAAAAATTAATTGTTACGAAAAAGTAGATCGCCAAAAAAGCGTGAAAACCCATGACAATACAATGAGCAGCCTGGCATCTTTCCGATCAGGGGGACTTCAAACTATCTTCTCATCAGTAATAATGAATTTATACAGAGAATTTACACAAATCTCTGAATAAAGCAATAATTGGAAGCTAAATTCCGTTCATGAGTGAAAAAAATGTTGTTTTATGGAACGAAAATATAGATCGATAGCAGAAGGGTGATAATGAAGCTGGGGAGTCATTTATGACAGAGTAACAAAGGTGTTTTTCCTCTTATCTAGTGTAAAGTGACAGATTTTTAAGTTACTTGCAATTTAAACTGACATGCTGATGTCAAATCATGTAGCAATACTGCCCCAAAAATTAATTGTCACGAAAAAGTAGATCGCCAAAAAAGCTTGAAAACCCATGACACCACAATGAGCAGCATGGCATCGTCCTATCAGGGGGGCTTCAAACTATCTTCTCATCTTTGAAAATGAATTTAAACGATGAATTTACACAAATCTTTGAATAAAACAATAACTGGAAGCTAAATCTCCTGGCTCATGAGCGAAAAAATGCTGTTTTATGAAATAAAAATATAGATCTATAGCTGACAGGTTGGGGGGTGAAGCTGTCGTCTGCAAATGCTTTAATTATGTCTGATTGGTTTTTTTTTTATTTTTAACTAGTTCGGAAATTAAAATATATGGAAAAATGAACAGTAATGATTATTCATGTGTTATAACAATAAAACAGAATAAAGTGTTTTACTTGAAATCTTTATAACGTCTCATTTAAAAATAAAACTGTCTCATTACTTTTGAAAATGTCCAATTGGTTTTCAAAAACAGGAGACATTGTCTCATTGAAATAAATTCTTTACCGATTGCTGTTAGCCTAGCGATAGACAACACAAAAATGTACCTTCGACATTCGGCGATTCCTCAGTAGACATCTTTTAACCGGAAATATCCGCCATTATTTACTCTTTTTTCGGATAATTTCTATCCATCGAGGAGGCCATTTGCTGATGTCACGGGATTCCCAGGAAGGGCCGGGAAATGTATTTTCGGATTACTTATTAGAGTCAAATATCCTTTCTTTAAAAGAGAATACGGTCAAATACTTTTGTTTGTTACTTCTAAAAAATCCTAAGTATCATGTGATGTCCATAAATATTTCTTAAAAACGAAAAAATAATAGTAATATGATATCCGAAAATACACTTCCTGGCTCTTCCAGTGACGTCAGCGAATGGCCTCCTCGATGGATAGAAATTGTCAAAAACTGTAAAACATGACGGATATCTCAGGTTAAAAGGTGTCTACTGAGGAATCGCCGAATGTCGCAGGTACATTTTTGTGTTGTCTGTCGCTAGGCTAAAGGAGATTATAATCAATTGATGTTTGTTTCTCGGGTGATTTTGGGTGGGAAAGGCTGTCTTGTGCTGGCGCTTGCAATCGAGAGGTTGCATTCCTTGTGTTTGTATCATATAGAGAATATTTGTATTTTTCGGTGAAAGATCGAAATTTATTTCATCAAGTGGACACCATCGGTAATATTTTCACGAGTGGCACAGCCACGAGTGAAAATATTACCTATGGTGTTCACGATATGAAATAAATTTCGATCTCTCACCGAAAAATACAAATATTCTATTTATTTCATGCTTTTTACCCTTTCTGGGTGGAGCTTTATCAAAATTCAGTACAGTTCTTTTCCCTTATTCCCCGAGGCGTACCCCTCCCGCATAGCAATGTTACGTCAAGCGCGAGAAATGTAAGGTATATGACGTCATATTTCCCATCTGGTTGTTAGGCACGCCCAATTAACCTAGGCAACAAGAACGTAAAAATCGGTATTTTCACTGGTGGTACCAGTGTAAGATCGAAAAATATTTTCACTGCTATTTCTCAATATCCTACCAGAAAGCATGAAATAAATAGAGGAGATTTTTTTTTCCATATTTTATCATTCATTTTGGTTATAGAATGTCAAATTCCTGTGTCTATATCATGGCATTTCATTTCAAAAGCATCAAAAGGACAATAAACTTGACAGAAAGAAAAACCAAAAGATGGACAAGTAGACAGTTATACATACTGATAAAAAAAGTGGAAAAAAAATCATTAAACTTGTACACAATCACATTATGATATCGTTCTCTGTTTCAATTCAGGAACTGGATCGTTTTTATTGTATTCTGGAGCGTGGAGCGTTTCCTACAAAAATTGACATAAAAGTACTTTTAAATGGATGTCGTATACCGTAATTCCCCTAAGTATTCGGACACCCTAAATTTTCGGACACCATTAATTATTTTCCGAAATAATTTATTTTTTGTCCCTAAGTTCGGACACTTAGTAAAATAATTGTCCCTAAATTTTCGGACACGAAATTATGACGGTATAGAAGACCCGTAGTACTCTACCAAACAACAAATTAAAATGATTTAAAAGTTGACGAAGACCCGATACTCTCTTTCCCAAACAACAAATTGAAATGGTTTAGAAGATCGACGAAGGTCTGCAATACTCTTTCGCAGACGACAATTGCATTTTGCTAAAATGATTTTTGATTTGATAACAAAGAAAGCAGAGGGGGAAGAGGAGAAAATAATTAATTCCGGCGTTTTCTCCTTTTCCAACAATGTTTTCAAAAAGTTTTACCCCAGGATCGTTTAAAATCGTGATTATGTGGTAAAGAGTTAATTAGCAAGTACCTGAGAAGAGTAAATCGATCTATGTTTTAAGCTTAAATCCTTTGTTTGGTATCTGATTGATCGCGGTAGACTGAATGCAGGTGCTAATTTGTGTTGCACAGGTTGTATATATTTGGGCCATTATACCCGTGGCGCATTAAAGATGTAAATCTTATCGATAAGCGCTATAAGATACACTTTTAATGCATAACGGGATGGCTAGTTGTAACGACCTGTACACAGACATGTTGGTATGGAGACGAGCACGTGTATGGATGACGTAACCAGGTTTAGTCAGGTCAAGAGTAACCCTTATCACGACCATGATTTAGGATTGTTTATCAAAGTGGCTTTTTGCGTTCGAATACGCAATTGTGTGAACTCTTTTCACAAGTAAGTTTTATTAATCCATAAAGGTCGATCTCATATCAGTTCTTTTCGAGAAATATACTGTATGCCTTACTGTATGTTATTCATACTGTACGATGTCTGTTAAAAGATATGTTGTTGTTGTTGGAAAGAGATTTCCCGAAATTTTCGGACAGTCACAAAAATGATTTTATAAGTTTTCGGACACCAAAAAAAATAATTATTTTTTCCCGTCCGAATACTTGGGGTAATTACGGTAGTTTTTGTTTTCAACTGTGGTGAATAAAGCATATGTGATTCACTTGACACAACACAAACTTCAGATTATTGTGTTTGTATGTTTAAAAAAGCTTTTTACTGACTCCCTTGTGTTGATTATTCGGAAATCGCAGTAGCTGAAGGAAGATTGTTGGATTAAACATCTTCAACAAATAAGAAACCACAAAAGGAACAATACAGAAATATGCTCTGACACCCCAGACATTCCGTGCGATAACCATCTACAGCACATCTACTCATCTGGTTGTTATAGAAGTATATGTATGGTTTTGTGCTTACCTTGTGTAATCTTGTGGGTGCAGCCATGTTTTTTACTCGAGCAGATACGTAAAATTGACAGGGACAGTAACGTTGACCAGGAGCAAGTTCGTAAGGTCTCTCCAGTGTGTATATGCATTTAGTACATAAACTATGTCTGCTATGAATTTCCACGTTAGAAAAGACAGACAAATTTGACCAACATCAACAACTATAATGAAAGTAGAGTTCTAAAATTAGATCTGCTTCAAGTCCACACTGAAAATAGGATATTTTGGGGTAAGCCGGACAAAGTCACATGTTTACAAGCAAATGATTCCAATGCCTAGTTGTCTTGTTAGTTGCGAGTCTACTTTGAAACTTTCAAACCATTTGTTTGCTACGAGGGTTGTAGTAATATGTACACAAGTATACTTCACATGCATGAAGTCAAATCTGTTTGGAGTGGTCTTTGTCCCTCTACTTTACAGAATGTCCCCTATGATTTTACCCTAGGAACACTGGTGTCCCCCAGTATTTTCATCCTTTGAACAACACTAGTCTTGTGAAAATTTGAATTCAGTTTACATTTTGGATTTACAAGAAGCTGTTTCATATGTGAAATTGTCAGCCATTGAAAAGAAGTGCTAGTGTTGTGCTTTTGAATTCAGTGATAATTTTGGATTACAAAAAGCTGTTTCAAAAAGCTGTGTAAGTGTAGGTTAGACTAGTGTAAAGTCTAGTGCTAGTGTTGTGCTTTTGAATTCAGTGATAATTTTGGATTTACAAAAAGCTGTTTCAAAAAGCTGTGTAAGTGTAGGTTAGACTAGTGTAAAGTCTAGTGCTAGTGTTGTGCTTTTGAATTCTGTGATAAATTTGGATTTATAAGAAGAAACTGAAGAGATGATGCATCACAATGCAACACTGGTAAGTACAGCCAAGTTTATTATTTATACCTCAAAGCTTTTATAAGGAAGCATTAATCCTTCCTTACAGTCTGAGATTGAACCCTTTACCACACAATCCCTGTGACAGAAGCCTTTTGAAAACAGTATGGGAAAAGTTGAATAAGCTGGTTACTAGATGTTTTCTTCCCTTCGTAAAACACATTTCTATCCTTTAGTCACATTTATTTTGTTGTCTGCAAATGCTTATAATTTGGACAAGTCCAAAAATTTGTCGTTTAGTAAAGAGTTAAAGGCCCAGTAGAGGCCATAGGGGTCAGTAGTTTGACTCCTGTCACCCATAGACTATATATTATAAACGGGGAATTTAATTGTATGCACCCATGACTTGTCCCCGGTTACAAAAAAAAATCTGCAAAATAGTAAACAAAAGTAAAAAGTAAACAAAAGACACAGCTACCTGGCAGGTTTTTACCTCGTTTTGAAATAATCTTCCCTGCCAGCGACTTACCCTGGGACCTACTGTACGCAGCTACCTGGCAGGTTTTTACCTAGTTTTGAAATAATTTCCCCTGTCAGCGACTTACCCTGGGACCTACTGTACGCAGCTACCTGGCAGGTTTTTACCTCGTTTTGAAATAATTTCCCCTGTCAGCGACTTACCCTGGGACCTACTGTACGCAGCTACCTGGCAGGTTTTTACCTAGTTTTGAAATAATTTCCCCTGTCAGTGACTTACCCTGGGTCCAAATCAGCGATGACAGATTGTCATCTTCACAATGATTTCCCTACTTTTAATTTGTATGACATAAATTTATTGCTATTTTAAACATCAGCTTTGTTTACTTTACTGTTGGCCTTTATTAACAACCTGTGGAAAGATATCATTTTAAAACATTATGGGAAAATGATAAAATGTCAGTAACTGGCATTTTATCATTTTCAGACATTCCTTTCAAAACCTTTTCAACACATGTACTATAATTTGGAAAAAAAAATTTTGAATTGTCTATAAATGAGTTTTATAAGTAATCAGTATTGCTATCTAGAATGTCCGCACCACTCCCAAGTTAAACACAACTTTTTCAGTGACTGGGAATGAATTATTTTCTATGGGACAATGTCCCTTCCTCCAGGAAAATTGATGTGACAATTTGAAAACCAGTGTGACAATTTAAGAACAAAAACTCAAAATCTTTTTGTTGCTTTCATTTATTTTTTATACGCCCGTCAAAGATGGGACATATTATGGGATCACCCGTGGCGGGCGGGCAGGCGGGCTGGGGGGCGGGCGGCGTCCAGTTCTTTGTCTGGAGCATATCTCCAAAACTATACTAGCTAGGGTTATGAAATTTCATGGGTGGAAAGATCTCATCGAGGGGGAGTGCAGTGCACAGGAATCACTCAATTTTTAGCTCTACTGGCTGTCAGCCAGCAGAGCTTATGTCATGGCGTGATTTCCGTCATCCGTCCGTCCGTTAGTCTTTTTCTTGTTTACGCTATAAAGTCAGTATTTGTCGCCCGATTTTCATGAAACTTGCACAGTTTGTTTACTTCATCAATACAGTACACTCCTCGCGGTTTTTGCTCAAGTCCGCGAGCCACGACGGACCAATTTGACCGCGGCAAATCTGCTGTACAGGTATCGGCCGCGGAAACGCGGCGGACGTGTCACCGCGGCCACAGAAAATATCGGGCAACTTCACAGCAGGAGGTAAACACGGTGGATCGCAGCAACGTTGCGAGGGATCGCGGGGGAATATTCGCCTGGCTGACTGTGAATTTTTTTTCTTAAATATCTGTAATTTTCCCCACTGTTTCGGGAACCAGAAACTAATTCTTCCATTACGACCGCAACATTTTCGTACCATTAAATGCAGATATAAGCTTTGCCAACAGGGATTACTTAATTAAAGATGCCACAAAACGCATTTTAATCAGCTATTCGCTAAGTTACAAATTTGTAGGCCTATCCCATATTTAGTGTTAGCGATATGAAAATTCGAATTTCGGATTAGGGCCTTTATCAGATAAATGGAAAAAATAACCTCCATCACACTTAAATTTTCTAAATCTTATTTTGGCACTTTTTTCGCTTTATACTGGTAAAATATTCACTAAAGTTTCATAAATTGGTAAAAAAAAGATAGTTTGTGATTTTTTATAAAAGTTATGAACAATTAATTATGGCCTATCAAATGTGATGGAAGTTACCTTGTCAATATATTATGTGAATTATATGACATTGTAAGTTTTGTTATTTGTATACATAAGCTTTTAATTAAATAGTTAAAGAAGTGGTATTTCTTTTAAACAAATATTTGGCTAAGGAGGGATTCTTATCTCTCCTTTTTGAGACTTATTTTAAAGTGACGGATGTTACTGATTTTTCCAATGCATTTTACATTTTCACCAAGTCAGCTTTGTGGAAAGGGCATTAATTATGAAGTTGGTAAAAGTGAAATTTCTACTTTTTATGGTTGAGTGCCTTATAGTATGCAAAAGTTGTAATACATTTCATAATTTAACCTTTTATAGATATAAATGTGTTTGGATGTTACACTTGACAGATTGACTAATGAAGAAACATGATGGATGTCACACGACTTGATATCCTACCCATATCCATTTATCTTGTCCTTTTTCATATTTCAAGAGACTGATGGACATTGAGTCTGCCATGTACAAAAAATTAAATAGCTGAAGAGTAATAGCTCTAGGCCTTATGGTTTAAGACAAGAAGATTTTCAAATAAATTCAATATTTTTCATTTCTGTTACCATGGCAACCAGAGTTTTTCAAGGATTTTTTTTCTAGAATTTTTAATAGGCCTATGGTAGGAACATTTCTATGAAGTTCCATCAAAATTGGATCGGTAGTTTCAGAGAAGACGATATTTAAGAGAAAACGTTGAAGTATACGCTGAAAAGGGCACGGACAGAGGGATACATGACAGACATCAGGCCATGACATAAGCCGCTGGCCTATGCTCAGTGTACCTGAAACACTGGAACAAGTGAAACTTTAGGTAGAAACTCCATCATTGGTGGAAATTTCTTCTGTTCAGTAATTTGGTCAATCTATCACATCAAGTAGAACCTGAAGATGATAAGTTAACAAACCCTTGTACTGGGGCAAACATACTTGACACTTTATTGAATGGTGCTGTATGCTGCTTTCAACATTTTAAGCCATATGACAACACCACACATAATAAGTGCATTTCATGGGTTGCAATGCTACAAGGCTGGGGCTCTAAAGTGTCTTGTCAAGTGACTTTCCCAAGAAAAACCCAGTGGATCCAGGTATCAAGTCCTACACTTTACCACTGAGACACACAGGACCCCTCATACTCTGATACAGGGATAAAACATACCAGATCCTATATACTGAAAAGAAAGTATGAATCAAAATTAAGATTTAACAGTATGATAGACTGTATGAATTTATGAACAGTATCAAAGTTGTCTGGTATGTCTTACTTTTTAGTAAAAGACAAGGCAAGATAAACATGGAATACATTAATTTATTTTCTGCCACAAGTTCCAGAGTACAAAACAAAAATATGAGCCTTGGAAACTTTGGTATCCACTTCATTCTATAAGTTTTCATCAGCTGAAAAGATAAAAAGGAAATGTATGGAATTAAATATTATAAGACTGCACAGTCAGATCAACTTGATTTTGCACCAAAGCAAAAAAAAAATCAATGACAAATGATAAAATAATTCTGGGAATTTTAATGTTGTTGGATATTTCTTCATAATAAAAACTTGTTTTGTTCATGAAAATAAAATTTGACTATTGACAACTTTTCCAAGTCAACTGTTACTTCCATACAAACAATATGTCAGAATGTAATTGGTATTTCAAAACTTTTGCAGGTGGGGAATGATTTAGGCAGATATCAATTAATTTGATTCAACCAAACAATTTACTTAAAAAGTGAATAAAATTAATAACTATCATTGAGAGAACAATTATTTTGTTGCAAAAACCAAATGATATATGTTCAGCAGTTATCTCTGACATACCAGGGCAACATAATCGAGTCAAATCTTACACTGCATCAGACGCCGTCCGGTCAAAACGTAACCGCCGATCGAACTTGTCTAAAATGTGTTACCTCTTCTCAAAATTCGAGCCTTATCTGAACAATGTTATCGAAAGAATATGCATAAGAAACCATTGGATATCGAGCGACAACAAGAACATAATATTTTGAACATGTGACGGAGGTAACAAGAGGAAAAGACGTTGACCGACAGACCACTTACCTTGTCATCGACGAGAAAGCTCGATCACAAAAATTGATGACGTAGTCCTCTAGATAGTATTGATACAGGTTCGTTCAGCGCTAAATTTACTCGAGTAATCTTTTGCATTACGTGATAAGACGATTTGATTGGAGGTTACGAAGTTGACCGACAGATACCGTAGTTGTAAAAAATTGGTCTTATTTTGAAGAACGGAAGCCCTTTCAATCAGTAAATGCTGTTAATCGGCAGTTTAACAACTGCTTTTGAAACGGATATAATAAATCTGTCCAGATTTGAGACGAGTTCCTTGTCTCGGATCAAACAAAAAAATCGCGTTTTTGACCGACAGCGTAACCGGCGTTATACGTGTTTTGGTAACTGAATTATATTTAATTAATTACATAAAAACGTCAAATAAACACAGAATAATCCAGAAAAATCATTCTAGTTTGAAAATATTATGAACATGCTACCGAGAATTTCAACAGGACGCCATTTTGATCGGCTTTGACATACCATACCCAACACATCGTTTTGGGGGAGCCGAAAAATGATGACTTTTTTAATCAAAAATCACATTTTGTAATAATGACCAACACTTTTAATTCTATATTATTTTTAATATCTGTCTATCATGGGAACTACATAGATATGCACCAAATTTTCATTATTTTCTGTTAGAATTGTATTTCTTGGGGAAAAAAGTAATGGAAGTTATTTTTTCCATTTATCTGATAAAGACCCATTAAAAGTGCAATTTCATGCTGGATTCCAAAAACCGAAAACCAAAGTTACTACTTCTTGATTGTTTGTGACTCACAAGCGTGTACTTTAAAAGTGGAAAAACTCCTACTGGAATGCCAATTAATAACTTAACCCATAGAGCGCCGAAAACCCATAACATAATGTAAAATTTGAAAAAAAAAACACCAAGAACCAGCATTTTTCAATGTTGTTTTCGTCCTACAAGAGCGCAAAGTGTACATCCAAAATCAGACTGCACAATTCGTGCAGCCTGAACTTGATTTTTATAAGTCGCAAAGGCAATTATTGTTGTGAATGCCGTATAACAGGTTAAAGAGCAAGACCGTGTAATGTAGCATTATCGAAAATTTACCACTACACCCGCGGTCTGAAACTGCACACTAGAAAAAAACGCACTATTTTAAAGTTCATGTACAACAGGCTTAAGGTGTATTTTCATCACACATTCTTTCTTACCCTTCATTAGATGAAACAGATATAGCAGTTATTAACCATTTCTTTTTTATCCTGTTTTTATAATTAAAAACTTGAACACAATTTAAAAATTATGCTACCCTGTACGTGTATATTATCACACTGTTTATCCTCATTTTCTCAGTCTCTGGATGTAAGGAAACCAAAGGGCAACGAATAGAACTGTACATAAATTCAGCTTTTTCAAAATGCAGGCTGGATCGTCAGAAAAACAAAACATCAGTCCACATTCTGAACTAAAATGATCCTCTTGTTCTCTTAACCCTTTCCCAAATGACAAATTTTAGACTCTTCCAAACTGAATGAGTTTGCAGAGGACAATTTAAACTTTCATAACAATGGCAGAAAATTATCTGAACGGGCAGAAAACACTGTGGGAAAAGGAGAAATTGCTCGTTATGAGCAATTTCTCCTTTTCCCACATTGTTTGCTTAAGACATGTACTGCAGACACGTAAAAACAAGGGCTTGTTTGGGAAAGGGTTAAATAAAAACCCGCTCTTTTCATTGCCTTTTAACCCTTTACAAAAACATTCCCTTTTTTTTAAGACGCTGAGGTAGAAGCATTTTGAGAACATTGTGGGCTAAGGTGAAAATGCTAGTAACTAGGGCTCCGTATCGGTCAATTTGATCGATACGATATTTGTATCGATACAAAATGATCGATATTCGATATATCATATGATATTTCAATTTTCAAGAAAAGACAGAAAAAAATGTGAAAATTGTGTTTGTTCTTTTTTCAGCATACCTGAAAAACAAAATACCGCAAATTTAACACTTCTAGATTGTATTGAAATTTCATAATTATGTAGGCCTAAATTAATATGAATTCTAACTAGATCTACATTTACTACTCATTAAAAAGCTGAAAAGACAGTCTAAGAGGACTCTGATCGGACAATGTCAAGGAGACATTTTGTTGTGTCATGGGTTTCCGTGTTTTTTTTTTTTTACCGAACAATTTTTCATGCGTGTTAATTTCTGGATATGTATGTTCGCGTGATTCGACATAAATTTCTCAATAAGGATTAGAACTAGCACCAAAACCTGTTATTTTACTCACGATAAACAGATAATGGCCTTTTTTGTCCATGTTTTTTCTTACGTGAGGTCTCGCGTGTGATTAACATTTGTTATGCAAATTTCATGTCTATAAAATGATTTACACAATAATTTACGCGAGTCGGAACACTGATTTCAGATAATCTAATGGAAAAAGAGATTTTATTTTCGAGCCACATTTTTCGGCAATATTAAAAGATCGACCAAATAAAATCTTAGGAAGGTTGAAAGGTCACAGCTTCAATTATTTCCATCGCTACCTCTCGATCACATCACGATTCACGAGATGTTCATTACCTTTCTTTAATCAACTATATTGACCAATTATCAGCGTAAATTTGTCTGCAATCTGCTGATTGATGCATAATATGCAGATTTCAAACAACATGACGGGGGAACGAGAATAGGGGTATTAGCTAATTGTCATCCATTGTGTAACGGGTACAGGGCGAGTAATAAAGAATGACGCATTTCGATTGGTTGTAAGTTTCCCAGGTAGCCACACCTACCTCTACGACTACTCGACTTTAGAGATTACCTAAAGTAAACTCGTAATGAATTTCGCCGTTAAAAACAACTAAACTGGGTATTTATATGCTTTACTTTTATTTTCTTTTGATGATCGATATTTTGTTCGATACAGAAACGTTCGATCCGATATATCTATCGAACGTAAAATACCGGTTTTCGATATATATCGAGTACCGGTACGGAGCCCTACTAGTAACCAGAATTTTCTCATATTTTCCCACAATGTTTTCTACTCTGCTAGAAACAAATTTCAGTTTTTGAGTAACATTTATTTTGTCCGTCTGCAAGTGCATTCAATTTGGACCAGTCTAAACTTTTGTCCTTTGATAAAGGGTAAAACAACATGCAAACTTAACACAAAGGAGAGGCAAGGGTTAACTCGGTATTCCTTTGATGTTGGGTATAGCACTCCGGCAGTGTGAAGTACTGTCCCAGTTGTTAGTTCCATTTGCACGTGTCATACTAAACCGACTGACACTTTTTTAAACGACCTTATCTAACCCTTCTTAAATATTTACAACTTAGATTCCGATGATGGATTACCAGTTCATTTGGTAAGTCAAAATAACTATAGATCTGTTTAATTTTCTATAAGAAATTAAAAAATATTCGAATAGCAGCGAATGTCTAGAAATATGTCGCTTAAAATGTTCGGAATATTTTCTCCTTTTTTTTCACCAAAGTTATTTTTAAACGGAAAAAACGGTTACATCTCCCTCTCGTCATTTTGCTGCCATTAGGCCTAGATATTGGCGGATCCCATCCCATCAACTTTGCTGAACATGTGTAATCTTTTGGACTTGAAAGTTATCCCGGCTAGAATATCTCACCATACCGCAACAGATTTAACTCATTACCAAATGACAAAATTTGAGGTTTGACCAAATCGAAAGCATTTGCAGACGACAAAATAAAGGTGGCAGAAAATTTGAAATTTGTTTTGTGAAGGGTAGAAAACATTGTGGGAAAAGGAGGCAATGCTGGTTAACAGCATTTTCTTCTTTTCCCACAATGTTTTCTAAAAGCTTGTTTCTCGGGAGCGTCAGAAGTAGGGATTGTGTGGTAATGGGTTAACTTTCGGCACTTTGGTAGTTTTCGAAAACGAGACTGGGGTTCTCTTCAGCATCTCAAACCTTTCAGCATAAAGCTGCTTTTGCAGAGAAGACCAAGATCAGAAAACGTCATGCGTTCACATCTTGGAACTTAACTGTCTGAGATTATGAAAGACTTTTTTATTATATTCAAGTTCCCAGAAGGCAGATTCGAGAGAGATTAACTCGTTTCTCAATCGATATAAAATAAATATGTTTAACAGGCAATTAAAGAAGAAGGAAATGGGTTAAAATGTCTACTAAAAGGAGTGAATTCAATTAGATACACAATACTATTTCTATTTCATCATCATTTTTGGAAAAAAACCTATATATGAAATTAATATGTCAATAGAAATTGTAACAACTAAAGAGAAAACTACCATTACACTAAAATATTATAGTTCACGTCAGGATTTTTTTTATGATACCATTCACATTATAAGAAGCTTTTCATATTAAAATAGTTCTATCATGAATACTGGTGTGATTTGAAAGGAGAGAGAGAGAGTAAATCAAATATGCCATATAACTTGCAGAATCTTATAACATGCAGAATTTATTTAGATAACCAGATATTATAAATTAATTTATGCATTTATTAACCATCATAATGAAGCCATCTCCCTTCAAATTGGTAATCGGCTGACCTATGAAAACAACCATACAATGAGTTTTCTCGTTGAGTGCAAACTGAATGAGCCATACTCTATGAAAAATGGTTCTAATACATATCCGTGACGCACCAAGCAAGCCATCACAAAACATGGATCCATTTTATTTAACAACCGACCGAGTCATGAGGTAGAATGACATGCTGAAAATTGACCAAAGAGCAAAATGTTTCGACACAGGTAAGCCTGTACGTTCTGTGCAGGGTTACCGGAGTTGATACTGTTTGTAGACACAACAAACCAATTTTTCACAGAGCATGGCTCAAATGGAATCGACATCAACCGTAGGCAAGAGTTGCATAAATAAATTGTAGAATCAGGCTGTTTGGATAACTCTGACACTAGTATGCGGACAGTGATCTATTAAAGATCAGACATTGCGTGATGTGTTGTCTGATCTCAATCCACGATGTCTGTAAAAATCGTAGCAGGCACTTTAAATGAGTACCAGTTGTTTTGACTGCATTCGAGAGCTGTAGGTAATAATGTTTGCCGAAGTAAACAAAGCTGGTGTTAAAATGCATTTAAAAGAGTGAAAATTATGAAGATGTCAATCTGTTATTGCATGGTTGTGCCAGGGATCTTGTATATAAGATCCCTGGTTGTGCCAACTGTTTGTCGCTGGATATTAATACAAAAATTAGGTTAAAAGTTGGCACGTCTTAAGTTTACATTTTGCCTGATTTTGACATGATTTGGTCTGCCTGCAACTTGCATTCGGACTGTGGTGCATGGCGCAAGCCTTTCCCTGTCACTGCTTTTTAGCTCCACTGGCCGAAGGCCAGCAAGCTATTGTCATGGCGTTGTGTCCGTTTTGCATCCGTCCGTTCATTCGTCAGTGCATCCGCCAGTAAACTTTTTCTTTAAAAAACTTCTCCTCAGAAACTATCAACTGGATTTTTACCAAATTTCACAGAAATGTTCCTTAGGTGGTCCTCTTTCAAGTTCCTTCAAATAATTGTGTTCCATGAATAATTCTAGTTGCCATGGCAACCAAAGTAAAAAGTCTTTAAAAATCTTCTCCTCCCAAACCGCTAATTGGATAGCATTATTATTTTGCAGGAATGTTCCTTTGGTAGAGGTCTACAGAATTCCTTTAAAAAAAAAAAGGATCCGTCAAAAAAACATGGCTTTTATGGGAGATTGATTTTCCTATTATGGTATAAAGTAAAATCTTTGAAAAATTTCTTCTCTTAAACTATTCGTTGGATTTCATTGTTGTATTGCAGGTTAGTTCCTATGGTGGTAAGTCTTTACCATGTACAATCCTGACTTTTAATGTCCCTAAAGAAGAAGTCTTTGGAAAACACTCTTGGAAAAGGAGAAAATGCTGGTAATCAGTATTTTCTCTCTTTCTCTCAGTGTTTTCATCAAAGAGAGAAATCATCATTTCATCAATGTTTAATTTGTTGTCTGCAAAATGCTTTCAGTTTGGTCACATCCCAAATTTTGTCATTTGGTAAAGAGTTAAAGATTGTTGCTTTACTAAATCTATAATCCTTTTCATATAAAAGAAGAGAACCTCTGCACTTTTATTAGTTCTGGTAAAGGTTTGTTGACCTACTGGTGACCTAGTACAAAGAGGGACAGGGCTTTACTGTTGTGATAAGGCATTTTGTTATGCAATCAAACTGATCCTGCAACTTCAATAAAACAATTGCCACAATACATATTTTTTTCTGTATTTTGATGTTTCTCCTCCCCACCCAAAATGGTTTGTAACAAGACCCTCTTTAACTATAACCAGAAGACAAAATTTTTTATAACTGGTCATAATTGAAAGATGTTGCAGACAAGATAATGAATCTTCAAATTAGTAAAACTTGTATCAAAAAGGGTAGATATTATTGTGTAAAACTAAGAAAATGTAGGTAACTATTATTTTCTTCTTTTCTCACAATGTTTTTCATAGCTTTTTTTTCTTTAGTGACCTAAAATGCAGGAATGAATGGTAATTGTTAAAAACGTCTCTTCTCTGTTACAGAAAAATCAGGCCTGTGGAGCGATACAGGCGCTCAAGCGCCTCTAATTAGGATCGTAATAACTCAGCTGTACGTGAGTGTAGGCAAATCTCTGTAAGCCAACTATTACTCTTGTGGACACTTTACCTTCACAAAGAAACTTTTTGCAGGCAACACATAAACCACAAAATATTGCAAAGTCAGGCCTGATATGGGTAAGAACATTTCACACACTGTCAGCGTGTTCCTCTATATCATTACATACATATATAGTGTTGAGCATTATTCTCAACATGATTCCGGTCATGAATCTCAAGACTGCCAGCTAGTGCATCTGCATAGATCTGTTTTCCACACTTTGTAAAATTTTTTTTCAAGACAATGAAGATACTGATTGTTGTCCAACACACAAATTGTACAAACAGTGCTCAGTTTTGAGAGAAGAATGAATGTTGTCGTAATGACCAATATCAATCCTTGAAACCAGTTTTGCTGAGCTGGGATTCTGCGTCTTAAGCCTGCATTACTAGCCAGCTAACATGCTTGGCAGACTCAGGATCAGGTATCAAATTCTTAAATATCAAAGGGGATTTTGAAGATCAGCGGAGAAAGGGTTTGGTTTGTTAACTAAATCCTAGTTTGTTAAACTTTCCAAAGTGTAAAGGGTTAACGGTTTTGATTTACAAAAGACATGGACAATTTCCAAAATAAAGATTATCGACCTGCAGATTTGTGTAATCTTGTTCTAAAGTTGGAAGAGAGGTAAAGGGCACTTTCACATTAAATTAGAGGTACACCAAAATGATCTTTCTAAGGTCAATTTCTTTGCAGAACAAACTTCCCTGTTCATTATTTCACTTTCATTTAATACATACAGTTGTATGCTACAATCGGTAAAAATTTTATGTGAATCGGTCTGGTAGTTTTCGAAAAAATTGACAAAATGTCTGTTTTTTGGGACAAAAAATAGTCTCATTTGAAAAATCACAAAATGAATTAACTTGTTGTAGTGAAGTCTTAATAATGGATGGCTGTAATATATCATATATTGTAGCCCAAAGGCACAAGTTTATTAGGGGAAAAAATTGTAAACATACCTTTTTAGGTTTTTTTTTTTTATAACATTTTTTCAATTTTTCAAATTTGTCCCAAAAATGTCCACTCCAGGACAAGGGGTTCAAGATAGGCATAGAATAATAAACTTAACAGAAGATATACCATGCAGTAGGAAGTTCAACATGTTATTGGCAAAAATATATAAGCTTAGTTTATGTAAATGCCTGCGGTAACATGATGTGATGCTTGCAATAGCCTTACCCTCCATTGTCCCTCAAAAATGTCCTCTCCAGACATGTTTTTTTCTCTAAGGCCCATTGATTCTGAAGCAAATTATGGTTAGAGGGCAATAAGTTATAATGAGATTTGGTACCTGTTTTTCGATGGTTCATAGTATGGGCTATTATGTGTTGCAAGAAAAACACGATAAAGACTGAAAACAACAAATGTCCTCTCCAGGACATCTTACATGGAATCATTAACCTGAAAAAATATTGTTAAAAAGTTACTTTAGCTTTAATGTTTGACCCTTTTTCTGTGCCAAATATAGTATAGAATATAAATCAGAGATTTTTCATGCTCATCTTTGCCTTTAATCTAAATATGCCAAATGCAGGTTAAGTAGAAAAAGCGTACAGATCATCAAAAATATGCTAAAATGTATTATTTTCATATTATTTTCATATGAAAATGATATTTTTCTCTACTGTCCATTGTAAGTGATTTGTGTGACCCTAAAAGACAAGTGGCATTCTTTTTGAAGTGAAAATATTAGTATACGGATGCACAGAAGATGCGTCCTGGAGAGGACATTTTTGTGGGACATATTTGTTAATCTATATTGTGAGCCTCCTGCTTCGTGTGCCTATTGTCAAATGTGTTATTTTATATTTTCAGACTGCCTAACCTCTGTGTTGCTTCACTCCCTGGCATTAGATGCTTAGTTTCTGCTACTAACCTGCTTGCTGCACCTAACCTGCATGCTATCACAGACAATATATTTTCTTTTGCACCATCCATTTACTGCCTGCATGAAAATAGAACACTTATAACTAACTGCCAGCTTTCCCTTCCAATCATCCTCATGTACACATGTCACTCTTGTTTTACATTGACTGTAAAACTCTTGTGCCTTAATGTGTAAATGAGTAGAAGTACAGTTTAATTTGACAGCTGAATTGTCAAGTATTTTTGAAAAAGATTTGTTTGTTTGTTCTGTCACAATATTCTTTTTCAAAAAAACATAGAAACTCAGTTTTATACATGTCTAACAAAATTGTTCTCTTGTTTATAAAATATCCTCTTCAAGTCAGCTGGCTAATTAAACTGTTATTTATAGTTTGGTGGTGGTTGTAAGTAGATATATGTATATTTACAAAAAAAAGGTGCATGCTAAATTATGCTTTTGCTTGCTAGATCTACTAATCCTTAACAAATTTTAGATGATGTTCCATCATCTAGTTTAACACCTATTGCTAGTAGTGTAGACCCAGAGATTGGCCAGTTCGTTCGGCTCACTTTAGTTAGCAACAGAGGCGTGTCAAAAGACTTTGTTGCACGTATTCTGGAAAAGGACAATGAACTATACAAAGTAACATATATGAGTGAAAAATGTATACAGAATAAGTCAATGTTCTTCTGGCCAGAGAAAGAAGATGTATCATGGGAACCGATATCTGAAATTAAGGCAGTGCTAAAAAACCCTGTGTTAAGTTCAAAGAGCAGCAACAGAAATTTGCTGTTCTACTTTGAATGAAACCTATTCTTACAGACAAGTCGTATATCAGCCACGTCATGAGAAAACCTTAATTCAAACAATTTTTCGTTGCATTTGACGTACCTTGAATCATTGATAATTGTTCTTCCTTTGCTGTTATTTTTTTTCCAATTTTTGATGTCCGACATGGATTTTCTACCAAAGATGTATTGTAAAATAATTTCTTTCCAAAGTTTTTTTCGCTAAGATTTTTGAATTTTAATTACTTGTCCCACAGGACTGTCCACTCCAGGACAAAAGGGTATGTGCTTATTATGCATTAATGGAAATGTGGACATTTACAGTATTCAAACCTAGCTATAACCACAGTTTCCATACAAGGAATGGATCGTTTATGAGTTAAAAAGAGAAAGCATATCGAGGGGTCAACGCAAAACTATTCTAACTCAATTTTTGTCAAAAATTGTTTTTTTGCATTTATTGGATTAAAATGGTATGATACACGTTATGTTAAAATATTGCAGAAATACTCCAAGTAGTTTTGGAGATATTCAATTTTTTATAAGGTATTCTATCTCCAAATCAGGATACTCTTGGCGCAAAACTATTCTAACTCAAGTTAGCATAGTATTGCTCTTCAATCCAGCATGAAAAGTTCAAATTCAAAGTGCAAGACTATTCCATCTTGATTTTTAGGTTTTGATTACATCTTAAATCTTGCTTCTGATTTCATAATAATTTTGTTAAACTGTGTAGCTATTCTATCTGACCTTTATCTAAGCCTTTGGTGAGAAAGATTTGACAAATTTAATGGAAAAAAGTTGTACACTTTGATACTCTTTGCTTTGACTTAAACTTATCTGACAAAGTGGCCATTTTGCATTACTATAAGATTAATTTTATGATCAACATCAGGTAAAGATCCTTTACTAGATGTGTTTGACTCCTTTTTATTCATCCCATTCAGCCACATTTATTAATATGGCCCTTGAACATCACTTAAAAGTTTGGAAAACTACTAAATCTTAGGTTGTCAAAATGTGGCACAAGCAATGAAAAGATGGATATAAGTGGGCCACACTCTTGTCTGGTTATAAAGGAATCAGTTTGTGAGTACAAATGTCTCGAATCAATTTTTCTGCACGTCCAGACTATTCCTAGTCTTTACAATTTTACACCATGCTATAATTTCATAATTAAATATGTGAGCAGTATTTGATTCTGTTCTGCAGCTTGTATGTTTAATGATGTCTAATAAATATATATCAGATGAATTCATTAAACTGATGCCACTGAAATCCCTGTATACATTTATTCCCACCTGAAATGCTCTTTTAAAATCTTTGAAACATTTGATTTGATGATCACTATAGATTGTCACAATTTGCTTTTTATTATATGAATATTAACACACAAAAATATTCTCAATAAAATCATCAAAGAAATACTCATATCCACTTTATCCACTTTCAAGTATATCTTACAAATATATCAACTCTTAAAAATGTTATAGCCAAAATTACTTTTTATCTTGAAATGTTTAAATTTGATGCAAGTCACATATATTTCAAATAGTATATAGAAGACCTTTGTGGCTGAATTTGAATCTCTGATAGTACGGGACAACTCAAAAGGTCTATGAGGACCAAAACTTAACACTGTTTAAGCTTCCTGTAATCTCTTTTATTACAAAATATTATATTTAAAAAAATGTTAAAGTATTCAATATCGACAGGTACTTTTCAGTCCTTTCCATCAGATTATGTTGGAAAAAGCGATCACCAAAAAATTACTTGAAGTGATGCTTGTATCCAAAATGATGTAAATTTGTATAAAAGAAACTTGGCACTCTGACTTGCACAGTTTTGGGCTAAATCAGCACTGGCATTCTTTTTAGATACTAATATAGAAAAATTCAGTTAGGTAGACCTAAACAAGAAACCTGGATGGTGATCAGTTAGCTGAGTTTATAGGAGCTAATTTGAAAATAGAGCCATTTTCAAAAAGCATGGGCAGCATTTGAATCTGTTGTTTCATGATGATGGTATGTATAGGTTTCAAAAGCTTGACCTAAGCATAGTCGACTGCTGAAGGTGGACCCATTATAATTAGTTATACATGCGATCACCAAAAGGCTGGGGCTGGAAGGTGCTCATATTTGACCTGATGGGACACAGTTTGAGCACTTTTGATCATCTGACATTTGACAATGATACATACACATATTACACTATAAGTATGGACTGTATGATTCCATGAAAAGAAACAAGGCTAAAACGAATCTAGACCATAGGACTCTCATGTTAGGACTGTTTTTGAATTACCATACGACATACTTCTGACTGAAAACATTTGCAGATGACAAATTAAATGTGGTTCTATTGATGGGATATGTCTGTAAGAGGTTGGAATACTGTATTGAAAAGTAGATGATTGTTTTCTACAGCATTCTGCATCAAGGGTACTACATTATGAAAATATCTGGTAAAGGGCTACTAAAGACATGCTACATACTGCTACATACATGTATCAAAGCTGTAGGTCTAGTGGTTAGGGATAAGGTGCCCAAGTTTTTAAATACTGAACTCTATCTTAAACAACTGAATCCAGGACCAGGTCATCCTTGAAATTATTTTGGACAATATAATTTGAGGACAGTGAGATGATATTACAGGACTTACATGAACTATCTAGGCTTCTTGGTTTCAGCAGAGTGTTAGAGTAACTTTGGCCAAAAAGAACACTTATTCATCATGTGTAGCTGTCCCCATGGACACACTTTGGACAACACTCAAATAATACTATTTGATAATACTAGTAATAAAAAATATTAACTCAAATATCAGCTCAGTTTTTTATGGTTTCAGAAAAGAAGATAATTCATAAAATCTTTATAAAACATATGACCACAGGGCAGGGCCATGTCTACCCCCAAAGACTCGCTTTGAACTGTGTAGGGTAGCACAAGCATTTGCTATATACAGAGCATTGAATGTCTAGGTTTCTGGTTCAAGACAAGCGCATCTTTAAATTTCTCTTTGTGTATCTATAATTCATCCCTTCCCTCACTTAAAAAAAAAGGTCAATTTAATTTTGATTCTGATCATTCAAACAATCTTTATACTATCACTGATGCTGTTTATGCCTCTGCTTTTGGGTGATTTCTTGAGTTAGCTTGTGTTTAACTTTTGGTAATGTTGATCACATTCAGGTGGCACTGCCCAGAAACCTATTGCTCCAAAATATAGGGGAGATAATGGAATTTGATTCTTGATCTTTGAAAATGATGACAAGCAACTAACTTTGGGTGATCATAATTATAGCTCAGTTTGAGTAGTTTTTGCTATGTTACTCTTGAGACCATAACCATCTTGTTTTGAATGGATGTTTCAGATTTCTGAAATCTTTAAAAGAAAGGAATAAAAAGCCATCATGTTAAATTCTCACAATGTGGATACAGAAAAGCAAAAGATTTTTTAGGAAGAGCTCAGAACACTCTGTATAAATCAGAAAGATTTGAATAATATTGTTTTACAGTATAGCAATTATATAGCTATGTCTAAAACATTCACTTGGTGCAGTATCTTAGAATGATCCATTCTGTTGTGAACCCAAAAAAGCAATTTAACACTTTACCACACGATGATTACTTTTAACGCCCCTGAAATAGAAGGCTTTTGAAAACATTGTGGGAAAAGGAGAAAATGCTGGTTACCAGCATCTTCTCCTTTTCCCACAATGTTTTCTACCCTATCCAAGAAAAATCATTTCATATGGGCCACATTGAAACCTTTATTAGCAAATGCTTTCAATTCCGATAGGTCTGAAATCTTATCGTGTGGTAAAGGGTTAAAACAGCTTTATCAGCCACCTATCATTAGTGGGAAATAGAATGATTTAATATCCATCTGCAAAAATGGTCATTCAAAGAGTCCACCTAAAATTTCACTTTCTTTCATATCAGTAAGATGATTATGGGACAATTTGACAATACAGGTGGAACAACTTTTACTGCTCACAATTATACACATAAGATTTACCAAGTATGATTATAAAACAAAGAATTTAATCCTTGTGTCATCGGTTTATCATGTTCGGTAACAATCATGGGAGGTGATCATGATTCCAAATTCTGACTGGCTCAATGGAAGGTATCAACTACATAATATTTTAAGTAAACTACTATATGGCAAAGTATTTTTCTTGTTACCATTCCAGATATTTTTTTTTTTTGAAACTGTTGTGATTAGAGTGCTTTGAAAATCTAATTTTGCTAATGTTTCAAACAATGCATGTATGTGTTCCTTTCGTGAAAATAGTAGGTTTTATAATTTTACAGTTAGGACAGACTCAGCTTACATGCAGTATTGTCATATCACCTCAAACATCAAAGTATAGACCTATGAGTCATCAGAAAAGTAGCCTAGAACTACTGAAAATTTCAGTTGGAATAGTTTTGCCATCACCTATTTTGGGTTTTTCTTTGTTTTTGTATTGCAAAACTATTCCAACTTAAGATAGAATAGTCTTGCAAAACAAATCCCATAACATTTTCATGATTACAAGCGCAAAACTATTCTAAGTTGAAAAATGTGCTATAAAATCAAAATACAATATTTTTCATTAAAACTTTCAAGTATTTGTTGTTTCCCAAGTGCTTTCAGATATGTTGGTGGATAAAATGGTTTAAAAAAGCCAATACAAGAAAAATGAATCAGTTTTTTCCCTCTCCTGAAAAATTTGTCAAAACATAGTTAGAATAGTTTTGCGTTGAGCCCTCGATATAGAAATCTTTAGGCGATATCAACTATGTAAGGAAATATGTTACTTCATGCCTTCACGTAAATATTAATTTGACTGTTATGCCTTTTTTGTGTGAGCAAACTGCTACATAGTTTCGAATTTTGGTCAAGATTTTAGAACATGCTGTCAATTTGTTACCTGTTCATATTCACTTTACATTTTCTAATGTTGCTGTTCCTATGTCCCAAAAATGTCCACTCCAGGACACTTGCTGTTTGATAAATATATGTCAACATCCTGAAAACTTTTTCATAACAATATATATTTAATAAGAACCCTTGTTATAGCAATGGATGACACAACAGTTATTCTTTTATTTACCAAGAAAAGATTCATTTAATATCATTGAGACGTAAAAAACAAAGCTTATGTTCCAATGCCTCGTTTTAACACCATAATCTAAAATGTCTATCTGAATTGGGTATAGTTTTCAACAGACACAATCATATCTTTAATGTAAGAGGCATATCCACTTTTTTCCCCTCTGGACAAAGTAAAACTTAGGGTCTGATATGCATGTCCCAAAACATATGTCCTCTCCAGTACAAAATTACATACGCAGTTTAGTAATGTTTTTTTCCTGAAAAATATTTAGATCTTGCCAGACTTGTTCTATAACCGTGAATACTGCATACTAGGCTTGAAAAAAACCCAATATACTTCTGTAAAAAATGAGATGGGGAAAAGTTTTTATACCTGCTTAATTGATTTTCTTCCACTGAATTAAAATAACAAATAACAATGTAAAACAATGTAAATTTTATGCATTTTTTGACTATTTCATAAGTTTTATTGTTTCCAGATGTTTCATATTATATGAAAAAATAGTTTTAAAATGTCAAACTCATGAGCTTTTTGTTTTCTCTGGTGTCCTTCATTGATGTCCTATTCAGGACATTGTACTGGAGAGGACACCAATTTGGGACATTCTCCAGTTTGATAACCATTAATGTTTAATGAAAAATGTTTTGCCGGTTTCAAGACCTGATCAGCCTCATTCAGTAACTCAAAAATCATTGGTCAGAGAGCCAAGTTATGGAAGTTACAGATAATAAAAGGAGGTAAAATTAAAAAACAAGCACTGGCATATACTTCTAAGTTTAATTGTAAGAAGGACTGTAGGCACAGCCAGCTCAAACCTCTTTCAAAATACATATGGGACCCATATCTTCATTTTGAACCGACTTACTGATGCAAAATCTTACATATGTCCTGGTAAGTCCATTGATGAATATTGACTTGAAATATTTTGAAAATACACAATTTTTCCTTTCACATCACACCCAAAAATTAATAACAGACATAATCTGGAGTTCAAATGCTTTTTTGCAAAGTTCAGTATATAAGTTTTTTAGAAAAACATATAAAAACCATGTAGAAGGGTACTTTTTTTCAACCCCCTGTGAGACTACTTTCTCTAATTTAATGTGAAAGTGCCCTAAACTTGACCTTTAACCCTTCAAGAGAAGACAAAATTTTAAACTCATCCATATTGAAAGCATTTTGGCTCAAATGAGAAAAGTTGTCTAAACCCTTTCCCAAACAATCCCTGGTTTTCACAACCCTAAAATAGAAGGCTTTGGAAAAAACATTGTGGGAAAAGGAGAAAATGCTGGTAACCATCATTTTCTCCTTTTCCCTCAATGTTTTCTACCCTTCCTAATAAATAATATTAGAATAATTATACCAGGCAGTTTTCTTAGCTGGTAGCTTTGAAGTAGGAGAGTGTCCAGTACCTTCTGTCAGATGGTCTGCGCCAATGCTGTTTTTGTTTCTGGTCTGTGAAGACCAGAAATAATAGCATTGGAATAGACCCTTCAGTTTGAAGGAAAGTGTTCAGCAGCAATTAATATGTGAAAGGCATTCCTTGTTGCTTGTTCTTACGACTGTGTTGACTCCTGCTGTACATCTGATGCTTGGGCATCATGGTCTGAGTGTGTACAAATTAGTTTCAAGTATTTAGTTTTCTGGTAAGTCTGCAGTATTGAACCCATCGGCATTTGGTACATGCAATCTCAGTCCATGGTCCAGTTCTGTTTTCTGACATGAAAACATCCCTTGGGGTATCGAGGTCACACCTATACTTGGACTAAAACTTCTGGAATGTTACATGACTGACAATGTTCAACTGTCTTACAGTTGGTCCATGTGAGCATTTTTCTTTAAAGATGAGCAAAACCTCATCATTTCTAAGCCACGACATCGTGTGATCATTGGGATATATGCAGGTGTTTGTGGCTTGGCGCTTCACCCAAATCAATTTCTCACGAGTGTCCAGGCGATATAATTAAATGGTAGAGAAAAAAGCGTGCAGAGGCAAACCAAATAAACTGAGACACATTTTTCTTGGACTTTTACCAGACTTTTGAAAAAAAAAAGCAGTTGGGGCTTAATCGTAGGTTGAGTCAGGTCATCCGAAACACACATATTATTTTATTTGGCCTTATTTCTGTTGTCCTGACCCTTGTACTGCTGACATGTAAAAACCAGGGCTTGTTTGGGAAAGAGTTAAACTGCTGCACCTTTCTATTTACTGTACATATGTACACTGCCATTTATTTGCTTTATTGATGTACCTTGAAAGTCAGTCAGACTTTTCCCAATTTGGCCAAAATCTCCCTTGAAAAGTGAAGGCCCCTTCCCAATTTTTGGAAGAAAGCCCTGTAAACTAACAAGGTTTAATCGATGGTCAAACAAATCCAGATATTTAACCCTTTCCCAAACAATAAATTTTGGACTCTTCCAAACTCATCTAGAGTTTGCCGACGACAATTTCAAATTTGATAAAAATGGCAGAAAGTTCTCTAAATGGGTACAAAACACTGTAGGAAAAGGAGAAATTGCTCGTTACGAGCTATTTCTCCTTTTCCCACAGTGTTTTCTAAAGATTTGTACAGCAGACACGTAAAAACAAGGACTTGTTGGGGAAAGGGTTAACTAGCCTTTGAAAGGTCTCTTGAAAGCAATATTGGAAAAGAAGATGATGCTGGTAACTAGCCTTTTCTTTGGTACAGTGTTAAATAGCCGAGATAGAACTGTTTTGAAAACGTTTTGGGAAAAGAATAAAATGATTTTCTCCTTCTAACATAATATTTCTATGATTTAACTCTTGTAGACCAGTCCAAATTGAAAGCATTTGCAGACGACAAAGTAAATATGGCTAAAAAATGGACAGCCGTTTTGCAAAGTTTTCCCTCGGCCACAACAATAGGGGGGTCATTGTGACCTCCTAGTCAAAAATAATGGGAGTCATTTTGGAATTTGTGGGAGTCACAACAAAATGTAGTTCGCTAAATTGCTTAAACAAAAACTACTATTTGTGAAAGTATGTTTTTTTTATGTGTAGCCTCTCACTATGGTTAACCTATTCCCACACGAGAAAATTTTGGACTGGTCCAAATTGAAAGCATTTGCAGACGACAAAATAAAGGTGACTGAAAAATAGAAATTTGTTCTGGGAAGGGTAGAAAACACTGTGGGAAAAGGAGAAAATGCTGGTTACCAGCATTTTCTCCTTTTCCCACAGCGTTTTCAAAAGGCTTCTTTCTCAGGGGCGTCAAAAGTAGGGATTGAGTGGTAATGGGTTAAGGGTTATTTTGTTTTTATCACAGGAATCAATCATTTCGTTGGCGAAGAAAGCTTGCTGTCGGCCAGAGTGGGAAGTCTCTGTTATTTTTCTTGATAAAGATTATTCGTTTTGGCCGAAAAAAAACCCATTTTCACCAATTAGATGAATGATCAATCCTTGTGTTTTGACACAGGGATTGCATTCATGCTGCTGTTTTCAATGAATAACAAAATGTATCTCTATCTAATTTACAGTAAACCCATGAGACCTTGAAATGTTGTTCTGGGTGCTTTTACGAGTCGCAGTATGGTCTGATCTTTGTTTAACCCATTACCAATCAACTATATTTTAGACTGGTCCAAATTGAAAGCATTTGCTGACGACAAAATAAAAGTGACTGAAAATTTGAAATCTGTTTTGTGAAGGCTAGAAAACATTGTGGGAAAAGGAGAAAATGCTGGTTACCAGCATTTTCTCCTTTTCCCACAATGTTTTCTAAAGGCTTCTTTCTCAGGGGCGTCAAAAGTAGGGATTGTGTGGTAATGGGTTAAGGGCTATTCTTCCTTGCAGACAACAAGAATGACGTCAATTTTGACAGAGCCGTATTGTTTTCATTTGAGATCGATTGGTTTAGT
This sequence comes from Tridacna crocea, assembly GCA_943736015.1. NCBI lineage: Eukaryota > Metazoa > Mollusca > Bivalvia > Cardiida > Cardiidae > Tridacna > Tridacna crocea. The sequence continues at coordinate 2,542,091 of OX031066.1, read as the reverse complement.
TTAGTTTAAAGACCGACGGTAATTTAGTAAAATCGATTCGCACTCCAGTGTTTCGTCCCATTGTCCCTTCGTACTCCAGATTTTTTATCTGCTCAGGATGCAACAGTGTCAGAAGTATAATTATACGATCATTATTACATCTTATTGTATTTGTGCGTCCACCATGACACATTACTGAAAAAAATGCGTGTCTTTTTCCTTAAAAGTGCATCAAAATGCACAAAATCGTGCGTCAAGGAAAATCCTGCATTTTGAGAAATGTAGAAAACATTGTAGGAAAAGGAGAAAATGCTGGTTACCAGCATTTTCTTCTTTTACTGCAATGCTTTCAAAAGGCTTCTTTCTCAGGGTTGTTAAAAGTAGGGATTGTGTGGTAAAGAGTTAAGAAAAAGTTGTACAATCATTTGATCAACATAAAAATTGTAGTCTGCAAAAACTTCCAATTTGGAGCGGTCTATAGTTTTGTTGTCTGGCATGGTAAAGTTTAAAAAAATTCAGTGCGAGAAAATTGTAATGAAAGACATAATGTAATAGAAAACAGCAGATAGTAAGGATATGGTCAAAGTGGAAAAAGTAAGAAATAAAAATCATAGGTCTTTCTTGCATAGGTTTATTTCCCCTTTGATTCTTCTATTGTGATAAGGCCAGAAAAAAAAAAAGCTGTGTTTCAGGTGACCCGACCGACCCTACCAAATTGCCGCTGATCCAAAAACTTTCTAATTGGTTTGTAGCCAATAATACGCAAAATGCAAACTGACCTCTATTCTGTACAGTTCTGCCCACCAGTTCATTATTCAATCTGACTTTCATTCTTTTCGGCCGAATTTCTTCAGTAAATTGGCTATTACCAGAAACAGACATATGCAATATTACATTGGTGCTCCCTGACAGCGGGTCAAAAGCGGTGCGTTGGTTTCTTGCATTTTTCTACTCCGTTTATGCGTGCCCAGACGGCCGTTGTCAATATTTCTGTGATGTTCAAGATTTGGAAAATTTCGAAGTCAGATCAGTATATGGAATAAGTAACAGCTTCATCTTCGAAACAAATAAAAAGCGTGCAAATGAATACATTCGAGTGTGAATCAGGCCTAAAATCAGTACCATACTCGCTTCAACCTTGGTAGCAGAACGACTATCTAAAAACAAGTGCACCAGGGAGATTGTGATTTCCAAAATGGCATCAGCCATCCTGTCAGTGGATGTCAGGAAATGCCTACATTTTGGCAGAATATATAAACTAGCTGCATATAACAACAAAACCCTTTCTCCTTTTCCCACAATGTTTTCAACCCTTCCCAAAATAAATTTCAATTTTTCAGCTACATTTATTTTATCGTCTGCAAATCCTTTCAATTTGGACCTGTCTAAAATTTTGTCGTTTGGTAATGAGCTTTAGAAAAAACTTGATTGCTTAAATTTTTTCAAAGGTTTCCTCGGGATTTTAAACTTTCGGGATTGTTTGGTAAAGGGTTACTTAAGGGTCTTTACTATGCTTATTTATGAGACGGTTTTGGATATGATTGATTTCTTGTTGTCGTTTTACACGGTTTTTCAACAGTAGATCTATTTCATTTATATCGCAGTGGCCAGTATTTCTATGCTATCCTGGAATTTTTTTTAACCAGTAGACTACTCTACACAATATTCTTCCCAAGCCACTAGCTGCTTTCCCACATAACCATTGTCAAAAAAATGGATAGGAATGAATCCTGTCACAATGACTATCATCAATCCTCGGAAAGAATACTAATATTGGCCAATCTAGGGGATCAAACCAGCGACCTCCAGTCCTTTAAAATACCCAAGGAGCTATAGGGCTCAGCGTTTGGGATATTGAATGACACATTAAGCCACATAATACCAAACAAATCTGCGATTTAAAGACCTTTAGAGTAAGAAAGAGTTGGGAAATTTTCTAGCAAAGGTTTCACAAAAATTAAATGCAACATCTTTTTGCAACAATGTTTTCTTCCAAGACCCACGGCAAACTCAAATTCACTGATTGAAACTACATGTACATCCAATTAATTGTTGGCAAGTACTTTGAATTCGGACTGTTTAACTTTATTGACAGGTATTTTAATAGTCTTGTCCAAATTGAAAGTATTTGCAGACAAAAATTTAAATGTGGCTCAAAGGATTAAATGATAAAAATTCTCGTTAATACAATAGAAAACATTCTGGGATTTGGAGAAATTGCTGGTAACTAGCATTTTCTCCTTTTCCCAAAATGTTTTGAAGAGGCTTCTTCTTTAGGGTACTTAAAGGTGGCCCTTCAGATTATGGGACGAAAATTTTACAAAAATGCAAAAAAATCATCCTTATACTCCCATAGCCTTTCAATTTGCGTTCATAAAACCCCAGTCGTCGAAAACCATCCAATAACACGAGAAATAAGAGATTTATTACGGACCAGGTTGACACCAATGGGAGACACGTTCTATTTTTAGATTATCAATTCTCTCATTTAAATACAGGAAAACACAAAGTTTCAAACATAGCGTCCGAAGAAGACATTATTGAAAATAGTTATTACATGTTTGTTATGTAATGGAATTTAAGCGTTATTAGTCACGTGCCTGTCACTTAACATTCCCACAATGCTTTATTGATTTTTGGCTTAAGAGGCTACGTAGCCTTTTAAGGGAATACCATAAAAAAAATTTTTTTTCGTAATTTTATGATTTTTAATTATTGATGATTTGTATTGTTTTTTCATAGAAATTTCAATGATATATATTTTTTTTAATTTGGTGTGATGTGAAAATTCTAAATACCCACCTTTAAAAGCCAGGGTTGTGTGTAAAGGGTTACATAATTTAAAATACACTAATTTTTGTTTAAATGTTAAAAAAGGTTGTTTATTGGCATGGTATTCTCAAATTTCAGAGAATGCGGCAGAGACTGTTCAGTAAAGGATGTTCTGGTATTTGATCTATAAAGAGTTACATGTATTTTGTGTTATATTTACCCTTAATTCTAGATGACAAATCCTTAGATTTCATCTATATTGTACAGGGTTTTAGTCTGACAGATTCTTTTGGGGGTTCTTGGGACTCGACTTCTATGATTATGGGAGTCCTGACTTTAAAATTGGGAGACCCTTGGTTGTACAAATTTGAATACCAATTCCAATTATTTTTTCCATATATTTTAATTTCCAAACAAGTTAAATAAAAAAAAAAAAATATTTCAAGCATCCGCAGACGACCACTCCTGTCTGCTATGGAAAAATATACCTATATTTTCATTTCATAAAACTTTTTTTTTTCACTCATGAATGGAAATATAGCCTCCATTTATCGCTTTATACAGAGATTTGTGTAAATTCACTGTTTAAATTCATTATTACAGATGAGAAGATAGTTTTAAGTCTCCCTGATCGGACAATGCCACGCTGCTCATTGTAGTGTCATGGGTTTTCACGCTTTTTTAGCGATCTATTTTTTCATGACAATTCATTTTTGGAGAAGTATTACTACATGAGTTAACATCGGTTAGTCAGTTTAAATAGCAAGTAACTTAAAAATCTGTCACTTTACATTAGATAAGAGGAATAATACCTTTGTTACTCTGTCATACATGACTCGCAAACTTCATTATCATCCGAGAGTCCTTCGCATTTTATACTTATTGTGTTTGGCCCATATTTCTGCCGGATGCTCGCAAGCTAGGTAATATGAAGCTCTAGACGATAATTTCATGTGTCATATTGACATTTGGGCAGATTATTTTCATTGTCAAAGACAGGTCATTTCAAAATTCCAAGTGTCAAAACCCGATGTTTGTTATCCACTAGTCTATGTTTAATCGAAGATTGTGATAAATCATAGTCACAAAACCAAGAATTCAAGTTTAGAGACCAAGCGAGTTCAAGAACCGACTACAGTCGATTCCAGGATTTCTCAATCGATTATCGGAATCGGAAGCCAAAACCAACTGACTTTCGACTATAGTCGATCATCGGCCCACTACTAGTTTGCAGACGCTATTTTTAATGTTGCGTCAGCACAAACAACCTTTAGGGGCTCGGTCTAAATCACAGATAACGAGCCGGCCACTTTCGTAGATTATGAAGGTCAAAATTAATGATAATTTTAGGCGGACGCTATACATTTATTTTTCTAACAATATTTCTTTACTTTTGAAAAGAACTACCGTAAAGAACCATTTTTGTTGAACTGTTTTAGCCTACCTGTTTTCAATTGATAGCGTCGGACATCCGGGCATTTTCGTTGATCACGTGATAGCAAAAAGGGCGGAGGTGAAAGCAAACGCCAACTTGAATATACCCGTATAGTAATTCATGACATTTTAGAAATGAAATTCACCGTAAAAACGATAAAAATGCCAGAAATCGGCCGTGTCGGTAGTTGTATCCATTATCACTTTCGAAGAGGCAAAAACTGTCAAGTTATCAATTTTCCGGTATCTTACAGAAAAAAAGAGTTATAGCTCAAGCGCTATCTCCTTTTGGTTTTCATAGAAACTTTCGTGTGCAGACTACATTATTAACACCGAGAAAGAAATAATTATTTCTAGCAAACTGCCTTTGACTTATAAGACAAGAATTTAAAAAGAAAATGAAAAGCAAACTGTAGTTAAATCGGGAAGCAATAAAATGCATTTGAAAACAAAAAAGTTTTCGGAACTCAAAAATGAGAATGAACTTACCTTATGTTTAAAAAAAGTTGATTATTCCGAATCCTGTTTACCGTATTTACGAATGATCAAGTGAAAATTAAACAGGGCAGACACATTTTTATGACACGTGTGTGTTAGTGTTTAGCAAAGACTATGTGTCACCCATTACTGCAGTGATATACCGAGATCAAAGGAACACCCGGCTAACCCTTTACCAGCTTTAGCACATATTTCTCGCTAAAAATGGAACATACACCACAATTTTTAAAAGGAAAGAGAGGTTTAAAATTTGAATAGACCTTCTTCGTTACGATAGTCATCGATTAAGAGTGATGGAAAATAAAAATGCAACCAAGAAGATACGATATCTTCTTCGGCAAGAAATTTGATCAAGAAACTCAAACTTTATCGTGTTTCAACTTTCAAACTTTGCACACAATAAAACTCTTTTTTCTTATTACAGAAATTTATCACCACCCTAATCCTTTTCAAAGATAAAAAAAAAGACTTTTCCAAATTGTAAATACTGACACCCTTCAATTTTATATGGCTTAACTAATGAAACTGAATAGAAAATACCGTAGGAAAAGGCGAAAGTGCTGGTCACGAGCACTTTCTACCCTTCCTACAATGATTTCTTTCTTTTTTAACTGGGGATTGTGTGGTAAAAGGTTAATAGTTAAAATATATCGAACCAATTATCCCTGGGTTGCAAGCTCTGTACTTTTCCAACTTAGCAATGTCTGACATGTGCTGAACTATCAGACTATCTATGGCAATTTTTATAAAACTAATTTATCCTTTACAGAACGACAAAATTTTGACTTGCCCAAGTTAAAAGCATGTGAAGATAACAAAAATAAGTGTGGCTCAAAACTGGAATTTCGTTTAAAAAAAAAAAAGGTAGAAGACGTTGTAACAGGAGACAATGTTTGTAACTAGAATGTTCTCCTTTTCTCACGACGTTTTCTAAAGGATTTTTTCTCGGGGTCTCTAAAAGCCGGGTTTGAATAATGAGAGTAAGGGCTTATTTGACTAAAAATCTTAGTAAACTGCAAAACTTGGGACCTATCAAAATCCATAGCATTTGAAGTCGACAGTTTAGACGTGGGTCAAATTGTTGAAATGGCTTTTGAAAAAGTAGAAAATATCATGGGAAAAGGAGAAAATGCTGGTTCAAAGCATTTCACATTGTTTTGTTCAAGCACCCTACGTTTCCAGGGTTGTTAAAACTTGGTATCGTTTGGTAGAGGGTTAAGAATCTTTCCGGTGTCTTGAAAGAAATAGGGACAGTCCATTTACTAAAAGTACAGCACTAAAAGCATACTTTTGAATATTAAGAAAATTACGATCCTTAAAAAAAAAAAAACCCAAACTTTTTATGTTGTGCATAACTTAGTCATGTTCCAAAACATCTAGCTTCAGTTCAAATTTTTAATTTTCCATCCTCATCCACAAAATATTTAAAATCCAGTTCTCAAAAGTCTTTAAGAAATACTTTGTACGTGTCATATGAATTTTCACAAAAGGGGTGAAGGGTGTTCCGTGTGCCTTTGATCTCGGTATCGCACTGCAGGTGGACGACCCAAGAGCTGTAACGTAATTGCTTGGTGGAAATAAAAAAAATAACGCACACGTGTCACATTACACTGACTGTTTATGTCTGCTACTGATCTTCATTCACCCTTATGGTGACCATTTGTGTTTAAAATTTGAAATTTTTCGCAGGTTACAGAGCGTAAGTTCATTCTTCAATCTAACATATATATATATATATCAAAATTAGAATTTTGGAACGAAAGCGATATAATTTGTCTTTGAAAGAACAGCAATATTGTGGGAAAAAAAAAGGATGCTGATTGGTATTTTCCTTTCACTGCAATATTTTCTCTCTTCTCTCTCTTCATGGTCGGAAAAACATTGGATTTTTTTTTTTGTAATGGGTTAGATCTTAAAGTCTGTCTCGGGGCAACGTTTTAAAAACAGTTTTATCAGACTACTCTTTTTTTTTTTCGCTCAAATATTAGAAAATTAAAATAATCACCATCAAATACCAAGATATTTTACAAGAATGGTAATTTTTCATGACGATACTTGAGAGGTTTATTAGCTTATAAATCAGCCTTTGAAAATTCAGGAAATAGCTCTGGCCAGAGAGAGAGAGAGAGAGAGAGAGAGAATCCTTGGGAATCATGGAATTCTCCGACCTTTCTATAAATCTGATGAACAACATAATGTGTTTACATTTATTTTGAGGCTCGGACATGAAGCAGACTAAGAAAAAATGAACATTTATTTCTATGTTTGAAGGGTCTAGATCCACTATATATTTAAATGGTAGGTCTAATTGTGTAGGCGCATTTAATGAAAATCGTCTCAAAGAAAAATTGACAACTAGCCATACGTTTTCTAAAGTGTATTCCTAATAGTTATCGTAACTGTTAAAAGCTTTGATTAGTGAAAAACGTAGTTTTTCTCAACAAAAAAAAAATTGCAAATAGTACTAAAATATATGGTTGCTATGTTATCGATTCACCTCCGAAAATGGCGACCGCTCGTTGCTAGGGAATGTGACCTCACGCCGTTATACCCTATCAGCTTGACGAGAATGCTGGGTTTTTACACCGTACCGCACTTACGGTCCGAAAAGCTGCGGTACGTTTTGGGTACTGTTGTTCACACTCGACAAATTTTATCTTTTAATATCAGTTACTTCTTAGGGTTCTCAATCGTCAAATGTTTACCCAATGACAACAAAATTAGAATTGCATCCCAGGGATGCAGTAGCATAAGTTTTGGGAGTTCTGCTTCCTTATTTCTGCGTGCGAGATGCAGAAAATGTGTGTCCGTTAAAACCCTGAATTGTACAATTAGCAGACAGTAAATCTGAATTTGTTACAGAATGATTGAAAACAGTCATAATAGAAAATGAGAAAATACTGATTACCAGGATGTTTTCTATTTTCTTTTCTCAGAGGCTCTTTAAAACAAGAGATTTTATAGACAAGTTCTAATTAGAAAAAAAAAGTAGAAAAAAAACTTTTTACAGACCTACCGACCCTAGTTTTTTTTCAAGGGTCACCTGAAACACAGCTATTTTTCTTTCTGGCCTAATGTAAAATGATATATCATGTACATTTTACAAAACATTCCCTTGTTTTAAGTCTACCATGCAATACTCACTATAATGACCCTTAGGAAGAAGCCCTTTGAAAACTTTGTGGGAAAAGGAGAAAATACTGGTTACCAGCATTTTCTTTTCCGACCATATTTTCTAATCAATTGAAGGCAAGTTTAATAGTTTGAGCAATATTGAAATTGTAGTCTGCAAATGCTTTGAATTTGGATGGGCCTAAAATTTAATAAAATGTAATAAGGAATTAACAACCGTATCTATAGAAGACAATATTCCTCTTATGAAAACATTGTTGGAAAAGCAGACAGTGCTAGTAACCAGCATTCAGTCTTTTCCCACAATATTTTCTACCCTTTCAAAGATGAAAGCCATGATTTGAAAAAAATTTAGTTTGTATCTTGCAAATGCATTGATTTTGAAACAGCCTAGTTTAGAACTTTGGTGCCTGGTAGAGAGAACCATTAACATCAGCCTAAAAAAATAATATACAATATAAGAAATTTTATTAAATGAACACTTGGGAGGAAGGCTTTAGATGATAGTGTGGTAAAAAAAGTAAGTTCTGGTTACCAGTATTTAATTTTCCCTCTGTTTTCTACCCTTTCTAAACAAAATTTCATCATTTCAGCCAAATGAAATATTTCTGCATGTCTGAGATTCCTATCAACCGAGACATGTCTTGAATTTTGTTGTTTACAAAGTAGTAAAGAGCACTAAACGTAAAGTTTTAACCATCCTGAGCAAGAAAGCTGTGGAGTAAAGGAGAAAATGCTGGAAACTAGCATCTGCTACTTTTCCCATGATGTTCTACCAAGGAAAGTCAATGAGTAGAAGTACCTTTAATTTGTTGTCTGCCATTTTGTGCTTCATGAGTGCTTTTTTACATAGGCATGTTTTAAATTTGTCATCTGGTTAACAGTTAAAGGGCCATGAAACCAGATATCGAAATGCAAAAATTTTAGAAAATGTTCGAATTCGGCAGTACACTTGATTTTGTTGGGATGGACGATGTTATCTTAGTATAATATGAAAGATTGAGGTTAAAAATCAAGACAAACAAACCCTTTTTCGTAGGAATTCCCTTAATTTTTTCAAAAGCGTCACTACGCTTTTCATTCTAAATCAGAAGCACGCACCTGAATATTCGCGCATGCATAAACGAATAACAACAACCAGGACGCCATCTTTACCAAGGCGGAAGTGCATCCGAGGAAAAGCGAAAGTGCCAAAAAAACGTATGCTGATTGAAAGACACAGGAGATATGTTAAAACACATCAACCTATCAGACCAGGTCGAACAATGGCAAGGACTTAAGGATATCATAGGTGTAGAGAGCGATCGTGACCCGGCAAAATACCTGATTGATTCGTAAGTATTGAAGGAATTCGTATTGGAGGGGGGGGGGGGGGTCTCAAAAGTGTCAACCAAGAAAAGCATTCATACATCATGCATTTGAAAATGCAGTTACGCAGAAAAATACACTCGCTATGTGACTTGCTGTTGTCATTTACATATTTCCTCACGCACAGGAATTATGATGTGGTTTGAGTCTTGTAGAATGGATAAGAAGATCAGGTTGGGCTTACGTGCAGGCTGATCTGGGGTACGGACAAAACCCCCCTAGGACAAAACCCCCCTAGGACAAAACCCCCCTGGACAAAACCCCCATGGACAAAACCCCCACACCCTTAAGTGAAAAGTGGACAAAACCCCCCTGGTTGTAAAAAATAATTAATTCATATAAGTTAAATTGATTTTTTAAGTTTTTTTTTTTCTTAAAATTGTGTTTATGACCAAAAATGTGTTTATATTTTTTTTTCTTTATGACCAGAAATGTGTTTTTTTTTTTCTTTAATTTTTTTTTTTCTTTATGACCAAAAATGTGTTTTTAAAAAAGAAAACAAAAAAAAATGCTTGTCATAAGCAGCAATTTCTTCTTTTCCCACACTGATTTCTATCCAACACTATGTACTTTTTCAAATCTCATCCACTTTCTAGTTTCTTATACAACTACTTTCAATATTTGGTGTTACAAAATTTTGTCCTCTGACCACCCAAATACCAAGTTAAAAGTTCAGTTTTCCTATTGCAAGTACAATGAATTTTTTTTTTCATTTTGTCTAAACCTGTTTAAGAAATAAAGTAAAAAGGCAAAAAATATGGAAAGCATGAAAAAATATGAGCTGTTTATATGCTTTTTATATATGATGGGGGTTTTATCCTAGGGGGGTTTTATCCTAGGGGGGTTTTGTCCTAGGGGGGTTTTGTCCAGGGGGGTTTTGACCTAGGGGGGTTTTGTCCTAGGGGGGTTTTGTCCTACACTCGGCTGATCTTGCTATGTGGACGTTCAGCTTGTCTAGATTCACTTACAATTTCCATCAATCCATCTATTTAGTTTGAAAAGGCACCAGGAATGGATCTACTTTAAAAAAATATTGTTCTGGGTCAAACTGAAAGCAATTTTAGACAACAAATTCACACATTTCAAACAATAATTTGTGCTCTTGATATGGTTAGAATTGTTGTGAAAAATGGAGAAAGTGCTGATAACCATTATTTTCTCTTTTACCCACAATGTTTTCAATTTTTTCTAGTGTTCAGGGTCATTAACTCAGTGTGGTAAGAAGTAACCAGTACAAGGCTAGTGCTCTGAAGTTTCTTGAAAACCAATGCCTCCAGATAATGAATACTTGGCATTCATCTAAAACTTTCTTGTGTGGTAAACCAGGTAAAGAGTTAAAAGAGTTTGACAGAAATATTAATTCTTATCTTATAGCACTGAAACAGGTACTTGGAAAGTCAATCACCACCCTCTTTGGCAGGTGTCATTTTTGAAAGCCCAGTGAAGAGGCAACAGATTGAAAAACAAAAGGTGTCAACACCAATAGTGGGATCAAAACGCCTGCCATCAGATCCACAGATCTCCTCTGTAACAGAGTGGAGTGATTCTCATGAAGAGAAAAGTGTAGATAGAGTAAGTAAGAATATAACTGAGAGAATGCATTACCACACAACCCTACATGTAACGACCCACAGGAAAAAGGAGTTTAAAAACTTGTTGGAGAAAGAGAAAATGATGGCAGACGGCATGTTCTCCTTTTCAAATAATTTCTTCCACTCTAACAAGAAGAAATTTCCAGTATTTTTTGGTTTGCATTTGTTTTCAGTTTGGACAAACCTAAAATTTAGTCATTTGGTAAAGAGTATTATTGATTAACCCTTTACCAAAAAATTCCTGGTTTTCACAACCCTGGGATAGAAGTGTAATGAAAACATTATGGGAAAAGGAGAAAATGCTACACAGGTTTGAAGTCCTTTTTATTTTGTATTGTATAATTCGATTGTTTGCAATATTGAGTGTAATGGCAATGAGGGCAGAAATAGAAGAAAAAAAATATTATGATGTAATGAAAAAGAAATAAGTATCTTTGCCCAGTACCGCACGTCTCTACTTTTGACGACCCTGACCAAGAAGCCTTTTGAAAACATTGTGGGAAAAGAAGAAAATGCTGGTAACCACAATGTTTTCTACCCTTTACAAAACAAATTTCATATTTTCAGTCACTTTCACATGTTGTCTGCAAATGCTTTCGATTTGGACAAGCCTAAAATATTGGTGTTTGGTAATGAGTTAATTCTTTACCACACAACAAAATTTTAAACCCATCCAAATTTAAAGCATTTGCTGAAAACACTTTCAATTTGGCTAAAATAGCAAAATTTGTTTTTTTAAAATAGTAGAAAACGTTGTGTGAAAAAGAGAAAATGCTTGGTTCCTTTCTAAAAGGTGTGAGTTACTGCTTTGTTAGACCTATCATTGAGCCAAAGAAATATGCCTATTTTCCAGAGCTGCTCACTATGATTGCTATGGAGTATGTGTCAGGAGAAAACAGCAACTTGAAAGGTTCAGACGGACACACGTCAACCAAAGAGAATCGTAACCCTAACTATTGCATCGCAACCACCACAAACTACAGAATTAAGAAAAAAAAAATTATAAAGCAAACAGAAAAGTTATTCTGGATGACTGACTGTGTTGATTATTATACTGGAAATGAACAGGACTTTATATTACTGGGAGTGGTACAAACAGTTTTCTTAGACATTATACTTCTACATCACACATATTTGTCATTTGAAGCAGAGCTCTGGTAGCTCAGTTGCTAGCATACAGGACTTGAGAACAGGGTCACGAGTTTCATCCCTGGCTCAGCTAATTTTTTTACGAGAATTGATGATAGTTTTTTCAACAGGATTCATTTTTCTCCCACTACCAACAATTGTTATGACAATGATTATGTGGGAAAGCAGCCAGTACCTTGGAGAGAGTATTGTGCATGGTACTGGTAAAAGAGGCGCCGGAAAGCATGGATAGGTAAATAGGCCACCGCGATATAACTGAAATAATGTTGAAAACAGTGTTAAACACCATACGATCAATTGTCATTTAAAGATCCTAATGGTCACAGGCAAAGCCTATTCCATACAATATAACTTTGGATTTGTCCAAAATGAAAGCATTTGCAGACAACAACATAAACATGACTCAAAAACCGAATTTGTTAGTGGAAGGGTAAAGTCATTTTGGGATTAGAAGAAAATGCTGGTTACCAGTATTACCAGCATTTTATCCTTTTTTCACAGTGCTTTCAGCAGAGTCTTCCTCAGGGTGTTTGATACTCAGGGTTGTGCGGTGAAGGATTAAAAAGATTTCAGCATGCTGCAGTTGAATCAAAGTAGGCAAACATCCTTATAGTCTAAGTATCTTTTGTTGTCCAATTCTGTTACAATGGTAAGCACTTGAGGATCTTCCTTTATTTGACCAATTTCACTCTTTACCAATATTCCCATGTTTAAAAGGCCCTGAGGACGAAAGCTTTTGAAATCTTTATGAAAACCATTTTCTTCATTTCACAAAGTTTTCTACTCTTTCCATTACTAATTCCAACAACATAAAAGCATCTTGTTTGTTATCTGCAAATGCTTCCGAAATTGGAAAAGTTTGAAACTTTGTTGTTTCAATGGTTAACAGTTAAATCATCAGTATATTTTGATCATGGAAATTCCCCATCTGCTTCACCATTTTATTCACTTATTACTGTTTCAGCATTTGCACATTATCAACTTACCACACTTTGAAATATGAATTTCAAAAACTGCTGATGAATGAAATATGAATTTCAAAAACTGTTGATGAACGACAGAAATTTGTTTAACTCATTACCAAATAATTTTTTTGACTAGTCCAAATTGAAAGGATTTGCAGACGACAAAACAAGTGTGTATCAAAATTGAAATTTGATTTGGAAAGGGTAGAAAACATTGTGGGAAAAGGAGAAAATGCTGGTTACCAGCATTTTCTCTTTTTCCCACAATGTTTTCAAAAGGCCTCTTTCCCAGAGTCGTTAAAAGTCGGTATTGTGTGGTTATGAGTTAACTAATTCATTTTCACTTAACTCATTACCAAACAACAATATTTTAGGCCTGTCCAAATCGAAAGCATTCGCAGACGACAAAATAAAAGTGACTGAAAATTTGAAATTTGTTTTATGAAGGGTAGAAAACATGATGGAAAAGGAGAAAATGCTGGTTACCAGCATTTTCTCCTTTTCCCACAATGTTTTCTAAAGGCTTCTTTCTCAGGGGTGTCAAAAGTAGGGATTGTGTGGTCTTACGAACGAAGTCCGTAACAAAGAAACAAATGAATAAATGCATGGCAGAAATAAGGATCGGAGCGGGATTCGAACTCCGAACTCCCGGACGCAAAGCCAATACCCTAACCACTGAGCCAAAGAGATATCTCCCTGACGCAGTAGCCAGGTATTGTATTTAAATCGGGAGTATGCCATGCAGGAAGGAGTGGTCTCCCGTAACAGTGGTAATGGGTTAAAAAAGAAATCATTGCTGCTGAAGTAGATATTGTTGATTGGGAGCAACTTCTCGATTTGCAACAATGTTTTTTAACAAGGTTTGCTGACATAAAGAGTTCACTAAACAAGTCTTATTCTACCCTTAGGAAGAAAGGCTTCAACTGTTTACCAAGGCTCCACTGGCAATAATTTCGATTTGAACAAAATTGTAAGCAATGGCAGATTAATCAAAGTTTAAATTGTCTTCTGTCTTTCACTGGGAAGAAAACATTTTGGGAAAAAGAGGAATGCTGGTTACTAGCATTTTCTTGCTTTTTCTCAATGCTTTCAAAAGTCGTCCTACTCAAATTCATTCCACTGCCAATCCAGCATGATGCTAGAGTGGGAAAGCTTCCAGTAGCCTGGAATGTATATTGTAATGCAAAGGACTGGTTACAGAAACTCTGAAAATGTGTGGATAGGTGCACTGGTTGATGCAATATAACTTACATAAGGTTAAATACATGTATGTGGTCTTAACAGACAGACACACTCAAACAGAAAAAAAACATAACTGCATTTATAGATTTTTTTTCTTTATTTCTCTAATTATAAATGGTATAGAAGCATATGTATTTTGTAGTCAGATGGATTAGAGTTGTTGGCAGACTTTTTACATTAGCTAGGTTAGTGTCATCCAATGTTCAAATCTGAACAGCAATTTTTAAAGGTTTATCAACAAGCCTGTTGTAAAGATCCTGATTAGGAAGGGTTTTTTTTTTAAGCATTCAGGAAAAAGGATAAAATTTTGGTAGTTAGCATTATCATGTTTTTCCACAAACTTTTCTACCCACTGTAAACTCTTTACCAAATGACAAACTTTGGACAAGATCAATTGCAAGTATTTTCAGTTGAAATTAAATGTAGCTGAAATGATTACTTCTGTAAATAAATAATAGGGTAAAAAACATTGTGGGAAAAGAAGAAAATGCTGGTAATAAGCAGTATCTTGTTTTGCTAAAATGTTTTAGACCAACTGCCAAATATTGGACCAAATGAAACTGATTTTTAGGCCAGGGAATCCCTCTCAAGGGATTCCCTTGCCTATAGGGATCGTAAGCTGTCTATTCAGACAAAAATTTTGGTTGGTGTGTCCACTCTATATCGCTGAGTCCGCCAAAACAACTAGTTTCCCAAGTATATGCAGAGATTGCTTATCACACGGTGTGAATGTTTTCCTTTCCTCAAAGCTTTCATCTGCAAAACGCCATGGAATTGCAAGGGTATTACAATCCTTTAATAACTGACGAGTGTGTGTTTTTTATCCCGTTTTTGTCATTAACACTGACCTAATAAAGGCGTAACCTAATGAACTTAGTTTATCCGGCAGTTGTGTATTCCTACGCGCTATATACGGTTAATATCTATAACTCTCTCTCTTGCACTCGGGATCATTCATATTCAGGTATGGTGAGATTAACGAACGACGACTCTGCTCGGAGTTTGTCTATAACGTTGTGTTGACATTTGAACATGTGTGTCACAAAACGCGTCTCCGCTAAAATGCGATTGTAAATAAAGCAAACTACGTATAGAATATTGGCCCGTGTTATGTTTGTAAATCACTTTTTCTTATGTATATAGACTAAATCTAGGGTACTTCAGCAGAATGCTGGAGAAATCGGCCCCTGGAGAAATCGGCCCCAAACTGGTTGGCCCGTGTTATGTTCATCACTCCGCAGAAATCGTCCCCTGGAGACCATTTCTTTGGTGAAATCGTCCCCAAATAAAATTTTAGAAAAATCGACCCCAACATCAGATTTCATCCATATTGTTAAACAAGTTGTCTATAAAAATATTTTTGAAATTTCGTTGTCTTTAGTATGTACATTATGTGTATTAGATACCTTTATCCAAGAGTTATTTGGTAGTTTTGTCATTGTTTATACTGCCTATTTCACACTGATAGGATGTATTTCACACCTTTTACACCTGTCACAAATAGATTACACCTGTGTGATTCTTAAAAATGTCTTTGATTGACTTTGATTTGAAACCAAATAAATGCTTATAATTTTTTTCTGTAGTCGTTCGCTTGTCATTTAATGTATTTTTTTTCTCTCTCTCTCTCTCTCTCTCTACTAGTGTCATATGACATACCTGTGACCAATACCATTTAGCAGGGGCATCTGTGTCTCTGACACACATATTTCTAGTGTTCACTAGGGCTTGTGTGCATCCGAATATTTCCGGTCCATAACTTCTACAATTGTGGATGGATTTCAAAATAATTTGGCACAATTGACCTCCATCACGGTTAGATGTGCCATTTGAAACATCTGTTCAAGTAGGTTCAAGATCAAGGCCCCATTGAAGGCCAATTTTTCGTCCGAACCATAACTCCTACATTTTTGGATAGATTCCTATATAAATTAGCATAATGCATTGTTCTCCATCATGAGTAGAAGTTCCCTTTGAAACATTTATTCAGGTCCAGGGTCTAGGTCAAGCTTGAGAGTCAAGTGTTTGCGGGCTTGACACAAGTTGTCCTTGGACAACGATTATGAATTAGGATTAACATCTTTTTATATTATGTAGATATAAGTATCGAAGCTCAAGTCACTGTGACTTGTCTGTAAAATAGGCAAGTAAAACCGAGCCTAATCGTTTTCCCAAAACAATCCAACCTTTTCACAGTATTTTATTGAGAAAATATTTTGGCTAAAAGAGAATTCGCTTGTAACAAGCAATTCCTCCCAATTTCCCCAAAATCTTACTTTTCAATATACTCGAAGAACTACTTTGGATTTTTATCTACAACTTCCTTCAAATATGACCAGTTCAAAATTTCGTCGTCTTGTGGAAGGTAGAGACAACATGACCAACTGCCGTATCACTCCAATCTTTATTATTCATTACATTTTACCTTGATATCTATCTTACATGTATTTTCATTGAAATCAATAAAAATAAATATGTTCTTGTGTCATAAATGTAAAAAATAATGTCATTCAGGACTACAAGACATCACATGTCTCAGAAAATTTAGATAACCAAAGTTGGTATTGCACCGATTGAATATGGTTCAATTTTGACTTGGGATTGTTTACAAGCACGACAAATTACTAAGTATTCTAAGCCATTATCAAGCACCGCATAACTGTGAGCACATGCCTAGCTTTGGCTTAATTAGTTTCTGGCTGGTGCTTTCTAGTATCAGTTCAAAATTTCATGATAAAACCAAGAATTCCAGGGGCTCAGTGGAATCCGCTTTTATCCCTGTCCGTCTACCTGTTTGTATTAATGAAAATTGACCTCATGTGTTGTTTCGTATCCTCAATTTCCTGGCCTTCAGTACTATCAGTACTTTGATTTTTTTCAGATACCAAAATCAAAGTAACAGAAATCAATATATCTATGACAGGGTTAAATTCATTGTTAAAAAAAGAGAAAACGCTGGTAACCAGCATTATTTTGTTTCTTCACAATGTTTTCTACCCACTGTGAACTCTTTACCAAATGACAAAGTTTGGACAAGATCATACTGAAAGTATTTTCACATGACAAACTAGATGTAGCTGAAATGATAACTTCCATAAATAAATAATAGGGTCAAAAACATTGTGGGAAAAGAAGAAAATGCTGGTAACAAGCATTATCTTGTTTCGGGAAAATGTTTTATATCTACTGCCAAATCTTGGACCAGATCAAATTGAAAATGTTTTCAAATGACATAATCCATGTTACAAAAATGATTATATCCATGACTGGGTCAGAATCATTGTTAGAAAAGGAGAAAACGCTGGTAACCAGCATTATTTTGTTTTTTTCACAATGTTTTCTACCCACTGTAAACTCTTTACCAAATAACAAAGTTTGAACAAGATCAAATTGTAAGTATTTCCACATGACAAACTAAATGTAGCTGAAATGATTACTTCTGTTAGTAAATAATAGGGTCAAAGGTGGGAAAAGAAGAAAATGCTTGTAATAAGCAGTATCTTGTTTTGGTAAATTCTTTTAAATCTACTGACAAATTTGGACCAGATCAAGTTGAAAATGTTTTTCAGTTGACAAAATCAGTGTAACAAAAATTAATATATCTATGACTGCATCAAAAGCATTGTTAGAAAAAGAGAATATGCTGGTAATCAGCATTATTTTTTTCACAATGTTTTGTACCCACTATGAACTCTTTACAAAATAACAAAGTTTGGAACAGAATGTTTTTTCAGATGACAGGAAAAAGAAGTGTAACTCAAATATTTATGTCAATGAAAAGGTTGAAAACATTGTTGGAAAAGATAAAATTACTGGTAAGCAGCATTATCTTGTTTTTCCAAAATGCTTCCTTATGTCAATGAAAAGGTTCAAAACATTGTGGGAAAAGAAAAAAAAATTACTGGTTAGCAGCATTATCTTGTTTTTCCACAATGCTTTTTTACCTTCTACGCACTCTTAACAAATCACAAAATTTTGGAGGGGATCAACTTGAAAGCTTGTTCAGATGACAAACTATATGTGGCTCAATGAATCATCTCTGTCTATGATTGGATCAAAGACATTGTGGGAAAAGGAAAAAATGCTGGTAACTAGCATTTTTTGGTTTCAAACAAAATTTTCCAAAGCTATCAAAGAGGGGTTATTAAAAGTCTGGATTGTTTGGTTAAAGGCTGAGACGAGTTCCACATTTGTAACTTGTTTTTAACTCATTAGCAGACGAGTCACGACATTATTTTAGACTTGTCCAAATCAAAAGCATTTGCAGACGACAAAATAGAAGTGACTGAACTTTTAAATTTTTTTTTGTGAATGGAAAAAAAACATGGTGGAAAATGGAGAAAATGCTGGTTACCAGCATTTTCTTCTTTTCCCAAAATGTTTGCAAAAGGTTTCTATTACAGGAGCTTCAAAAGCAAAAATTGTATGGTAATGGGTAAATAGTTTGTCCTATTCAGCTGCTTCTAGTCTTGAATTTTTGTTTGGTAAAAAATTAACCCTTCAGCTACTACGACTGACTAAACGCTCTTTTGCAAACCGTGAAGATCAAGATAAGACTGTGTATAAACATGCTCTCTGACTATGGATCTACACTATCTGATACAGCAGTTATTTCCTAGCAAAAAACACTATGTAATTACAGTGTTTTGGGTTATACTATTGGCGGAAAATCTTACTGTTTATTCAGCATTTTAACCCTTTACCAACATTGACAAGATTTTAGACTGGTCTGGATCAAAAGCATCTGCAGATGACAAAATTAGACTGTAGAAACTGAAATTTCTTCTTCGAAAGGTAGAAAGCACTGTGGGAAAAGGAGAAAAAGCTGGTTATCAGCATTTTCTCCTTTTCCCAAAGTATTTTCAACAGCCTTCTCTGTAAGGGTTGTGAAGACTTGGGATACTTTGCTAAAGATTTAACACTTATGGAAGTTGTGCAACTTTCTATGCTCTTGATTGCAAATGACAAGATTTGAGGAATAGAGGCTTTTGCAAGTATTTATCATTTACTCCTTCTCCCACAACCTCTTCAGTATTTTCCATCCATATTACATAAATCACATTCTTCCAAGGACATGGGAAAAAAAACCCAAAACTAACTTCTTATTTATGAAAGAAAACTATATTTGTAATGCGCTTATTTTCCTAATAAATATTAGAAAATTATAATTGCAATGCTTTTTTTTTTCACAAAATATGGTAAAAATAAATCTTTTCTGCTTGAACGCATTACCACACTCATAATCTGTTTATAGCAAGCCGAAATTGTTTGTGTCCTCCAATTTTTATGGTGATGGGCAAATGCATAATCCCTCAATGTCTGCTGAATGTGTTGAGTCTGCATGTCCTCTAGCATAAACCATTTTCTGAAAAAAATAAAATAAAAAACAGCGACATAGGAAGCATTTCAAGATTGGGGGGGTTAACTTCGAAATACTGAGATTTTTTGCGTGGTTGTTTAATTGCGCTAAGAACTCATATTTTAGTTACTATGATTTTCAAAATTATTGGGGGGGCTAAGCCCCCCCTAGCCCCCCCTCTGTTCCTACGGGCCTGAAAAATACAAAACTAAGTCTAAATATTGTATTTTTATATGGAAATCAACTGGCATACTCTGGTCAAGCCAAGCTATTCCCCAAAGATGTTAGCCGTTCTCCACAATCACTCATATTTAGAAAACAACATACCAAGAGTTGAGACCAAACAAGAACAAAGCTGCAAGAGTATTATAATTTGTTTGTACATGTAATTCAAAAGAGGTACATGTAGCTTTGGGAATTTGAATCAAGGCCCTGCCAGATCTCTGGGAAGTTGTTAAAGTCTGTACAGCATGACTGATTTGTGACTTATACCGAAGAAAGTAGTGTGTAGTGCATGTTACTCAAACAACACAATTTTAGACTTGGCCAGATTGGAAGCATTTGCAAACGACAAAATAAGTAACTAAAAAATTCAAATGTGTGTTTGAAGATTGGAAGGGAAAGGAAATGCCGGTAACCAGCTTTTTCTCCTTTTCCCATTATGTTTTCAAAAACATCTTTCTCAGAGTTATCGAAACTCAGAACTTTGTTGTAAATAGTAACCAGCCTTTTCTCCTTTTCCCATTATTTCTTTTAAAAAACATCTTTCTCAGGGTTATTGAAAGTCAGAACTTTGTGGTAAATGGTTAACTCTTTACCAAACTACAAAAATTTGGACTGGTCAAAATCAGAAGGATTTGCAGACGACAAATGTAACTGAAATGATGAGTTTTCTTTTGGATGGGGAAGAAAACGTTGCGGAAAACGTGGTTACCAGCATTTTCTCCTTTTCCCACAATATTTTCAAAAGCTTTTTCCTATAGGGTCGTTAAAACTCGGGATTGTGTGGTAATGGGTTAAACACATATATGGATATGTAAGCTGGCCAACAAGTTATAAATAAGATGCTGTTCAAAACAGCTTTTATCTACAAAACTGAAATAAAATAAATTGTAAGAAAACTTTGTTTTATATGGTCTGATTCATCTTTGTTCCTTTGATTGAATGGATGATATTCTAAACAAATTTTGGTATGGTAAAAAACTTTGTGGGAAAAGGAGGGAATGCTGGTTACTAGCATTTTCTCCTTTTCCAACAATGTTTTCAAAAGGCTTTGATCTGAGGGTCGTGAAACCAGGGATTATTTGGTAAAGGGTTAAACATAATATCACTCATATTATGTCTTTCTAAAGACAGCCAAGTTCCATTGGCTTAGTTGGTAGTGTACATGAATTGAGAACATGGAATTGCCGGTCAAATCCCAGGCTCAGCCAATTTATATCCACAGATTGATGGTAGTCATAATGACAGGACTCATTCCTCTGTCATCGCTGACAGTTGTTTCCACAATGGTTATGTGGGAAAACAGTGAGTGTCTTGGACAAGATTTTGTGCGAAGTACACCAAAAACAAAAAGAAAATCCAGGAAAACAGGGATAGGTGCACTGGTCATAGAACTATAGCTTCAATTGTATTGAAAACATTATGTTAGACCTTATACAACAATCAATCTTTTCCTAGAATCTAGTACAGCGATTATAGTTAGGATAAAACATGGGTCTACCTAGTTTCAAATCATACACTTTCAAGAATTTTACCAAAAATGAATTACCTAAGCATTGCTACTTTAACCCCCCCAAAAAAATTACCTAGTTATTTTGAAGTTACTAACCATTATTGAAACATTTTATCTGTAATTTTGGTACCATTTTGCAGCACTACTTATGTTTTTTTACTGTATTAGAAATAAAAACATTGACACTAGATCTATTTCATCCTACATCTTCAGAAAAGAAAAGGAAAAAAGTTACCGTTTCAACATCTTCAAAAATAAGAGACAGTCTTGGATGTTTGCCTCTTCTACTTCTCCTCGTTTCTTGCATGGCCTCTTCTACCTAATAATTTATGTAATATAATGAGCTTTCAATAAAGTTTAGAATATATCAACTAATGTATTTCATAGGAATGCTGGATAACCCATTACCACACAGGAAAATTTTAGACCTATCCAAATTGAAAGCATTTTGACGAAAATTTCAGAGTGGCTCAAATGGTGCAATTTTACTTTGATAGGAAAGAAAACGTTGACCAGCATTTTCTCCTTTTCCAACAATGTTTTCAAAAGGGTAATTCCTCAGGGGCGTTAAAAGTCATCATTGTGTGGTAAAGGGATAAATCGTACCCTTGAGAAAACCTTTCCAAATAACTTGGAGACAGATTCTCTGAAAAAATCGTCTTAACTGACTTAAATTTTGGAGAATTTGTTCCAATATTCAAAATTCATAATACAGCTGTAAAGTCATATTTGGATAATGCTATAACTTTTAAATTTTTTTTTTTTCTTTGATGGTATTTCAAATGACTGATTTTCTTATTTCAAGTGTTACTTGATTACACTGTCGTTGTTGATTTCACAATAGTAGGCTGTTATTCCCACCTGTTGAAAGGTAGTTTACACCAATAACATAATTTTTAAATTTGTTTGTTTGGGGGACGATTCGTCCAGGGAACATCATCTGCAGGCCTATATACTTGTCATTATGACAGTAAGCATAAACAAGAGGGCCAAGATGGCCCTGGATCGCTCACCTGAATTTTTGAGATGACCATAGTCTATTTTTTTTTTTTAAGGTATTGAAACATTGGAACCAAATTTATAATTTTGCCAAGCAATTTTCAAAAGGTCACCTGTAAAAGTCATTTCGAAATCTAACCATCAGTTTCAAAAAGAAGAATTTTTAAGAATTTTTCAGTTCTGTATAAGAGCAAGTAGCCCCCATCCACGAGAGCCATGTTTCTTGATGGATCAAAATTTATGAACAAGTTTTGAAAAGGGTCACCCAAGGAACATCTCTCTGAAATTATTTCAAAATCTGACCAGGGGTTTCAGAGAAGAGGGAATTTTAAAGAATTTCATCATGTCCGTATAGTGCAAGTAGCCCCCATTCACAAGAGCCATGTTTCTTGACGGATCAAAATTATATGTACAGCTTTTGGAAAGGGTCACCAAAGGAACATCTCTGTCAGATTATTTTAAAATCTGACCACCGGTTTCAGAGAAGAAGAATTTTCAAGAATTTCTTCATTTCCATATAGTGCAAGTAGCCCCCATTCACTAGAGCTATGTTTCTTGGCCAATCAAAATTTTGCAAACAATTTTAGAAAAGGGTCACCCAAGGAACATCTCTGTGAAATTATTTCAAAATCTGTCAAGCCATTTCAGAGAAGAAGAATTTTCAAGAATTTCTTCATTTCTGTATAGTGCAAGTAGCCCCCATTCACCAGAGCCATGTTTCTTGACCAATCAAAATTTCGCGAACAATTTTTGAAAAGGGTAACCCAAGGAACAAGTCTGTGAAATTATTTCAAAATCTAACCAGCTGTTTCAGAGAAGAAGAATTTTTAAGAATTTCTTCATTTCTGTATAGTGCAAGAAGCCCCCATTCACCAGAGCCATGTTTCTTGACCAATCAAAATTTCGCGAACAATTGTTCAAAAGGGTCACCCAAGGAATAACTCTGTGAAATCATTTCAAAATCTGACCAGCGGTTTCAGAGAAGAAGATTTTTTAAGAATTCCTTCATTGCTGTACAGTGCAAGAAGCCCCCATTCACCAGAGCCACATTTTTTGACCAATCAAAATTTCGCGAACAATTTTTCAAAAGGGTCACCCAAGGAACATATCTGTGAAATTATTTCAAAATCCGACCAGCGGTTTCAGAGGAGAAGATTTTTAAAGAATTCCTTCATTTCTGTATAGTGCAAGAAGCCCCCATTCACCAGAGCCACATTTTTTGACGAATCAAAATTTCACGAACAATTTTTGAAAAGGGTCACCCAAGGAACATATCTGTGAAATTATTTCAAAATCCGACCAGCAGTTTCAGAGGAGAAGATTTTTAAAGAATTTGCTAAAAAATTCCATTTGGTTGCCATGGCAACCAGAGTTTTTGATGGAATCAAATTCTGTGAACAATTTTTAAAGAGGACCTCCCAAGGAACATTCCTGCCAAGTTTGGTCCAAATCCGCCCAGTGGTTTAGGAGGAGTTGATGTTTAAAGAATTGTTGACGACGCACGACGGACGACGGACGACGCACGACGGACGACGGACGACGGACACCGGGTGATCCTAAAAGCTCCCCTTGAGCACGTTGTGCTCAGGTGAGCTAAAAAAGAAAAATACACCATAATTTGGAAAACTTCCTTACATATAGTTACACTGGTGTACGCTGTATCTAAAACAATATAATGTAGACTTTGGACTGCTTTACACACTTTTGACAATTGTTGCATACAACCGCTTGTTCCTATTCCCTAAATGCGTTTTCCGCGTGCTAAGTTTGCAGACTGAGTTTTTCGATAAAGAAAAGATGCCACCGTAACAGGGATATCACAACGCCATGATATGTTTCAGGAAAAATCCTAGAAATTTACTTACAAATTTCTAAAGTCCAGAAAAAAAAAATGCATCCAAAATAAAAGATCAGCGATGACATGAAAAAGTTCTGCTTTCATTTTCAACGGAAGATGCAAATTTAGATCACTGGCCTGGGAGAACGCATGACTACAAATCTCAGTAAAGTAGATGTTTTAGTTCTATAGCATTTTTTGTGTGACCAGTTTTGCAAACAGTTTGGGATCAAAGAAAAATGCCATCTTAACAGGGATATTCCATCGCCACGGTTATTGCTTCAGAATATCTATAGACGCGAAGAAAAAATTGCACCCAAAACGAAAGACCAGTGATTACAGGAAAAAGCATTGTTAACGACTTTAGAAGTGACACGAATGATGTATGCTATGTATAGATCTATAAAATGTAGACGCGCAAAATTAGACTCTGTTGCATGCCTTTACCAATTGTTTCCTTCCGCCGCTCGTTTTTATTCCGTAAAGGTGATTTTTCCATGTGATAATTTTGCAGACAGTTTTCAAAGAATGTTTTCAAACAAAAAAGCCTTGACTTTATCTTACAGTTAATTGCATTTGATTACAGGCCAATGAAAGGTATGGAACACCCAAAACATCAGAAAGCGTGTTTCGTGAACACAATGGTGAACTCAGACCAGGGATAAGCTCATCAAAGTGCCCACTCCATACTTCTTGGCCCAGCAGATGCATTGTAGAGTGAATATTGAATTTAAGAAAAATAAAATAGCCAAAATCATAGAAAACTGATTAAGAATCTCTAAACCTTAGAAAAACTTGCATCCAAAAAGTAAAGATCTCAGACCACAAGAAAAAGTTTTACCTTTTTGTTCAGACGCAACCTAAATAATTTAGATTGGTGTACGCTGTATCTAAATCTATATAATGTAGACTTTTGACTGCTTTACATACTTTCAATAATTGCTGCGTACAACCACTTATTCCTAATCACTTAAAGTGTTTTCCGCGTGCTAAGTTTGCAGACTGAGTTTTTCGATAAAGAAAAGATGCCACCGTAACAGGGATATCACAACGCCATGATATGTTTCAGGAAAAATCCTAGAAATTTACTTACGAATTTCTAAAGTCCAGAAAAAAAATGCATCCGAAATAAAAGATCAGCGATGACATGAAAAAGTTCTGCTTTCATTTTCAACTGAAGATGCAAATTTAGATCACTGGCCTGGGAGAACGCATGACTACAAATCTCAGTAAAGTAGATGTTTTAGTTCTATAGCATTTTTTGTGTGACCAGTTTTGCAAACAGTTTGGGATCAAAGAAAATTGCCATCTTAACAGGGATATTCCATCGCCACGGTTATTGCTTCTTCAAGAATATCTATATCCGCGAAGAAAAAATTGCACCCAAAACGAAAGACCAGCGATTACAGGAAAAAGCATCTTTAACGACTTTAGAAGTGACACGAATGATGTATGCGATGTATAGATCTATGTAGACGCGCAAAATTAGACTATGTTGCATGCCTTTACCAATTGTTTCTTTCCGCCACTCATTTTTATTCCGTAAAGGTGATTTTTCCATGTTTCCTAATCACTTAAAGTGTTTTCTGTGTGTCAAGTTTGCAGACAGAGTTTTTCGATCGAAAAAAGAAGCCACCCTAACAGGGATATCCTTATGCCTCGACATGTTTTAGAAAGAATCCTAGAAATCTACCTATAAATTCCTAAAGGCCAGAAAAAACTGCAGCCAAAAAAAAGATTGGCAATTACATGAAAAAGTTCCACTTTCATTTACGACTTAAAATGCGAATTTAGATCCCTCAGCAGGAAGAACGCCTGATTACAAATCTCGATAATCTGGACTTTTGAGCTCTATAGCATTTTTTGTGTGACCAGTTTGCAAACAGTTTGGGATTGAAGAAAAATGCCATCTTAACAGGGATAATTTTGTCAAAGCAGCGATTACTGCTTCATTAAGAATCTCTTATGCCGAGGAGAAAAAAATGCACCCAAAACGAAAGACCAGTCATAACAAGAAAAAGTGTCATTAACAAGTTAAGAAGTGACATGAATCATTCTGAACAGTGTACGCGTTGTATAGATCTATAAAATGAAGATGCACGAATCTAGACTCTGGTGCATACCTTTACGAACTGTTTCCTACCACCACTCCATTTTATTCCGTTAAGGTGATTTTTCCATGTGATAATTTTGTGGACAAATTTCAAACAATGTTTGCAAACAAAAAAGCCTGAAGTTTAGCTAATTACACTTCACTTATTCCTAGACAAGAAATCTGATTAAGAATCACTAAACCCTAGAAAAAATTGCATCCAAAATGTAAAGATCTTGAATCACATGAAAAAGTTTTACCGTTTTAAGTTCAGAAGCAACCTTTATAATTTAGACTGGTGTACGCTGTATCTAAACCAATATAATGTAGACTTTGGACTGCTTTACACACTTTTGACAATTGTTGCATACAACCGCTTGTTCCTATTCCCTAAATGCATTTTCCGCGTGCTAAGTTTGCAGACTGAGTTTTTCGATAAAGAAAAGATGCCACCGTAACAGGGATATCACGACGCCATGATAGGTTTCAGGAAAAATCCTAGAAATTTACTTACAAATTTCTAAAGTCCAGAAAAGAAATGCATCCGAAATAAAAGATCAGCGATAACTTGAAAAATTCTGCTTTCATTTTCAACTGAAGATGCAAATTTAGATGGCCTGATCACTGGCCTGGGAGAACGCATGACAACAAATCTCAGTAAAGTAGATGTTTTAGTTCTATAGCATTTTTTTGTGTGACCAGTTTTGCAAACAGTTTGGGATCAAAGAAAAATGCCATCTTAACAGGGATATTCCATCGCCACGGTTATTGCCTCATCAAGAATATCTATATCCGCGAAGAAAAAATTGCACCCAAAACGAAAGACCAGTGATTACAGGAAAAAGCATCGTTAACGACTTTAGAAGTGACACGAATGATGTATGCGATGTATAGATCTATAAAATGTAGACGCGCGAAATTAGACTCTGTTGCATGCCTTTACCAATTGTTTCCTTCGGCCGCTCATTTTTATTCCATAAAGGTGATTTTTCCATGTGATGATTTTGCAGACAGTTTTCAAAGAATGTTTTCAAACAAAAAAGCCTTGACTTTATCTTACAGTTAATTGCATTTGATTACAGGCCAATGAAAGGTATGGAACACCCAAAACATCAGAAAGCGTGTTTCGTGAACACAATGGTGAACTCAGACCAGGGATAAGCTCATCAAAGTGCCCACTCCATACTTCTTGGCCCAGCAGATGCATTGTAGAGTGAATATTGAATTTGAGAAAAATAAAATAGCCAAAATCATAGAAAACTGATTAAGAATCTCTAAACCTTAGAAAAACTTGCATCCAAAAAGTAAAGATCTCAGACCACAAGAAAAAGTTTCACCTTTTTGTTCAGACGCAACCTAAATAATTTAGATTGGTGTACGCTGTATCTAAATCTATATAATGTAGACCTGCTTTACTTACTTTCAATAATTGCTGCGTACAACCACTTATTCCTAATCACTTAGAGTGTTTTCCGTGTGTCAAGTTTGCAGACAGAACTTTTCGATCGAAAAAAGAAGCCACCCTAACAAGGATATCCTTATGTTACGACATGTTTTAGAAAGAATCCTAGAAATCTACCTATAAATTCCTAAAGGCCAGAAAAAACTGCAGCCAAAAAAAAGATTGGCAATTACATGAAAAAGTTCCACTTTCATTTACGACTTAAAATGCGAATTTAGATCACTCAGCAGGAAGAACGCCTGATTACAAATCTCGATAATCTGGACTTTTGAGCTCTATAGCATTTTTTGTGTGACCAGTTTGCAAACAGTTTGGGATTGAAGAAAAATGCCATCTTAACAGGGATAATTTTGTCAAAGCAGCGATTACTGCTTCATTAAGAATCTCTTATGCCGAGGAGAAAAAAATGCACCCAAAACGAAAGACCAGTCATAACAAGAAAAAGTGTCATTAACAAGTTAAGAAGTGACATGAATCATTCTGAACAGTGTACGCGTTGTATAGATCTATAAAATGAAGATGCACGAATCTAGACTCTGGTGCATACCTTTACCAACCGTTTCCTACCACCACTCCATTTTATTCCGTAAAGGTGATTTTTCCATGTGATAATTTTACAGACAAATTTCAAACAATGTTTGCAAACAAAAAAGCCTGAAGTTTAGCTAATTACACTTCACTTATTCCTAGACAAGAAATCTGATTAAGAATCACTAAACCCTAGAAAAAATTGCATCCAAAATGTAAAGATCGTGAACCACATGAAAAAGTTTTACCTTTTTAAGTTCAGACGCAACCTTAATAATTTAGACTGGTGTACGCTGTATCTAAACCAATATAATGTAGACTTTGGACTGCTTTACACACTTGACAATTGTTGCATACAACCGCTTGTTCCTATTCCCTAAATGCATTTTCCGCGTGCTAAGTTTGCAGACTGAGTTTTTCGATAAAGAAAAGATGCCACCGTAACAGGGATATCACAACGCCATGATATGTTTCAGGAAAAATCCTAGAAATTTACTTACGAATTTCTAAAGTCCAGAAAAAAAATGCATCCGAAATAAAAGATCAGCGATGACATGAAAAAGTTCTGCTTTCATTTTCAACTGAAGATGCAAATTTCGATCACTGGCCTGGGAGAACGCATGACTACAAATCTCAGTAAAGTAGATGTTTTAGTTCTATAGCATTTTTTGTGTGACCAGTTTTGCAAACAGTTCGGGATCAAAGAAAAATGCCATCTTAACAGGGATATTCCATCGCCACGGTTATTGCTTCATCAAGAATATCTATACCCGCGAAGAAAAAATTGCACCCAAAACGAAAGACCAGCGATTACAGGAAAAAGCATCGTTAACGACTTTAGAAGTGACACGAATGATGTATGCGATGTATAGATCTATAAAATGTAGACGCGCGAAATTAGACTCTGTTGCATGCCTTTACCAATTGTTTCCTTCCGCCGCTCCTTTTTATTCCGTAAAGGTGATTTTTCCATGTTTCCTAATCACTTAAAGTGTTTTCCGTGTGTCAAGTTTGCAGACAGAGTTTTTCGATCGAAAAAAGAAGCCACCCTAAAAGGGATATCCTTATGCCTAGACATGTTTTAGAAAGAATCCTAGAAATCTACCTATAAATTCCTCAAGGCCAGAAAAAACTGCAGCCAAAAAAAAAGATGGGCAATTACATGAAAAAGTTCCACTTTCATTTACGACTTAAAATGCAAATTTAGATCACTCAGCAGGAAGAACGCCTGATTACAAATCTCGATAATCCGGACTTTTGAGCTCTATAGCATGTTTTGTGTGACCAGTTTGCAAACAGTTTGGGATTGAAGAAAAATACCATCTTAACAGGGATAATTTTGTCAAAGCAGCGATTACTGCTTCATTAAGAATCTCTTATGCCGAGGAGAAAAAAATGCACCCAAAACGAAAGACCAGTCATAACAAGAAAAAGTGTCATTAACAAGTTAAGAAGTGACATGAATCATTCTGAACAGTGTACGCGTTGTATAGATCTATAAAATGAAGATGCACGAATCTAGACTCTGGTGCATACCTTTACCAACCGTTTCCTACCACCACTCCATTTTATTCCGTAAAGGTGATTTTTCCATGTGATAATTTTGTAGACAAATTTCAAACAATGTTTGCAAACAAAAAAGCCTGAAGTTTAGCTAATTACACTTCACTTATTCCTAGACAAGAAATCTGATTAAGAATCACTAAACCCTAGAAAAAATTGCATCCAAAATGTAAAGATCTTGAATCACATGAAAAAGTTTTACCTTTTTAAGTTCAGACGCAACCTTAATAATTTAGACTGGTGTACGCTGTATCTAAACCAATATAATGTAGACTTTGGGCTGCTTTACACACTTTTGACAATTGTTGCATACAACCGCTTGTTCCTATTCCCTAAATGCATTTTCCGCGTGCTAAGTTTGCAGACTGAGTTTTTCGATAAAGAAAAGATGCCACCGTAACAGGGATATCACGACGCCATGATAGGTTTCAGGAAAAATCGTAGAAATTTACTTACAAATTTCTAAAGTCCAGAAAAGAAATGCATCCGAAATAAAAGATCAGCGATAACTTGAAAAATTCTGCTTTCATTTTCAACTGAAGATGCAAATTTAGATGGCCTGATCACTGGCCTGGGAGAACGCATGACAACAAATCTCAGTAAAGTAGATGTTTTAGTTCTATAGCATTTTTTTGTGTGACCAGTTTTGCAAACAGTTTGGGATCAAAGAAAAATGCCATCTTA
Source organism: Tridacna crocea (assembly GCA_943736015.1). Classification (NCBI taxonomy): domain Eukaryota; kingdom Metazoa; phylum Mollusca; class Bivalvia; order Cardiida; family Cardiidae; genus Tridacna; species Tridacna crocea. The sequence continues at coordinate 2,511,701 of OX031066.1, read as the reverse complement.
ACAGGGATATTCCATCGCCACGGTTATTGCCTCATCAAGAATATCTATAGCCGCGAAGAAAAAATTGCACCCAAAACGAAAGACCAGTGATTACAGGAAAAAGCATCGTTAACGACTTTAGAAGTGACACGAATGATGTATGCGATGTATAGATCTATAAAATGTAGACGCGCGAAATTAGACTCTGTTGCATGCCTTTACCAATTGTTTCCTTCGGCCGCTCATTTTTATTCCGTAAAGGTGATTTTTCCATGTGATGATTTTGCAGACAGTTTTCAAAGAATGTTTTCAAACAAAAAAGCCTTGACTTTATCTTACAGTTAATTGCATTTGATTACAGGCCAATGAAAGGTATGGAACACCCAAAACATCAGAAAGCGTGTTTCGTGAACACAATGGTGAACTCAGACCAGGGATAAGCTCATCAAAGTGCCCACTCCATACTTCTTGGCCCAGCAGATGCATTGTAGAGTGAATATTGAATTTGAGAAAAATAAAATAGCCAAAATCATAGAAAACTGATTAAGAATCTCTAAACCTTAGAAAAACTTGCATCCAAAAAGTAAAGATCTCAGACCACAAGAAAAAGTTTCACCTTTTTGTTCAGACGCAACCTAAATAATTTAGATTGGTGTACGCTGTATCTAAATCTATATAATGTAGACCTGCTTTACATACTTTCAATAATTGCTGCGTACAACCACTTATTCCTAATCACTTAGAGTGTTTTCCGTGTGTCAAGTTTGCAGACAGAACTTTTCGATCGAAAAAAGAAGCCACCCTAACAAGGATATCCTTATGTTACGACATGTTTTAGAAAGAATCCTAGAAATCTACCTATAAATTCCTAAAGGCCAGAAAAAACTGCAGCCAAAAAAAAGATTGGCAATTACATGAAAAAGTTCCACTTTCATTTACGACTTAAAATGCGAATTTAGATCACTCAGCAGGAAGAACGCCTGATTACAAATCTCGATAATCTGGACTTTTGAGCTCTATAGCATTTTTTGTGTGACCAGTTTGCAAACAGTTTGGGATTGAAGAAAAATGCCATCTTAACAGGGATAATTTTGTCAAAGCAGCGATTACTGCTTCATTAAGAATCTCTTATGCCGAGGAGAAAAAAATGCACCCAAAACGAAAGACCAGTCATAACAAGAAAAAGTGTCATTAACAAGTTAAGAAGTGACATGAATCATTCTGAACAGTGTACGCGTTGTATAGATCTATAAAATGAAGATGCACGAATCTAGACTCTGGTGCATACCTTTACCAACTGTTTCCTACCACCACTCCATTTTATTCCGTAAAGGTGATTTTTCCATGTGATAATTTTACAGACAAATTTCAAACAATGTTTGCAAACAAAAAAGCCTGAAGTTTAGCTAATTACACTTCACTTATTCCTAGACAAGAAATCTGATTAAGAATCACTAAACCCTAGAAAAAATTGCATCCAAAATGTAAAGATCGTGAACCACATGAAAAAGTTTTACCTTTTTAAGTTCAGACGCAACCTTAATAATTTAGACTGGTGTACGCTGTATCTAAACCAATATAATGTAGACTTTGGACTGCTTTACACACTTGACAATTGTTGCATACAACCGCTTGTTCCTATTCCCTAAATGCATTTTCCGCGTGCTAAGTTTGCAGACTGAGTTTTTCGATAAAGAAAAGATGCCACCGTAACAGGGATATCACAACGCCATGATATGTTTCAGGAAAAATCCTAGAAATTTACTTACGAATTTCTAAAGTCCAGAAAAAAAATGCATCCGAAATAAAAGATCAGCGATGACATGAAAAAGTTCTGCTTTCATTTTCAACTGAAGATGCAAATTTCGATCACTGGCCTGGGAGAACGCATGACTACAAATCTCAGTAAAGTAGATGTTTTAGTTCTATAGCATTTTTTGTGTGACCAGTTTTGCAAACAGTTCGGGATCAAAGAAAAATGCCATCTTAACAGGGATATTCCATCGCCACGGTTATTGCTTCATCAAGAATATCTATACCCGCGAAGAAAAAATTGCACCCAAAACGAAAGACCAGCGATTACAGGAAAAAGCATCGTTAACGACTTTAGAAGTGACACGAATGATGTATGCGATGTATAGATCTATAAAATGTAGACGCGCGAAATTAGACTCTGTTGCATGCCTTTACCAATTGTTTCCTTCCGCCGCTCCTTTTTATTCCGTAAAGGTGATTTTTCCATGTTTCCTAATCACTTAAAGTGTTTTCCGTGTGTCAAGTTTGCAGACAGAGTTTTTCGATCGAAAAAAGAAGCCACCCTAAAAGGGATATCCTTATGCCTAGACATGTTTTAGAAAGAATCCTAGAAATCTACCTATAAATTCCTCAAGGCCAGAAAAAACTGCAGCCAAAAAAAAAGATGGGCAATTACATGAAAAAGTTCCACTTTCATTTACGACTTAAAATGCAAATTTAGATCACTCAGCAGGAAGAACGCCTGATTACAAATCTCGATAATCCGGACTTTTGAGCTCTATAGCATGTTTTGTGTGACCAGTTTGCAAACAGTTTGGGATTGAAGAAAAATACCATCTTAACAGGGATAATTTTGTCAAAGCAGCGATTACTGCTTCATTAAGAATCTCTTATGCCGAGGAGAAAAAAATGCACCCAAAACGAAAGACCAGTCATAACAAGAAAAAGTGTCATTAACAAGTTAAGAAGTGACATGAATCATTCTGAACAGTGTACGCGTTGTATAGATCTATAAAATGAAGATGCACGAATCTAGACTCTGGTGCATACCTTTACCAACCGTTTCCTACCACCACCCCATTTTATTCCGTAAAGGTGATTTTTCCATGTGATAATTTTGTAGACAAATTTCAAACAATGTTTGCAAACAAAAAAGCCTGAAGTTTAGCTAATTACACTTCACTTATTCCTAGACAAGAAATCTGATTAAGAATCACTAAACCCTAGAAAAAATTGCATCCAAAATGTAAAGATCTTGAATCACATGAAAAAGTTTTACCTTTTTAAGTTCAGACGCAACCTTAATAATTTAGACTGGTGTACGCTGTATCTAAACCAATATAATGTAGACTTTGGGCTGCTTTACACACTTTTGACAATTGTTGCATACAACCGCTTGTTCCTATTCCCTAAATGCATTTTCCGCGTGCTAAGTTTGCAGACTGAGTTTTTCGATAAAGAAAAGATGCCACCGTAACAGGGATATCACGACGCCATGATAGGTTTCAGGAAAAATCCTAGAAATTTACTTACAAATTTCTAAAGTCCAGAAAAGAAATGCATCCGAAATAAAAGATCAGCGATAACTTGAAAAATTCTGCTTTCATTTTCAACTGAAGATGCAAATTTAGATGGCCTGATCACTTGCCTGGGAGAACGCATGACAACAAATCTCAGTAAAGTAGATGTTTTAGTTCTATAGCATTTTTTTGTGTGACCAGTTTTGCAAACAGTTTGGGATCAAAGAAAAATGCCATCTTAACAGGGATATTCCATCGCCACGGTTATTGCCTCATCAAGAATATCTATAGCCGCGAAGAAAAAATTGCACCCAAAACGAAAGACCAGTGATTACAGGAAAAAGCATCGTTAACGACTTTAGAAGTGACACGAATGATGTATGCGATGTATAGATCTATAAAATGTAGACGCGCGAAATTAGACTCTGTTGCATGCCTTTACCAATTGTTTCCTTCGGCCGCTCATTTTTATTCCGTAAAGGTGATTTTTCCATGTGATGATTTTGCAGACAGTTTTCAAAGAATGTTTTCAAACAAAAAAGCCTTGACTTTATCTTACAGTTAATTGCATTTGATTACAGGCCAATGAAAGGTATGGAACACCCAAAACATCAGAAAGCGTGTTTCGTGAACACAATGGTGAACTCAGACCAGGGATAAGCTCATCAAAGTGCCCACTCCATACTTCTTGGCCCAGCAGATGCATTGTAGAGTGAATATTGAATTTGAGAAAAATAAAATAGCCAAAATCATAGAAAACTGATTAAGAATCTCTAAACCTTAGAAAAACTTGCATCCAAAAAGTAAAGATCTCAGACCACAAGAAAAAGTTTCACCTTTTTGTTCAGACGCAACCTAAATAATTTAGATTGGTGTACGCTGTATCTAAATCTATATAATGTAGACCTGCTTTACATACTTTCAATAATTGCTGCGTACAACCACTTATTCCTAATCACTTAGAGTGTTTTCCGTGTGTCAAGTTTGCAGACAGAACTTTTCGATCGAAAAAAGAAGCCACCCTAACAAGGATATCCTTATGTTACGACATGTTTTAGAAAGAATCCTAGAAATCTACCTATAAATTCCTAAAGGCCAGAAAAAACTGCAGCCAAAAAAAAGATTGGCAATTACATGAAAAAGTTCCACTTTCATTTACGACTTAAAATGCGAATTTAGATCACTCAGCAGGAAGAACGCCTGATTACAAATCTCGATAATCTGGACTTTTGAGCTCTATAGCATTTTTTGTGTGACCAGTTTGCAAACAGTTTGGGATTGAAGAAAAATGCCATCTTAACAGGGATAATTTTGTCAAAGCAGCGATTACTGCTTCATTAAGAATCTCTTATGCCGAGGAGAAAAAAATGCACCCAAAACGAAAGACCAGTCATAACAAGAAAAAGTGTCATTAACAAGTTAAGAAGTGACATGAATCATTCTGAACAGTGTACGCGTTGTATAGATCTATAAAATGAAGATGCACGAATCTAGACTCTGGTGCATACCTTTACCAACCGTTTCCTACCACCACTCCATTTTATTCTGTAAAGGTGATTTTTCCATGTGATAATTTTACAGACAAATTTCAAACAATGTTTGCAAACAAAAAAGCCTGAAGTTTAGCTAATTACACTTCACTTATTCCTAGACAAGAAATCTGATTAAGAATCACTAAACCCTAGAAAAAATTGCATCCAAAATGTAAAGATCGTGAACCACATGAAAAAGTTTTACCTTTTTAAGTTCAGACGCAACCTTAATAATTTAGACTGGTGTACGCTGTATCTAAACCAATATAATGTAGACTTTGGACTGCTTTACACACTTGACAATTGTTGCATACAACCGCTTGTTCCTATTCCCTAAATGCATTTTCCGCGTGCTAAGTTTGCAGACTGAGTTTTTCGATAAAGAAAAGATGCCACCGTAACAGGGATATCACAACGCCATGATATGTTTCAGGAAAAATCCTAGAAATTTACTTACGAATTTCTAAAGTCCAGAAAAAAAATGCATCCGAAATAAAAGATCAGCGATGACATGAAAAAGTTCTGCTTTCATTTTCAACTGAAGATGCAAATTTCGATCACTGGCCTGGGAGAACGCATGACTACAAATCTCAGTAAAGTAGATGTTTTAGTTCTATAGCATTTTTTGTGTGACCAGTTTTGCAAACAGTTCGGGATCAAAGAAAAATGCCATCTTAACAGGGATATTCCATCGCCACGGTTATTGCTTCATCAAGAATATCTATACCCGCGAAGAAAAAATTGCACCCAAAACGAAAGACCAGCGATTACAGGAAAAAGCATCGTTAACGACTTTAGAAGTGACACGAATGATGTATGCGATGTATAGATCTATAAAATGTAGACGCGCGAAATTAGACTCTGTTGCATGCCTTTACCAATTGTTTCCTTCCGCCGCTCATTTTTATTCCGTAAAGGTGATTTTTCCATGTTTCCTAATCACTTAAAGTGTTTTCCGTGTGATAAGTTTGCAGACAGAGTTTTTCGATCGAAAAAAGAAGCCACCCTAACAGGGATATCCTTATGCCTAGACATGTTTTAGAAAGAATCCTAGAAATCTACCTATAAATTCCTCAAGGCCAGAAAAAACTGCATCCAAAAAAAAGATGGGCAATTACATGAAAAAGTTCCACTTTCATTTACGACTTAAAATGCGAATTTAGATCACTCAGCAGGAAGAACGCCTGATTACAAATCTCGATAATCCGGACTTTTGAGCTCTATAGCATGTTTTGTGTGACCAGTTTGCAAACAGTTTGGGATTGAAGAAAAATACCATCTTAACAGGGATAATTTTGTCAAAGCAGCGATTACTGCTTCATTAAGAATCTTTTATGCCGAGGAGAAAAAAATGCACCCAAAACGAAAGACCAGTCATGACAAGAAAAAGTGTCATTAACAAGTTAAGAAGTGACATGAATCATTCTGAACAGTGTACGCGTTGTATAGATCTATAAAATGAAGATGCACGAATCTAGACTCTGGTGCATACCTTTACCAACCGTTTCCTACCACCACTCCATTTTATTCCGTTTAGGTGATTTTTCCATGTGATAATTTTGTAGACAAATTTCAAACAATGTTTGCAAACAAAAAAGCCTGAAGTTTAGCTAATTACACTTCACTTATTCCTAGACAAGAAATCTGATTAAGAATCACTAAACCCTAGAAAAAATTGCATCCAAAATGTAAAGATCTTGAATCACATGAAAAAGTTTTACCTTTTTAAGTTCAGACGCAACCTTAATAATTTAGACTGGTGTACGCTGTATCTAAACCAATATAATGTAGACTTTGGGCTGCTTTACACACTTTTGACAATTGTTGCATACAACCGCTTGTTCCTATTCCCTAAATGCATTTTCCGCGTGCTAAGTTTGCAGACTGAGTTTTTCGATAAAGAAAAGATGCCACCGTAACAGGGATATCACGACGCCATGATAGGTTTCAGGAAAAATCCTAGAAATTTACTTACAAATTTCTAAAGTCCAGAAAAGAAATGCATCCGAAATAAAAGATCAGCGATAACTTGAAAAATTCTGCTTTCATTTTCAACTGAAGATGCAAATTTAGATGGCCTGATCACTGGCCTGGGAGAACGCATGACAACAAATCTCAGTAAAGTAGATGTTTTAGTTCTATAGCATTTTTTTGTGTGACCAGTTTTGCAAACAGTTTGGGATCAAAGAAAAATGCCATCTTAACAGGGATATTCCATCGCCACGGTTATTGCCTCATCAAGAATATCTATAGCCGCGAAGAAAAAATTGCACCCAAAACGAAAGACCAGTGATTACAGGAAAAAGCATCGTTAACGACTTTAGAAGTGACACGAATGATGTATGCGATGTATAGATCTATAAAATGTAGACGCGCGAAATTAGACTCTGTTGCATGCCTTTACCAATTGTTTCCTTCGGCCGCTCATTTTTATTCCGTAAAGGTGATTTTTCCATGTGATGATTTTGCAGACAGTTTTCAAAGAATGTTTTCAAACAAAAAAGCCTTGACTTTATCTTACAGTTAATTGCATTTGATTACAGGCCAATGAAAGGTATGGAACACCCAAAACATCAGAAAGCGTGTTTCGTGAACACAATGGTGAACTCAGACCAGGGATAAGCTCATCAAAGTGCCCACTCCATACTTCTTGGCCCAGCAGATGCATTGTAGAGTGAATATTGAATTTGAGAAAAATAAAATAGCCAAAATCATAGAAAACTGATTAAGAATCTCTAAACCTTAGAAAAACTTGCATCCAAAAAGTAAAGATCTCAGACCACAAGAAAAAGTTTCACCTTTTTGTTCAGACGCAACCTAAATAATTTAGATTGGTGTACGCTGTATCTAAATCTATATAATGTAGACCTGCTTTACATACTTTCAATAATTGCTGCGTACAACCACTTATTCCTAATCACTTAGAGTGTTTTCCGTGTGTCAAGTTTGCAGACAGAACTTTTCGATCGAAAAAAGAAGCCACCCTAACAAGGATATCCTTATGTTACGACATGTTTTAGAAAGAATCCTAGAAATCTACCTATAAATTCCTAAAGGCCAGAAAAAACTGCAGCCAAAAAAAAGATTGGCAATTACATGAAAAAGTTCCACTTTCATTTACGACTTAAAATGCGAATTTAGATCACTCAGCAGGAAGAACACCTGATTACAAATCTCGATAATCTGGACTTTTGAGCTCTATAGCATTTTTTGTGTGACCAGTTTGCAAACAGTTTGGGATTGAAGAAAAATGCCATCTTAACAGGGATAATTTTGTCAAAGCAGCGATTACTGCTTCATTAAGAATCTCTTATGCCGAGGAGAAAAAAATGCACCCAAAACGAAAGACCAGTCATAACAAGAAAAAGTGTCATTAACAAGTTAAGAAGTGACATGAATCATTCTGAACAGTGTACGCGTTGTATAGATCTATAAAATGAAGATGCACGAATCTAGACTCTGGTGCATACCTTTACCAACCGTTTCCTACCACCACTCCATTTTATTCCGTAAAGGTGATTTTTCCATGTGATAATTTTACAGACAAATTTCAAACAATGTTTGCAAACAAAAAAGCCTGAAGTTTAGCTAATTACACTTCACTTATTCCTAGACAAGAAATCTGATTAAGAATCACTAAACCCTAGAAAAAATTGCATCCAAAATGTAAAGATCGTGAACCACATGAAAAAGTTTTACCTTTTTAAGTTCAGACGCAACCTTAATAATTTAGACTGGTGTACGCTGTATCTAAACCAATATAATGTAGACTTTGGACTGCTTTACACACTTGACAATTGTTGCATACAACCGCTTGTTCCTATTCCCTAAATGCATTTTCCGCGTGCTAAGTTTGCAGACTGAGTTTTTCGATAAAGAAAAGATGCCACCGTAACAGGGATATCACAACGCCATGATATGTTTCAGGAAAAATCCTAGAAATTTACTTACGAATTTCTAAAGTCCAGAAAAAAAATGCATCCGAAATAAAAGATCAGCGATGACATGAAAAAGTTCTGCTTTCATTTTCAACTGAAGATGCAAATTTCGATCACTGGCCTGGGAGAACGCATGACTACAAATCTCAGTAAAGTAGATGTTTTAGTTCTATAGCATTTTTTGTGTGACCAGTTTTGCAAACAGTTCGGGATCAAAGAAAAATGCCATCTTAACAGGGATATTCCATCGCCACGGTTATTGCTTCATCAAGAATATCTATACCCGCGAAGAAAAAATTGCACCCAAAACGAAAGACCAGCGATTACAGGAAAAAGCATCGTTAACGACTTTAGAAGTGACACGAATGATGTATGCGATGTATAGATCTATAAAATGTAGACGCGCGAAATTAGACTCTGTTGCATGCCTTTACCAATTGTTTCCTTCCGCCGCTCATTTTTATTCCGTAAAGGTGATTTTTCCATGTTTCCTAATCACTTAAAGTGTTTTCCGTGTGTCAAGTTTGCAGACAGAGTTTTTCGATCGAAAAAAGAAGCCACCCTAACAGGGATATCCTTATGCCTAGACATGTTTTAGAAAGAATCCTAGAAATCTACCTATAAATTCCTCAAGGCCAGAAAAAACTGCATCCAAAAAAAAGATGGGCAATTACATGAAAAAGTTCCACTTTCATTTACGACTTAAAATGCGAATTTAGATCACTCAGCAGGAAGAACGCCTGATTACAAATCTCGATAATCCGGACTTTTGAGCTCTATAGCATGTTTTGTGTGACCAGTTTGCAAACAGTTTGGGATTGAAGAAAAATACCATCTTAACAGGGATAATTTTGTCAAAGCAGCGATTACTGCTTCATTAAGAATCTTTTATGCCGAGGAGAAAAAAATGCACCCAAAACGAAAGACCAGTCATGACAAGAAAAAGTGTCATTAACAAGTTAAGAAGTGACATGAATCATTCTGAACAGTGTACGCGTTGTATAGATCTATAAAATGAAGATGCACGAATCTAGACTCTGGTGCATACCTTTACCAACCGTTTCCTACCACCACTCCATTTTATTCCGTTTAGGTGATTTTTCCATGTGATAATTTTGTAGACAAATTTCAAACAATGTTTGCAAACAAAAAAGCCTGAAGTTTAGCTAATTACACTTCACTTATTCCTAGACAAGAAATCTGATTAAGAATCACTAAACCCTAGAAAAAATTGCATCCAAAATGTAAAGATCTTGAATCACATGAAAAAGTTTTACCTTTTTAAGTTCAGACGCAACCTTAATAATTTAGACTGGTGTACGCTGTATCTAAACCAATATAATGTAGACTTTGGGCTGCTTTACACACTTTTGACAATTGTTGCATACAACCGCTTGTTCCTATTCCCTAAATGCATTTTCCGCGTGCTAAGTTTGCAGACTGAGTTTTTCGATAAAGAAAAGATGCCACCGTAACAGGGATATCACGACGCCATGATAGGTTTCAGGAAAAATCGTAGAAATTTACTTACAAATTTCTAAAGTCCAGAAAAGAAATGCATCCGAAATAAAAGATCAGCGATAACTTGAAAAATTCTGCTTTCATTTTCAACTGAAGATGCAAATTTAGATGGCCTGATCACTGGCCTGGGAGAACGCATGACAACAAATCTCAGTAAAGTAGATGTTTTAGTTCTATAGCATTTTTTTGTGTGACCAGTTTTGCAAACAGTTTGGGATCAAAGAAAAATGCCATCTTAACAGGGATATTCCATCGCCACGGTTATTGCCTCATCAAGAATATCTATAGCCGCGAAGAAAAAATTGCACCCAAAACGAAAGACCAGTGATTACAGGAAAAAGCATCGTTAACGACTTTAGAAGTGACACGAATGATGTATGCGATGTATAGATCTATAAAATGTAGACGCGCGAAATTAGACTCTGTTGCATGCCTTTACCAATTGTTTCCTTCGGCCGCTCATTTTTATTCCGTAAAGGTGATTTTTCCATGTGATGATTTTGCAGACAGTTTTCAAAGAATGTTTTCAAACAAAAAAGCCTTGACTTTATCTTACAGTTAATTGCATTTGATTACAGGCCAATGAAAGGTATGGAACACCCAAAACATCAGAAAGCGTGTTTCGTGAACACAATGGTGAACTCAGACCAGGGATAAGCTCATCAAAGTGCCCACTCCATACTTCTTGGCCCAGCAGATGCATTGTAGAGTGAATATTGAATTTGAGAAAAATAAAATAGCCAAAATCATAGAAAACTGATTAAGAATCTCTAAACCTTAGAAAAACTTGCATCCAAAAAGTAAAGATCTCAGACCACAAGAAAAAGTTTCACCTTTTTGTTCAGACGCAACCTAAATAATTTAGATTGGTGTACGCTGTATCTAAATCTATATAATGTAGACCTGCTTTACTTACTTTCAATAATTGCTGCGTACAACCACTTATTCCTAATCACTTAGAGTGTTTTCCGTGTGTCAAGTTTGCAGACAGAACTTTTCGATCGAAAAAAGAAGCCACCCTAACAAGGATATCCTTATGTTACGACATGTTTTAGAAAGAATCCTAGAAATCTACCTATAAATTCCTAAAGGCCAGAAAAAACTGCAGCCAAAAAAAAGATTGGCAATTACATGAAAAAGTTCCACTTTCATTTACGACTTAAAATGCGAATTTAGATCACTCAGCAGGAAGAACGCCTGATTACAAATCTCGATAATCTGGACTTTTGAGCTCTATAGCATTTTTTGTGTGACCAGTTTGCAAACAGTTTGGGATTGAAGAAAAATGCCATCTTAACAGGGATAATTTTGTCAAAGCAGCGATTACTGCTTCATTAAGAATCTCTTATGCCGAGGAGAAAAAAATGCACCCAAAACGAAAGACCAGTCATAACAAGAAAAAGTGTCATTAACAAGTTAAGAAGTGACATGAATCATTCTGAACAGTGTACGCGTTGTATAGATCTATAAAATGAAGATGCACGAATCTAGACTCTGGTGCATACCTTTACCAACCGTTTCCTACCACCACTCCATTTTATTCCGTAAAGGTGATTTTTCCATGTGATAATTTTACAGACAAATTTCAAACAATGTTTGCAAACAAAAAAGCCTGAAGTTTAGCTAATTACACTTCACTTATTCCTAGACAAGAAATCTGATTAAGAATCACTAAACCCTAGAAAAAATTGCATCCAAAATGTAAAGATCGTGAACCACATGAAAAAGTTTTACCTTTTTAAGTTCAGACGCAACCTTAATAATTTAGACTGGTGTACGCTGTATCTAAACCAATATAATGTAGACTTTGGACTGCTTTACACACTTGACAATTGTTGCATACAACCGCTTGTTCCTATTCCCTAAATGCATTTTCCGCGTGCTAAGTTTGCAGACTGAGTTTTTCGATAAAGAAAAGATGCCACCGTAACAGGGATATCACAACGCCATGATATGTTTCAGGAAAAATCCTAGAAATTTACTTACGAATTTCTAAAGTCCAGAAAAAAAATGCATCCGAAATAAAAGATCAGCGATGACATGAAAAAGTTCTGCTTTCATTTTCAACTGAAGATGCAAATTTCGATCACTGGCCTGGGAGAACGCATGACTACAAATCTCAGTAAAGTAGATGTTTTAGTTCTATAGCATTTTTTGTGTGACCAGTTTTGCAAACAGTTCGGGATCAAAGAAAAATGCCATCTTAACAGGGATATTCCATCGCCACGGTTATTGCTTCATCAAGAATATCTATACCCGCGAAGAAAAAATTGCACCCAAAACGAAAGACCAGCGATTACAGGAAAAAGCATCGTTAACGACTTTAGAAGTGACACGAATGATGTATGCGATGTATAGATCTATAAAATGTAGACGCGCGAAATTAGACTCTGTTGCATGCCTTTACCAATTGTTTCCTTCCGCCGCTCCTTTTTATTCCGTAAAGGTGATTTTTCCATGTTTCCTAATCACTTAAAGTGTTTTCCGTGTGTCAAGTTTGCAGACAGAGTTTTTCGATCGAAAAAAGAAGCCACCCTAAAAGGGATATCCTTATGCCTAGACATGTTTTAGAAAGAATCCTAGAAATCTACCTATAAATTCCTCAAGGCCAGAAAAAACTGCATCCAAAAAAAAAGATGGGCAATTACATGAAAAAGTTCCACTTTCATTTACAACTTAAAATGCGAATTTAGATCACTCAGCAGGAAGAACGCCTGATTACAAATCTCGATAATCCGGACTTTTGAGCTCTATAGCATGTTTTGTGTGACCAGTTTGCAAACAGTTTGGGATTGAAGAAAAATACCATCTTAACAGGGATAATTTTGTCAAAGCAGCGATTACTGCTTCATTAAGAATCTCTTATGCCGAGGAGAAAAAAATGCACCCAAAACGAAAGACCAGTCATAACAAGAAAAAGTGTCATTAACAAGTTAAGAAGTGACATGAATCATTCTGAACAGTGTACGCGTTGTATAGATCTATAAAATGAAGATGCACGAATCTAGACTCTGGTGCATACCTTTACCAACCGTTTCCTACCACCACTCCATTTTATTCCGTAAAGGTGATTTTTCCATGTGATAATTTTGTAGACAAATTTCAAACAATGTTTGCAAACAAAAAAGCCTGAAGTTTAGCTAATTACACTTCACTTATTCCTAGACAAGAAATCTGATTAAGAATCACTAAACCCTAGAAAAAATTGCATCCAAAATGTAAAGATCTTGAATCACATGAAAAAGTTTTACCTTTTTAAGTTCAGACGCAACCTTAATAATTTAGACTGGTGTACGCTGTATCTAAACCAATATAATGTAGACTTTGGGCTGCTTTACACACTTTTGACAATTGTTGCATACAACCGCTTGTTCCTATTCCCTAAATGCATTTTCCGCGTGCTAAGTTTGCAGACTGAGTTTTTCGATAAAGAAAAGATGCCACCGTAACAGGGATATCACGACGCCATGATAGGTTTCAGGAAAAATCGTAGAAATTTACTTACAAATTTCTAAAGTCCAGAAAAGAAATGCATCCGAAATAAAAGATCAGCGATAACTTGAAAAATTCTGCTTTCATTTTCAACTGAAGATGCAAATTTAGATGGCCTGATCACTGGCCTGGGAGAACGCATGACAACAAATCTCAGTAAAGTAGATGTTTTAGTTCTATAGCATTTTTTTGTGTGACCAGTTTTGCAAATAGTTTGGGATCAAAGAAAAATGCCATCTTAACAGGGATATTCCATCGCCACGGTTATTGCCTCATCAAGAATATCTATAGCCGCGAAGAAAAAATTGCACCCAAAACGAAAGACCAGTGATTACAGGAAAAAGCATCGTTAACGACTTTAGAAGTGACACGAATGATGTATGCGATGTATAGATCTATAAAATGTAGACGCGCGAAATTAGACTCTGTTGCATGCCTTTACCAATTGTTTCCTTCGGCCGCTCATTTTTATTCCGTAAAGGTGATTTTTCCATGTGATGATTTTGCAGACAGTTTTCAAAGAATGTTTTCAAACAAAAAAGCCTTGACTTTATCTTACAGTTAATTGCATTTGATTACAGGCCAATGAAAGGTATGGAACACCCAAAACATCAGAAAGCGTGTTTCGTGAACACAATGGTGAACTCAGACCAGGGATAAGCTCATCAAAGTGCCCACTCCATACTTCTTGGCCCAGCAGATGCATTGTAGAGTGAATATTGAATTTGAGAAAAATAAAATAGCCAAAATCATAGAAAACTGATTAAGAATCTCTAAACCTTAGAAAAACTTGCATCCAAAAAGTAAAGATCTCAGACCACAAGAAAAAGTTTCACCTTTTTGTTCAGACGCAACCTAAATAATTTAGATTGGTGTACGCTGTATCTAAATCTATATAATGTAGACCTGCTTTACATACTTTCAATAATTGCTGCGTACAACCACTTATTCCTAATCACTTAGAGTGTTTTCCGTGTGTCAAGTTTGCAGACAGAACTTTTCGATCGAAAAAAGAAGCCACCCTAACAAGGATATCCTTATGTTATGACATGTTTTAGAAAGAATCCTAGAAATCTACCTATAAATTCCTAAAGGCCAGAAAAAACTGCAGCCAAAAAAAAGATTGGCAATTACATGAAAAAGTTCCACTTTCATTTACGACTTAAAATGCGAATTTAGATCACTCAGCAGGAAGAACGCCTGATTACAAATCTCGATAATCTGGACTTTTGAGCTCTATAGCATTTTTTGTGTGACCAGTTTGCAAACAGTTTGGGATTGAAGAAAAATGCCATCTTAACAGGGATAATTTTGTCAAAGCAGCGATTACTGCTTCATTAAGAATCTCTTATGCCGAGGAGAAAAAAATGCACCCAAAACGAAAGACCAGTCATAACAAGAAAAAGTGTCATTAACAAGTTAAGAAGTGACATGAATCATTCTGAACAGTGTACGCGTTGTATAGATCTATAAAATGAAGATGCACGAATCTAGACTCTGGTGCATACCTTTACCAACTGTTTCCTACCACCACTCCATTTTATTCCGTAAAGGTGATTTTTCCATGTGATAATTTTACAGACAAATTTCAAACAATGTTTGCAAACAAAAAAGCCTGAAGTTTAGCTAATTACACTTCACTTATTCCTAGACAAGAAATCTGATTAAGAATCACTAAACCCTAGAAAAAATTGCATCCAAAATGTAAAGATCGTGAACCACATGAAAAAGTTTTACCTTTTTAAGTTCAGACGCAACCTTAATAATTTAGACTGGTGTACGCTGTATCTAAACCAATATAATGTAGACTTTGGACTGCTTTACACACTTGACAATTGTTGCATACAACCGCTTGTTCCTATTCCCTAAATGCATTTTCCGCGTGCTAAGTTTGCAGACTGAGTTTTTCGATAAAGAAAAGATGCCACCGTAACAGGGATATCACAACGCCATGATATGTTTCAGGAAAAATCCTAGAAATTTACTTACGAATTTCTAAAGTCCAGAAAAAAAATGCATCCGAAATAAAAGATCAGCGATGACATGAAAAAGTTCTGCTTTCATTTTCAACTGAAGATGCAAATTTCGATCACTGGCCTGGGAGAACGCATGACTACAAATCTCAGTAAAGTAGATGTTTTAGTTCTATAGCATTTTTTGTGTGACCAGTTTTGCAAACAGTTCGGGATCAAAGAAAAATGCCATCTTAACAGGGATATTCCATCGCCACGGTTATTGCTTCATCAAGAATATCTATACCCGCGAAGAAAAAATTGCACCCAAAACGAAAGACCAGCGATTACAGGAAAAAGCATCGTTAACGACTTTAGAAGTGACACGAATGATGTATGCGATGTATAGATCTATAAAATGTAGACGCGCGAAATTAGACTCTGTTGCATGCCTTTACCAATTGTTTCCTTCCGCCGCTCCTTTTTATTCCGTAAAGGTGATTTTTCCATGTTTCCTAATCACTTAAAGTGTTTTCCGTGTGTCAAGTTTGCAGACAGAGTTTTTCGATCGAAAAAAGAAGCCACCCTAAAAGGGATATCCTTATGCCTAGACATGTTTTAGAAAGAATCCTAGAAATCTACCTATAAATTCCTCAAGGCCAGAAAAAACTGCATCCAAAAAAAAAGATGGGCAATTACATGAAAAAGTTCCACTTTCATTTACGACTTAAAATGCGAATTTAGATCACTCAGCAGGAAGAACGCCTGATTACAAATCTCGATAATCCGGACTTTTGAGCTCTATAGCATGTTTTGTGTGACCAGTTTGCAAACAGTTTGGGATTGAAGAAAAATACCATCTTAACAGGGATAATTTTGTCAAAGCAGCGATTACTGCTTCATTAAGAATCTCTTATGCCGAGGAGAAAAAAATGCACCCAAAACGAAAGACCAGTCATAACAAGAAAAAGTGTCATTAACAAGTTAAGAAGTGACATGAATCATTCTGAACAGTGTACGCGTTGTATAGATCTATAAAATGAAGATGCACGAATCTAGACTCTGGTGCATACCTTTACCAACCGTTTCCTACCACCACTCCATTTTATTCCGTAAAGGTGATTTTTCCATGTGATAATTTTGTAGACAAATTTCAAACAATGTTTGCAAACAAAAAAGCCTGAAGTTTAGCTAATTACACTTCACTTATTCCTAGACAAGAAATCTGATTAAGAATCACTAAACCCTAGAAAAAATTGCATCCAAAATGTAAAGATCTTGAATCACATGAAAAAGTTTTACCTTTTTAAGTTCAGACGCAACCTTAATAATTTAGACTGGTGTACGCTGTATCTAAACCAATATAATGTAGACTTTGGGCTGCTTTACACACTTTTGACAATTGTTGCATACAACCGCTTGTTCCTATTCCCTAAATGCATTTTCCGCATGGTAAGTTTGCAGACTGAGTTTTTCGATAAAGAAAAGATGCCACCGTAACAGGGATATCACGACGCCATGATAGGTTTCAGGAAAAATCGTAGAAATTTACTTACAAATTTCTAAAGTCCAGAAAAGAAATGCATCCGAAATAAAAGATCAGCGATAACTTGAAAAATTCTGCTTTCATTTTCAACTGAAGATGCAAATTTAGATGGCCTGATCACTTGCCTGGGAGAACGCATGACAACAAATCTCAGTAAAGTAGATGTTTTAGTTCTATAGCATTTTTTTGTGTGACCAGTTTTGCAAACAGTTTGGGATCAAAGAAAAATGCCATCTTAACAGGGATATTCCATCGCCATGGTTATTGCCTCATCAAGAATATCTATAGCTGCGAAGAAAAAATTGCACCCAAAACGAAAGACCAGTGATTACAGGAAAAAGCATCGTTAACGACTTTAGAAGTGACACGAATGATGTATGCGATGTATAGATCTATAAAATGTAGACGCGCGAAATTAGACTCTGTTGCATGCCTTTACCAATTGTTTCCTTCGGCCGCTCATTTTTATTCCGTAAAGGTGATTTTTCCATGTGATGATTTTGCAGACAGTTTTCAAAGAATGTTTTCAAACAAAAAAGCCTTGACTTTATCTTACAGTTAATTGCATTTGATTACAGGCCAATGAAAGGTATGGAACACCCAAAACATCAGAAAGCGTGTTTCGTGAACACAATGGTGAACTCAGACCAGGGATAAGCTCATCAAAGTGCCCACTCCATACTTCTTGGCCCAGCAGATGCATTGTAGAGTGAATATTGAATTTGAGAAAAATAAAATAGCCAAAATCATAGAAAACTGATTAAGAATCTCTAAACCTTAGAAAAACTTGCATCCAAAAAGTAAAGATCTCAGACCACAAGAAAAAGTTTCACCTTTTTGTTCAGACGCAACCTAAATAATTTAGATTGGTGTACGCTGTATCTAAATCTATATAATGTAGACCTGCTTTACATACTTTCAATAATTGCTGCGTACAACCACTTATTCCTAATCACTTAGAGTGTTTTCCGTGTGTCAAGTTTGCAGACAGAACTTTTCGATCGAAAAAAGAAGCCACCCTAACAAGGATATCCTTATGTTACGACATGTTTTAGAAAGAATCCTAGAAATCTACCTATAAATTCCTAAAGGCCAGAAAAAACTGCAGCCAAAAAAAAGATGGGCAATTACATGAAAAAGTTCCACTTTCATTTACGACTTAAAATGCAAATTTAGATCACTCAGCAGGAAGAACGCCTGATTACAAATCTCGATAATCTGGACTTTTGAGCTCTATAGCATTTTTTGTGTGACCAGTTTGCAAACAGTTTGGGATTGAAGAAAAATGCCATCTTAACAGGGATAATTTTGTCAAAGCAGTGATTACTGCTTCATTAAGAATCTCTTATGCCGAGGAGAAAAAAATGCACCCAAAACGAAAGACCAGTCATAACAAGAAAAAGTGTCATTAACAAGTTAAGAAGTGACATGAATCATTCTGAACAGTGTACGCGTTGTATAGATCTATAAAATGAAGATGCACGAATCTAGACTCTGGTGCATACCTTTACCAACCGTTTCCTACCACCACTCCATTTTATTCCGTAAAGGTGATTTTTCCATGTGATAATTTTACAGACAAATTTCAAACAATGTTTGCAAACAAAAAAGCCTGAAGTTTAGCTAATTACACTTCACTTATTCCTAGACAAGAAATCTGATTAAGAATCACTAAACCCTAGAAAAAATTGCATCCAAAATGTAAAGATCGTGAACCACATGAAAAAGTTTTACCTTTTTAAGTTCAGACGCAACCTTAATAATTTAGACTGGTGTACGCTGTATCTAAACCAATATAATGTAGACTTTGGACTGCTTTACACACTTGACAATTGTTGCATACAACCGCTTGTTCCTATTCCCTAAATGCATTTTCCGCGTGCTAAGTTTGCAGACTGAGTTTTTCGATAAAGAAAAGATGCCACCGTAACAGGGATATCACAACGCCATGATATGTTTCAGGAAAAATCCTAGAAATTTACTTACGAATTTCTAAAGTCCAGAAAAAAAATGCATCCGAAATAAAAGATCAGCGATGACATGAAAAAGTTCTGCTTTCATTTTCAACTGAAGATGCAAATTTCGATCACTGGCCTGGGAGAACGCATGACTACAAATCTCAGTAAAGTAGATGTTTTAGTTCTATAGCATTTTTTGTGTGACCAGTTTTGCAAACAGTTCGGGATCAAAGAAAAATGCCATCTTAACAGGGATATTCCATCGCCACGGTTATTGCTTCATCAAGAATATCTATACCCGCGAAGAAAAAATTGCACCCAAAACGAAAGACCAGCGATTACAGGAAAAAGCATCGTTAACGACTTTAGAAGTGACACGAATGATGTATGCGATGTATAGATCTATAAAATGTAGACGCGCGAAATTAGACTCTGTTGCATGCCTTTACCAATTGTTTCCTTCCGCCGCTCATTTTTATTCCGTAAAGGTGATTTTTCCATGTTTCCTAATCACTTAAAGTGTTTTCCGTGTGATAAGTTTGCAGACAGAGTTTTTCGATCGAAAAAAGAAGCCACCCTAACAGGGATATCCTTATGCCTAGACATGTTTTAGAAAGAATCCTAGAAATCTACCTATAAATTCCTCAAGGCCAGAAAAAACTGCATCCAAAAAAAAGATGGGCAATTACATGAAAAAGTTCCACTTTCATTTACGACTTAAAATGCGAATTTAGATCACTCAGCAGGAAGAACGCCTGATTACAAATCTCGATAATCCGGACTTTTGAGCTCTATAGCATGTTTTGTGTGACCAGTTTGCAAACAGTTTGGGATTGAAGAAAAATACCATCTTAACAGGGATGATTTTGTCAAAGCAGCGATTACTGCTTCATTAAGAATCTTTTATGCCGAGGAGAAAAAAATGCACCCAAAACGAAAGACCAGTCATGACAAGAAAAAGTGTCATTAACAAGTTAAGAAGTGACATGAATCATTCTGAACAGTGTACGCGTTGTATAGATCTATAAAATGAAGATGCACGAATCTAGACTCTGGTGCATACCTTTACCAACCGTTTCCTACCACCACTCCATTTTATTCCGTTTAGGTGATTTTTCCATGTGATAATTTTGTAGACAAATTTCAAACAATGTTTGCAAACAAAAAAGCCTGAAGTTTAGCTAATTACACTTCACTTATTCCTAGACAAGAAATCTGATTAAGAATCACTAAACCCTAGAAAAAATTGCATCCAAAATGTAAAGATCTTGAATCACATGAAAAAGTTTTACCTTTTTAAGTTCAGACGCAACCTTAATAATTTAGACTGGTGTACGCTGTATCTAAACCAATATAATGTAGACTTTGGGCTGCTTTACACACTTTTGACAATTGTTGCATACAACCGCTTGTTCCTATTCCCTAAATGCATTTTCCGCGTGCTAAGTTTGCAGACTGAGTTTTTCGATAAAGAAAAGATGCCACCGTAACAGGGATATCACGACGCCATGATAGGTTTCAGGAAAAATCGTAGAAATTTACTTACAAATTTCTAAAGTCCAGAAAAGAAATGCATCCGAAATAAAAGATCAGCGATAACTTGAAAAATTCTGCTTTCATTTTCAACTGAAGATGCAAATTTAGATGGCCTGATCACTGGCCTGGGAGAACGCATGACAACAAATCTCAGTAAAGTAGATGTTTTAGTTCTATAGCATTTTTTTGTGTGACCAGTTTTGCAAACAGTTTGGGATCAAAGAAAAATGCCATCTTAACAGGGATATTCCATCGCCACGGTTATTGCCTCATCAAGAATATCTATAGCCGCGAAGAAAAAATTGCACCCAAAACGAAAGACCAGTGATTACAGGAAAAAGCATCGTTAACGACTTTAGAAGTGACACGAATGATGTATGCGATGTATAGATCTATAAAATGTAGACGCGCGAAATTAGACTCTGTTGCATGCCTTTACCAATTGTTTCCTTCGGCCGCTCATTTTTATTCCGTAAAGGTGATTTTTCCATGTGATGATTTTGCAGACAGTTTTCAAAGAATGTTTTCAAACAAAAAAGCCTTGACTTTATCTTACAGTTAATTGCATTTGATTACAGGCCAATGAAAGGTATGGAACACCCAAAACATCAGAAAGCGTGTTTCGTGAACACAATGGTGAACTCAGACCAGGGATAAGCTCATCAAAGTGCCCACTCCATACTTCTTGGCCCAGCAGATGCATTGTAGAGTGAATATTGAATTTGAGAAAAATAAAATAGCCAAAATCATAGAAAACTGATTAAGAATCTCTAAACCTTAGAAAAACTTGCATCCAAAAAGTAAAGATCTCAGACCACAAGAAAAAGTTTCACCTTTTTGTTCAGACGCAACCTAAATAATTTAGATTGGTGTACGCTGTATCTAAATCTATATAATGTAGACCTGCTTTACTTACTTTCAATAATTGCTGCGTACAACCACTTATTCCTAATCACTTAGAGTGTTTTCCGTGTGTCAAGTTTGCAGACAGAACTTTTCGATCGAAAAAAGAAGCCACCCTAACAAGGATATCCTTATGTTACGACATGTTTTAGAAAGAATCCTAGAAATCTACCTATAAATTCCTAAAGGCCAGAAAAAACTGCAGCCAAAAAAAAGATTGGCAATTACATGAAAAAGTTCCACTTTCATTTACGACTTAAAATGCGAATTTAGATCACTCAGCAGGAAGAACGCCTGATTACAAATCTCGATAATCTGGACTTTTGAGCTCTATAGCATTTTTTGTGTGACCAGTTTGCAAACAGTTTGGGATTGAAGAAAAATGCCATCTTAACAGGGATGATTTTGTCAAAGCAGCGATTACTGCTTCATTAAGAATCTCTTATGCCGAGGAGAAAAAAATGCACCCAAAACGAAAGACCAGTCATAACAAGAAAAAGTGTCATTAACAAGTTAAGAAGTGACATGAATCATTCTGAACAGTGTACGCGTTGTATAGATCTATAAAATGAAGATGCACGAATCTAGACTCTGGTGCATACCTTTACCAACCGTTTCCTACCACCACTCCATTTTATTCCGTTTAGGTGATTTTTCCATGTGATAATTTTACAGACAAATTTCAAACAATGTTTGCAAACAAAAAAGCCTGAAGTTTAGCTAATTACACTTCACTTATTCCTAGACAAGAAATCTGATTAAGAATCACTAAACCCTAGAAAAAATTGCATCCAAAATGTAAAGATCGTGAACCACATGAAAAAGTTTTACCTTTTTAAGTTCAGACGCAACCTTAATAATTTAGACTGGTGTACGCTGTATCTAAACCAATATAATGTAGACTTTGGACTGCTTTACACACTTGACAATTGTTGCATACAACCGCTTGTTCCTATTCCCTAAATGCATTTTCCGCGTGCTAAGTTTGCAGACTGAGTTTTTCGATAAAGAAAAGATGCCACCGTAACAGGGATATCACAACGCCATGATATGTTTCAGGAAAAATCCTAGAAATTTACTTACGAATTTCTAAAGTCCAGAAAAAAAATGCATCCGAAATAAAAGATCAGCGATGACATGAAAAAGTTCTGCTTTCATTTTCAACTGAAGATGCAAATTTCGATCACTGGCCTGGGAGAACGCATGACTACAAATCTCAGTAAAGTAGATGTTTTAGTTCTATAGCATTTTTTGTGTGACCAGTTTTGCAAACAGTTCGGGATCAAAGAAAAATGCCATCTTAACAGGGATATTCCATCGCCACGGTTATTGCTTCATCAAGAATATCTATACCCGCGAAGAAAAAATTGCACCCAAAACGAAAGACCAGCGATTACAGGAAAAAGCATCGTTAACGACTTTAGAAGTGACACGAATGATGTATGCGATGTATAGATCTATAAAATGTAGACGCGCGAAATTAGACTCTGTTGCATGCCTTTACCAATTGTTTCCTTCCGCCGCTCATTTTTATTCCGTAAAGGTGATTTTTCCATGTTTCCTAATCACTTAAAGTGTTTTCCGTGTGTCAAGTTTGCAGACAGAGTTTTTCGATCGAAAAAAGAAGCCACCCTAACAGGGATATCCTTATGCCTAGACATGTTTTAGAAAGAATCCTAGAAATCTACCTATAAATTCCTCAAGGCCAGAAAAAACTGCATCCAAAAAAAAGATGGGCAATTACATGAAAAAGTTCCACTTTCATTTACGACTTAAAATGCGAATTTAGATCACTCAGCAGGAAGAACGCCTGATTACAAATCTCGATAATCCGGACTTTTGAGCTCTATAGCATGTTTTGTGTGACCAGTTTGCAAACAGTTTGGGATTGAAGAAAAATACCATCTTAACAGGGATAATTTTGTCAAAGCAGCGATTACTGCTTCATTAAGAATCTTTTATGCCGAGGAGAAAAAAATGCACCCAAAACGAAAGACCAGTCATGACAAGAAAAAGTGTCATTAACAAGTTAAGAAGTGACATGAATCATTCTGAACAGTGTACGCGTTGTATAGATCTATAAAATGAAGATGCACGAATCTAGACTCTGGTGCATACCTTTACCAACCGTTTCCTACCACCACTCCATTTTATTCCGTTTAGGTGATTTTTCCATGTGATAATTTTGTAGACAAATTTCAAACAATGTTTGCAAACAAAAAAGCCTGAAGTTTAGCTAATTACACTTCACTTATTCCTAGACAAGAAATCTGATTAAGAATCACTAAACCCTAGAAAAAATTGCATCCAAAATGTAAAGATCTTGAATCACATGAAAAAGTTTTACCTTTTTAAGTTCAGACGCAACCTTAATAATTTAGACTGGTGTACGCTGTATCTAAACCAATATAATGTAGACTTTGGGCTGCTTTACACACTTTTGACAATTGTTGCATACAACCGCTTGTTCCTATTCCCTAAATGCATTTTCCGCGTGCTAAGTTTGCAGACTGAGTTTTTCGATAAAGAAAAGATGCCACCGTAACAGGGATATCACGACGCCATGATAGGTTTCAGGAAAAATCGTAGAAATTTACTTACAAATTTCTAAAGTCCAGAAAAGAAATGCATCCGAAATAAAAGATCAGCGATAACTTGAAAAATTCTGCTTTCATTTTCAACTGAAGATGCAAATTTAGATGGCCTGATCACTGGCCTGGGAGAACGCATGACAACAAATCTCAGTAAAGTAGATGTTTTAGTTCTATAGCATTTTTTTGTGTGACCAGTTTTGCAAACAGTTTGGGATCAAAGAAAAATGCCATCTTAACAGGGATATTCCATCGCCACGGTTATTGCCTCATCAAGAATATCTATAGCCGCGAAGAAAAAATTGCACCCAAAACGAAAGACCAGTGATTACAGGAAAAAGCATCGTTAACGACTTTAGAAGTGACACGAATGATGTATGCGATGTATAGATCTATAAAATGTAGACGCGTGAAATTAGACTCTGTTGCATGCCTTTACCAATTGTTTCCTTCGGCCGCTCATTTTTATTCCGTAAAGGTGATTTTTCCATGTGATGATTTTGCAGACAGTTTTCAAAGAATGTTTTCAAACAAAAAAGCCTTGACTTTATCTTACAGTTAATTGCATTTGATTACAGGCCAATGAAAGGTATGGAACACCCAAAACATCAGAAAGCGTGTTTCGTGAACACAATGGTGAACTCAGACCAGGGATAAGCTCATCAAAGTGCCCACTCCATACTTCTTGGCCCAGCAGATGCATTGTAGAGTGAATATTGAATTTGAGAAAAATAAAATAGCCAAAATCATAGAAAACTGATTAAGAATCTCTAAACCTTAGAAAAACTTGCATCCAAAAAGTAAAGATCTCAGACCACAAGAAAAAGTTTCACCTTTTTGTTCAGACGCAACCTAAATAATTTAGATTGGTGTACGCTGTATCTAAATCTATATAATGTAGACCTGCTTTACTTACTTTCAATAATTGCTGCGTACAACCACTTATTCCTAATCACTTAGAGTGTTTTCCGTGTGTCAAGTTTGCAGACAGAACTTTTCGATCGAAAAAAGAAGCCACCCTAACAAGGATATCCTTATGTTACGACATGTTTTAGAAAGAATCCTAGAAATCTACCTATAAATTCCTAAAGGCCAGAAAAAACTGCAGCCAAAAAAAAGATTGGCAATTACATGAAAAAGTTCCACTTTCATTTACGACTTAAAATGCGAATTTAGATCACTCAGCAGGAAGAACGCCTGATTACAAATCTCGATAATCTGGACTTTTGAGCTCTATAGCATTTTTTGTGTGACCAGTTTGCAAACAGTTTGGGATTGAAGAAAAATGCCATCTTAACAGGGATAATTTTGTCAAAGCAGCGATTACTGCTTCATTAAGAATCTCTTATGCCGAGGAGAAAAAAATGCACCCAAAACGAAAGACCAGTCATAACAAGAAAAAGTGTCATTAACAAGTTAAGAAGTGACATGAATCATTCTGAACAGTGTACGCGTTGTATAGATCTATAAAATGAAGATGCACGAATCTAGACTCTGGTGCATACCTTTACCAACCGTTTCCTACCACCACTCCATTTTATTCCGTAAAGGTGATTTTTCCATGTGATAATTTTACAGACAAATTTCAAACAATGTTTGCAAACAAAAAAGCCTGAAGTTTAGCTAATTACACTTCACTTATTCCTAGACAAGAAATCTGATTAAGAATCACTAAACCCTAGAAAAAATTGCATCCAAAATGTAAAGATCGTGAACCACATGAAAAAGTTTTACCTTTTTAAGTTCAGACGCAACCTTAATAATTTAGACTGGTGTACGCTGTATCTAAACCAATATAATGTAGACTTTGGACTGCTTTACACACTTGACAATTGTTGCATACAACCGCTTGTTCCTATTCCCTAAATGCATTTTCCGCGTGCTAAGTTTGCAGACTGAGTTTTTCGATAAAGAAAAGATGCCACCGTAACAGGGATATCACAACGCCATGATATGTTTCAGGAAAAATCCTAGAAATTTACTTACGAATTTCTAAAGTCCAGAAAAAAAATGCATCCGAAATAAAAGATCAGCGATGACATGAAAAAGTTCTGCTTTCATTTTCAACTGAAGATGCAAATTTCGATCACTGGCCTGGGAGAACGCATGACTACAAATCTCAGTAAAGTAGATGTTTTAGTTCTATAGCATTTTTTGTGTGACCAGTTTTGCAAACAGTTCGGGATCAAAGAAAAATGCCATCTTAACAGGGATATTCCATCGCCACGGTTATTGCTTCATCAAGAATATCTATACCCGCGAAGAAAAAATTGCACCCAAAACGAAAGACCAGCGATTACAGGAAAAAGCATCGTTAACGACTTTAGAAGTGACACGAATGATGTATGCGATGTATAGATCTATAAAATGTAGACGCGCGAAATTAGACTCTGTTGCATGCCTTTACCAATTGTTTCCTTCCGCCGCTCCTTTTTATTCCGTAAAGGTGATTTTTCCATGTTTCCTAATCACTTAAAGTGTTTTCCGTGTGTCAAGTTTGCAGACAGAGTTTTTCGATCGAAAAAAGAAGCCACCCTAAAAGGGATATCCTTATGCCTAGACATGTTTTAGAAAGAATCCTAGAAATCTACCTATAAATTCCTCAAGGCCAGAAAAAACTGCATCCAAAAAAAAAGATGGGCAATTACATGAAAAAGTTCCACTTTCATTTACGACTTAAAATGCGAATTTAGATCACTCAGCAGGAAGAACGCCTGATTACAAATCTCGATAATCCGGACTTTTGAGCTCTATAGCATGTTTTGTGTGACCAGTTTGCAAACAGTTTGGGATTGAAGAAAAATACCATCTTAACAGGGATAATTTTGTCAAAGCAGCGATTACTGCTTCATTAAGAATCTCTTATGCCGAGGAGAAAAAAATGCACCCAAAACGAAAGACCAGTCATAACAAGAAAAAGTGTCATTAACAAGTTAAGAAGTGACATGAATCATTCTGAACAGTGTACGCGTTGTATAGATCTATAAAATGAAGATGCACGAATCTAGACTCTGGTGCATACCTTTACCAACCGTTTCCTACCACCACTCCATTTTATTCCGTAAAGGTGATTTTTCCATGTGATAATTTTGTAGACAAATTTCAAACAATGTTTGCAAACAAAAAAGCCTGAAGTTTAGCTAATTACACTTCACTTATTCCTAGACAAGAAATCTGATTAAGAATCACTAAACCCTAGAAAAAATTGCATCCAAAATGTAAAGATCTTGAATCACATGAAAAAGTTTTACCTTTTTAAGTTCAGACGCAACCTTAATAATTTAGACTGGTGTACGCTGTATCTAAACCAATATAATGTAGACTTTGGGCTGCTTTACACACTTTTGACAATTGTTGCATACAACCGCTTGTTCCTATTCCCTGAATGCATTTTCCGCGTGCTAAGTTTGCAGACTGAGTTTTTCGATAAAGAAAAGATGCCACCGTAACAGGGATATCACGACGCCATGATAGGTTTCAGGAAAAATCGTAGAAATTTACTTACAAATTTCTAAAGTCCAGAAAAGAAATGCATCCGAAATAAAAGATCAGCGATAACTTGAAAAATTCTGCTTTCATTTTCAACTGAAGATGCAAATTTAGATGGCCTGATCACTTGCCTGGGAGAACGCATGACAACAAATCTCAGTAAAGTAGATGTTTTAGTTCTATAGCATTTTTTTGTGTGACCAGTTTTGCAAACAGTTTGGGATCAAAGAAAAATGCCATCTTAACAGGGATATTCCATCGCCATGGTTATTGCCTCATCAAGAATATCTATAGCTGCGAAGAAAAAATTGCACCCAAAACGAAAGACCAGTGATTACAGGAAAAAGCATCGTTAACGACTTTAGAAGTGACACGAATGATGTATGCGATGTATAGATCTATAAAATGTAGACGCGCGAAATTAGACTCTGTTGCATGCCTTTACCAATTGTTTCCTTCGGCCGCTCATTTTTATTCCGTAAAGGTGATTTTTCCATGTGATGATTTTGCAGACAGTTTTCAAAGAATGTTTTCAAACAAAAAAGCCTTGACTTTATCTTACAGTTAATTGCATTTGATTACAGGCCAATGAAAGGTATGGAACACCCAAAACATCAGAAAGCGTGTTTCGTGAACACAATGGTGAACTCAGACCAGGGATAAGCTCATCAAAGTGCCCACTCCATACTTCTTGACCCAGCAGATGCATTGTAGAGTGAATATTGAATTTGAGAAAAATAAAATAGCCAAAATCATAGAAAACTGATTAAGAATCTCTAAACCTTAGAAAAACTTGCATCCAAAAAGTAAAGATCTCAGACCACAAGAAAAAGTTTCACCTTTTTGTTCAGACGCAACCTAAATAATTTAGATTGGTGTACGCTGTATCTAAATCTATATAATGTAGACCTGCTTTACATACTTTCAATAATTGCTGCGTACAACCACTTATTCCTAATCACTTAGAGTGTTTTCCGTGTGTCAAGTTTGCAGACAGAACTTTTCGATCGAAAAAAGAAGCCACCCTAACAAGGATATCCTTATGTTACGACATGTTTTAGAAAGAATCCTAGAAATCTACCTATAAATTCCTAAAGGCCAGAAAAAACTGCAGCCAAAAAAAAGATGGGCAATTACATGAAAAAGTTCCACTTTCATTTACGACTTAAAATGCGAATTTAGATCACTCAGCAGGAAGAACGCCTGATTACAAATCTCGATAATCTGGACTTTTGAGCTCTGTAGCATTTTTTGTGTGACCAGTTTGCAAACAGTTTGGGATTGAAGAAAAATGCCATCTTAACAGGGATAATTTTGTCAAAGCAGCGATTACTGCTTCATTGAGAATCTCTTATGCCGAGGAGAAAAAAATGCACCCAAAACGAAAGACCAGTCATAACAAGAAAAAGTGTCATTAACAAGTTAAGAAGTGACATGAATCAT
The DNA here is from genome assembly GCA_943736015.1 of Tridacna crocea. Taxonomy (NCBI): domain Eukaryota; kingdom Metazoa; phylum Mollusca; class Bivalvia; order Cardiida; family Cardiidae; genus Tridacna; species Tridacna crocea. The sequence continues at coordinate 2,482,546 of OX031066.1, read as the reverse complement.
TCTGAACAGTGTACGCGTTGTATAGATCTATAAAATGAAGATGCACGAATCTAGACTCTGGTGCATACCTTTACCAACCGTTTCCTACCACCACTCCATTTTATTCCGTAAAGGTGATTTTTCCATGTGATAATTTTACAGACAAATTTCAAACAATGTTTGCAAACAAAAAAGCCTGAAGTTTAGCTAATTACACTTCACTTATTCCTAGACAAGAAATCTGATTAAGAATCACTAAACCCTAGAAAAAATTGCATCCAAAATGTAAAGATCGTGAACCACATGAAAAAGTTTTACCTTTTTAAGTTCAGACGCAACCTTAATAATTTAGACTGGTGTACGCTGTATCTAAACCAATATAATGTAGACTTTGGACTGCTTTACACACTTGACAATTGTTGCATACAACCGCTTGTTCCTATTCCCTAAATGCATTTTCCGCGTGCTAAGTTTGCAGACTGAGTTTTTCGATAAAGAAAAGATGCCACCGTAACAGGGATATCACAACGCCATGATATGTTTCAGGAAAAATCCTAGAAATTTACTTACGAATTTCTAAAGTCCAGAAAAAAAATGCATCCGAAATAAAAGATCAGCGATGACATGAAAAAGTTCTGCTTTCATTTTCAACTGAAGATGCAAATTTCGATCACTGGCCTGGGAGAACGCATGACTACAAATCTCAGTAAAGTAGATGTTTTAGTTCTATAGCATTTTTTGTGTGACCAGTTTTGCAAACAGTTCGGGATCAAAGAAAAATGCCATCTTAACAGGGATATTCCATCGCCACGGTTATTGCTTCATCAAGAATATCTATACCCGCGAAGAAAAAATTGCACCCAAAACGAAAGACCAGCGATTACAGGAAAAAGCATCGTTAACGACTTTAGAAGTGACACGAATGATGTATGCGATGTATAGATCTATAAAATGTAGACGCGCGAAATTAGACTCTGTTGCATGCCTTTACCAATTGTTTCCTTCCGCCGCTCATTTTTATTCCGTAAAGGTGATTTTTCCATGTTTCCTAATCACTTAAAGTGTTTTCCGTGTGATAAGTTTGCAGACAGAGTTTTTCGATCGAAAAAAGAAGCCACCCTAACAGGGATATCCTTATGCCTAGACATGTTTTAGAAAGAATCCTAGAAATCTACCTATAAATTCCTCAAGGCCAGAAAAAACTGCATCCAAAAAAAAGATGGGCAATTACATGAAAAAGTTCCACTTTCATTTACGACTTAAAATGCGAATTTAGATCACTCAGCAGGAAGAACGCCTGATTACAAATCTCGATAATCCGGACTTTTGAGCTCTATAGCATGTTTTGTGTGACCAGTTTGCAAACAGTTTGGGATTGAAGAAAAATACCATCTTAACAGGGATAATTTTGTCAAAGCAGCGATTACTGCTTCATTAAGAATCTTTTATGCCGAGGAGAAAAAAATGCACCCAAAACGAAAGACCAGTCATGACAAGAAAAAGTGTCATTAACAAGTTAAGAAGTGACATGAATCATTCTGAACAGTGTACGCGTTGTATAGATCTATAAAATGAAGATGCACGAATCTAGACTCTGGTGCATACCTTTACCAACCGTTTCCTACCACCACTCCATTTTATTCCGTTTAGGTGATTTTTCCATGTGATAATTTTGTAGACAAATTTCAAACAATGTTTGCAAACAAAAAAGCCTGAAGTTTAGCTAATTACACTTCACTTATTCCTAGACAAGAAATCTGATTAAGAATCACTAAACCCTAGAAAAAATTGCATCCAAAATGTAAAGATCTTGAATCACATGAAAAAGTTTTACCTTTTTAAGTTCAGACGCAACCTTAATAATTTAGACTGGTGTACGCTGTATCTAAACCAATATAATGTAGACTTTGGGCTGCTTTACACACTTTTGACAATTGTTGCATACAACCGCTTGTTCCTATTCCCTAAATGCATTTTCCGCGTGCTAAGTTTGCAGACTGAGTTTTTCGATAAAGAAAAGATGCCACCGTAACAGGGATATCACGACGCCATGATAGGTTTCAGGAAAAATCGTAGAAATTTACTTACAAATTTCTAAAGTCCAGAAAAGAAATGCATCCGAAATAAAAGATCAGCGATAACTTGAAAAATTCTGCTTTCATTTTCAACTGAAGATGCAAATTTAGATGGCCTGATCACTGGCCTGGGAGAACGCATGACAACAAATCTCAGTAAAGTAGATGTTTTAGTTCTATAGCATTTTTTTGTGTGACCAGTTTTGCAAACAGTTTGGGATCAAAGAAAAATGCCATCTTAACAGGGATATTCCATCGCCACGGTTATTGCCTCATCAAGAATATCTATAGCCGCGAAGAAAAAATTGCACCCAAAACGAAAGACCAGTGATTACAGGAAAAAGCATCGTTAACGACTTTAGAAGTGACACGAATGATGTATGCGATGTATAGATCTATAAAATGTAGACGCGCGAAATTAGACTCTGTTGCATGCCTTTACCAATTGTTTCCTTCGGCCGCTCATTTTTATTCCGTAAAGGTGATTTTTCCATGTGATGATTTTGCAGACAGTTTTCAAAGAATGTTTTCAAACAAAAAAGCCTTGACTTTATCTTACAGTTAATTGCATTTGATTACAGGCCAATGAAAGGTATGGAACACCCAAAACATCAGAAAGCGTGTTTAGTGAACACAATGGTGAACTCAGACCAGGGATAAGCTCATCAAAGTGCCCACTCCATACTTCTTGGCCCAGCAGATGCATTGTAGAGTGAATATTGAATTTGAGAAAAATAAAATAGCCAAAATCATAGAAAACTGATTAAGAATCTCTAAACCTTAGAAAAACTTGCATCCAAAAAGTAAAGATCTCAGACCACAAGAAAAAGTTTCACCTTTTTGTTCAGACGCAACCTAAATAATTTAGATTGGTGTACGCTGTATCTAAATCTATATAATGTAGACCTGCTTTACATACTTTCAATAATTGCTGCGTACAACCACTTATTCCTAATCACTTAGAGTGTTTTCCGTGTGTCAAGTTTGCAGACAGAACTTTTCGATCGAAAAAAGAAGCCACCCTAACAAGGATATCCTTATGTTACGACATGTTTTAGAAAGAATCCTAGAAATCTACCTATAAATTCCTAAAGGCCAGAAAAAACTGCAGCCAAAAAAAAGATTGGCAATTACATGAAAAAGTTCCACTTTCATTTACGACTTAAAATGCGAATTTAGATCACTCAGCAGGAAGAACGCCTGATTACAAATCTCGATAATCTGGACTTTTGAGCTCTATAGCATTTTTTGTGTGACCAGTTTGCAAACAGTTTGGGATTGAAGAAAAATGCCATCTTAACAGGGATAATTTTGTCAAAGCAGCGATTACTGCTTCATTAAGAATCTCTTATGCCGAGGAGAAAAAAATGCACCCAAAACGAAAGACCAGTCATAACAAGAAAAAGTGTCATTAACAAGTTAAGATGTGACATGAATCATTCTGAACAGTGTACGCGTTGTATAGATCTATAAAATGAAGATGCACGAATCTAGACTCTGGTGCATACCTTTACCAACCGTTTCCTACCACCACTCCATTTTATTCCGTAAAGGTGATTTTTCCATGTGATAATTTTACAGACAAATTTCAAACAATGTTTGCAAACAAAAAAGCCTGAAGTTTAGCTAATTACACTTCACTTATTCCTAGACAAGAAATCTGATTAAGAATCACTAACCCTAGAAAAAATTGCATCCAAAATGTAAAGATCGTGAACCACATGAAAAAGTTTTACCTTTTTAAGTTCAGACGCAACCTTAATAATTTAGACTGGTGTACGCTGTATCTAAACCAATATAATGTAGACTTTGGACTGCTTTACACACTTGACAATTGTTGCATACAACCGCTTGTTCCTATTCCCTAAATGCATTTTCCGCGTGCTAAGTTTGCAGACTGAGTTTTTCGATAAAGAAAAGATGCCACCGTAACAGGGATATCACAACGCCATGATATGTTTCAGGAAAAATCCTAGAAATTTACTTACGAATTTCTAAAGTCCAGAAAAAAAATGCATCCGAAATAAAAGATCAGCGATGACATGAAAAAGTTCTGCTTTCATTTTCAACTGAAGATGCAAATTTCGATCACTGGCCTGGGAGAACGCATGACTACAAATCTCAGTAAAGTAGATGTTTTAGTTCTATAGCATTTTTTGTGTGACCAGTTTTGCAAACAGTTCGGGATCAAAGAAAAATGCCATCTTAACAGGGATATTCCATCGCCACGGTTATTGCTTCATCAAGAATATCTATACCTGCGAAGAAAAAATTGCACCCAAAACGAAAGACCAGCGATTACAGGAAAAAGCATTGTTAACGACTTTAGAAGTGACACGAATGATGTATGCGATGTATAGATCTATAAAATGTAGACGCGCGAAATTAGACTCTGTTGCATGCCTTTACCAATTGTTTCCTTCCGCCGCTCCTTTTTATTCCGTAAAGGTGATTTTTCCATGTTTCCTAATCACTTAAAGTGTTTTCCGTGTGTCAAGTTTGCAGACAGAGTTTTTCGATCGAAAAAAGAAGCCACCCTAAAAGGGATATCCTTATGCCTAGACATGTTTTAGAAAGAATCCTAGAAATCTACCTATAAATTCCTCAAGGCCAGAAAAAACTGCATCCAAAAAAAAAGATGGGCAATTACATGAAAAAGTTCCACTTTCATTTACGACTTAAAATGCGAATTTAGATCACTCAGCAGGAAGAACGCCTGATTACAAATCTCGATAATCCGGACTTTTGAGCTCTATAGCATGTTTTGTGTGACCAGTTTGCAAACAGTTTGGGATTGAAGAAAAATACCATCTTAACAGGGATAATTTTGTCAAAGCAGCGATTACTGCTTCATTAAGAATCTCTTATGCCGAGGAGAAAAAAATGCACCCAAAACGAAAGACCAGTCATAACAAGAAAAAGTGTCATTAACAAGTTAAGAAGTGACATGAATCATTCTGAACAGTGTACGCGTTGTATAGATCTATAAAATGAAGATGCACGAATCTAGACTCTGGTGCATACCTTTACCAACCGTTTCCTACCACCACTCCATTTTATTCCGTTTAGGTGATTTTTCCATGTGATAATTTTGTAGACAAATTTCAAACAATGTTTGCAAACAAAAAAGCCTGAAGTTTAGCTAATTACACTTCACTTATTCCTAGACAAGAAATCTGATTAAGAATCACTAAACCCTAGAAAAAATTGCATCCAAAATGTAAAGATCTTGAATCACATGAAAAAGTTTTACCTTTTTAAGTTCAGACGCAACCTTAATAATTTAGACTGGTGTACGCTGTATCTAAACCAATATAATGTAGACTTTGGGCTGCTTTACACACTTTTGACAATTGTTGCATACAACCGCTTGTTCCTATTCCCTAAATGCATTTTCCGCGTGCTAAGTTTGCAGACTGAGTTTTTCGATAAAGAAAAGATGCCACCGTAACAGGGATATCACGACGCCATGATAGGTTTCAGGAAAAATCGTAGAAATTTACTTACAAATTTCTAAAGTCCAGAAAAGAAATGCATCCGAAATAAAAGATCAGCGATAACTTGAAAAATTCTGCTTTCATTTTCAACTGAAGATGCAAATTTAGATGGCCTGATCACTGGCCTGGGAGAACGCATGACAACAAATCTCAGTAAAGTAGATGTTTTAGTTCTATAGCATTTTTTTGTGTGACCAGTTTTGCAAACAGTTTGGGATCAAAGAAAAATGCCATCTTAACAGGGATATTCCATCGCCACGGTTATTGCCTCATCAAGAATATCTATAGCCGCGAAGAAAAAATTGCACCCAAAACGAAAGACCAGTGATTACAGGAAAAAGCATCGTTAACGACTTTAGAAGTGACACGAATGATGTATGCGATGTATAGATCTATAAAATGTAGACGCGCGAAATTAGACTCTGTTGCATGCCTTTACCAATTGTTTCCTTCGGCCGCTCATTTTTATTCCGTAAAGGTGATTTTTCCATGTGATGATTTTGCAGACAGTTTTCAAAGAATGTTTTCAAACAAAAAAGCCTTGACTTTATCTTACAGTTAATTGCATTTGATTACAGGCCAATGAAAGGTATGGAACACCCAAAACATCAGAAAGCGTGTTTCGTGAACACAATGGTGAACTCAGACCAGGGATAAGCTCATCAAAGTGCCCACTCCATACTTCTTGGCCCAGCAGATGCATTGTAGAGTGAATATTGAATTTGAGAAAAATAAAATAGCCAAAATCATAGAAAACTGATTAAGAATCTCTAAACCTTAGAAAAACTTGCATCCAAAAAGTAAAGATCTCAGACCACAAGAAAAAGTTTCACCTTTTTGTTCAGACGCAACCTAAATAATTTAGATTGGTGTACGCTGTATCTAAATCTATATAATGTAGACCTGCTTTACATACTTTCAATAATTGCTGCGTACAACCACTTATTCCTAATCACTTAGAGTGTTTTCCGTGTGTCAAGTTTGCAGACAGAACTTTTCGATCGAAAAAAGAAGCCACCCTAACAAGGATATCCTTATGTTACGACATGTTTTAGAAAGAATCCTAGAAATCTACCTATAAATTCCTAAAGGCCAGAAAAAACTGCTGCCAAAAAAAAGATTGGCAATTACATGAAAAAGTTCCACTTTCATTTACGACTTAAAATGCGAATTTAGATCACTCAGCAGGAAGAACGCCTGATTACAAATCTCGATAATCTGGACTTTTGAGCTCTATAGCATTTTTTGTGTGACCAGTTTGCAAACAGTTTGGGATTGAAGAAAAATGCCATCTTAACAGGGATAATTTTGTCAAAGCAGCGATTACTGCTTCATTAAGAATCTCTTATGCCGAGGAGAAAAAAATGCACCCAAAACGAAAGACCAGTCATAACAAGAAAAAGTGTCATTAACAAGTTAAGAAGTGACATGAATCATTCTGAACAGTGTACGCGTTGTATAGATCTATAAAATGAAGATGCACGAATCTAGACTCTGGTGCATACCTTTACCAACCGTTTCCTACCACCACTCCATTTTATTCCGTAAAGGTGATTTTTCCATGTGATAATTTTACAGACAAATTTCAAACAATGTTTGCAAACAAAAAAGCCTGAAGTTTAGCTAATTACACTTCACTTATTCCTAGACAAGAAATCTGATTAAGAATCACTAAACCCTAGAAAAAATTGCATCCAAAATGTAAAGATCGTGAACCACATGAAAAAGTTTTACCTTTTTAAGTTCAGACGCAACCTTAATAATTTAGACTGGTGTACGCTGTATCTAAACCAATATAATGTAGACTTTGGACTGCTTTACACACTTGACAATTGTTGCATACAACCGCTTGTTCCTATTCCCTAAATGCATTTTCCGCGTGCTAAGTTTGCAGACTGAGTTTTTCGATAAAGAAAAGATGCCACCGTAACAGGGATATCACAACGCCATGATATGTTTCAGGAAAAATCCTAGAAATTTACTTACGAATTTCTAAAGTCCAGAAAAAAAATGCATCCGAAATAAAAGATCAGCGATGACATGAAAAAGTTCTGCTTTCATTTTCAACTGAAGATGCAAATTTCGATCACTGGCCTGGGAGAACGCATGACTACAAATCTCAGTAAAGTAGATGTTTTAGTTCTATAGCATTTTTTGTGTGACCAGTTTTGCAAACAGTTCGGGATCAAAGAAAAATGCCATCTTAACAGGGATATTCCATCGCCACGGTTATTGCTTCATCAAGAATATCTATACCCGCGAAGAAAAAATTGCACCCAAAACGAAAGACCAGCGATTACAGGAAAAAGCATCGTTAACGACTTTAGAAGTGACACGAATGATGTATGCGATGTATAGATCTATAAAATGTAGACGCGCGAAATTAGACTCTGTTGCATGCCTTTACCAATTGTTTCCTTCCGCCGCTCCTTTTTATTCCGTAAAGGTGATTTTTCCATGTTTCCTAATCACTTAAAGTGTTTTCCGTGTGTCAAGTTTGCAGACAGAGTTTTTCGATCGAAAAAAGAAGCCACCCTAAAAGGGATATCCTTATGCCTAGACATGTTTTAGAAAGAATCCTAGAAATCTACCTATAAATTCCTCAAGGCCAGAAAAAACTGCATCCAAAAAAAAAGATGGGCAATTACATGAAAAAGTTCCACTTTCATTTACGACTTAAAATGCGAATTTAGATCACTCAGCAGGAAGAACGCCTGATTACAAATCTCGATAATCCGGACTTTTGAGCTCTATAGCATGTTTTGTGTGACCAGTTTGCAAACAGTTTGGGATTGAAGAAAAATACCATCTTAACAGGGATAATTTTGTCAAAGCAGCGATTACTGCTTCATTAAGAATCTCTTATGCCGAGGAGAAAAAAATGCACCCAAAACGAAAGACCAGTCATAACAAGAAAAAGTGTCATTAACAAGTTAAGAAGTGACATGAATCATTCTGAACAGTGTACGCGTTGTATAGATCTATAAAATGAAGATGCACGAATCTAGACTCTGGTGCATACCTTTACCAACCGTTTCCTACCACCACTCCATTTTATTCCGTAAAGGTGATTTTTCCATGTGATAATTTTGTAGACAAATTTCAAACAATGTTTGCAAACAAAAAAGCCTGAAGTTTAGCTAATTACACTTCACTTATTCCTAGACAAGAAATCTGATTAAGAATCACTAAACCCTAGAAAAAATTGCATCCAAAATGTAAAGATCTTGAATCACATGAAAAAGTTTTACCTTTTTAAGTTCAGACGCAACCTTAATAATTTAGACTGGTGTACGCTGTATCTAAACCAATATAATGTAGACTTTGGGCTGCTTTACACACTTTTGACAATTGTTGCATACAACCGCTTGTTCCTATTCCCTAAATGCATTTTCCGCGTGCTAAGTTTGCAGACTGAGTTTTTCGATAAAGAAAAGATGCCACCGTAACAGGGATATCACGACGCCATGATAGGTTTCAGGAAAAATCGTAGAAATTTACTTACAAATTTCTAAAGTCCAGAAAAGAAATGCATCCGAAATAAAAGATCAGCGATAACTTGAAAAATTCTGCTTTCATTTTCAACTGAAGATGCAAATTTAGATGGCCTGATCACTGGCCTGGGAGAACGCATGACAACAAATCTCAGTAAAGTAGATGTTTTAGTTCTATAGCATTTTTTTGTGTGACCAGTTTTGCAAACAGTTTGGGATCAAAGAAAAATGCCATCTTAACAGGGATATTCCATCGCCACGGTTATTGCCTCATCAAGAATATCTATAGCCGCGAAGAAAAAATTGCACCCAAAACGAAAGACCAGTGATTACAGGAAAAAGCATCGTTAACGACTTTAGAAGTGACACGAATGATGTATGCGATGTATAGATCTATAAAATGTAGACGCGCGAAATTAGACTCTGTTGCATGCCTTTACCAATTGTTTCCTTCGGCCGCTCATTTTTATTCCGTAAAGGTGATTTTTCCATGTGATGATTTTGCAGACAGTTTTCAAAGAATGTTTTCAAACAAAAAAGCCTTGACTTTATCTTACAGTTAATTGCATTTGATTACAGGCCAATGAAAGGTATGGAACACCCAAAACATCAGAAAGCGTGTTTCGTGAACACAATGGTGAACTCAGACCAGGGATAAGCTCATCAAAGTGCCCACTCCATACTTCTTGGCCCAGCAGATGCATTGTAGAGTGAATATTGAATTTGAGAAAAATAAAATAGCCAAAATCATAGAAAACTGATTAAGAATCTCTAAACCTTAGAAAAACTTGCATCCAAAAAGTAAAGATCTCAGACCACAAGAAAAAGTTTCACCTTTTTGTTCAGACGCAACCTAAATAATTTAGATTGGTGTACGCTGTATCTAAATCTATATAATGTAGACCTGCTTTACATACTTTCAATAATTGCTGCGTACAACCACTTATTCCTAATCACTTAGAGTGTTTTCCGTGTGTCAAGTTTGCAGACAGAACTTTTCGATCGAAAAAAGAAGCCACCCTAACAAGGATATCCTTATGTTACGACATGTTTTAGAAAGAATCCTAGAAATCTACCTATAAATTCCTAAAGGCCAGAAAAAACTGCAGCCAAAAAAAAGATTGGCAATTACATGAAAAAGTTCCACTTTCATTTACGACTTAAAATGCGAATTTAGATCACTCAGCAGGAAGAACGCCTGATTACAAATCTCGATAATCTGGACTTTTGAGCTCTATAGCATTTTTTGTGTGACCAGTTTGCAAACAGTTTGGGATTGAAGAAAAATGCCATCTTAACAGGGATAATTTTGTCAAAGCAGCGATTACTGCTTCATTAAGAATCTCTTATGCCGAGGAGAAAAAAATGCACCCAAAACGAAAGACCAGTCATAACAAGAAAAAGTGTCATTAACAAGTTAAGAAGTGACATGAATCATTCTGAACAGTGTACGCGTTGTATAGATCTATAAAATGAAGATGCACGAATCTAGACTCTGGTGCATACCTTTACCAACCGTTTCCTACCACCACTCCATTTTATTCCGTAAAGGTGATTTTTCCATGTGATAATTTTACAGACAAATTTCAAACAATGTTTGCAAACAAAAAAGCCTGAAGTTTAGCTAATTACACTTCACTTATTCCTAGACAAGAAATCTGATTAAGAATCACTAAACCCTAGAAAAAATTGCATCCAAAATGTAAAGATCGTGAACCACATGAAAAAGTTTTACCTTTTTAAGTTCAGACGCAACCTTAATAATTTAGACTGGTGTACGCTGTATCTAAACCAATATAATGTAGACTTTGGACTGCTTTACACACTTGACAATTGTTGCATACAACCGCTTGTTCCTATTCCCTAAATGCATTTTCCGCGTGCTAAGTTTGCAGACTGAGTTTTTCGATAAAGAAAAGATGCCACCGTAACAGGGATATCACAACGCCATGATATGTTTCAGGAAAAATCCTAGAAATTTACTTACGAATTTCTAAAGTCCAGAAAAAAAATGCATCCGAAATAAAAGATCAGCGATGACATGAAAAAGTTCTGCTTTCATTTTCAACTGAAGATGCAAATTTCGATCACTGGCCTGGGAGAACGCATGACTACAAATCTCAGTAAAGTAGATGTTTTAGTTCTATAGCATTTTTTGTGTGACCAGTTTTGCAAACAGTTCGGGATCAAAGAAAAATGCCATCTTAACAGGGATATTCCATCGCCACGGTTATTGCTTCATCAAGAATATCTATACCCGCGAAGAAAAAATTGCACCCAAAACGAAAGACCAGCGATTACAGGAAAAAGCATCGTTAACGACTTTAGAAGTGACACGAATGATGTATGCGATGTATAGATCTATAAAATGTAGACGCGCGAAATTAGACTCTGTTGCATGCCTTTACCAATTGTTTCCTTCCGCCGCTCATTTTTATTCCGTAAAGGTGATTTTTCCATGTTTCCTAATCACTTAAAGTGTTTTCCGTGTGTCAAGTTTGCAGACAGAGTTTTTCGATCGAAAAAAGAAGCCACCCTAACAGGGATATCCTTATGCCTAGACATGTTTTAGAAAGAATCCTAGAAATCTACCTATAAATTCCTCAAGGCCAGAAAAAACTGCATCCAAAAAAAAGATGGGCAATTACATGAAAAAGTTCCACTTTCATTTACGACTTAAAATGCGAATTTAGATCACTCAGCAGGAAGAACGCCTGATTACAAATCTCGATAATCCGGACTTTTGAGCTCTATAGCATGTTTTGTGTGACCAGTTTGCAAACAGTTTGGGATTGAAGAAAAATACCATCTTAACAGGGATAATTTTGTCAAAGCAGCGATTACTGCTTCATTAAGAATCTTTTATGCCGAGGAGAAAAAAATGCACCCAAAACGAAAGACCAGTCATGACAAGAAAAAGTGTCATTAACAAGTTAAGAAGTGACATGAATCATTCTGAACAGTGTACGCGTTGTATAGATCTATAAAATGAAGATGCACGAATCTAGACTCTGGTGCATACCTTTACCAACCGTTTCCTACCACCACTCCATTTTATTCCGTTTAGGTGATTTTTCCATGTGATAATTTTGTAGACAAATTTCAAACAATGTTTGCAAACAAAAAAGCCTGAAGTTTAGCTAATTACACTTCACTTATTCCTAGACAAGAAATCTGATTAAGAATCACTAAACCCTAGAAAAAATTGCATCCAAAATGTAAAGATCTTGAATCACATGAAAAAGTTTTACCTTTTTAAGTTCAGACGCAACCTTAATAATTTAGACTGGTGTACGCTGTATCTAAACCAATATAATGTAGACTTTGGGCTGCTTTACACACTTTTGACAATTGTTGCATACAACCGCTTGTTCCTATTCCCTAAATGCATTTTCCGCGTGCTAAGTTTGCAGACTGAGTTTTTCGATAAAGAAAAGATGCCACCGTAACAGGGATATCACGACGCCATGATAGGTTTCAGGAAAAATCCTAGAAATTTACTTACAAATTTCTAAAGTCCAGAAAAGAAATGCATCCGAAATAAAAGATCAGCGATAACTTGAAAAATTCTGCTTTCATTTTCAACTGAAGATGCAAATTTAGATGGCCTGATCACTGGCCTGGGAGAACGCATGACAACAAATCTCAGTAAAGTAGATGTTTTAGTTCTATAGCATTTTTTTGTGTGACCAGTTTTGCAAACAGTTTGGGATCAAAGAAAAATGCCATCTTAACAGGGATATTCCATCGCCACGGTTATTGCCTCATCAAGAATATCTATAGCCGCGAAGAAAAAATTGCACCCAAAACGAAAGACCAGTGATTACAGGAAAAAGCATCGTTAACGACTTTAGAAGTGACACGAATGATGTATGCGATGTATAGATCTATAAAATGTAGACGCGCGAAATTAGACTCTGTTGCATGCCTTTACCAATTGTTTCCTTCGGCCGCTCATTTTTATTCCGTAAAGGTGATTTTTCCATGTGATGATTTTGCAGACAGTTTTCAAAGAATGTTTTCAAACAAAAAAGCCTTGACTTTATCTTACAGTTAATTGCATTTGATTACAGGCCAATGAAAGGTATGGAACACCCAAAACATCAGAAAGCGTGTTTCGTGAACACAATGGTGAACTCAGACCAGGGATAAGCTCATCAAAGTGCCCACTCCATACTTCTTGGCCCAGCAGATGCATTGTAGAGTGAATATTGAATTTGAGAAAAATAAAATAGCCAAAATCATAGAAAACTGATTAAGAATCTCTAAACCTTAGAAAAACTTGCATCCAAAAAGTAAAGATCTCAGACCACAAGAAAAAGTTTCACCTTTTTGTTCAGACGCAACCTAAATAATTTAGATTGGTGTACGCTGTATCTAAATCTATATAATGTAGACCTGCTTTACATACTTTCAATAATTGCTGCGTACAACCACTTATTCCTAATCACTTAGAGTGTTTTCCGTGTGTCAAGTTTGCAGACAGAACTTTTCGATCGAAAAAAGAAGCCACCCTAACAAGGATATCCTTATGTTACGACATGTTTTAGAAAGAATCCTAGAAATCTACCTATAAATTCCTAAAGGCCAGAAAAAACTGCAGCCAAAAAAAAGATTGGCAATTACATGAAAAAGTTCCACTTTCATTTACGACTTAAAATGCGAATTTAGATCACTCAGCAGGAAGAACGCCTGATTACAAATCTCGATAATCTGGACTTTTGAGCTCTATAGCATTTTTTGTGTGACCAGTTTGCAAACAGTTTGGGATTGAAGAAAAATGCCATCTTAACAGGGATAATTTTGTCAAAGCAGCGATTACTGCTTCATTAAGAATCTCTTATGCCGAGGAGAAAAAAATGCACCCAAAACGAAAGACCAGTCATAACAAGAAAAAGTGTCATTAACAAGTTAAGAAGTGACATGAATCATTCTGAACAGTGTACGCGTTGTATAGATCTATAAAATGAAGATGCACGAATCTAGACTCTGGTGCATACCTTTACCAACCGTTTCCTACCACCACTCCATTTTATTCCGTAAAGGTGATTTTTCCATGTGATAATTTTACAGACAAATTTCAAACAATGTTTGCAAACAAAAAAGCCTGAAGTTTAGCTAATTACACTTCACTTATTCCTAGACAAGAAATCTGATTAAGAATCACTAAACCCTAGAAAAAATTGCATCCAAAATGTAAAGATCGTGAACCACATGAAAAAGTTTTACCTTTTTAAGTTCAGACGCAACCTTAATAATTTAGACTGGTGTACGCTGTATCTAAACCAATATAATGTAGACTTTGGACTGCTTTACACACTTGACAATTGTTGCATACAACCGCTTGTTCCTATTCCCTAAATGCATTTTCCGCGTGCTAAGTTTGCAGACTGAGTTTTTCGATAAAGAAAAGATGCCACCGTAACAGGGATATCACAACGCCATGATATGTTTCAGGAAAAATCCTAGAAATTTACTTACGAATTTCTAAAGTCCAGAAAAAAAATGCATCCGAAATAAAAGATCAGCGATGACATGAAAAAGTTCTGCTTTCATTTTCAACTGAAGATGCAAATTTCGATCACTGGCCTGGGAGAACGCATGACTACAAATCTCAGTAAAGTAGATGTTTTAGTTCTATAGCATTTTTTGTGTGACCAGTTTTGCAAACAGTTCGGGATCAAAGAAAAATGCCATCTTAACAGGGATATTCCATCGCCACGGTTATTGCTTCATCAAGAATATCTATACCCGCGAAGAAAAAATTGCACCCAAAACGAAAGACCAGCGATTACAGGAAAAAGCATCGTTAACGACTTTAGAAGTGACACGAATGATGTATGCGATGTATAGATCTATAAAATGTAGACGCGCGAAATTAGACTCTGTTGCATGCCTTTACCAATTGTTTCCTTCCGCCGCTCCTTTTTATTCCGTAAAGGTGATTTTTCCATGTTTCCTAATCACTTAAAGTGTTTTCCGTGTGTCAAGTTTGCAGACAGAGTTTTTCGATCGAAAAAAGAAGCCACCCTAAAAGGGATATCCTTATGCCTAGACATGTTTTAGAAAGAATCCTAGAAATCTACCTATAAATTCCTCAAGGCCAGAAAAAACTGCATCCAAAAAAAAAGATGGGCAATTACATGAAAAAGTTCCACTTTCATTTACGACTTAAAATGCGAATTTAGATCACTCAGCAGGAAGAACGCCTGATTACAAATCTCGATAATCTGGACTTTTGAGCTCTATAGCATTTTTTGTGTGACCAGTTTGCAAACAGTTTGGGATTGAAGAAAAATACCATCTTAACAGGGATAATTTTGTCAAAGCAGCGATTACTGCTTCATTAAGAATCTCTTATGCCGAGGAGAAAAAAATGCACCCAAAACGAAAGACCAGTCATAACAAGAAAAAGTGTCATTAACAAGTTAAGAAGTGACATGAATCATTCTGAACAGTGTACGCGTTGTATAGATCTATAAAATGAAGATGCACGAATATAGACTCTGGTGCATACCTTTACCAACCGTTTCCTACCACCACTCCATTTTATTCCGTAAAGGTGATTTTTCCATGTGATAATTTTGTAGACAAATTTCAAACAATGTTTGCAAACAAAAAAGCCTGAAGTTTAGCTAATTACACTTCACTTATTCCTAGACAAGAAATCTGATTAAGAATCACTAAACCCTAGAAAAAATTGCATCCAAAATGTAAAGATCTTGAATCACATGAAAAAGTTTTACCTTTTTAAGTTCAGACGCAACCTTAATAATTTAGACTGGTGTACGCTGTATCTAAACCAATATAATGTAGACTTTGGGCTGCTTTACACACTTTTGACAATTGTTGCATACAACCGCTTGTTCCTATTCCCTAAATGCATTTTCCGCGTGCTAAGTTTGCAGACTGAGTTTTTCGATAAAGAAAAGATGCCACCGTAACAGGGATATCACGACGCCATGATAGGTTTCAGGAAAAATCGTAGAAATTTACTTACAAATTTCTAAAGTCCAGAAAAGAAATGCATCCGAAATAAAAGATCAGCGATAACCTGAAAAATTCTGCTTTCATTTTCAACTGAAGATGCAAATTTAGATGGCCTGATCACTGGCCTGGGAGAACGCATGACAACAAATCTCAGTAAAGTAGATGTTTTAGTTCTATAGCATTTTTTTGTGTGACCAGTTTTGCAAACAGTTTGGGATCAAAGAAAAATGCCATCTTAACAGGGATATTCCATCGCCACGGTTATTGCCTCATCAAGAATATCTATAGCCGCGAAGAAAAAATTGCACCCAAAACGAAAGACCAGTGATTACAGGAAAAAGCATCGTTAACGACTTTAGAAGTGACACGAATGATGTATGCGATGTATAGATCTATAAAATGTAGACGCGCGAAATTAGACTCTGTTGCATGCCTTTACCAATTGTTTCCTTCGGCCGCTCATTTTTATTCCGTAAAGGTGATTTTTCCATGTGATGATTTTGCAGACAGTTTTCAAAGAATGTTTTCAAACAAAAAAGCCTTGACTTTATCTTACAGTTAATTGCATTTGATTACAGGCCAATGAAAGGTATGGAACACCCAAAACATCAGAAAGCGTGTTTCGTGAACACAATGGTGAACTCAGACCAGGGATAAGCTCATCAAAGTGCCCACTCCATACTTCTTGGCCCAGCAGATGCATTGTAGAGTGAATATTGAATTTGAGAAAAATAAAATAGCCAAAATCATAGAAAACTGATTAAGAATCTCTAAACCTTAGAAAAACTTGCATCCAAAAAGTAAAGATCTCAGACCACAAGAAAAAGTTTCACCTTTTTGTTCAGACGCAACCTAAATAATTTAGATTGGTGTACGCTGTATCTAAATCTATATAATGTAGACCTGCTTTACATACTTTCAATAATTGCTGCGTACAACCACTTATTCCTAATCACTTAGAGTGTTTTCCGTGTGTCAAGTTTGCAGACAGAACTTTTCGATCGAAAAAAGAAGCCACCCTAACAAGGATATCCTTATGTTACGACATGTTTTAGAAAGAATCCTAGAAATCTACCTATAAATTCCTAAAGGCCAGAAAAAACTGCAGCCAAAAAAAAGATTGGCAATTACATGAAAAAGTTCCACTTTCATTTACGACTTAAAATGCGAATTTAGATCACTCAGCAGGAAGAACGCCTGATTACAAATCTCGATAATCTGGACTTTTGAGCTCTATAGCATTTTTTGTGTGACCAGTTTGCAAACAGTTTGGGATTGAAGAAAAATGCCATCTTAACAGGGATAATTTTGTCACAGCAGCGATTACTGCTTCATTAAGAATCTCTTATGCCGAGGAGAAAAAAATGCACCCAAAACGAAAGACCAGTCATAACAAGAAAAAGTGTCATTAACAAGTTAAGAAGTGACATGAATCATTCTGAACAGTGTACGCGTTGTATAGATCTATAAAATGAAGATGCACGAATCTAGACTCTGGTGCATACCTTTACCAACCGTTTCCTACCACCACTCCATTTTATTCCGTAAAGGTGATTTTTCCATGTGATAATTTTACAGACAAATTTCAAACAATGTTTGCAAACAAAAAAGCCTGAAGTTTAGCTAATTACACTTCACTTATTCCTAGACAAGAAATCTGATTAAGAATCACTAAACCCTAGAAAAAATTGCATCCAAAATGTAAAGATCGTGAATCACATGAAAAAGTTTTACCTTTTTAAGTTCAGACGCAACCTTAATAATTTAGACTGGTGTACGCTGTATCTAAACCAATATAATGTAGACTTTGGACTGCTTTACACACTTGACAATTGTTGCATACAACCGCTTGTTCCTATTCCCTAAATGCATTTTCCGCGTGCTAAGTTTGCAGACTGAGTTTTTCGATAAAGAAAAGATGCCACCGTAACAGGGATATCACAACGCCATGATATGTTTCAGGAAAAATCCTAGAAATTTACTTACGAATTTCTTACGAAAGTTCTGCTTTCATTTTCAACTGAAGATGCAAATTTCGATCACTGGCCTGGGAGAACGCATGACTACAAATCTCAGTAAAGTAGATGTTTTAGTTCTATAGCATTTTTTGTGTGACCAGTTTTGCAAACAGTTCGGGATCAAAGAAAAATGCCATCTTAACAGGGATATTCCATCGCCACGGTTATTGCTTCATCAAGAATATCTATACCCGCGAAGAAAAAATTGCACCCAAAACGAAAGACCAGCGATTACAGGAAAAAGCATCGTTAACGACTTTAGAAGTGACACGAATGATGTATGCGATGTATAGATCTATAAAATGTAGACGCGCGAAATTAGACTCTGTTGCATGCCTTTACCAATTGTTTCCTTCCGCCGCTCATTTTTATTCCGTAAAGGTGATTTTTCCATGTTTCCTAATCACTTAAAGTGTTTTCCGTGTGTCAAGTTTGCAGACAGAGTTTTTCGATCGAAAAAAGAAGCCACCCTAAAAGGGATATCCTTATGCCTAGACATGTTTTAGAAAGAATCCTAGAAATCTACCTATAAATTCCTCAAGGCCAGAAAAAACTGCATCCAAAAAAAAAGATGGGCAATTACATGAAAAAGTTCCACTTTCATTTACGACTTAAAATGCGAATTTAGATCACTCAGCAGGAAGAACGCCTGATTACAAATCTCGATAATCCGGACTTTTGAGCTCTATAGCATGTTTTGTGTGACCAGTTTGCAAACAGTTTGGGATTGAAGAAAAATACCATCTTAACAGGGATAATTTTGTCAAAGCAGCGATTACTGCTTCATTAAGAATCTCTTATGCCGAGGAGAAAAAAATGCACCCAAAACGAAAGACCAGTCATAACAAGAAAAAGTGTCATTAACAAGTTAAGAAGTGACATGAATCATTCTGAACAGTGTACGCGTTGTATAGATCTATAAAATGAAGATGAACGAATCTAGACTCTGGTGCATACCTTTACCAACCGTTTCCTACCACCACTCCATTTTATTCCGTAAAGGTGATTTTTCCATGTGATAATTTTGTAGACAAATTTCAAACAATGTTTGCAAACAAAAAAGCCTGAAGTTTAGCTAATTACACTTCACTTATTCCTAGACAAGAAATCTGATTAAGAATCACTAAACCCTAGAAAAAATTGCATCCAAAATGTAAAGATCTTGAATCACATGAAAAAGTTTTACCTTTTTAAGTTCAGACGCAACCTTAATAATTTAGACTGGTGTACGCTGTATCTAAACCAATATAATGTAGACTTTGGGCTGCTTTACACACTTTTGACAATTGTTGCATACAACCGCTTGTTCCTATTCCCTAAATGCATTTTCCGCGTGCTAAGTTTGCAGACTGAGTTTTTCGATAAAGAAAAGATGCCACCGTAACAGGGATATCACAACGCCATGATATGTTTCAGGAAAAATCCTAGAAATTTACTTACAAATTTCTAAAGTCCAGAAAAAAAATGCATCCGAAATAAAAGATCAGCGATGACATGAAAAAGTTCTGCTTTCATTTTCAACTGAAGATGCAAATTTCGATCACTGGCCTGGGAGAACGCATGACTACAAATCTCAGTAAAGTAGATGTTTTAGTTCTATAGCATTTTTTGTGTGACCAGTTTTGCAAACAGTTCGGGATCAAAGAAAAATGCCATCTTAACAGGGATATTCCATCGCCACGGTTATTGCTTCATCAAGAATATCTATACCCGCGAAGAAAAAATTGCACCCAAAACGAAAGACCAGCGATTACAGGAAATAGCATCGTTAACGACTTTAGAAGTGACACGAATGATGTATGCGATGTATAGATCTATAAAATGTAGACGCGCGAAATTAGACTCTGTTGCATGCCTTTACCAATTGTTTCCTTCCGCCGCTCCTTTTTATTCCGTAAAGGTGATTTTTCCATGTTTCCTAATCACTTAAAGTGTTTTCCGTGTGTCAAGTTTGCAGACAGAGCTTTTCGATCGAAAAAAGAAGCCACCCTAACAAGGATATCCTTATGTTACGACATGTTTTAGAAAGAATCCTAGAAATCTACCTATAAATTCCTAAAGGCCAGAAAAAACTGCAGCCAAAAAAAAGATTGGCAATTACATGAAAAAGTTCCACTTTCATTTACGACTTAAAATGCGAATTTAGATCACTCAGCAGGAAGAACGCCTGATTACAAATCTCGATAATCTGGACTTTTGAGCTCTATAGCATTTTTTGTGTGACCAGTTTGCAAACAGTTTGGGATTGAAGAAAAATGCCATCTTAACAGGGATAATTTTGTCAAAGCAGCGATTACTGCTTCATTAAGAATCTCTTATGCCGAGGAGAAAAAAATGCACCCAAAACGAAAGACCAGTCATAACAAGAAAAAGTGTCATTAACAAGTTAAGAAGTGACATGAATCATTCTGAACAGTGTACGCGTTGTATAGATCTATAAAATGAAGATGCACGAATCTAGACTCTGGTGCATACCTTTACCAACCGTTTCCTACCACCACTCCATTTTATTCCGTTTAGGTGATTTTTCCATGTGATAATTTTGTAGACAAATTTCAAACAATGTTTGCAAACAAAAAAGCCTGAAGTTTAGCTAATTACACTTCACTTATTCCTAGACAAGAAATCTGATTAAGAATCACTAAACCCTAGAAAAAATTGCATCCAAAATGTAAAGATCTTGAATCACATGAAAAAGTTTTACCTTTTTAAGTTCAGACGCAACCTTAATAATTTAGACTGGTGTACGCTGTATCTAAACCAATATAATGTAGACTTTGGGCTGCTTTACACACTTTTGACAATTGTTGCATACAACCGCTTGTTCCTATTCCCTAAATGCATTTTCCGCATGCTAAGTTTGCAGACTGAGTTTTTCGATAAAGAAAAGATGCCACCGTAACAGGGATATCACAACGCCATGATAGGTTTCAGGAAAAATCCTAGAAATTTACTTACAAATTTCTAAAGTCCAGAAAAGAAATGCATCCGAAATAAAAGATCAGCGATAACTTGAAAAATTCTGCTTTCATTTTCAACTGAAGATGCAAATTTAGATGGCCTGATCACTGGCCTGGGAGAACGCATGACAACAAATCTCAGTAAAGTAGATGTTTTAGTTCTATAGCATTTTTTTGTGTGACCAGTTTTGCAAACAGTTTGGGATCAAAGAAAAATGCCATCTTAACAGGGATATTCCATCGCCACGGTTATTGCCTCATCAAGAATATCTATAGCCGCGAAGAAAAAATTGCACCCAAAACAAAAGACCAGTGATTACAGGAAAAAGCATCGTTAACGACTTTAGAAGTGACACGAATGATGTATGCGATGTATAGATCTATAAAATGTAGACGCGCGAAATTAGACTCTGTTGCATGCCTTTACCAATTGTTTCCTTCGGCCGCTCATTTTTATTCCGTAAAGGTGATTTTTCCATGTGATGATTTTGCAGACAGTTTTCAAAGAATGTTTTCAAACAAAAAAGCCTTGACTTTATCTTACAGTTAATTGCATTTGATTACAGGCCAATGAAAGGTATGGAACACCCAAAACATCAGAAAGCGTGTTTCGTGAACACAATGGTGAACTCAGACCAGGGATAAGCTCATCAAAGTGCCCACTCCATACTTCTTGGCCCAGCAGATGCATTGTAGAGTGAATATTGAATTTGAGAAAAATAAAATAGCCAAAATCATAGAAAACTGATTAAGAATCTCTAAACCTTAGAAAAACTTGCATCCAAAAAGTAAAGATCTCAGACCACAAGAAAAAGTTTCACCTTTTTGTTCAGACGCAACCTAAATAATTTAGATTGGTGTACGCTGTATCTAAATCTATATAATGTAGACTTTTGACTGCTTTACATACTTTCAATAATTGCTGCGTACAACCATTTATTCCTAATCACTTAAAGTGTTTTCCGTGTGTCAAGTTTGCAGACAGAGCTTTTCGATCGAAAAAAGAAGCCACCCTAACAAGGATATCCTTATGTTACGACATGTTTTAGAAAGAATCCTAGAAATCTACCTATAAATTCCTAAAGGCCAGAAAAAACTGCAGCCAAAAAAAAGATTGGCAATTACATGAAAAAGTTCCACTTTCATTTACGACTTAAAATGCGAATTTAGATCACTCAGCAGGAAGAACGCCTGATTACAAATCTCGATAATCTGGACTTTTGAGCTCTATAGCATTTTTTGTGTGACCAGTTTGCAAACAGTTTGGGATTGAAGAAAAATGCCATCTTAACAGGGATAATTTTGTCAAAGCAGCGATTACTGCTTCATTAAGAATCTCTTATGCCGAGGAGAAAAAAATGCACCCAAAACGAAAGACCAGTCATAACAAGAAAAAGTGTCATTAACAAGTTAAGAAGTGACATGAATCATTCTGAACAGTGTACGCGTTGTATAGATCTATAAAATGAAGATGCACGAATCTAGACTCTGGTGCATACCTTTACCAACCGTTTCCTACCACCACTCCATTTTATTCAGTAAAGGTGATTTTTCCATGTGATAATTTTACAGACAAATTTCAAATAATGTTTGCAAACAAAAAAGCCTGAAGTTTAGCTAATTACACTTCACTTATTCCTAGACAAGAAATCTGATTAAGAATCACTAAACCCTAGAAAAAATTGCATCCAAAATGTAAAGATCTTGAACCACATGAAAAAGTTTTACCTTTTTAAGTTCAGACGCAACCTTAATAATTTAGACTGGTGTACGCTGTATCTAAACCAATATAATGTAGACTTTGGACTGCTTTACACACTTGACAATTGTTGTCCGCTTGTTCCTATTCCCTAAATGCATTTTCCGCGTGCTAAGTTTGCAGACTGAGTTTTTCGATAAAGAAAAGATGCCACCGTAACAGGGATATCACAACGCCATGATATGTTTCAGGAAAAATCCTAGAAATTTACCTACGAATTTCTAAAGTCCAGAAAAAAAATGCATCCGAAATAAAAGATCAGCGATGACATGAAAAAGTTCTGCTTTCATTTTCAACTGAAGATGCAAATTTAGATCACTGGCCTGGGAGAACGCATGACTACAAATCTCAGTAAAGTAGATGTTTTAGTTCTATAGCATTTTTTGTGTGACCAGTTTTGCAAACAGTTTGGGATCAAAGAAAAATGCCATCTTAACAGGGATATTCCATCGCCACGGTTATTGCTTCATCAAGAATATCTATACCCGCGAAGAAAAAATTGCACCCAAAACGAAAGACCAGCGATTACAGGAAAAAGCATCGTTAACGACTTTAGAAGTGACACGAATGATGTATGCGATGTATAGATCTATGTAGACGCGCAAAATTAGACTCTGTTGCATGCCTTTACCAATTGTTTCTTTCCGCCGCTCATTTTTATTCCGTAAAGGTGATTTTTCCATGTTTCCTAATCACTTAAAGTGTTTTCCGTGTGTCAAGTTTGCAGACAGAGTTTTTCGATCGAAAAAAGAAGCCACCCTAACAGGGATATCCTTATGCCTAGACATGTTTTAGAAAGAATTCTAGAAATCTACCTATAAATTCCTCAAGGCCAGAAAAAACTGCATCCAAAAAAAAGATCGGCAATTACATGAAAAAGTTCCACTTTCATTTACGACTTAAAATGCGAATTTAGATCACTCAGCAGGAAGAACGCCTGATTACAAATCTCGATAATCTGGACTTTTGAGCTCTATAGCATGTTTTGTGTGACCAGTTTGCAAACAGTTTGGGATTGAAGAAAAATGCCATCTTAACAGGGATAATTTTGTCAAAGCAGCGATTACTGCTTCATTAAGAATCTCTTATGCCGAGGAGAAAAAAATGCACCCAAAACGAAAGACCAGTCATAACAAGAAAAAGTGTCATTAACAAGTTAAGAAGTGACATGAATCATTCTGAACAGTGTACGCGTTGTATAGATCTATAAAATGAAGATGCACGAATCTAGACTCTGGTGCATACCTTTACCAACCGTTTCCTACCACCACTCCATTTTATTCCGTTTAGGTGATTTTTCCATGTGATAATTTTGTAGACAAATTTCAAACAATGTTTGCAAACAAAAAAGCCTGAAGTTTAGCTAATTACACTTCACTTATTCCTAGACAAGAAATCTGATTAAGAATCACTAAACCCTAGAAAAAATTGCATCCAAAATGTAAAGATCTTGAATCACATGAAAAAGTTTTACCTTTTTAAGTTCAGACGCAACCTTAATAATTTAGACTGGTGTACGCTGTATCTAAACCAATATAATGTAGACTTTGGGCTGCTTTACACACTTTTGACAATTGTTGCATACAACCGCTTGTTCCTATTCCCTAAATGCATTTTCCGCATGCTAAGTTTGCAGACTGAGTTTTTCGATAAAGAAAAGATGCCACCGTAACAGGGATATCACAACGCCATGATAGGTTTCAGGAAAAATCCTAGAAATTTACTTACAAATTTCTAAAGTCCAGAAAAGAAATGCATCCGAAATAAAAGATCAGCGATAACTTGAAAAATTCTGCTTTCATTTTCAACTGAAGATGCAAATTTAGATGGCCTGATCACTGGCCTGGGAGAACGCATGACAACAAATCTCAGTAAAGTAGATGTTTTAGTTCTATAGCATTTTTTTGTGTGACCAGTTTTGCAAACAGTTTGGGATCAAAGAAAAATGCCATCTTAACAGGGATATTCCATCGCCACGGTTATTGCCTCATCAAGAATATCTATAGCCGCGAAGAAAAAATTGCACCCAAAACAAAAGACCAGTGATTACAGGAAAAAGCATCGTTAACGACTTTAGAAGTGACACGAATGATGTATGCGATGTATAGATCTATAAAATGTAGACGCGCGAAATTAGACTCTGTTGCATGCCTTTACCAATTGTTTCCTTCGGCCGCTCATTTTTATTCCGTAAAGGTGATTTTTCCATGTGATGATTTTGCAGACAGTTTTCAAAGAATGTTTTCAAACAAAAAAGCCTTGACTTTATCTTACAGTTAATTGCATTTGATTACAGGCCAATGAAAGGTATGGAACACCCAAAACATCAGAAAGCGTGTTTCGTGAACACAATGGTGAACTCAGACCAGGGATAAGCTCATCAAAGTGCCCACTCCATACTTCTTGGCCCAGCAGATGCATTGTAGAGTGAATATTGAATTTGAGAAAAATAAAATAGCCAAAATCATAGAAAACTGATTAAGAATCTCTAAACCTTAGAAAAACTTGCATCCAAAAAGTAAAGATCTCAGACCACAAGAAAAAGTTTCACCTTTTTGTTCAGACGCAACCTAAATAATTTAGATTGGTGTACGCTGTATCTAAATCTATATAATGTAGACTTTTGACTGCTTTACATACTTTCAATAATTGCTGCGTACAACCATTTATTCCTAATCACTTAAAGTGTTTTCCGTGTGTCAAGTTTGCAGACAGAGCTTTTCGATCGAAAAAAGAAGCCACCCTAACAAGGATATCCTTATGTTACGACATGTTTTAGAAAGAATCCTAGAAATCTACCTATAAATTCCTAAAGGCCAGAAAAAACTGCAGCCAAAAAAAAGATTGGCAATTACATGAAAAAGTTCCACTTTCATTTACGACTTAAAATGCGAATTTAGATCACTCAGCAGGAAGAACGCCTGATTACAAATCTCGATAATCTGGACTTTTGAGCTCTATAGCATTTTTTGTGTGACCAGTTTGCAAACAGTTTGGGATTGAAGAAAAATGCCATCTTAACAGGGATAATTTTGTCAAAGCAGCGATTACTGCTTCATTAAGAATCTCTTATGCCGAGGAGAAAAAAATGCACCCAAAACGAAAGACCAGTCATAACAAGAAAAAGTGTCATTAACAAGTTAAGAAGTGACATGAATCATTCTGAACAGTGTACGCGTTGTATAGATCTATAAAATGAAGATGCACGAATCTAGACTCTGGTGCATACCTTTACCAACCGTTTCCTACCACCACTCCATTTTATTCAGTAAAGGTGATTTTTCCATGTGATAATTTTACAGACAAATTTCAAATAATGTTTGCAAACAAAAAAGCCTGAAGTTTAGCTAATTACACTTCACTTATTCCTAGACAAGAAATCTGATTAAGAATCACTAAACCCTAGAAAAAATTGCATCCAAAATGTAAAGATCTTGAACCACATGAAAAAGTTTTACCTTTTTAAGTTCAGACGCAACCTTAATAATTTAGACTGGTGTACGCTGTATCTAAACCAATATAATGTAGACTTTGGACTGCTTTACACACTTGACAATTGTTGTCCGCTTGTTCCTATTCCCTAAATGCATTTTCCGCGTGCTAAGTTTGCAGACTGAGTTTTTCGATAAAGAAAAGATGCCACCGTAACAGGGATATCACAACGCCATGATATGTTTCAGGAAAAATCCTAGAAATTTACCTACGAATTTCTAAAGTCCAGAAAAAAAATGCATCCGAAATAAAAGATCAGCGATGACATGAAAAAGTTCTGCTTTCATTTTCAACTGAAGATGCAAATTTAGATCACTGGCCTGGGAGAACGCATGACTACAAATCTCAGTAAAGTAGATGTTTTAGTTCTATAGCATTTTTTGTGTGACCAGTTTTGCAAACAGTTTGGGATCAAAGAAAAATGCCATCTTAACAGGGATATTCCATCGCCACGGTTATTGCTTCATCAAGAATATCTATACCCGCGAAGAAAAAATTGCACCCAAAACGAAAGACCAGCGATTACAGGAAAAAGCATCGTTAACGACTTTAGAAGTGACACGAATGATGTATGCGATGTATAGATCTATGTAGACGCGCAAAATTAGACTCTGTTGCATGCCTTTACCAATTGTTTCTTTCCGCCGCTCATTTTTATTCCGTAAAGGTGATTTTTCCATGTTTCCTAATCACTTAAAGTGTTTTCCGTGTGTCAAGTTTGCAGACAGAGTTTTTCGATCGAAAAAAGAAGCCACCCTAACAGGGATATCCTTATGCCTAGACATGTTTTAGAAAGAATTCTAGAAATCTACCTATAAATTCCTCAAGGCCAGAAAAAACTGCATCCAAAAAAAAGATCGGCAATTACATGAAAAAGTTCCACTTTCATTTACGACTTAAAATGCGAATTTAGATCACTCAGCAGGAAGAACGCCTGATTACAAATCTCGATAATCTGGACTTTTGAGCTCTATAGCATGTTTTGTGTGACCAGTTTGCAAACAGTTTGGGATTGAAGAAAAATGCCATCTTAACAGGGATAATTTTGTCAAAGCAGCGATTACTGCTTCATTAAGAATCTCTTATGCCGAGGAGAAAAAAATGCACCCAAAACGAAAGACCAGTCATAACAAGAAAAAGTGTCATTAACAAGTTAAGAAGTGACATGAATCATTCTGAACAGTGTACGCGTTGTATAGATCTATAAAATGAAGATGCACGAATCTAGACTCTGGTGCATACCTTTACCAACCGTTTCCTACCACCACTCCATTTTATTCCGTTTAGGTGATTTTTCCATGTGATAATTTTGTAGACAAATTTCAAACAATGTTTGCAAACAAAAAAGCCTGAAGTTTAGCTAATTACACTTCACTTATTCCTAGACAAGAAATCTGATTAAGAATCACTAAACCCTAGAAAAAATTGCATCCAAAATGTAAAGATCTTGAATCACATGAAAAAGTTTTACCTTTTTAAGTTCAGACGCAACCTTAATAATTTAGACTGGTGTGCGCTGTATCTAAACCAATATAATGTAGACTTCGGACTGCTTTACACACTTTTGACAATTGTTGCATACAACCGCTTGTTCCTATTCCCTAAATGCATTTTCCGCGTGCTAAGTATGCAGACTGAGTTTTTCGATAAAGAAAAGATGCCACTGTAACAGGGATATCACAACGCCATGATATGTTTCAGGAAAAATCCTAGAAATTTACTTACGAATTTCTAACGTCCAGAATAATGCATCCGAAATAAAAGATCAGCGATGACATGAAAAAGTTCTGCTTTCATTTTCAACTGAAGATGCAAATTTAGATCACTGGCCTGGGAGAACGCATGACAACAAATCTCAGTAAAGTAGATGTTTTAGTTCTATAGCATTTTTTGTGTGACCAGTTTTGCAAACAGTTTGGGATCAAAGAAAAATGCCATCTTAACAGGGATATTCCATCGCCAAGGTTATTGCCTCATCAAGAATATCTATAGCCGCGAAGAAAAAATTTGCACCCAAAACGAAAGACCAGTGATTACAGGAAAAAGCATCGTTAAAGACTTTAGAAGTGACATGAATGATGTATGCGATGTATAGATCTATAAAATGTAGACACGCGAAATTAGACTCTGTTGCATGCCTTTACCAATTGTTTCCTTCCGCCCCTCGTTTTTATTCCGTAAAGGTGATTTTTCCATGTGATAATTTTGCAGACAGTTTTCAAAGAATGATTTCAAACAAAAAAGCCTTGACTTTATCTTACAGTTAATTGCATTTGATTACAGGCCAATGAAAGGTATGGAACACCCAAAACATCAGAAAGCGTGTTTCGTGAACACAATGGTGAACTCAGACCAGGGATAAGCTCATCAAAGTGCCCACTCCATACTTCTTGGCCCAGCAGATGCATTGTAGAGTGAATATTGAATTTGAGAAAAATAAAATAGCCAAAATCATAGAAAACTGATTAAGAATCTCTAAACCTTAGAAAAACTTGCATCCAAAAAGTAAAGATCTCAGACCACAAGAAAAAGTTTCACCTTTTTGTTCAGATGCAACCTAAATAATTTAGATTGGTGTACGCTGTATCTAAATCTATATAATGTAGACTTTTGACTGCTTTACATACTTTCAATAATTGCTGCGTACAACCACTTATTCCTAATCACTTAAAGTGTTTTCCGTGTGTCAAGTTTGCTGACAGTGTTTTTCGATCGAAAAAAGAAGCCACCCTAACAGGGATATCCTTATGCCACAACATGTTTTAGAAAGAATCCTAAAAATCTACCAATTAATTCCTAAAGGCCAGAAAAAACTGCAGCCAAAAAAAAGATTGGCAATTACATGAAAAAGTTCCACTTTCATTTACGACTTAAAATGCGAATTTAGATCGCTCAGCATTAAGAACGCCTGATTACAAATATCGATAATCTGGACTTTTGAGCTCTATAGCATTTTTTGTGTGACCAGTTTGCAAACAGTTTGGGATTGAAGAAAAATGCCATCTTAACAGGGATAATTTTGTCAAAGCAGCGATTACTGCTTCATTAAGAATCTCTTATGCCGAGGAGAAAAAAATGCACCCAAAACGAAAGACCAGTCATAACAAGAAAAAGTGTCATTAACAAGTCAAGAAGTGACATAAATCATTCTTAACAGTGTACGCGTTGTATAGATCTATAAAATGAAGATGCAGGAATCTAGACTCTGGTGCATACCTCTACCAACTGTTTCCTACCACCACTCCATTTTATTCCGTTAAGGTGATTTTTCCATGTGATAATTTTGTAGACAATTTCAAACAATGTTTGCAAACAAAAAAGCCTGAAGTTTAGCTAATTACACTTCACTTATTCCTAGACAAGAAATCTGATTAAGAATCACTAAACCCTAGAAAAAATTGCATCCAAAATGTAAAGAGCTTGAATCACATGAAAAAGTTTTACCGTTTTAAGTTCAGACGCAACCTTTATAATTTAGACTGGTGTACGCTGTATCTAAACCAATATAATGTAGACTTCGGACTGCTTTACACACTTTTGACGATTGTTGCATACAACCGCTTGTTCCTATTCCCTAAATGCATTTTCCGCGTGCTAAGTTTGCAGACTGAGTTTTTCGATAAAGAAAAGATGCCACCGTAACAGGGATATCACAACGCCACGACATGTTTCAGGAAAAATCCTAGAAATTTACTTGCGAATTTCTAAAGTCCAGAAAAAAAATGCATCCGAAATAAAAGATCAGCGATGACATGAAAAAGTTTTGCTTTCATTTTCAACTGAAGATGCAAATTTAGATCACTGGCCTGGGAGAACGCATGACAACAAATCTCAGTAAAGTAGATGTTTTAGTTCTATAGCATTTTTTGTGTGACCAGTTTTGCAAACAGTTTGGGATCAAAGAAAAATGAAATCTTAACAGGGATATTCCATCGCCACGGTTATTGCCTCATCAAGAATATCTATAGCCGCGAAGAAAAGATTGCACCCAAAACGAAAGACCAGTGATTACAGGAAAAAGCATCGTTAACGACTTTAGAAGTGACACGAATGATGTATGCGATGTATAGATCTATAAAAGGTAGACGTGCGAAATTAGACTCTGTTGCATGCCTTTACCAATTGTTTCCTTCCGCCACTCGTTTTTATTCCGTAAAGGTGATTTTTCCATGTGATAATTTTGCAGACAGTTTTCAAAGAATGTTTTCAAACAAAAAAGCCTCGAGTTCATCTTACAGTTAATTGTACAGACAATTGTTGCGTACAACCACTTGTTCCTATTCCTTAAACATGTTTTCCGTGTGCCAAGTTTGCAGACTGAGTTTTTCGATTAAAAAAAAAGATGCCAGCCTAAGAGGAATATCCGGACACCATGATATGTTTCAGGAAAAATCATAAAAAATTTACTTAAGAATTCCTAAAGAAGAAGAAAAAAAAATGCATTCAAAATAAAAGATTGGCGATGACATGAAAAAGTGCTTCATAGTACTACATAATCCTACATTCCTAAAAATGCATATGAAAGAGCTTAAGAACCTATATCCCTTCCTACACTGTAGTGCCCTTAATGAGGACAATAGCAGTAGCCTCTTCCTTGGTATATACACTGCAAAGGGTTCAAATATAACTACCTTTCAAATGCTATCATTTTTCAAGTGACCAAAAGTTTAATAATGACCAATCCTGACTAACTTGATCTTTGGGCTGCATTATGGGCTAATGCGTATGCCACATAATCTTACATTAAAGTAGCATAAATAATGCATGTAAAAAAGTGATCCTAATATTTCTGTACAACCCCCCCAAAATTAGGAATAGGGGTCTTAAATGACTCTCAAAAGTTTGAAGCTGGCAGAAAAACAGCAAAGAGATAATGTTGAAAATAATGTAAAAACCACATACCAATGGCTGCATCTATCAAAGTCTTTCCTGATGGTAGCCTGTACATGCTTGCTGTGTCACCCTTTGTAAAAGACAATCATATTTATATTTCAGTAAAATTGTCTATGAAGTACACAAATGAGCATTCTGGGAAAAAGCTAAAGGCTTGGAGTAGTGTGAAAAAGACTCGTAAACAGAATTTTAGTAATGTATAGATAAGTGCACTAGCCATTGGGACATGACCAGATTATTTCTAGCATGCCACTTACTGCAAAAGAAATGACCCAGTGCTTTTGCCTGACCTAAAATGACCTTTTTTGTTTATTTCAAACCCTAAGACTTTGTGCTGCATACATGAATATAATTATAATAATAATTTGTTAAAAAATTGTAAGTTAGTGATCATGGATATTTTGTGGAGAGAAATGTTTGCAAGGTCAAGTTGGTTTTTTAGCTAACCTGAGCACGACATGCTCATGGTGAGTTTTAGTGATCACCCAATGTCTGTCGTCCATCGTGCGTCGTCCACAATTTCTTTAAACATCTTCTCCTCCTAAACCAATGGGCTAATCTTGATGTAATTTGACAAAGATGTTCCTTGGGTGAAGCTCTACCAAAGTTGTTCAAGAGATTGAATTACAACCATAATTCTGGTTACCATGGTGACCAGAAGGAAAAAATAGCAAAATCTTTGAAAATCTTCTCTGAAACTAGAAGGCATAGAGCTTTGATATTTGGTATGTAGCATCTCCTAGTGGACCTCTACCAAGATTGTTCATATGATGTCCCTGGGGTCACAAGTTTGAAACATAGGAACAAAGAAGGAAAACTTTAAATTCTTCTTCTCTGAAACTAGAAGGTGCAGAGTTTTGATTTTTGGTATGTAGCATCTCCTAGTAGACCTCTACCAAGATTGCTCATATGATGTCCCTTGGATCAAAACTAGTCCCGCCCCAGGGGTCACAAGTTTGAAACATAGAAGTAAAGAAGGAAACTTTAAAATTCTTCTTCTCTGAAAGTAGAAGATGTACAACTTTGATATTTGGTAAGTATGATCTCCTAGTGGACTTCTACAGTGTGTGTTCATATGATGTCCCTGGGGTCAAAACTTGCCCTGCCCTGTAGGTCACAATTTCGAAACATAGGAACAAAGGAGGAAAGTTATAAAAATCCTCTTCTCCAGAACTGGAAGGAGTAGAGCTTTGATATTTGGTATGTAGTATTCCTAGTGGACCTCTACCAAGTTTGCTCATATGATGCCCCTGGGGTCAAAAGTGGCTCCGCCCTGGGGGTCACAAGTTTGAACATAGGAACAAAGATGGAAAACTTAAAAATTCTTCTTCTCTGAAACTGGAAGGCTTAGAGCTTTGATATTTTGCATGAAGCATCTCCTAGTAAACCTCTTCCAGGTTTGTTGATATGATGCCCCTGGGGTCCAAACTGCGCCTGCCCCGGGGATGACAAGTTTGAACATGGGAAAAAAAAGGAAAACTTTAAAATTCTTCTTCTTTTGGTACCAGAAGGTGTTGATCTTTGATATTTAGTATAAAGCATCTCCTAGTGGACCTTTGCCAATTTTATTCATATGATGCCCCTGGGGTCATAATTGGCCCAGCCCCGACGGTCACAAGTTTTAACATGGGAACTAAAAAGGAAAAAATTAAAATTCTTCTTCTCTGAAACTAGGAGACATAGAGCTTTGATATTTGGTATGTAGCATCTACTAGTGGATCTGTATCAAGTTTGCTCATAAGATGCCCCAGGGGTCAAAACTGGCCCCACCCAGGGGTCACAAGTTCTTAACATAGGAACCAAAAAGGAAAACTTTTAAATTCTTCAGAGAGCTTTGATATTAATTTTGGTATGTCAAATGGCCTTGAGACTTGGTCAACATGTTTGTTGTATTGCCTGCCCTTTGCAACTATTATACCTTCTCGACAACTGCCGGTGAGATGGGCTTATGTTGCAACAATTTGCTACTCTTGTTTCATTATCATTTGGCCTTGAACCTCAATATTTGGTAATTATCTTCATTGTAGACCTTTCCTGCTTAGTACTTAGGTGAGCGATATGGGACCATCATGGTTCTCTTGTTACAGATATACTTGTGGTAAAATATGTGAACAGGAATTGTTTATTAACTTATCAAATTTGCTAAATCACAAAAATTTCCACTTCACAAAAAACTCCATTGTTAGAGTATTGTAATACATACCTTTGTTATGGAGAAATTCCACTATTGCCCAGGCTCATCATGGTCTTTTTACCATCCACTTCTTTAATGTTGTCCATTGACACATCTAGAAACAAGTCGAAATTAAAAAAGATAATTACTAGGCACAGTATGCATCCACAGGGAGTACAAGCCTACTTTGCCAACCTACTATGGCTTAATTACAGCATGTGCATTTGAAGATCAGACTACATTGAAACTGCTGTCTGATCTAGGGAAAATAGGGAAACAGCCTGGAAACTTAGTAACAAACTAAATTGTAACCAGAATGTATAAAGATGGAACTTCAAATTGACCAATTTCTTGTCAAAAGCTGCTTATAGTCATTCTGACAAGATTCATTCCTATCTTGCCAGTGAAATTTATTTTTCATGGTGTTTAAGGAAGGCATCAGTTGAAAAGAGTAAGGTGCAAAGTAACAGCAACAGAACTTTCAGCAACTCTATAAAGGGCCTTATTCTGTACTATGTGACATATATATCTTTTTGTGATGAATGGCTGTGAATAACAAACAAAAAACAAGAGGGCCATGATGGCCCTGTATTGCTCAACATGCTAATTAACCCATTACCACACAATCCCTACTTTTGACGACCCAGAGGAAGAAGCCTTTAGAAAACATTGTGGGAAAAGGAGAAAATGCTGGAAACCAGCATTTTCTCCTTTTCCCACAATGTTTTCTACCCTGCTAGAAACAAATTATAATTTTTAAGTTACCCATATTTAGTCGTCTGCAAATGCTTTCAATTTGGACCAGTCTAAAATTTTGTCGTGTGATAATGAGTTAAACACTCCAAGCCAAATATTGAAATAATTCACCAAAACTAGAAGACATACAATTTTATTGTCTCTAAAATCTTCCAAGAAAGTTATGACCCCAGGGTTAAGCCATTTTTGGCAACAATTTCTTGAATCCTAGAGGATGTCTGGTACCAAATAATACAGGTCAAGTATGTATGGTTATAAACAAGATTCTCAAAGTTTCCTAGATGAAAGGCCCTAAACTATGAGATCCCTGAGACAGGGCTAAATTTAGTCACCCTAGGTCTTATGGTTAGTATCAAGGCGGTTTATAAAGTTTTCATTATAAAGCCCATGGAAGACTTGTGACTTTTTGGGTGGGACCCAGGGGCTTTCATTTGGATCCTCTTAATAGAGACCTTCTAGATAAAGCTACATGCAAAATTTAGTAGCCCTAGATCTGATGGCTAGGTTAGAGTACATTTTTAAAGTTTCTCCATATAAGCCCATGTAAAACTTGTGGCTCCCAGGGCAAGGCCAAATTTGACCCAAGGGCTTTAATTTGAGCACCCTTTGTAGAGACCAACTAGATAAAGCTTCATGCTAAATTTGGTAGCCCTAAGTTTTATGGCTTGGTATGAGAAGTTTTTTAAAGTCCTCCCTGTATAAGCCATTGTAAAACTTGTGACCCCAGGACAGGCCAAAATTTGACCCCAGGGCAATAGTTTGGGCATTCTCAGTAGATGGCTTCTTGATAAAGCTACATGAAAAATTTTGTAACTCTAGGCCCTATGGCTAGGTACAAGAAGAATTTTAAAGTTTTCCCCAAATAAGCCCATATAAAACTTGTGAATAATCAAATAAAGAACAAGCTAATTCATTCCCAGACATTTAAAGTCATCAGTTATGGGTTATAAATTCAAGATGTTAATTAAAGCCTGTATCAGTATGACTGTGGGACTATCGACACACCAGAAGTCATATAATGCAAATATTTAGTGTGAAGTTGTCTCCTCATAATAAATTTTTTGCAGGTTTTTTTGCAATACTGTACTAGATCTACCTCACAAAATGACAATTTATTAAAATTTCTATTTGTCAAAACACACAAATTATTATGGGGAAAAAAACACGAAAACACATGACGAAACATTGTGTTACAAGACAAGCGTAACGATAAAGACAAGCGTAACGATAAAGAAAACCAGCAACAAGCCTTTAACAATTGACAATATTTATTAATGAACAAAGACAAAAGAGTACAACAGGAATTAAGTTTGAATGAAATTTTGTCAATTCTAATCTTAGAATGTTGAAATAAAATAAGTCCCTCAACATTAAGAATAATGTTTAGGCTACAAAAGAATAAAATTTCTGGTTCCTAACAACAAATTAACAATAGTTACAAATTGCAAGTAGAGATATGAGCAATCTGTAACAAAATTAAAATTATTCCAACTTACTGATGTATATCCCAAGTTAACCCATTACCACACAATCCCTACTTTTGACGTCCCTAAGAAAGAAGCCTTTGGAAAACATTGTGGGAAAAGGAGAAAATGCTGGTAACCAGCACTTTCTCCTTTTCCCACAATCCTTTCTACCCTTCACATAACAAATTTCGAATTTTCAGTCACTTGTATTTTGTTGTCTGCAAATACTTTCAATTTGGACCAATCCAAAATTTTGTCGTTTGGTAATGAGTTAAATCCTACACTTTTCATTAATTCTGTATCCTTCAAGCCACAAGTTCAACTCCAAAATCCCCCCCGTCTTACTCCAAGTATGCTCTTTATTTAAATACGATTTTGTAAAATGCATATTTTGTCTGTTTGTGATTTTCTTTTTCAAAGGCAATATCATGAAATATGTTTGAATTGTGTTAGAATTGATTTCCATAGATTTCTTGCTATGTCATTTTCTTTTCAGTAATGAATTTGTCCAAAATCAAAGGATTTGGGAACAGGACATACGGCATTTTTTACTGAAATAATGCTTTGATTGTCCGGTGTCATGTGATATTACTGGTGCCCCGCTTACGATAAAATGGAAATATCTCTTACCGTCTATTGATTGTAATGTTGGAAATTGAATGTAAAAGGCTAGAGATATTTCATAAGTATAGTTTTCAGGAACAAACTTAATTAACATCAACAGGATTTTTCTCTCTATAATTCTTCATGCATATTACTGTCAAGGGGCGTACTCCTGCTTCTTCCTCATGATCAAAAGGAGACCACTTATACAAAAATAAGCCAAACTTTGTCATGAGTACTCTCCCTTCAACCGAAAAGGTATTCATTTGCTTAGTGGGTTGACTTTTATGCCAATATCTGAACAATATGTCTCTGTTTCTTTCAAACTATTAATTCCACTCATGGATTTCCTTGACAAATACCACTTCAGCGTTTTCAAAGCTTTGATTATTTGATAGGATAGAAAACACTGTTGGAAAAGGAGAAAATGCTGGTAACCAGCATTTTCTCCTTTTCCCACAATGTTTTCAAAAGCCTTCAATTTCAGGGGCATTAAATGTTGTCATTGTGTGGTAAAGGGTTAATAATAGCCTTCTTTCCCAGGATTGTTAAAACTTGGGATAGTGTGGTCAGGGATCTTATATACAATCCCTAGTGTGGTGAAAGGTTAACCCATTACCACACAATCCCTACTTTTGACGCCCCCGAGAAAGAAGCCTTTTGAAAACACTGTAGGAAAAGGAGAAAATGCTGGTAACCAGCATTTTCTCCTTTTCCCACAGTGTTTTCTACCCTTCCCAGAACAAATTTCAATTTTTCAGTCACCTTTAATTTGTCATCTGCAAATGCTTTCAATTTGAATCAGTATAAAATTTTGTCATGTGGTAATGAGTTAAGCCTGATTAAAATACACAGTCATGTTATTTTTCTTTTTTTGGCACTTTGAGATCATTCACCAGCTTACAAGCACAGCAATTTGTAGCTGACTCAATACTTGGCTCTCTAATGCATGTAATGAGACCATCAAAAATATTTAAATGAACTGAAGGACTTTCATATTATATCACTGATTCAAAGCTGTAGATCTAGATAAATTTATATTGATCATACAGGACTCATTGTCGTTGAAATACTTAGAAAATTACGCTAAGACTTAAGTAATAGTGACTAGGCTTACTGACTCATCCGGGGTTTTGTCATGGACCAAACTTTTGGCTACTAAAAATTTTGGCAGGCACCAACCTAGCATGTACATTCACTTCCAATAATATAATAAACTTATGGTAACACAAATTTGTCAACTAAATGAAAATAAATTAATCAAATGAATTATCGAATATAACCATCTTACGTTCATTATGAATGCTATTTCATGTCCAAATGAATCGTAATTGGTGGTAAAATTTATAGTCTGCATTAGCTCTTTACCAAACAACAAAATATTGGACCCTACCAAATTGAATGCATTTCCAGAGAACAGAATATAAAGTGACTCAAAAATTGAAACTTGTTCATGGAAGAGTAGAAAAAATTAAGGAAAAGGGAGAAAATACTGGTTACCAGCATTTTCTACTTTTCCCACATTGTTTTCAAAATGCCTGTTCTCAGGGTCATGAAAACAATGGATTGTTTGATAAAGAGTGAAGAGAATGGGTCTTTCAAATAGCAACAGCTATGCAAATGGCACTAACTAAAACCTGGACGAAAGTATCATACTTACTCTTTGCCGAGAATTTCAGGAAATTGGTCTTGAAATAAGAGCTCCCTTTTGGTGTTTTGTATGGTGTCCAAACATGTTGATTTGCTGAAATTGTAAATAAAAGTCAAACTATGTTTTGGCCACAAATTATTTTAAATAAATTTCAATTTTCAACAATGTTTTGCAACAAAGTAAAAAAAAAAACCTACTAAGTTTGTTAAAGACAATTGTAAATCAAACTATGTTTTGGCCTCAAGTTATTTTAGATAAAAAGAAATTATGCATGGAATGAACTGAATATGCTTTCCTGCATCAAAAAATGTATTCTTATTTGCAAGAAAGTTAATTCATTGCACTTTTCTGTGTTGAAAAGCATTTGTTTAAAACGGTTTATTCCCATTTGGCTCAATCCCATTTCGCCCATTCCCATTTCGCCAGAATTTTACCTGTTTCGCCCATTCTTTTTTCGCCCTTTCCAACTTCACTCTTTTCCCATTTCGCCAAGTATCTGTCCTTTTCCTGTTTTGCCCAAATTCATTTTTGCCCACTTTTCATTTCGCCCAGAAGCCATCTCGCCCAACTTTCCCATTTTGCCCAAAGACCATTTCATTCTTTTTCCACAAGGCCCCTTCCCATTTCGCCCAAACGCCATTTTTCTGATATATGGGCCCAAAACTAGTGAAAAGTTCTCTAATAAGTTAATTCCTCAATTTATGGACCTTATTTTAAGGGTTATTATTATAGGCATAGGGTATAGGCTACAACACGTAAGGGCTAAAATGGTGATGGGGTGAGCTGATAACTGGGCAAAATGGCATTGGGCGAAGTGTTGAAGGGGCGAAATGATAAAGGGGCGAGATGACATTGGGCAAATCGGCTAAGGGTGAATTGGCAAAAGGGCGAAAGGGTAATTTGGCAAAAAGATGATTAGGCGAGGTGGCAATGGGGCAAATTGAAAAAGGGCAAAATGGGTAGGGGACAAGACGGCAAAGAGCAAAATGGGAATGGGCGAAATGGAATTGGGCGAACTGGGAAGACACCGGTTAAAACATTGCACATTTAGCTGGCCAAAACCTCCTTGGCCAAAACATCCTGACCAAAACGACATGGCCAAAATGTCTGTGGCCAAAACATCTGTACACCCAAGTCTGTACCAAGTGACATAACGTTGGTGTACTTGCAAAACCTCGTAATTACAGCTTGAGATTTTGCAATAACACCAACCATAAATTTGGATTAGACCAAACTTCATGTATCTGCACCTTAACCCATTACCACACAATCCCTACTTTTGACGCCCCTGAGAAAGAAGCCTTTTGAAAACACTGTGGAAAAAGGAGAAAATGCTGGTAACCAGCATTTTCTCCTTTTCCCACAGTGTTTTCTACCCTACCCAGAACAAATTTCTATTTTTCAGTCACCTGTATTTTGTCGTCTGCAGATGCTTTCAATTTGGACAAGCCCAAAATTTTCTCGAGTGGTAATGAGTTAAAAGAATTAAGATGTTTTAGCTCGAGGATGTGTTTCTGAACATGATGTTAATTAAACAATGCTCATCTACTAAATTGTACGATGTGCCCCAAAGCTACCAATGGTTTGTGAATACCCTTAGTAACAACGCTCTATATATTCGAAAAAAATATTTCTTTCTTAGAAAGTGTAGGTCAGAGATCAGACTACATGTTCTTTGCAGTCCAGTCCTGATCTACACTGTCCACAAAGGGTCAGCATCAGTCACACTTAGCAACCTAAGGGTTAATGAGACTCAAGTAATTGCAATTTTGGGGTTACTATAGTTCAGAATGTTTGTGCAGTCTGATCTTGGTCTACCTTTTTCGGAAAAGTCAACTATTGTCATGAAAGCTGTTATTTCCGTACTTAACTCTTTGCCACACAATCCTGATTAAGTGACTTTTTATGACGCTGAGAAACAAGCTTATAGAAAACATTTTGGATAAAGGAAAAAATGCTGATAACCAGCATTTTCTCCTTATTCCACAATACATGTATTTTCTACCTTTCAAAGTCAGAAATCATCATATTGACAAGATTGTTAAAATTTGTCGTCTGCAGATACTTTGAATTTGGTCCAGTCTAAAAATTTGTCATTTGGTAAAGAGTTAGGGAGAATTTACCAAATAATTCCAAGAAGAAGGAAGACAGCTTTTGAAAACATTGTGGGAAAAAGAGAAATGCTAATCTGCAATTACGCCTTTTCCCATAATGTTTTCTAGCCTATCTATGATAAAGCCTACCATTTCAGCAACACCAGCTCAGGCAGTTGATTGTTATTTAACACATGACCTGGTGTTCATGAGTACAGTACTAGGTTGAGAAAAACTTTCAATACACCAAAATTTCCCATCTCACCTCTGATGCATGTGAGAAAAGTAGTCAGTTACTTGGAATGTGTAAGTCCTGGAGTGAGAAGCCAGGGAACATATGCACAGGTGCACTGACCACTAGGATATAACCTTGGCTATTGAAACAGTGTTAAACTTCGATACAATCAATTTTAGCAACACTTAACCCTATATCACACTAGCTGTCTAAAATTTTGTCGTTTAGTAAAGAATTAATTCATGCAGACTTTTAACGACCCTGGGAAACTGTCCTTTTGAAAACATTGTGGGAAAAGAGAAAATGCTGGTAACCATCATTTTCTCCTTTTCTCGCTATGTTTTCTACCATATAAAAGAAAATTTGCACTATTTTAACCACATTCAATATCTCGTATGCAAGTGCTTTCAATTTGGACAAAGCTAAAATTTTGTTATCTGGGAAAGGGTTAATAATTATGTTGTCTGTACATGTTAAATGTATTTAGACATTTAAAATTTTGTTATTTGGTAAAGAAATAACCTTTTACCAGACAATCCCAAGTTTTTAACTCTTTTCCACATGACAAATTTTGGATTCTTTGCAATTCAAAACATCTGCAGGCCAAAAAATCGTAATTAGTTACAAAATTTAATGAGCCTGAATAAAATTGTCGGAAAAGTAGAAAATGCTGGTTACCAGCATTCTCTCCATTTACCACCATGTTTTCATAAAACATTCACTCTCAATAAAACAAGGGATTTTGTGGTAAAGGGTTAACAAACTTGAAGGTAGAAGGCTTTTGACAGCATTTCAGAAAAGAAGATTTCGTTGTATTGGGGTTTAAAGTCACTTTAACAGCTAAGATCATATCATAGCATCAGTGACACACATAACACAACTTTCTTTCCAAATCCACTGACTACTTTTCTCACATGCTTCAGCAGAGATAAGAGGTGAAAATACGCCGGAAAGAAAGTTTGCCTTAACCGGGTATTGAACTCACAACCCCAAGGTATGAGTCTGACATGCTCACCACAGAGGTGTGTGTGAAAAAGAAGAAAATGATGTGTTCAACAGTTTTTTTAGCTCTACTGGCTTTCAGCCAGCAGAGCTTATGTCATGGCGTGGTTTCCGTCGTCCGTCTGTCTGTCCGTCCGTCTGTTAGTCTTTTTCTTGTTTACGCGATAAAGTCTTAATTTCTGGTCAGATTTTCGTGAAACTTACAGTTTGTTTATCTCATCTATAGCTTTAACCCTATTGATTTTTGAAAAAAATCCGACAAACAGTATGGGAAAAGTAGCCATTTCAAGTTTAAAATTTCCATTTCTTGTTTACGCGATAAAGTCTGTATTTTTCGTCAGATTTCCATAAAACTTGCAGAGTTTGTATATCTTATCAATAGCTTTAACCCTATTGATTTTGAAAAAAATCCAACAAACAGTATAGGAAAAGTAGCCATTTCAAGTTGAAAACTTTCATTTCTTGTTTACGCAAAAAAGTCTTCATTTTTGGTCAGATTTCTGTGAAACTTACACAGTTTGTTTATCTCATCGATAGCTTTAACCCTATTGATTTCGAAAAAAATTTGACAAACAGTATGGGAAAAGTAGCCATTTCAAGTTGAAAACTTTCATTTCTTGTTTACGCGATAAAGTCTGTATTTTTGGTCAGATTTCCAGGAAACTTGCAGAGTTTGTTTATCTTATCAATAGCTTTAACCCTATTGATTTTGAAAAAAATCCAACAAACAGTATGGGAAAAGTAGCCATTTCAAGTTGAAAATTTTCATTTCTTGTTTACGCGATATAGTATTCATTTTTGGTCAGATTTCTGTGAAACTTACACAGTTTGTTTATCTCATCAATAGCTTTAAGCCAATCGATTTTGAAAAAAATCCGACAAACAGTATGGGAAAAGTAGCCATTTCAAATTGAACAATTTCATTGCCTGTTTACATGATAAAGTATTTATTTGTGATCAGATTTTTATGAATTTTTCAGCTTGTTTATCCCATCAATAGCTTTTTAACCCTTTTGAGTTTGAAAAAATTCAACAAACAGTGATGGAAAAGTAGCCATTTTGAGTTGAAAATGTCAACTTTTTTGTCTTTTTGCGTAATGAATTCCTATGTATGCTTTGTGTAAAAGCAAACTCCCTACCAGTAGAGCATATTCAGGCCCTTCAGGGCCTTCTAGTTTTCTTTTCTAGCAATCCAGACTTTGAACAACCTTGAAGGACAAGCTTTTAACCCTTTACCAGACTTTTAACGACCCTGATAAAGAAGCCTTTTGAAAACATAGTGGGAAAAGGAGAAAATGCTGGTATCCAGTATTTTCTCCTTTTCCCATAAGATTTTTTACCTGTTCTATAACAAATCTCAGTGTTCGTTTTGCATTACTTTTGTCGTCTGCAAATGCTTCCAATTTGGACCAGTCTAGGATTTTGTCCATTTGGTAAAGAGTTAACCCTTTACCAAACAGTCCCTGGTTTTTACAGCCCTGAAAAAAAGCCTTTTGAAAACATTGTGGGAAAAGAAGAAAATGCTGGTAACCAGCATTTTCTCCTTTTTCCCACAATGTTTTCTACCCTACCAGAAACAAATTTTAATATTTGACCTGCGTTTATTTTGTCATCAGTAAGTGCTTTCAATTTGGACCAGTCTTTAAGTTTGTTGTTTGGGAAAGGGTTAAATCATTTTTGGAAAAGGAAAAATGCTGGTATTCAACAGTTTCTCCTCTTCCTATAATGATTTTTAGCTCCTTTCCGGAACAAATCCTACCAATTCAGCAACACTGAATTTGTTGTCTGCACATGTTTTGAATAGAGACAAGTCCTAAATTGTAACACTGGTAAAGAATACCAAACAACCAAAAAACAGAATTTTGCTTGTCCGAATTCAAAACAGTTTAAGTCTTTACCACACAATCCCAACTTTTAATGACCCTAAAGAAGAAGTCTTTGGAAAACACTGTGGGAAAAGGAGAAAATCCTGGTAATTCGCATTTTCTCCTTTTCCCTCAGTGTTTTCTACTCTATTAAAGAGAGAGCTCATCATTTCATCAATGTTTAATTTGTTATCTGCAAATGCTTTCAATTTTGTCACATCCTAAATTTCGTTGTTTGGTAAAGGGGTTAACCCATAACCACAAAATCCCTATCATCGATGACCCCGAGAAAGAAGCCTTTAGTAAACATTGTGGGAAAGGGAGAAAATGCTGATAACCAGCATTTTCTCCTTTTCCCAAAATGTTTTCTACCCTTTGCAAAGCAAATTTCAAATTGTCCGTCACTTTTATTTCGTCATCTGCAAATGCTTTGGATTTGGACTAACCTAAAATTTTGTTGTTTGGTAATGAGTTAAATGTGACTCAAAAACGGCAAAAGAAACTCGTTTCAGGAAGGGTAGAGACTGTGCAGGGAGGAGGAGAAAATAATTCATTTTCTTCTTTTCCTGTAATGTTATCAAAAGTTAGCTTTCTAAAGGTTGTTGAAATGTGAAACTGTGTGGTAAAGAATTAACCATTTACCAAACAATCCCGGGATTTAACGACCCTTGGAGAGTAGCCTGGTTACCAGCATTTTCTCCTTTTCCCACAATGTTTTCTGCTCCATCAAGTACCAATTCTGTCATTTTAGACATCTTCGTCGCCTGCAAATCCTTGCAATTTGAACCAGCCTGAAATTTTGTCGTTTGGTAAAGAGTTGACTCTACTAGATCTACTCTATCCCGACTTTTAATGACCGTGAGAAAGAAAGATGTTGAAAACATTCTGGAAAAAGAAGAAAATGCTGGTTAGTAGCATTTTTTGCTCTTTGCAGGATGTTTTCTACTTTTCCATAAATAACTTTTAATTATTGAGTCACATTTATTTTGTCATCTGTAAATGCTTTCAATTTGAAGAGGTCTAAAATTTTGTTGTTTGTCATAGAAATTAAAGCAGAAATTACCTGTT
This sequence comes from Tridacna crocea, assembly GCA_943736015.1. Taxonomy (NCBI): domain Eukaryota; kingdom Metazoa; phylum Mollusca; class Bivalvia; order Cardiida; family Cardiidae; genus Tridacna; species Tridacna crocea. The sequence continues at coordinate 2,438,477 of OX031066.1, read as the reverse complement.
GAACCATCTTGATCTACAGTACCCTTTTCTTGCACCAGCTGCTCTTAAGTGCATCTAGATTTATCATAAAACAGCTGATCATTTAAAGTATGTACATGTCTGTGTGTATGGATATTGGCCACAACTGAAATCATATTGCATATCAAAAGGGACTTATCCAGGGCCAAAACCTGAAAAAATTCACACCCAATACTTCTACTGAAAACACTCATAATGTGTGTAACCCTTTCCCCTCAACTAAACAGGTTTAGACTGTAATCAATAGATCAGCTCTTTACCACACAACAAAAATGTACACTTGTTACAATTGCAAGCATTTGCAGACGACAAAATAACAGTGACTGAAAATGGGGAATTTTTTTGTGACAGGTAGAAAACATTGTGGGAAAAGGAGAAAATGCTGGTTACAACCATTTTATCCTTTTCCTTCAATGTTTTCAAAAAGCTGTCTACAAAGGGTTGCTAGAAAGCTGTCTTCAAAGGGGGTGCTAAAAGTCAGAATTGTGTGGTTATGGGTTAAAATGTATCTCAAATGATGGAATTTGTAATTGGAGTAGAAAACATTGTGGTAAAAGAAAAAAATGCTGGTTACCTGCATTTCCTTCTTTTACCACAGTGTTTTCAAAAGACTTTTTCCTCATGTTTGCTTACACTTGGGGTTTTGTGGTAAAGGGCAAAGATCAAGATCAGACTGCACAGAACATGCAATCTGATCTTGGATCTACTCTGTCTGATCAGGAGATAATTTTTCCTAAAAGATATCTTTGGAAAAGCATATTTTGGTTTTTACTATCAACTTGAAAGCTTCATGTTAACTATTTACCAGGACAGGGTAAAAAGTCTGGATTGTAAAGTAAAGGGTTAACATTGAGGTGGCTACAAATGGCTCAGTGACCTTTTGTGGGTAGTGTAGGTCAAGATTAGATGACATACAGTGCAAAAATTTCCTCCTCCCCCACAAGAAAATTTTATAGCTTTGAATAAGCTGTATGAGGGGTTCTACGCACTTAGTCATTCTTGATTTCATGAGCAAAGCATGTGCAGGAGTGTGTCACGTGACGTTACCATCAAGGACCCGGTTTTAGCGAGGGTTAGCTCCTGCCTGCTCTCGTGGTGCATGCCACATAGAGAATTTTCAAAACAGGTACTAGTCAGAGGACACATGGAGTTGTCACTAAATTATTAAGAGCATTGCTAAGTTTTTCCATGTTTAGTTTTTGCAAAGTTTCCAGTACTAGTGTGGCTCTGAGAGCTAGGGCGTTATTTTGTTGTAGAGTGACCTTACCCTGCAGGACTACTGGCAAAGTTTTTTTTACTGTGTATGTGAAATTCATCAGGAAAGTGTGAGCATAAAACTCACTATTGACTGTAGTATGTTTTGATGCAACATGATTTATAAGAAAAACAGGAGAACAGAGACACTTAATGCAGATAATTTTGCCTAGTGAGTTAGAAAGGTTATCTGTACCAGTGGAAGATGATGAATGTTTCAAAACACTGCTTTGTTGTATATATTCAGTCTCGTTATTACGGTGTGCCTATCTTTCATAGCATATAACTATATGATCAGTAAAGTTTGACCCTTCTTCCCTAATGCAATTAGAAATTTCTTTAAAGATTTCGATCCAAACCCAAATTTTCTTGGGCGTCAGTTGCTGAGGCACTCGCATTGTGCAATTGCGCTACATTCCAAGATTCCCTGTCAAAATCTGGTGGCCACTTCTATATGAAAGGTCAAAGATATAAGCCATTTTTCTGACAGCATCTCGGCGATCTTGTTTTAAATGGTGCTGTACAGCCGTTATGGTTTGTCTGTAACGGATGTTGATGGACGGCCAGATTCAGGGTCACCCTTTACAGTATCGCACCCTTGCCTAAACCAGTGAGATCAAAGTAAAAATATCAGATTTCTTGAGCACAGAGTCCCCTTTAAAGGTGCGTATTTAGAATTTTCACATGACACCAAATTAAAAAATATATATATCATTGAAATTTATATGAAAAAACAATACAAATCATCAATAATTAAGGATCATAAAATTACAAAAAAAAATTTTGTTTGGATGGTATTCCCTTAAAAGGCTATGTAGCCTCTTAAGCTATTTTTAGATTTCACGCCAAAAATCAATAAAGCATAGTGGGAATGTCAAGTGACTGGCACGTGACTAATAACACTTAATTTCCATTACAAAACAAACATGTAATAATTATTTTCCATTATGTCTTCTTCGGATGGATGTTTGAAACTTTGTCTGTGTTTTCCTTTATTTAGATGAGAGAATTGATAATCTGAAAATAGAACGTGTCTCCCGTTGGTATCAACCTCGTCCGTAACAAATCTCTAATTTCTTGTGTTATCGGATGGTTTTGGACTACTGGGGTTTTATGTACGCAAATTAAAAGGCTATGGTAGTATAAGGATGATTTTTTTGCATTTTTGTAAAATTTTCGTCCCAAAATCTGAAGGGCCACTTTTAACTGGTTCTAAATCCCTTTTGATATCCAATAAACACTTTTCGAGTTTGATGTAAAACTTTATGATTACAGTTTACTTCCAGCTCAAATAAAATGTTGTCCGATATTTTTTGAACGGCTAATGTGGTATATGACGTCATTTAGACGACGTCATACTTTACCTACCTGAATATGATGACATTTGAAAGCTTGATCCAGTTACCAGATAATTGGTGCTCATCTATGAAAAATCTTGTAATTCTACGTGTAGTAGTTTTTAGCTCCACTGGCCGAAGGCCAGCGAGCTATTGTCATGGCGTTGTGTCCGTCGTGTGTCCGTCCGTTCGACCATGCGTGCGTCTGTAAACTTTTTCTTTAAAAAGCTTCTCCTCAGAAACTATTGACTGGATTTTTACCAAATTTCACAGGAATGTTCCTAGATGGTCCTCTTTCAAATTCCTTCAAATAATTGTGTTCCATGAATAATTTTGGTTGCCATGGCAACCAAAGTAAAAAACCTTTAAAAATCTTCTCCTCCCAAACTGCTGATTGGATAGCATAATTTTTTTGCAGGAATGTTCCTTAGATAGAATCTACAGAATTCCTTAAAAAAAAAAGATCCGTCAAAAAACATGGCTTTTATGGGAGACTCATTTTCTTTTTATGGTATAAAGTAAAATCTTTGAAAAATTTCTTCTCTCAAACTACTTGTTTTGATTTCATTGTTGTATTGCAGGTTAGTTCCTATGGTGGTAAGTCTTTACCATACAATCCTGACTTTTTTAACTACCCCAAAGAAGAAGTTTTTGGAAAACACTCTTGGAAAAGGAGAAAATGCTGGTAATCAGCATTTTCTCCTTTTCCCTCAGTGTTTTCTACTCTATCAAAGAGAGAAATCATCATCTCATCAATGTTTAATTAGTTGTCCGCAAATTCTTTCAGTTTGGTCACATTGGTCATAAAGATGGTTGCTTTACATAATCTATAATCCTTTTCATTTAAAACAAAAGAACCTCTGCACTTTGATTAGTTCTGGTAAAGGTTTGTTGACCTACTGGTGACCTGGTACAAAGAGGGACAGGGCTTTACTGTTGTGATAAGGAATTTTGTTATCCAGTCAAACTTATCCCTGACAAAGAAGACTTTAGAAAACATTGTGGGAAAAGGAGAAAATGCTGGTAACCTTTTCCCACAATGTTATCTACCCTTCACAAAACAACTTTCAAATTTTCAGTAACTTTTATTTCATCTACAAATGCTTTCCATTTGGACAACCCTAAAATGTTGTCATTTGGTAATGAGTTAACTATAACCAGAAGACAAAATTTTTATAACTGGCCATAATTGAAAGATGTAGCAGACAACATAATAAACAGTGATCTGCCGAGGTTTTGAAGATGCTGGGACAATGTCCCCTTCGACTGAAAAAAGTGGGGACATTTTCAAAAAACTGGGGACATTTTCACACCATTTCGTCTTAATAACTCTTCGGTTTTTTAGATCAGACATTTTATTGTACTTGTTATTGTCAACACTAGAGGACGACTGGGGGGTGGGGGGGGGGGGGGGGGGGGGGGGGGGCTATTCACTTTCAGAGGTGATCGGGCATTCGTTATGATTTTGGTTATTGTCAACACTAGCGGAGGACTGGGTGGGGTTTTTTTCATTTTCAGAGGTGATCGGGCCTTCCTTTTGATTTTGGATTAATTCATTACTATCTAGATCAGTGTCAGGTTGTGTTTTATTTGACTCCACATCGCATTGTGTTTTCAGTTTCTTCGTAGGAGGAGTGAAATATGATTGAATGTCCCTCGTGGACAATCTTTTCCGTTTTGTGTCTCTGTCGGCCATGGTTACTGTTTTTGCGAGCTATTTCGTAAAAAACAGTTTGATTGGTAGCTAGCTACATGGTAGCGTGTAGACAGCCAATCACCATCGCCGAAACAAACTATGGTATAGAAGAAGTAATGGGATTTCCTCTGACGCAATCGTTGGTGATTCAGTTTGGTTCGACCCGCAAATATTGAACTTTCTGTTTACCTACTTTCGCTTTGAAAAGGTTAGTTCTTTCGGTTTTGAAATTGGACACAGCCGATTTTGTGTTGCGTCATCGGCGCATCTGTTGGAATTTTCATGCGCCCTAGATGATTTTACTGCGTCCAGGGCACAAGAACGCAGCCTCGGCAGATCACTGAATAAATCTTCAAGTTAGTAAAACTTGTATCAAAAGGGTAGAAATTATTGTGTAAAACTAAGAAAATGCAGGTTACTTTTATTTTCTTCTTTTCTCACAATGTTTTTCATAGCTTTTTAGCTCACCTGAGCACAACATGCTCAAGGGGAGCTTTTAGGATCACCCGGTATCTGTCGTGCGTCAGTGTGTCGTGGGTCGTCAACAATTCTTTAAACATCAACTCCTCCTAAACCGCTGGGCGGATTTGGACCAAACTTGGCTGGAATGTTCCTTAAGAGGTCCTCTTTAAAAATTGTTCACAGAATTTGATTCCATCAAAAACTCTGGTTGCCATGGCAACATTTTTTCAAAATAAGTCTTGACATCTGGCTCTGCCACACCCCCAATGTAGATCTTTAATCAAATTCATGAATTATCAAAGTGCAACCACCCATGTAATTTAAGCCACTTTTTGTTAAATTTGACTGTTTTTCTTTTGGTATCAAGGGATCCAAAGAAGGAGCGGTACATATTGTATTTTTATATGGAAATCAACTGGCATACTCTGGTCAAGCCAAGCTATTCCCCAAAGATGTTAGCCTTTCTCCACAATCACTCATATTTAGAAAACAACATACCAAGAGTTGAGACCAAACAAGAACAAAGCTGCAAGAGTATTATAATTTGTTTGTACATGTAATTCAAAAGAGGTACATGTAGCTTTGGGAATTTGAATCAAGGCCCTGCCAGATCTCTGGGAAGTTGTTAAAGTCTGTACAGCATGACTGATTGAAAGTCAGCTTTTGCCTTAACTCCTTACCAAACGACAAACATTAGATTTTTCCAAATTGAAAGCATTTAGCAGATAACAAAATGACTCAAAAAAATAAAACTTGTCTTTGGAAGAATAGAGAACATTGTGGGAAAAGGAGAAAATGCTAGTTACAGTGTTTTCTCCTGTTGCCACAATGTTTTCGGAAGGCTTCTTCGTCAGGGTCGTTAAAACCAGAGATTGTTTTGTAAAGGGTTAACTCAGTGTAGAATGACAAATACTCTGACCAGTCGGAATTGGAAGCATTTACTCCAACATAGCTCAGTTGGTAGAGCATAGGAGTCATGATCATGAGGATCCCCACAGCTAGCCATATAAAATTACTGATAGTCTTTCGGATGAGATGTTAAACTGAGGTCCTTTGTGAAGGTGCTATACACCAAGCACGTTAAAGAACCAGGGAAAACTTTAAGATGGGTTTCTTCCTGTATCTGCACAATCCCCTGTAACAATACTAACAATCTTCAGGAGGCGTCCCCCATATTGGAAAGCGGTGGCGATGATAAATAAACAAATATTCAATTAATCAAGAATTTGCAGAGTGCTGGTCAATTGTGGCTCAAATTTGTATCTCTACTGGCAAAAGGCCAGCGGGCTTATGTCATGGCCCGTTGCTGTTGTGCATTCGTGTGTGTGCACGTCCATGTGTGCATATGTAAGTGAGTGCGTCCATGGTTGCGTTAACTTTATTTCAAACATCTTCTTCTCTGAAACTACCCATCTAATTTTGATGAAACTTCACATAAATGATCCTGCCATTATCCATTACGAATTTCATGAAAGAATTTGATTCCTTCAAAAACTCTGGCAACAAAACTTAAAAATATTGGAAATCTTTGAAAATCTTCTTGTCTGAAACCATGAAGCCTAGGCTACCAAATTTGGCGTGTAGCTTTTTTGTTATGTTACGGAATTTAAGTGTCATTAGTCACATGCCAGTCGCTTAACATTCCCACAATACCTTTCTTCTATCTTTGGTGCGAAATCTAAAAATAGCTTGAGGGAATATGTAGCCTTTTAAGCCTTTACCAGATGACAACACATATGCAGATGACAATTTCAATGTGGCTCAAATGGTGCAAAATTTTGTTTATTGACAGGGTAGAAAACATTGTGGGAAAAGGAGAAAATGCTGGTTACATAAATACCCATTTTTAAGATACTTACCAAGATTTCATCATGGGCAGAAACACATGAAAATTTCTTTCAAGAATTTTATCGAGAGAAATAGTCAAGGCTGCACAATTTAAGCAGGCTATCTGCTATACTGTATATGCATTACTACTGCTGTTTCGGGGCCCTTGGCTAGGGTTGACTATTGAGGCCAAAATCTACTATTGCGATAGTATTGACATTGGAAAAAACACTATTGCAATAGTATTGATATTGCCCGTTACTATTGCGATACTATTGCAATACTATTGCCTGAATCACACAAGATAAAAATTAGGTCTTGTTTTATACTTATACCTTCCCATGGAAGGTTACATTTTACCTGAAAACCTATTTTGAATAACAAAAGAGGCAGAAGTAAATGCAAGATGCTTTATAAATTTTTATAACTACTTTTTCTAATTGCAGAATGATCACAACTTATAAACTGTTAACTTTTGAAAAAGTCAACTTTCAAATCTTTACCACATAATCATGAATTTTAACAGCCTTATGAAAAAAGCCTTTTCAAAAACATTGTGGAAAAGTGAGAAATTGCTGGTAGCCAGCATTTTTCCCTTTTCCACAATGTTTTTTACCTGACCAAGCAAAAAACTGAATCTTTGAATCACATTTAGTTCGTAGTCTGCAAATGCTTTCAAAAAACTGAATCTTTGAATCACATTTAGTTTGTTGTCTGCAAATGCTTTCAATTTGGACAAGTCTAGAATTTTGTCATTAGGTAAAGAGTTAAATGTGATTGTCTGACTGATTCTAATGTATGAATCAGTAGCTCAGCTTGTCCACCCATCACTTGTAATAGCTGCATAACAACCCTGTATAGATATCTAGATCTTTTTTCACTAGTACACATCTTGAGGTAGATCTATATTTCTGGCATTGCTTGATCAGAAAAATGTTGTCGTGATGGTATCGTGTACTTTGGGTCTAAAACATAGAGCAAGTTCTTAAAACCAGCGTTCTGAACCACTGAATATGGCCGTAGGCGTAGATATTTGACAATGAACTTGGCAATTGATTGTGTTATAGCTTTGCCTCTTTGTCAGCCACGTCTAAAGTTTCTGATTGGGGGTCGGATACATTTATTTTGTGGCCCAGTGCGACCGAATGTCGGAATCGGGTGCTTCAATCCTTTTTATGTGGTCTGTTAAATTGGTGGTATTTCCGCTGTACTTGAGAATAGTTTGGCATAATTAATTTTGTAACATACACATTATTTATCAATTTGTCAATCTTCTTTCATGAAGCCAAAATGCTCCCAGACTTGGGATTTTCCAGATTTATTTTTTTTTTTTAAATATTTCAAATGGTGTTGAAGTTGATGATGTTGCCATGATTTACGTTGCTATGGTGAACGTTTTTTGACAAGAAAATAAATCTATACGAAAGATGTGTATTACTAACGAAAGGTTATCTGTGAATAAAACTTTGCAAATTAATGTCTTTGAATGATATAACGATTGCATTTGAATGGTATAAGTTGTTTTCCACTTATGTAAGGTTGCCGTGACAAGCGTACCCTTGAAAATATTCACATTGCTTAATCATTCAGTGGCTCTGCCCGGGTGGCACAGTGGTGATCGTGTTGGACTCATGAACCAGTGGTTGCGAGTTCTATCCTTTGTTGAAGGGAACTTTTTTCCCAGCGTATTTTTGCCTCTCACCTCTGCAGAAGCATGTGAGAAAAGTAGTCGGTGGCTTTGGAAAGAAAAGTTATGCAAGTGCTGGTGTGAGAAAGTCAGGAAACACATGTGCGTCATCGATCGCCATGATATGACCCTAGCTGTTAGAGTGGCGTTAAACTCCAATACAACATGAACACTTAGAAAAATATGAACACGTCCAATGCATTCTAGGACAGATGGATTCACTGTATCTAGATAATTTTATCACTTTGTTATTCAGTTTTGAAAAAAAAGTGTAGTTGAAGATAATTTTTTTAAGGAAAATAATTGGTTTATATTATTTAAAGATTTCTGTTCTGATAATGATGGAGGTAAGTGATGATATGATAATTCATTGCGATAAGCATTTATTTTTTACCTGATGATAACATTTCAGACTAAGTTGAAACTGAAAGCATTTGCAGACAACAAATTCAGGGTGGCCCAAATTAGGGACGAAATTTGTTCTTGACAGGGTACAAACATTGTGGTATAAGGAAAAAATAAAGGTTTCCACCAATTTCCCCTCTTCCCATAATGTTTTCAAAAGCTTGCTTTTTCAGTCATTACAAGTGAGTGGCAAAGGGCTAAATATAAGTTAAACCTTTTTGCGTGATAAAACGATCTCAGATCACAGTGTTCCCACTGATGCAAATTGTTGCTGTTGCATAAATTATGCTATAAAAATCGAAATTCACATATCAAATTTTGGTTACATGCAAGACCTCACGTACAGAAAAAAATAAGTGAAAAATCTGTTATCCGCATAACGTAGTTAACTGTAGTTCAACATAGTTAACTGTAGTTCAACATAGAAATAAACGGTTTGCCCGGACCAAGTGCTAAATTTTCAAACATGCTCAAAAAATTGTTCGTACTGTGTTCAAATACATTCAACTACGTTCAACTACCGTCAAGTACATTTCCTTCTAGTACATTTCCTAATATGGTCAATTACTTGAAGTTTGACCAAACTTGGATTCAGTTATTTTGAAAATTGATTAATAAATTACATTGTAATAGAAATGTTTTAATTAAATTATGATTATAATCATTTGCTTTCTATAAATACATGATTTTTTTTTTTTAATCATTTGACATTACATTTATAAATAGAGTATGAAACTTTAACCTGCTATGTACCACACAACCCAGGCTTTAATGATCCTGAAAGATAAAGCCTCAGGGAACATTGCAAGATAAGGAGAAGACTCACTTTGCAGAGATTTGATTACCTGTAGATCGATCAGCAAAGAATTTGAATTTTTCATGCCAAAAGTAAAATTCTGCGGTGGCCTTTGTCATCTGCAGCCCTTTTAACAAACATTTTGTAATTTTTCCCGGCTCTTAAGATGTTTTACATTGATACAGCATGTTCCACAGTGTTTAACTAAAAGGAAACTTCTTTTGTCAGCTTAAGATTTTACGAAGACAACCAATTATATGATATGTCAACATTTTTAATATTGAATGAAAGGGAATTGACAACCATGTTCAGTCCATGTGCAGTGTTAAAATGCGCAAAAAAGTAAAGAAGTTGGGTTGGTAAATAATGACTCCATTAAACAACCAGAATGGCATGAAGAAAGCGCAACATTTTGGCATACTTCAGCGCAGTTAGCTGATTCATTTTGGTACAAATCAACAAAAACCCAGCTTTTGGTTTCAATCACTGCTAAATAATGGAAGTTGTGTGTCTAGTCATTTGATAGCTTTTGAGAAATTGGTATTCTGACATATTGGGACTTTCTGTATCATATCATGAGAAATTCATCCAGCAAAATTGGGAAATTCTTTCACCATGATTAGGAAAGAAGGATGCTTTTTGCAATTGGGAAATCACCGAATTTCGACCTCAATTATAGAAGAAAAAATCCCCTGCCTAATAAACCCCAGCCACTTTGCAAGTTATTATTATAGGGTTGAGTGCAGATTTTTGTGTTTTCATCGAGATATAAAATGCAATTGCTTTATTACATGGCACATAAAGGGCGTTATGTTAAGCCATGTAATAAGGCAATTTCATTTTATATCTCGATGAAAACACAAAAATCTGCACTCAACCCTTATAATTGCACTCGCTGTTCACTTAAATCACTTTTCGAAAAGAAAAGAAAGAAAAAATCACAGACAAATACAACAGTAAATACAAGTTAATTTCCTTCGTGGATACTTGGTAGATCGGGCATTAATACACAATCTATTTTTAGCTTTTCAACATATTTTTTTCTGTCAAAGGCAGCCATTTTGTTGGCTTTGAAATCGATACTTTCAATAATCCGTCGAACAAAAATTAACACTCAAAAAAATAATTCTGTATGAACGATAGTACAATCAACTATCTTCAGGAACTTGAGGCTAAGCGGATGATGTGTTCATTCGAGTGACATTTTTTATAGATAATTTGTAAAGAAAATGTGTATGTTACGTTGGCAGATCTGTTCTCGATGAGTGATCTATAGATAGATCTATCTGTTGCCGATATAAGACTTGGTCTATCCTATGTTTCTTGTAAGATATGAATCGAATGATGCCATCGTTATGTGACCCACTTATTATAATATACAAAACGGTGTCGCAGAGCTCTGTTAATTTTACAATATTTTTGGTTTCCCAGTTCTATGCTTGTTTCTAACATCGTCCCTATCATGCCAACATTTCAAAAATTCTTAACACAGTGTATTTACTTCTTTCGGTCCTTTCTCCAACAGTTCTTTCACTTATACATGTATTCCATCAAATCTACGATGGTTTTTTGTCTGGTCAATATTTAGTCCTCTAGATTCCATCATCATTTTAATCTAATCCCCGCATTATAAAAAAGTTTAAGAGTAACTCCGTCATGAAACGAATCAAATTCATTTATGCAGTGCACTAAATTTAACTCCGTGACCTAAGCTTCATAGAAATCGATCGCTGACGTATTGAATGATGTAACTGATGACGTCGACCATTCATACTCTCCATTCACTGTTGGCATAGTGTATCTTTTATTTCTAGGATGCAAATAAAGATAACCATGCATCATTTTGTCGAGGTTTATTTGGTAGTTTCCTCTCTACAAGTTTTTTAAAGAAAAAGAAATCGATCTTTTTGCATTTGTCTGATTCAGCAATGGAACTCTAAATATACCCCATAAGCAGTTTGCATGAAATCTAAAATTAGATACTACACAACAATTCGGAAAAACGGAAAGTAGTGCTGGTGCGTTCATCGAAAAATAACATGCAGGTTTTTTCATCACATGGCCTGATTCTGACCAATCAAAAAACGATTTTACACCATGTGTGCAATTATACATAGTTGACCGTAGAACCAGTATGTCAGACTATGTTTGAAAATAACTATGGACAACTATGTGCATGACCGTAAATGTGACCATAGCTTAAGACTGGAACCCAGGCTACCCCAGCTGTACATCGGTACATTGTGCTGGCCAGAAATACTTTGAAATGACACATATTGTGATTTCATCTGATTGATCTTTTTCTTTTCACAGGTGTCTGAAATCAAAATTGGGCCACGCTGACGCATAGCAATAACCTATTCATTAATCATAATGTCAAGAACAGCATTGATAAAAGAACAAGAGGGCCATGATGGCCCTGTATGGCTCCACTGGCTAATAATCAAAAACACTACAAGCCAAGTATTACATTATTTGGCCAACTTGAGGACATTTACGAAGTTTTTTCTATAAAATCATACAAGAAAGTTGTGACACCCCACCCTTTCCCTCGGCAAACTCAATTTTGACCGCAAAGTTATAATTGCTTAAATCCTGGTTGAGGTCTACAAGAAAATTCTTAAAAATTCTTCTCTGAAACCGCTTGTCAGATTTTGATACAATTTCACAGAGATGTTCCTTGGATGACCCTTTTCAAAACTTGTTAATGAAATTTTGATATGTCAAGAAACATGGCTCTGGTGAAAGGGGGCTACTTACACTATAGGGAAATGAAGAAATTCTTAGAAATTCTTCTTCTCTCAAACGGCTGGTCAGATTTTGTAATAATTTCACGGAGATGTTCCTTGGGTGACCCTTTTCAAAACTTGTCCGTGAAATTTTGATCCATCGAGAAACATGGCTCTGGTGAATGGGGGCTACTTGCACTATATGGGCATGAAGAAATTCTTGAAAATTCTTCTTCTCTGAAATGGCTTGTCATATTTGAAAATAATTTTGGAGAAATGTTCCTTTAATGACCCTTTTAATAAGTGTACGCAAAATTTTGATAGGTCAAGAAACATGGCTCTGGTAAATGGGGGCTACTTGCACTGTACGGAAATGAAGAAACTCCTAAAAATTCTTCTTTTCTGAAACTGCTGGTCAGATTTTGAAAGGACTTTTACAAGTGACCGTTTGAAAATTGCTTGGCTAAATAATGATTTTGTTTCCAGTGTTTCAGTACCTCAAAGAAAATGCCTATGGTCCTCTAAAATAATTCAGGTGAGTGATCCAGGGCCATCTTGGCCCTGTTGTTGAAAATTATTTCACCTTTGGCATATTTAGGGAAAAAGAATAGAATAGTTTACAGGAATGTACTGCATCATTTTCATAGAAATATATTTTTCAAGCCCAGCATAGAGTATTATTTTTCTTGATAACATACACACGTTTTATACCAGTAGACTTGAAATTTTATCAAAATTTCAACAAAAATGTTCAAAATTGTCTAAAGCTAATTAAGCTTGGTAAGCGTAATCTATTCCGTGCAATGGTAGTTCTTAGAATTATGCAGAGTTGATAATGAATGTATATTCATAAAAATGGATGGTAATTCCTAAAAATAAATTCAAGGCTGGTGAAATTCAAAATTTAGTAGTTTTAAACATGGCAAAATGAAGCAAAGCAGTAAAATATGACAGAAACTATAGGATTTTCGTATGTCCAATGGTCATGTTTTGTAAGAATGAGTCAAAAAGGTTTTGAAAACATTGTTGGGAGAGGAGAAGAAAAAATGTTGTTTACTCATTCTCACACCATGAAAATGTAGACTTGACCAAACTGACAGTATTAGCTGAAAACAGTTCTAACTTGTCTCAAATAATTCAGTTTGTCTTTAACTGGGTAGAAAACGGTGGAAAGATGTTTTGGCCAGGCCATTCTGGCCATGGATGTTTTGAATAGCTAAATGTGCAAAGTACATGCAGGATGTTTTGGCTAAATGCTTTACAACACAGGAAAGTGCAATAAATATACTCTCTGTGCTTTTAATTATGCATTTTTTGATGCAGAAAAGCAAATTCATTTCATTTCATGCGGTTTTTTTTCTCTTTTATGAAATAACTTTTGACCCAAACATAATTTGACTTTGATTTGCACTTTTCTATAGCAAACTGCTTAGATTTTTTATAATTTGTTGCAAGATATTGTTGCGAATTGAAATTTAAAGTTACTGTTAAATCATTATATTATAAATTGACAGAGTTGATTACTAATAATAAAAGCAATCATCAAATGCAGTTTCTTCCTTAATTGAGTAAAAAAGCAAAATATAACTTGAAATTAGCAATTCTATTCAGAAATAGCAGCCAAAAATGAAGTTCACTAAATGTGACTTGGATAAATTTTTAAAAAGAAATAAACCCAATACTCCATTTAATGCAAATATATCAAATTTTTATTAGGTACAATGTTTTTAAAATCACAATTAATTTCACAATTAATATTTGGCCCAACATCCTACTTTGTATAATTATTTAGCTGGTTAAAACATCCTTGGCCAAAAAGTCCTAGCTAAAATATCCTGGCCGTGGCCACAAAACGTCTGGCCAAAATGTTCTAGCCAAAATGTCCAAGCTAAAACATTCTGGCTGTGACCACAAAACGTCCAGCCATAATGTTCTGGCCAAAACATTTGGCCAAAATGTTCTGGCCAAAATGTCCAAGCTAAAACATTCTGGCCGTGGCCACAAAATGTCTGGCCAAAATGTCCTAGCTAAAACATTCTGGCCGTGGCCACAAAACGTCTGGCCAAAAGGTTCTGGCCAAAACATCCAAGCTAAAACATTCTGGCACGCCCATGGCCAACACATCCTACATTCGTAGTTACCAGCATTTTCTCCTGTCCTACAATGTTTTCAAAAAGATTTTCTCAGTAGCTGTTAAAATCCAGGACAGTATGGTAAGCAGAGGCTCTGGGGCAAGAGTTGTTTGTAGGATGTATGATGTCATTCAATATATCGTCAATGTCAGTTATATGGCCATGGCAAGTGAAACTACTCATGCTTTCCATAAATTTCTTGTAACTGTACTCTATAAAAAAAAAAATAGAACATTATATACGGAAATAAAAAAAAACGAAGATGAAGACTTTACTGAATCTGTATTTAACAAAAGTGTTTCTGGCGAAATAAAGCTGCCTGTGGCTTAACCCTTTACCACACAGTCCCGACTTATAATGACGAAGGAAGAACCGTTTTGAAAACATTGTGGCAAAAGGAAAATATTACCAGCATTTTCTCTATTTCCACAATGTTTCCCAGCCTGTTTAAGACAAATTGATATTTTTAGCTACATCTAAATTGATGTCTGAATCACAGTCTTTCAATTTTGACAGTGGTTAAATTTTGTTGTGTGGTTAAGGATACATTATTATAGCCAGAGAGGATTGATAGATTGTATGGTATTTAACACCAGTTTCAACATTATTTCAGTCATATCGCAGCAGCCAGCATACCTATCCATGCGTTCTTGAAATTCTTTTACCAATAATGTGCACAATTTTCATTTCAAGCCACAGGCTGCTTTTCTGAATGATCATTGTCCACACAATGGTCAGCAGTGGGAGAGGAATGAATCCTGTCACAGTGACTATCATGAATCCTTGGAAAGAAATTGGCCGAGCCAGGGGGCATTGCCAGGGATCGAACCCTGCGCCCCATGTTCTCGTGCTACCGACTGAGCTACCATGGCTTGACAGCCAGAGAGGAAAACCCTGTGAAAGTTGAAAATGTTTGAAATAGCTTAGAATTAGGTCAGCTGTTTGACATAGATAAATTACTAACAAATAGTAGAGAAACTCAAGGAATGTCCTCATTTAAAACTTGATATGAGTGCCAGAGCTCCAGATAGAGGGAGTGATTTTGATTTCAAAATAAAAAATATTGATTATTCCCCAATAAATCCTATGTTGTGGGTACTCATTAGAATTGAATTGAGAACTGTCATCAAAACATTTCTAATGAGTACCCACAACATAGGGTTTCAGAGAGAAATTGTGGATCTAGAAGACAATCACTCCTCCTTATCTGTAGTTCTGTATGATAGTATGTATATAGAGAATGGATGGTTGGTGTCTTGGATGGGTTAAGTTTATCGGGCAAGGCGGAGGAATTTATCTGGTGAGCCGAAGGCGAACCGGATAAATGCCGAAGCCAAGCCCGATAAACTTAACCCGTCCAAGACACCAACCATCTATTCTATTTATCCTGTCACCCAATGAGAGAGAGGGAAAACCATTTATTTGGAGACCGCACCTTTAATTTAAAATTTCCTGGTCTACTGACACCATACCTTTAAAAAAAAATCAATGATGTGATTCGGTTCACAAAATAAACAAATTAGTCCCTTTAAAACCACAAACTATATACATGAAGATGTCCTTATCTACGAGATATAGTACTACCTATTATTATAATAAGCCTATTTTCTTAATATTTCATAGCTAAAAAAATTTCTGAGGTGAATAGTTTGAACATTGTGTTAGTGTTTGAATACCGTGTGCACTACGCAAATTTTAACATGTGCGAATGTTGTGACAGGCAATAATTGTGTTGACAAGGATTATCAGTTTATACATTCAATGTTTCGATGACTGATCAGAAAAGACAGAATTCATACGGCTTGATAAGGCAATACTTGCTCTGCCACTCTCAAAATTCTCATCCGTACATCCGTAAAAGGTTCCGATCACAACGAACTGCGTGATGGGTAGGGTAGGCCTACTCTGGAATCTGGGTGCATTGTCTCAAGTGTTTTTGAATGGCAGGGGACTCTCGGTCTACAAGGTCCGTGTTTGAATACACTACCGGCCGTGAGGTAAGAGGGTAATTTTCAGTACTGTTTGAGCTTGTACAAGTATTTGAGTTTACAAGATGTCGCTAATTGTCAGTGGCATGCTTGCAATACTAAAATTCACCAACAATTGTAAGAAGGTAGGCAGATCAGGATGTGAGCAAATTGAAAGCATTTGCAGACAACAAATTTAATGTTGCTGAAATGATGATTTCTGTATCAGATAGGGAAGAAAACATTGTGGGAAAAGGAGAAAATGCTGGTTACCAAGATAAACTCTTTTTCCCACAATTTCTTCAAAAGCCTTCTATTGCAGGGCCATGAAAAGCAGGGACTGTTTGGGAAAGAGTAACTGCAGGGGTGTTAACCCTTTCCCAAACAAGCCCTTGTTTTTTAGGTGTCTGCAGTACAAGTCTTTTGAAAACACTGTGGGAAAAGGAGAAATTGCTCGTAACGAACAATTTCTCCTTTTCCCACAGTGTTTTCTGTCCGTTTGGATAATTTTCTGCTATTGTTATGAAAGTTAAAATTGTCATCTGCAAACTCTTTCAGTTTGGAAGAATCTAAAATTTGTCGTTTGGGAAAGGGTTAAAACAAATAATAAATTCGAATAATTGCTGCATGAAAAATTTATAAGAACAATTCAAACAACAAGGATTTAGTTCATGTAAATATTGAAATGTTGGATGTTCAGTGTTGGACCGGAGAAAAGGGCATTCATGTGAGAATTCAGTGTACGGGTGTGGTGTAAATTGACTTGACCTTGATCTGTTATGAGTGCTGGTGCTGTGGGAGGACGAAAACTTTCAGGATTTCTTTTTGTTGTGTCTGCCAGATCAGACTTCACATTTGAGGGGGGAAAGGTTTGTTCATTTTTGTACTTTTCCTGAGACTCAGTTGTAACTGTCTCTGCAATGGCTGAGGATGATAGTCTGGTATTTGAGAGGAGATTTGAAAACTTTTTATGCTTTTCCTCAGACATGGAGGAACAGTTCATTACTGATTGAATGTTTTTATGGCCACTTATTTGCAAATCTGTTGGTGCTATTCCTGAATCCCTGAGTTTCTGAACTAGATGTTTACGTGTGGAATGATTTGTCAGGCGCTTATTCTCATCCAAACCACCATCCTTAGCCATTACCTTTAAAAGACTGCCAATATTTTTCTCTCCCACAATCATTTTGTTAAACCAAACATTGTTGTGTGATTGCGAATTGGTTCTAGGGGCAATATAAAAGGGATGCTGGGGCTCACAATAGTCTGTAGGTCTTTTTGAGGCATAAAGTTTGTACATTTCTACTGGACACCTGGATGGTCCTCGGTTAAGGCAAATATCTTTGGTTTGACTTCTCTAATATCAGAGGTATTCTGGCCGTTTCTAGTTTTGGTTTGACGCTCTGTCAGTTCAAGATATTCAGATCCATCTGAAGCTTTACTTAGTCGAACATCACCCCATCTGAAATAGGGAGATTAAGAGTGACGGTGCTTTTTTTGTTTGAAAAGTCATACTAAAAGACATTGCTTTGATTTCAGAAAAATCATAAAAGGTTTTTAAAGTAATTTGTCATTGGTAGTTTGAAGAATTTGATTCTTTTAGCAGCAAATGAGTGTTATTTGGAACAGTTATCATTAATATTGTTATCTGTTAACCTTTTATAAGAAAATGCCACATTTTCATGATCCTCGGAGAGAAAGATATTGAAAACACAGTGGAATTAGAACGAAATGCAGCTCCCACAAAATGTTGGTAACCAGCACCTTCACCTTTTCTACTGTCTCTGGAACAAACTGTATTGTGATTTAATATCCTTCAAAGTACATAGAAATGAGCAAACTACTTTTAAATTTTTGTTGGAAATTTTGAAAATGAAATACCTGTTACATGGACTATATATATATAACTTAAATGAAATGTATAAGATTTTGTTATGCCTTGGTAGCGCACATGAAAACTCCTGTAGTTTAATGGTAAAACACCTCTACATAGTCTCTAGAGGAAATCTGAGTTCAGTTCTCAGTGGGAGTCATAAAATAGCTGTTAAGGCATCATTTCTTATATCTATTTCATTATGGTCCATTTTTCATGTATTTCTGGCTTCAATTTTCATCCACTGTTTTCATTTTATTATTACTTTCAGTATCATTATATTAAATCAGTAACTGTGTAGAATCTACAACTGTCTTGTCTTAGGAATGGTAGTAAAAGGTATGAAAATTTTAAAGCATTTTGCTTTAGTCACAATGTTTTTGGGTTTTTTTTTTAGTCTTTGAAATTCCAAATTTATCATAATAATAAAATACCAAAGAAAAGTGTCGAAGTGTTCAGACAAAAGGGCTCTTGTTAAAGTATATCTACCTCAAATTATAATTTTCTTTAGTGCCTCTAAGTCCAAACATCACACAGTTGTTGAAACAAAGAGTGTTGAGCAGGGATTTTCCACTGCTACCCCCTAGAATACCCTTTTCATACAAAATATTGATCTCGTAATCAGTTATTGGACTTGATTTATTGGGCTTGTTTCCCTTTCCTGACCGTTTTAATGATTTCAGCTTTGCTTGCAGAGCATCTCTTGTCAGCTGAAATGTGTTGGTACAGTGGAACCCCATTATAACGAAGTGCGCTATAGCGCTGATTCTGTTATAACGCGGGTGTCCTTTGGCTCCCAAAATTTCGGGGGTTGACCATTTTCGAGTCTGATCCGAATCCACCGTTGCTCTCACAAGAATCTTTGATGTAAAAAAAAAGAGACCTCTGGGTCAAAAAAAAAATCGATACCGTACACATAACGTGACAATTTTCACACCTTTACCTTGTTGAATACATTTATCACCTATGGCTTTGCACAATTACTTTGACAAATACACGCACAGTAGGTACATGTAACAAAAGGCCCTCGTCCCATAATTGTCTTTGCAAACAATCTTGCATTATACAAACTTCACGTCAATATCTGTCGGTATGTAGATCGTAACGGCGATATCAGAAAATAGCCGAATGACTCTCTTTCTACCGACTACACAACGTACACGTGACACGACTGGGGTACTCTTGCAATTATCATTACGATACGCAGAAGGGTTGTATCAGAAAATATAAAGCAACAGAGATACTGGCTTATTGCGTGATTGCATAGTTTTGAATGGAGGTCAGCCCATAGCCAGGTGTAAATTTTTAAGGCGAAACGGTTTAAGTGTGTACGACAAACACTTGCACTTACAACCCTTTCGCTTTGCATTATTGGTGTGTTACGTCATACATGTATGTACCACTAATGCAAACTTTAGTGCAAACATTGTGTGGATAAACGACTGATGTGATTTCTTTACGGATAGTAGGTTAAATTCCCCTGTGACTTTGAACATGTACGGGGTTCTTATCTCATTTGATTATGAAAGAGATTTCTTTCGTCATTGCCGATTAGGGTTCGTTATGCAATTGTCAGCATGATTGAAAAAACATGGCGGCGGCACCGTCTGCAATCCAAAACGATACCGTTTAATCTTATTTTGGAATGAATCTTGCAGTAATTTAGCAAAACAACGGCTGAATAATTCTAAAAGAAACGGTCCTAAAGGTAAAATAAGCTCTTTTACGTAGTTGTAACGTTATTTGATGACCAGATTCACCGATAGAAACTAACTGGTAATAGTTCAGGCGTTACGTACAAAAGAATCTAAATTGTTCAATATCCTATAAATAATGTTTTAGGCATGTCTTACTTTTAGTATTTGGAACATTGCTATTTCATTTTTGTCAGAATAAATTTGCGATAAACTGTAATTAATAAGCCATAGTTCTGTAGTCTGGCAATGATTGGCGGATGGGCTGTGGGTAGTGTGTGTGTGTGTGGGGGGGGGGGGAAATCAGCGTTATAAACGTAACTCCGGATATAACGCTGTTGACGACCATGGCTCCCACCGACAGCGTTATAACGGAGCTCCACTGTATTGTCTCCAAATATTTTAGAAGGATATTTATGCCTCTTCAGCTTTCTGTCAATGCTGGAAACTATATTCCTCAACGAAGATGGTTTATAGTCTGATCCATCTGGCTTTCTTACAAAAGTTTGCCAGATATTCATCCAACTGGTCCGGATCAATTTCATGGATTTCTTTGTACTAATTCTTGTTCTCAAGAAAGCGTTTAAATTTCATGACATCACATAATGTTTTCTTTTGAGTATTCTTGTTTTCTTGTTCAGCTATAAATGATTGGACATCATTTGATGACAGCTCTACAAATTCCTTGTGATTGCTAGGGCCATTTATTTCAGTTTCTAGAGCTTTGTTTTGAGGGGGATCAACATCAGATGGCATTTCAAATTCGTCAAATAGCATTTCCATATCAAATTCATCCTGCTGAACAAACTCCAATGAGCTGCTGCCCAAGTCATTTGTGCAAGTTTCTTGTAACAGGTCATCCACCCCAATGTCAAAATTTATTTCTTCACTCATTTTATTTGAAAGACAAACAGAATTAACTTATTTCTTATATTTTTTTCCTATTTTTCCGATTTTGACAGGTTTGACAGTTCTTTCTGACGACAGATGACGGCATCTAGGTAGAATAGACGCTTTATCAGTTCATTGGAAAATAAATAAACTGATAACGCTAAAAAGCGGTCTGTAACTTTTTTCGCATAGTTACATGCGTGGAATATTGACTTATAATGTTGGTTTCAAATTGAAAAAATCAACCAAACGAATTCAGTTTAAAAGTTTTAATTCACAAAGTCAAGTCTAGTACTTGATCAGAAATCGAATGTCATCGCAATGCTTTGACGAAAGTAGTTCCGTTTCTGTTTGGTCACGTGACTAACTGACGGATATCAAAAAAAATATTGGGTACCCTGTTATTCGTCAGGTAAACCCGGAAGTGACAGGATAAACTGTATAAATCAATGCAGTGAAATGCTTTTTCTCTCTGTTGTAATCTGTACCGCCTTGCAGCCATCCGGGGCAACATTTGGCATAAATATACAAGAAATAACAGTGTTGTACAACTAAGATGAAATGGGTGATAAACTGACTGAAAACTGAATTTTTGATGAAAACAAATACAGATGTATCATTAACTCTTTACAAAACAATCCCTGGTTTTTACAAATTTCTGAAAGATAACATCATAGGAAAAGGAGAAAATGCTGGTTCTCTTTTTGCCACAATGTTTGCTACCATTCCCAGAACAAATTTCAATATTTGATTCACATGAATTTTGTTGTCTGCAAATACTTTGAGTTTGGACTAGTCTAAGGTTGTTTGGTAAAGACTATTAATACTAAAGATTATAGATTATCCTTGAGAGTTAATTCATTGACAAACATTTAACTCTTCACCAAACGACAAAAGTATAGACTAGTCCAAATTGAAAGCATTTGCAGACGACAAAAAAAAAAAATGATTGAAAATTTGAAATTTGTTTTGTGAAGGGAAGAAAACATTGTGGAAAAAGGAGAAAATGCTGGTTACCAGCATTTTCTCCTTTTCCCACAATGTTTTCAAAAGGCTTCTTTCTCAGGGTCGTCAAAAGTAGGGATTGTGTGGTAAAGAGTTAACTGTTCAGTGCAGGTATCTGTCAAGCTGAAAAAAAAAATCTTGTCACTCAGCTACCCCCCCCCCCCTTTTTTTTTATAAAAAATAAAGGGAAACCATCCTAAATAGAAAGGAGTTTTGCAAACGACAATTTCAAATGTGGCATAAAAACAGAAGAAAATTTAATGATGGAAAACATGGCTAACTCTTTACCACACAATCCCGACTTTTCAAGAGCCTGAGAAAGGAGCCTACAGAAAATATTGTGGGAAAGGGAGAAAATTCTGGTAACCAGTGTTTTCTCCTTTTCTCACAATATTTTCCATCAGGGAGAAAATGCTGTTAAGCGGCATTTTCTCCTTTTCCCACAAAAGTTTCTAACCTATCAATGTCAGAAATCATTATATTACAGATTTAATTTGTTGTCTGCAGATGCTTTGAATTTGGTCCAGTACAAAAATTTGTCGTTTGGTAACGAGTTAACACATTTCCACACAATCTCAAGTTTTACCAACCTTTAGGCCTGTAGGAGAAGGCTTATAAAAACATTGTGGGAAAAGGGTAAAATGCTTGTTTGATTGTATGTGTTTCAACATTTTATCATGAAACAAAAAGAAATCGTAAATTATATCTTAAATCTTCACTGATATAGTGGCCACAGTGCGAGCATTTTTAGCCTATTCTCATCAGGGCTTTAACCCATTACCACACAATCCCTACTTTTGACGCCCCTGAAAAAGAAGCCTTTAGAAAACACTGTGAAAAAGGCAGAAAATCAGCATTTTCTCCTTTTCCTGTAACGTTTTCTACCCTTCACTATACAAATTTCAAATTTTCAGTCGCTTTTATTTTGTCGTCTTCAAATGCTTTCTATTTAGACAAGCCTAAAACATTGTCGTTTGGTAATGAGTGAAAGGTGGGTATTTAGATTTTAACACATCACATTAAATAAACAAGAGGACCATGATGGTCCTATATCGCTCACCTGAGTACTAAGCTGTAAAATCAAAATGTGACCCCTGGGCAGGGCCAATTTTGACCCCAGGGGCATCCTAAGAAAAAGAAAACTTGCTAGAGGTACACTAGGAGATGCAACTTAAAAAATATCAAAGCTCTATACCTTCTAGTTTCAGAGAAGTAGAATTTTAAAGTTTTCCTTCTTTGTTCATATGTTTCGAACTTGTGAACTCTGGGCAGGGCAAGTTTTGATCCCAGGGGTATCGTATGAAGAAACTTTGTAGAAGTCCACTAAAAGATGCTACATACCAAATATCAAAGCTCTACGCCTTCTAGTTTCAGAGAAGAATAATATTGACATTTTCCTTCTTTGTTCCTATGTTTCGAACTTGTGACCCATGGGGCAGGGCAAGTTTTGACCCCAGGGGCATCATATGAACAGACATTGTAGAAGTCCACTAGAAGATCCTATTTACCAAATATAAAAGCTCTACATAATCTAGTTTCAGACAAGAAAAATTTTCAATTTTTCCTTCTTTATTTCTATGTATTAAACTTGTGACCCCCAGGGTGGGGCCAGTTTTGACCCCAGGGACATTATATGAATAATCTTGGTAGAGGTCCACTAGGAGATGCTACATACCAAATATCAAAGCTCTACATATTCTAGTTTCAGAGAAGAAGATTTTCAAAGATTTCCTTCTGTGTTCCTATGTTTCAAAATTGTGACCCCCGGGACGGGGCCAGTTTTGACCCCAGGGACATCATATGAACAATCTTGGTAGAGGTCCACTAGGAGATGCTACATACCAAATATCAAAGCTCTACATATTCTAGTTTCAGAGAAGAAGAATTTCAAAGTTTTCCTTCTTTGTTCCTATGTTTCAAAATTGTGACCCCCGGAGCGGGGCCAGTTTTGACCCCAGGGATATCATATGAACAATCTTGGTAGAGGTCCACTAGAAAATGTTACATACCAAATATCAAAGCCCTGCACCTTCTAGTTTCAGAGCAGTAGAATTTTAAAGTTTTCCCTCTTTATACCTATGTTTCAAACTTGTGACCCCCGGGGCGGGGCCATTTTTGACCCCAGGGACATCATATGAACAATCTTGGTAGAGGTCCAGTAGGAGATGCTACATACCAAATATCAAAGCCCTGCACCTTCTAGTTTCAGAGAAGAAGAATTTTAAAGTTTTCCTTCTTTATTCCTATGTTTCAAAATTGTGAGCCCCGGGGAGGGGCCAGTTTTGACCCCAGGGACATCATATAAACAATCTTGGTAGAGGTCCACTAGGAAATTCTACATACCAAATATCAAAGCCCTACACCTTCTAGTTTCAGAGAAGAAGAATTTTAAAGTTTTCCTTCTTTGTTCCTATGTTCCAAACTTGTGACCCCCGGGGCGGGGCCAGTTTTGACCCCCGGGACATCATATGAACAATCTTGGTAGAGGTCCACTAGGAGATGCTACATACCAAATATCAAAGCTCTACGCCTTCTAGTTTCAGAGAAGAAGATTTTCAAAGATTTTGCTATTTTTTTCCTTTCGGTTGCCATGGCAACCAGAATTATGGGTGGAATTCAATCTCTTGAACAACTTTGGTAGAGCTTCACCCAAGGAACATCCCTGCCAAGTTTCATCAAGATTGGCCCAGTGGTTTAGGAGGAGAAGATGTTTAAAGATGCATGGCTACAGCCGCTAAGCAAAAACGCTGTTAAAATTTAATTTGATTGAAAATGGTAAATAAATCGGTCCTTTGCGTAAACATGGATAAATTACTGACATATGTCAGGTAATTGATAAAAAGAAACACGTAGAATCATATTAGAAACCGAAAATTGGTCAAAAGAAAACTGGCTGACGATCGCAGCTGTAAACAATAGCGGTGCGTCACGGAAAATCGTCGTTGGTTTCCGCCTAGAGTCGGATACGGTGTAATTTGCATACGCCCCTACCTCCTGGTGAAAATCGACAGCGAAAATGGCGTCTTCGTCTTCGGTAAGTACATACATGTACCTTTGTCATTTTACTGTTGTTTTCGCGATTTTGGTAACATTTTATGCAAGATACACGTGTTCGAATAAGTTTCTACTGATTTCTACTGATTTTTAAACTATTCAACTGAAAAGTTGATTAATATTTGCAAAATCATGAATGTCGAGAGAGTTCTTGTGAGCGTGACCTACTTTTACTGTTTGGATTATTAATCTTACATTTGACGCCTACATTGTAACGTAGTTTGAACTATATATCTGTAGGCTAACCAGACTGAAAACGTTGATTGAAAAATCCAATGCATGACACGTCATTCATATGTCGAATAGAACAGGGTTATTTGAGACTTGCCCAGTTACCGATGCAGAACTATCACAGTAAGTCTGTAATAGGCCAAACTTGTCAACAGTGGGACGTTTGCGCAGAGCTGCTTTCAATATTTACTATTATTTAGACATTTAATGTGAACCGGAGGCGACCCATCGTTTAACATCTTTACCAAACTGCACAATTTTGCACTAGCCCAAGTGGGAAGGATTTTCAGACGACTAATGTGGCTCAAAAACTGATAGTTTTAGGTGGCAAGAAAACATTGTGGGAAAAGGAGAAAATTCTAGTTCCTGCATTTTCTTCTTTACCCATTTTTTTTTTTCAAAAGGCCACTTTCTCAGGGACGTGAAATGTGTTCAGGCTACAAGTCACATGTTATAAGAAGAGGATATGGTTCAACTTTGTTTCCATTCCAGAGTAGTAGCGACATATCCACAAGATCAGAAAATAATGATCCTGTGTCTAGAAGACATGCTAGAGGAAGGGGTGCTCGGCCAAGAAGAAGTGGTGTTCGGGGGCGTGGTGGTAGAAGTAGGGGAAGAGGTGGAAGGGGACGGTCAAGGAGCCCAATCAACCAACCAACACTTGAGGAAAGAAAAGACTCTCTGAAGGTAACTGATGTTCTTCTTTGCCTGAATTATTCAGAAATTTTAAAATGCACTGAACCTTTTTTCACAGTGTAGAGAAGAGATAAACTTGATTGTGTTTATTTTTATTTTATGCAACTGCTTTCTGATATTGTTTCTGTAAATTTCCCTCTATCTAGGATAGTGGTTGGTACTTTTGTCCAATTTAAACTCTATATACTGCTAATGCATATTTATATTCATTCATGGACTGTTTTGACGTTTGATTCCTAAACAGCCTTTAACCCATTACCAAACAACAATATTTTTAGACTGGTCCAAATATTGAGAGCATTTTGCAGACGACAAAATACAAGTGACTGAAAATTTGAAATTTGTTTTTTGAAGACTAGAGAACATTGTGGGAAAAGGAGAAAATGCTGGTTAACAGCATTCTCTTCTTTTCCCACAATGTTTTCTAAAGGCTTCTTTCTCAGGGGCGTCAAAAGTAGGATTTGTGTGGTAATCGGTTAATATAGTATGTATGATGATGAACATGCCAAGAAAAGACCAGTAACCTTTACTATAAAGAAGATCACAAATCCTGTCCATATTTATAACCCTGGCCTAGGTCACTCAGTAGTGCTTTTGGCAAAGCACTTCACAGATTACAGCATTTTTGTAACCCAGAAAGCACATGAATAAGTGAAAATAGCTGTGATATGACTGGCATAATGTTGATAGTGATATGTAACGGAAATAATCCATTATTGCAGACAGAGATTTCTTCTCTCACCCGAGATGAGATGGCGGAGGTACTTCTCCGTGTCGTGGAGGTGGATCCTGGAGTACTTTTTTATGTCCTAAGACCATCATCTAGACCAGGTGGTGGATATCATCCAGACCCCAGTAATCCATCTCCAGGATGGTGTACATGTGGATATTGCAGGGAGATGCCAACAGATCCAGAGAGACTGTGTTGTCATAAGCAACACTGTGTTTCAAGAACACAAGTAAGTATTAAAAGCATTAAAAGTTACAATGTAGCAGCAGTAAAATAAATGGTCCCACTCTTTATTAAACTTCTCAATACTATACAGACACATTTATGAGAAGGCCATTTTGAAGCATACATCACCATTGTAGCAAAGCTGTGTCTAGCTTCAAAACCCATTGGCCCTCTTACTATATAACCCTGTGTTTTAGCAACTGTGAAGAAGAAAAAGCTTTTGAAAACAATTGGAAAAAAGTTTAAATGTTGGTGACTACTGTTTCCTAACCCTATCTCCTGTAATTATTGTTCATTTTCACCATATAATATTTTCCATTGTCGCAAAGAAATAACGACTGTGTATAACTTTTCTGTCAAAGCAAATGAGAAAGCACGCCAAACTAGTCAAAATTACAAGGTAACTTTTTGACAGAGAAGTTTTATACCATCTGTCAATTTATGCATATGAAAGGACCATGTAAAGGCAAAGTCAATTTTATGGGTCTCATATTATGTGATTACTTGCTTTGTACAATGCATCACAGAGGTGGATTTAGCCACATTTTGCCAAAGCATGTGTGATGTTTATGCATTTTCCTTTTTCCAGCGATTCGAAACACTTATACTGGATGAGGGAGTTCTGGCCATGGGCAGGCTTTTAAGGCGAGACATTCTTGTTTATCCAGACGAGGACCTAGGGGAGGATGGAGATGACATAAATAAGGCCAACAGATTTTATGCCTATACCCAGTTCACTCTTTGGGTGCATGGGCGTCTTGGAGCTGGAAATCGTGTCCCGATTCCATCATGTTGTGTGTGGCGGATAAGGGACAAGTTTCCCAATCCCTATGGACAATATGTTGGGTTCATACCTGCAAGGGTTTAACCTTTTACGACACAATCCCGACCTTTTACGACCCTGATAAAGGCAAGCCTTTGAAAACATTGCGGGAAAAGGAGAAAAGGCTGGTAATCAGCATTTTCTCCTTTTCCCACAATGTTTTCTATCCTTTCCAAATAAAATTTTAATTTTTGATTCACATTTATATTGTCATCTGAAAATGCTTTCAATTAGGACAAGTCCAAAATTTTGTCGTTCTGTAAAGAGTTAACCCATTACCACACAATTCCGACTTTTGAAAGAAAGAAGCCTTTAAAAACATTGTGGGAAAAGGAGCAAATGCTGGTAACCAGCATTTTTTCATTTTCCCACAATGTTTTCTACCCTTCCAAAATCAGAAATCAGTTTTTTATTGACATTTATTTTGTCGTATGCAAATACTTTCAGTTTTGACTAGTCCAACATTTTGTCGTTTGGCAAAGAGTTAAGCGTCTATAAGTAAGCCTTTCATACTCTGTGGAAAAATACTAATGGAAATGCTGTGGAAAAAAATGAGAAAATACTGACATTTAAAAAATTTTTATATGTACATAAATTTCATGCAAGTCAAGCAGGTTCAATATAACAAAACAACATACATATAATGATCATGTGATTTCCTTTTTCAATTTTTGTCTGTAATTGTGAAATAAAAAAATCATAAGAGTTAACTCTTGACCAAATAACAAAATTTTAGACTGGTCCAAAGTGAAAGCACTAGCAGATGCCAGATAAGCGTAACTCAAAAAATGAAAATTTGTTGCCAGCATGGTAGTAAACATTATAGGAAAAAGAGAAATGCTGGTTACCAGCTTTTTCTTCTTTTCCAGCAATGTTTTCAAAAAGTTTATACAGGTTTCTCTGGGTCGTAAAAACCAGGGACTGTTGGGTAAAGGGTTAAAAGGTACAGATAAAAGGAAGTATTTGATATGAGAAATCCATTCATGCAATAATTTTTACTTTGGTCTTCAGTGGCTGCCCTTTTTCAAAATTCATTTTGTATCAAAAGAAATGCTGAACTACAATTATGTTTTCTGAGACTATGCAGATCAATACCTGCTAATCAAATATAGGACTGTGTTAATGCAATAAAAATGCCATATACATGTAAGGGATTGGGTGAAAGTGTTTCTTGTATTTGTTTACAATATGTACAGTAAATTGATGAGCTTTGATAGAATTATAAGCAGCAGCATGCAAAAGTGAGCCCTAAGGCAACTTAAAAAATACTGAGACAAATAAGTCGGTGTAACATTGAAAGGCAGACTTTTGTCAAAGTGATATGCTTGGAAAAGTTTATTTTTCTATTCTACCTCGCATCAGAATCATCCTGTAACACAAGCAAGGATAGGGTGCAATGTTCCTGTACAGTGAAGTACAGTGATGTCTAGAGGCACTTATTTGCGTGTATTTTGTTGTTCATACAATTCAATAAGTTTGCTTCTGCTAACCATACACTTAATTATTTTTCATGAAAATGCATCCCTAACAAACAAACAAAAAATGTTATATATATAATCAAAATTTACATGGAGTATGGGTATAACTTACTTCTGCATAGTAAATTAACCCTTTACCATACCATCCTTGATTTTCACTAGTCTGTGAAAAAAGCCTTTTGAAAACATTGTGGAAAAGGAGAAAATGCTGGTTATTAGCATTTTCTCCTTTTCCCACAATGTATTTTACAATCGCTAAAATAAATTTCAAATGTTCAGTGACAATTATTTTCTCACCTGCAAATGCTTCAGGTTTAAACTGTTGGTGTATGGTAAAGACTTAAATTTCAGTTTTTATCATATTCACATGGTGGGCTTGTATTAGGCATTTAAAACAAGGTGAAAATAGGAAAAAGCTTGCCCATACCAAATGGTCTTCCAAGTTTATGTGATGTCACAAAGAACGTTACTGGAACAAATATTAGAAATATCTCGAGTCCACTCTATATGCACCTTTTCAGTGCGATACTTGTGGAACTAATTAGTTTGTTTTTAACCCATTACCACACAATCCCTCCTTTTGGTGCCCCTGAGAACGAAGCCTTTCGAAAACATTGTGGGAAAAGGAGAAAATGCTGTTGACCAGCATTTTCTCCCTTTCCCACAATGTTTTCTAGCCTTCACAAAACAAGTGTCAAATTTTCAGTCACTTTTATTTTGTTGTCTGCAAATGATTTCAATTTGGACAAACCTAAGATTTTGTTGTTTGCTATTGGTAATGAGTTTATCGTATTTTTCAGAAGTTTTTAAATGAGCTTCAGAGTATGTCAATTGAAAAATCTGTGAAAACCATGTTCAATCTAAAAGTCACAATTTTGGGCCCTAATAGAATCCATTACATTTTACTTTGGTGAGCACTTCATGGCCATTGGCCCTTTTGTAAATACATGTATAATTGTGTTGTTGTTACAAAAATAATTGTTTTGAAAATGATAGAGTAAAGTTTATTTAATGAAGATTTCAAGTTTATTACTGTGGCTATGACCCCTTTTTCATCATAAAACCTTCCAGATGAATCTTGTCATAGACTTAACCAGATTAAGAATATCTGCAGTACAGTTTTCCTGTGGCTCAAACTGGAAAATGGTAGCCAATATAGTGAAAAAGGAAGAAAATACTGAAAACCAGAATTATCTTCTTTTTTTCCACATAACTTTCTCTAAAGGCATCTCCGTCAAAGTTGTTAACAGAGACTGTGGGATACAAAAATATGTGTTACTGGAACAAGTTGACAAGAAATTGACCTCTATGCAAAGAATAATAAATTCTGATTATTTATGTCATCAGGTATAATCGCACAGTATGGAAATTCTGTTAACAGTAAATGTCAGGTTTGACCCTACAGTGTCATAATGAAAAATAGAGCTTTGGCCGATGACATGGATTACGATCAGACTGCACAGAAAGTGCATCTTAGATCTATGTAACCCGCCATGTACTGCCAATTTAATTCAAAAAAATGTTTATTTCTGGTATTTTAGTATTTTTTTAAGACAAGACAAATCTGTTAGCCACATAAGAGTTAACAAGAGGGCCATGATGGCCCTGTATCGCTCCACTGGCTACTTCGTAAAAACACTACAAGCCAAACATTACATTATTTGGCCAACTGGTTTCTAACTTGAGGGCATACAATTTTTTTCCACAAAAACCCACAAAAAGGTTGTGACCCCTGGGCAAATTCAGTTTTGACCACAAAGCTATAATTACTTGAATCCTGGTGGAATCTCTACAAGATAAAGCACCATACCAAATAATACAGGTTTAGAATGTGTGGTTATAAACGAGAAGATTTTCAAAGTTTTCTCAATAAAAGGCGCTGTAAAACATAAAACCCATGAGACAGGGCTAAATTTAGTGGTCATAGTCTTTATTATGGTTAGTAAGAAGATGACTTAGAAAGTTTTCACCACAAAAGCCCATGTAAAACTTGTGACCCCTGGTGTGGGGACAAACTTGACCCTAAGGATATAATTTGGGCCCTCTCTGTAGAGGCCCACTAGATAAAGCTACATGCAAAATTTGGTAGCCCTAGGCCTTATGGCTAGGTACAAGTAGATTTTTAAAAAATTCCCAATATGAGCCCATGTAAAACTTGTGACCCCCAGGACAGGACCAAATTTGACCCCAGGGCTACAATTTGGGCACCTTTGGTAGACAACCACTTGATAAAGCTAGATGCAAAATTGAGTAGCCCTAGGCCTTATGGCTTGGTACGAACAGATTTTTATAGTTTTCACTATATAAGCCCATATAAAACTTGTGACCCCCAGGGCCAGGCCAAATTTGACCTCTGAGCTATCATTTGGGCACTCTGGGTAGAAGTCTATTAGATAAAGCTACATCCCAAATTTTGTCGTTTGGTAAAGAGTTAAAGATGGTTGCTTTACATAATCTATAATCCTTTTCATATAAAACAAGGGAAACTCTGCACTTTGATAAGTTCTGGTAAAGGTTTGTTGACCTACTGGTGACCTGGTACAAAGAGGGACAGGGCTTTACTGTTGTGATAGGCATTTTGTTATCAAATCAAACTGATCCCTGACAAAGAAGACTTTAGAAAACACTGTGGGAAAAAGAGAAAATGCTGGTAGCCTTTTCCCACAATGTTATCTACCCTTCACAAAACAACTTTCAAATTTTCAGTAACTTTTATTTTTTCATCTACAAATGCTTTCCATTTGGACAATCCTAAAATGTTGTCGTTTGGTAACGAGTTAAGTATAACCAGAAGACAAAATTTTTATAACTGGCCATAATTGAAAGATATTACAGACGACATAATAAATCTTCAAATTAGTAAAACTTGTATCAAAAAGTGTAGAAATTATTGTGTAAAACTAAGAAAATGCAGGTAACTTTTATTTTCTTCTTTTCTCACAATGATTTTCATAGCTTTTTTTTCTTTAGTGACCTAAAATGCAGGAATGAATGGTAATAGTTAAAAACTTCTCTTCGCCGTTACAGAAAAATCAGGCCTGTGGAGCGATACAGGCGCTCAAGCGCCTCTAGTTTCCCAATAACCCATCACTTTTCTGGAAACAACTTTTTTCTATGGGGTCAACTTCTGTGTACCTTTATCCTTGACTAGAAAACAAAATTTCTGACTAGTCCTAAGTAAATGAATTATCATGCATCAAATAACATATCCCTGTATGATGCTATCTTAGAAAACACTATGGCCGAAGGAGAACAAACATGCTACAAGCAAATTGCTCCTTTTTACATCACACATTGTTTGTTAAAGCCTACTTCCCTATACAGTTATTAAACAGTTCAGGTTGTGGTAAAGGTTACTATACATAACAATGGAATATGTACAATTATTTAAACCTCGACTTCTGTTCCGTGTATATTTCTTTTGTGCTTGGTGGCGAGACTGGGGCTAAATGGGTTGATATCCGCCTTGGATCCCCTTCCTCCAACTGTTTTGTCTTCCTCATTCCAACCTTGTCTTCTAATCTTAACCTCAAGGCTAGAGTTAGAAGTTCTGGAATGTACTCGAACTGCTTTTCCTCCTTCTTGGGATGAACAGTCCACCGGCCACTCTTTTTATTCCAGGTTCTATGTAATCTACAAAGATGAATTAAATAAGCATTGACTACAACCTTTGATTTATTGACTAAGCAATTACATTAAAGCCTTGTACAATTGACAGCAAGTTGGATTTTTTGTTTTACATTTTATTCATCTGTTAGGGAACTTTTTGTCATATATAGGGATAGATGCATTTAAATTATACCAACAATCTGTATGCAGTATGCACTATTCCATTCTGAAAAGGTGTACAGATGACTAACCTTAATGAACCATCTCTGTTCAGTATATTCTGTCTGTTGATATGCATATTATGGTCAATAGCTGCCAAGAGGTTTCTCACCCTGTACACTGGTGGGGTATATGCAAATCTTTTAGCACAGTACATCAAGATGTGCTGATGAAACCCTTCCAATTCTGCAGTACTCCTACAATCAACAAAATAGCCAGTTACGATTGAGGTTGAATAGAAACAGAAACACATTTTAGTAAATTCTTACATTTACCAAAGTTTGCATAAGAGTCTTCAATACATAATGTATATAAATGTGTATTATACACATGTATACTTGTAAGCATTTTCAAAATATTGATATCAGTTTATCTTGCAGTTGCTATCAATTCATATCTTCACAAAATGATGACGAGGGGGATTTTTTTTGCGCGTAATAATTAGTTTAAGAATATAGTGATGTTGACTTTCATCACGCGTTGAAGTTGATACCATAAGGATGGGTTGTACGACCTTGACTCCAATTTATTGTAAATGAGATAAATGAATCAAGCCTAGGGATTCCTACAGTTATTCTGACCTCGGCATTTTTTTTACAAGACTGATGGTGGTAACTGCAATATATTTCATCCCACTCCTACTGCTTAACATTGCTTTGAAGATGTTTGAGAGGGAAAGCAACCAGTGGCTTTTATAGAATATTGTACAAAGTACTCATGAAAGGAAAACCCAAGGCCTTGATTCGTGCACTAGCCAAAAAATGCAAATGAAAAAATGAAGAGAGGATGTGGAACAATGACTAATCAATACAAATTTTGATAGCTTTGTCTTTATATATTTTACCTGAAATTCAGATACTTGTGTATCTGATTAAAAAGTCTCTTGTCAAATACAATTTTGGCGAGGTCTTTCAGGGTGGATGCATTCTTTACTGGATGAAGCCATTGCTTATTTCTCTCCTGATCTTGAAGGGGTCCATGAAGACAGTGGTTCTTGGTGTAATCCCCATGGCCTAAAACCCATTCATGCTCGTTGACTATGTGGTGCATTATTCCTGTCCAAATAGCCTACAAATATAATGAGTTGAAAATAATTCAACTGTATGGGTAGTTCATTTTTTATGCTTTATCACACAATCATTACTTTTAATGAACCTGTGAAAAAAGCCTTTTAACCCATGACCACAAAACCCCTACTTTTGTCGCCCCTGAGAAACAGGCCTGTACAAAACATTGTCGGAAAAGGAGAAAATGCTGGTAACCAGCGTTTCCTCCCTTTCCTACAATGTTTTTTACCCTTCACAAAACAAATTTCGAATTTTCAGTCACTTTTATTTTGTTGTCTGCAAATGCTTTTGATTTGGACCAGTCTAAAAATATTGTCGTTTGGTAATGGGTTAAAACAATTGAAGGAAAAGGAGAAAATGCTCTTAACCAGCATTTTCTCCTTTTCCCATAATGTTTTCTTCCCTTCCAAGAACCAAATTTCAATTTTTAGGTGATTTATTTTGTCGTCTGCAAATGCTATAAATTTGGGGCAGTCTAAAATTTTGCCGTTTGGCAAAGAGTTAAAGCTTATTTGGCTCTACTTGAAGAAATATGAAAGAACTCAAAATTGAAGCACTGACTTTAAGTTGATTACTTTTTCACATACAGGTAAAAAAACAACTTGGTTTTGATAACATAAAAGACCCTTTTTGACCCAACATGACCTAGTTTCAAACTTGTCTAAGGTATCATCGAGACAAATGTTTCAATTAGTTTTACATACTCAGTTGTCAATGTGTCTCTGCATCATTTAACATGATAAAAATAAGTTTGATTCCTGCAGCTTAAGTCAATTAACTTATTTCTATTTACCTGTACCCATATGGGAGCAGTCTTCTTTGACTATTCATAAATATACTTACCACAAATTGTTTTTCAGTCTCTGCCATTTTACACACAAACCAGAAGTGATTGACAATGTCTTTTGTCCAAGGCATCAAAATACCATTTCCTTTTTTCATTGCTACCTGAAAATCAGAGTAGTGACCTTTATGGAAAAAAATCAACAGTTCCACAAAATGTTTTCAAGACTTAATGGGTTAATTTCCAGAAACATAACCTTTGATGGGCTGAATTAAAAATCATCCGGTATTTTCTTTTACCGTCATGCAAGTGTCAAAATGATTCACTTGAAAATTACCATATTATTTGTCAACACAACATATTCCACGGTCAAGCTATAACATCAGTTTATTTGATTGAAATGACATCTCCCTCCCTATAAGACCTTTTTAGATGGAAACATTATGAGATGTTATGTGCTTTGCATGTTCATATAAATATTGCCCTAAATCAAATAGCACAGTCTCTAAATTTTACAGGTAAACAAGCGTGATTGTCAGTGTATAGTATTCAGACTTTACCTGTCTTTTGGGTCTGATAAATCCAAAACATTACAAAAAGTATGACCTCACCTTTGTAATCTTTTTACCAAGGTTCTTTGCAACATGCCAGATGTCATGAGAATGCTTGATGTCTTGGTATGCTGGAGTTTCTATCAAGAGAATAAATGCATGATCATAATGATACATCAACAGATGATTTATATATCTCACCAGAATAATATGAGTTTGTGATTAGTTATCTGTAACAGGATAGAAATTTCAATATCGGTAACCTTTGAGATATAATATCACCTTTACTTAGTAACCTTGGACGAATTTAATTTTCAAAACTCTTAGTAATCATACAAGATATAAATATTGATTGTAAAATACATCCTTCTATTATGCTTAATTTTGGATAAGACATTGATTTTTATCTGAATGAATATCATGGTGACTGGCATTTGAATTAAACTTACCATTAATCCCGATTTAAACAAATCTTAGAAAAATTAGACTGTTGAAAACACTGTAGGTAGATAAGAAACCTCATTTTCCCACAACGGTTTTTAAGTTTTCTGAAGCATAATATCAAATTGGTGATCTGCGATTGCTCTTTAGTTAGACAAATCTGCAATATTGTGCATCACAATCAGTGATATTTATCAATGGAAACATTTATTTTTTTCACAATATAAACGGTGTATAGCTATCTTAAAAGTGTACAATGGGTGAATTGTAAAAAAATATGTGTCAGCGTACACTTATGTAGGTCTAACACTTAAAGTTTATCGCTTGTTATAATCTCAAGGATATAGCTCACTCATTAATGCTCCTATCCCCATGTGTGCATCTGTGACCACTTCAACTATATTCAAGCCTTTTTCTTTTAACTCATCTATGCCTGCTTTAAACCCTGCCTTTTCCATGGCTGCAGAGTTTCTTTGTGTTGTCCTCTTATCTACAGTCCTCAGTGTTAGTATTTGTTTCGTGTCATTGTGCATAAGCGTATACGAACAGTACTGGGCACAATGACCTGGACTGTCATTCCTTCCATCACCTGCAGAGAACATTATATTATAATACAATCCTACAACACACATATTATATGGATGTATCTAAGCCCATGCACTGAAAATGTATCAGAAATGTTAAATAATTTATTGAATGGCACTTCATGACGCATTCAATGTCATCTACTAGTAAGTAATGTAAAGGCAATAGCTCACTTATTCAGCAGTTTTCTCAGTTTCACAAATTCTTCAGAGCTATGAAATGTCTTGCCAAAGGACATCAACACATGTTAGTGATAAATGAATCCATGAACGTCATGTTGCAGTCTAACACCATGCAGCTTTCAAAATTTGTTTAAGACCATTTTAATACACAAATCTGAATGGTAAATATCCATGTTTTCTTCGTAAAATTATCTGCTACTCTTCTAAATAAGAAAACATATGAGTCAGTATATGTAATAAGTGGGCATAATACAATTATCTGCGAAATTCATCGACTCTGGTCAGCCTGCACAGTCCATGCAGGCTAACCTGGGTCGAAAATTTTTTGTTATTGTTCAATATTTTGTATGTACACAGACCCATCTGCCTTATAATTGAGTCACTTATTAAAAAAAGTGGATATCATGGAATGCTCATCATTTGATGGCTTGCTTCATATCATGTATCATGGAGATGTGTTATGCCCCTTTGCCAAAGCATGGCTCAAAAATTTGTGCGCCTGCTATTTTGAATTCAATTTTGACCTTAAAAAAGATAAGTTTATTAGTCTTACTAAAAGCTATTCATGTACATATTAGGTAAGAACATCATGTAATAACATAATTTTTCCAATGATAGTCTGAAACTGCAACATGCAAAGTGTTGGCAATATGTATAATTAAGCTGAAAATGTTATTTACAGGAATGCAAACTACATACCTAAAACTACAATTTCTTGTCCCTGCAGTGAACTTGTAATATTACTCTGGTGTTCATTCCAAAACCTGTCTACAGCTGTCACAAGGTAATTGCCCTGAACACGACTGTACTGAGCTGCTGACGGAAACTTTAACTTAAGCATCTTAGCCCACAAAGCCATTTTTCCATAGTTGTTGCCAGAGTATAAAATGGATCCATTTATAAGAAAGTCTCCACTGTTTAGTCTTCTATTTAGAACTGGTTGTGAACACCATCGACCAGCAATGTGACCAGCTTTACAGATCTTCAAAATTAGAAAAGAAACACGGTGATATGTAATTCATTCTGAAGAATTACCAAACAATCACTGATTTTTACAACCCTGAGATAGAAGCTGCATGAAAACATTGTTGGAAAAAGAGAAAATGCTGGTTTCCAGCATTTTCTCATTTTTACACTACGTTTACAACCTTCCTGGACACAAATTTCAATTTTTGAAATACATGTAATTTACTGTCTGCAAGTGCTTTCAATGTGAACCAGTTTGTCAATTTTGTCATTTGGTAAAGAGTTAACAGTAATTACACAGATATTTATTTTATCACTTATCTACAGCTTCTAGAGCTGATAAAATAGGGGGGGTGGGGGCTGGGGTTGCAGCAAACAGAGGGGCTTTATGGCTTTATCATATAATATCTCAATCAGACATTCATGAAGGAGAAGCCTATATAAAACATTTTGGCAAAAGGAGACAAGACTAGATATACGAGAATGTATTTTCTTGTCTACACAAAATGCTTTATAACCTTTTTGTAACAAATCTTGACTCTAATTTGGCGTCTGCAGATGCTTTCAACTTGGTACAGTCTAAATATTATCCTTGGTAAAGAGTTAGAGAAAATCATACCCATTTAAAATGAATAGCTGACCCAAAGTAGGACTCTTCCAATGTCAGCTCCTTCATACCACAAGTCTTACAACTTGAATGACTCATGGAGGCAAGTGTCTTCAACTGTTTTACAAACACTAAAACCTTGGTTTCATCTACAAGCCATTCACAACCAGGACTCTCTTTGACAACAATGACTCCCTCAGCAGCCGTCTCATCATCTGACGCTTCATCGTCACCCCCTTGACCATCCTCTAAACCAAACTCCATCTCCTCATAAGCCACATCCTCACTGCCATTGTCTATCTCTTCTGGTCTAAATGAATAGGAAACATACATATGCCTATGGACCTAACCATACAATCAGAAAGTAAAATGCAAATAATTCATTTCCTCATAATATATTATGTCACCTCCACTAATGTTTGATGACATCGATTTTTATGGTCTTAAAAGCTATATACATGTATTTTGATGGACAAGCATCGCATTCTGATGTAAGCTTTTATCTTTAAAGCTGCATTATACTTCTAGAATTCACTAATCATCAAGTAGGTTAGTGATCTCTGTTACAACAATGACTACTTAAAGTTTCAAAACTACAGAATAACAGATAAATCTTAAAATGTTTTCACAAATTGCACTTACAACACTGCTTCAAACATCATACTAGGCTCATAGTAAGGGTCCTCCTGGTCATCTATATCAGTCTCTTCTTCCTCATGTGTTACATCAATCGAAATACTGGCAAAAATACAATGAAAATCAATCTACACTTAATCCAACTTCATCCTTTAGTCTCTCTGCTTCAATCAACTCTTTACCAAAAATCAAAATTTTGATATTTCAATAGCAAAAGCATTTGCTGATAAAAGTTGTGTGGCTAAACAAAAGGAATCACAGTTAGAAGGACAGAAAACACTGTTGTAAAACCACAATATGTTGGTAGGGTTAAGGGAAAGGGATTGTTGTGTACAAATGCTTTCTTGTTTAATCAAATTTCTCTGTGAAATTTTATACAATGCATCTGCATACAAAAAAATTCTGATCACAATAAAAGTATCCAATGCCTTTTTGATATATCTCACATCCAATAAAACTCATAAGCTCCTTGCTCCATAATTAAAAACATTCTTATGATTCATCAACAAGTCAGATGGAGGAAAGTGTATGAATGTCATTATATGCTCTTTTTCAGTTCACTGGGTTGTGATAGAATTTTGCTTGTGTAAGTGGGAAAGGGAGGCAATTTCTATAATCCAATAAAAAGACATGACATCTTCATGCTAATTATGAAAGTCACTAACATGATCTCTTTTTTTTATTTTCAGAGTATGTGTTCTCATAAATATTAACCCTTTACCACACGACAAAATTTTAGACTGGTTCAAATTGAAAGCATTTGCTGATAACAAAATAAAGGTGACTGAAAAATTGAAATTTGTTCTAGGAAGGGTAGAAAACACTTTGGGAAAAGAAGAAAATGCTGGTTACCAGCATTTTCTCCTTTTCCTACAGTGTTTTCAAAAGGCTTCTTTCTCAGGGGTGTCAAAAGTAGGAATTGTGTGGTAATGGGTTAAGAAAAAATGACATTAGTGTTTACAACATGCATATCAAATTATACTAATTTGCATTGCCTTGTGTTACAGATTTATTTCTTGCTTTCTAAGTAACAACTTAATAAGTAGATATCTTTTGTAATAAAACGTCAGTGTTTCCGCCCCATGACATTATGTTAATATTTTTTTTGAAAATCAGCCAAGATGTAAAGTATTCATACTCACTCAAAAGGATCGAGAAAAGAACTTGAAAGCTTTTTCTCAACATGTGCCCTTTTCTGTATATCTTCTGATGTAGCAGTTTTTCTAAACAAATTGAAAAATAAATAGATACAAAACTAAAATGATTCTCCAGAAATGGTGATTCAAACATTTCTATCTTTTTTTCCTGCTATTTTTCTGTTAACATTCCCATACCACCTATTTTACAGCATGCATAGGATATTTTCAGTATAAGGATTTTTCATGGCTCAGGCATGCCTCTCCATGAGGGATAGAGTGTGGGTAAGGGAGGCTAAATCCTTTTTAACCATCCCGCAAAATTTTTCTTCTAGATATGACATTGTAATGTATCATTCTACAGACTACATACATATTACTAATTACAAATATTTCAAGTGATGATTACTGTTTTGTAGTATTGTATTGGTATTTACAGATGTAATGATGAATGCACCTTAAAATACTTACCCCTTTTCCTCTTGGATCTCCATTTCTTCTGGACTAGAAGATACAATTACATCTACCCCCGAAACACCTGTCACATC
Organism: Tridacna crocea; assembly: GCA_943736015.1. NCBI lineage: Eukaryota > Metazoa > Mollusca > Bivalvia > Cardiida > Cardiidae > Tridacna > Tridacna crocea. Next base: position 2,398,136 of record OX031066.1, on the reverse strand, counting down.
ACTGAAAATCATTTCACAGACTATAGGAAATATATTCTTTGAGAAATAAGATAAAACAGGAAATTACATGTTTTTATCACTATACATTTGATAGTACAGATGGTTGTTATGCTGAACTTTCAATTAGGACGTGAGTGATTCAAACTATATGAGTATTGTCAAGTGAAAAAAGGAGTGTAATGCATCTGCAATAAATAGTGATGCACACAGCCTATGCTCTTTCTTTCTTTCTGGCTATTTTTCTGTATTTTAACCTAGATGATCAATTTCCATGTGGAGACTAATTTTTGCCAAACTGCAAACAGGCTCCAGCAGATTATCCTTGATGTTTAATACGCACATATTAATGGCACATATTTCAGTACATGTATTTGGGAATTTGGCTTTAATTATTTTGTCATGCCTTGAATCAAGACAAACATGGAGACATCTGTAAACTTACAGCTTTTGCAGACCACAATTTAACACTCTACCACACAATCCTGACTTATATTTAATGACCCTCAGAAAGAAAGCCTTTGAAAACATTGTGGAAAAAGAAGAAAATGCTAGTAACCAGCATTTCTCCTTTTCCCATAATGATTTCTACCCTTTCCAGATCAAATTTCTATTTTTGATTCATTTTATTTTGTCCATTGCAAATACTTTCTGTTTGGACTAGTCCAAGTTTTGTTGTTTGGTAAAGAGTTAAATGCAACTCAGAGATAGTGATCATTTACAAGGTAATTAACATCATGGGAATATGGAAAATACTAGTGACAGGAATTTTTTTTCTTATACCATTAATGTTTTCAAAAAGCTCCTTTCTCAGGGCTGTAAAATTTGGTATGGTGTAGAAAAGGCTTTAAACAATGGTTTATGACTCACATTTCCTGCTCTGTGGCAGTGCTGGTTGTTTCACCTTCACTGATACCACTCAATGTCGTGGTAAACATTGTCATCCTTCTGTATGGCGTGGAGGTAGATGGTGCAGATGTTGACGGTACATCTGTTCTTTTCCCGTATTCTGACCTGGAATATGTGTATATGTTGTAGAAAAAGATCAAATATATCGACAGTATTTGCCTGCTTAATTCATAAATCTGCCTTTAAATTAATGCAAAATACATGTATGCAATGAAAGAAAACTGTTCTTAACCCTTTACTCCACAGATACTCATTTCTACGCATTGCTTGCAGAACCCTTTGAAAACATTGTGGCAAAAGGTGAAATTGCTCGTGACGAGCAATTTCACCTTTTGTCACAATGTTTCCTATGCTATCAAAAGGTGTCATACACACATAAGAAACTGCTTCATCCTTGCTGTTATTTAGGGCAAATTAGAGATACGATAGTCTCCTTCGAGAGATAGAGCACACATGACAGAGACACAGGGACAATTTTAAAATTTACGGCTACAGGAAGACCGAGGGACAAACGAGATTACTGTAGGAAATTTGCGAGACAAGCAGCTCGTAGAATAGATAATATAGTTACTGAACAGTAATTTAAAATAGTTCATGTATTTACCTGGATGCACGTTCAAACACTAAAGCACAGATCAGTTGCAATTTGTATAGGAAGACTAAAAGGTTTACTAAAATGAAACGAGCCTAGAGAAATTTGTTTTCGTAAAGAAACAAGTGACCTACTTTATTTCACGCTCGGCCAAGTCCAGAAGATAGTGTGCTACCTCCGTATTGCCTTCAAAGCCTTTTAGCGCTTTCACTTCGTTCCAGCGATCGATGGCTGAACCTATAAAAACTTTCGCTCTGCTGGTTTTCCTTGTGTGTTCCAATTTTCTTCTCTTTTTTTCCGACTCGGACAGTCGCGCACGCTTTCTGGCCTCCATTTTCCTTTGTTTATCTCATTAGACGCAGGGCGAAGGTCAAATATAGTCACGTGACAGTATGCATATTTATGATACGAATCTACCCGAGTGTATAACGGATATACGGAAAATCTTCGATTCAAAACCCGGTAATGACGAGTCTGTTTACATTACTGGCAGCATCCCTTCGAAATGCATTTTCTATCGACCGTAATCTAAGCAACCATGCAACCGTCAGGCGCAATATTTGGCATGAAGATATAAAAATGATTATATTTTGATAAAATAAAAACAAAACGAGTTAAAACTGGCTGAAAATGAGTATCTAGGCCTCTTTAAAGAAATTGTGGACGACGGACGACGGACGACGGACGACGGACATTGAGTGATCACAAAAGCTCACCATGAGCACTTCATGCTCAGGTGAGCTAAAAAATATATATAGCACTCAAATTTATATGAAAAAAAAAACCCAATCCAAATCATCAATAATTAAGAATCATAAAATTACATAACTGACGAAATGAAATTGCCCTCCCTACAAGAGAGAATGAATATGTTATGAGGGTACTTTCCGACTATATGAATATTCATATGAAACAAAGATTTGCTAGTTAGTTTTCCCAGGGATAACGCATGGAGAGTTACGTAATGCTTAAACCTGGGTTCCAAGGATGCTCTACTTCACGACCATGGACACTGTGGTGTCCGTAAAATACTTCTCTTTCCTATTTCTATATATAAACCACAATGAGAAAATAGGCTTAAAATGAACTTGTTGCTTCACATTTAACTCGACACACCTTCTTATATACTCGGAAATTAGAAAAAAATTAAACGAAATTCCTCTTTCATCGGAGCCAACCGATATTTTCGTAACCGACCTACACAATCGGAGCCTTTCTTAAATTACGCCCTTTTTGTAGTTTTCTGTCGATTCTTGCATTGAGCAAATGGAAACGTCAAAGACAATTATCTTTGCCTGTAGAATAGGGAAATTTCTTTACTTTGCTTATCTAATGGGCAGAGGGAGCCTGCATTTATCTCCGAGCATATTATTTTGGCTTCTCGATCGATGTAAAATAAATATGTTTAAACTAAACTAGAAGTATTTCACCAAATTTACATATTGTCAAATTGGCATTTTGCTAATATGAATGTACAATCAGAAAAGGTAAAAGATGCCATTAATTCCGTTTTTTAGCTCACCTGAGCACATCATGCTCAAGGGGAGCTTTTAGGATCACGATATGTCCGTCGAAATTTTGATCGTCAATTAACATGGCTCTGGTGAATGGGGGCTACTTGCACCATATAGTCATAAAGAAATTCTTCTTATAAATTCTTCTTACGTGAAACGGCTGGTCAGATTTTGAAATAATTTCACCGAGATGTTCCTTGGGTGACCCTTTTGAAATGGTCTTTGAGGAATTTTGAGCTGTCCAGAAATATGGCTCTGATGGGTGGTGGCTACTTACACTATGCGGCCATGAAGAAATTATCAAAAATTATTCTTCTGTGGAATGGCTCATCAGATTTTGAAATACTTTCACAGAAATGTTCCTTGGGCGACACTTTTTGCAAATTGTTCGAGAAATTTTGATCCAGCAAGAAACATGGCTCTGGTGGCTGTGGGCTATTAACACCATATGGTGTTGAAGAAATTATAAAAAAAAAATTCTTCTCTGGAACGGCAGGTCAGATTTTGAAATAATTTCACAGATACGTTCCTTAGGTGACCCTTTTCAAAAATTGTTACAAAATTTTTTTATCAGTTGAAAATCAACAGCTTATTGTTGGCACCTGCATCTGGTTCTCTCGTTCGCCTTATGATTTTAGTCACTTTCGAGCATGTGCTCTTCTGCAAGAAACTGTTCTTGGGTGATCTATCCAAAAATTTATATGCAGAATTCCGATTCATCAAAATCATTGCTGTGTTGATGGTTGTAGGGGTGGTGACAGATTTTGAAATGACTCTTACAGGTGACCTTTTCAAAATTGCTTGGCAAACTAGTGATTTTGTTTCTGAAGTTTCAATCATGTGTAAACAATTATGTTGATGACTTCAAAATGATTCATAAACTTCAAAATGCAAATTCATGCATCTAGACCATTCAAACACGTGTTGTGCTCATCATTCTCATACTTTATTATATGTGCTTATGTGTGTGGGTTGCACTTAACGACAAAAGCACACAAAATTTTGTATATGGACCATTCTATCTAATCAAAAGCTATGCAGAATTATTTTCAAAATTTAGACTGACTAATGTTAAACAACATTTTTCTAACGTGACAATACCAGTCCTTTGTATTTTCATAAATGCTTGGTATGATGTCTATTAACTTAACTTTTGTCAGGAGTGTAAACATTCTGCTAAAAAATCGAGTTAACAGACCAGATTAGATCTATTTCCCTACAAGTTTTCAAAAGGCCTCTTCCTCATAGTCGTCATTGTGAGGGAAAGTGTTAAACATCAATTGAACAAGTTCTTACAACTCGTACTAATCTCTCTCAATTCTGCTTTATGGAAACAACACCAGCACTCGCATTGACACTACAATGTAAGGACCCAGGGAAACAAGCTTTTTGAAAACATTGTGGGAAAAGGAGAAAATGATGGTAACGTTTTCTGTCCCATCAAAGAATAATTGAATCATCTAAGCCACATTGAAGTTGACACTCTAATCTACCTCACAATCACAGATGCCATAATGTAAGGACCCAGGGAAAGAAGCTTTATAACTAGAGGGCCAAGATGGCCCTTGATCGCTCGCTCACCTGAATTTCTGAGAGAACCATAGCAATTTTTTTCAAAATCTAATCAGCCATTTTAGACAAGAATAATTTTCAAGAATTTCTTCATGTCTGTATAGTGTAAATGGCCCACAGCCATCAGAGCCATGTTTCTTGATGGATCAAAGTTTCTCGAGCAATTTTTGTTCAGAGAAAAAGAATTTTAAAGACCAAATAGTGCAAGCAGCCCCCATTCACCAGATCCATGTTTCTAGACAAATCAGCATTTTGTGAAAAAAATTTGAAAAGGGTCATCCAAGGAACATTTCTGTGAAATTATTTCAAAATCTGACTAGCAGTTTCTGAGGTGAAGAATTTTTAAGAATTTCTTCCTTTTAGCGCAAGTGGCCCCCATTCACCAGAGCCGTGTTTCTTGGTTGTTGGTTGGTTGTGTTGGAGTTTAACGCCACTTTAACAGCTAAGGTCATATCATGGTGGTCGGTGATGCACATGTGTTTGCTGGCTTTCTCATACCAGTACTAACACTACTTTCTTTCCAAAGCCACCGACTACTTTTCTCACATGCTTCAGCAGAGGTGAGAGGCGAAAATACGCCGGAAAGAAAGTTTGCCTCAACCGGGTATCGAACTCAAAACCACCATGTCATGAGTCCAACGCGCTCACCACTGAGCCACCCGGGTGGGCCGCTGTGTATCTTGACGGATCAAAATTTCGCGAACACTTTTTGGAAAGGGTCATCATAGGAACATTTCTGTGAAATTATTTCAAATTCTGACCAACATTTTCAGGAAAGAAGAATTTTTATGAATTTCTTTATTTCCGTATAGTGCAAGTAGCCCCCATTCACCAGAGCCATGTATCTTGACGAATCAAAATTTCACAAACAAGTTTTGAAAAGGGTCATTCAAAGAACATCTCTGTGAAATTATTTCAAAATCTGACCAGTTCTTTCAGAGAAGAAGAATTTTTAAGAATTCCTTCATTTCTGTATAGTGCAAGTAGCCCCCATTCACCAGAGCCACCATATAATGCAAGTAGCCCCCATTCACCAGAGCTGTGTATCTTGACGAATCAAAATTTCACAAACAAGTTTTGAAAAGGGTCACTCAAAGAACATCTCTGTGAAATTATTTCAAAATCTGACCAGTGGTTTCAGAGAAGAAGAATTTTTAAGAATTCCTTCATTTCTGTATAGTGCAAGTAGCCCCCATTCACCAGAGCCACATTTTTCGACGGATTAAAGTTTCACAAACAATTTTTTAAAAGGGTCACCCAAGGAACATATCTGTGAAATTATTTCAAAATCCGTCCAGCGGTTTCAGGGAAGATTTTTAAAGAATTTGCTAAAAAATTCCATTTTGTTGCCATGGCAACCAGAGTTTATGATGGAATCAAATTCTGTGAACAAGTTCTAAAGAGGACTTCCCAAGGAACATTCCAGCCAAGTTTGGTCTAAATTGGCCCAGGGCTTTAGGAGAAGTTGATGTTTAACCCTTTCCCAAACAAGCCCTGGTTTTTACATGTCTGCAGTAAAAGTCTTTTGAAAACACTGTGGGTAAAGGAGAAATTGCTCTACTTGCGAACTTTCTGCCATTTTCTCAAAATCTAAAATTGTTGTCTGCAAAGTCTCAGTTTGGAAGAGTCCAAAATTTTTTGGAAAGGGTTAAAGAATTGTTGACGACGCACGACGAACACTGGGTGATCCTAAAAGCTCCCCTTGAGCATTTTGTGCTCAGGTGAGCTAAAAACATTGTGGGAAAAGGAATAATTGAATAATTTGAGCCACATAGAAATTGACATCTACAAATGCTTTCAATTTAGATAAGGCTTAAATTTTGTTTTTTGGTAAAGAATTAGATCTATAATTAATTTTATCTTTTATTCTTATTGTACTTTGAAATAACTGGAATCTTTTCCAACTCTTACTTCCACCAGGATTTGAACCTGGATCTTTCACTGCTTGAGTGAATATGTTTACCACTTACATCATGGAAGTTTTAAGTTGTACTTGGAAAACAGCCATTTTCTACTGAAATTTTCTTCTGGTTTTTATAAGGGCCTGAATAGGGAACTTTTGTTAGAATTCCTTAGGCAATTAATGTGCAAATACATTAATTTTGTTTTTTACCCCTTATATTGACAAGTTAAAAAAACCACTGGGGTGAAAAAAGTAATATCTTGGAACATGCAATTATTATCTTTTTCCAGAATTTTCTATACTGTTGGGAATTATTTTTTTCTGACAATTTTTTGGTTTTTTTTTTTTGTTGTACTGTGTTACAGTTGTTAGTAAAGGTAAGTACAAGAAAATATTGATGCTTAACATCAATGGCGCCACAAATCAGTTGTTTCTGAAATAGGTTGCATTACAGCAAAAGGGCATCAATTGAACAAACTTCGAAGAGGTCCTTGTGATGAGATTACAAGGCAAATATTTAATATCTGGTTTTGGACAAAAAGACTTAGTCCTTGTGATGAGATTACAAGGCAAAGATTCAATATCTGGTTTTGGACAAAAAGACTTTTAAAGTTTGCACCATCGAAGGCAATGTGTTAACTCATTACCAAATGAGAAAAGTTTAGGTTCGTCCAAATCAAAAGCATTTGCAGACGACAAAATAATTTGAAAATTTGAAATTTGTTTTGTGAAGGGTAGAAAACATGGTGGGAAAAGGAGAATATGCTGTGCTGGTTACCAGCATTTTCTCCTTTTCCCACAGTGTTCTCAAAAACCTTCATTCTCAGGGGCATCAAAAGTAGGGATTTTGTGGTAATGGGTTAATCTTGCGTATCAACAACCTTGAGGAAGAATCATTCTGAAAACAATGTGGTAGAAGAAGAAAATGGTAACCACATTCAAATTGTCGTCTGCAAATGCCCTCAAAGTTTAAACTCAAGTTAATTGGTAAAGAATGAATCAATGAATGAATGTTGTTTTATGTAATGTCAGAATTGTATGGTAAGGGATTGAATTAACTTGGATGGAATTTTCACATGATCATGTGACTTGGGCCATATTGTCAAGGTTTTGGGATTTGTAGCTGCATCATGGAATAAGGGGGCTTCATGTTATAATTTCATTTTTAACCTGTATCTCTTTAATTACTGGACATATCTCAACAGATTTGGACGAGATTTTCACAGATCATGCGACCTAGCACGTGTTGTCAGGGTTTTGCAATTTATCACTGTATCATGGAAAAATAGGACTTTGTCAAATTCAATTTTTTGTCAATGTATCTCCAACTTTTATGAAATGCCAAGTTCTGCCAAAAGGATACTTAATGTATGAAATGCCAAGTTCTGCCAAAAGGATACTTAATGTATAATCCTGTTATGGACCTCTTTTATATTCTTAAATCACAATTCTGTCAAGAATGGCAGATTTATTGCAGTCGGGGAGGTAGGGTGAAATGGGTTAAAAGTTGTAAGTGGGTTCCTGATTCTTCATGGTTTTTGATAGGATGGACCTAACAACTTGAATTTCGAAGCAACATTATCGTAACTCTGAATAAACCTTACAGCTTTTTAAGATGTGATTGTAATCACTCATGTCATGTGTACATCCGCAGAAAAAAATTGACTGATTAGAAATTGTTGCTGTATTTAAAAATGTTTGATTAATACATGGTTAGAAATAAATTTTGAAATCAGGCGTTTGTTTGATTTATTCTCGTATGTCTCTTTTTACAATTAAATTTGTTGGTTTAAATTTTTGAAACGCGTATGAATCAAATAACCTGAGGGGAGCTAATGACATCATAACGTGCCTTGCAAGTGAGGAAAAAGGATCTCTACAACTTTCATGCATAAGCTAGTCCATCCATCTTAAATACGTTGGTAAGTGAAAGTTGTTATTTTCTATTTGCTTGGTTCTACTTGATAGTACGCCTGATGTACGATTAACTTTGTGGTAGGAAAAATAAATCCATTGACCCAGTTTCTGTGTGCAGTGTTGTGGTGTCGCCATTTTTTATTTCTCTCGTTTTGATACTGGTCCCATTTACCGCAATGCATGGATGCATGACAGCCATTCCATCGATTGAAGTTGAAATAAATCGGGTGAAATTAACTACGACATTGACCTAATCCAAATTACTATACAAATCGATGTCGCTAGAACTGTATCTGATTACCCGAATATATGTACACTTTCGGTAACATTATGAATTGTCGGCTAGACAAAATTTGTCAAGTAACTAAAAATGGCAAAACTTTAGGAAAGCGAAATTACGGACGACCATTGACCCTTATAAATCGTGAATGTCCCGAAATGCTCAATTGAATCACGAGCGCAGGTAAATTCTATGAATTTAGTATAAATTCATCTCTTTTCCAAAGGAAACGGGTCAACTCGGCCTGCTGCACGCTTGGCCCATGAATCAACTTGGCCTAGTGTCATCTTGGTCCAGTTAAATTGCATTAGGCAAAATAGAGGTATCAGATATGAAATTTATTTAAATTTGTATACTTTAGGCATAAGAAGTGATTCTGAGATGGTATAATGTTTGAGGATGTACTTGTCAGATACAAATGGTTGAGGTGTTCAGCTAGTGCTCATAAACTTGTCATCTCTTTCTTACCAGTATTCTTTTACAGGTATGTGATATCCTGAGAGCAATGATAAAATTATCTTGAGTTTGATGAAATCATCTTTAGAAACTAATTATTGAAAACATTATTAATTTTATTGATGATTTATCAAACATGTTCTTGAGTTGATTAAAGACATTTGCTAATCCATGTAAGTAAAGTAGTTTTCACACATAGGGTTATTTAATTTGATAAAAACAAATATTTTCTTGTTTTGTATTTTATTGCTCTAGGCACAACCACAACATGATAACATAATTGACCTCTTTTTATCATTCTAAACCCCTGACTTTCATTTTAAATTGGTACCAACTTGCTCCAATTATTTCAGTCTGGCACAAATATTTCTCATTTGGTGAAAGTGATGGCGCAAGGAAAAAAATAGCCAGGGAATCATGTGTGTACCTTTCAACCAATGACATGATCAGAATTCTTATACCCTCATATTAGATCAGAGCATTTAGTCTTTGCTTTGGTATGTCTGCCGGAAGGTATTTAAATACTCCCAAAGCCTCTTTTCAGCCAACAACAAGAGAAATTAGAGATTTACTACGGCCCGGGTTGACACCATCAGGAAACACTCTATTTTTACATGAGCAACTCGCTCATTTACATACTGGAAATACGCAACTTTATTTTTTATGAAGCTTTGAAATAAACATAGCATTTGAAGAAGACATTATGGAAAATAATTACATGCTTGTTATGTTATTGAATTTAAGCATCACCAGTCACATGCCAGTCTTTTGACATTCCCATAATGCTTTCTTGATTTCTGAAGTGAAATTAAAAATACCTTAACTCATTACCAAACGACAATATTTTAGGCTTGTCCAAATCGAAAGCGTTTGCAGATGACAAAATAAAAGTGACTGAAAATTTGAAATTTGTTTTGTGAAGAGTAGAAAACATTGTGGGAAAAGGAGAAACTGCTGGTACCAGCATTTTCTCCTTTTCTCACAATGTTTTCTGTATAGGCTTCTTTCTCAGGGTCGACAAAAGGGATTGTGTGGTAATGGGTTAAGAGGCTACATAGCCTTTTAAGGGAACACCATCAAAATTTTTTCTTTGTCATTTTGTGATTCTTAATTATTTATGATTTGTGTTGTTTTTTTCATATCAATCTTAATACCAGTTAAGTTTTACTTTAAGTCATGTAAATACCTACCTTCGACATGGATTTTAATTTTTTAAGAGTTGGTTTATGGGCTTTGAAATTGCATACTTGTGTTATTTGTGGTATGGCTTGATTATTGGGTGCAATACCTGGTTAACTTTAAGTCATATAGAGGCCATTTTCAAATTATAAATTTATGATCATTCAAAAAAAAAAAGTTGGATCCGCCCCGAGGGGTAACAAATTTTACATGGGTTTATATTAAATTTTGCATGTAGCTTTATCTAGGGGGTCTCTACCAAACGCTCCCAAATTATGGCCCTGGGGTCAAATTTAGCCCTGTCCCATGGGGTCACAAGTTTTACATGGGCTTATATAGGGAAACTTTTATAATCTACTCGTACATAGCCATAAGGCCTAGGGGCTACCAAATTTTGTGTGTAGCTTCATCTTACAGGCCTCTACCAAAAGGGCCCAAATTTTAACTTTGGGGGTCAAGTTTGACCCCACCCCAGGGGTCACAAGTTTTACATTGGCTTTTATAGTGAAAACTTGATAAACCTGTCCAGGGTTCCGGAAATTTTTCGATCTGAATCGGTCCAGGCCGTAACCCGTAACCCCCCCCCCCCCCCCCCCCCCCAAATAATTGTACCCTTACTCGGTATCTAGAGGCATATTAAATAAAGTCTATGTTTACATCTCTGACCTTGACCTACCCCACCCCGATCGTAATAGTAATAGTTCAAACATTTGCAGACGACCCCACTTTATTCCCCCCCCCCCTTCACTATATTTTCATTTCATAAAACATCATTATTTCTACTCATGAACAGAATTTTAGCCTCCACTTATTGCTTTAAATTTATCTAAATTCACTTTTAAAATTCATTATTAAAGATAAGAAGATAGTTTGAAGTCCCTCTGATTGGACGACGCCACGCTGCTCATTGTCGTGTCATGGGTTTTCGCGCTTTTTTGGCAATCTATTTTTTCTTGACAGTTAGTTTCTGCAGAAGTATTACTACATGATATGACATCATTTAGTCGGTTTAAATAGCAAATTACTTCAAAAGCTGTCACTTTACACTAGGTAAGAGGAATAAAACCTTTGTTACTCTGTCATAAATGACTCGCCAGCTGCATTATCATCCAGGTGTCCTTCACATTTTTCGAAGTCTTGGGAAAGAGTAAAGGAAAACAACCTGTAGCAAGCATTTTCACATACAGTGTCTCTGGTAGATGAGGCTAAACTTAATACATGCTGATTCAGTTCTGAAACTTCCAGTTTGAAAACAAAACAAAAAAAAATCGGGAATTTGTGAGATATGCAATGCATGATGAGTGAATTTTAGTAATTTTTTTTTAATCAGATTTGGTTATACTCAGTAAGCTTTACAAGATCTGTCTAGAAATAGCAAATTAATTTTACTAAAAGCTCTGTCTTCAAGTAAAATCTCAGGTTATTTTATGGTATGGTCAAATTTTAATCATTATCTTGTAATGTTTTCTTAAAGCTGCTTTAATTTTGTACCAAGCATAATTGATATTGTGCTAATAGTTTACTTTTTAAATACAGTTTATATTCTTTTTAATTTAATTTGTTGTTGTTGTTCATTTAGTCCACCATAATGAGGTGTTTTTATCCTGGACAAAAAAGCTGTTTTAGTTAGCTGCTGGAGAAGTGTTCTAAATAAAAAGTTTTTGACAATACATATGAAGTTCTGTTCCCTTTATGCAGTTAAACAATGTATTGGATTACAATTACATAAAAAATGTTTAATCCAATAGCAGAGATTTGCTTAACCCTTTCCCAAACGACAATATTTTAGACTGGTCCAAATTGAAAGCATTTGCAGACGACATAATAAAAGTGACTGAAATTTTGAAATTTGTTTTGTGAAGGGTAGAAAACATTGTGGGAAAAGGAGAAAATGCTGGTTACCAGCATTTTCTCCTTTTCCCACAATGTTTTCTATAGGCTTATTTCTCAGGGGCGTCAAAAGTAGGGATTGTGTGGTAATGGGTTAAAAGGGTTTCCATATTAGCTCGACTACTCTGGAACATAAAGTTGAGGTATTGTCATCACCTTGGTGTCCACTAAGTATAAGTTAGCTGTTTGAATGCTGAACAAAATTAGAACTTATATTTCATGAGGAGACATTTTGTTGTTGAGCTTGTAGCTTTAATTGTATAGCCATCTGTCTTTATATATTGTGTTTTAATCCTGAGCATAAATCCAACCTTTGTTGGTGGATTTCAGAATTATGTGGTCATCTTGTATTCCATTATGAAATGATCTCTTTGGTCAGTCCATTGTCAAGGTCATATGTTTTAATAAGCCAAAATCAGTTTGTGCAGAGCGTCACTCTTACATTCATACTTGGATTGGGGGAAAAAAAGGGTGTACTTGTTCTCCTTGATGGTTAGATGTGCCTCTTGAATTATTGTTTGAGGTCAAAAATCTTCTAAATCTTCAAGCCCTTCAACAAATGGTGATTTTCAGGACCTTCAGTCCTTTGATTTTATGTAATGAAATCCTGTACCATGGAACAAAGGAGCTTAATGTATAATTTCATCATGGACCAATAACAAAAAGGCCACATGTACATGCAAAACAGAATACCTCCTATACGTTTGTATCAAAAAAGGTCTTTTTCGCGGGGGGATATCATTTCAACGAAATTGCTTGTTCTTCGTTGTTCCTGTTTCAAACTTGTGACCCCCGGGGCGGGGCCAGTTTTGAACCCAGGGGCATCATATGAACAATCTTGGTAGAGGTCTACTAGGAGATGCTACATACTAAATATCAAAGCTCTGCACCAGAGAAGAAGAATTTTAAAGTTTTCCTTCTTTGTACCTATGTTTCAAACTTGTCACCCCTGGGGCAGGGCCAGCTTTGACCTCAGGGTCATCATTTGAACAATCTTGGTAGAGGTCCACTAGGAGATGCTACATAACAAATATCAAAGCTCTGCACCTTCTAGTGTCTGTTATATGTGGAATTCAATCTCTTGAACAACTTTGGTAGAGCTTCACCTAAGGAACATCCCTGCCAAGTTTCATCAAAATTGGCCCAGTAGTTTAGGAGGAGAAGATGTGTAAAGAAATTGTGGACGACGGACGACAGACATTGGGCCATCACAAAAGCTCACCATGAGCACTTTGTACCCAGGTGAGCTAAAAAACAGCGAGCTGGCAATTAATTATTTGATGACGTTTTAAGCAATAATTGATTCGAGGTAGAAGATCATTTACTGTATGAGTTGCACAAGTAAATTTAAAGGACAAAATTTTGGACAACTCCAAATCCAAAGCATTTGCAGACACAATTTACATGAGACCTAAATATTATGTAGGGTTTGCTAGGGTAAGTCTAAAGTGGGTGAAAACTTGGGGAAATGAGGTAAAGCGTAATGGCATTATAAAACATAATTTTGACAGAAATGAACAACATAAGAAGTCAATGATACTCAGGACACGTTCTAGATTGACTCTTTACCACTCAATCCACAGTTTTAACAACACTGAGAGAAGACTTTTGAAAACATTGTGTGAAAAGGAGAAACATTTTACTGGTTATTTAGATATAGAAGTAATAGATCAAGGCTATATGCTATAATGATGTATGTAAGTAGCAGAAGTAGAATATCATAGCCTATTAGAGATGTACAAGCCGACATCGAATACGGATATTTGACAAGGAATACGGAGTTTAGACAAGGGGTTCATCTCAAAATCTCTAGACAAGGGGTTCATCTCAAAATCTACGAGACTATCGATAAAGGTAATTTGCTATTTAAGAGATGCTCGCTGTTTGATCGTCTGCTTTTGCAAGGTACTTTTAAATAGACCACGCTAAAATTTCACTTCTCAGAGAATCAAAACGATGTCTCTAATATTTCTATGAGGAACTGTAACATATGTAAAACACAGAGTTACGTTTTGCCGTAACTCTTTTTTGGATTGTATTGTGGATTTTAGTTCACTACTCTTTGGTCTATTGCAATACAAGTAAAGTCCCCAAACATGAACTAAAAATATGAATCAGTTACTTTGGTAAAACCCTTCATGGTTTCTAAAACCAATTGTTCCTCCATTCTAGATCTAATCACTTCAGTATGATGGTACCACAACATTCTGTCCTGATCTTAACATTCTCTCAACAGATCTTGGCTAAATAAGTATTTACATAAAAAAAAAAAACCCAACTGTGCATCGCACACCTCATTTTTAGGGTAACAAAACACCTCTAACACCGGTACTCATACGGCGGTATAAGCGAAAGAGGCATTAATAGCAAAAAACTTGAAGAAAACTATATTCCAATAATGCACTTCTCAATAAGTCATAGAATTCTTATATATTGAGTTTTCACATAAAACGTTTTAAACTCCTCCCTTTTTACATTATGAGACTAATGCGTCTTTTTCGGCATACCAAAGCAGAGCATACCCTTACGGTCACACCAAGAAACTGTTGGGGGTTATGCCAAACTGAACGTTGTACCCCTTTACCTGAGCAATTGCATGTTCAACAGACACTCTGTACCTTTTGTGGTATCGGTTGTACCTCTCAAACATTACCCTTTCTTGACCCTGTATTCTGCGGAGATGTGCTATACGGCGTTATGATTGGGTGTCCATTTGGGTAAATTTGGCCTGCAAGAAAAACACAATCGACAGGAAAAGGTAGATCTTGCGCACCTAATGACGCATCATTGTTTAAGTTGGTGCATCATTCTGATGGCCAAGAAAACCAGACTCATCATATCTAATCATACCTTCATTATCAACAATAATTTGAGTATGAAGAAAGTGATAATTTCTATGGCCAGAATAAAACTGTTGTTGGTTTTGAACTGGTTGGTATATTTCATGGCTTGTTCCATCTATCGCCCCTACAGCAGAATATATTTCATGCCAATTTTCCTTCAATTCCCTCCGTTCTGCAATAGAGGACCATTGTATAGGCCTATACATCGTCAAAGTGGAGGAAAAAGAAAAAATGTTGCAATTAGCTTTTTATCCCTTCCGCATAATATTTTCTTTCCAATCAAAGGCAGGAAACATAAATTTAGCAAAACTTGAAGACAATTCCGTCTTCAAGTGCTTTCGATTTGGTCCAGTCCAAAATTTTGTTGTGTGGTAAGGTTTTTAAATCATGCTATGTTTTCATTTGCTTTCGTTTTTTATTATGTCAATTGTACACTCTACTTTGATTTAAGTCATTAAAGTCTCTCAGAGGATCTTGCTACTTCATGATTTAAATTCATGATTTTTTGGCCCCAAACCAGTGCATAAAAATCGGTATTCGCTTAACCATGGGTCTGTTGTATTTTTTTTTTTTTACATAAATATAAAATTTGACATCTACATTAATTTGCGAGCAAAATAAATATTTGTTGAATGACTGTAAAGTAAACATGGTAAAATGACTACTTTCTTAAAAAAAAAATGACAGAGGTTGGCCAGCGCACATAAAATTTTAAAATTTGTTTTCAAATTTCAATTTTATGAATGTAGTTGTTAACTTACCATACGAAATATACATAAGGATTATTCCCCTTAACATCGCAGAAACACGCAAAGAAATCAATAAGCGTCTAGGTGATCATGATCATCCTACACTACTCCAGGTGTCTAGACGCTATATCCGGCAGTTAAATTGAAAAAGGTGACATTGCAGTCCCTATAGAAAATGCCGG
This sequence comes from Tridacna crocea, assembly GCA_943736015.1. NCBI lineage: Eukaryota > Metazoa > Mollusca > Bivalvia > Cardiida > Cardiidae > Tridacna > Tridacna crocea. The sequence continues at coordinate 2,382,153 of OX031066.1, read as the reverse complement.
GGAGGAGGGTGGGAATCGTATGGTAAGTTAACAACTACATTCATAAAATTGAAATTTGAAAACAAATTTTAAAATTTCATTTCATTCCGTTGTTAACTTACCATACGAAATATACATAAGGATAGATTATAAAGCTTACCTCTAAATGGAAGGTGGGAGCATTTTCTTTGCAAAAATGTGGAACTGTAACTTCTCTAAACTAATTAAGTTTATATACAGTTTCTGAAATCCATTTCCCTCTATATACAATTAGGAAGTTGCAACTTCAACTTATTTACACATTTACTTCAGTACACTGTTTTGTACATGACGGAAGTAGAACTTTGTAAAAGTAGATTCAGTTTTCCAGTCAGCTGCTTCAATGACAGAGGACATACTAGCCCCCTTAAAAAGTGCCCATGATGGACCAATTGCTCGAGTGGAATGTGCTGTTACTTTGAAATCCTTGTCATAGGCTAACTTAATGGTGTTCACGATCCATTTTCCAATGGTTTGAGATGAAACTGGTTGGTGAGGTTCTATGAAAGATAAGAAAAGTTTTAACTCATCTGACTTTTTGTCTCTACGAAAAACCTCTGTCTTCTTCAGGTAAATAGCCAATGCCCTCTTGGGATCAAGTAGTTTGTTCTCAGGAAAATCTGGAACCCAAACTCTACTTCCATAATGTGACTGTCTATCCTGTTTGGATAATCCTTGTCTGAGAAAAAGAATTCCCTCGCTATGTACAGATATGTTGCCTTCACCAATCCTCAATGACTGAAGGTCCAAACATCTTCGGAACGTTGTGATGGCTACAAGGAAAACAGTTTTATATGTTACATATTTCAAACTTGTTTTATGTAAAGGTTCAAAAGGAAATTTTTGCAAAATTTTTAAAACCTTTTCCAAATCCCATTCTGGACATAATTTTGTAGTAGGAGGTCTTAAATTAAAAACTCCTTTTAACAGCCTAATGATATATGGATGCTGACCAACTTGATAATTATCAATGGGAGGTAAAACTGCTGACAGCATAGACCTATACCCTGATATAGTTCTATACTGTAACCCCTCATGATAAAGATCAGATAAGAAATTAGCACAGTCAATTAGAGAAACTGTATAGGGATCTTTTTCCCTTTCACAACACCAGCTATTGAACTTTGTGAATTTACTAATATAGTCCTTTTGAGTCCCTTTCCTCCAAGAGGCTGTGAGTAATTTTCTAACCCGTTTAGGAAAGCCTCTTGTTTTGAAATTTCTGTTGAGAGCAACCAGGCCGTGAGTTTGAAAATCCCTGGATCTGGATGAAAAATCTTTGTTTTTGGTTGAACCAGCATCTCTGGCAAGACTGGTAACCTTATAGGCACTGCTATTAGCAACTGAAGTAGAATTGAGTACCAATGCCGTCTTGGCCACTGGGGAGCTATTAATAGTATCTGACAATGGAATTGAGACATGTGCTGTAGGACTTTTGGTATAAGACATATTGGAGGAAATGCATATGCTATCATTCCCTCCCATGAAATCGACAGAGCATCTACTGCTAGAGCTTTTTTTTTTTGTGAGGTAACCAAGTGCAAAAAATTGGTATCTTGTGATTGTCTACTGAAGCAAAGAGATCTATCATTGGTTGATCCCAAAGTCTGAACAAAGATTGAACTATTGAATTGTTTAGGGTCCATTCTGAAGGACGTATTTTCACTCTGGATAACTGATCCGCCAGAATGTTCTTCTTGCCTGCTATAAATGCAGCCTTTAATCTGATGTTGTGTTTGATTGCATAATTCCACAGATCCCAAGTTAGATAACATAGCTTGGCCGACTTTGTTCCCCCTTGTTTGTTTATGAATTGAACTACTGTAGTGTTGTCTGATCTGACCAGAATGTTCTTGTTTTCTAAATATGGTAAGAAATGCCTTACTGTCCGTAGGACCGCATCTAGTTCCAATACATTTATGTGTCTTTTGGACTTGGTCTGTGACCATGTCCCCTGAAAAATTTTCTGACCTTCCAAATGACCCCCGTAACCTGTCTTGGAGGAATCTGTGGTTATGGTTACCGTTGTAGACCATGGTTGAAGGGATCTGCCCCTTAGCGTATTTGCTCGCACTAACCACCATTTCAGATGCCCTACTAAATGTTTTGATACCGGGATTCTGGCTAACATGTCCTTTGAAACTGGTTTCCAAAATGAGAGCAGATGAATTTGAATCGGGCGCATATGTAACCGAGCAAAAGGGATTATTTCTATACAGGAAGCCATGAGTCCCAAAACATGAAGGAACTGAAAAGCTGTATTTTCCTTTACGATCAGGGTCTGAATTGCTTTTTCTAATTTCTCTATCCTTTCTATAGTTGGATAAACTAGTCCTAACTGAAGATTGAACAGACTGCCAAGGTATGTTATCGTTGAACTTGGAATCAAAGCCGATTTGTCTAAATTGATTATGAAACCCAGTTTTAAAAGAATGTCTAGAGTCATGTCTCGATCTGAAAGTGTCCCCTTTATTTCCGAGTTTGCTACACACCAATCGTCTAGGTATGAGGAGAGGCGCACATTGTGTATTCGCAAGAAGGCTGCTACAACCGTAACAATCTTTGTAAATACTCTTGGTGCTTGAGCTGGGCCAAAGCACATAGCTTTGAATTGGTAACATTTGCCGTTTACACAAAAACGAAGGTACTTCCTGTGAGATTTGTGCATTGGAATATGAAGGTGAGCATCTTTCAGATCTAAAGATACTGCATAATCCCCCATTTTCAAGGGATTTATTACCTTTGCCAGAGTGTCCATCTTGAAATGTTTCTTTACCATGAATCTGTTCAAAGGTTTTAAATTTATCACAGGGCGAAGTTCTCCGTTTTTCTTCGGTACCAGGAAAAATGTGCTGTAGAAACCTTCCATTGCATCCTGCAGTGGAACTTCTTCTACAGCCCCTTTTTCCAAAAGCTTTTTTTATCTCTGACGAAATAAGTGCCAATTTTTCTGCAGGAGCCCTTGTTTGTCTTATTCCATTGAAATGTGGAATACTCTGGAACTCTAGTAGCAGACCATTTTTTTATTGTTGACAAAACCCATTTGTCCTGAGTAATTTTCTCCCAATTCTTTAGAAAATATTGCAATCTGCCCCCAACTGGGACCTCCGGTAAAAGCATCATAACCTTTTTGTCAACTTTTCTCTGCCAAGGATTTATCATTTCGAAAGGAACTCACCTTATTTCTTTGTCCTTGTTTGAAGGAGTTTCTCTGTATTCTGAATTGACCAACCCCTGAATAACCAGCACCATGACGAGACTGGGATTGTTGTTTGTCTTCAAATCTTGTTTTCTTAGTCACATTCTCCGATGTGTCTGTATATTTTCTCTTATAGACACTTGGAGAGGGAAGAGATTTTGGTTTCCTAAACATATTATCGGGAATAACCTCTGCTATTTGCTTATTCCTTTCTTGTTTTGCTTTAAGTTTATTATCGAAGTCTGATCCAAACACTCCTTCTGCTGTAAGAGGTAAAGTGTTAACTGTTGCAACATAGTCCTTCAGCTCACTTAAACCTGTGTCATACAGAGCTGCTTTTCTCCTAATCAAGTGGGAAAAGGCACCTGTTCTTGCCATTTGATCTAATAATTTTGTTGAAATTGCAAAACTATCCCTTGTCATCTGAATTGCCAAATCCAAGTTGCAATTCTTTTGTTGTAGGCAATCCAGTAAAGACCCGAGTACTTGTTGGGAATAGCAGGAAAGAATCATTCCCATACGTGCTGCCATCTGGCTCTGAAAACCTAGTCTCTCAATGGAACGCATTGATCTACTAAATAAAGTTGGAGAATGGCCAAAAGCTGCCTTATGACCATATCTCTTTATCAAGAGTGATTCTACCGTGTCATCTAATTTCGGTACCTGAAACCAGTCTTCGCAAGATTCATGTACTGGGAAATCATTCCTGTAACTGTCTTTATAACAAGATAGTTTATCAGGTTTCTCACTCCTAAAGGATTCTGAAATAATACTTTTTTGAGCATCGTCCAAAATAATGCCGACACTAGACTTCTGAGATTTTGTTTGAGCATCTTCTCTTTAATAAGGATTTATTTCTAATGTCTTCATTTTCCGACATATATTTACTGAAACGAGTGTCCTGAACTTTATCAATCTGTACTGAAGTCAAGGAACGTGCATCAGAGTCCTCATAAAACCCACAGTTCTGCCTTTCAGTTTCAGACACCTGTAGAGAGACAACATCATCTCTGTTGGTGCAATTTCTATCCAAACCATAGTCTGTATTAAGACTATTTTCCATGGATAATAAAGGTCTGCGAGCTGCACTAAATGCCTCGTCTGTGACCTGACAAGAAGAGGGGAGCAATTTTTCCGCCACAAATTGAGCCTCATTCACCTGAGCCGCTGATTCCTGGCTTACCTTACTTGTAAACAAAGAAGTAAGTTTCTCCAAATGTTCAGTAATACCCGAAAAACGCTCCTCGAATTTCTTGTTCAGTTTTTCTTCCAGAATTTCCCACGACTCGCGTTCGTCTTTTGAGTCTTTTTTTTGGTTTTCGTCGAAGATTTACCCGAACCCTTACTCGTCGATTTCTTCTTCGACACCGACTTCGAAGTATCGGACTCATTGTCCGACTTGCGTTCTAAAATAATAGCAGCTTCAGCCATTCAAAAGAAAAAGTTCAAAGCCAGAACTCGATTGAGACTGAGCTGTCTAAACACACGTGTGACTGCAATGGCGCAGAAAATTTAACTGCCGGATATAGCGTCTAGACACCTGGAGTAGTGTAGGATGATCATGATCACCTAGACGCTTATTGATTTCTTTGCGTGTTTCTGCGATGTTAAGGGGAATAATCCTTATGTATATTTCGTATGGTAAGTTAACAACGGAATGAAATGAAATTGACTTTTTGTTTTTTGCAAATGCGAGTAGATCCCTTTCATATATTCCACGGAAATAAACATACTCATGTTTTCCTGGCTTTCTCAAACCAGTACTGACACAACTCTCTTTGCATATATCTTTGCATATAACTGACTACTTTTCTCACATGCACCAGAGCGGTGAAAAAAGCCGGAGAAAGGTTTGCTTCATCTGAGTATCGAACCCGCAATTATCTGGAAAAAGGGGTTGGGGTTAACCATTTCTGTTATCCATGGTACCAAATAAGTCATCATATAGTTATGTGTACATGACATCTACCTTTTTTAACAACCTACTTAATAATGAGGTTGACTGGTCCTTTGACATACAAAACTGATCAATAGCCAAACTTTTCTGCCAAGGTCAGCCTGATACTTTTCGCAGATGCACTAAGCCCCCTTTTGCCAGAATATCCCTAAATGATATTTTGGTTTCATATGCAGGAGCTTGCATACTCTTCTCACAAATGTGCCAGGAAAACAGCTTTTAGGGAGCCACCGCATGAACATGGCCACATTTTGTATCAATCATAAATCACTCTTTATTTATACCAATATTAATACGAAGAAGTAAATCAAAAGCCAGAGGGAAAATTGACGAAAGTCTCCCAAACTATTCTTTTTCAATTTATGCAAAATTTTATGATATAAAATCTTATTTACCCATTACATGAGTCGTTGATGCCTGAGCAGTGAGATACATGCCAATGGTTTTACAATGATTACATGAAAACCTACAACAGGCTTAAAATTTCAACTCAGGTTACGTTATGCAGTCCAAAAAAGGATAATACGTATTGGTCGATACTTATCCCTCGGATGTTCGAAGGCATAGATCATGAATGGCTTTTGAAAACACTGCGGGAAAATGATTAAATGCTAGTGACAAACATTTTCACCTTTTTCCACAATGTTTTCTACATGAACCTAATCAAAGACAGAAACCACCACTTAAGCTACATTTAATTAGTCGTCTGCAATTGCTTTTATTTGGTCTGGTAAAAAAAAAAATTGCAATTTAGTAAAGATTTAATTGTAAAAAAACCTAGCCTGTGTTCCAGCCCGATCATTTTTGTTTTCTCTTTTATATTCGGTCTTTACTCTGTCAGTAATACAGTTTCATTTTTTGACAAATTTACGTCCAAAGGTAAAGATGGGAAAAATGATCGGACTGAAATCCTGGGCGAATAAAAACCATACAGGTACGACAGAAAAACGGTAGACGCGGATAGAGTAATTAGTGGATTACATTTATCGATAATCTCCCAGCGTCTAAGATGACCCCCGCTCTGATACTCCGTACTCCGTGCTTTTATTCCTTACTTGGTGTCGGCTTGTACATCTCTAATAGGTGCATTACTTATTTGTGAACAAAATTATAACCATTCAAGAAAAAAGCTTGAACAAAGAAATTTCTCTTAAGCCTCTGTGAAGCCTTTACGTTTTTTTTTTACAATTTATCACTCTCTTGCATTCCGGATCATTCACATTCACCTCTGTAGTGGGCTCAGAAAACAGTCCGTCATTATGTGATCTTTTCGTCACATGACCATAACTTAAAATGGCAACACAAACACCGGTGAAAGAAAGGCCAATATCGATTGTTTGTATGCTGTTCAAACAGCATACAAACAATCGGACTCCGTGGTTGGAAATGTGAAAAAGAGACGGGGAGGGTTTTTCTGAAAAGATTAAAATGTCTTTTAATCGATGATTACTTGTTTTTTAATCTTACAAACTTAGATCCATTGGTGTGTCAAAACTGTTGTCATCATTCATCAGCACAGTCATTTTTGTTAAAATTAGCGTAAGATTCTGATCAGTGAACAAGCTTGAAAAAAATAGTTCCATTGTATGCAGGTAAATTCATCAGTTTGAATGCACCTATAATGTATCAAGAACCATATTTCCTTTGTCTACTTCATAATATTACACATAAAACAGTTAAACAGTAACAAAACATGTTTTCCTCGGTTTGACAAGATCCTTGTCATTTAGCTCATTGCAGAGATGTATGGTGAGAGTAACGAACGACAACTCTGCAAGGAGACTGACAATTTATATAGGAAATTAAGTATATATTAACAAGAAAAAGTTGATGCAAAGCATTAAAGTCTCCGCAAAAAAAGTTGTTTAATGCCTCAAGAAAGCCAGGATAAGTCAGTTTATGTCAGTTTTCATCTGCAGATTTTTTAACACATTATGAAATTGATGTGGCTGTGAATCTATATCAAAACTTGTCTTCTGTTACAGTATCTAATACCCTCGCACTGCACTCTCTTAGCTCTTTTCCAAACGACAAATATCAGACTCTTCCAAATTCAATCAGCTGGAAGACGACAATTTAAAAAGCTGCAAAAATGGTGTAAAATTTGCTAGTAATGGTGAAAAAGTATTTGATAAAGGAGAAATTGCTTATAACGAGCAATTTCTCCTTATCCAACATGTTTTTCCAAGAGTTTGACAGCACACAATGTGATAACCCGTGTTTGTTTGGGAAAGTGTTAAAAACAGGGCTAAGTTAGCCTACTGAAATGTTTCTGTCCTAGTAAAGTATGAATCAAGAGGACGTAAGTTTGCAAGGCATGCTTTCAATTTAAACAAGTCTAAAACTATATTGTTTGGTGAACAGTGTTAATAAAGAATCATGGTTTTGCATCGCATTTCATGAACAACACAGCAAAAAAGTGGCCTCTCTCCAGACTTTTTTCCACAAAATAAATTTATGCAGAGCTTGGTGAGAAATAAACAAAGGAGTTCTAAACAATCTTTGTTTTAAAAACTAAACTTAGAAAGAACTAACCAATAATGGTCAGATACAATCATAACCATCATACCTGTTCTTCAGTCTTAAGTTTTAAATGATAAGAGTTAAAAATGTGATAAAAAAAGGTTTGAAGTAAATGCTGTATTGATAAAAAGAAGTCTTTAAATGAAGAAGAAGTATGTGTCATTTATAATATGCCTAAAATATGATATTGAGTGGCTGGGCATTCCCTGCCTACTTAACATAATTATGTATTTCCTGGGTTTTACCAGTACTAGGCTAGGGCTTTTCAGTGCCCAAGAGCAGGCAATGCAACAAACAATTTGACTTGAGACTTCAAAATTCCACTCTGGACAAGCAAACAATACTATTAAAATAAAGATCAAAATCTATGCTAGGTAGTTATTGTTTTTGAACACAATACTCTGTAATATCACAACAAACATACATACCAATTTTGAAGTCGTTCTTACTTGAGATGACAAAGTTATATTCCGAACAAGCATTCAATGTAGACGCATGTGAGATTTTATTGAGACAGATATTCTAACCAATTTTCAATTCAGCTTAGCAAGAAATGTGGTCTCAAGAGTGCTCACAAGAAAACTTTTAAAGATTTTCCTCTTTATCTCTATGTGAAATCTGAGACCAACAAGATAGGGCTAACTTTCACACCAGGACCATAATTTGAAGTATTTCCATAGAGGGCCACTAGATGATGCTACATGCCAAATATGAAAGCTCTGGCCCTTATGGTTTGGGAGATGATTTTCTAAGATTTCCTTCTTTATCGCTATGTGAAATCCTAGAACCCACAACATAGGGCCATTTTCAACACTAGAGCCATAATTTGAGGGCCACTATATGATGCTACATGCCAAATATGAAAGCTCTGGCCATTACCCTTTGGGACAAAGAGATTTTTAAAGATTTGCTTCTTTATTGCTATGTGAAATCAGAGACCCACAACATAGGGCCAATTCTTTACATCAGGGACATGATTTGAAGTATTTTGGTAGAGAGCCACTAGATGATGCTACACGCCAAATATCAAAGCTATGGCCATTACCACTTGGACAAGAAGGTTTTAAAAGATTTCCTTCCTTGTCACTATGTGAAATCCAAGACCAACAACATAGGTTTAACTTTCACAGCAGGGCCACAATTTGAAGTATTTTGGTAGAGGTCCACTAGACGATGCTGCATGCCAAATATGAAAGCTCTAGCCCTTAAGGTTTGAGACAAGAAAATTTTCTAAGATTTCCTTCTTTATCTCTTTGTGAAATCAGAGAACCCACAAACTTGTGGGCCCGGGCCAAATTTGACCATTCTTGGTAAACAATCACTTGATAAAGATACATGTCAAATTTGGTAGCCCTAGGCCGTATCGCTGGGTACCAGAAGGATTTTAAAGTTTTCCCCTATGTAAGCCCATATAAAACTTGTAACCCCCGGAACGGGGCCAATTTTGACCCTAGGGCTACTTTTTGAAGGCACTTGGTAGAGAGGTCCACTAGATAAAGCTACATGCCAAATTTGGTGGCCCTAGGCCTTATGGTTTCAGATAAGATTTTTAAAAATTTTCAAAATTTTTCAGTTTTGTTGCCATGGCAACCAGAGTTTTTGAAGGAATAAAATTCTTTCAAGGAATTCTGAAGAGGACCATGTCAGGATCATATCTGTGAAGTTTTATCAAAATTGGATGGATAGTTTCAGAGAAGGAGATGTTTGAAATAAAAGTTAGCGCTCACACGGATGGACAGACGGATGGAAGCACGCACGGGGTCATGACATAAGTCCACGCTGGCCTTTGGCCAGTGGAGCTTAAAAGTAAATTATACACACGCCAAAGGCGTGCATGAATGCTGTAGGTGTTCTAGAGCTCCATATGTGCGAGTGCGGAGAGAACATGAGAGGGGGGTCTACCCATCTTGTTGGGGGCAGGGTGGGGGCGTGGGGGGGCTCCCCTGAGAAAATTTTGATATTCAAAATGCTGTAGAATGATTTTGAGCCTCTTCTAAAACGGCCAAATTGAAAAATATGCGAAAAGAGGCAACCTACGACCTATTTGTTATGTACATACCCAGTTATTCCTAGCTTTGTCCATGTGTGTATCTATTTTTGAATGGTTTTCCCCTGTTGCTATTTTTAGAACTGAATTCTCTCTTGTGGAATATTGTGCTGGAAGTTTCCAGGCCTTTTTACAATCTGATTACTAGAAATTATGCAACTGATTTTAACATGAATTTTCTGGAAGTTTCCCTGTTACTATAAAAGGAAAAGCTTTTTACATCTCGGCGTTCACTAGTTTATACATGATTGCCAGACTACAGTGGGGATTATTTTGTGTTTGTGTCATAATTAGTGCTTGGATTACATTCAGTTTGGATCAGGATCAGACTGGAATTAAGACTGGAATAATTTGTCTTTTGGATTTAACATCTAAGGTATTGTTTTGTACTATTGTAATATTGTCACTGTTTATTTGATATTTTTGTTAATAAATTCTCGTTTGTTGCTGGCTTCTTCTTTCTAGTTACGCCTGACTCGTAACAGAAATTGGGGGCTCGTCCGGGATTGGAAAATAGACTAACGCATTCGTCTACTAATCAGTAATTATAATACAATTTTGTACTTGAATCCAGCAACAAACAAACATGTCTTTTGACTTAGATAAATTTACGGCTGAACCATCTGTGGAGTTATTGAATTTGGGTAAAAAGACTGATTTGCTTAATCTTGCTAAGCACTATAAATTGTCTGAAATAAAATCTTCAATGCGTAAACATGAAATTAGGAACATTTTGGTACAATATTTTGTTGATGAGGAGATTTTCAATGAAAATGCGCTTTCCCTGATAGTTGACGTTCAGTCAGTTTCAAGTTCGAAAGAACTTGAATTAAAACTTCAGATCAGACAGTTAGAAATAGAAAGAGAAAGGGAAAGACAGAGAGAAGAAAGAGTAGAGAGAGAGAAGGAAAGAGAAAGAGAAAGGGAGAGAGAAGAAAGAGAAAGGGAAAGAGAAAGGGAGAGAGAAGAAAGAGAAAGGGAAGAGAGGGAGAAGGAGAGAGAATTTCAATTAAGAATGAGGGAAATAGAAATGCAAGAAAGAGCAAAACAGCCCAAGCAAAAGATTGAATACAATTTCGATGTTACAAAACATATTAGGCTTGTTCCTCCATTTCAAGAAAAAGAAGTTGATAAATACTTCCTACACTTTGAAAAAGTTGCAGAAAACTTAAATTGGCCAAGAGAGCACTGGACTTTGCTTCTGCAAAGTGTTCTGATCGGCAAAGCTCGTGAAATTTATACACAATTACGTGTTGAACAAAGTCAGCATTATGAGACTGTAAAAGAACTTATTTTCAAAGGTTATGAGCTGGTCCCAGAAGCATATAGACAAAAATTTAGAAATTGTAAAAAAGATTCTAACCAGACTCATGTTGAATTCGCTAGAAACAAAGAACAGTTATTTGATAGATGGTGCTGTTCTAAGAAAATAAACCAAAATTATGATAAACTAAGACAACTTATTTTAGTTGAAGAATTCAAACGTTGTATTCAATTTGATGTTAAGATATTCTTAGACGAAAAACAAGTTGAAATTTTAGAAGAAGCAGCTCGTCTGGCTGATAATTACTACCTTACACATAAAGTTTCTTTTATTGCTAAACCCAAACCTACTTCCTTACATCCCCAAAATAAATTTTCGTCCGGTAATTCATCTGGCATGCCCAGTCAATCCAATACACCCAAACCCAATTCTACTAGTGAAACCAAAGGTCAATATCCCTTATCTCGACCCACTTGTAACTATTGTAAGAAACCTGGTCACCTTGTTTCTGAATGTTTGAAATTAAAAAGGAAGTTAGAACGTGATGAAGCCAAACCAACAGGGCTCACCACTCTTAGGCCAAGGCCACAGTCTTCTATTAAGTCCAATACAATTGACATAGACACAAAACCCAAGTCTGATTCTACTATGGAGATTTTTGAACCATTTATGTTGAATGGTTTTGTATCACTTTCAGGTGATAATTGCTCACCTACCCCTATTAAAATTTTAAGAGACACAGGAGCTTCTCAATCTCTTATTTTAGCAGATATACTGCCTTTTTCTGAGAAGACTTCTTCCGGTACTAGTGTCCTTATTCAGGGTGTAGAGTGTGGAACTGTTAATATCCCTCTCCATCATGTTAATTTGTCATCAGATTTGGTTACTGGGCCTGTGGTTATTGGTACTAAACCTTCCTTACCATTTAAAGGTGTCCATTTACTGCTAGGCAATGACTTAGCTGGAGATAAGGTTGTGGTTAATCCACTTGTAACTGACACACCAAATATAGGTCAAACAGATGACCCTATCGAGCAGGAAATTCCTGACTTGTATCCTTCTTGTGCAGTTACCCGAGCTATGGCTAAAAAGGCCATTTTGAAAAACTCAAACTCTGACATTGACTTGACAGATACTTTTATCGGTCAATATTTTAATAATGAGATTAAAAAGTCTCTTGATCCCAGTTTGTCTGATACTCAGACAGACTCGTCAATGTCTTGTCATTCACCACCACGGTCTATTGACCAAGGTCACGACACGCTGTCAAAGTCACAGTTTATCCAGGAACAGCAAACTGATCCTGAGATTTCAAAATTAATTTTTAGGGCTTTACCTGAAGATGAAATTTCAGAGGTCCCAATGTGTTACTATATAAAGAATGGGATTCTTATGAGAAAATGGCGACCATTTGATGTCCCAGCTGATGATGAATGGGCTGTTTACCACCAAATTGTGGTTCCAAAGTCATATCGTCATGAAATACTAAGTATAGCCCATGAAAGTCCTATGTCAGGTCATTTAGGTATAAACAAGACCTATCACAAAATTATTAATCATTTTTATTGGCCTGGTCTAAAATCAGATGTCTCTAAATATTGTAAAACTTGCCATACATGTCAAATGGTAGGTAAACCCAACCAAACCATTCCCAAAGCTCAATTACAACCTATTCCTGCTTTTGATGAACCTTTCAGTAGGATACTTAAAGATTGTGTTGGTCCTTTACCTCAAACCAAGTCAGGAAATGAGTATCTCTTAACAATTATGTGTACTTCTACACGTTTTCCTGAAGCTATTCCTTTAAAGAACATCAAAACAAAGTCAATAGTCAAAGCTCTTATAAAGTTTTTCACATTTGTTGGTCTTCCAAAATCAGTTCAGTCTGATCAAGGGTCAAATTTTATGTCTGGTATATTCCAACAGGTTATGCATGAATTAGGAATCAAGCAATACAGGTCATCCGCTTATCACCCTGAAAGTCAAGGTGCTTTAGAAAGATTTCACCAGACATTAAAAAATATAAGGTCATATTGCTTTGACACTGAAAAAGATTGGGATGAGGGCATCCATTTGTTACTATTTGCAGCCAGAGAATCTGTTCAAGAATCTCTTGGTTTCAGTCCTTTTGAATTAGTTTTTGGCCATTCTGTTCGTGGACCTTTAAAACTTTTGAAGGAGAAATTTCTCTCAAATGATGAAACACCTTTGAATTTACTGCAGTACGTTTCTGACTTCAGAAATAGACTTTCTAGGGCATGTGAGGTTGCTAGGTCTAATCTTAAAACATCTCAGGGCAAAATGAAAGCAAGATATAACAACCATGTTATTGATAGAAAATTTAAACAAGGTGACAAACTCCTTGCTCTTTTGCCAATAACTGGCAGACCTCTACAGGCAAGATATTTTGGACCCTACACTATTGACAAGAAAACAAGTGATTTAAACTATATAATTAATACTCCAGGAAGGCGTAAAAACAAACAAATGTGTCATATAAATATGTTAAAGGAATACTTTGACAGAGATAGCTCTATTTCAAAACCAATTACAGTTGTAAACACTGTCCCACAAGAATCAAGTGTATTTGAAATTGAAGTAAATTCTGACTTTATTGATAAATCTGATCCTGGTCCATCTAAACTTGAGAATTCTGATATTTTGAGAAACCTTGACAACAAACTTTCGCACTTGGAACCATCACAGCAGGAAGAGCTGAAACAGTTGATACATGAATATGAACATTTATTTCCTGATATCCCCACAAGAACAGATAAAATCTATGATGATGTCATTGTGGAAGATTCTAAACCAATAAAGCAACATCCATATAGGATGAATCCTTTGAAACAGAAATACCTCCAAGATGAAGTAAAATACTTACTGGAAAATGACTTTATTGAACCTAGCCAGAGTAATTACAGTTCACCATGTATATTAGTACCTAAATCAAATGGAACTTATAGAATGTGTACCGACTATCGTAAGGTGAACTCCGTGACAAAAACAGACTCTTTTCCAATACCAAGAATTGATGACTGTATTGACAAAGTTGGAAATTCTAAATATGTCACCAAATTTGACCTGCTAAAAGGATTCTGGCAAGTTCCACTTGATAGAGCAAAAGAAGTATCAGCCTTTGCTACTCCAAACGGTCTGTACCATTACAAAGTTATGCCGTTTGGGATGAAAAATTCTCCTGCAACGTTCCAGCGACTTGTAAACAATGTTATATGTGGATTAGATGGCTGTGATGCATATATTGACGACGTCATCATCTACTCAGACAGTTGGAGTGACCACCTTCAAAGAATCAGGAAGTTCTTCGACAGACTCAGTAAAGCGAAACTGACTGTGAATCTTGCAAAAACAGAATTTTGTCATGCTACTGTAACATTTCTAGGACATCTTGTGGGACAGGGTCCAGTTAAACCTTTAGAAGCTAAGGTCAATGCTATCTCTGAGTTTCCTGTGCCTAAATGTAAAAGACAGCTGATGCGATTTCTTGGTATGGCTGGCTACTATAGGAAATTCTGTAAAAATTTCTCAGGTACTGCTGAACCTTTAACAAATTTACTTAAAAAAAGCACAAAGTTCAAATGGAATGACAAATGTCAAGATGCATTTGATCGTCTAAAAGCCATACTAAAGAGTACACCAGTTCTCTTGGCACCTGATTTTGACAAATGTTTCAAATTAGCTGTTGATGCAAGTGATGTTGGTATTGGTGCTGTTCTTTTGCAAGAAGATAATAATGGTATTGATCACCCAGTTTGTTACTTTTCTAAGAAATTTAACAAACATCAGAAAAATTACTCTAACATAGAAAAAGAGTGTCTTGCCTTAATTCTGGCAATCCAGCAGTTCGAAGTTTATTTAACTTCTTCAACTTCACCAATCGTTGTATTCAGTGATCATAACCCTTTAAGTTTTCTACACAAACTTAAGAATAAAAATCAAAGATTACTGAGATGGAGTTCATTGCTTCAAGAGTTTAATCTTGACATAAGACACATAAAAGGGAAAGATAACATTATACCAGATGCTCTTTCAAGAGTTTGAAATTCAATTAGTCATTTTCCCTAAATCATGTTCAAACTTAATTTTTAAATTGTACTTTCATTACCTTGATTATTTTCATTAGTCTTAAATAATTAATATTTGAGTTTGTCATTTCCTATGTATACTTCAGTTAAAGTGTCACATACATGTATATAAATAATATTGCAAAAAAGAAAGATTTATTTCATAAACCTTTCTTTTTCTTTTCAAGGGGGGGGAAGTGTTATGTATATACCCAGTTATTCCTAGCTTTGTCCATGTGTGTATCTATTTTTGAATGGTTTTCCCCTGTTGCTATTTTTAGAACTGGATTCTCTCTTGTGGAATATTGTGCTGGAAGTTTCCAGGCCTTTTTACAATCTGATTACTAGAAATTATGCAACTGATTTTAACATGAATTTTCTGGAAGTTTCCCTGTTACTATAAAAGGAAAAGCTTTTTACATCTCGGCGTTCACTAGTTTATACATGATTACCAGACTACAGTGGGGATTATTTTGTGTTTGTGTCATAATTAGTGCTTGGATTACATTCAGTTTGGATCAGGATCAGACTGGAATTAAGACTGGAATAATTTGTCTTTTGGATTTAACATCTAAGGTATTGTTTTGTACTATCGTAATATTGTCACTGTTTATTTGATATTTTTGTTAATAAATTCTGTTAATTGTTATCGTTTGTTGCTGGCTTCTTCTGTCTAGTTACGCCTGACTCGTAACATATTCTTGATATTTTTTTTTAAATTTCACATGTGCATGGTGTGCGTAATAGAAGTTATGCCTATGCCCTGGTTGTCTAAAATAACATCAAGACAAATAGTCTGACCAAGTCTTTTAAGTATTAAATGGAAGTTGAGCCTGTTGAGTGCATACACCTTTTTTTTTTTCCAAGATGTGACCTGGTTACCTTTTTTTTTTATCCTATAATAACCCAAATGACATCGATGGGTGCCAGTCAATTGCTCCCCCATGATCAGGCGTCTAGGTAAAATATACCTCATTGTAGTTTAAATTTACACTGGTGGGTAGCAGCAAACTCATCCATGATTTCAACAGACAAAATAACACCAATCCAAGATTTTAACATAACAGAGAAAATAACATCTTTGCATTTTGATTAATAGCAGCGTACCAATCAAAGATTTCAACAGAGAAAATAAAACCTTTACATTTTGATTAATAGAATTAACCCATTACCACTCAATCCCTACTTTTGACGCCCCTGAGAAAGAAGCCTTTTGAAAACACTGTGGGAAAAGGAGAAAATGCTGGTAACCAGCATTTTCTCCTTTTCCCACAGTGTTTTCCACCCTTCCCAGAACAAATTTCTATTTTTCAGTCACCTTTATTTTGTCGTCTGCAAATGCTTTCAATTTGGACCAGTCTAAATTTTTCTCGTGTGGTAATGGGTTAAAACTGATAATAGACCCTTGTTTAATAAAAAAGGCTTTTGAAAATTTTGTGGAAAAGGGAGAAAATGCTGGTAATCAGCATTTTATCTTAATTATGTAAGAAATACATAATTTAGTTTATATTGAGATATAATTTCAAGGCTGACTATTCTACTGTTAATTTACCCGCACAGATCCCCTTTGCATATCCAGAATTACCTGTACTGAACCTCATGCTATACTAATCAATGGCCAAGCTCATCATATCTTTGTTTTATCAGATATATGGGAGACTGGTTGGATTAGTCAAAGAGATTGTTAAAGTTTCTAACCAATCAGAAAGTAAATTTGGCATCATGTGATCTCTGTTTTAGATGCACTTTCAGTCTTGCATCAAGTTTGGAGCAGTTCAGTTTTATGCTAACCACCACCTTCCCCTCCTCTCACCTTTGGTTTCAATGATAAAAAAAAATCATTATTTTAGAGAGTCATTGGGTACATATCTTCCAAACTTTCTATACATATGCTGTTCGTATATACGCATTAAGTATAGAAAATTTGTTATACATCTTCAAGGCATAAAAATGCTTCATAATCTTCTCCAGCGAGTAATCATACCTTCAGCCCCCTCGGGCACTGATGGCCCTTGCCATCCACTCGCACTTTAGAACATCATTGTTCTACGCTCGGTAAGTAGCTGGTTACTGAAATCCAGATCTCCAGAGAATTCTTTTTCCACTTTTGATATTGAGACCATAGTCTTTGTGAGGTGGATTCCCTCCTTGACGAGGTACTTTTCCATGTTTTGTAATTTTTTGTCATTATTATGAACTTTTGCTGAAACCACATCCCAAATCAACTTATTCAATTTCACTGGCCTGAGACAATCACAGTTCTTTGGCCGTGGACATTTTTCATCATCTGTCAAATTATCACTAACAGTATCTGGAAGGCTCTTAGTGAACATATCATTTACTGTTTTGGCTAGAACATCACCTTCCTCACTCACTACCTCGTTGGTCTTATATTAAGTTGGCAGCCTTTGAAAACTGCTGGATGATGGAATTTCGTCATCACCTACCAAGTTGTCATCTACTGACATACGAGGACGTTTAATGGGAGGCTCATAGTGTTCGTCTTCATAATCTTGTTCACTCTTGGCGAAAAAAAGCGTCATATTCTACAAATTTACTTTCCATACTTGAAACCCGAGCCAGCAAAGCTGACTGGTCAGATTGTATCAATTTAAGCATCGAAATAACAGCCAAGTCCATTGAACTGGCTGGATTCTGCGAGGGTCCTCCATCTGATTTCGTATTCAAGGGTTTTGATTCTCTAGAAGCCGTTTTCTTGGATTTCTTGTCGGCTGTTTCATTTTCATTTGACATACTTTCCGTCTTACCCCACCACCCTACGGGCAGCGTATTGAAACCGAAAGTACAGTCAAAACACCACCAAACTTTCTGAATGTGGAACAAAAAGTGTCACGCTACGCGCAACTACAGTCAATGTCACTATGAATCGCGCTAAGCGCCTGCAAAACCCTCACAAAACATTAAGTTGAGCTTCGCCCAACCACATTCTTGCAGAAACGGAAGCTAACTGATGCGCATGCGCAGGGCGGGAGTTTATCTCATTTTAGACGAAATTAAATTCTACTGAACGAAATAGAATTATAGATTTGAAGTTATCTGCAAACCTAATCGACAAATTTTAGTCAAATCATGAAACACATTGCTAAGAAAAACACAGAAACCCATGACAAAATAGATGTTGGTTTGATATTACCAAATCAAAGGCATTTCAAACTGTCTTTTTAGCTTTGATGATGATAATTTTAAACGGTCCATTTACATCAATTTCTCTGTAAAACAAAAAATTGAGAGCTACTAAGTGTCTGAAACTGACAATGAAATGGTAATTCTACAGGCCATTAGGTTGTAAGTTATCACTCTGAACCTGGTCCCATGAGTAAGAGAAAGTTACAAACAATTTCTTTATTACCAATTTCGTTTCAAAGAGCAGATGACTGCTGACTAAGATTCATCTACAGAAATTTAGAACAGACTACTATTTTACTCCATTTATTGGACAAGTAAATTTTAACTCCGAACAAGTAGAAAAGCCAGCCCAACTTTTCCATGGACAATCGAGAAAATTGATGCCCCTGGTTAATGTAAACATTGGATGGTTGGAAAAGTGTGTTAGTCTGTAGATAACAAGGACTAGAACCGTAGCAGTCTATGAATAACAAGGACTAGAATTGTGGTAGTCTATACATAACAAGGACAAGAATAGTGGTAGTCCATAGACAAGGACAAAAATGATGGTAGCCTGTAGATAAGAAGGATAAGAATTAGGTAGCCTATATATAATGAATGAATGAATGAATGAATGAATGTTGTTTTATGGTGCATTGATAGCTTTAGTAATTTAGCATGCCTATCTAGGCTATAGATAACAAGGACAAGATTTGTGGTAGTCTACAGATAAAAAGGACAAGAATAATGGTAGTCTGTTGATCACAAGGACTAGAATCGTTGTAGTCTATAGATAACTAAGACAAGAATTGTGGTAACCTATAGATAACAAGCACAAGAATCTTAGTCTGTAGATAACAAAGACAAGAATGATGGTTGCCCGTAGATAAGAAGGACAAGAATTGTGGTAGCCTATAGATAGAAAGAATTTGAGTAGTGGTAGCCTATAGATAAATCAAAGGACTGAAAGTCCTGAAAAGCGGATTTGTTGAACAGTTTCAAGATATGATTTGATGTTAGAATTGCATCATTTTACTGAATTTAACCATACATTTTATGAAAATGGAATATGTTTATGATTGTATTTATTTGCCTTTCACAAAAAATTTGATTAGTGATATAAAAACTAAATAAGTCAATATTAAGAGCATTAACAAACAATTCAATAACAAGAGGACCGTGACTGCCCTGTATCGCTCCACTTGCTAATAAGTAATAACACTACAAACAAAACATTACATTACTTGGCCAATTTGTTTCAAACTTGAAGACATAGTTTTTTTCCCATAAAATCCGACAAAGTTATAATCCCCAGGCAAAGCCATTTTTCTCCACAAAGCCATAATTACTTGAATCTTGTTGGAGATCCTTACGATAAAGCCCCATACAAAATAATTCACAGGTCTTGAATGTGTGGTTACAAACAAGAAGATTTTCAAAGTTTCCTTAATAAAAAGGCCCTGTAAAACATCAGAACTATGAGGCAGTGTTAAATTTAGTAGCCCTAGGTCTTATTACGATTACTAGGCCTTATGGCTAGGGACTAGTAGATTCTTTAAGATTTCCAAATATAAGCCCATGTAAAACTCATGACGCCTTGGGCCAAATTTGACCCAAGGGCTACATACAATTTGTAGAGACCCACTAGATAAAGCTACACACCAAATTTGATAGCTCTAGGCCTTATCACTAGGTAATAGCAGATTTTTAAACTTTTTCCCAATATAAGCCCATCTAAAAATTATGACCGCCAGGGCCAGCCCAAATTAGATCACAGGGCTATAGTTTTAACATTCTTGGTAGACACCTACTTGATAAAAATACATGCCAAATTTGGTAGCCCTAGGCCCCATGGCTAGGTACCCAAGGGATTTTAAAGTTTTCCCTATATAAGCCCTTGGATAGGGCCAATTTTGACTTCAGGGCTGTTATTTGAAGGAACGTGGTAGAGATCCACTAGATAAAGCTACATACAAAATTTGGTGGCCCTAGATCTTATCATTTCAGACATGAAGAATTTTTCAGATTTTCAATATTTTTTAATTTTGTTGCCGTGCCAACCAGAGTTTTTGAAGGAATAAAATTATTTCAAGGAATTCTAAAGAGGACCATGGCAGGATCATTTCTGTGAAGTTTCATCAAAAATTGGATTGGTAGTTTCAGAGAAGAAGATGTTTGAAATAAAAGTTAACGCATGCATGCACGGACACATGGACAGACACACAACTAACACCGGGCCATGACATAAGCCTCCTGGCCTTCAGCCAGTGGAGCTAAATATGGCTCAGAAGAAATTATTATGGAATACATGTACAATTACATTTTTGTTATGTTATGGAATTTAAGCGTCATTAGTCACGTGCCAGTCACTGAACATTCCCACGTTTTTTGGATTATTGACGCAAAATCTAAAAATACCTTATGAGGCTACGTAGCCTTTTATGGGAATACCATAAAAAGTTGTAATTTTATGGTTCTTAATTACTGATGATTTGTATTGTTTTTTCATGTAAATTTTAAAGTATTTTCTGCAGTTCCAATAGGGTTTTCAATTATATGAATAAACTTTAGTACATTTACAGGTATCATTTTCTTTTGTCTGCAGATGCATTTAACTCTTTCCATATTATAGGTAATTCCAGAAGCTTTGATGGACAGTGTGGGTCAAGATCAGACTTCACAGAACATGCAGTCTGATCTCTGATCTCCACTGTTCCCTGCTTCATTGTAGATTCATGACCGATTTTTTTCTTGATCTTGCAGAAGAAATGCATTTTTAGCCTTGAAGACAATGCAATTAATTTGTTCAGTAGTGAAAGCGTTAAAGTGCCTAATACTTGTCATATGTGACAGTAATGAACAATGAAATGGCATTAATTTGATTACCATATTTGATTAAAAAACAAGAAGTAACTTATGCACAGATGGCTGACGTAGACTAATCTGAAAAATCTTACAAAATTAACTCCCATCTAAATGTAGATCTGGGGTCCTGCATGGCTCACCAGCAAAGTGTAGGACTTGTTACCTGATGGCCCAGCCTCATTCGATGCACAATGTTTTTTCTGCAAGAGTGTCCTTTGGCAAGACAATGCAATGCCCTAGCCTAGTACATGTACTACTTAAGGCCAGACATACTGAAATAAGCTAGCTGTAGCAGTCATGTGACTGAAATAATGTTGAAAGTGACAGTAAACATCATTCAATTAATCAAAATTAATGTGGATCTAACATTGGCCTGCAAGGTTAATCTGTATCTACCGGTAATATTTCTGTCAGCCTCACAAAATGTAGCTGTTAAGTTTTTGAAAACATTGGTAGACCAACAGATTTTCAGTTTTCATTCTAAGTTAACTCTTTACCCGACAATCCCAAGTTAACAACTGTGTGAAAGAAGCCCTTTGAAAACATCGTGGGAAATGGAGAATATGCTGGTAACCAGTGCTTTCTTCTTTTCCCACAATGTTTTCTTACCTATTGAAGACATATTCTATCATTTGAGCGACATTAGAATTGTCCAAAATTTCATTGTGTGGTAAAGAGTTAAGTCATTTTCCCATTTCACCATGAAGGATACAAGGTAAGTGTGGCAATATTATCCCATTTTGAAGAAAAAAAAAAAATTCTGAAATAACTTATCCGATAGGCTGAGGTGTTTTTGTCTGAGACATGCTTTAAATCAGATTGAAAATATTAAGAGCTCAGCCTAGGGTTTGTAAACATGGGAGCTTATATTGATATACTAGACATAATGACTCTCTCATTCATTTCTATAGCATTTTAAGCATTTCTAAATTCATCACTGTTCATCATTATGCAAGACTCTTTTAAAAGATTGAAACTTCTGTACTCAAACATTAAGGTTTTGATTTTTGCAGTAGCATTTTACAATTCTAGCCTAAGCACAACAATTTCTAAACTTTATATGGTTGGTATAATCATATAGACTGCAAGCAGTTCAAATCTAAAATAGTGTGCCAATAAGAATGGAATTTTACTATATTAAGCAGTCTAATCTCACATCCAGTGCACCTGTTACAAACTATTACAGACTGTCTTCATTCTGAGGTACATGTATAAAGCATGCATTGTTTTGAAACTAGTATGGTTTAGTTAAAAAAAAAAAAACAGTACAAAACAGTAAAAGAAATAGTGGTATTTTGTATGTAAGTTCTTACTGAAAGCACATTGTCCTTTCCATAACTCTTAACACATAGAATCCTTTCAAGGTTCCTCTTAATTACTACACAACTTCAAACCATTAATTTAAAAATAAAATTGAAAATCAAACTAGTAACAATAATTTGATTGTTCAGGTACAATGATTTCTTCTTTTCTTTCATAAGAATGTTCTTGGTTTCATTCCTAAACTCAAAAATGTTTTGTAATAGTCTGAAAGGTGAAAACTAAGTGATGTGTTCAGTAATTTCTATTCATGAATATTGAATGTACCTTTCTTCTTTAAATAAATGAAAATTTACCTTGTATCTTTATAAAGAAACAAGTCAAGAAAAGTAAAAAAGAAAGTAATGTCAACTCATGCAGTGCCACAAAATATGAAAATGAAATCTTCAAGAATAATTTGATGATGACTTTTTTCTGGTTATCAGTGACTATTAGTGTCAACACTGTTTCAGTCTTACAGTGACAACAATTCATCCACTTCTGTACCTTTTGGGTTTTACTAGGGCTAGGCTGGTTCTCTGCAGTGTCTTGTCTATGGGCATTCTTCAAAATCCTAGCATCTAGAAGAGGATATAACCCGTGATAATCCGTAAGTGGTCAAAACTGGTCAATAGTGGTCGACTTGTAGAGGTCAATTGGATATTTAAATGGTCAGATGAGTTTTAAAACAGCAGTTAGGATAATTTGTGGATGATTTGTTGCGTGGATTTTTTTTCCTCAGATAAGTTGATTTCATCAATGTGAAAGACAGGAGTAGAAAAAAACTGTTTTGTCCCTGCCAAAGGTACTTACCAGCCGGCTTTTGCCACTTTTCCAAACTGTGTAGAAGTTCCTATTAAGGTCTTTAGGTTTCATGTTTGACACCTTAAGTAATTGCTTGATGATAAGATATTATCATGACTACATACAACTCATTATTTCAGGCCTTAGGAATAATGCCTGGTGTCAAGGATAATACCCCAAAATAGGGATAATTTGTCCCTTTGGTAATTTGATTTAAATCTTTACTAAAAGACAAAATTGTAGGCTGTTCCAAATCGAAAGCATTTGCAGAGGACAGATTAAATGTGACTGAAAAATTAAAATTTGGTTTGAGATGGATACAAAAGAAACAATGTGGGAAAAGCAGAAAACACATTTTCTCCTTTTCCCACAATGTTTCCGAAATGCTTCTTACTCAGGTCATTGAAAGTCGGGATTGTGTGGTAAAGAGTTAAGCCACACCAAACTGAGGTAGAAAGGGCCAACTTTCAAACCTTTAACTGTTCTGATAGCTCTTTATAGATGTAGGAAGACACTTAAATGTACTTCAAAGACATTGATGTATTCCAAACTATTGTTTATTTAATGAGTTAATGCCTTCTTCATGTGTACCTCAATATTCCTATACATTTATATCAATAACAAACCTGCATAAAATTATTTCACATGTTTGCCTATGAAGGACTGTTTTTCTGCAATTTAACATGGAAGGTGGAGGGAAGGAGAGAGAGAGAGAGTGTATGTGTATGTGTAGAAACATTATCTAACCTGTAATAAATTGCAACTGACAAAAATTGTTAGCTTGAAAAAAAAAAACAACCTCTATGCAGGTTCAATAAGGAGAGTCATTCTGACAACCTCTTCAGTTGACCAGCAATACTGGTTTTTTAATTATGATTAAATAAAAAAGTGTCTTATTAATAAAAACTATGATACTGATGATAATATATAAAATAAACCTTCATGTGTGGGATTTAATATTAATTTAGAAACCAGACAGGTATGTAAGCCAGTGATTTAATCAACCGCATCAACCACCCCAATAAACCACCAATCGACCACTTGTGACCAGTATTGACTGTTTATAAACGGTTAAAGCTGCCAGGCTGGTCAATACTCTTATTGACCTGCTCTTTGCCAACCTTGCACACTATGTAACTAAATCATTGCAAGGATATGTGCACAAAATGCCTGATGTAGCATTATGAGCTACTTGAAATTAATATTTATACACTGGTATAACTTTTATTCATTACATCTAATGCATTTTTGAGTAAATCCATTTTCATGGTCTAAAGAAAAGACTTAATATCATCACACATCACCAGGCAGAAAATAGTCCCTTTTTTTAATATGCGAATTCAAGCCCTTGGTACAACTGAAGGTACTTTTGCAGCCAGAATGGATCAAGACCACACTCAGCGTGACATGT
The DNA here is from genome assembly GCA_943736015.1 of Tridacna crocea. Classification (NCBI taxonomy): domain Eukaryota; kingdom Metazoa; phylum Mollusca; class Bivalvia; order Cardiida; family Cardiidae; genus Tridacna; species Tridacna crocea. The sequence goes on along the minus strand of OX031066.1, from coordinate 2,357,555 downwards.
TGCCATGCAGAGTAAAAAATGACCTTAACATTTAACTAAATTAAAACTGTCAAGTTGAATGTACAAATCCAATTATTGCTATTTTGAAGTTAATTCTTTTGGGAAAAATACTTTCTTGCAAGGCAGTATGGATCAAAGATCAGACAGTACTGCACTTTTGTACAATCTGATCATAATCAACAATGTCTTCAAAAGGTCCTTGAGTAGCACTTATCAGCCTAAGGGTTAATGGCACTGGGTCACTCTATAAAAGTTTAAAAACTATATAGGCATACTTTCATGCTAAGGTTTGAATTACATAAAACACAGGCACCGTCTTCAATATGGGCTGAGCTGCAGTTCATAATAAGAATTTAAATAAGTAAAAATAGTTATATAAGGTGCTCTGTAAATGCACTTCTAATTCACAGGATCAGAAATATATCAAAGATGTCAAATCTACATGTCTAAAAGAAAGACGTATAGATGCATTTCTGTGCATCCTTTGTCATAAATTATCAACACACTCTGCATTTCTTTTCTTTTTTTTTTGCTGAAATGTCACAAAATAAAATTCAAGGTGTCAGAGGGACTGGGACTATAAATGGAGTTTTACATCTGGAAGACATATTGTAAGCCTGTCTGAGTCCTTTCGGCTTCACGTTAGTGGATGGCTAGTTCACTGAGATGGACACGATTTTCCATAAAAAACCTTCAGTAAAATTCGTGTCCCGGGTTCGTACTTGATTGGGGCCGTTTGTAAATAAAATATTTCTTACCGTCGATGACAAGAGAGAAATGTTGGTTCCAAGCTTTTCCACTACAGGATGCATATAAATCAAACATTATTTTTTTTATACACTGCACGATCTCCATACTATCAAATGTTCTGCAAAAATGTTTCAAACAATTCGAAAATTCATCGAGAGCGTCTTACGAGTGGCGTTAACTAGGTTAGGTCGACTTTATGGGTTCTGTATATTCGTTATTGACAGGGCTTTTAATTTTTTTTTGCCAAATTTTAGCTGGCTTTCTGAACAGTTAACACCTTTTTTTAAAATAAGACATAGTTGAAAATGTGATTTTATCGGGGAAAAATTGCTTAATCTCCTTGTTTATTTGGCTGCGGACGATACAAGTTGTGAATGAAAGTTCTTGAATGAAAACGAGGGCAGTGTAAACAATGTTCATACGCTACATTTTGAAAAAAAAATACAAGAACAAACTTTGTTTTAGTATCTAACGTATTTAAGATTGACAATTGTCTAGTTTCGGTGAAATTTCGATAAAGAAATCAACCTTAATTTGTATGGTTTGTTCAAGGTCTGAATTGATCTGATTTGCAGATCTGCCTTATTAGCATATTAATCAGGCTCAGCCATGCAAAACTGAAAGTAAGCGCGCATGCGTCGTTACGGATGAAGTATTTGGTTCCGGTCAAAACGATCACAGTAAGCGGATTTGCTATAGCAAATCCGCTAAAAAGACAAGAATTGTGATAGCCTTTACAAAAAGAAAACCAGAATTGTGGTAGCCTATAGATAATGATTGAATGTTTTTTTTATGGCTCATCTATAGCTTTGGTCATTTAGTGTGCCTATCTAGCCAATAAATAAGAATTGTGGTAGTCTATAGATAATGAGGGCAAGAATTACGGTTGTCTCTTGATAACAGGGACTACGATCGTGGAAGCCAGTAGATAACAAGGACAAAAATTGTGGTAGTATGTACATGAAAAGGACTAGAATCATGGTAGCCTTTAGATAACGAGGACTTGAATAGTGGTAGTCTTTAGATAATGAGAAAAAGAATCATGTTAGCCTAAAGATAACAAGGACTAGAATTGTGAAAGCCTGTAGACAACAAGGACTTGAATAGCAGTAGTCTTTAGTTAACAATGAGTAGAATTGTGGTAGCCAGAAAATAACAAGGACTAAAATCATGGTAGTCTATAGATAACAAGGATTGCCTGCTCCAGTTTTATGCCAGTGTGTGATCTAATCTTCCAACAGGAGGTAGAAAACTGAGCTTCATCAGTTTACTTTCCTTGAAAGGTGTTTCAAGAATAACGATGCCACAGAATTCATTGACTCTGTGATTCCTTGCTCAACATCTATATAACTAATAGGGATTGGATAAAAATCTGAAACTTTAGTATTGAAGCTAAATTCAGGATCTATGATCCAGCCATACCCACTGTTGACCAATTATTCAGCTTTGTCACCACCTACAGATATTTACCCTTGCCACATGGCAAAATTATAGAGTCATGAATATAGAAGGAATACACAACACAGTTTTAACATTTTCAACTGACAGCATCTGAAAGGGCTGAAAAAAGTGTTAAAAAAGAAGTGTGCTGGTTAGTGGCATTTTCTCCTTTTCCACAATGTTTTCAATAGCTGCTTTCTCAGGGTCTTAACTTGGGATTAGGTGGTAAAGTATTAATTTTGTTGTTTGGAATACCAGGACAGCATTTCCATTTATCTAAGAATTCATGGAGTCCATGGGAGTTAGTGTCGCCTAAAAAATTGAGTCCTTGTTTGAGCTTCTTCTCAGTTCCATATTTGCTGGCCAAAATCATCAGTCACATGTCTCAGAACCATGTGACAAAAATAAAAACTTTTTGGAAGCTATCTGCTGCCAAGAAACAGTATCTGTGACCAATGTACTGAAAGTCACTATTATTCAACAAAATCCTAATTTCTTAACAAACTGATGTCACTAACAAATGAATATTGGAAAATACACTTCCGGTAACATGTTTAACTTAAGGTAACACAATGTTTGTTACCTGGAAACACTTTAAGGAAGAGGAAGTGTCAAAGACCAGCATCACACAGTCATTGTGAATGCACTTCAAATTCCAGAAGAATCATGATCAGCGGTAAAATCAATATTTTGCATTAAATACAGTTGGTTTCTCAAATGGTGATGGCTTCACATTAGACAATAGCTAAAGTCTGGACAATAATACCGGTTTTATTATCATCCTACATTGTTTTACCTTTATTAGTTGCCCCCATTTCTGAAAATGTAACCTTCTGAGGACATTAAGCAGGGCTTCCCCTGCAAGTTTTAATTTTTGTGCCATCAAATTCGCCACTTCATAAAAATTGGGGCCAGTAGGAGCCAACTGAAGTAGCCACATAGTGCTTTAGATACTTCAGTTTATTGGCTAATGCTAAAACTTCTAAATACATTGCTTAACCCATTACCACACAATCCCTACTTTTGACGCCCCTGGCAAAGAAGCCTTTTGAAAACATTGTGGGAAAAGGAGAAAATGCTGGTAACCAGCATTTTCTCCTTTTCCCACAATATTTTCTACCCTTTCCAAATCAATTTTCAACTTTTGATTCACATTTATTTTGTCGTCTGCAAATGCTTTCAATTTGGACAAGTCCAAAATTTTGTTGTGTGGTAAAGAGTTAATAGTGCTGTACAAGCTTACTTATGTTTCTTTTTCCCCAATGGTTTCAAGGCTTTGAGCTGCAGGGACATAGAATTTGTATTTTAAAAGTAATATAGCTCCTTAATTCTATGACTGCCAATCTGTTAGAATTCCATCAGGTTTTAAAAAATTCAGGATGAAATTTGGGATTGTGTGGTGAAGGGTTACCACATCATTTCTTTTATCCTGAAAATACTTATGTTTAATTTTTTAAAAGGTCCTTTTATTCTGGTCTTTTCTCTCAATATGAGTGTCCTATATAGTAACTTGTTCCTGTGCTGTCACTAAGACAAAGTGGTCTATAAAATGTAATCCCCTCCCCAATCATTCAGCATTTTCACATCATAAAATCGTCTGTATTTTTCCTCATTATAAGACATTTAGCACCTACTTTAGAGTTTTATACATATATTTGTGTAAACTTGCTGTTTTAAGTCTTCATCAAAGCTAAAGACAGTCTGAAAAGCTTTTGATCGGACAATGTCAAACTGACATGTTGTTGTGTCATGGGTTTTCACGCTTTTTTCACGATCCATTTTTTCATATCAGTTAATTTTCAGAAATTGTTTTCGGCATTATTGTGCATAAAATTTTCAGTATATACAGCAATTTGATCCAAAATCTGTCATTTATACGCTAGATAAGCAGATCAATACCATTATCATGTTTTTCATTAACAACATCGATAAATACACGCGATAAATTTCTAGCCAGTGAAAGGATGTAAACCAGGTAACCAGGTAAGGCATACTGAAGGCGTGGCTTTACAAATTATGGGCGGCGACTAAATCTTGTATCTGATAACCGATTGGTTTGATATAGAGTGCTCAAAGGGGCGTGACGAAATATTGATATTTGATTGTTTAGCAGTGGTGTGTATGCAATTATGGTGTATAATTTAGACAAGACCGTTAATGAATGCCAGCCTGATAAGGTGTGATAAACAGTTATGCAGGCTTCCTTTATAATTGATACATACTGTGTATGTCAGAGGATAGTTTACAGACATTTACTTGTCGCCAATACATTCGCCAGTGCTTCATTTTTGGTGCCATTTTCTCTAAATTTTCGCTTTGGCGCCACTGGCGATTGACAGCGGGAGCCCTGATTAACAGCAACAATATGGTAGATTAACGTAAATGTTTTCACTTATTTTAGGCTACATTTAGGAAGATATAAGTTTTGGTAGTTTGCAACAAATAAGATTATCATGCCGATCTATTTTTCATGACACAAACAGAAATCCTGCTTTGACTGTGCTTTTAAAATCACACTGAAGCCTCTCTATGTCTGACCAGGCTATGAAAACGGTAGAAACATAATATTATGCTATGTAGATCTAAAAAAAAAAGACACCTGTCACAAACAGAAAATCTTTTGTTTTGCCTGACTAGTGGTAGCGTGATTGACAGTACATGTACTATTTCCTGTTCAAGGATGGCAGGTAATGAAAGGCTACAAAGATGATAGATGATGAAAGCCCAAACAATTTAACGGGAAGTGTTGCCTTGAATCTTTTACTTAAAGTGAAGGAGCAAAGAAAAGCAAATGACTTCACAAAATCAGTTAACATTAATAATCCTAGTATATCCCTATCCTAATAGTATTTCATGATGCCATATTAAAAGTGATATTTTTTTTTGAAAAATACAAAAAATGAAACCAGTCACAATAACAGGAAATCTCTTGCACTGCCAGACTAGTGGTAGCGTAGCTGACAGGGACTATTTCCTGTCATGTGACAAGCTACAGAGATAAGTATATTGGGGTGATAAAACTTCATATGATAGGCTGTGAAACCTGTCACAACAACAGGAAATCTCAGGTACTGCCAGACTAGTGGTAGCGTAGCTGACAAGTACTAATTCCTGTCATGTGAGGAGCCACAAAAATGGCAGATGATAAAAGGCCTACACAAAATCTGTTAACATTGATAACTCTAGAATAATCTTATCCATTCAGTAAATTCAAAATGTTGTTCCTCCATACAAAATCTGATGAAATTAGCTTGTAGTAAGCAAGACCTTATTTTCTCACAATGTTTATATACCTGGTACATGTATTTGTTAACCCAATCTGTGTTATTTTTGTCTCGGCTTTCATATTAGTAAATAAATACTAAAGTCATTTGACAGATACACAAAATTTCCAATTGTCTGAGCCCTGTAACCCTGATAAATGTCAACAGATGTAACCATTCCTGCAGTGTACTACTTGAGCTATGCCAAACAAACCTAACGGTTTTCTGTCCTTTTCTATTCAGCTAAAATAACCCAAACATCCAGTTTGCTGTTGCTTTGGCCATCCTTCCCTTTAAATTTTGCCAAACAATAAACTATCTCAATTGTTGAAATTTTGAGAGGTTGCAGGGCTTTGAGAGTTCTTCTTGAGGGAATTAAAAGACAAACTAGCAAAACAAAATACACCGTTAATGTTCAGTAGCTCTGAAACCTACATATTAATGCCATTGCATAATTTGGTTATATTTTAACCCTTTACTCCATAAAGCATTTCTATGGTATCTCTAATTGACCCTAAATAACAGCAAGGATGAAGCCGTTTTTTATGTGTATATGACACCTTTTGATAGCATAGAAAACATTGTAGCAAAAGGTGAAATTGCTCGTGACAAGCAATTTCACCTTTTGCCACAATGAAATGCGTATCTATGGAGTAAATGGTTAACCAAGTCCATAAGCAACATTATATTGAAAATGAGATGTGTTTGAAAAACTGTCTAAACTGAACATTTTTTCTTTCTAAGACCCTTTTTAATGAGAACCAAGTTCTACAAACTAAAAGATGGACCAAAGACAATATGCAACCCAACCTTTGATCTCGAACAGGGGCATAAAAAAACAAAACAATTATTTCCTGACTAAATTCAGTCAGAATGTCTCAAGCTATTGGACAGTGTAGACCAAGATCAGACTGCATGCTCTGTCTGATCTTGATCTATGCTTGCCTAAATAAACATCAACTCTGGTAGGCACTTTATAGGTTAAGGTCTATTCCACTTCACAGGTATGTTTACGAAAATGGTTTACCTGTCCAGGGCCAAAAATTCATAGTTATATGTTAGTCTGATCTTTATCTATGCCATCTACAATCCTTCATATTTCCTTGGCAGAGAGAAAGTACAATAAATCTGTTAATGCTGCTTCTCAAAATGGCTTTTCATTGTGAAATTGTAATAATATGTTTTTCAGCTTCTTGGCTTTTGATCAGAAAGCTCTGGTGTTAAAAGGTTGACTACAAATGAAACATGGCTGTCCTTGAATAGACCAACAAAGCTCCATTGGTGGTGACTATATCAGCTCCTTATTTCCATGTAAGTGTGCATTTATAATGAACCTCCCATTAGCTCTGGAACAGTCTGTAGAAAAAAAACTTGTTTCTTTCTTGTTCCAATAACCAAACACACTCAGAATTAGTCAATGTTGAGCTTATTATTTGAGTAGATTGTTTCAGAAAATTTGTTTTATTTTCAGTCAGTAGCTATGCTTACGAATACAAGAGCCGTCAGAGACAGGTTATGCTCCCCGAACAAGTGCTTGTCATAAAATATAAGAAATTGATATAAATTCACTTCTTTTATCCTAGAAGAACCTGTTCATGCCCCCCAAAATTTGAAGTGAAAAGGCAATTACTATCTTAGAGATTGCCAACATAAACTTGTAGAGGACAATAAGCCCAATAAGCCCCCTTTAAGCCTCCTTTTCCCATAAGACAGTATTGGATCATAGCAATAAATACAACGGGTGTGTGGTTTGTGGCATTTTTTAATAAAAATTAAAAATTCGAAATTTCATAAAATTTTGAGCAGTCATGTATTAAATATTACATAAAACAATTTTTTACATGAAGCCCCCTTTTTCTGAGACGCAGCCTGAAATTGAGAAAAGGGAAGAGAGGTACCTGAGCAACGTTCCAACAAGTTCAGATTTGAAATTTCACAAAGGTTTGAGCACTGATAAAGGAGAACCTAGTGAAAAACAATTTTTTCCATGAAGTCCCCTTTTTCCGTGATGCAGCCTTAATTTGAGAAACCAGGAAAGAAGTATTTGCGCATTAATAATTCATAGATTGCAAAAACAAAGGGCACATGTTGAAAATTGTAAAACAAGATATAACCATGAAATGTTGACAAAAACTGAACAAGATATTAGTAAAAATTGCAATTTTGCATTAGGGCTCCTTTTTCATTTTACAAGAAACCCCCTTTTTCCATGACAGAGGGTCAAATTGAAAAACACATAGATAAAGAAACAAGAGCACATGGTGAAACTCTTAAAAAACAATATAACCATGAAGTTTAATGAAATTTTGACCAAAACTGAATGAAATATTGGTAAAAATTGGAATCTTGCAAGAAACCCCCTTTTTCCATGACAGAACGTCAACTTAAAAAATGCCCAGATTAAAAATAGCAAGGGCACATGCTAAGACTTTCCATAAACAATATAACCATGAAGTTTCATGATATTCTGACAAAAACTGAATGAGATATTGGTAAAAATTGCAATTTTGCATTAAGCCCCTTTTTTCCATGACACGGAGTCAAATTGAAAATACGAGAAAACTATATCAGCGCATTACCCCAAAGAGTTCATATATGAAGTTTCATCCAATTTGGTCCAAGGGTTGTGGAGAAATCGCTTCGGACGGACGGAAGGACAGACGGACAGACGAAGCGGCGACTATATGCTCGCCCTTCGGGGAGCATAATAACTGCTAACACTCAAATATGGCAAGACTTTTTGATGGGCATACAAGTCATGGACTTGAGCCTTTTTGTGATAGTGAGCTATGGTGCTTCAAAACCTTTGGAGAATAAATTTTTGACAATTATCTGCCCCTGAATAGATTAACAACCTTTCTGGATTGCCTTAATCCGTCATTGGTGACAGTTTTTCTCCAGTTTTGAATTTATTTTTAATTTGAGATAAAAATTTTGGTCAAAAGACATCCATTTTACCATGAAGCCAACCATCAATCCAATCTAATGTTGAAAAAGGTTAACAGAGTTTTATCTCACCTGGGTTTTTGTAAATGCATACCAATGATTTTATGTAAGTTGCTCTAGCCATTTTAAGGATTTCCATTAACAGATTTAAGTTACCAATCAAACTTTATCTGAATTGAGTGGTTTTCTTCAAAAAACAAAGATGCCTACAATATAAAATCTGTTACACTGTACATTTCAATCATTCTTCAACTAAGTACTGATATACCTTTGGATTCAAGATCTTTCCAACATATCCTACACAGCATGAGATGTGGAAGATGTGGATATTTTTAATACACCCCCACCCACCCCCGAGATTAAAGATTAAGGGCAGATTGTTTTTAATAATCTATCTGTTTGTTCATTTGTAAGTCTATTAGTCAATATAACTTGGTTTTCATTACATAACTCCAATTTTGTCAGACATGATCAAAATGAATGAAAAAGGGATCCTGTATGGGAGAGTTATTATATGTTGATATTCTTAACACCAAAACCTTCTTTGCCTCTGTCAAACATTTTTAGTATTTATCAGTAGATTTAACAAAGTTCCCTTAAGGCTTAATATCCATGTAATATCAGAAGTTTTTGATACAAGTAAAAATCTGAGGAAATAAAGTTAGATATTTTCTTTTAAGTCATGTTGTTTTTATGCATCAATAAGCAAAACATCTTGATAATAAATCTGAGCCAAACATTTCAAGGCTAAGGTGAGATCTATCACTGCTTACTGTTAAAAGTTTTGTGAAAATTAAATATCATCTGCCAGCATGTGTAGGTTTCTATCAAGTTAAAGTTTGCTTTGCTTTTCACTTTGCCACTATTCATATTTTAAACAAACTCAATGTGAACATTTGATAAATATTTTCCACCCTACAAATTCTCTATTGCCAATAGTCATGTTAGATTGGAAAGGTTTGTGTATCACTTTACTGCAGGTTAATCAGACGACACATGGCCTTGTAATATCTTAGACCTACAAAAAATAGTACAGGAACTGTAAGCAACCACTGCAAGTACATGTATACATGCAAAGATTAATATGGCATGTTCTTTTCATGTTTCCAGATAACTAAAATTACATTGTTATGGTCACACTATAAATATGGCATAAAAAAAGGGATTTCTGTTTGTTTGCATACCCATAAATACTTTGTGCAACAATGAAAAGAAATCTTTATACGGCAATGCCATTTAGATTTCTGAGATGGTATCAAAGAAAGTCATGATTGTGTGTCAAAATCTAATATTGGCTGTGTTGCTGCAAGCACATCAAGTCATTCATCTATTGATCTTGTCTTTACATAATTTTTTGTATCTTTGTCTTTGACATATCAAAGAAATTTTGTCACAAGTTACTGAATTTTGAGTATAATGTCAAATATGTGTCAGTTTGTCAATGAAAACAAATTATTTAACAATAAAACAAATTCCTGACCCTATCATTTTCTTTTTGTTTTTGTATCAAGTATAATAATTTACATAATAATATGTAAAAAAAAGAGGAAATTTCTACTGAAGAATTACAACTTTAGAAAATGTCCTTGAACCAATCATGTTACAATCTGTGATTGGCAACAGGCCATAGGGAAATATAGCAAATCTTAGCACAATGATTACAGAAACCAACTGTCACTTAGCATGGCTGTGTTATAATTTCCTGACAAAAATTTAAAAAAAAATACAATCAGTCTAAGACTAATAGCTGAAAGACCCCAGCTTTCACAGATTGATAGCCAAAAGAAAATTATTGTACCTATTACTCCTTTTGAAATGTTTGATTTGCTGTGAAACCAAGCCAGAAAATTCATCTTCACAACAGGTTTTACTGATTTCCAGGGAAGATCTGGAATTGTAAAACATATTTCAGGGCTATATTATACCCTGCACATGAAATATGTAAAAGGCTCCTTTCAAGCTAAACATTGTTGATCCTTAAAAATATGTAAATAAAGGGAGAGACATAGTTTCCTATTAAGGGCAATTATTTTTTTTTTCCTCCCTTATGCACATGGTTTTGAAAAATTTAACTGAGATTTATACAAAAGAAATTGGGGTCAGTGGGGCTCTACTTTTTCAGTGCCACTGAGTATTATGGACTCAATAAAATCTCGGGTGAACAGAAACACAAGTGTCATCGACTTTCTAGTGTCTAAATCATCTAGGAAATTGAAAAATTTGTTATTAGCCGAAGTCTGGTCCTGCTTCAGTATCAGAAGACTTTAAGTATAGGGTTTATTTAAGATAAAAATGATTTTCTAGAAAGGCTTTGCAAGTTTTCAATTTTCCCACTACTCCACCAACAAGTTGGACTAGCTTTTCCATTTGTCCTCAGTTACAGTTTACATGTCCAAAAATAGAGTAAATCAGTGCTGTATTGTAAAGTTGCTTTGATGAATCTAACTCTGGAGTCTTCTGCTCTTAAAAACAATTTGAGTGACAAAATAAGTTGCTTGTAACTTTCTCTTACTGGACTAGGTTCCAAGTAACAATTTCCAACCTGATAGCCAGTAGAATTACCATTTCACTGTCAGTTTCAGACACCTGTTAGCTTTCATTTTTTTTCTACTGAGAAACTTATGTAAATGAACCTTTAAAGTCAGTATCAAAGCCAAATAGACAACTTAAATCAGTCTATATCAAACCAACCTCTATTGTGTCATGGGTTTTCATGTTTTTTGTAGCTATCTGTGTTTCATGCCACTTAATTTTTGTAGTGGTACTTCTGCATAACTTGACTTATATTTGTCAATACAGGTTTCATGTAACTTCAAATCTATGATGTTACACTAGAATTTATAATCTACTTAACACATCACCTTGATTAGATCTTTCGTGCTAAATACTGTGTGTCAAGAGTTTTAATCTTTAAAATATAATACAAAGACATGACTTGTTGCCTTTACATTGTCTAGCGCATGATTATTTAATCAAATACATGAAAAATTATGTATCTGAATTTGAAGTCTGAGGTTTTCCCCGAGAACAGAACTAAGATTTAATGTGCAGACTTCAGAGCCATTCTACAAACATGACCATAGCATATGTACGCCAATTAACTCTTTACCAAATGACAAAATGTTGGACCAGTCCAAATTGAAAGCATCTGCAGAGGACAAAATAAATTTGAATCAAAAATTGAATTTTGTTTTTGGAAGTATAGAAAACATTATGGGAAAAGGAGAAAATGCTGGTTACCAGCATTTTCTCCTTTTCCCACAATGTTTTCAAAAGGCTTCTCTCTCTCATGGTCGTCAAAAGTAGGGATTGTGTGGTAATGGGTTAAAGGTGGCAAGTCCACTATCCTTAAACACATGCTTGCATTTTGCATAGTATTCTTTGACTCTATTCCCAATAGATTTATGCTTTTAGGATGTTTGAACCACATCTTAAGGCAAATTTGTCCGTTTCGTGCAATAGAAACTGCCTTGCAACTATTTTTCCAGGCATCATATTTACTACAGCACCTATTTGCCATTGATAAGGTCAATGTAGACTGCTTGTATTTTTATAGCATCTGCCTCAAAGGAGACGAGACGCCTTCCACTGGTAAAATAGTTTGTAATGAAGTGTATACATGTATTTCTACAAAGTATAGACCTGGATTATGCGAAAGTTTGAACAAATAGAGCATTTGAAGCGTCATTGATATAAATGTTCCATTATCTGTGTATGGCTCCAATATTTACTTGTCCTCAGACAAACGCTGTGGAAAAATTGACTTATCTGCCAGCAATAGACCCAAGTCGGACATGTCGGGCGAAGGAATTCGGCACCCCTGTTCTGGTGATTTTTTTATGGAACAAGACTGGTTTATGCATTATTACAACATAGTACAATGTAGAGTAGCTGTAAATGCAGGCCCAGTCAATGTCTTAGGTTCTTTATATTTTATAGCTTATTTCTCCCAATTCTGGTAGATAAAAGTATAAATTAGCAGTCTGTCCTGTTGGCAGTAAAAAGGTCATCATGATGTATACTGTAGCATTCTTTTTTAATGTCTGCATATCGTTGCTGATCACGCCACATCGAGCAGCAATTTGGAATTGAATGTATTGTCTGTAAAGAACAGAAGTCAAGCTTTCTGTCAGAACTGTCTCAAAGACTATAGTAGGTTGATTTAAAAGGTGAAATGTATTGCTATGCATATTTGAAGACAAAGGGACCCATTTTTCTTGACCTCCAGAACTAAAGAAATGACCCTCACCTCAATAGACATGGGGTCAATATGACTCCCCTTTTGTAATGCCCAGGAAAAAACTCCGAAGAGTTAATATGATCCCATATGTTTTATTTGCTTTGTTGGTTTCAGGACATCCTGACAGTCCTTTTTATGATTAACCCTTTACTAAACAATCCCTGGTTTTTACGCCCCTGAGATACAAGTTTTTTGAAAACATTGTGGGAAAAGGAGAAAATGCCGCTAACCAGCATTTTCTCCTTTTCCAACAACGCTTTCTACTATGCTGGAAACAAATTTCAATTTTTGGGTTACATTTATTTTGTCATTTGCAATTGCCTTCGATTTGGACTGGTCCAAAATTTCGTCATTCGGAAAAGGGTTAAAGGTGGCCTTTCAGATTTTGGGACGAAAATTTTACAAAAATGCAAAAAAATCATCCTTATACTCCCATAGCCTTTTAATTTGCGTACATAAAACCCCAGTAGTCGAAAACCATCCGATAACATGAGAAATTAGAGATTCATTACAGACTACGTTTACACCAAGGGGAGACACGTTCTATTTTTAGATTATCAATTCTCTCATTTAAATACAGGAAAACACAGACAAAGTTTCAAACATCCGTCCAAAAAAGACATTATGGAAAATAAATATTACATGTTTGTTATGTAATGGAATTTAAGCGTTATTATTACCACAACGCTTTATTGATTTTTGGTGCAAAATCTAACTAGAAGGCCCTGAAGGGCCTGAATATGCTCTACTGGCAGAGAATTCGATTTTGCTTTTTCATGAAAATCTGACAAGAAATGCATACTTTGTCACAAAAACAAGAATTGGTAATTTTCAACTTGAAATGGTTTCTTTTCCCATACTGTTTGTTGGATTTATTTCAAAATAGATAGGGTTGAAGCTATAAGCAAGATAAACAAACTGTGCAAGTTTCACAAAAATCTAATTACAAATGCACATTTTATCCCGTAAACAAGAATTCAAAATTTTCAACTTGAAATGGCTACTTTTTCCATAATGTTTGTTGGATTTTTCTCAAAATCAATAGGGTTGAAGCTTATTAACTGATAAGATAAACAAACTGTGGGATTTTCATGAAAATCAGGCAACAAATACAGACTTTATCACGTAAACAATGATTTGAAATTTTCAATTTGAAATGGCTACTTTTCCCATACTGTTTGTTGGATTTTTTTCAAAATCAATAGGGTTGAAGCTATTGATGAGATAAACAAACTGTGAAAATTTCACGAAAATCAGGCAAAAAATGCAGACTTTATCGCGTGAACAAGAATTCAAAATTTTCAACTTGAAATGGTTACTTTTTCCATACTGTTTGTTGGATTTTTCTCAAAATCAATAGGGTTGAAGCTACTGATAAGATAAACAAACTGTGTGATTTTCATGAAAATCGGGCAACAAATGCAGACTTTATCATGTAAACAATTATTTGAAATTTTCAACTTGAAATGGCTACTTTTCCCATACTGTTTGTTGGATTTTTTTCAAAACCAATAGGGTTAAAGCTATTGATGAGATAAACAAACTGTGCAAGATTCACGAAAATCGGGCAACAATTGCAGACTTTATCGCGTAAACAAGAATTAGAAATTTATAACTTGAAATGGCTACTTTTCCCATACTGTTTGTTGGATTTTTTTCAAAATCAATAGGGTTGAAGCTATTGATGAGATGAACAAACTGTGCAAGTTTCACGAAAATCTGTCAACAAATGCAGACTTTATCGCGTAAACAATTATTTGAAATTTTCAACTTGAAATGGCTACTTTTCCCATACTGTTTGTTGGATTTTTCTCAAAATCAATAGGGTTAAAGTTATTGATGAGATAAACAAACTGTGCAAGTTTCACGAAAATTGGGCAAGAAATGCAGACTTTATCGCGTTAACAAGAAAAAGACTAACGGACGGACAGACGGACGGACGGACATACAGACGGACAGACGACGGAAACCACGCCATGACATAAGCTCTGCTGGCTGAAAGCCAGTAGAGCTAAAAATAGCTTAAGAGGCTACGTAGCCTTTTAAGGGAATACCGTCCAAAAATTTTTTTTTTGTAATTTTATGATTCTTAATTATTGATGATTTGTATTGTTTTTTCATATAGATTTTAATGATATGTATATTTTTTAATTTGGTGTGATGTGAAAATTCTAAATACCCACCTTTAAGTTGAGACATTTAAAAATACCTCCCCAGGCTTGTGTTGGTGAAAATTCTAAATACCCACCTTTAAGTTGAGACATTTAAAAATACCTCCCCAGGCTTTAGAGCTGGGTATCGCCAAGAAAACTGTATCGCGATACTATCGCGATACCAGACAGGCGATACGATACAATATCACGATACTTAATTGGTCCAGATTAACTTAATGACACTCTTTTAAAAGAGAGACTGTTTTCATGTGATATGCGCAAACAAGATTTTATAAATAGATCTACATGTTCATAGTTATAAGCTCTTCAAAGACTTTAGGAACCTTTTCTCAAACTGTGCAACCATTTCTGGCAAAATCAATCCAAATGTTTGCTAAAACAAGTAGGTATGTGAGATACCATCGAACTGGTCCAATTCCTGTACAAAATCTATCAGATCTGTAGTGCTGGGCAATCAGGTTGAAATCACAAATGATTATTGTTTTGTATTCTGAAGAGCACACCAACTAGTTATCTGTTGTACAATCGGTGTCTCCATTTAACTGGGAATGCCTTTTGGCTTTAAATACCATGACAGTTTGTCTACATGATATTAAGTTTATAAGGATGCTTTGTTTTGTACTTCAAAAATCAATGGTTTTGCAGTACCATTTAGAGTTTTTGCTTTATTCAATATCATTCATTTTGGTCCTCTATTTTTAATTTCCAAAAGCTTAAAAAAAAAATAGACATATTTCAAGCATTTGCAGACTCCCCCCACCACGTAGATGTGTGTCTGTATTTTCATTTCCTAAAACAACAATTTCTTCACTCATGAATAGCATGTTAGCCTAAACTTACTGTTTTATTCACAGATTTGTGTAAATCCACTGTTTAACTTCACTATTAAAAATGAGAAGATAGTTTTAAGTCCCTCTGATCGAGCGATGCCATGCTGATCATTGTAGTGTCATGGGTTTTCACGGTTTTTTGGCGATCTATTTTTTCGTGACAAATAATTTTTGGAGAAGTATTACTACATGATTTGACATCAGTACGTCATTTTGAATAGCAGGAAACTTTAAAATCGGTCCTTTTACACTAGATCAGAGGATTAACACCTTTATTACGTTGTCATAAATAACTCGCCAGCTTCATGATCATGCGCGTGTCTTTTGCATTTATACTGATCGTGTTTATTTCTGCCGGATGCATTAAAACTAGGTTATATGAAGCTCTAGACCATAACTTAATGCGTCAGATTGACAATTAGGCAGATATTTTTCAGTCTCAAAGACATCAATTCAATTTCCCAGCGTCAAAACCCTCACTTAATCAACTTCGGAAGACAGTTGCCGATCCGCATCTCATTCATTTATTATTCAAAAAGAACAAAGACAATTCAAACTGTGTTATCTTTCGCTAGCAAATAATCAAATTGCAGCTTATATTCGTCCACTAAATCAAATGAACTTGTTAATTAATGCTTTATTTTATTTTACAGTCCTTGTGACAAAACTGGTAAGGAGGCAAACCGATCAAAACACAGCCGCAACTTTTTGGACAGGAAGAAAATATGATAACCTTAGAACGTTCCGAATTAGCATCTATATTTAAAACCTGGAAAGCCCTAAGCATGAGCGAGTGACTGTAAACATTTCGCTTCAAATTATTCTCCAAATTACAAAGTTTTATAAATTTCATTGTTTCTAGGGCGAGTTTTTTAACATTCTTGTATGTATAGCAGAGACAAACTGTGCGTAGTTTTTTTTTTCCTGTTTTAAACATGAATCATTTACATTGATTCGTGATCTCACACACTCTGCACACAACACGACGTAAATGTATCGCCAAGTATCGATACAACGAGTTAGTATCGCGATATACTATCGCCAGCAAAAATATCACGATGCACCGATGCATCGATGATATCGCCCCAGCTCTACCAGGCTTGTGTTGTTGATCACATGATAAACAGACAAACCTTTGCATAATTCTGGTGTGAAATCTAAAATACCTCAAGAAGCTACATAGCCCATTTGGGAAATACCATAGAAAGATACTTTGTTCTTACTTCCGTCTCTGTTGTTTAGTGGTTTTCCAGCTAAAACATTCTTAACTCTTTACCAAACGACAAAATTTTAGACTGATCCAAAATGAAAGCATTTGCAGACGACAAGATAAAAGTGTCTGGAAATTTGAAAAGTGTTTTAGGAAAAGAAGAAAACATTGTGGAAAAAGGAGAAAATGCTGTTTACCTACATTTTCTCCTTTTCCCACAATGTTTTCAGAAGTCTTCTTTCTCAGGGTCATTAAAAGTCGGGATAGTGTGGTAAAGAGTTAAAGTTTGGTGCAATAACAAGAGGGCCATGATGGCCCTGTATCGCTCCACTGGCTTTTTAACCCTTTACTACACAAATTGAAGTGTTCATGACCATGAAAAAGAGGGCCTTCAAAAACAATGAACACTGTCAGGTATTACAAGTAGATTAATTCATTGGCATGAAAGGTAAAATCCTTGGAAAAATAAGCTGAATGATAGAAACCTTACTCTGAATTTATTATTCACCTCATGTGAGCATAACTATTAGCATCAAAATGAATCACACTCCTTGAAAACAGAATATTTTATATAAAAAAACTTAATGTCTAGCACCAATCATGTATCAAAGCAGTTTGATAATCAAGGGAAGTAAATAGTACCAAACTTTATCTTTCATAAAAAGTTATTTCCCTTGATTAATGTTTAAATTGAAGTGACCATATTTTGAAGCCCATGTTAAACTTGTGATCCCTGAATGGAGGCAATTTTGACCCCAGACCTACAATATGAAACTAGAATGTGTGTTTATAAACAAGATTTTTTAATCTTGCCCAATAAAAAGCCCTGTAAAACAAGTTTGCTCAATACAGAACCCTCTAAAATATGTGACCCATGAGACAGGTTTATCAAGTTTTCACTGTAAAAGCCAATGTAAAACTTGTGACCCCTGGGTTGGGGTCAAACTTGATCCCCAAAGTTAAAATTTGGGCCCTCTTGGTAGAGGCCTGTAAAATAAAGCTACACGCAAAATTTGGTAGCCCTAGGCCTTATGGCTATGTATGAGTAGATTATTAAAGTTTCCCTATATAAGCCCATGTAAAACTTGTGACCCCCTGTGATGGGGCTAAATTTGACCCCAGGGCTATAATTTGGGCACCCTTTGGTAGAGACCCCCTAGATAAAGCTACATGCAAAATTTGATAGCCCTAGCCCTTACAGCTAGGTACAAGTAGATTATTAAAGTTTCCCTATATAAGCCCATGTAAAATTTGTTACCTCCCGGGGCGGGGCCAAATTTGACCCCTGGGCTATAATTTGGACACCTTTGGTAGAAGTCCACTAGATAAAGCTACATGCCAAATTTGGTAGTCCTAGGCCCTATGGTTAGGTGGAAGAAGAATTTTAAAGTTCTCCCTATATAAGCCCATGTAAAACTTGTTACCCCCGGGGCGGGGCCAATTTTGACCCCAGGGCTATAATTTGGACACTGTTGGTAGAGGTCCACTAGATAAAACTACATGCCACATTTGGTGGCCCTAGGCCCTATGCCTAGGTAGAAGAGGAATTTTAAAGTTCTCTCTAAATAAGCCCATGTAAAACTTGTGACCCCCGGGACGGGGCCAATTTTGACCCCAGGGCTATAATTTGAAGAAACTTGGTAGAGGTCCACTAGATAAAGCTACATGCAAAATTTGGTAGCCCTAGGCCTTATGGTTTCAGACAAGAAGATTTTCAAAGATTTTTAAAATTTTTCAGTTTTGTTGCCATGGCAACCAGAGTTTTTGAAGGAATTAAATTCTTTCAAGAAATTCTGAAGAGGACCATGACAGGATCATTTCTGTGAAGTTTCATCAAAATTGGATGGGTAGTTTCAGAGAAGAAGATGTTTAAAGAAAAAGTTAACGCACGGACGGACGGACGGACAGACGCACGACGGACAACGGGCCATGACATAAGCCCGCTGGCCTTCGGCCAGTGGAGCTAAAAACTGGGGAACGAAATGCAACTCACTGACCTTTTGTGGACAGTGTAGATTGAGATCAGACTGCACAGAATGTGTAGTCTGATCTTTGATCTACACTGTCTGATAAAGAGACATTTTTCTCCAAGAATGAGCTGTAAATAGCAATATTCCGGTTTTTATTATCGTTATGAGAGTTTCATTTAATTTATAAAGCAGGATATAAAGATTCATAAAATCTGACCAGTCCAATATATCACTATACTAACAAACAAAATCTTTGCCTTGTCCAAATTGAGAACATTTGCAGATGACAAACTAAAAGTGACTGAAAATTTGAATTTTTGGGGGGGAAGGGAAGAAAACATTGTGGGGAAACAAGGAAATGCTGGTTGCCAGCATTTTCTCCACAATACTTTCCCCACAATACTTTCAGCAGGGTTCTTTCTCAGGACCATTAAAAGTTGGGATTATATGGTAAAGGGTTAACTCTTTACTGACAAAGTTTTTGCCTTATCCAAATGAAAGCATTAAGCAGATGAAAAATCAAAAGTAACTCAAAACTTACTGCTCTCTTTCAAGGAGTAGGAAACACTGTGGTAAGGGCAGAAAATGGTAGTAAGCAGTACCTTTTTTCCACAAAAAATTTTAGAAGTGTTTTCGCCCAGTGTGGATCATTATTGATTAATTAAATTGTGTTTAAAACATTGAAGCAGCCAATGCACCTATCCATGCTTTCCTGGAGTCTTTTTTACCAGTACTCTGCACAATTTATTTTACCATTTTTTTTTCCAAGCCGCTGGCTGCCTTCCAACATAACAGCTACGAGGACTCCACTATGTGATAGTAAATTCAGGATTTGTTTGATAAAAAACAAGAGGACCATGATGGTCCTATATCGCTCATCTGAGTACTAAGCAGCAAAGGTCTACAACAAAGATTATAATTACAAAATACTGAGGTTCAAGGGCTAATGATGATGAAACAAGAGCGGCAAACTGTCCCAAAATATGCAATCCCACTGCCAGTTGGAAAGGAGGTATAAAAGTTGCAAAGGGCTGGCAATGCAACAAACAATTTGACTTGAGACTTCGAAATTCCACTCTGGACAAACAAACAATACTATCAAAATAAAGATCAAAGTGGAATTACTCAAAATCCATGCTAGGTAGAGTTATTGTTCTTGAACCAAGTACTTGGTAATATCACAACAAACATGCATACCAATTTTGAAGTCGTTCCCACTTGAGATGACAAAGTTATATTCTGAACAAGTATTCAATGCAGACTCATGTGAGATTTAATGAGACAGACATTCAAAGCAATTTTCAATTCAGCTTAGCAAGAAATGTGGTCTCAAGAGTGCTCACAATAAGACTTTTAAAGATTTCCCTCTTTATCTCTATGTGAAATCTGAGACCAACAACATAGGGCTAACTTTCACACCAGGACCATAATTTGAAGTATTTTGGTAGAGGGCTACTAGATGATGCTACATGCCAAATATGAAAGCTCTAGCCCTTACGGTTTGGGAGAAGAAGATTTCCTAAGATTTCCTTCTTTATCACTATGTGAAATCTGGGAACCCACAACATAGGGCCATTTTCAACACTAGAGCCATAATTTGAGGTATGTTGATAGAAAGCCCCTAGATGATGCTGTATGCCCAATATGAAAGCTCTAGCCATTATGATTTGGGACAAGAAAATTTTCAAAGATTTCCTTCTTTATCGCTATGTGAAATCAGAGACCCACAACATAGGGAAAATTCTTTACATCAGGAACATAATTTGAAGTATTTTGGTAGAGTAGAGATCCACTAGATGATGCTACATGCCAAATATGAAAGCTCTGGCCATTACCATTTGGACAAGAAGGTTTTTAAAGATTTCCTTCCTTGTCTCTATGTGAAATCCAAGACCAACAACATAGGTTTAATTTTCAAACCAGGGCCATAATTTGAAATATTTTGTTAAAGGGTCACTAGATGATGCTGCATGCCAAATATGAAAGCTCTAGCCCTTACGGTTTGCGACAATAGAATTTTCTAAGATTTCCTTCTTTATCTTTTTGTGAAATCTGAGACCCCACAACATAGGGCCAATTTCCACACTAGGGTGCTAATTTGAAGTATTTCAGTAGAAGGCCACTAGATGATGCTACATGCCAAATATGAGAGCTCTAGCCCTTACGGTTTGGGAGAAGAAGATTTTCTAAGATTTTCTTCAATATCTCTATGTGAAATTTGAGAACCTACAACATAGGGCCAATTTCAACACTAGAGCCATCATTTGAAGTATTTTGGTAGAAGGCAATTAGATGATGCTACATGCCAAATATGAAAGCTCTAGCCCATACAGTTTTGGACGAGAAGATTTTTAAAGTTTATTCATTCGGTTGCCATGGCAACCAGAGTTCTTCATGGAATTCAAATCTTTGAAGTATTTTGAAAGTGAATCACCTAAGGATCATTTCTGTGAAGTTTGACTGAAATCTGATCGCTTGTTTAGAAGGAGAAGATTTTTTTGTAATTGTGAACAGACAGACGGATGGACGGACATTGATCGATCACAATAGCTCACCTTGAGCACTTTGTGCTCAGGTGAGCTAATAAAAATCAGTAAAAAGTCTTGCTAATGTTTACATTCCTTTGCATTTAACTCTTTACCGAAACAATGGTCAGTGGTGGGAGAAGAATGAGACCTGTCTCTATGAATGTCATCAATCCTTGGAAGGACATTGGCTGAGCCAGGGATCAAACCAACAACCCCGTTCCCAAATCCTGCACACTACCAACTCAGCTATCAGGACTCAACTCTGTGACAGTAAATTCCGTATTTGTTTGGTAAAAATCAGTAAAAAGTCATGCTAATGTTTGCATACTTTTGCATTTAACTCTTTACCAAAAGACAAATTACAGACTGAAATAAATATTGTTCAATAGATGAGAATAGTCTTTGCTAGGATAGAAAACATCTATCTGAAGCAAGAGGGCCAAGATGGCCCCGGATTGCTCACCTGAATTTTTGAGAGGATCATAGCCATTTTTTTTCTTTTTTTTTGAGGTATTGAAACACTGGACACAAATTCCTTATTTTGCCAGGCAATTTTCATCAGGTCACTTGTAAAAGTCATTTCAAAATCTGATCAGCAGTTTCAGAGAATAAGAATTTTAGGAGTTTCTTAATTTCCGTATAGTGCAAGTAGCCCCCATTCACCAGAGCCATGTTTCTTGACCTATCCAAACTTCGCAAACAACTTTTGAAAAGGGCCATTCAATGAACATTTTTGTGAATTTATTTTAAAATCTGACCAGCTGTTTCAGAGAAGAAGAATTTTCAAGTATTTCTTCATGTCTGTATAGTGCACGTAGCCCCCATTCACCAAAGACATGTTTTTTGATGGATCAAAATTTCACGATCACTTTTTGAAAAGGGTCTCCCTATGAACTTCTCTGTGAAATTATTTTAAAATCTGACAGCAGGTTTCAGAGAAGAAGAATTTTCAAGAATTTACTCATTTCTATATAGTGCAAGTAGCACACATTCACCAGACCCATGTTTCTTGATGAATCAAAATTTTATGAAAAATTTTTAAAAAGGGTCACCCAAGAAACATCTCTGTGAAATAATTTCAAAATCTGACCAGTCGTTCGAGAGAAAGATTTTTAAGAATTTCTTTATTTCCCTATAATGCAAGTAGCCTCAATTTTCGAAAAGGGTCATCCAAAAAACATCTCTGTGAGATTATTTCTAAATCTGACCAACCGTTCGAGAGAAGAAGAATTTTTAAGAATTTCTTCATTCCCATACAGTGCAAGTAGCCCCCATTCACCAGAGCCATGTTTCTTGACGGATCAACATTTTGCAAACAACTATTGAAAAGGGTCACCCAATGAATATCCCTGTGAAATTATTTCAAAATCTGATAAGCGGTTGCAGAGAAGAAGAATATTCGAGAATTTCTTCATTTCCATATAGTGAAGTAAGCCCCCATTCACCAGAGCCATGTTTCTTGAATAATCCAAATTTCACAAACAGTTTTTGAAAAGGGTCACCCAAGGAACATCTCTGTGAAATTATTTCAAAATCTGACAAGCCCTTCTAGAGAAGAATAACTTTTAAGAATTTCTTCATTTCCCTATAGTGCAAATAGCCCCCATTCACCAGAGCCATGTTTCTTGACAAATCAAAATTTCACAAACACTTTTTGAAAAGGGTCACCCAAGGAACATCTCTGTGAAATTATTTCAAAATCTGACCAGCAGTTTCAGAGATGAAGGTCTTACGAACGAAGTCCGTAACAGAGAAACAAATGAATAAATGCATGGCAGAAATAAGGGTCGGAGCGGGATTCGAACTCCGAACTCCCGGACACAAGATCAATACCCTAACCACTGAGCCAAAGAGATATCTCCCTGACGCAGTAGCCAGGTATTGTATTTAAATCGGGAGTATGCCATGCAGGAAGGAGTGGTCTCTCGTAACACACCCCCTCTTAAAGTCATCATTTATTGATGACTCAAAGCCTTATTAGGCAGGAAGTCCGATTATTGGACAACAAATGGGATTAATGGCTCAATGGCCAATCCCGGACGAGCCCCCATCTTACGAACGAAGTCCGTAACAGAGAAACAAATGAATAAATGCATGGCAGAAATAAGGGTCGGAGCGGGATTCGAACTCCGAACTCCCGGACACAAGATCAATACCCTAACCACTGAGCCAAAGAGATATCTCCCTGACGCAGTAGCCAGGTATTGTATTTAAATCGGGAGTATGCCATGCAGGAAGGAGTGGTCTCTCGTAACACACCCCCTCTTAAAGTCATCATTTATTGATGACTCAAAGCCTTATTAGGCAGGAAGTCCGATTATTGGACAACAAATGGGATTAATGGCTCAATGGCCAATCCCGGACGAGCCCCCATCTTACGAACAAAGTCCGTAACAAAGAAACAAATGAATAAATGCATGGCAGAAATAAGGATCGGAGCGGGATTCGAACTCCGAACTCCCGGACACAAGACCAATACCCTAACCACTGAGCCAAAGAGATATCTCCCTGACGCAGTAGCCAGGTATTGTATTTAAATCGGGAGTATGCCATGCAGGAAGGAGTGGTCTCTCGTAACACACCCCCTCTTAAAGTCATCATTTATTGATGACTCAAAGCCTTATTAGGCAGGAAGTCCGATTATTGGACAACAAATGGGATTAATGGCTCAATGGCCAATCCCGGACGAGCCCCCATCTTACGAACGAAGTCCGTAACAGAGAAACAAATGAATAAATGCATGGCAGAAATAAGGGTCGGAGCGGGATTCGAACTCCGAACTCCCGGACACAAGATCAATACCCTAACCACTGAGCCAAAGAGATATCTCCCTGACGCAGTAGCCAGGTATTGTATTTAAATCGGGAGTATGCCATGCAGGAAGGAGTGGTCTCTCGTAACACACCCCCTCTTAAAGTCATCATTTATTGATGACTCAAAGCCTTATTAGGCAGGAAGTCCGATTATTGGACAACAAATGGGATTAATGGCTCAATGGCCAATCCCGGACGAGCCCCCATCTTACGAACAAAGTCCGTAACAAAGAAACAAATGAATAAATGCATGGCAGAAATAAGGATCGGAGCGGGATTCGAACTCCGAACTCCCGGACACAAGACCAATACCCTAACCACTGAGCCAAAGAGATATCTCCCTGACGCAGTAGCCAGGTATTGTATTTAAATCGGGAGTATGCCATGCAGGAAGGAGTGGTCTCTCGTAACAAAGGATTTTTAAGAATTTCTTCATTTCCCTACAGTGGAAGTAGCCCCCATTCACCAGAGCCATGTTTCTTGATGGCTCAAAATTCTGCAAACAATTTTTGAAAAGGGTCACTACATCTTTCATCAGGCAAGGAAATGGCATAAATATCTTTCAGTAAGCCTAGGTGTAGTCTCTCTTAAAACAGAAGGACAAAGTATTTGACAACTTGAACCGTAGTACAGTTCTATACATGTAGATAGCCCATTCTTACATGTCTATGTAATCTTGTGTATCAGAACCAGAAGGCATTTCTTCTGCAGAAAATTTTTGACATTGTTCAAATGAACTGAATCATTGTTTTTACTCTTGATGGTTGTGAAAGCATTGTATCTGTAGATCACCAAGATCTGAATGAATGGTTTCAACTTTTAGTGGGTGCAGTGCTGTGTTTGCTGTATTTCCTGGAAAGGCTTTGCATGAATGCCTCAGAAAAGACAGGATTTAAATGACAACTCTAACATGTTATGAAAAAAATTATATACAGGCAATGGATGCTAAAATTAGATTCTTGACTGCGCATAAGGTCTTTGTATTACTTGACCTAGCCATACATTAAACCAAATTTCAACCTCATTCTCGATAATATTGCAATGACTTTTCTGGCTATACCTCACTGGAATGAAAATGTAGATAATATTGGGCATGTAAGACCTTTTAGACATTATCTTTCGTCAGGCTGGCCAAGTTAAAGAATATCATCAAGTCAAGTATTCTGACCACATTTCATTAACATTGGATCATAATGGAGTTTATACATTTAACATTACTTTTAAAGACATCAAAATTTGATCAACAAATTTGCCCAAAATTTCAAACTACACAAATAACTTGTGGCCATATTTCATTAACAATGGATGATAAATGTGATCCAATTGATGCACATTTTTTTTCAGCCATTTGATCTCCTTGTGAACCAAAGTTGATGCACTTTCAAAATACTAATAGTCCATTGATATTGTGAACACTTCATATTTTTTTTTACCAATGTACTTATAATATCACCTCTAGAGTGCACCGTCTGTTTTTCTAGTGAACACTTATTTTTCACAGAAGGTAAGGCATCCTTATACATGTCGTACATACCAAGAAAAAAAAATCTGCACCTGTGCATGATTTTCTTTATGTACAATACATTCTTCTCAATCCCTCCTTTCATTTTTTAAAACCCTTCTCAAAGAATAAAGTCAGGCGTGAGAGAGGAATAAACCTTGATGCAATTACTATAATCAATATAAGGGAAAAATAATTCCCAAATGAAGATTCAAACCAGCGACCCCTAGCCTCAAGTCTTGTACTCTACTTGATGTTTTTCCAGGCCTTTGTTTATAACTTCTATGCAAAGAAACATAATATATGAGACTGGATGTACCTGAATTTAGAGTAATAAGATGTCTGTTTGTAAAACTGTCATGCCCTACTACTCCCATATTGATACAGGAATTGGCACAGTTAATAAACTGATATCAAAATGCGCTTCCCCAGTGATACAAGAATAAAATGCTGGAACCACAAGATTTTTTTTTAGCAAATGGCTCAAACTGCGAATGGCAGCGCCGGCCTTGAATCATCTAGTGGTCACTGTGACCTTGACCTTTCATGTGTTTACCTTAAAATCAACTGGAATCATTTACACTCCAAGATGAATATCTACAGAATTTGAAGGGCCTATGTCAATTCTTGGTGCAGTTATCATCTAAACAAGGTTTTGTCTATATTTCAAGTTGAAGGCCACTGTAACCTTGACCTTCAATGGATTAATCCACAAATTGATAGGGGTCATCTTCATTCTGAGACAAAATTCTGTGCGAAATTTGACCAACCTGGGTCAATTCTGTGTCTAGTTATCATCCGGACAATGTTTGGTCTATTTATCAACATGCTGATAGTCTCTGTGACCTTGTCATTTGACCGATTGCTTTCAAAATCAATAGGGATCATCTACACTCCCAAGATGCATGTCTGTGTCAAATTTGACGGATGTAGGTTAATTTAATGTTTAGTTATCATCTGGACAAGGTAAGGTCTGCCGACTGACGGACTGACATTAGCAAAGCAATATACCCCCACTTCATTGAAGGAGGGGGGCAAAATAATGCATGCAAAATTTGGAAGACCAAGGCCACAATCATTTAGATTTTTTTTTTTTTTCACTTATAAAATAAGTGCAGAAAAATAAGAACCTTTGACTGCCTTAATTCCTCTACTTGCAGTGATTCTGTTGATTTTCTAGCATTCAGTATTATATTTGTTAATTGAATTGTGAAATAATTAAATTTAGGGATGGCAACGATTAGTAAATTTGCTAACCGGTTAACCGTTCAATCTTTCGATTGGTTAACCGGTTAACCGAACGACCATATAAAAATATTTAAGATGAAGGTACCAGCTCGTTATGTCAACATTGACAACCTGTGCATGAGTAATGCATTCCCGTGATGTTTACTATTTCTGTACTTTAGCGCAATTTTAGACTGCCAATCTCATCGACGATCTCTCACCCTCTCGGCAATAAAATAATTTTACCACAATGTTTTCTATAGAGGACTAGAAATTATCAGGCCATTTCAGTGTTTCGACTACGCAAATTATTGTGTAAATCACCTAATAGAACTGACATTCACGTAAAAAAAAGTTTGGTTTCACGTGAGACCTCACGTTGGAAAGGAAAAAAAAACAGTATCTGCTAAACTTGTCTAAATTACCAGGATTTGAAGTTACTTGCTACCCATTTTGAAAAATTATTGTCAAATCAGGCAGAAATACCTATCCATAAATTAAAACACATGAAAAAATGCTCGATGCAAGAAACACGGAAACCCATGACAGAACAAAATGTTCCTTTCGACCTTGTCCGATCAGAGTCACTTCAGATCATCTTTTTAGCTTTTTAATGATTTTAAGCAGTAAATTTCCAAAGACATATTAATAACAGACTTTAGTGCTGCGTTGAAAGAAAAAACTAGTGGGATCACTGCTATTTACAACTTCAAAAAATCTACAGAATCATACAGATGATGGTATGATCGTCAAACGAAGCGGCTATTGCTAAGTGATCGGGTTTTAGCCATCGCCCAAGCGACAGGTTTAAATTTTAGACACTCCCAAATTCAAAGACTCTGCAACATACTATGATTTTCGAAGATACTCATCGAAGTGATAATGAACGAGCAAAGAGAAACTGCTATGCCTGCTTGAACACAGAATGATTGACTTTATAAATTTCAATCCCTCTTACACTGATTGGTCAATCCATGCATATATTTGATTAGGGGCGGGTACTTAATGAAATAATCCAAGCAAATCAATTAGGATAAGCCTGTGCCTTTGATCCAAAGAGGACATGTGTTTGATTGTTTATTCTCGGAGACTGGGGGCTAATTTGCGAATTAACAATGTTTAATATTGCACAGACATGTCAAACTGTATAACACACCTTCGCCGCGTCTTGGCGACATTGGATGTGCGTATGACGCAGTTTTGGTTGCCAGAACCAGCAAAGATAACTTTTTTTTATTATAATGATTATTTTGGTAAACTTTTGATAATATAGGCCTATATTTGTTTCTGGTTAACCGGTTACCAATTTCCTAACCGGTTAATCGGTCATTGGATCGATTAACCGGTTAACCGTTGCCATCCCTAATTAAATTATAATTTGTCAAATAGTTATATTGTAGAAAGGGTAACATTGCGTTAAATTTGCCTGGAACCACATGACCAAAGATTTTTTAAATTTCTTAAGCTTTAATTTCAGCCCAAAACAACTGCACTGATCCCTTCTTTCTGTCTTTCTCCTTTCCTATTCATCATTCCTCTTTTCATTTCTCTCCCCAAACTTCTGGTCCCCTCCCTACATGCCCCTCCCCTTCATTTTTCCCACCCCCAACCTTCCCTCCCCCAACTTCCCTTCCCCCAGCTTCCCTTCCCCTCCCTTTTTCCCCCCTACCCTTTGCCCTCCCTTTACCCTCCCTTCTTACTTTACCTTATTTAACTACTCTACCATCCTACACTTTCTCTCTTCCACTTTCTTCCTCCTTTCTCTCCTTCTTTCTATCTTCCCCTCTCCTCTCTCTCTCCCATTCTCTCCTCCTTTCTCTTTTCCCCTTTCTTCCTCCTTTCTCCCCCTTTCTCTCTTCTCCTTTTTTTCCTGCTTTATCTCCCTTTCTCCCCCCCTTTCTTCTTTCTTTCTGTCTATTCCTCCTTTCTCTCCTCTCCCCCTTCTTCCTTTCTCTCCCTCCCTCCCCAACCTTCTGGTCCCCTCCCCACATGCCCCTCCCCTTCATTTTTCCCACCCCCAACCTTCCCTCCCCCAACTTCCCTTCCCCCAGCTTCCCTTCCCCTCCCTTTACCCCCTTTCCCTTTACTCCCCCTTCCCTTTACCCTCCCTTCTTACTTTACTTTATTTAACTATCTACCATCCTACACTTTCTCTTTTCCACTTTCTCTCCCTTTCTCTCCTTCTTTCTCTCTTCCCATCTCTTCTCTCTCTCCCTTTCTCTCCTCCTTTCTCTTTTCCCCTTTCTTCCTCCTTCTCCCCCTTTCTTCCTCCTTTCTCTCCCTTTCTCTCTTCCCCTTTCTTCCTTCTTTCTTTTCCACTCTCTCCCTCTTTCCCTTTCTTCCTCCTTTCTCTCCCTCCCTCCTTGTCCCTTCCTACCATACTTCCTTTATGCCAAACTTCTTTCCTTCCTTTCTTTTTCTCTCTATCCCTTCCTTTTTTCACAAACTTCCTTTACTTCCCCCCTTCTCCTTTCTCTCTCTCTGTTATTCATTCTCTCTATCCCCATACTTCCTTTTTTCTTCCATTCTTCCTCTCCTGTCCTTTCTTCCGTCCTAGCCCTTAACCTACCATAAACCTACTTTCCTATTTACACTCTTTCCTTACCTACTAAACCTACCTATTCACTTACCAACTTGGTCTTTCTACCAGCCTAAGTACTCTAACGACCTATCTACTCTGGACTTCTCACTCTACCTGATAAAACTCTACAAACCTACAAACCTACAAAAATAACTACCTACCAACTCTTTCTACATACTGACTCTACTTATGTACATATCAACAAACTAACCTACTCACTTTACTACCCTTTTTCTATCCTAACTTCCAACTATACCAATATTCCTACTCTCCTGAGCAACCTACTTAACCCAACCAACCTACAGACTGCCTTCCTACTCTACACTTTCTTCACCATAACTCTACTGACCTATCTTCCTCCTTACTTTTTACACCTTACTTTCTACTTCTACCTTCCCTCTTCATCTACCCCCTAGCCTTTTATTCATTTCTAAACTATTCACCTACTATACCTACAATATCTTTAATAGTTCCCAAATTAACCTCACTTTACTTTCAAAATTACATTACTCAAACTATCTAGCTTACTTACAGTAATCTACCTAGTCTACCCTACACTAACAATACTACTCTACATACACTACTTAAATATTTAATCTACAAACTTAACGTACCTACTAACAGAAATCTACCTAGTCTATCCTACACTACTTGCTTACCTACCTAACAATTCTACTCTACATACCTACACTACTTAAATATTTAATCTAGAAACTTAACCTACCTACTAACAGTAATCTGCCTAGTCTATCCTACATTACTTGCTTACCTACCTAACAATTCTACTGTACATACCTACACTAAAACTACCTTACCTACTCAACTACACTAACTACCTACCCCTCCTATCCCTCCCAAACCCCACCCCAACCCAACCCACCCCTCCCCGACCCCACCCAACCCACCCCTCCCCAACCCCCACCCAACCCACCCCTCCCCAACCCCCACCCAACCCACCCCTCCCCAACCCCCACCCCACCCCTCCCCACCCCTCCCAAACCTGACCCTCCATAACCCACAACCACTAAATCAACTTACAATCCAAGATGCTTCCTCCCATTCTAAATCCAACACAACTTAAACCAGCCCAGCTTTTCTAAGAAGAATCCCATTCCCAATGCCCTGATTAGAATAGTGATAGCAATAAATTTACATATTCAGACAGATAAAGTGAAATGTCATGTGGTTCCAGAATTCTTAGATTGAATACAGAAAGCTAAGGCTAAAAAATTATAACAACGGTTCTACAATTGCTTGAATGTCTTTGACATTAAAAGAATTCTTAAATTTGAAATTAAAGAAAAGCATAGAATAATGTAAAAGTAAAGAAAATCATAGTACAATGTACAAGTATTAACAAGTTAAACAAAGAAATCCATTAAAATGACCTGTGGTTCCAAGCGAATTCACTTCAGCATTGTTATGATCGATGTTGAAAAAAGTGGGTGTGGGCAAGAAACAGGGGCTTGGGCTCTTCATTTGTAGCATAACTCTGTTGCAATTATGGCTTGGTATAACTATGATTTCCAATTAACTATCCTAGACTATAACTCTTGTCTTTATGACCCTTTCAGTAGTGGTTTAAGCTTGGAAAGAAGTCAGTTTCATTACAAATTGAACTTAAAGTAAAGTATCAGTACAGGAATCTAGTTACAGCATCTTCTTACTTCCCAGCAACAAGAGATGGAGTTTTAGGATCTAAACTTTTGAGTATGGACAGACAGCAGACATAAACAGGCTGTTGGAACAACTTCACATAAAAAAGAAACATTAGAAAACAAGAGGACCATGATGGTCCTATATTGCTCATCTGAGTACTAAGCAGTAAAGGTCTACAATGAAGATAAATACCAAATATCAAAGCTCAAGGTCAAATAATTCTGACAGGGTAGGTAACTGTGCAAAATGCATCTTCTACTTTTAGAGATGAAGATTTTTAAAGTTTTCCTTCTTTGTTCTATGTTTCAAACTTGTGACCCCCGGGGCGGGGCAAGTTTTGACCCCAGGGGCATCATGTGAACAATCTTGGTAGAGGTCCACTAGGAGATGCTACATACCAAATATCAAAGCTCTACACTTTCTAGTTTCAGAGAAGATGATTTTTAAAGTTTTCCTTCTTTGTTCGTTTGTTTCAAACTTGTGACCCCCGGGACAGGGCGAGTTTTGACCCCAGGGGCATCATATGAACAATCTTGGTAGAGGTCCACTACGAGATGCTACATACCAAATATCAAAGCTCTGCACCTTCTAGTTTCAGAGAGGAAGATTTTTAAAGTTTTCCTTCTTTGTTCCTTCTTTGAAATCTGAATTATGCACAAGGAAAACTCTCAGTAATAATAAATTAAGTTTATACTGCACACACACACACACACACACACACACACACACACACACACACTTCTTAGATAAACCCTTTTTTTTTCATTTTTCATCATTTTTCCTCTTTTTTTTTGGTCTTTTATTGAGGTTTTTCATAAAAAATATCAATTTTTGTATTTTTTTTTTGTAAAATCGTTTCTTTAATTTTTTTTTTTTTAACTTTTTTCTTTTTTTCAATTTTTAAAGTTTTTTTTTTTAATTATTTAATTTTTTTTCCCATTCGTCCTTCAAAAATCTCTTTTTCACTTTGTTTAAAAATTGCTATATTCTTGATCATATTAATATTCTTAAAAGGAACTTGCTAATACATTCACTCTCACACTGTTTAAATACACATATTTTTTCTTTTCATCTTTTCAGTAAGAGTTTAAGCTTGGAAAGAAGTCAGTTTCATTACAAATGAAAAACTAAAGGCTTATTCTATCTTAAAGGTGGGTATTTAGATTTTTCATGTCACACTAATTTAAAAAAAAAAAACATATTTATCGCTGAAATTTATATTAGCAAACAATACAAATCATCAATAATTAAGAATCATGAAATTATCAAAGAAACAATTTTTTTGATGGTACTCCCTTAAAAGGCTGCAGAGCCTCTTAGGCTGTTTTTAGATTTCGGGCCAAAAATAAAACAAGAGGGCCAAGATGGTCCTGGATCGCTCACCTGAATTTTTGAGAGGACCATAGCTACAAATAAAATCTTTATATTGCCAATCAATTTTTAAAAGGTCACCTGCAAAAGTCCTTTCAAAATCTGACCAGCAGTTTCAGAAATGAAGAATTTTTAGGAGTTTCTTAATTTCCGTACAGTGCAAGTAGCCCCCATTCACCTGAGCCATGTTTCTTGACCTATCATAATTTCGCAAACAATTTCTGAAAAGGGTCATTCAAGGAACATTTCTGTAAAATTATTTTCAATTTTGACCAGCCGTTTCAGAGAAGAAGAGTTTTCAAGAATTTCTTCATTTCCCTATAGTTCAAGTAGCCCCCATTCACCAGAGCCATCTTTCTTGACAGATCAACATTTTGCGAACAACTGTTGAAAAGGGTCACCCAAGGAATATCCCTGTGAAATTATTTCAAAATCTGATAAGCGGTTGCAGAGAAGAAGAATATTCGAGAATTTCTTCATTTCCATATAGTGAAGTAAGCCCCCATTCACCAGAGCCATGTTTCTTGAATAATCCAAATTTCACAAACAGTTTTTGAAAAAGGTCACCCAAGGAACATCTCTGTGAAATTATTTCAAAATCTGACAAGCCGTTCTAGAGAAGAATAACTTTTAAGAATTTCTTCATTTCCCTATAGTGCAAATAGCCCCCATTCACCAGAGCCATGTTTCTTGACAAATCAAAATTTCACAAACACTTTTTGAAAAGGGTCACCCAAGGAACATCTCTGTGAAATTATTTCAAAATCTGACCAGCAGTTTCAGAGATGAAGGATTTTTAAGAATTTCTTCATTTCCCTACAGTGGAAGTAGCCCCCATTCACCAGAGCCATGTTTCTTGATGGCTCAAAATTCTGCAAACAATTTTTGAAAAGGGTCACTACATCTTTCATCAGGCAAGGAAATGGCATAAATATCTTTCAGTAAGCCTAGGTGAAGTCTCTCTTAAAACAGAAGGACAAAGTATTTGACAACTTGAACCGTAGTACAGTTCTATACATGTAGATAGCCCATTCTTACGTGTCTATGTAATCTTGTGTATCAGAACCAGAAGGCATTTCTTCTGCAGAAAATTTTTGACATTGTTCAAATGAACTGAATCATTGTTTTTATTCTTGATGGTTGTGAAAGCATTGTATCTGTAGATCACCAAGATCTGAATGGATGGTTTCAACTTTTAGTGGGTGCAGTGCTGTGTTTGCTGTATTTCCTGGAAAGGCTTTGCATGAATGCCTCAGAAAAGACAGGATTTAAATGACAACTCTAACATGTTATGAAAAAAATTATATACAGGCAATGGATGCTTGACTGCGCATAAGGTCTTTGTATTACTTGACCTAGCCATACTTTAAACCAAATTTCAACCTCATTCTCGATAATATAGCAATGACTTTTCTGGCTATACCTCACTGGAATGAAAATGTAGATAATATTGGGCATGTAAGACCTTTTAGACATTATCTTTCATCAGGCTGGCCAAGTTAAAGAATATCATCAAGTCAAGTATTCTGACCACATTTCATTAACATTGGATCATAATGGAGTCTATATATACAGTTAACATTACTTTTAAAGACATTGGCACAGTTAATAAACTGATATCAAAATGCGCTTCCCCAGTGATACAAGAAAACAAGAGGGCCAAGATGGCCCTGGATCGCTCACCTGAATTTTTGAGATGACCAAAGTCTATTTTTTTTTTTTTTGAGGTATTGAAACATTGGAACCAAATTTGTAATTTTGTCAAGCAATTTTCAAAAGGTCACCTGTAAAAGCCATTTCGAAATCTGACAATCAGTTTCAAAAAGAAGAATTTTTAAGAATTCTTCATTTCTGTATAAGAGCAAGTAGCCCCCATCCACGAGAGCCATGTTTCTTGATGGATCAAAACTTACGAACAAGTTTTGAAAAGGGTCACCCAAGGAACATCTCTGAAATTATTTCAAAATCTGACCAGGGGTTTCAGAAAAAGAGAATTTTAAAGAATTTCATCATGTCCGTATAGTGCAAGTAGCCCCCATTCACAAGAGCCATGTTTCTTGACGGATCAAAATTATATGTACAGCTTTTGGAAAGGGTCACCCAAGGAACATGTCTGTCAGATTATTTTAAAATCTGACCACGGGTTTCAGAGAAGAAGAATTTTCAAGAATTTCTTCATTTCCATATAGTGCAAGTAGCCCTCATTCACAAGAGCCATGTTTCTTGGCCAATCAAAATTTTGCGAACAATTTTAGTAAAGGGTCACCCAACGAACATCTCTGTGAAATTATTTCAAAATCTGTCCAGCCATTTCAGAGAAGAAGAATTTTCAAGAATTTCTTCATTTCTGTATAGTGCAAGTAGCCCCCATTCATGTTTCTCGACCAATCAAAATTTCGCGAACACTTTTTGAAAAGGGTAACACAAGGAACAAGTCTGTGAAATTATTTCAAAACCTAACCACCTGTTTCAGAGAAGAAGAATTTTTAAGAATTTCTTCATTTCTGTATAGTGCAAGAAGCCCCCATTCACCAGAGCAATGTTTCTTGACCAATCAAAATTTCACGAACAATTTTTTAAAAGGGTCACCCAAGGAACAATTCTGTCAAATTATTTCAAAATCTGACCAGCAGTTTCAGAGAAGAATTTTTATGAATTCCTTCATTTTTGTATAGTGCAAGAAGCCCCCATTCACCAGATCCACATTTTTTGACGGATCAAAATTTCACGAACAATTTTTGAAAAGGGTCACCCAAGGAACATATCTGTGAAATTACTTCAAAATCCGACCAGCGGTTTCAGAGGAGAAGATTTTTAAAGAATTCCTTGATTTCTGTATAGTGCAAGAAGCCCCCATTCACCAGAGCCACATTTTTTGACGAATCAAAATTTCACAAACAATTTTTGAAAAGGGTCACCCAAGGAACATATCTGTGAAATTATTTCAAAATCCGACCAGCGGTTTCAGAGGAGAAGATTTTTAAAGAATTTTCTAAAAAATTCCATTTCGTTGCCATGGCAACCAGAGTTTTTGATGGAATCAAATTCTGTGAACAATTTTTAAAGAGGACCTCCCAAGGAACATTCCTGCCAAGTTTGGTCTAAATCCGCCCAGCGGTTTAGGAGGAGTTGATGTTTAAAGAATTGTTGACGACCCACGACGGACGACGGACACCGGGTGATCCTAAAAGCTCCCCTTGAGCACATTGTGCTCAGGTGAGCTAAAAATGCTGGAACCACAAGTTTAGCCACATATGATGATTTTGTGGACACTTTGTTTTTAGCAAATGGCTCAAATTGCGAATGGCAGCGCCGGCCTTGAATTATCTAGTGGTCACTGTGACCTTGACCTTTCATGTATTTACCTTAAAATCAATTGGAATCATTTACACTCCAAGATGAAAATCTACAGAATTTGAAGGGCCTATGTCAATTCTTGGTGCAGTTATCATCTAAACAAGGTTTTGTCTATATATCAAGTTGAAGGCCACTGTAACCTTGACCTTCAATGGATTAATACAAAAATTGATAGGGGTCATCTTCACTCTGAGACAAAAGTCTGCGCGAAATTTGACCAACCTGGTTCGATTCTGTGTCTAGTTATCTTCCGGATAATGCTTAGTCTATTTATCAACATGCTGACAGTCTCTGTGACCTTGTCATTTGACCGATTGCTTTCAAAATCAATAGGGATCATCTACACTCCAAGATGCATGTCTGTGTCAAATTTGACGGATGTAGGTTAATTTAATGTTTAGTTATCATCTGGACAAGGTAAGGTCTGCCGACTGATAGACTGAAATTAGCAAAGCAATATACCCCCACTTCATTGAACGAGGGGGGCAAAATAATGCATACAAAATTTGGAAGACCAAGGCCACAATCATTTAGATTTTTTTTTCACTGATAGAATAAGTGCAGAAAAATAAGAGCCTTTGACTGCCTTAATTCCTCTACTTGCAGTGATTCTGTTGATTTTCTAGCATTCAGTATTATAATTGTTAATTGAATTGTGAAATAATTAAATTACAATTTCTCAAATAGTTATATTGTAGAAAGAGTAACATTGTGTTAAATTTGCCTGGAACCACATGACCAAAGATTTTTTAAATTTCTTCAGCTTTAATTTCAGCCCAAAACAACTGCACTGATCCCTTCTTTCTGTCTTTGTCCTTCCCTATGCCTTTCATTATTCCTCTTTTCATTTCTCTCCCCAACCTTCTGGTCCCCTCCCTACATGCCCCTCCCCTTCATTTTTCCCACCCCCAACCTTCCCTCCCCCAACTTCCCATCCCCAAGCTTCCCTTCCCCTCCCTTTATCCCCCCTTCCCTTTACCCTCCCTTTACCCCCCCTTCCCTTTACCCTCCCTCCTTACTTTACCTTATTTAACTACTCTACCATCCTACACTTTCTCTCTTCCACTTTCTTCCTCCTTTTTCTCCCTTTCTCTCCTTCTTTCTCTCTTCCCCTCTCTTCTCTCTCTCCCTTTCTCTCCTCCTTTCTCTTTTCCCCTTTCTTCCTCCTTTCTCCCTCCTTTCTCTCCTTTCTCTCTTCCCTTTTTTTTCCTCCTTTCTCTCCCTTTCTCACTTCCCCTTTCTTCCTTCTTTCTCTTCCACTCTCTCCCTCTTTCCCTTTCTTCCTCCTTTCTCTCCTCTCCCCCTTTCTTCTTCCTTTCTCTCCCTCCCTCCCCAACCTTCTGGTGGTCCCCTCCCTACATGCCCCTTTCCTTCATTTTTCCCACCCCCAACCTTCCCTCCCCCAACTTCCCTCCCCCCAGCTTCCCTTCCCTTCCCTTCCCTTTATCCCCCCCTTCCCTTTACCCTCCCTCCTTACTTCACCTTATTTAACTACTCTACCATCCTACACTTTCTCTCTTTTCCCTTTTTTCCTCCTTTCTCCCCCTTTCTTCCTCCTTTCTCTCCTGCTTTCTCTCTTCTCCTTTTTTTCTCCTTTCTCTCCCTTTCTCTCTCACCCTTTCTTCCTTCTTTCTCTTCCACTCTCTTCCCTTTTTTTCCCTTTCTTCCTCCTTTCTCTCCTCTCCCCCTTTCTTCTACCTTTCTCTCCCTCCCTCCCTATCCCTTCCTACCATATTTCCTTTCTTCCAAACTTCTTTCCTTCCTTTCTTTTTCTCTCTATCCCTTCCTTTCTTTTTTCACAAACTTCCTTTACTTCCCCCCTCTCTCCTTTCTCTCTCTCTCTTATTCATTCTCTCTATCCCCGTACTAGCTGTTTTCTTCCATTCTTCCTCTCCTGTCCTTTCTTCCGTCCTTGCCCTTAACCTACCATAAACCTACTTTCCTATCTACACTATCTTTCCTTACCTACTAAACCTACCTATTCACTTACCAACTTGGTCTTTCTACTAGCCTAAGTACTCTAATGACCTATCTTCTCTGGACTTCTCACTCTACCTCCTATCTTCTCTGGACTTCTCACTCTACCTGATAAAACTCTACAAACCTACCTACATTACAAACATAACTACCTACCAACTCTTTCTACATACCGACTCTATTATGTACATATCAACAAACTAACCTACTTACTTTACTACCCTTTTTCTATCCTAACTTCCAACTATACCAATATTCCTACTCTCCTGAGCAACCTACTTAACCCAACCAACCTACAGACTGCCTTCCTACTCTACACTTTCTTCACCATAACTCTACTGACATATCTTCCTCCTTACTTTTTACACCTTACTTTCTACTTCTACCTTCCCTCTTCATCTACCCCCTAGCCTTTTATTCATTTCTATCCTATTCACCTACTATACCTACAATATCTGTAATAGTTCCCAAATTAACCTCACTTTGCTTTCAAAATTACATTACTCAAACTATCTAGCTTAGCCACAATTTAAATACTTAATCTACCAACTTAACCTACCTACTTACAGTAATCTACCTACTCTACCCTACACTACTTGCTTACCTAACAATACTACTCTACATACTTACACTACTTAAATATTTAATCTACAAACTTAAGGTACCTACTAACAGAAATCTACCTAGTCTATCCTACACTACTTGCTTACCTACCTAACAATTCTACTCGACATACCTACACTACTTAACTATTTAATCTACAAACTTAACCTACCTACTAACATTAATCTACCTAATCTCTTTCCTACACTACTTGCTTACCTACCTAACAATTCTACTCTACATACCTTACCTACTCAACTACACTAACTACCTACCCCTCCTAACCCACCCCCCTCCCATCCCTCCCAAACCCCACCCCAACCCAACCCACCCCTCCCCGACCCCACCCAACCCACCCACCCCTCCCCGACCCCACCCAACCCACCCCTCCCAAACCCGACCCTACCCAAACCACCCCTTCCAAACCCAACCCTCCATTACCCGCAACCACTAAATCAACTTACAATCCAAGATGCTTCCTCCCATTCTAAATCCAACACAACTTAAACCAGCCCAGCTTTTCTAAGAAGAATCCCATTCCCAATGCCCTGATTAGAATAGTGATAGCAATAAATTTACATATTCAGACAGATAAAGTAAAATGTCATGTGGTTCCAGAATTCTTAGATTGAATACAGAAAGCTAAGGCTAAAAAGTTATAACAACGGTCCTACAATTGCTTGAATGTCTTTGACATTAAAAAAATTCTTAAATTTGAAATTAAAGAAAAGCATAGAATAATGTAAAAGTAAAGAAAATCATAGTACAATGTACAAGTATTAACAAGTTAAACAAAGAAATCCATTAAAATGACCTGTGGTTCCAAGCGAATTCACTTCAGCATTGTTATGATCGATGTTGAAAAAAGTGGGTGTGAGCAAGAAACAGGGGCTTGGGCTCTTCATTTGTAGCATAACTCTGTTGCAATTATGGCTTGGTATAACTATGATTTCCAATAAACTATCCTAGACTATAACTCTTGTCTTTATGACCCTTTCAGTAGTGGTTTAAGCTTGGAAAGAAGTCAGTTTCATTACAAATTGAACTTAAAGTAAAGTATCAGTACAGGAATCTAGTTTCAGCATCTTCTTACTTCCCAGCAACAAGAGATGGAGTTTTAGGATCTAAACTTTTGAGTATGGACAGACAGCAGACATAAACAGACTGTTGGAACAACTTCACATAAAAAAGGAACATTAGAAAACAAGAGGACCATGATGGTCCTATATTGCTCATCTGAGTACTAAGCAGTAAAGGTCTACAATGAAGATAAATACCAAATATCAAAGCTCAAGGTCAAATAATTCTGACAGGGTAGGTAACTGTGCAAAATGCATCTTCTACTTTTAGAGATGAAGATTTTTAAAGTTTTCCTTCTTTGTTCTATGTTTCAAACTTGTGACCCCCGGGGCGGGGCAAGTTTTGACCCCAGGGGCATCATGTGAACAATCTTGGTAGAGGTCCACTAGGAGATGCTACATACCAAATATCAAAGCTCTACCATTTCTAGTTTCAGAGAGGAAGATTTTTTAAAGTTTTCCTTCTTTGTTCCTATGTTTCAAACTTGTGACCCCCGGGAAGGGGCGAGTTTTGACCCCAGGGGCATCATATGAACAATCTTGGTAGAGGTCCACTACAAGATACTACATACCAAATATCAAAGCTCTGCACCTTCTAGTTTCAGAGAGGAAGATTTTTAAAGTTTTCCTTCTTTGTTCCTTCTTTGAAATCTGAATTATGCACAAGGAAAACTTTCGGTAATAATAAATTAAGTTTATACCGCACACACTCACACACACTTCTTAGATAAACCCTTTTTTTTTTCATTTTTCATCATTTTTACTTTTTTTTTGTCTTTTATTGAGGTTTTTCATAAAAAATATCAATTTTTATTTTTTTATTGTTTTCTTTTGTAAAATCGTTTCTTTAAATTTTTTTTAACTTTTTTCTTCTTTTCAATTTTTAATCTTTTTTCCCATTCGTCCTTCAAAAATCTCTCTTCCACTTTGTTTAAAAATTGCTATATTCTTGATCATATTAATATTCTTAAAAGAAACTTGCTAATACATTCACTCTCATACTGTTTAAATACACATATTTTTTCTTTTCATCCTTTCAGTAAGAGTTTAAGCTTGGAAAGAAGTCAGTTTCACTACAAATGAAAAACTAAAGGCTTATTCTATCTTAAAGGTGGGTATTTAGATTTTTCATGTCACATTAATTTAAAAAAAAAAAAAACATATTTATCGCTGAAATTTATATTAGCAAACAATACAAATCATCAATAATTAAGAATCATGAAATTATCAAAGAAACAATTTTTTTGATGGTACTCCCTTAAAAGGCTGCATAGCCTCTTAAGCTGTTTTTAGATTTCGGGCCAAAAATAAAACAAGAGGGCCAAGATGGCCCTGGATCGCTCACCTGAATTTTTGAGAGGACCATAGCCGTTTGTTTTTTGGAGGTATTGAAACACTAGAAATAAAATCCTTACTTTGCCAATCAATTTTTAAAAGGTCACCTGCAAAAGTCCTTTCAAAATCTGACCAGCAGTTTCAGAAAAGAAGAATTTTTAGGAGTTTCTTAATTTCTGTACAGTGCAAGTAGCCCCCATTCACCTGAGCCATGTTTCTTGACCTATCATAATTTCGCATACAATTTCTGAAAAGGGTCATTCAAGGAACATTTCTGTAAAATTATTTTCAAATTTGACCAGCCGTTTCAGAGAAGAAGAGTTTTCAAGAATTTCTTCATTTCCCTATAGTTCAAGTAGCCCCCATTCACCAGAGCCATCTTTCTTGACAGATCAACATTTTGCAAACAACTGTTGAAGAGGGTCACCCAAGGAATATCCCTGTGAAATTTTTTCAAAATCTGACAAGCGGTTGCAGAGAAGAAGAATATTCAAGAATTTCTTCATTTCCATATAGTGAAGTAAGCCCCCATTCACCAGAGCCATGTTTCTTGACTAATCCAAATTTCATGAACAGTTTTTGAAAAGGGTCACCCAAGGAACATCTCTGTGAAATTATTTCAAAATCTGACCAGCAGTTTCAGAGATGAAGGATTTTTAAGAATTTCTTCATTTCCCCATAGTGGAAGTAGCCCCCATTCACCACAGCCATGTTTCTTGACGGCTCAAAATTCTGCAAACAATTTTTGAAAAGGGTCACTACATCTTTCATCAGGCAAGGAAATGGCATAAATATCTTTCAGTAAGCCTAGGTGTAGTCTCTCTTAAAACAGAAGGACAAAGTATTAGACAACTTGAACCGTAGTACAGTTCTATAAATGTAGACAGCCCATTCCTACATGTCTATGTAATCTTGTGTATCAGTAAGAGAAGGCATTTCTTCTGCAGAAAATTTTTGACATTGTTCAAATGAACTGAATCATTGTTTTTATTCTTGATGGTTGTGAAAGCATTGTATCTGTAGATCACCAAGATCTGAATGGATGGTTTCAACTTTTAGTGGGTGCAGTGCTGTGTTTGCTGTATTTCCTGGAAAGGCTTTGCATGAATGCCTCAGAAAAGACAGGATTTAAATGACAACTCTTAACATGTTACGAAAAAAATTATATACAGGCAATGGATGCTAAAATTAGATTCTTGACTGCGCATAAGGTCTTTGTAATTCTTTGACCTAGTCATACTTTAAACCAAATTTCAACGTCATTCTCGATAATATTGCAATGACTTTTCTGGCTATACCTCACTGGAATGAAAATGTAGATAATATTGGGCATGTAAGACCTTTTAGACATTATCTTTCGTCAGGCTGGCCAAGTTAAAGAATATCATCAAGTCAAGTATTCTGACCACATTTCATTAACATTGGATCATAATTGAGTCTATATATACAGTTAACATTACTTTTAAAGACATTGGCACAGTTAAAAAATTGATATCAAAATGCGCTTCCCCAATGATACAAGAAAAAAATGCTGGAACCACAAGTTTAGCCACATATGATGATTTTTTGGACACTTTGTTTTTAGCAAATGGCTCAAATACCGAATGGCAGTGCCGGCCTTGAATCATCTAGTGGTCACTGTGACCTTG
The DNA here is from genome assembly GCA_943736015.1 of Tridacna crocea. Classification (NCBI taxonomy): domain Eukaryota; kingdom Metazoa; phylum Mollusca; class Bivalvia; order Cardiida; family Cardiidae; genus Tridacna; species Tridacna crocea. The sequence continues at coordinate 2,315,052 of OX031066.1, read as the reverse complement.
ACCTTTCTTGTATTTACCTTAAAATCAGTTTGAATCATTTACACTCCAAGATGAAAATCTACAGAATTTGAAGGGCCTATGTCAATTCTTGGTGTAGTTATCATCTAAACAAGGTTTTGTCTATATATCAAGTTGAAGGCCACTGTAACCTTGACCTTCAATGGATTAATCCACAAATTGATAGGGATCATCTTCACTCTGAGACAAAAGTCTGTGCAAAATTTGACCAACCTGGGTCAATTCTGTGTCTAGTTATCATCTGGACAATGTTTGGTCTATTTATCAACATGCTGATAGTCTCTGTGACCTTGTCATTTGACCGATTGCTTTCAAAATCAATAGGGATCATCTACACTCCAAGATGCATGTCTGTGTCAAATTTGACGGATGTAGGTTAATTTAATGTTTAGTTATCATCTGGACAAGGTAAGGTCTGCCGACTGATAGACTGAAATTAGCAAAGCAATATACCCCCACTTCATTGAACGAGGGGGGCAAAATAATGCATACAAAATTTGGAAGACCAAGGCCACAATCATTTAGATTTTTTTTTTCACTGATAGAATAAGTGCAGAAAAATAAGAGCCTTTGACTGTCTTAATTCCTCTACTTGCAGTGATTCTGCTGATTTTCTAGCATTCAGTATTATAAGTGTTAATTGAATTGTGAAATAATTAAATTACAATTTGTCAAATAATTATTTTGTAGAAAGGGTAACATTGTGTTAAATTTGCCTGGAACCACATGACCAAAGATTTTTTAAATTTCTTCAGCTTTAATTTCAGCCCAAAACAACTGCACTGATCCCTTCTTTCTGTCTTTGTCCTTCCCTATGCCTTTCATCATTCCTCTTTTCATTTCTCTCCCCAACCTTCTGGTCCCCTCCCTACATGCCCCTCCCCTTCATTTTTCCCACCCCCAACCTTCCCTCCCCCAACTTCCCATCCCCAAGCTTCCCTTCCCCTCCCTTTACCCCCCTTCCCTTCACCCTCCCTTTACCCCCCCTTCCCTTTACCCTTCATTACTTTACCTTATTTAACTACTCTACCATCCTACACTTTCTCTCTTCCACTTTCTTCCTCCTTTCTCTCCCTTTCTCTACTTCTTTCTCTCTTACCCTCTCTTATCTCTCTCCCTTTCTCTCCTCCTTTCTCTCTTCCCCTTTTTTTCCTCCTTTCGTTCCCTTTCTCTCTTTCCCTTTCTTCCTTCTTTCTCTTCCACTCTCTCCCTCTTTCCCTTTCTTCCTTTCTCTCCTCTCCCCCTTTCTTCTTCCTTTCTCTCCCTCCCTCCCCAACCTTCTGGTGGTCCCCTCCCTACATGCCCCTCCCCTTCATTTTTCCCACCCCCAGCCTTCCCTCCCCCAACTTCCCTCCCCCCAGCTTCCCTTCCCTTCCCTTTACCCGCCCCCTTCCCTTTACCCCCCTTCCCTTTACCCTCCCTCCTTACTTCACCTTATTTATCCACTCTACCATCCTACACTTTCTCTCTTTTTCCCTTTTTTGCTCCTTTCTCCCTCTTTCTTCCTCCTTTCTCTCCTCCTTTCTTTCTTCTACTTTTTTTCTCCTTTCTCTCCCTTTCTCTCTCACCCTTTCTTCCTTCTTTCTTTTCCACTCTCTCCCTCTTCCCCTTTCTTCCTCCTTTCTCTTCCACTCTCTCCCTCTTTCCCTTTCTTCCTCCTTTCTCTCCTCTCCCCCTTTCTTCTACCTTTCTCTCCCTCCCTCCCTATCCCTTCCTACCATACTTCCTTTCTTCCAAACTTCTTTCCTTCCTTTCTTTTTCTCTCTATCCCTTCCTTTCTTTTTTCACAAACTTCCTTTACTTCCCCCCTCTCTCCTTTCTCTCTCTCTTATTCATTCTCTCTATCCCCGTACTTCCTTTTTTCTTCCATTCTTCCTCTCCTGTCCTTTCTTCCGTCCTCGCCTTTAACCTACCATAAACCTACTTTCCTATCTACACTATCTTTCCTTACCTACTAAACCTACCTATTCACTTACCAACTTGGTCTTTCTACCAGCCTTAGTACTCTAACGACCTATCTACTCTGGACTTCTCACTCTACCTCTACAAACCTACCTACATTACAAACATAACTACCTACCAACTCTTTCTACATACTGACTCTACTTATGTACATATCAACAAACTAACCTACTTACTTTACTACCCTTTTTCTATCCTAACTTCCAACTATACCAATATTCCTACTCTCCTGAGCAACCTACTTAACCCAACCAACCTACAGACTGCCTTCTTACTCTACACTTTCTTCACCATAACTCTACTGACCTATCTTCCTCCTCACTTTTTACACCTTACTTTCTACTTCTACCTTCCCTCTTCATCTACCCCCTAGCCTTTCATTCATTTCTATCCTATTCACCTACTATACCTACAATATCTGTAATAGTTCCCAAATTAACCTCACTTTACTTTCAAAATTACATTACTCAAACTATCTAGCTTAGCCACTACTTAAATACTTAATCTACCAACTTAACCTACCTACTTACAGTAATCTACCTAGTCTACTCTACACTACTTGCTTACCTAACAATACTACTCTACATACTTACACTACTTAAATATTGAATCTACAAACTTAACGTACCTACTAACAGAAATCTACCTAGTCTATCCTACACTACTTGCTTACCTACCTAACAATTCTACTCGACATACCTACACTACTTAAATATTTAATCTACAAACTTAACCTACCTACTAACAGTAATCTACCTAGTCTATCCTACACTACTTGCTTACCTACCTAACAATTCTACTCGACATACCTACACTAAAACTACCTTACCTACTCAACTACACTAACTACCTACCCCTCCTAACCCACCCCCCTCCCATCCCTCCCAAACCCCACCCCAACCCAACCCACCCCACCCAACCCACCCCACCCCGACCCCACCCCACCCCTCCCAAACCCGACCCTCCATTACCCGCAACCACTAAATCAACCTACAATCCAAGATGCTTCCTCCCATTCTAAATCCAACACAACTTAAACCAGCCCAGCTTTTCTAAGAAGAATCCCATTCCCAATGCCCTGATTAGAATAGTGATAGCAATAAATTTACATATTCAGACAGATAAAGTAAAATGTCATGTGGTTCCAGAATTCTTAGATTGAATACAGAAAGCTAAGGCTAAAAAATTATAACAACGGTTCTACAATTGCTTGAATGTCTTTGACATTAAAAAAATTCTTAAATTTGAAATTAAAGAAAAGCATAGAATAATGTAAAAGTAAAGAAAATCATAGTACAATGTACAAGTATTAACAAGTTAAACAAAGAAATCCATTAAAATGACCTGTGGTTCCAAGCGAATTCACTTCAGCATTGTTATGATCGATGTTGAAGAAAGTGGGTGTGGGCAAGAAACAGGGGCTTGGGCTCTTCATTTGTAGCATAACTCTGTTGCAATTATGGCTTGGTATAACTATGATTTCCAATAAACTATCCTAGACTATAACTCTTGTCTTTATGACCCTTTCAGTAGTGGTTTAAGCTTGGAAAGAAGTCAGTTTCATTACAAATTGAACTTAAAGTAAAGTATCAGTATAGAAATCTAGTTTCAGCATCTTCTTACTTCCCAGCAACAAGAGATGGAGTTTTAGGATCTAAACTTTTGAGTATGGACAGACAGCAGACATAAACAGACTGTTGGAACAACTTCACATAAAAAAGGAACATTAGAAAACAAGAGGACTATGATGGTCCTATATTGCTCATCTGAGTACTAAGCAGTATAGGTCTACAATGAAGATAAATACCAAATATCAAAGCTCAAGGTCAAATAATTCTGACAGGGTAGGTAACTGTGCAAAATGCATCTTCTACTTTTAGAGATGAAGATTTTTAAAGTTTTCCTTCTTTGTTCTATGTTTCAAACTTGTGATTACCTACGGGGCGGGGCAAGTTTTGACCCCAGGGGCATCATGTGAACAATCTTGGTAGAGGTCCACTAGGAGATGCTACATACCAAATATCAAAGCTCTACACTTTCTAGTTTCATAGAAGAAGATTTTTAAAGTTTTCCTTCTTTGTTCCTATGTTTCAAACTTGTGACCCCCGGGACAGGGCGAGTTTTGACCCCAGGGGCATCATATGAACAATCTTGGTAGAGGTCCACTACGAGATGATACATACCAAATATCAAAGCTCTGCACCTTCTAGTTTCAGAGAGGAAGATTTTTAAAGTTTTCCTTCTTTGTTCCTTCTTTGAAATCACCTGAATTATGCACAAGGAAAACTTTCAGTAATAATAAATTAAGTTTATACCGCACACACACACACACACTTCTTAGATAAACCCTTTTTTTTTTCATTTTTCATCATTTTTTTCCTTTTTTTTTTCTTTTATTGAGGTTTTTCATAAAAAATATCAATTTTTATTTCTTTTTCTTTTTTTTTTTGTAAAATCGTTTCTTTAATTTTTTTTTTTTTTAACTTTTTTCTTTTTTTCAATTTTTAATGTTTTTTTCTTTTTTCAATTTTTAATGTTTTTTTCTTTTAATTATTTAATCTTTTTTCCCATTCGTCCTTCAAAAATCTCTTTTCCACTTTGTTTAAAAATTGCTATATTCTTTATCATAATAATATTAACTTGCTAATACATTCACTCTCATACTGTTTAAATACACATATTTTTTCTTTTCATCCTTTTTCATTTTTTGTTTCTTTTATTGAAGTTTGTGATAAAAAAATATCAATTTCTATTTCTTTTTTCTAATTTTTTGGTCAAAATTATTAGGTTTTATAAACATTTTTTTTAAAATCTATTTTCCCCCCCCTTTTTTTTAGTAATTCAATTTCTTTTCCATTTTTTCCATAAAAAGTTCATTACGCACTAAAATGGCATTTATATCTTCAACCCTTTACCACAAGACAAGATTTTAGACCTGTCTGAATCAAAAGTTTTGCTGATGATAGTTTCAGTTTGGCTCATATGAAATTATTTCTCATAGTTAGGGTAGAAAACATTGTGGGAAAAGGAGAAAATGCTGGTTACCAGCATTTTCTCCTTTTCCCACAATGTTTTCAGAGGGCTTCTACCTCAGGGCCGTAAAAACCAGAGATTGTTTGGTAAAGGGTTAAGTAAGCTTTAGGTGTAGTCTTCCTTAAAATAGAAGGGCAAAGACCTTAAGCATATCATCACCCATACTATCACCACCACAGCATGATTTTGATGAAGCAGAATTCTGCAAATAAATTTTTGGATAGATCACCCAAGGACAAGTTCTTGAAGAAGAGCACATGCTCTAAAGTGACTAAAATGCTTTCAAGAACTGAAGTCTAAAAAGGAAAATGTTGGTAATTAAGAAGGTCCTTGTTTTGAGCAAAGTACCAACCAGTATAGATTAAAAAAATTATCTCCGGTTTTATTTTTCTTCAAATTGCCTGCAACTTGGCACTTAACTGTCTCACCATTTGTTGCTGTGTGCAGTTTAATCTTTATCTGTATGTTCCACAATACTTAATTATGATCCCATGGTAATGAAAGAAATAACTACAGATTATATTTGTGTCTCTGGCCAGATCTCTTTTGAAAAGCATTGTGGCAAAAGGTAAAGGTAAATTTATTGAAATAAGTTGTTCTCATTTTGCAACAATGTTTCAACATTTATTCTACCTTTTGTGTTCTCTAAAAGTATGTTTCAAGGTAGGCCACTTAACAATTTACCATGAAATCACAAATTTTTGCTACCCTTTGAAAAAAAAACTCTTGAATACAAAGAATGAAGAAAGAGAAATTGCTAGTGACCAGCATGTTTTCTACCCTATCGAAGACAGGTGCCATCTTTTGATCAAAAAGTAATTTGTCATCTGCAAATGCTTTCAATCTGGACCAGTGCTTTTTTTTTGTATACTTAGAAAAAAGGGTTAAATCAAAGACTTACCCTAAAATGGTAGCCCTGTTTATCATTTACCTTTAGATGCCCAGCACTGTTTCATCACCATCTAGAATGTTCATTTACAGAGAGGTTGTAAGTTCAGCTTAATTTATCTGTAAATAAATTATTGATTGAATGGTGTTTTATACTGCTTTCAACATTATTTCAGTCATACCACTGCAACAGTGAAAATATGTTGAAAACAAGCAATTTCGTTAAAATAATATCCCCTGCCGGCTTAAGCTATCTGTAAATAAATTATTGATTGAATGGTGTTTTACACTGCTTTCAACATTATTTCAGTCATACCACTGCAACAGTGAAAATATGTTGAAAACAAGCAATTTTGTTGAAATAATACCCCCAGCCGAAAAAGATGTTTTTTTGATACAAACATATAAGAGGTGTTGGGTTTTGCATGCACATGTGGCCTTTTAATTATTGGTCCATGATGAAATTATACATTAGCTCCCTTGTTCCATGACACAGCATTTCATTACATAAAACTAGAAGGCCCTGAAGGGCCTAAAATTGCTCCAATGTCATCGATTTTGCTTTTATGCTAGCATACAATATGAATTCATGATGCAAAAAGATAACCAGTAAAATCAGTGTGAAGGAAATCACTTATAAACAATAAATGGAAATTTTCAACTTTGAATCACTACTTTTCCCATACTGATTGTCAGATTTTTTTTTTTAAAGGCAATAGGGTTTCAAGCTGTTGATGAGACAAAGCAACTGTGCAAGTTTCATAAAAGTCCAACCACAAAATGCTGACTTCATCATGTACATTAGAATTTTCAACTCGAAATGGCTACTTTTCCATTACTGTTTGTTTTTTTCAAAGTGATGAGATAAACTGAAAAATTCACAAAAATCTGATCACAAATAAATACTTTATCATGTAAAGAAGCAATGAAAATGTTCAACTTGAAATAGCTACTTTTCCCATACAATTTGTTGCATTTTTTTTTAAATCAATAGGGTTTTAAGCTATTGATGATATAAACAAGCTATGCAATTTCATGAAAATCTGACCTCAGATGCAGACTTTATCGCATAAACAAGAGATGTAAGTTTCAATTTGAAATGGATACTTTTCCCATAGCGTTCGTTGGATTTTTTTTTCAAAATCAATAGGGTTGAAGCTATTGATGAGATAACCCCCTTTCTCCATGATGGGGTACTGACACCCCCCACCCCCCCTAAGACAACCCCCCAGGATAAAAGCCACATGGACACCCCCCCTTCCCACCCCCCAGGGGCGGATTAGCCTACTGCAATGTCACAATAACCACGAGATTCATCGAGTTGACCTTCCGATTTCTGCTTTGCACACGTGAATAAGCAAAATAGACAATAACCACAAGATTCATCGAGTTGACCTTCCGATTTCTGCTTTGCACACGTGAATGAGCAAAATAGACGATTTGTCCTGTTTGACACTGGCATATAAATAAGTGACATTTTTATACAAACGGGATAGAATACAGGCATAAATTGAGAGCAAAGGTATGTATACATAAATAGAATTTTCAATAGATATAACGCGAGTTTTAATACAGATGTAGGACTAGCCTAATGCTTTTAATTGTTTTAAGACTGCTCATAGTCGGCAAGTAGTGCAGGTCTGAATAAGCCCCATATAGGACTCATTCTGGTCTGCAGTGCCCGCCGGATATCGGGAGCTGTTCTTTTGTACAGGATAATCGTTTGTAACTTTTTGCAAACAATTAGTAACTGACTATGTACAGGGCTGTACCAGTTAATTAACGGGACCTAAAACATGTTTACGTTTATGATAACAGTTAAAATTTTATTCAGTTCACATAATATTGATAAAGCATGTTGTGATTCTTGATCAAAAAGAATGGCATAAGATCAGACTATTCGAGTGTAAAAGACCGATATGCTGCAATCTCTTTGTCAAAACAGCAGCACGAGGATTCCAGGTTTGATCAGTAGTACTAATATGAATGAATGAATGAATGAATGAATGGTGTTTTAAGGCCCGTCGACAACTACTACTAATATGAAATAGTGAGGCACAGTAATTAGGTCTTAAAAATTTATACTAGTAAGTATAATGCTGAACTTGTCATAAAGAAATAACACAAGAGGGCCATGATGACCTTGTATCGCTCCACTGGCTTTTTAACCCTTTACCACACAAATTGAAGTGTTCATGACCATGAAAAAGAGGGCCTTCAAAAACAATGAACACTGTCAGGCAATACAAGCAGATTAATTCATTAGCATGAAAGGTAAAATCCTTGGAAAAATAAGCTGAATGATAGAAACCTTACTCTGAATTTATTATTCACCTCATGTGAGCATAACTATTAGCATCAAAATGGATCACACTCCTTGAAAACAGAATATTTTCTATCAAAAAACTTAATGTCTAGCACCAATCATGTATCAAAATCAGTTTGATAATCAAGGGAGGTAAATAGTACCAAACTTTATCTTTCATTAAAAGAGTTATTTCCCTTGATTAACGTTTAAATTGAAGTGACTATATTTTGAAGCCCATGTTAAACTTGTGATCCCTGGAATGGAGCCGATTTTGACCCCCGACCTACAATATGAAACTAGAATGTGTGGTATAAAAAACAAGAAGATTTTTGAATCTTGCCCAATAAAAAGCCCTGTAAAATAAGTTTGCTCAATAAAAGGCCCTCTAAAATATGTGAGCCATGAGACAAGTTTATCAAGTTTACACTATAAAAGCCAATGTTAAACTTGTGACCCCTGAGGTGGGGTCAAACTTGACCCCCAAAGTTAAAATTTGGGCCCTCTTGGTAGAGGCCCACTAGATAAAGCTACACACAAAATTTGGTAGCCCTAGGCCTGTTGGCTATGTACGAGTAGATTATTAAAGTTTCCCTATATAAGCCCATGTAAAACTTGTGACCCCTGTGACGGGACTAAATTTGACCCCAGGGCTATAATTTGGGCACCCTTGGTAGACACCCCCTAGATAAAGCTACATGCAAAATTTGATAGCCCTAGCCCTTATAGCTAGGTGCAAGAAGATTTTGGAAGTTTTCCCTATATAAGCCCATGTAAAATTTGTTACCCCTGGGGCGGGGCCAAATTTGACCCCTGGGCTATAATTTGGACACCCTTGGTAGAAGTCCACTAGATAAAGCTACATGCCAAATTTGGTAGCCCTAGGCCCTATGGCTAGGTTGAAGAAGAATTTTAAAGTTCTCTGTATATAAGCCCATGTAAAATTTGTTACCCCCGGGGCAGGGCCAATTTTGACCCCAGGGCTATAATTTGGACACTGTTGGTAGATGTCCACTAGATAAAACTACATGCCAAATTTGGTAGCCCTAGGCCCTATGCCTAGGTAGAAGAGGAATTTTAAAGTTCTCCCTAAATAAGCCTATGTAAAACTTGTGACCCCTGGGGCGGGGCCAATTTTGACCCCAGGGCTATAATTTGAAGAAACTTGGTAGAGATCTACTAGATAAAGCTACATGCCAAATTTGGTAGCCCTAGGCCTTATGGTTTCAGACAAGATTTTCAAAGATTTTCAAAATTTTTCAGTTTTGTTGCCATGGTAACCAGAGTTTTTGAAAGAATTAAATTCTTTCAAGAAATTCTGAAGAGGACCATGACAGGATCATTTCTGTGAAGTTTCATCAAAATTGGATGGGTAGTTTCAGAGAAGATGTTTACAGAAAAAGTTAACGCACGGACGGACGGATGCACAGACGGACGACGGGCAACGGGCCATGACATAAGCCCGCTGGCCTTCGGCCAGTGGAGCTAAAAACTAACCATGGTAATGAATAAATGTGACAGATACAAAATTATTTACAGAGAAGTGTAGGGAATAGCACAAAGTCATACTGCAAGGAAATATGCCAATATTTTGCCAACCATTTGCCTTGCCAAACGGCGGCCTGTGGTACCAGATCAGCCCGCATGTGCAAGTAGGCATTTAACTTTGCGTCCTGAGCAGACCAGAGTGCATGGAAATATTTTATAAGCGACTTGGTTACTAAAAAACAATTGACAAGTGTAGGCTAAGATCAGGTCACACCATAATCAGAATAACCGTAAGGATTATAAGACTATTAGTTAAGTGTAGCCGTAATGACTCTAGCGAAACATCCTAGATTAAACAAGACATGTTCACTCGAGGACTGCATCAGTTGCATGTTATTATATTCAGTGTCATTAATATTTGAATTTGGAAGGAATTAAAGATGTAAAGATGTAACTGCCTTTCATGTTTGATTTCATTTGCGACTTGTTTCAATTTGGACCAATCCAATTTTTTGTTTTCTGGTAATGAGTTAAACGTGTGTGAATTAAAAATCAGGCATAAAATAGAGAAGATGATATTTAGGGAAAGTGAGAAATTGCCTGTCAAACCCATTTCTCCTTTGCCAATATTATATTCTTTCACATCAAGAACATGGAATCAAGTGATTGCATTATCCCCTCTTTCTAATGATGTTTTCTATTCCTAATCCCAAATATTCAGTCACCTTTCCAATTGCAAGTACAATGAAATTTTGTTTTATTTTGTCTAAACCTGTTTAAAGGTGGCCCTTCAGATTTTGGGACGAAAAATTTACAAAAATGCAAAGAAATCATCCTTATATTCCCAAAGCCTTTTAATTTGCGTTCATAAAACACCAGTAGTCGAGAACCATCCTACAATACGAGAAATTAGAGATTTACTATGGCCAACACATGTATCATATTCCTTCACATCAAGGACATGCAATCAAGTGATTGCATTATCCCCTCTTCTAATGATGTTTAGAACTATTCCTAAATATTCAAAGTTCACTTTTCCTATTGTAAGTACAATAAAATTTTGTTCTATTTTGTCTAAACCTGTTTAAGAATAAAGTAAAAAGGAAAACAATATGGAAAATATGAAATAATATATTCTGTTTATATATGATGGGGGTTTTGTCCTAGGGAGCTTTTATCCTATAGATGGGGGTTTGTCCTACACTTCCATTTATATATGATGGGGTTTTTGTCCTGGGGGTTGTCCATGAGGGTTTTGTCCTACACTCTTCCATGACACCTTATTAAAAGAACAGACATACAAACGGATGGACAACACTAAAACTATCCCTTCGCCTTTTTGTCTGGGGGATAAAAAGTTAAGATAAAAGGACATTTCTGAAACTCTTTGCCATTTTATTTGAAGCACATTTTTTATGTGATAGCAAAGAGTTTTGATTTACCATTACTGGTATAACAAGAGCCGTCAGAGACAGGTTATGCTCCCTGAACAGGTGCTTGTCATAAAATTTATGAAAAAATATAAATTCACTTCTTTTGTCCTAAAAGGACCTGTTCATGCCCCCCAAAAATTTAAGTGAAAAGGCAATTACTATCTTAGAGATATTCCCAATATATATTCAAGTCGACAAATGGATGGACAAATGGACAAACTGACAGCGAAGTTCTTTTGGGAAAGGGAGGGGGGATGAATAGTAACTGAAAACAGAAATTTTGACTAGAAAGATAATGGAGAAAAACTGACTCTACCTCTACCATGAAGCCCCCCTTTTCCCCTAAAATGTCTTGAAACTTGGAAAAATTACATTATCTATTACTGTGGATTCATATAACTTCATTGGTATGAAATTTCGTGCATTTTTCAAATTCGGCATTTTCGTTGGACCGTAAGTTCATTGATTTTCCATTTCCAAAAGAATTTTTTTATTTTGTAAAAAAAAATCTAAACTGTCCATTAATAAAGTGTGTCAAAGAAAAAAAGGATGACATAAGACGGGACTTGATCGATGACAAGTATTCAGATATCTTATCGAGTCTAAAGGGTGTAAAGTTTATGACACTTATCTGACAATCTGATCGCCAGTCTGGAGTCTATCAATCAACCCATTACCAGACGACAATATTTTCGACTGGTCCAAATTGAAAGCATTTGCAGACGACAAAATAAAAGTGACTGAAAATTTGAAATTTGTTTTGTGAAGGGTAGAAAACATTGTGGGAAAAGGAGAAAATGCTGGTTACCAGCATTTTCTTCTTTTCCTACAATGTTTTCTATAGGCTTCTTTCTCAGGGGCGTCAAAAGTAGGGATTGTGTGGTAATGGGTTAAGCAGGGATTTACCTGGCAGCCCAAAGCTATGGGAGAAAAATCCCATATGGATTTTTTCCATGAGATTTTTTAAAAAAAATATGAGATATCTGTCATCAGTGCTGAAGACACTTAATTAAAATGAAAAAAGCTATCTCAGCTGCTTTAAATATTTGCAGACAAGAAAATAGATATGACTCAAAGATTAAAGGATATGATTCAAAGATTAAAACTTGTTCTATTTGGTTGCCATGGCAACTAGGGTTTTCGATTGAATCAAATTCTGTGAACAGTTTTTAAAGAGGAGCTCCCAAGGAGCATTCCAGTCAAGTTTGGTTCAAATCGGCCCAGTGGTAAGTGAAGATGTTTAAACAAATAGTTGATGATGGACGATGCACAACAGACGACGCACACATCTTGATCTAAAAGCTCCCCTTGAGCACTTTGCTAAACTAGAAGGCCCTGAAGGGCCTGATATCGCTCTACTGGCAGAGATTTTGTTTTTACTCTGGCATACACTATGAATTCATGATGCAAAAAGAAAAAAAATACAATGATTAAAACCAGCAATGCTGACTTCAACAGATTAAATAAGAAATCAAAATTTTCAACTTGAAATGGCTTCTTTTCCCATACTGATTGACAGATTTTTTTCAAAATTGATAGGGTTGAAGCTATTGATAAGATAAAATAAACTCTGCAAGTTTCACAAAAATCTGATAACAAATGCAGACTTTATCACATACAGAAGAAATAAACAAGAAATGCATATTTCAATGAAAAAACAAGAATTGGTAATTTTTAACTTGAAATGGCTACTTTTCCCATACTGTTTGTTGGATTTATTTCAGAATCAATACTGTAAAAGCTTTTGGCGAGATAAACAAACCGTGCAAGTTTCACAAAAATCTAATAACAAATGTACATTTTATCCCGTAAACAAGAATTTGTAATTTTCAACTTGAAATGGCTACTTTTCCCATACTGTTGGTTGGATTTTTCTTAAAATAAATTCGTTTGAAGCTACCGATAAGATAAAAAAAACTGTGTGATTTTCATGAAAATCTGACAAGAAAGACCGACTTTTATTGTGTAAACATGAATTAGAAATTTTCAACTTGAAAGGGCTACTTTTCCCATTCCTTTTATTGGATTTTTTTCAAAATCAAAAGGGTTGAAGCTATTGAAGAGATAAACATACTGTGCAAGTTTCACAAAAATCGGGCAACAATTGCAGACTTTATTGCGTAAACAAGAATTAGAAATTTCAAGTTGAAATGGCTACTTTTCCCATATTGTTTGTTGGATTTTTCTCAAAATCAATAGGGTTGAAGCTATTGATGAGATGAACAAACTGTGCAAGTTTCACAAAAAACTGACCACAAATGCAGACTTTATGGCATAAACAAGAATAAGAATTTTTCAAGTTGAAATGGTTACTTTTCACATACTATTTATTGGACTTTTCTCAATATCAATAGGGTTGAAGCTATTGATGAGATAAAGAAACTGTGCAAGTTTCACAAAAATCTGACCACAAATGCAGACTTTATTGTGTAAACAAGAATTTGAAATTTTCAACTTGAAATGGCTACTTTTCCCGTACTGTTTGTTGGATTTTTCTCACAATCAATAGGGTTGAAGCTATTGATAAGGTAACAAATTGTGCAAGTTTCATGAAAATTGGGCAACAAATACAGACTTTATCACGTAAACAAGAAAAAGACTAACTCCTTTTTTTTAATTTCAAAGACATAAGAACACATAATTACAAATACCAACATGCCCACCTGTTTTGGGGTTGTTTTTCAGCCGACATCTTCAGAAACAGAAGACCAACACAACATTTTCTCATCGGAGCCATTGGCTCTGAATATGAAGTTTCCTACCCGTGTGTAGGAGATATTAGTAAAACAATTTTTTTACATGAAGCCCCCCCCCCCCCTTTTTCCATGACACAACCTCAAATTAAAAAACCGGGAAAGAGGTATTTGCATACTGTTCCAAGGAGTTCAGATAATAAGTTTCATAAAATTTGGTCCCTGGGGTGGAGAAATGGCTTTGGACAGACGGACGAACAGACATACGCTAAAAAAAGTGGTGACTATGTGCCCCACCCCCAATTTTTCGGGGAGAGTAATTATGTTTTTCCATGGTACAGAAACTTAGATCTACCCCTCTATTACCCCAATAATGAGTTTAACCCTTTACCACACAATCCCGACTTTTAACACCCCTGTGAAAGAAGCCTTTTAACCCATTACCAAACGACAATATTTTAGACTGGTCCAAATTGAAAGCATTTGCAGACGACAAAAACAAAAGTGACTGAAATTTGAAATTTGTTTCGTGAAGGGTAGAAAACATTGTGGGAAAAGGAGAAAATGCTGGTTACCAGCATTTTCTCCTTTTCCCATAATGTTTTCTAAAGGCTTCTTTCTCAGGGGCGTCAAAAGTAGGGATTGTGTGGTAATGGGTTAAAAACATTGTGGGAAAAGGAGAAAATGCTGGTAACTCCCTTCCTAACACAAATTCAATTCATTATTCACATTCATTTTGTCGTCTGCAAAATTAATGCTTTCAATTTGGACCAGGTGAAAATTTTGTTGTTTGGTAAAGATTTAAAAGGTCTTTAGGAAGAGGGCTTGTGAATCTTTTTGGTGTGAAAAGCAGAATTTGGTGTTAACTAACTTATTGGCTATTTCCTAAATTGTCTTCCATCATATTTCAGACAGGTTCCATCAATGGAGCCAGATCAAAGTTGCTGCCTGAAAATGTCTTCAATTTTGGCAAGTCTGAATATTTTTCTTCGTGTAAAGAAGTAAGAAAATTTGTCCATTTCAAAATGAAATTTTCAAATGGCCTCTTTCTCAGGGTTGTTAAAACAGTGCTTGATAAGGTATGGTAAAGAATTAAACAAGAGGGCCAAGATGGCCCTGGATCGCTCACCTGAATTTCTGAGAGAACCATAGCCATTTCTTTCAAAATGTAACCAGCTTTCAGAGAAGAAGAATTTTTAAGAATTTCTTCATAACTATTAGGGCTGTAACGATACAGGAGGTCACGAATACGAATACACATCACGATACAGGGGCACGAATACGAATATTTATTCATGAATATAAATTTTTTCCAGGCACAAAATGATTTTTTTTTTCAATACTTTGGATTTAAAAAATGTCTTATCAATATTAATAAAGTAATGAAGAAAACCTTACCTGGCTTAAATACTGATTTAACCCTTTCCCAAATGACAGATTTTAGACTTCCAAACTGAAAGATTTTGAAGAAGACACTTTCAAATTTGATATAAATGGCAGAAAGTTCTTCAAATGGGTAGAAAACACTGTGGGAAAAGGAGAATTTGCTGGTAACCAGCATTTTTTTCTTTGCCCACAACATTTTCTGCTCTATCAAAGACATAAATCATCAATTTAGCAACATTCATTTTGTCTTGTGCAAATGCTTTTAATTTGGACAAGTCTAAAATTTTGTCATTGGGTAATGGGTTAATCAACTCTACAGCTTGATACTATGAATTTGTTTAAATGTGTAGGAAACATCTCACACATACTTCATGCACTCTCTTAATCATTTAAATCTGTAATCCTAAACATTGATATACCAATCATTTGTCATCTTCATACAAGCTGGCCTCCAAATTAGTCTTAGAAAAAATATAAATAAATATCAAAGAAATATCTTTATAAGTACATATATTTGAAAAATTATACTATAAAAGGGCCAAATTGCCCATTTCTGGACTTGACAGGTTATAATTTTCATTTACGGACGGTGCTGATTTGACTTCTTGTCATGTACGTTTAACAGATCGAGGCCGTTTTGACTAGGGGCCGACTTCATATTTGGTCAGTTTGACCTATTAAAATTGATTGATATTTATCTTGATATACTTTATGCCATGATTGCATAGTCTGTACACTGTCGAGATTTCTATTTTTATGACCTTGTCCCACTCCTTTGTTCGTGGAAACCCAAAATATTTCCACACGGGGAACTTGAATTTTGCCGGTGGACTAACAAGCTCGTCTGACATTTTGCGGGAAATACGAGCGACTCCTTTACAGCATGTCGCTGTATTAAATGTTAAACCTGTACACAATGACGATAAATAGATAAAAACTTTTATTTCTTAAATTCTTATAATTAATATTTAGAATAAAAAACCTATTTTCAATTGTTTTCAATTCCATTTCGTGTAGTTTACGACATATTGTGCCATAAAGCGTCATACAAACCTCTCGGAGTTGTTTCTCTTTTAATCATTGTTTACATCTACATAAAATTGCCGAGATTTGTTCTTCAGGCAAAACTTTGTTGAATTTGATTGAGGTGTAAGCATTCCGGATTATTTATGAATGTTGTATTCGCCAATATTCGGTTCTCGGACAGACGAATACGATACGTATTCGCCGGGAAAAAAATATTCGGTGCACCGAATATTCGAGTGTATCGTTACAGCTCTAATAACTATATAGTGTAAATAGCCCCCAGTCATCAGAGCCACGTTTCTTGATAGATCAAAATTTCCAGAGCATTTTTTGAAAAGGATTACCTGAGAAATATTTCTGTGAAATTATTACAAAATCTGATCAGCCATTTCAGAGAAAAAGAATTTCTTCATGGCCAAATAGTGCAAGTAGCCCCCATTCAGCAGAGCCATGTTTCTATACAAATCCGCATTGTGCGAACATCTATTGAAAAGGGTTACCAAAGGAACATTTCTGTGAGATTATTTCAAAATCTGATCAGCCGTTTCAGAGAAAAAGAATTTTATAAGAATTTCTTCATGGCTATATAGTGCAAAAAAGCCCCCATTCACCAGAGCCATGTTTCTTGATGGATCAAAACTTCACAAACAATTTTTAAAAAGGGTCATCCAAAGAACATTTCTGTGAAATTATTTCAAAATCTGACCAGCAGTTTCAGAGAAGAAGAATTTTTAAGAATCTCTTCATTTCCCTATAGTGCAAGTAGCCCCCATTCACCAGAGCCGTGTTTCTTGACGGATCAAAATTTCGCGAACAAGTTTTGGAAAGGGTCATCTAAGAAACGCCTCTGTGAAGTTATTTCAAATTCTGATCAGCCGTTTCAAAGGAGAAGAATTTTTACGAATTTCTTAATTTCTGTATAGTGCAAGTAGCCCCCAATCACCAGAGCCATGTTTCTTGACGGATCAAAATTTTGCAAACAAGTTTTGAATAGGGTGACCTAAGGAACATTCCTGTGAAATTACTTCAAAATCTGATTAGTGGTTTTAAAGAAGAATTTTTAAGAATTCCTTCATTTCTATATGGTGCAAGAAGCCCCCATTCACCAGAGCCACATTTTTTGACAGATCAAAATTTTACGAACAGCTTTTGAAAAGGGTCAAAAAAGGAACATATCTGTGAAATTATTTCAAAATCTGACCAGCGGTTTCAGAGGAGAAAATTTTTAAAGAATTCCCGAGAAAATTCCATTTGGTTGCCATGGCAACCAGAGTTTTTTATGGAATCAAATTCTGTGAACATTTTTGAACCCTTTTCCAAACGACAAACTTCTGGACTTGACCAAATTGAAAGCATTTGCAGACGACAATTAAACTCTTCCTGAAAAGATTATTTCCGTCTATGATAGGGTAGAAAACATTGTGGGAAAAGGAGAAAATGCTGGTTACCAGCATTTTCTCCTTTTCCCACAATGTTTTCAAAAGGCTACTATTCCAGACCTGTAAAAGCCAGGGATTGTTTGGGAAAGGGTTAAAGAGGGGAACAAGACAATTCCCCGACAAGACAGTTCCCCGACTCAGCTTTTCGAGACAGTTCCCCGACAAAATTGAAGACAGTTCCCCGACACTTTTGAAGACAGTTCCCCGACACTTTTATCATAACTATATTGAATAGGTTTGGATTTTTCTTTTTTCAATAATTTTATAGACATTTATTTGAAATGATGGAAGTTAATTTCAACTTTGGTGGTTATTAATTGAGTATCATGGCCCAATTAAGGAGGTCGATATATTGTGATTGGACTGTTTGTTGCTATGATTGGGTGTTTGTAATAATGATTGGTTTAATTGGTGAGAACCTGTCGAGTTTCCGTTAATTGTGTATGATTGAGGTGTTAAAGCTGTCTTTAATGGCATGTAGTTCAGCTACAAGAACAAGTCTGCGACTTGAGTACTGGCTTCTGAAATGCAATTTTAACATGTATAACTCATGTAATGTGGGCCCTATGTGCTATAAATTCCTTCTCGTTGAACTGCATAACTGTCATATATTACTACTGTCCATAAAGGCACAACATAAAGGGAATCTACATTCATATTATCCATTACATTACTAGCGGATTATTTCACTTTCTCCGGAAGTAACAGTAAGAGATGTAAAAAATGTGCTAAACCTAGGCCTATGTATGTATCTTAAATCCAACACTGGGATAACGTTTTGTTTTAGTAATGAAATACACATATTCATGTAACACATGTAATGATATTCTGATCTGAAAAATGGCCAAGGTACTGTATCATTTCCAAACTGTGAGTGATCATCAATAATAAACTAAAAAGGAGAAATACCCTCAATTGTTCAAAATCCTTTCACAAGTACAAGACCCCCATTTCCTTTCCTTAAAAGTTAGAGATATCAATGATAAATATCGGCGAAAATCAAGTTTGCTAATACTGAATGTGTCGGGGAACTGTCTTCAAAAGTGTCGGGGAACTGCGTTCAATTTTGTCGGGGAACTGTCTCGAAAAGCCGTGTCGGGGAACTGTCTTGAAACCGTTAAAGAGGACCCCCCGAGGAACATTCAAGCCAAGTTTGATCCAAATCGGCCCAGCAGTTTAGGAGGAGTTGATGTTTAAAGAATTGTTGATGGCGCATGACGCACTGATGCATGACAGACGATGGACACAGGGTGATCCTAAAAGCTCCCCTTGAGCACATTGTGCTCAGGGGAGCTAAAAGAAATGGACATTTTAGTAGTGTAAATGCATTAACCCGAACCAAATAGTTTCAAGTCAAACAATCCCCAAGAAAGAATGCTTTGGAAAACAATGTGAGGAAGGCGGAAAATGCTGGTAACTAGCATTTTCTCCTTTTTTAACAATGTTTTCTTCCAACTGAAAGACAAAAATGCTGGTAACCATCATTTTCTCCTTTTCCCACAATGTTTTCTTCTCAATGAAAGACAAAGTTTATGTTTCTAGACCCTATTTACTTTGTTGTATGCAATTGTTTGAATCTGGACAAATCCAACTTTATTGTACGATACAGAGCTAGAGTATAATCTCTATGTACCCATATAAAATATCAAGTTTGACATAACTCTTTATCACACAGTTCCGACTTTTCATGACCCTGAGAAAGAAAGCCTTTGAAAACATAAGAACAGGAGAAAATGCTGGTAACCAGCATTTTCTCCTTTTCCCCACAATGTTTTCTACCCTTTTCAAATCAAAGTTCAATATTTGATTAATATCTATTTTGTCATCAGCAAATGCTTTCAATTTGGACCAGTCCAAAATTTCGTTGTTTGGTAAAGAGTTAACATAAGTCATAATTTTGCAGATGGTATTTTAACCCTATGAGTGCCAAATAAACTCTTGTGACATTTTCAATCTAGATATAAGACCAACACAGTTTCAATTTTAAAGATACTAGTAATCTTTTCTAGAATGACTCAGTATTGCAGACAGTGTAGATCAAGATCTGTTATGCTTCAATGGCTTGGCTGTTTACCAAATAACAAAATTTTAGACTCGCCAAAATACATTTGCAGATAACAAAATTGATGTGACTAACAGACTGAAGTTTGTTTTCAAAATGGTAGAAAATATTGTGGGAAAAGAAGAAAATATTGGTGGTAAACAGCATTTTCTCCTTTTCCAACAATGTTTTCAAAAGCCTTCTATGTCAGGGTGGTAAAAATCAAGGATTGTTTGGTAAAGGGTTAGGGCCAACAAGGCTGTGTTTGTCATGCATCTATCTATGTGTCTATGATAACTTTATCACCCACAGATAGATATGATGAACCCATTTTTGTTGAAATATCCAATGTTTAAATGATTCCGGGGAAAAGGCTTCTGAAAACATTGGCTAGAAAAAAAAAAAATCGTAATCACTATACTGATTCATAATAACATAAAGACCAAATTCTTCTTTCTAATTCAAACAAGTTTGGGGTTTAATTACAATTTTGAAAAAAGAAACTTTACTTACATCCTCTAGCAGTCTTCCTTCAACTCGAAGTTCCCAGGACGGTACTTGTTCTTCTCCGTCGTCACCTTCTGCCGGCTTGGCTGGGTAAAACGTGTTTGAAATGAAGATTCGCAGCTTCCTCTTTTGCTTAAAATTGGAGAGAAAAACATGAGTATTGAATTTTGTAAGACAGAAACTTTCCTGTACAATAACTTGAACAAATCAAGACTTCTTCACAATTACATATATTACTGGTTGACAAATATCTCCCAGCAGCTGCCATGTCACTGGATTAGGGACGAAAAATGTAGGAAAAGGTGGAAATGGTGACTGTGAGCATACCAACATTTTCTACAATGTTTTCAACCCTTCCAAAGATAAATTCAATCATTTGAAGTATTAAGTTATAGCTTGCAACATGCAGAAAGGGGCATTCGGAACATTTGCTTAACCCATTACCACATGACAATATTTTAGACTGGTCCAAATTGAAAGCATTTGCAGATGACAAAATAAAAGTGACTGAAGATTTGGAATTTGTTTTGTGAAGGGTAGAAAACATTGTGGGAAAAGGAGAAAATGCTGGTTATCAGCATTTTCTCCTTTTCCCACTATGTTTTCTAAATGCTTCTTTCTCAGGGGCGTCAAAAGTAGGGATTGTGTGGTAATGGGTTAACTCTTTACCAAACAACAATATTTTGGGCTTGTCCAAATCGAAAGCATTTGCAGACGACAAAATAAAAGTGACTGAAAATTTGAAATTTGTTTTGTGAAGGGTAGAAAACATTGTGGGAAAAGGAGAAAATGCTGCTTACCAGCATTTTCTCCTTTTCCCACAATGTTTTCTATAGGCTTCTTTCTCAGGGGCGTCAGAAGTAGGGACTGTGTAGTAATGGGTTAACTGTTTACCAAACAACATTTTAGACTGGTCCAAATTGAAAGCATTTGCAGGGCACAACATGAATGTGACTAAAGAATTGGAATTTGTTTTAGGGAGGCAAGAAAACATTGTGGGAAAAGAAGAAAATGCTGGTTACCAGCATTTTCTCCTTTTCCCACACAGTTTTTAAAAGGCTTCTTTCTCGGGGTCGTCAAAAGTAGGGATCGTGTGGTGAAGGGTTAAAGTATTTTCTCGGATCAGCCAGCACAGCCCAATCCAAAAAAACACTTTCCTTGTTTATGTAATTTTCTACTTCGTGCAAGTCTACTGAGGGACAAAAACTGATGTAGACGTAAAGTGCCTTATCAGATAAGCCTGCACGGACTGCACAGGATGATCCCAGACAACACTTTACACAAATGTCCGAATGCCCTTTTCGTGTGTTGCAAGCCTTATAGTCCTCTAATGTAATATTTTGTTATCTGGTTTAGAGTGCGGTCACAAATCAGTAAATGCCGCCTACCGGCGTGGAAAATGCAACCGCCTCATTTTTTCCAATTGTTCCAGGGTGCCAGCCGGGCGCATTTCGTGGTCGCGCAGCTGCAGCGCGATTTTTACTTGGTCATGGGGTTCGAGGGCCTTCAAACTTCAGCCGGCAATCGGGAGGAACTAACTGCAACTCTCCAGCATGCAGCCTGCTGCCATTATGCTACGGACATGCCACCCTACAATTTCAAAATATCTGCTGGCGGCAGGGTGGAGATTGAAAAGCAGCTGGAAAGTGACTGTCGGTGTTGGTAGGGACTCAGAACCTTGCATATTGCTGGGGCTTGGGCTCTGATCTCTTGCACTTCGATGCCTTGTCCTTCCCCTTGCCGCTGCCTTTAGGGGTAACTTGTGGAAGGAAAAATTTCTTAAAAATTACATCCATTTATCTTGTGGTTGATAATGATAATGAACACTTCGTAGTGTGATATGAGAGCAATCTAGGTTCATATATCCCCGTAAACCACCATGCCGCCGTCAGATTATCAGGCGGGCGCCGGCCGGTGGCAGTTTGAACGCCCGATCACCGGGCAGTGTTAAGTATAAATGGCCGGTGTCCGCCAGGTCACCGGGTGGTGTCAGGTAAAATCTCCTTTTCCTACAATGTTATCAACAGGCTTCTTTCTCAGGGTCATTAAAAGTCGGAATTGCGTGGTAAAGAGTTAAAGCACACACAAGGTAAAAGTTGTCAATAGAAAATACACGACAGGCACAGAACCATCAAAAAACCTCACCAACAGCACTTTGTGCTGAGGTAAGCTAATTAATGATTCTCTTTTCAAAATTTTAATACCTTCATTGGTCTCTTCAAGGCTTCTTGGATATCAAGTCTCTTTCTGGTGATAGTTGCATCCAGTTTTCTTTCAAATGCGAGCAAGTCCATGTACGCCTGAGACTCCTGAACCAAATCTCGGACCTGTTTGAGAAAACATCCATCGGAACCTCATAATATTTATGATGCTCAGTATCAAATCTAGGGCCATAGTCACAAACAAACTTAAAACTCATTACCAAACGACAATAAATTAGACTGGTCCAAATTGAATGCACTTGCAGATGACAACATAAATATGACTCAAAAATTGAAACTTTACTTTAGATGAGTGTAAAAGATTGTGGAAAAAAAAAAACGTGGCTTAAAGGGCAAATCCTAAGATATTTTGACCATACTGTTTTTTTGCTCCAATCAGCTGCAAATGATGTTAGTAAACACGTGTCCATCAGTTTTCATAAATACCACCCTGTAACATGCCATAAATCACGCTCGAATTGTCACACTGATATACGGCTCCAAATATGGTGCATGGCTTACTTCCCCTGATTCGCTTATCTTCCCTACCTGTGTGACGTCATAGAAGCGTAAGCCTGTGTTTACAGTCAGTAGAAATTAGTAGGAACGCTGATGATTATACGCAGATATCTGAGTATTAACAAAGAATTCAGCCGAAAAAATGGTAAATTGTGCAGCCTATGGCTTCAACGTCGAATCAGGAATACATAGAATTAGTATGTTCAAATTTCCGAAGGAATAAAAAGGAGGAAACTATGGATTCAACGTTTAAACCGGGGCCGGACAGTAACGGCGGATTTTGTGCCATCAGTTCATTCCAAATTGTGTTTGAAACACTTCGAGGACAGTCAGTTCTTAATAAGTCCAAAACTCATAAAAGAAGTTGGTTATAGGAATATTAAGCTGCTGTGCCGACATTGTTCGAAACTCCGAGTCGAAATAAGATAGGCCATTAGACAGACATTCCGCAATGGCAATCTCCAAAAAGAAAAACAAACATAAGGTCAGTTATTCCTTTAATTGTTTTTCGTAATATCTTATCCTTTTCTAGATCTACATCCTGGACAAAGGAGAAATTGGCGCCGTTTTCTCCCTTTTTTTCCCAAATGTTTTCAACATTTAACCCTTTATCAAGAGACAAAATTTTAGACTGGTCCAAATTAAAAGCACTTGCAGGGAACAAAGTAAACCTAACTGAAAAATTGAAATTTGTTTCCACCGGCATAGAAAACATTGTAGGAAGAAATGAAAATGTTGGTTACCAGCATTTTCTCCTTTTCCCACAATGTTTTAAAAAGGCTTCCATCTCAGGGTTGTAAAAACCAGGAATTGTCTGGTAAAGGTTTAATTTGCACATGACAAAAAAATGGTAATCAAAAAATTGAAATGAAATTTGATTTGGAAAGGATGGAAAACATTATGGGAAAAGGAGAAAATCTTAGCATTTTCTCTTTTCCTCACAATGCTTTCAAAGGCAAGAACATAACGTATTCATCCAAATTCATAACAGATTTTGCAAGTACCATAGTCTGGTTTGTTCAAATGATGTTAACTTTCAAGTGTTTCAGCTTTTTCTTCCTTTTCCACAATGTTTCAAAAGGCTTCTATCTCAGGGTTGTAAAAAATAGAGGGTCAACTGACCATTCACCAAACACAAAAATTTTAGACTGGTTCAAATTGAAAGCATTTGCAGACGACAAAAGAATTGTGAACCAATAACATTTGCAGCTGATTGGAGCAAAAAACAGTATGGTCAAAATATTTTAGGATTTGCCCTCTAAACAGTAAACATCTTTTTCTTCCCACACTGTTTTTCAAACACTCTTTCTTTGGGTATTGGAAACTAGACCTAGGGTTTGTATGGTAAAGGGTGAAGTCAGTATCTGGCTACCCCTAGTTAAGGTCATAAATGTTAATCCATCACCGACCAGTTGAAACAATACAGAAAATGGTTACATAACATTTGCATATCTCACCCCTTTACACTGTAATGTTTGTTTGTGACAGTAAACCCATGTTACAGCTTTTATCCCATACATTTCTTCTCTTCGACATTTCACTCTTAAAAATGATTTGACAACTTACAATCATTTTGAACAAATTTTGAATTGTATCTTTACACTTCTGATTTGTGGATATTTCCCTTTTCCTCTCCACATTATGTCTTCTAGACAGGTTACTGAGAGAAATCTTTTGTTTTTATGACCCTTGTGAAGATAGAAAAAACTTTCGAAAACATTGTAGGTAAAAGAGAAATACTGCTGACCAGCATTTTCTCCTTTTTCTACAATGTTTTTTACCCCATCAAAAACAAGTCCAAACATGCAAGTTAAATTTGATTTGTTGACTCTCTAATTGCTCTAATTGCTTTCAATTCGGTTGAGTCAATAAATTTGATGTTTGGTAACAATTTAACACTTTCCCAGACTGCAAATTTTGGACCAGACCAAATTCAAAGCATTTTGCCGATGACAAATAAACAGTTGCTTAAAAGATGATTTTTCTATATGATATGGTAGAAAACACTGTGGGAAAAGGAGAAAATGCTGGTTACCAGCATTTTCTCCTTTTCCCACAATGTTCCAAAAAGACTTCTGTTCCTTTCACGTAAAAACCAGGGATTGTTTGGGAAAGGGTTGAACATGTATTTTACATCTCTTGAGAAACAAGTCCATAAACTTGTACTAATCTCTTCGGATACTGCTCCCTGTGAACTTAACCTGAACTCGTGCCAAATGTGTGGGATTTATATTTAACCCCTTACCAATCAATCCGTAATTTTTACGACCCCGAAGACAGAAGACTTAAAAACATTGTAAGAAAGCAGCCAGCTACCTAGTAGAAAGTAACCTAGTAACCAGGGGGTATAACGTAATACGACCCTTTGGGCGTATAAAAATATATGTATCAATGAAATTTATATGAAAAAACAATATAAACCATCAGTAATTAAGAACCATAAAATTACGCACAAAATTTTTTTTGGTGGTATTCCCTTAA
The DNA here is from genome assembly GCA_943736015.1 of Tridacna crocea. Taxonomy (NCBI): domain Eukaryota; kingdom Metazoa; phylum Mollusca; class Bivalvia; order Cardiida; family Cardiidae; genus Tridacna; species Tridacna crocea. The sequence continues at coordinate 2,289,632 of OX031066.1, read as the reverse complement.
AAGGCTACGTAGCCTCTTAACTCTTTACCACACGAGAAAATTTTAGACCAGTGCAAATTGAAAGCATTTGCAGACGACAAAATAAAAGTGACTGAAAAATTGAAATTTGTTCTGGGAAGGGTAGAAAACACTGTGGGAAAAGGAGAAAATGCTGGTTACCAGCATTTTCTCCTTTTCCCACAGTGTTTTCAAAAGGCTTCTTTCTCAGGGGCGTCAAAAGTAGGGATTGTGTGGTAATGGGTTAAGCTATTTCTAGATTTCCCGCCAAAATCAAAAAAGCATTGTGGGAATGTTAGGTGACTTGCACATGACTAATGACAATTAAATTCCATAACATAACCAACATGTAATTATTTTCCATAATGTCTAAAACTTCGGACGCTATTTTTGAAACTTGACTGTATATTTCCAGTATGTAAATGAGCAAGTTGTTCATGTAAAAATAGACCGTGTTTCCCTTCAGTGTCGACCTGGGCTGTAGTAAATCTGTAATTTATCTAGTTGTCGGATGCTTTTCGACTACTGGGGTTTAATGAATGAAAATTATTAGACCTTGGGAATATAAGGATGATTCTTTTGTATTTTTGTAAAGTTTTCTTCCCAAAATCTAAAGGGCCACCTTTAACAGCATTTCAAACTATTCTTATTCTCATAAAAATCGCGATTTATTGTGTAACCCTTCACCCATGAGAGAACAAATTTTGTACCTGTCAATGTTTACAGAATTCCTTACAAGGTACAAATATAGAATCCATCAACAAATAGTTAGAACTAACATCTCACGATTATCAATCGTAAAAGTCAAGAAATCGGTTATTTGACATGAAATTGAAGTGTAGGAGAAATGTCTCTAAAAGTGTTGGGGAACTGTCTAGTCGTGGAACTGTCTTGAAACCGTCTTTATTATTATTATTATTATTAATTCCGCCCATTAATCTACTGAAAATACTTCACGTGAAACAAAGCTTATAAATGCCGTACACTTAATTTCATCATGTATAAAATATTTCCGTAAGTGACGTTCGCCCCTTAGCCTAATACATGTAGGCGTGATACTCAACACGCTGTTCAAAAGTCCGGCATAACATCGTTATTTTCGCCATTAGTGGGCGAAATTTTACTTTTATCCTCATCATCAGAAACTATTAAGTTTCATTAAAAATTTGGTGGTACATGTACGGCCTTACCGGCCTAAAATCATGTATTTCTTCGTCTTGAATATCGCTCATTTCACTATCTTAAACAAGGTCCATAATGAAACAAACGCTCCTATGACGTCACAGATCAAGGTGCGCTACAATAAGTAAGGGAGGTAAGCGATGCAAGAAAAACTAATAAGCAAAAATATGAATTGAAAAAAAGTACTTTTACTAATTTTTTTATCAAATTATAACATTACCAGGCTACTATTTGATGGATGTAGATTTGAAAATTAATCATATCAGAAACTTGTTGATTTGCCCTTTAACCCATTACCACACAATCCCTACTTTTGACGCCCCTGAGAAAGAAGCCTTTTGAAAACACTGTGGGAAAAGGAGAAAATGCTGGTAACCAGCATTTTCTCCTTTTCCCACAGTGTTTTCTACCCTTCCCAAAACAAATTTCCATTTTTCAGTCGCATTTATCTTGTCGTCTGCAAATGCTTTCAATTTGGACCAGTCTAAAATTTTCTCGTGTGGTAAAGAGTTAAATAACACAATTTTTCTTTTATAGGGTAGAAAACTTTGCGGGACATGGAGAAAATACTGGTTACAAGCATTTTCTCCTATTCCCACAATGTTTTCAAAAGGTTTCTTCCTTCGGGTCATCAAAAATTGTCATTGTGTGGTAAAGGGTTAAAGCTTTTGTGGAAAAAGGGGAAATTGCTTGTAACCAATAGTTTCCTTCTTTTCCACATGTTTTTAAAGGCAGTCTAACTCGGGAGGTTCTGAATGTGGGATTGCTTGATAAGGTGATAACTCTATCAGGGGTGTGGAAATCCTACGTCCGACTCGTCCGACTCGGGTAAATTTGACGTCGGACAAGTGGCTCTTTGCAATCTACTCGTCCGCAGACAAGTAGAAAACGAGGGGGAAATTGGAAGAAAAGATCTATATTAGATAACATTATCCTTGTGAAATAGCAATGTTCGCTCCGTCATACTTCGTACACAAGAACATTTTTAAATTTAATTATGATAAACTATTCCCGATATCTTGAATAAAAAAAAAAATATCCAAACATTTGGCTGACTCCGATTTTATCTCCTACGCAGGCTTTTATTTTGACTGCGCTGCAGTACGGCCGAAATGTTGTGGTTTCTTGGCGCCATTTGGTTTATTTAATGGAGGCAACAATAACTGAATCGAGTTAGCCTATTTTTTGTGCACCATAACAACGCACATAGATTAGACGCAGTTGTCATTCAATCTCTATCATTCAATACTAAAGTCTGTTTTGTCGTTCGCAAGAATTTACAGTTGACAAAAGAAGTTGTCTCATTTTAACACTGTGGAACCCATTCTTACTCGGTCGCAGTAAACGTATTTGAAAGAAAACCAAACAAGCTGTATTCAAGTAAAACATGTCAAGAACCGGGAAACATTACAAACAGTTTGTTAAAGGGGCTGTAGACGATAGAGGCTAGTGCAGCCTATTTACTTTCAGCGTAAAACAGTCAAATTCTTTACAGATTGATCTGCAGGTAATCAAATCTCCGCATACTTAATCTCAATCTGAAGTGCGGGGTCTGTCAGACATTGCCGATCTCCCGTTGTCTGAAAACTTGACAGTTATTATCAGTGCGCATGATGCAAACTACATCTCCGGACACAATAACCAAGCCACATTATAATGATTCCCTTGTATCATTATGATGGCTGGTAAGCAGTTCTGCTGTAGTATTAAATCTGGCACTCATGGATATAAGACAGTAGTGTTAAAAATGGGCTGTAATTGCAAACTCTGAGATATTTGGTTTTGATTTAAGTAGCTATATAGTGTAATTGTTGAAACTTTTTTAATTATTATTAAATTGTTACACCTTTCTATTTACTGTAATTACGTATGTACAGTGCCATTATTTTGTTAAATTAATGTACCTTTAAATCAGCCTGCTTTTTCTCAATGGGCCAAAATTGCAGTTGAATATCCCGAAGTGAAAGGCTTAGGCCCATTCCCAATTTTTGGGAAAAAAGCCTCATAAAGGTTTGCTTGATTTATTTTCGTCATTATCATTAAAATAAAGCAAATTTAAATGGTGAAAAGGAATATCATTATCTACAAACTACAATCAATTAGGTTGTTGTGTGCCATTTAAAATTGTTTTGTTTTGGACAAGTAAGTTTCTCTGACGGACAAGTAGATTCTTTAGATTTACTTGTCCATGGACAAGTAGAAAATTTCAATATTTCCACACCCCTGTCTATCAAAAATTGTAGCCTGGTCCAAATTGAAAGTATTTCAAAATGACAAAATAAGACATCCTCGAAAAATTAACACTTGTTTTTGGAACGGTACAAGTCATTGTAGGAAAAGGAGAAAATGCTGCTTACCAGCATTTTCTCCTTTTCCTACAAAGTTTTCAAAAGGCTCCTTACCCCTTTACCACACAGTAAAATTCTGTACTCACATTTATTGGAGGAATGTACTGAAAATATTCAAATGTTTTTCAAATGATATTTATAAGTTTTTTCTTGAATAGGAACAGTTTGGGAAAAGGAGAAAATGCTGGTTACCAGCATTTTCTCCTTTTCCTACAAAGTATTCAAAAAGCTTCTTTCTCAGGGTCGTTAAAAGTCGGGATTGTGTGGTAAGGAATTACTAGTTTTCAGGGTAGTAAAAGGTCGGGATTGTGTGGTAAGGAATTACTAGTATTCAGGGTCGTTAAAAGTCGGGATTGTGTGGTAAGGAATTACTAGTATTCAGGGTCGTTAAAAGTCGGGATTGTGTGGTAAGGAATTACTAGTATTCAGGGTGGTAAAAAGTCGGGATTGTGTGGTAAGGAATTACTAGTATTCAGGGTGGTAAAAAGGTCGGGATTGTGTGGTAAGGAATTACTAGTATTCAGGGAAGTAAAAAGTCTGGATTGTGTGGTAAGGAATTACTAGTATTCAGGGTGGTAAAAAGTCGGGACTGTATGGTAAAGGTTATAGGGATACATACCCTCTGTGGGAGAATCTTATCTGCCACTTTCTTCTTCTTTTTTCTGGAAAAAAACAAAAACATCTACAACAATCAAAGTACTGAAAGTACTGTTAGAAGGCGAGTTTAGAATATAGGCATAACATATTGAAATACATTTTCCTGTAATTAAATCGCCTCTCCTGATACAGCAAAGTCTATAGAGTTGTGCAATGTTCCTGTGCAATGAAGACCAGTTTACCATCCTGAGTTTTAACAAACTTGAAGAAGGCTTGTGAAAATATGTTGAAAAAAAAAAACGAATGGACTTTTCTGAAACTCCTTTCCATTTCATTTGAAGGAAAAGTTTTATATGATAGCATAGAGTTTTAATGTGCTGTTACCCGTGTATGTTTTACGTCGTATAGAAACTTATATCTAACCCTCTATTAGCCCAATAATGAGTTTAAAAGGTCTAGGAAGAAGGCTTGAGAACTTTGGGTCTGAAAAGGAGAATACGGTGCTAATTGACATTTTTTCCTTTTCCTAAAATGTCTTCCATCCTATTTCATACAGGTTAATCAATGGTGCCAGATCAAAAAGTTGCTACCTGAAAATGCATTCAATTTTGGAAAGTCTGAATTTTTTTCTTCGTGTAAAGTGTCAAGAAAGTTTCTCCTTTTCAAAATTAACTTTTTAAATGGCCTCTTTCTCAGGGTTGTTAAAACTGTACTTGATAGCGTATGGTAAAGGATTAAAGAATAGTTTTTGCTTGAAAATGCAATCAATATTGATTGATCTAAAACTGTAACTCTGAAATGAGACGATTAATTTCTTGAAAGTCTTTACCATTTTATTCCATGGATAATTTGAGAGAGCAAAGAGTTTTTAGAAAGGTACATTTTAGAGTATATAGAAACTGAGATTCAGCCTTTTAGATCACAATACTGACTTTCAACAATGTTGAAGAAGAGGCTTTTCAAAGCATCGTAGGAAAAGTAGCAAATAATGATAATCAACCTTTTGTTTGACTTTCGTACAATGTTTTCCATCTTAGTAACCCTTTACAAAACCCTTCATGAAATAACAAAAAATTAGGGCCGTCTACATTAAAGCAATTAGCAGATAATAAGTTAAGAGCAGCTGAAAATGTGCCGTTTGGCTGGGAAAAAGTACAAAACATAGTGGTAAAAAGAGAAAATACTGGTGACTAGCGTTTTTTCCTTTTCCAAAAGTATTTTGAAACTTTTTTTCCCTTGAGGTTGTCAAAATTTTAGTGTCGTTCAGTTAAAAGGCTTCTTATTTTTTTATTTGTTTACCATTTTATTTGAAATATACTTTATCAAGACTGAAAAAGACTTTCAAAACAAACGACTTTCAATGTAAAAAACAGAGATTTAACATTTAGATTACAATACATGAGCTGGGTTTTAATGACCTTAAAGAATGGGGCTTTTTAGAAAGGGAAGGGTATTTTGTAGTGGTGGGCCGATGATCGACTATAGTCGAAAGTCAGTTGGTTTTGGCTTCCGATTCGGATAATCGATTGAGAAATCCCGGAATCGATTGTAGTCGGTTGATAAGCTGGCTTGGTGCCAAAACTTGAATTCTGGTTTTTAACGCTTTGTTTTGTGACTATTATCAATCACAATCTTGGATTTTAAACATAGTAGATAACAAACCCTAAAAATAGCTGAAAAATGAGAAACGAATCTTTTTCCATGAATGTCTTGACAAAAGTTGACAACTCGGCAAGCTTCCTGGAGCCCAGGTTTTGACATTCCAAATTTGAAATGACCTGTCTTTGGCGATGAAAGATATTTACCTAAATATCAATCTGAGGCATGAAATTATCATCTAAAACTTCATATAGCCTAGCTTGCGTTCATCGGGTAGAAAAATGGATTAAACATGATCAGTATAAAATGCGACGGACACCCGGATGATAATGAAGCTGGCGAGTCTATTATGACAGAGTAACGAAGGTGTTATTCCTCTTTTCTAGTGTAAAGTGACAGCATTTTAAGTTACTTGCTATTTAAACTGACTAAATGATGTCAAATCATGTAGTAATACTTCTCCAGAAACTAACTGTCAATAAAAAATAGATTGCCAAAAAAGCGCGAAAACCCATGACACTCCCATGAGCAGCGTGGCATCGTCCGATCAGAGAGACTTCAAACCATCTTCTTATCTTTAATAATGAATTTTAACAGTGAATTTACGCAAATTTCTGAATAAAGCAATAAGTAGAAGTTAAAATTCTGTTCATGAGTGGAAAAAATGTTGTTTTATGAAATGAAAATATAGTGGGGGGGGGGGATGGGGAGAAAGACGGTCGTCTGCAAATGTTTGAACTATAAGGTACACATGTCTGATTCTTTTTTAACTCGTCTGGAAATTATAAGGAACAAAATGAATAATATTGATTAAAGTGCAGAATACAACATCTGTATAGATTTAATACATGAAGACCGTCATGTTTACAATATTGTCACAGTATTTTAACTTTTTACCACACGAGAAAATTTTAGACTGGTCCAAATTGAAAGCATTTGCAGACGACAAAATAAAGATGATTACAAAATAGAAATTTGTTCTGTGAAGGGTAGAAAAAACTGTGGGAAAAGGAGAAAATGTTGGTTACCAGCATTTTCTCCTTTTCCTACAATGTTTTGTAAAGGCTTCTTTCTCAGGGGCATCAAAAGTAGGGATTGTGTGCTAATGGGTTAAGCAAAAAGTCATTCTCAGTTAAATGGAGTGACAGTCTAAACCGATTGTACTATTGATAGCTGGTTTGCTCTTCCGATTACAAAGCGATAATCAATTGAGATTTTAAACCGATTGCCCAACACTAGTATTTTGAAAGCATGCAGGAACATGAGAAAATACTGGCAACGAACATTTTCTCCGTTTTGCGCAATGTTTACCATCCTATCAAGGATAACCAACCAACATCATTTGACGGTTGACTTCTTAGGTCCTATAAGGAATGTCGGAAGGTGTTCTTTGTTTATATGATTCTTGTAATCTATGACTGTTAACCCTTATACTAGAGTGCTGGATTGATAAAAAAATGGCATTTTACATCTCGGGGAAAAATGCTTAATTATTGCAACCTCACCCTGGGCTGTTTTGGTCGGGTTATTACAATATAGCTAATCCGACATAAGACTGCATATTCTGTGCAGACTATAGAATCGTCTGCCTTGTCTTCAAAAGAGACAGGCGTAATAAATGATTTAAGGGTTCATTGACATTAACGCTTGTCTTTCATTAATCCCGCCTAACCGTAATGTACGTTCAGCTTGTCGGCAAACATGAAAGCTAAATGATTGCCAACTCATCAGTATTGAGATACATCCTATTCCTTTGTTCGACAAAAATATATCGTGTACAGTTACACAGATACAGGCCCTTGGTCCATGTTCTTAGAAAATCATGAACACGTCCGATGCACTCTAGGACAGTGGGATTCTCCCTGTCAAGTTAATTTTATCATTATGTTATTCAGTTTTGGAAAAAGTGTACAGTTGAAGGAAATTCTTTCGAGGAAAATAACTGGGAATATGTAAGGTAAAGATTTCAGTTCAAATAATGATGGAGGTAAGTGATTATGATAACAATTCATTGCGATAAGCGTTTATTCTTTACCTGACAAAGAAATTTCAGACTAAGTTGAAATTGAAAGCACTGATTCATACAGATGACAAATTCAGGGTGGCCCAAATTAGCGACGACATTTGTTCTTGATAGGGTAGAAACATTGTGGTAAAATGTAAATGATAGGGTAGAAACATTGTGGTAAAATGTAAATGATAGGGTAGAAACATTGTGGTAAAATGTAAGAAAAATGCCGGTTTCCGACTGTAATTTCCCCTCTCCTCTCGATGTTTTTAAAAGCTTGATTTTCAGAGTCGTTTCAAGTGAGCGGTAAAGGGTTAACCCTTTATCTAACGAGAAAATTTTAGACTGGTCCAGATTAAAAGCACTTGCAGACGATAAAATAAATGTAACTCAAACGTTGAAATTTGTTTCCAGCAGGGAAGAAAACATTTTGGGAATAGGAGAAAATGCTGGTTACCAGCATTTTCTCCTTTTTCCACTATGTTTTCAAAAGGCTTTTATCTCAGGGTCGTAAAAACCTGGGATTGTTTGGTAAAGGGTTAAATATTTATGAATAATTGCTGAACGTTAAGCAACGTGATGACCAGAAGAAGAAGTTAAAATTCTTTGCATGTTAAAACGGTTCCAGATCATGTTATTGTCATTTCTGACATAGTAAAATCTGATCATACTCATATATAAGGAAAGAAGTGATCAGACTGGAACCCAGGCTATACATCGGTACATCATACTGACCAGAACTACTTTGAAGTGACACATCTACTGTGATTTCAACTGATTTACGTTTTTCTTTTCACGGGTCTCCGGATCAAAACTCAGCCACGCCGATGCGTAACAATAACCTAGTTGTTCATAAAGTCAAGCACAACTTTGATAAAAGAAAAATATTTTTTAAACACATGATGATTCAAAGGAATTTATTTCATTGAAATTTTACTTCTCACAAGGACAAAATAAGGTTGCCAACAGAGGAAGGGGGTCTATCAGCGGTACGTCATTCAAAGAAGCTATCCGATTGGTTAGTTCTGGGATAGTAAATTTACATGTACGAGCCCACTGGTTAGTTGTTTATGCTTTGTGAAGTGGAAGTAGGTCCGAATGACGTCATGTTAGTAGCTTTCGATTGGTTTATAATAGCTATGGTTTATTTGTTGCTGTAGCAACATGATTATATTAATGAACTGATCCAAAGTATTTTGCATTCGTCAAAAACGATGCTTTTAACGAATTCGATTCAATTCCTTCTAGAAGTTTCTTCTTGCTATTCTGACTAAATTTACAATGGTCTCGACATTATTTTGTTCTAATGTACTTGAGAAGTATCGAACTATTTGAAAGGCGTTTTGATGATGCTGTTCAAAGGCATTTTCAGCAAGCTGCCGAGCGTTGACATATGAAGGCGAGAATAAAAATCTCGCCTTCCAAAAACCGAATCTGTTTTCACCAATCATTTTCACCAACAGTCTCAGTCATATTTTAAAGAATTTTCTATTTTTGAAAATGTAATAATTGGTTTATTCAATCAGAAGTTGCGTTACTTTCTGAAGCTTGGATTAAGACTAAGAATGCTCCAAATACTTGTTGGTAAAATACAAACCCTGGAAAAAATCTTTGCCAAACAACAACACTTTAGACCAGTCCAAACTGAAAGCACTTGCAGACGACAAAATCAAAGCAACTCAAAAATTGGAATTTGTTTCCAGCAGGTTAGAAAACATTGTGGAAAAAGGAGAAAATGCTGGCTACCAACATTTTCTCCTTTTCCCATAATGTTTTCAACAGCTTTCCTTCTCAGGGTCATTAAAAGTCGGGATTATGTTAAAAAGTTAAATCTTTGCCAAATGACAACATTTTTAGAGCAGTCCAAATTGAAAGCACTAGCAGACGACAAAAGCAATGTAACTCAAAAACTAAAATTTGCATCCAGCAGGGTGGAAAACATTGTGGGAACAGGAGAAAATACTGGTTACCAGCATTTTTTTCTCCTTTCCTCAAAAAGTTTTCTACCCTATCAAAGACAAAAAACATCATTTGGGCTACATATTCATTTTGTCATCTGCCGATGCTTTCAGTTTGGACTAAAATTTGTCATTTGGTAAAGAGTTAAGGGGTTACATAAAATAGGCCGAAATCTCCCAGAACTGTAATTTTTCTACATGAAAAAACATTTATCATTATCATGAAGTGTCAAATACTTTTCTATTCATAGAGTGAAAATAATGCCCAGGGTAATGTGTTAATGAAAGTGTACATACGCTTTAAGATGCTGGGCTGCTCTTGAATCTGTGGTCCGTTTCCTGTTCATATGGGTACCCATGCCCATGGGTGGGGGCATACCTGGTGACATTCCAGGTCTGGACATGCCTGAAAACAGTAAGGCAGAAAATCATTAATTTGATGTAAACTGTACAAAGTTTAGAGGCGGTCACACATACATTTTTGAAATACATGTAAATGATATTTATTACACATTCTCTTACCACAAGTAATATTTGAACAATTTTAAAGATACATGATAAATTTTATATAAGGGAAATGGATATTTTCAGTTTGTAAAATTGTTATAGTTATGAAGGTAAAGCTAAATTGGTCCTATTCGTCAAAACTCTTTTCCAAATAATCCTGACTTTTAGCAACCTGTGAAAAAAAGCCAATAGAAATCATTGTGGGATAAGGAGAAAATGCTGGTAACCTGCATTTTCTCCTTTTCCACAAAATTTCTACCCTGTCAAAGTCAGAAATCATCATAATACCAAGATTTAATTTGTTGTCTGAACTGCAGATGTTCTGAATTTAGTCAAGTCCAAAAATTTGTTGTTTAGTACAGAGTTAAAATGAAAGGAAGAATGACCTGAATAAAAACAAGAACAGTCATAAAGTGGGACCCCCATCTTGTCACTGAGGCAGCACAAGCAGAGAATGGAAATGATTTTCAAAACAAAAGTTCACCTGTGACATTGACCTTTGACACAGTCATGTGACCCATAAAACAATAGGGCACCTCCTTTGGTTATGAGCAAATCTCAGTGAGAGTTTCAGGGACCTAGGTCAAACTGCCTTTGAGTAAGAGCATGGAAACAAAACCATAAATAGTCTGAAAGACTTAAGGGTACTGAGCCCGCACATTACATTGTACATTATTCCAACAATTTGCTGATGTAACTCTTGATCAAACAAGAAAATTTTAGACCAGTTGAAATTGAAAGCATTAATTTTGCAGATGACAAAATAAATGTGACTGAAAAATTAAAATTTGGTTAGGGAAGAACAGAAAACAGTTACCAGCATTTTCCCCTTTTTCCACAATGTTTTCAAACCGCTTCTTTCTAAGGGTCGTTAAAAGTTGGGATTGTGTGGTAAAGAGTTAACCCTTACTACACAATTCCTGCTTTTTACGACCCTGAGATAGAAGGCTTTTGAAAACATTGTAGGACAAGGAAAAATGCTGGTAACCAGCATTTTCTCCTCTTTCCACAATGTTTTCTACCCAGCTGGAAACAAATTTCAATTTTTGAGTTGCGTTTATTTTCAAGTCTGCTAGAGCTTTCAATTGGGACCTGTCTAAAATTTTGTCATTTGGCAAAGAGTTAATTTGTATGTAGTATATGAATCAAAGGAATATCATATCAATGTAGCTTTCCTGCTGCCTGTACCAGGTACTTGCAAGTTCTTTGATGGTTGATTGTATGGTGTTTACTGCCGTTTTCAACATTACTTCAGTTATATCAGGGCGGCCAGTGCACCTATCCATGCACTCCTGGAATTTCTTTTACCAGTACTTAGCACAATTTTCTTTCCAAGGCACTGGCAGCTTTCCCACATGATCATCATCGAAACAATGGGCAGCAGTGGGGGAGGGGTGAATCCTGTCGCATTGACCATCATCAATCCTCAGAAACAAATTGACCAAGCCAGGGGTCGTAGCCAGGGACTGAACCCTTGATCTCCTGTTCTCAAGTCCTGCACGCTACCGACTGAGCTACTGAGGCTCGGAACTTCTTTGACGGAAAAACTGTGTTATTTTATGGGACCAAATAAATATCTTGCTAGATTTTCATTTTCCTGCCCAACTTTTGCAACTAGAAGCCCAAGGGAGGCTATTCAGGGGATTTTCTTCCATTCCTGCTGGGCCGAATTTCGGCCCCATTCACAATTGCAAAAAGTGTATTTTTTCCCAATTCCATAAAATAAATTCCCAATTTGACGCTAGAAAAAGAAAATAGTCTGATATATCAGCCAGGGTTTTACCCAACACACAAATTTGCGGGCACTGACCACAATTCAAGCAGGAAATCAACAGACGTCATACTGTAGGTATGAAAATATTTGGGGGCGAATTAACCACAGACTGCGTCCGCATAATTTCAACCGATGCATGTGTTAACTGGATTATCTGGCTTTAAACCTTTCTTGCTTTACATGTATAAAATACAGACGACAGTTAATTTCTCGCCAACTGCCTCGCATATATTGCAGCAAAGCAGAGTTTTGTGAGGCAAAAAAGAAGAATCCAGCTCCAAAATTGACAGTCCTGAATTAGGAATAAGTTATTGAAAAATACCCAGCCGAATCTAGAGTAAGACAGCTTAGACACTTGAACTAGTATGAAAGACCAAAGAGAGCAAATCCACCCCAAAAAAAGAAGTTTGAAAAAAAGAAGCAGTATTGATTCAGTAGTAAATTTAATTCCTGAATAAGTTTATTGTAAGATTGTGTTCCAAACTTATTTTCTTAATGTTTTGTCAATATTATTTTCCCAATTTTGACATTTTGTCGATGATTTTTTTTCCCAATTTGGCCAGGGGCCTTTTCCCAAAATGCGCGGATAAAGCCCTGCTATTTTATAATATTATTCTATATCTATTTGAGCTCTATAAGTAACACTTTTCCAAAACAAGAGGACCATGATGATCCGACATCGCTCACCTGAGTACCATGCAGCAATCAGGACAAAATGTAATTAAACTTCAACTTGTTAAGCCACAGACAATTTTGACCAGGAAATTAATGCCTGGCCTTCCAAGTTAATTCAATCCCATACCAAATAATCCTGACTTTCAATGAACCTGAATAAGAAAGGTTGTGAAAGCATTTTCTGAAAAGAAGAAAATGTTTTTTGCTCAGTTACACACCTGTCAGAATAAGGCCTAAAAAAAAAAAAAGTTTGTTTAGGGTAACGTCTCCAAAAAGGTTAGGTAGGGTAGGGGCGAATTTTTTTTTTATTATTATTATTTTTTTTAACCCCCCCTTCCACCCCAAGCATTTTGAAAGTGCTTAAAATCTTAACAACATGAAACAAGAGCGGCAAACTGTCGCAAGATACGCCCGTCTTACCCCAAGTTGTAAAGCTGGGGCATGCACCAGACTAAATTCAAGTATGAAAAACGACAAAGGGCAGTAGCTCAAAAATTAAGCAAGCAAGAGTTATGATTCCTGCGCACTGCACTCCCCCTTGATGAGATCTATCCACCCATGAAATTTCATAACCCTAGCTAGTATAGTTTTGGAGATACTCACCAGACAAAAATCAAGTATGAAAAACGACAAAGGGCAATAACTCAAAAATTAAGCAAGCAAGAGTTATGATTCCTATGCATTGCACTCCCCCTTGATAAGATCTATCCACCAATGAAATTTCATAACCCTAGCTAGTATAGTTTTGGAGATATGCTCCGGACAAAAATCAAGTATGAAAAACGACAAAGGGCAATAACTCAAAAATTAAGCAAGCAAGAGTTATGGTTCTTATGCACTGCACTCTCCCTTGATGAGATCTATCCACCTATGAAATTTCATAACCCTAGCTAGTATAGTTTTGGAGATATTCACCGGACAAAATTCAAGTATGAAAAACGACAAAGGGCAATAACTCAAAAATTAAGCAAGCAAGAGTTATGATTTCTGTGCACTGCACTCCCCCTTGATAAGATCTATCCACCCATGAAATTTCATAACCCTAGGTAGTATAGTTTTGGAGATATTCACCGGACAAAATTCAAGTATGAAAAAAGGACAAAGGGCAATAACTCAAAAATTAAGCAAGCAAGAGTTATGGTTCCTGTGCACTGCACTCCCCTTAGTGAGATCTATTTACCTAAGAAATTTCATAACCCTAGCTAGTATAGTTTTGGAGATATGCTCCGGACAAAAATCAAGTATGAAAAACAACAAAGGGCAATAACTCAAAAATTAAGCAAGCAAGAGTTATGGTTCTTATGCACTGCACTCTCCCTTGATGAGATCTATCCACCCATGAAATTTCATAACCCTAGGTAGTATAGTTTGGAGATATGCTCTGGACAAAAATCAAGTATGAAAAACGACAAAGGGCAATAACTCAAAAATTAAGCAAGCAAGAGTTATGGTTCCTCTGCACTGCACTCCCCCTTAGTGAGATCTATTCACCCAAGAAATTTCATAACCCTAGCTAGTATATTTTGGAGATATGCTCCGGACAAAATTCAAGTATGAAAAACGACAAAGGGCAATAACTCAAAAATTAAGCAAGCAGGAGTTATGGTTCCTCTGCACTGCACTCCCCCTTGGTGAGATCTATCCACCAAGGAAATTTCATAACCCTACCTAGTACAGTTTTGGAGATATGCTCCGGACAAAATTCAAATATGAAAAATGACAAAGGGCAATAACTCAAAAATTAAGCAAGCAAGAGTTATGGTTCCTGTGCACTGCACTCCCCCTTGATGAGATCTATCCACCCATGAAATTTCATAACCCTAGGTAGAATAGTTTTGGAGATATGCTCCGGACAAAGAACTGGACGCTGCTCGCCCACCCGCCCGCCCGCCCGCCACGGGTGATCCCATAATATGTCCCGTCTTCGACGGGCGTATAAAAATGTAGACTTGTCCGAACCTATGCATTTGTAGATAACATTTAATACGGATCAAAAGGTTGTATTTGCTTTTGAAAATGAAAAAAAAACTAAATAAAAAAAGAGAAAATAGTAGCTACCAGCTCTTAGTCCATTTCTCATTATGTGTTCAAAAGACCTCAAGTCTGTCACTAATTTTCTTATTGTGTGTTAAATGGTCAAGTTCTATGTTCATTTATATAAAGCTTATAATACTTCTATATTTGCATCTTTCCCCCCACTCCCCCTTCCCCCACCCCCTCCCCCATTAAATGCTGTCAACTTTTGTTTAACTCTTTTCTTAATTGAAATTTTTAGAAGTATTTGCAGACGACAAAACAAATGTTACTCACAAACTGAAATTTGTTTTGGGAAGGGTAGAAAACATTATGGCAAACAAAGAAAATGTTGATTTATAGCATTTTCTCCTTTTCCCACAATGTTTTCAAAAGTCTTTTTTAAAGATGCATGGCTACAGCCGCTAAGCAAAAATGCTGTTAAAATTTCATTTAATTAAAAATGGTAAATAAATCGGTCCTTTACGTATACATGGATAAATTACTGACATATGTTAGGTAATTGAAAAAAAGAAACACAAAGAATCATATTAGAAACCGAGAATTGGTCAATAGAAAACTGGCTGACGATAGCAGCTGTAAACAATAGCGATGCGTCACGGAAAATCGTCGATGGTTTCCGCGTAGAGTCGGATACCGTGTAATTTGCATACGCCCCTACCTCCTGATGAAAATCGACAGAGAAAATGGCGTCTTTATCTTCGGTAAGTACATACATGTAGCTTTGTCATTTTACTGTTTTTTTTCGCGATTATGGTAAATTTTTATGTAAGGTACACGTCTTCGAATAAGTTTCTACTGATTTTTAAACTATTCAACTGAAAAGTTGATTAATATTTGCAAAATCATGAATGTCGAGCGAGTTCTTGTGACCGTGACCTACTTTGACTGTTTGGATTATTAATTTTACATTTGAGGCCTACATTGTAACGTACTTTGAACTATATTTCTGTAGGCTAACCAGACTGAAAACGTTGATTGAAAAATCCGTTGCATGACACGTCAGTCATATGTCGAATAGAACAGGGGTATTTGGGACTTACCCCGTTACCGATGCAGAAGTATCACTAAGCCAAACTTGTCAACAATGGGACGTTTGCGCTGAGCTGCTTTCAATATTTACTATTATTTAGACATTTAATGTGAACCGGAGACGACCCATCGTTTAAAGTCTTTACCAAACTGCATAATTTACACTTGTCCAAATGGGAAGGATTTTCAGAAGACTGATGTGACTCAAAAACTGATAATTGTTTTAGAAGGCAAGAAAACATTGTGGGAAAAGGAGAAAATTCTAGTTACCTGCATTTTCTTCTTTACCCATTTTGTTTTTTCTTCAAAAGGCCACTTTTTCAGGGATGTGAAACCCAGGGATTGTTTGGGAAAGTGTTAAACAATGTGTTGAGGCTACAAATCAAATGTTATAAGAAGAGGATACGGTTTAACTTTGTTTCCATGTCTAGCTTCAAAACCCATTGGCCCTCTTACTATATAATCCTGTGTTTTAGTAACTGTGAAGAAGAAAAAGCTTTTTGAAAACAATTGGAAACAGTTTAAATGTTGGTGACTATTGTTTCCTAACCCTATCTCCTATAATTATTATTCATTTTCACCATAAAATATTTTCCATTGTTGCAAAGAAATAATGCTGTGTATAACTTTTCTGTCAAAGCAAATGAGAAAGCATGCCAAACTAGTCAAAATTACAAGGTAACTTTTTGACATAGAAGTTTTATACCATCTGTCAATTTATGCATATGAAAGGACCATGTAAACAAATTAGTTGGTTACTTGTAAGGCAAAGTCAATTTTATGGGTCTCATATTATGTGGTTACTTGCTTGGTACAATGCATCAGAGAGGTGCATTTAGCCACATTTTGCCAGAGAATGGTTGATGTTTATGCATTTTTCTTTTTTCCAGCGATTCGAAACACTTATATTAGACGAGGGAGTTCTGGCCATGGGCAGGCTTTTAAGGCGAGACATTCTGGTTTTCCCAGACGAGGACCTGGGGGAGGATGGAGATGACTTAAACAAAGCCAACTGATTTTATGCATATACCCAGTTCACTCTTTGGGTGCATGGGCGTCTTGGAGCTGGAAATCATGTCCCGATTCCATCATGTTGTGTGTGGCAGATAAGGGACAAGTTTCCCAATCCCTACAGACAATATATTGGGTTCATACCTGCAAGGATTTAACCCATTACCACACAATTCCGACTTTTGAAAAAAAGAAACCTTTGTAAACATTGTGGGAAAAGGAGAAAATGCTGGTAACCAGCATTTTTTCATTTTCCCACAATGTTTTCTACCCTTCCAAAATCAGAAATCAGTTTTTTATTCACATTTGTCGTTTGCAAATGCTTTCAGTTTGGACTAGTCCAACATTTTGTCGTTTGGTAAAGAGTTAAGCGTCTACAAGTAAGCCTTTCATACTCTAAGGAAAAATACTAATGGAAATGCTGTTGAAAAAAATGAGAAAATACTGACATTTAAGAAATTTTTATATGTACATACATTTCATGCAAGTCAAGCAGGTTCAACAAAACAACACAATGTATAATGATCATGTGATTTTCTTTTTCAATTTTTGTCTGTAATTGTGAAATCAAACAATCATATGAGTTAACTCTTGACCAAACAACAAAATTTTAGACCGGTCCAATGTGAAAGCACTTGCAGATGCCAGATAAGCGTAACCCAATAATTGAATTTGTTGCCAGCAGGGTAGTAAACATTACAGGAAAAAAAAGAAAATGCTGGTTACCAGCTTTTTCTTCTTTTCCGGCAATGTTTTCAAAAGGTTTCTACATGTATCTTGGGGTCGTAAAAACCAGGGATTGTTGGGTAAAGGGTTAAAAGGTACGGATAAAAGGAAGTATTTGATATGAGAAATCCATTTATGCAATAATTTTTACTTTGGTCTTCAGTGGCTGCCCTTTTTTAAAATTCATTTTGTTACGGGAGACCACTCCTTCCTGCATGGCATACTCCCGATTTAAATACAATACCTGGCTACTGCGTCAGAGAGATATCTCTTTGGCTCAGTGGTTAGGGTATTGGTTTTGCGTCTGGGAGTTTGGAGTTCGAATCCCGCTCCAACCCTTATTTCTGCCATGCATTTATTCATTTGTTTCTTTGTTACGGACTTCGTTCGTAAGATGGGGGCTCGTCCTGGATTGGCCATTGAGCCATTAATCACATTTGTTGTCCAAAATTGGACTTCCTGCCTAATAAGGCTTTGAGTCATCAATAAATGATGACTTTAAGAGGGGGTGTGTTACGGGAGACCACTCCTTCCTGCATGGCATACTCCCGATTTAAATACAATACCTGGCTACTGCATCAGAGATATCTCTTTGGCTCAGTGGTTAGGGTATTGGCTTTGCGTCCGGGAGTTCGGAGTTCGAATCCTGCTCCGATCCTTATTTCTGCCATGCATTTATTCATTTGTTTCTTTGTTACAGACTTCGTTCGTAAGAATTTTGTAGCTTAAGAAATGCTGAACTACAATTATGTTTTCTGAGACTATGCAGATCAATACCAGCCAATCAAATATTAGACTGTGTTAGTGCCATAAAAATGCCATATACATGTAAGGGACTAGGTGAAAATGTTTCTTTTATTTGTTTACAATATGTACAGTAAATTGACGGGCTTTGATAGAATTATAACCAGCAGCATGCAGAAGTGAGCCCCAAGGCAACTTAAAATATTGAGACAAATGGAGTTGGTGTAAAATTGAAAGGCAGACTTTTGTCAAAGTGATATGCTTTGAGAAGTTTATCTTTCTATTCTACCTCACATCAGAATCATCCTGCAACACAAGCAAGGATAGGGTGGAATGTTCCTGTACAGTGATGCCTAGAGGCACTTATTTGCATGTATATTGTTGTTCGTACGATTCAGTAAGTCTGCTTCTGCTAACCACACACTTAATTGTTTTTCATGAAAATGCATCCCTAACAAACAAACAAAAAATGCTTTATATATACAATCAAAATTTATATGGAGTATGGGCATAACTTACTTCTGTACTGTAAATTAAGCCTTTACCATATCATCCCTGATTTTCATCAGTCTGTGAAAAAAGCCTTTTTGAAATATTGTGGAAAAGGAGAAAATACTGGTTAGTATCATTTTCTCCTTTTCCCACAATGTATTTAACAATTCCTCAAATAAGTTTCAAATGTTCAGTGACAATTATTTTCTTGTCTGCAAATGCTTAAATTTTTAAATGAGTCTAAACTGTTGGTGTATGGTAAAGACTTAAATTTCAGTTTTTATCATATTCGCAAGGTGGGCTTGTGTTAGGCATTTAAAACAAGATGAACATAGGAAAAAGCTTTGGAAAAATAGCCCATAGCAAATGATTTTCCAAGTTTATATGATGTCACAAAGAACCTTACTGGAACAAATATTAGAAAAATCTCAAGTCCACTCTATATGCACCCTATTCAGTCCGATACTTGTGGAACTAATTATTTTGTTCTTAGCCCATTACCACATAATCCCTCCTTTTGATGCCCATGAGAAAGAAGCCTTTAAAAAACATTGTAAGAAAAGGAGAAAATGCTGTTAACCAGCATTTTCCCCTTTTCCCACAATATTTTCTATCCTTCACAAAACCGGTTTCAAATTTTCAGTCACTTTTATTTTGTCATCTGCAAATGCTTTCAATTTGGACAAATCTAAGATTTTGTCGTTTGCTATTGGTAATGAGTTAATGATATTTTTCAGAAGTTTTTAAATGAGCTACAGAGTATGTCAATTGAAAAATCTGTGAAAACCATGTTCAATCTAAAAGTCACATTCTAACAGAATCCATTACATTTTACTTTGGTGAGCACTTCAGGGCCATTGGCCCTCTTGTAAATACATGTATAATTGTGTTGTTGTTACAAAAATAATTGTCTTGAAAATAAAAGAAAAAAGTTTATTTAATGAAGATTTCAAGTTCATTACTGTGGCTATGACCCCTTTTTCATCATAAAACCTTCCAGATGAATCTTGTTATAGACTTAACCAGATTGAGAATATCTGCAGTACAGTTTTCCTGTGGCTCAAACTGGAAAATGGTAGAGTATTGTTGTGAAAAAGGAAGAAAATACTGATAACCAGAATTATCTCCTTTTTTTCCACATAACTTTCTCTAAAGGTATCTCTGTCAAAGTTGTTAACAGAGACTGTCGGATACAGAAATATGTATTACTGGAACAAGTTGACAAGAAATTGACCTCTATGCAAAGAATAATAAAGTCTGAATATTTATATCATCAGGTATAATCGCACGGTATGGAAATTCTGTTAACAGTAAATGTCAGGTTTGATCCTACAGTGTCATAATCAAAATAGAGCTTTGGCCAATGACATGGATTAAGATCATACTGCACAGAAAATGCATCTTAGATCTATGTAACCCACCATGTACTGCCAATTTAATTAATCAAAATCATGTTTATTTCAGGTATTTTTGTATTTTTTAAAGACACGGCAAATCTATTAGCCAAATAAGAGTTAAAGATCATACACATACTTCACATGCAGACGATACTACTCAAAGCTATGTTTGGACAATAATTTGAGCATGTATTACATGGTAATAGAGGTCATATATTTCATGTCAGTTTGTTTGAGTAATAGTTGTAGGAGTTTTCAGACAAATATATACAAAGGAAACAAGTGTACTATTAACACTGATTACTAGTATATGTAAAAAGGGTTGCTAACATATTCATGCAGAGTAATTTAGTTGATGGAACTGCTCAGTCTGTACTGTTTAATTTAACCCTTTACCACATGAAAACTATTTATATTTGCCCAAATTGAAAACATTTGCAGACAATTTCAATTTGGCTCATTATTTTTGATGACATTTGTCTTTTATAGAGTACTCAGTAGTAAACATCGTGGGAAAAAAAGAGAAAAATGCTGGAGACCAGCATTTCCTACTTTTCCTTCAGTGTTTTTATATGGCTTCTTTTTAGGGTTATTAACTGTCAGGGTTGTGTGGTAAATGGTTAAACACCTGAGAAACACTTTTTCTTTAACTTATGACAACCTGTGTCCACTCTGCTTACTGGGAACTAAACCAGTTCACACGCCAAATGTGTGGGCGAATGTCTGTACATAGTTTCAACAGTAGTGCTGAGGTAGCATGATCGACCACAGCTGGATTATTTTTTGCCAAAATTTGAGAAAAAAAGAGTCATATCACAAATTGTTTTCCAATGACCCATCACTTTCCTGTAAACAACTTTTTTCTATGGGGTAAATTCTACTTTTGTGTACTTTTATCCTTGACTAGAAAACAAAATTTATGACTAGTCCTTAGTAAATGAATTATCATGCATCAAATAACATATCCCTGTATGATGGTATCTTAGAAAACACTATGGCCAAAGGAGAACAAACATGCTACAAGCAAATTGCTCCTTTTTACATCATATATTGTTTGTTAAAGCCTACTTCCCTATACAATTATTAAACAGTTCAGGTTGTGGTAAAGGTTACTATACATAACAATGAAATGTGTACAATTATTTAACCATTGAATTCTGTTCAGTGTATATTTCTTTTGTGCTTGGTGGCGAGACTGGGGCTAAATGGGTTGATATCTGCCTTGGATCCCCTTCCTCCAACTGTTTTGCCTTCCTCATTCCGACCTTGTCTTCCAATCTTAACCTCAAGGCTAGAGTTAGAAGTTCTGGAATGTACTCAAACTGCTTTCCCTAGGGATTCCTACATTCATTCTGACCGCAGCATTTTTTTAACCCTTTCCCAAACAAGCCCTGGTTTTTACGTGTCTGCAGTAAAAGTCTTTTGAAAACACTGCGGGAAAAGGAGAAATTGCTCATAATGAGCAATTTCTTCTTTTCCCACAGTGTTTTCTACCCTTTTTGAGAACTCTCTGTCATTTTCTCAAAATCTAAAATTGTCGTCTGCAAACTCTTTCAGTTTGGAAGAGTCCAAAATTTGTCGTTTGGGAAAGGGTTAAAGGACTGATGGTGGTAACTGCAATACATTTCATCCCACTCCTACTGCTTAACATTGCTTTGAAGATGTTTGAGAGGGAAAACAACCAGTGGCTTTTATAGAATGTTGTACAAAATACTTATAAAAGGAAAACCCAAGGCATTGATTAGTGCACTAGCCAAAAAATGCAAATGAAAAAAATGAAGAGAGGATGTGGAACACTGACTAATCAATACAAATTTTGATAGCTTAGTCTTTATGTATTTTACCTGAAATGCAGATACTTGTGTATCTGATCAAAAAGTCTCTTGTCAAATACAATTTTGGCGAGGTCTTTTAGGGTGGATGCATTTTTTACTGGATGGAGCCAATTCTCTCCTAATCTTGAAGGGGTCCATGAAGACAGTGATTCTTGGTGTTATCCCCATGGCCTAAAACCCATTCATGCTCGTTGACTATGTGGTGCATTATTCCTGTCCAAATAGCCTGCAAATATAATGAGTTGAAAATAATTCAACTTTATGGGTAGTTCATTTTTTTTATGCTTTATTACACAATCATTACTTTTAATGGCAGTGTGAAAGAAGCCTTTTAACCCATGACCACACAATCCCTACTTTTGACGCCCCTGAGAAAGAAGCCTTTAGAAAACATTATGAGAAAAGGAGAAAAATGCTGGTAACCAGCATTTTCTCCTTTTCCCACAATGTTTTCTACCCTTCACAAAACAAATTTCGAATTTTCAGTCACTTTTATTTTGTTGTCTGCAAATGCTTTTGATTTGGACCAGTCTAAAAATATTGTCGTTTGGTAATGGGTTAAAACCATTGAGGGAAAAGGAGAAAATGCTCTTAACCAGCATTTTCTCCTTTTCCCGTAATGCTTTCTTCCCTTCCTAGAACCAAATTTCAATTTTTGGGCGATTTACTTTGTCGGCTGCCAATACTCTAAATTTGGGCCAGTCTAAAATTTTGTCGTTTGGCAAAGAGTTAAAGCCTATTTGGCTCTACTTGAAGAAATATGAAAGTACTCAAAATTGAAGCACTGACTTTGAGTTGTTTACTTTTTCACATACCGGAAAAAAAAACCTGGTTTTGGTGACATAAAAGACCTTTTTTGACCCAACATGACCTAGTTTCAAACTTGTCCAAGGTATCAAGACAAATGTTTCAATTTAGTTTTACATACTCAGTTGTCTATGTGTCTCTGCAGCATTTAACTCATTACCAGACGACAAAATTTTAGACTTGTCCAAATTCAAAGCATTTGTAGACAACAAAATAAAAGTGACTGAAAATTTGAAATTTGTTTTGTGAAGGGTAGAAAACATTGAGGGAAAAGGAGAAAATGCTGGTTACCAGCATTTTCTCCTTTACCCACAATGTTTTCTAAAGGCTTCTTTCTCAGGGGCGTCAAAAGTAGGGATTGTGTGGTAATGGGTTAACATGATAAAAATAAGTTTGATTCCTGCAGCATACGTCAATTAACTTATTCCTATTTTTAACTGTACGCATATGGGAGCAGTCTTTTTTGACTATTCATAAATATACTTACCACAAATTGTTTTTCAGTCTCTGCCATTTTACACACAAACCAGAAGTGATTGACAATGTCTTTTGTCCAAGGCATCAAAACACCATTCCCTTTTTTCATTGCTACCTGAAAATCAGAGTAGTGACCCTTATGGAAAAAATTCAACAGTTCCACAAAATCCCGACTTTTATTTAACGACCCTGAGAAAGAAAGCCTTTGAAAACATTGTGGAAAAAGAAGAAAATGCTGGCAACCAGCATTTTCTCCTTTTCCCATGATTTCTACCCTTTCCAGATCAAATTTCTATTTCTGATTCATATTTATTTTGTCCTTTGCAAATACTTTCAGTTTGGAGTAATCCAAACTTTGTTGTTTGGTAAAGAGTTAAGGTAGCTCAGAGACAGTGATCATTTACAAGGTAATTAACATCATGGGAATATGGAAAATACTAGTGACAGGGATTTTTTCTTATACCATTAATGTTTTCAAAAAGCTCCTTTCTCAGGGCTGTTAAAATTTGGTATTGTGTAGAAAAGGCTTTGAACAATGGTTTATGACTCACATTTCCTGCTCTGTGGCAGTACTGGTTGTTTCACCTTCACTAATACCACTCAATGTCGAGGTAAACATTGTCATCCTTCTGTATGGCGTGGAGGTAGATGTTGCAGATGTTGACGGTTCATCTGTTCTTTTCCCATATTCTGCCCTGGAATATGTAAGAAAAAGATCAAAAATATATCCATAGTATTTGCCTGATTAATTCATTAATCTGCCTTTAAATTAAATGCAAAATATGAAATGAAAGGAAACTGTCCTTAAAACCATTTTTTTTTTTTCAAATATTTCATTTAAACTATTTGATTTGTTTTCTGCGAATGCATTCAGTATAAATCAATAAGGAAAATAATATGGCATAACAAGACTGAATTGCTGCCACATTAGTCCTAATCTCCTAATCAGTTATGATCCCACCTATCCTCAATTTTTTTCAAACTGACGGACTCAGGACTCAGTCTCCTTCGAGAGATAGAGCACACATGAGAGAGACACAGGGACAATTTTAAAATTTACAGCTACAGAAAGACCGAGGGAATTATGGAGAAACAAACGAGATACAGGAAATTTGCCAGACAAGCAGCTCGTAGAATAGATAATACAGTTACTGTACAGTAGATTTAAAATATTTCATGTATTTACCTGGATGCACGTTGAAACACTACAGCACAGATCAGTCACAAATTATATAGGACTAAAAGGTTTACTAAAATGAAATGAGCTGAGAGAAATTTGTTCTCGTAAAGAAACAAGTGACCTACTTTATTTCACGCTCGGCGAAGTCCAGAAGATAGTGTGCTACCTCCATATTGCCTTCAAAGCCTTTTAGCACTTTCAGTTCGTTCCAGCGATCGATGGCTGAACAGGTCTATAAAAATTTTCGCTCTGCTAGTTTTCCTTCCGTGTTCCAATTTTCTTCTCTTTCTTTCCGACTTGGACAAGTCATGCACGCTTCCTCCATTTTCCTTTGTTTACCTCATTAGACGCAGGGCGAAGGTCAAATAGAGTCACGTGACAGTATGCATATTTATGATACGAATCTACCCGAGTGTATAACGGATATACGGAATATCTTCGATTCAAAACCCGGTAACGATGAATCTGTTTACATTACTGGCAGCAACCCTTCGAAATGCAATTTCTATCGACCGTAATCTAAGCAACCTTGCAACCGTCAGGCGCAATATTTGGCATGAAGATATAAAAATGATTATATTTTGATAAAATAAAGACAAAACGAGTTAAAAACGGCTGAAAATGAGTATCTGGGCCCCTTTAAAAAGATTGTTAAAAGTGTGGATTGTGTGGTAAAAGGCTAAAACACCTGAAAAAGTTGAAATATTTATTTGCAAGTTTCTAAATAGACTGATAAATACTAGAATGTTTCGTTTGTTCTTATGTTTAATACCCTCCCCCTCCAGAACACTTTAGAGGACTATATAACTTACTGATTTAAGTAAACATTTTAACTGTAGAAAAGTTTGGTTTATAAAGGATGTGCATGTTTCTTTTTTTATCTAGAACACAAATTCCTGACACAACTTTAAAATTACAAGTGTCCACTTTTGTGGTCTTTTAGAGTTAAAAAGTGAAACAAGAGTGCTGTCATCACAATATACGCCACCACAAGCTGCTATTTCAAGCAGCTAGCTTTAAGAGACTAAAGTTTTGGAATTTCTAGCACCTGCCTGGGTAGCTCAATGGATATATTGTGCTACTTATAATCTAAAAGATTTACGGATGGTCTGTTGGATGGACAGACACATGCACAACAGACTCAGTGGTCATTGGCTTTGATTAAGCAATAAAAACATCAAGTTTCATGAAATTTTGTCCAGTAGCTTGAGGTACAGAGATGAAAATTTACATTTGACATGAAGCCCCTTTTCCATGACACAGCAATAAATTCAAAATCCCTGACAATATGCACAAGATCCAACAATCTCTGAGATATCACCCGTATCTGTTGAGATTTGCCCAGTAATTAGAGTGATTGGTAAAAATTAAATATAACATGAAGACCCCTTTATCCATGACGCACATCCTTGACAATCCTTGACAATCTGCGTTGGGTCACATGATGAGAAACATTCTGTGAAAATTTCATCCAAATTCGTCTAGAAATGTGAGAGGAGTTGCATTGTGAGAGGAGTTGCGTTCCCAAGAAATGGACGTACGAAAGGATAGATGCAATTTAAATTTTACATAAAGCCCCCTTTTTCCATGACAGTGTTATAAATTATAAAACCTTGACAGTATATACTAGGTCACATGATCTGAGAAAACTTCATCCAGATCCATTGAGACATGTCCAGTATCAACCCTTTACCACACAATGACGACGTTTTACAACTCTGTGATAGAAGCCTTTTGAAACATTGTAGGAAAAGGAGAAAATGATGGTCACCAGCATTTTCTCCTTTTCCCTCAATGTTTTCTACCCTTCACAAAACAAATTTCAGATTTTCAGTCACTTTCATTTTGTTGCCTGCAAACGCTTTCGATTTGGACAAGCCTAAAATTTTGTTGTTTGGTAATGAGTTAATTAGAAATATTGGTGAAAAATGAAATGTTACATGAAGCCCCCTTTTTCCATGATGCAGCTATGAATTGCAAACTTAAAACCTTGACAATATGTGCTAGATCACAAAGAAGAAGAGATGAGAAACATTCTGTGAAATTTTATCCAAATCCGTCAAGAAGTGTTGGAGGAGTGCTGATGCCCCTCAATTTCATATAGATCAGACACATTTTAACATTAAATGTTTTGCTCAATTCAATATCATTCATTTTGTTATTTTGTTCCTTATATTTAATTTCCCATCAACTTAAGAAAAATCCAACATATTTCAAGCATTTGCAGACGACCCTATGTGTCCACTGTCCAGTGTAAATTAGAAATATTGGTGAAAAATGAAATATAACCTGAGGCCCATTTTTTTCATGACGCAGCTATGAATTGCAAATCTCACAACCTTGACAAAATGTGTTAGTTCATAAAGAAGAAGAGAAACATTGTGAAATTTTATCCAAATCCATCATGAAAATTGGGAGGAGTGCTGCTGCCCCTCAATTTCATATAGATCGGACACATTTTAACATTAAATGTTCTGCTTTATTCAATATCATTCATTTTGTTATTTTGTTCTATGTATTTTTATTTCCAATCAAGTTAAAAAGAAGAAGACATATTTCAAGCATTTGCAGACAACCCTTTCTCTCCTCCCTCAACCCCCCACCCCCACCCACCCGTCTGCCATAGATCTATTATTTTCATTCCATAAAACTTTTTTCACTCACAAACAGAATTTTAGCTTCCACTTACTGTTTTAATCAGAGATTTGTGTAAATTCACTGTTTGAATTAATTATTAAATATGAGAAGATAGTTTGAAGTCCATCCGATTGGACGATGCCACGCCGATCACAGTAGTGCCATGGGTTTTCACGTTTTTTTTTGTCAATCTATTTTTTCGTGACAATCAATTTTTGGAGAAGTATTACTACATGATTTGACATCATTAAGTCAGTTTAAATATTAGGTAACATTAAAATCCGTCACTTTACACTAAAGTAAGAGGATTAATGCCTTTGTTACTTTGTCATAAATGACTCACCAGCTTCATTATCATCCGCATCCTTCGCATTTTATTCTGATCGTGTTTAGTCCGTATTCTACCGGTGGCATGCAAGCTAGCTTAAATGAAGTTCTAGATAGATGATAATTTCAGGTGTCAGATTGACATTTAGGCAGATATTTTTCAGCGTCAAGATCATTTCAAATTTCCAAATGTTAAAACCAGGGGACAGGGATCAAATGAGAAGCTTGCCAATTCACCAAGTTTTGTCAAGACATCCATGGTCAAAAAATTATTTCTCTTTTTACCGGCCAATTTTGATGTTTGTTATCCACTCTGTTGAATCCAGGAGTGTGATTGATATTAGTCACAAAACCAAGCGCTAAAAACCAGAATTCAAGTTTTGGGACCAAGCGAGTTCAGGAACCGACTACAATCAATTCCAGAATTTCTCAATTGATTAAGAAAAGTGAAACTCATAAGTAAAAGTTAGAGCTGGGGAGATATAATCGATGCAACAGAACATCGTGATATTTTTGCTGGCGATAGTATATCACGATTCTTACTCATCGTATCGATACTTGGCGATACATTTACGTCGTGTGCACAGTGTGTGCAATCACGTATAAATCTATCCATTTGTGTGCAATTCTGTCTACATGTTTTGACCCACTGTTAAAAGTTATTAACCCTTTACCAAATGATTCCTGGTTTTCTTGACTATAGAAATGTAGGCTTCGAAAACGTGGGAAAAGGAGAAAATGCTGATAACAAGCATTTTCTCTTTTTCCCACCAGATTTTCTACCTTTGTAAGGGAATTAATATTAACATTTTATGCACATCTAAATTATCATCTGCAAAACCTTTCAATTTGGACCAGTCTAGAACTATGTCGTGCGGTAAAGAGATAAGGATGTGCAAATTTTTAGAAAAATTGTGATACTATATGCCAAGCACTTCAATTTGAAATGTAAAGCTGTTCCTAAAAACCAGATTCTCTTCTTTGCTGGTTGACTCCTGCTGTTGTAACCAGTTAAAAGAGTTGCGTCTCTGTATACGTATAAAATTGCCATAGCTGTTTCTTCACTGTCTATGCACACAAGACTTCCCAAGTTCTAGTCAGTTTAATGGTACATTTTAGATTTCATCCAAAGTTTTATTGCAGACTTGATTTTTTTTTTGTTGGTTCTATCAAAAAGAAAATCTATTAAAATGTCCTTGTTGCTGACAATCCTTAGAGATTTAATTCATTTAAATATCTGTGAATTCATTCTTCTTTTCTTACAAAATGTTTTGGTGATTTAAGGCCCCTTCTTTATATCAAAGAACATACAGATCAAACTGATAGAAAAATGATCATTTGATCCCTCCCCACCACCAAATAGAGTGAAAAGTGAGTTCACAGACTTTTATAATACTCTTGTGTTTTGACCCCCCTCCTACTTTCTAGTGACTTGGGACTCTCACAATAGAACAGAAATCATAAGCAAGGCAAAAAAGCTACTATGCTTAAATTGGCCTCTGAGAATGTTTTTTTTAGCTCAACATAGCACAAAGTGCTAAAGGTGAGCTATTGTGATTGCCCTATGTCCTGCGTCCGTCCTCTGTCGTCTGTCAACAATTTCTTTAAACATATTCTTCTCCTAAACCACTAGGCTAATCTTCATGAAACTTGGCAGGAATGTTCCTTGGGTGAAGCTCTAACAAAATTGTTCAGATCATCAAATCATTTAATTCCACTTATAACTCTGGTTGCCATGGCAACAAAAAGAAAAAAAAAACGAAATCTTTGAAAATCTTCTTCTCTGAAACTAGAAGGTGTGGAGCTTTGATATTTAGTATGTAGCATCTCCTAATGGACCTCTACCAAGTTTCTTCAAATTATGCCCCTAGGGTCAAAACTGGCCCCACCCCGGGGGATAACAAGTTTGAGCATAGGAACAAAGCAGAAAAACTTTGAAAATCTTCTCCTCTGAAACTTGAAGGCGTAGAGCTTTGATATTTGGTATGTAGCATCTCCTAGTGGACCTCTACCAAGTTTGTTCAAATTATGCCCCTAGGGTCAAAACTGGCCCCTCCCCAGGGGTAACAAGTTTTAGCATAGGAAAAGAGAAGGAAAACTTTAAAAATCATCTCCTCTGAAATTTAAAGGTGTAGAGCTTTGATAGTTGGTATGTGGCATCTCCTAGTGGACTTGAGACTTCAAAATTCCACTCTGGACAAGCAAACAATACTATTAAGATAAAGATCAAAGTGGAATTACTCAAAATCCATGCTAGGTAGAGTTATTGTTTTTGAACACAGTACTCTGTAATATCACAACAAACATGCATACCAATTTTGAAGTCATTCTTACTTGAGATGACAAAATGGCCCCATCCCAGGGGTCACAAATTTGAGCATAGGAACAAAGAAGGAAAACTTTAAAATTCTTTTCCTCAGAAACTAGAAAGTGTAGAGCATTGATATTTGGTCTGTTGCATCTCCTAGTGGACCTCTACCTAGTTTGTACAAATGATGTCACTGGGGTCAAAACTGGCCCCACCCCAGGGGTCACTAGTTTGAGCATAGGAACAAAGAAGGAAAACTTTAAAATTCTTCTCCTCTGAAACTAGATGGCGTAGAGCTTTGGTATTTGGTATGTGGCATCTCTTAGTGGACCTCTACCAAGTTTGTTTAAATCATGCCCGTGGGGTCAAAACTGTCCCCGCCCCGGGGGTCACAAGTTCAAACATAGGAAGAAAGAAAGAAAATTTGAAATTTTTCTTCTCTAAAACTAGAAGGCATAGAGCTATGATATTTGGCATGTAGCAATTCCCAGTGGACCTCTACCAAGTTTGTTCATATTATACCCTTGGGGTCAAAACTGGCCCTGCCCCGGGGGGTCACAGGCTCGAACATAGCAACAAAGAAGGAAAACTTTATAAATATTTTTCTCTGAAACATGAAAGTGCAGAGCTTTGATATTTGGTATGAAGAATCTTCTAGTAGACCTCTACCGAGTTTGGTCATATGATGTCCCTGGCCATGCCCCAGAGGTCACAGGTTTGATCATAGGAACAAAGAAGGAAAATTTTAAATTTCTTGTTCTCTTAAACGGGAAGGTGTAGAGTTTTGATATTTGGTATGTAGCATCTTTGAGTAGACCTCTACCAAGTTTGTTCAAAGGATGCTGCTTTGGTTAAAACTGACCCAGCCCCGGGGACCACAAGTTCAAACATAGGACAAAGAAGGAAAATTCAAAATTCTTCTTCGAAACTGGAAGGTGTAGAGCTTTGATATTTGATTGCCCTATGTCCGGCGTCTGTCACCCATCGTCCGTCAACAATTTCTTTCTACATCTTCTCCTAACCCACGGGGTCAATCTTGATGAAACTTGGCAGGGATGTTCCTTGGGTGAAGCCTTATCAAAGTTGTTCAAAGAATTGAATTTCACTCAAAAGCTATAGTCTAAGGTGAGCGTTCAAGGGCCAATGGCCCTCTTTTTTTCTGATTATTTTTAGGTTATAGTAAAGACTCAGAGTTCCTGATTACGCAAAATCGTGCGTGAAACACGTATAAATGAAATAAAACACGCACAAAATTGCAAACCTATATGTGCAATCACACACACAAAATACAGAAGAAGATCGAAAAAAAAGGAGGAAACGCTTGCATAGAACGGCTGACGTAAACGCGATTTTCAGAAAACGTAAATCATCAGAAAAATTTTAGATTTCCAGCTTTATATTTTAAGAACATTAAATAGTCTGCATACTCGGTCTTTATTATCGGGATCAATAATGTTGCAGACTAGGACTCGTTTATTTCCGAAAAATTCCTTAATTCACCTCTCCTTTGATTAACGCAGTCGATAAAAAAGCGTTTTCTCGGTGTCAACGTCTCTCGTCTGTAAATGTACATTTGGGAATACATGTAGCTCAGAAATATACTTTAGACGCTTTCGGGTTTCAGAATTCGGGTTCTCATAAGCTAGCAAGGTACACTAGTTGTAGAACCATTCAAAATCTTGAAAACAGAATTCAATTCATACAGAAATACTTATCCATAAATAAACGGACGTGAAAAATTGATCGGTCTGAAAAACGCGGAAACCCATGACACAACAAAATGTTTCTTTTTACGTTGTCAGATCACAGTCATTTCATACTGTCTTTTCAGCTTTTAACAGGTGTAAGCAGTGAATTTCCACAAATATCTTGATATAACAAACCATCAGTATGGATTGCTTTACCTTTAGTTGAGAATCATTATTGTCATTCACTCATATATGAAATCTACCCCCCCTCCCTGAAATAAAAAGCCAGTAGGAACACTGCATATTGAAAACAGCAGTCTTCAGTGAGACTTTGACAATGATTAATGTTGATAAGGCATGTGAAAACATGAGCATAAAGCCAAACAATTCTTTAACTCTCAGTTACATTTCAAAATGTACATTTACATGGTAGATCTATATGATTGTTCTGCATCTGAATGAAAATGAGACATTAAGTAAACAATTTAGATTTGTGGATATACTAGTTTTCTTTTCTGAATTTGTACCTCCATTTTTTTCCCTATACCCCCATTTTTCAATTGTAGGGGGTACAAAAAACCCCCAAATAAAATTTTCAGTGGGAACACTGTAAAGACAAATGTTTTCTTGTCAGTATTTAACATTTTGTTGAAGGTGCAGCACAAAGTATTGTGGAAACATCATGAAAGAAAGATGACACAAAAATTCCATTCCCAGAAGCCAAATATAAGCCAAATTTAAGAAGTACCACAATGATTAAGACTTGGAACAAACTCAACCCATGCTACAATAAGATCAAATATTTTAACATCCTAACCAAGCATTTGTAAGGTTCAAAATTTTAATGTCATTGTTGTATTAAACTTTATGCCTAGGTCTAGACCATTTGCTCATGATTACATTTGTTCTAATATTTATTATCCTGGGGTACATCTACAAGCTGTTGGTAAAGGATATGGTACACACCTATTCTACTGAGGTGTGGTTAGGTCAGCCATACACATTCTACAGATATTTGGTTAGTAAATTTACTAGTGCTCATCACGAAAGTGCCAAACTACAACCTTTAGCATATTATGTATTAACAGGGACATGGAAAGCAAGGTTAAAAATGATTTAAAAAACTCATTCAATGAAAAACAGATACAGTACATGCAATATAAAAGGCTACGCAAGCAGCAAGTACTGAGGCTAAAATCTTTAAAAATCCTCGTCTTATTTGTATGCTTTCTAAAAAAAGCAAAATATAATATAATAATTTCCCTACCTACCTACCCAAGACTGAAATACTGGGTAGGTAAAGGACAAACAAACATTTTTTTTAATTTAGGCCTCATCCGAGATCTTATGGTCATATATATTTTGACCAAATTTGGTGCTGATTGGTTAATAATTGTAGATGCTAGAGTGTAAACAAAGTGAAATATAGCAATTTTTCCAACTCAAGGGCAAATAACTCTAGATCTATTGGTCTGATTAGACAAATAATCAAACTCATGCGAGAACTTATAGTCATATATAATTTGAACAAGTTTGGTGCTGATTGGTTGATATTTGTAGATGATAGAGTGTGAACAAAGTGAAATATAGCGATTTTTACCATTCAAAGGCAAATAACTCCAGATGTTCTATTCTGATTTGACACATAATCAAACTCATTTGAGATCTTATGGTCATATATATTTTGACCAAGTTTGGTGCTGATTGGTTGATATTTGTAGATGCTAGAGTGTAAACAAGAAAATGTGAACGGACGACGGACAGACAGACGGGCGATGGATGGTGAGTGATCACAATAGCTCACTCTGACCACTTTGTGCTCAGTTGAGCTAAAAACAATGTTTAGGTTCAGGCACAAAAATGAGACACAGTGAGGTAACCAGAAACACGTCTATTTAAGCCATACTCTGACAAAGGGGGGGATTTGTGCATCTCTGTAACCCATCATAACAATTAAGCCATCACATACTTATGGATCTATAACAGACACTTTTTTTAACAACTGACTCAATCATGTGGCGGACTGGTCTTTGAACAAACAGAAAATTGGCCAATAGTGAAGAGTTGTGGCCATGGTTGGCCTTTTTTATGACCCTGTGAAAGGTTTCAAAATCAATGTGAGAAAGGGAGAAAAAGCTGGTAACTGGCAAAATGCTTTGTACCATTTCAGAAAACCAAAGACTTATATTAGGGATGAACAATGATTTTTTGGATTTTGAAATAGAAATCTGAAACTTTCCACATACCAGGACTAAGGTTTGAGAAGTTCAAAACACTCAACTTTTTCCTTATCGGACCAGTTTTTCTTTTTTTTACGAATTTTTTAGTATGGTCTGTTGCAATCCGTTGAAAAATGCCCAAATTATTTTTATGGGAAGTCGTACATTTGCCTCAACCTTATAAAATAAGTCAAATCCAAATACATTATTTTTCTTTCTGCATCAACCAGTCCTACTAACAATCCTCTACAAAGAAAACCAAAGAAGTAATGCCTGTACTTCAGTCTAATTTTTTATTAATTTTTTTCACATGTGCACTGAGCACCAAATTTGCACAGAAAACATATAGAGTTGATGGAAATAATATCAACATTAAACTGTTAACAGTTTAAACTATTAATAAGCTATTTCCTCCCCATCTCTCTTCTTTTTCTTCTTTGGTGGCTCTGTCTCTGTGGCTCTGAGGAAATGTACATGTATTTTTTTATTGCTTACCTACTGCATGGGAGTGGGTATGGTGGCAAAATTCATTTTTTCACTAAATTGGATGGGACTTGCACTAAGATGATTAATACGTCACATGGCAATCTTTTTTATTACAGTCGAAACTGTCTTAAGCAGCCAACCAAGGGACAAGCCAAAAGTGGCTGCATACGACAGTTGGCTGCTTAACACAGATCAGATTAGCAAAAATATTTTCCATTCTTTCACAACAAATTTAAAATTTTCAATCACATTTATGATTTACATTGTTGTCTGCAAAAGCTTTCAATTTGGACAAGTCCATTTTTTTTTTTTTTTTAATTCCATTGCCGATGATAACTGTTGAAAACATTGTGGAATGAAAATAGAAATCATTCCTCATGAGCACTTTCACCTCTTCCAGTCTTTCTCTGCTATACATTTTTATTGTAATCAGTAGATTTCCTTCGTTATCCAAGACCCATAACGTGTATATGTGAACATCAGAAGTTGACAAGAGTTGACACGCGTGTATTTTAAGTCAATCGAGTTCATTGTTTATAAATAGAAATAAAGGTACACAGTTTTACCCAAGGTCAATCGATCGATTTGAAAACGGTCCGAGCAGGTAGGCTACTTGTCAGAGTGGAATTAACGTTGTTCACCTCACGTAGATGTAAGCAGGTAAATTATGTTGTGAGTTTTATCTACAAACGCAAAATAACATATTCATCGCGATCCCATAATGCAGACAATATTGAGCGAAAAGTTAATAATCAACGAAAACGCGAGAAAAAGCGAAGTTTTAAACTCTTGTGCTCAAACTGATCGGTGGAATTCCAATCAATCTAAAAATAGACAACCTGCAAACCTGACATCACTGACGTTCAACGTCGGCAATATTCGACGGGTTAGCCAGTGACTTTCAGTGTGACAGATTGCCTTGTTTGATCATATTTTTTCTTGTAGACCACAGTATTGGAACACGAAAAAGAATAATTATTTTTTACTGTCCCAAAATTTACGCAAATTACGTTACTCGACGCCATTTTGGAAATTGGTAACCTCGTTTTCAATAGTAATGTAAAGCATTGCGGGGAAGCAGCGTCTATCTGCCGATCGAATAGCAAAGAATAGCCCGCTATAACACCGTTTATGCAAAGTATACACCTACACTATGAAGTTCAACTGTTTATCACACATGTTGATTGGTATAGCGTCGCGGTGTATGCACA
The DNA here is from genome assembly GCA_943736015.1 of Tridacna crocea. Taxonomy (NCBI): domain Eukaryota; kingdom Metazoa; phylum Mollusca; class Bivalvia; order Cardiida; family Cardiidae; genus Tridacna; species Tridacna crocea. The sequence goes on along the minus strand of OX031066.1, from coordinate 2,254,376 downwards.
CGGAGCCAGACGTGTTAATTAATTTTTCACACCACCTGCTAGCAATTAGTCGGGTCGCGTGACCACTTTATGGGATATGCTTTAAGTGCAATTAAGATCTTCAAATGTGACCGCTGACCACATATCACAGTTTACCGTTAATTAAAGGACTTTAAAGAGTTAATTTGCACGGGCGGGCCTGAACTGACCGTTATTCACAGATTGGCCGCTACGCATGTATGACCGCTAACTCAGATTCGACTGTATTATTATTTCAAAGTTTGCTCGCCATGCACCTATAACAGTATTCAGTATTGGGAAAAAAGGGACTTCCACAAATTCTACTTTACAAATTATAACTCGAATATGAGAGAACAGGAAATTTCAGGCCTTTAGCTCATTTAACTCTTTACCAAACAACGAAATCCTAGACTGGCAAAAATTGAAAACATAACCAGACAACAAAATAAATGCGACCAAAATGTTGAAATCTGTTTGGAAAGGGTAAAAATATTGTGGTAAAAGGAGAAAATGCTGGTTACCAGCATTTTCTACTTTTCCCTCAATGTTTTGAACAGGTTTCTTCCGTTTAAGTTGGGATTGTGTGGTAAAGAGTTAAAGGTGGCCCTTCAGATCTTGGGACGAAAATTTTAAAAAGATGCAAAAAATCATCCTTATACTCCCCAAGCCTTTTAATTTGCCTTCCTAAAACCACAGTAGTCGAAAACCATCCGACAGCACGAGAAATTAGAGATTTACTACGGCCCAGGTTGACACCAACGGGAGACATGTTCTATTTTTAGATGATCAATTCGCTCATTTATATACAGGAATACACAGATAAAGTTTCAAATATAGGGTCCGAAGAAGACATGGAAAATAATTATTACATGTTTGTTAAGTAATGGAATTTAAGCGTTGTAAGTCACGTGCCAGTGACTTGACATTCCCAAAATGCTTTTTTGATTTTTGGCGGGAAATCTAAAAATACCTTAAAAGGCTATGTAGCCTTTTAAGGGAAACCCATCAAAAAAAATTTTTTTTGTAATTTCATGGGTCTTACTTATTGATGATTTGTATGATTTTTTCATATAAATTTTAGTGGTATATATGTTTTTTAATTTGGTGAGATGTAAAAATTCTAAATACCCACCTTTAAAATATGAATAATGTCTACAGTATTCCACTTTTTCTTGAAGAAAACAATCCATTCTCAGGCTTTATCTAGTGTTCAAATTCGCAAATTTCACTAAAAATGTGTTGAAAAACAGTTTTCCAAAGAAAATGACAATAGAACTGCAAGCATTTTAACTCTTTACAAAATGACAAAATTTTGGACAAGTCCAAATTGTTATCACTGAATACAGCAACATAAATGTGATTGAAAATTCGAAGTTATTTGTGGATGATTAGAAAACAAGCCCGAGCAAAAAACCATGGGATGAACAAGCCAAGGGACGAAATGGTTTTGGGACGAACAAGCCAGAAGCAATCTTAACAGTAAATAAACACTGGGAAAATGCCATATATGACTAATTAATGACTTTACATGGATTCTGTTCTCAGAATGACAGATTTCAATGACTAAATTGTTGTTTAAAACAGAAAATAGAAACTCAAACGATTTTCTAATGGGGAAAAAAAGGGGGCGGCCACTTTGAAAAAGTCTTTTCCGGTTTCTCGATCAGCTTTACCTAACTCAGAAAACAGCTGTAAAAACACATTTCACAACCATTTCAATAAGTATTCTTGACTGATTTTATCAGAAAATTGATGAACAAACAAGAAATGGTAGGTTTTACATGCGTGCACCTTCTCTTTCCTTGCAAAAATCAAATTTTCATTTTTCAATGTTTTTTTTTTCCAAGTCAAAGAAAGATCATTCAGGTCTGAGAGTCTGGTGTACATGTTCCTTAATGTCCTGGCTATAGTCCCACAAGTCTTTCTTCTGGAAAAATTATGCAAAAAATACCGAAAATTGGCGTAATTCAACCCTCTTAAAAGGGCGATAATTTTGCACCATTTTTTTTGGCACAAGAGCGATAACACAGTTACCTCCCATGTTGGTCCATGCTACTTATATGTACCAGCACTAAATCTGTTTTCAGCAGCTGTTTTGAAAATGATAAAGTATGAAATTTGTAGTTCAGGAAAGAGTTAACACTATCCCAACGGAAGACTGTGCAGTAATTAAATCATTGTTCTGTTTGTCTCCTTGAAAAAATGAAAATACCAGTAAGGTTCACGAATTTGCGTGAAAAAGGCATACGTGATGTAAATTCTGCAATATTTTGGACAATTTGTTAAGTTGGGCAAGAATTTTTACGCTCTGTGAACTGTTCCATGTTGTCATAAATTTTGGTCGACTTGTCTTCAGTATGAGGTGAGTTCTCTCTAGTTTAGGGCGACTTGTCTTCTAAATATTGGGCGAGTTGTCTTGGAGCGAGATTTTCCTGGGACGGCTTATCCTGGTGCGACATGTCTTTGGGGCGAGTTGTCTGTCATTCCGTGAAAGACAGCAAATAGCTAATGATAAATGGCAATAACCGTGATACTGTTGATAATACAGGATTATAATATCGAAATATTACAGAGAGTTCAATAGACTTACTTATTATTATGCCCCCCGAGCCGATACAGCTTCCCCCTAGTAGCCGAGCTAGCTTTCCCGCTTTATGAAATATTGTCCTTTTTTGATTGGTTGTTCAAATAAGCAAGATATGAAAGGTGAAAGGTCAGAATGAAATTGATCAAAGAACTGGTAGTCCTACAACCTTGAACACGGATTGTTTTACTCGAATAAATTGACCTGAAAATGACCTTTATGCAAAGAAAAATTTTAGAGTGAATATTTTCATCATCTGGTCTAATAACCACAGTATATAAACGAACCGGTATGACTAGATACCGAAATAGCCTATTTTCGCGAAAATAGCTTTCCCTGTACGAAAACAGCTTCCGTCAATTGCTGTCTGGATGTATGTTTGAATATATTGCTTTTATTTGTTATTTTTATATACTATCTTTCATAATAGATATTGCTGACGTGTTGGAAAAAAAGTGTGAATTGAAATTAATTGATATTAATAGAGGTTTTAAAGACAACTGGACTTTATGCATATGCACAGCCCATTTTCGCAAACATAACTTTCCCTCTATGAAAATAGAATACATTAAATGATGCATAAATATATGGTTGAATATATCGCTTTTGTTTCTCTTTTTATACATTATCTTTTATTACATATCAGAAACCTATTTGAAGCAAAGCATCAAATAGAAGACCGAAAACGAGGATTATCGCGAGTGTGACATTGATAACACATCATAAATAGAGGTGTTTTATAGAGCTGGGGCGATATCATCGATGCATCGGTGCATCGTGATATTTTTGCTGGCGATAGTATATCGCGATACTAACTCATTGTATCGATACTTGGCGATACATTTACGTCGTGTGCACAGTGTGTGTGATCATGTTTAAGTGTACATGATTCGTGTATGAAATAGAAAAAAATACGCACAATTTGTCTCTGCTATACATACAAGAACATACAAACAACTCGCCCTAGAAACAATGAAATTCATAAAACTTTGCAATTCGGGGAATAATTTGCAGCGAAATGTTTAGTAACTCGCTCTTGCCTAGGGTTTTCCCGGTTTTAATTATAGATGCTAATTCGGAACACTTTAAGGTTATCATATTTTGTTCGTGCCCAAAAAGTTGCGGCTGTTTTGATCGGTTTGCCTCCTTAACATGTTTGTCACAAGGACTGTAAGATAAAATAAAGCATTCATTAACAAGGTCATTTGATTTACCGGACGAATATAAGCTGCAATTTGATTATTTGCTAGCGAAGGATAGCTCAGTTTGAAATGTCTTTGTTCTTTCTAAGTAACAAATGAATGAGCTGCGGATCGGCAACCGTCTTCCGAAGTTGACAATTGTGCGAGTTTTGAAATGACGTCTTTGACGCTGAAAGCATCTGCCTAATTGTCAATCTGACGCATTAAGTTATGATCTAGAGCTTCATATAACCTAGCTTTCATGCATCCAGCAGAAATATGGGCTAAACACGATCAGTATAAAATGCAAGGGACACGCGCATGATCAGGAAGCTGGCGAGTCATTTATGACAACGTAATAAAGGTGTTAATACTCTTATCTAGTGTAAAGTGACAGATTTTAAAGTTACCTACTATTCAAAATGGCAACTTGGTGTCAAATAATGTAGTAATACTTCTCCAAAAATTAATTGTCACGAAAAAATAGATCGCCAGAAAGCCGTGAAAACCCATGACACTACAATGATCAGCGTGGCATCGGCCGATCAGAGGGACTTCAAACTATCTTCTCATTTTTAATAATGAAGTTAAACAGTGAATTTACTAAAAAAACTATGAATAAAACAATAAGTTGGGGGCTAAAATTCTGTTCAGGAGTGAAAAAAATTGTTGTTTTAGGAAATGAAAATATAAATCTACTGGGGGGGGGGGAGGGGGGGGGGTCGGCGAATGCTTGAAATAGGTCTAATTTTTTTTAAAACTGGCTTGGAAATTAAAATTAGAGGACCAAAATGAATGATATTAAATAAAGCAAAAACTCTAAATGGTATTGCATTGCCGTTGATTTTTAAAGTACAAAACACAACATCCTCATAAACTTAATATCATGTAGACAAATTGTCTTGCCTACTTGTTTTAGCAAACATTTGGATTGATTTTGCTAGAAATGTTTGCACAGTTTAAGGAAAGGTTCCTAAAGTTTTTGAAGAGCTTACTATACATGTAAGTGTGAACATGTAGATCTATCTATAAAATCTTGTTTGCGCATATGGCATGAAAACAGTCTCTCTTTTAATAGGCTGTCATTAAGTATATCTGGATCAATTAAGTATCGTGATATCGTATCGTATCGCCTGCCTGGTATCGTGATAGTATCGCGATACATTTTTCTTGGCGATACCCAGCTCTAGTGTTTTAATCCAATCAAACTATTTTCGTACGTGCGTATTACAGAACTATTTTCGTGGTAACTCCCTTTGAACAGAAGCTATTTTTGTTAGGTTCCTATTTTTGTATCGAAAGGGAAGAGTTATTTTCGAAAATTAAATGATATATAAATATATGGTTGAATACATTGCTTTTCTCTTTTTCTTATACATTATCTTTCATTACATACCAGAAACGTATAAATTTAAAAAGCGTGAATTGTAGAATTCAAATAAAAGCAATATATTCAAACATGCATCCAGACAGCAATTGTTGGACGGTCACACTTAAATACGCCACAGAAGAAATATACGCCACAGGTACGCCACAGGAGAAATGTTTACGCCACAGCAAATATACAGCTTTTAAAATGAGATTTTTATGTTTTATCTTGTAGATTAAGTTATTATCTATTGTTGGAAGCTATTTTCGTACAGGGAGAGCTATTTTCGCGAAAATAGGCTATTTTCGGTATCTAGTCATACCCTAAACGAACTGTACCCGAACCGGATATTGCGAGTAAATTTCAGTGATGTCCACTTTGCATCAGAGACAGCCGATATAAAAATTGTTGCGTCTTTCATACTACTGAATGTAAACTATGTGAATCTTTATGTATAGTTTATTCCACACCTGTATTGTTAATACATAAACTGCTACATAATCATTCTTAGCTTTAAAACATTGAAATTCTCAATACTCACCGCAGGCTACAGCGTCATTTGCAGTAGACCCGATCTTAAATCAGCTTTTATCATGTTAAGGCTGGCTAAAACATGTTTTCTGAGTTTGAACCGGTGCAATTAATTAATTAGAAAAGACATTTGCGGCATCGGGCATTTTAAAGTTCGATTTTGAACATAAAAAATAAGAATTAATGCCTCTATGTAAAGTAAGTCAAAGAACTGTGCGTTTCTTGCTGGTGATTCGTACCCTTACTTGCGAGTTTACGAAATCTATCTGTACGATGTCTTGGGAGTTTTTTTTCAAATATTCTGTACGGTTCTTGGGATAACAAATCTGATGCCTGATGGTATAAATCTGTACATTTCCATCTATAAAATGAAGTAATTCAGATGCCTTTACAGCAAACTGTCAACCATAAGCTTTGGTGATATAATATATCATAATTTGGAAATCCATAAGGGAAAAACCTCAAGATCAAAATTTCAGAATTTGACTCACAAAGAAAAGAAACAATTTCGTCTAAAAAAAAAAGACTTCAAAAGCATTCCAAAAGATTTGAAGCTATGCAACAGGGCTCTGCTACCTAATGATGATACTAAAACAGTGAGTTTCAAGGCTTGTTTATGTGTCACCATTTTAAAAAAGCCCCATAAAGAAAGACACCAGTGAGGGATGTTCACAAGTTCCTTGAAGAATCTGAATGTTTTATGCGAAATACTGTTTTATAGTGGTTATTCCTATTCCTCATAGAAATGAGTCATCAGTCAATCACTTAAGAAAATATTGTAAGAATTTGAGAAGAAATTACCCACAACGAACAATTTCTTCCTTTCTCGTACCATTTTCTATTCTTTTTCAAAATTATACTTTTATTAAGCAGATCTGTAAATTTTCCCCTAAATTCTCCCAAATTGGATGAGTCCAAGATGCCGTATCAGGAAAGGGTAATTCCTCTTTTTATCTATTAGCAGATCAATCCCTCTTTTTATCTATTAACAGATGAATACGAATTGTGAAATTTTATTGCATGAATTCGTTCTGTTCCTTAAAGGTGGGTATATAGGTTTTTCACATCACACAAAATTAAATAATATATATATCACTGAAATTTATATGAAAAAACAATACAAATTATCAATAATTAAGAATCATAATATTACAAAAAATTGGGGGTGGTATTCCCTTAAAAGGCCACGTTTCCCATCAGGCTATTTTTAGATTTCGCGCAAGAAAAAAAAAAAGCATTGTGGGAATGTTAATTATAAATAAGTGATTGGCATGTGACTAATGACGCTTAAATTCCATAAGAAACATGTATTTATTTTCCATAATGTCTTCTTCGGACGCCATGTTTGAAACTTCGTCTGTGTATTCCCAGTATGTAAATGAGCAAATTGTAAAAATAGACAGTTGTCCCGTCGGTGTCGACCTGGGCAAATCTCTTATTTCTCTTGTTGTGGGATGGTTTTCGACTACTGAGGTTCAATGAAAGAAAATTATACGGCTTTGGGAGTATAAAGATTTTTTTTTTTTGTATTTTTGTAAAATTTTTGTCCCAAAATCTGAAGGGCCACCTGTAACTCATGAAAAGGAAGCAGAATAAAACCGAGTCTTTTTATACTATTACGTTTGGCTGCTTTTCTCTCAAAAACCCGATCTTCAGTGACTGTTTACAGCCACAAGAATAGATGTTCAATGACCTGTCGCAGCTGTTACATATCTCCCCGTGTTTCATATTTGATATTGTCTTTTATTCTGGTCCGCCTTGATCACTGATTTAAACACTAACTTATGGAAATAAAATACAGCTCCACCTATACGCTACTGTAATAAAAGAGCTGTGCAGTGCACTCTGCATGAACTAAAGATACAAATAAAATGTGACACATAGTCCTTGTGACACGTAATCCTTTAACAAAACATAAACGAATGGTGTTCAGAAATGGCACTGATAATGACAAAAGAACAAAATCATTGTTCCACTTTTATAATATGAAAAAGGTTGTACACACGGTGGGTAGACGAGGGGTTGAATGGCTATAGGTTAGAGATTATTCAGTGTCGACCGATTACAGTGCTGACAGCACTTTGATTTTTTTATACGATGGAAGGGTCGTATTATGTTATGGCCACGGTCGGTCACCGTTAGCATTTTTTGTATGCGCCCACAGTTTCCATCGGAATGATTTGAAACTTACTACAATGAATCTCTATGAGGTGTGGTTTGCATGTGACTTTTCAAATTTGGATCTCTGTAGGGTTCTAGATTTTAACCCATTTCACTGACAAGCCCCTTTGAGCGTATATGCACTGCTGTGCGAAGCTCATGTTATTTTTTTGCCAATGAGGCAAAGTCGTATAATTTTGAACGTAAACTTAGAAATGATTCACATATAACCACAGCTAATATTTTTTACTTGTGATATGTATATTAGATTTTATACAGCATACAAAGTGTTGTGGCAAAGGGTGAAATTGCTTGTAACGAGGAGTTCCACCTTTTGCCACAAAAATTTCAAAGATTCTTCAGTACAACTGCATTGAAATGACAATGTAAGGAATAAATTGCGAAACAAAGTTTGTATTGAGCACTCTAGTAACGTGCGTAATGGATGCTTCGCTCTTGTATAGGTATAAAGCAATAGAAATCCCAGTGCGGTACTCGCAAGAATTCGTTCAGCCAACTCGCAAGTAATTTACAGATCATTTACTTGATATTTGCAAGAAGGGTACAGTATCAAACCGTTCGCCATGCAGAATTTCCATACATTTTTAGGTAATTTTAACAAATTTTGTCGGCATATATTGGCTGTTTTGTGAAGAGCATACATTTAGAAACAAAACTTTACAAATAGGTATCGGATAAATAGACGGAATTATACATAAATTGCCTTGTGAAAACAGCATGTATACTAGTGAGCAACAGAAGTGAAGACGAGTATTGCACTTTATCAGCAATTACACGGCCAAAGATGATAAATGATGTATTTATTTGAAAGATACATTATTTCATTCAATGATGCAAATGTTTACAAGTTGCGTGAAAGTCACAACAACCTGTCGATCTCAATTATTCAAAGGCACCCATCTGTTTTCACCAATCGATTCATGGAATCTACTCGCAATATCCGGTTTGGGTACAGTTCGTTTATATACTGTGATAACGGTACAGAAATTATGTTTACGATAAATGTCATGTTTGACCTTTACTTTGCCATAGTTAAAACATGAGAGCTTTTTGTGGATTACATAGATCAAAACCAGACAGGACAGAAAAAGCAAATTAGATCTATGTCACCCGCCACGTATTACCAATTTAAACCATCAAAATCATGTTTATTTTAGGTATTTTAAGTATTAGTTCAAGAAAGCAGACATACCCCAAAAAGAACGTTTCTGTAAATGAAAATAATTCATCGTCTCCGTTCAAAGAACATTCATTGCCTTTATCTTTTGACAGGCTTGACATGTCGATTGCTAGCGTGAATATAGAGGGTTTTATGAAATTTAAATTTGATGAATTTCTTCACTCCTATATTAGACGATTTGACATATTTGGAATGTGTGAAACTTGGGCGCGTAATGAGCACGAGTTTGAAAATTTTATGACAGATTATACACATTTTGATTTTGTGCGTAAACGCAGTCGCTTCGCCAGACGTAATTCAGGTGGAGTTACTGTTCTTGTCAAGAACTTTTTTGTTGAATCAGGGTTAATAAAGCGTATCTATAGACACTTTGAAGAATGTGTAGTTTTGCAATTTAAAGGGTCTCTGTTTGATATTGGTAAAGATATCATGATGGTCTTTGCATATGTCTCGCCAGAACATTCCCCCATATATGGAGTGCAACACGCGAAAAGGGTCATTCGGACATTTGCGTAAAGTGTCGTCTCTGATCAGCGTGTGCAGTCCGCACAAGCTAATCCTAAACGACACTTTCCGATTTTATGTGATTTTCTGTTTTACGAAAGTCTACTGTAGCACAAAATCTAATGTAGTCGTAATGTGCCGTCTCGGATTAGCCTGCGCGGACTGCGCAGGCTAATCCGAGACGACACTTTACGCAAATGTCCGAATGCACCTTTTCGCGTGTTGCACTCCATATAGTTTCAATAGTAATAATGGCATTGATATTTTAAGTGACACAATTTTAGAATTAACCAGTATGTACACTGATGCAGCGATGTTTGTAGCCGGAGATTTGAACAGCCGAATAAAAGATCTATGTGATTTCATTCCAAATGATTGCGTTAACTACATTTTCAGCGGGAATATAGAGTTTCCATCTGACAGCTTTGATATGTCAAGATTGTCAAAAGATACAGTCTGTAATAACTTTGGTCTGTCTGTGATAGACTTATGCTGTACTTTTAATATACATGTCTTTAACGGCAGGTTATTTAACGACAAAAACGGCGAATACACATGTTTCGCAAATAATGGTGCGAGTGTCGTCGATTACATGTTGGCATCCTCAGTATTTTCCCTTATGTTACTGACTTTAATGTTGACAATAGTATGTGTTCAGTACATTGTCCACTGTATTGTATATTTAGTTACAAATCTTACTCAGTCTGAAAATCACCAGGGTGGACGTATTCACTATTACAGTATTTCTTGCTTGTCTGGCATGGAACTTCAAAGTCTCAAGTCAAATTGCGACAAATTGCTGCTCTTGTTTCATTATCATTTAGCCTTGAACCTTGATATTTGGTATTTATCTTTATTGTAAACCTTTGCTGCTTGGTACTCAGGTGAGCGATATAGGACCATCATGGTCCTCTTGTTTAATTATTAGCCAATGGAGCAATACAGGGCCATGATGGCCCTCTTGTTTTTATGTTTGCAGTGGATAAGAGATGTCAAAGTGAACAGCCACAATTTATAACAATGTTCGCTGTCCATGGAAATGATATTTGTGTCATTGATTACAAGGTTGGTAGTGCATGTTCTATATTTTCAAATATGTTTGCATGTCTGTTTGTCTGTCTGTCTGCCCATTTTATCTGTCTAAAGATCTCATTGGTTGCTTACGCTTTTTTGTCTCTCAGTTTTTGCTCTGATGTTTTTAGCTCACCTGAGCATGAAGTGCTCATGATGAGCTTTTGTGATCATGCTTTTGCCATTTTGTCTGTGTAAGCTTGTACTCTGTCGGTTTTTCTCTGCTACTTTTAAAGAAAATACCAAGGTATTGTCATATCCTTGGCATTGTCTGCATCACTGTTGTTCGAGTCTTACTAAAACTTGGACTATATTTTTTTCATATTATCTCTGTTGTTACAAAAGATATCTGCTTCAAACTCAGATTAATTGGTAACTATCAAAAAGGGACCCATAAAACAGGGGCAAGTAACCATCAAATTATTTTTGAAACAGTTATGCCCCCCCCCCTTTATTGACTTAAAATGTTCAAAAACTTAACCTGTTACCAAACAACATTTTAGACTGGTCCAAATTAAAAGCAATTGCAGACAATAAAGTAAAAGTGACTGAACATTTGGAATTTGTTTCGGGAAAGGAAGAAAACATTGTGGGAAAAGGAGAAAATGCTGGTTACCAGCATTTTCTCCTTTTCCCTCAATGTTTTCAGAAGGCCTCTTTCTCATGGTCGTTAAAAGTTGGTACTGTGTGGTACAGAGTTAACCCCTTTACCCCGCAAGGCATTTTCTATGGTATCTCTGATTGACCTTAAATAACAGCAAGGATGAAGCTGTTTTTATATGCATAGGACAACTTTTGATAGCATAGAAAACATTGTGACAAAAGGTGAAATTGCTTGTCAAGAGCAATTTCACCTTTTGCCACAATGTTTTCCAAAGGCTCCTACAAGCAATGCTTAGAAACGATTATCTATGGAGTAAAGGGTTAAGACATTTTCAAGTATTTCTGACATTACTGATATTACTACAGAAAGTAGTCTGTTGTTGGATCTATGACAAAGTTTTAACTAAGAAATACCTTCTTTAATGTATTTTTTTATGGGTAGTTAATTGAAGGAAATTATTGGAATTTCTTTATGCTTACAAGTACAAATGTTAAAACCTTTTAATTTTCCTTTGTGCGTGACTGGCGCAATGGAAAAGAAAGTACACAATAAATATATTATATATTTGTTACTATATAAAGTAAATATGTATGATTTCAAAAGTGAGTATTTGTACTCGTCTATCTTTTATAGGGTATATTTACAGAAATGTTGAAAATAAGTTTTTACCGTTAAAATAAATATTTGTAGCAATATTTCCTTCTATAAGCAGGTAATCTCAGAAGGGAAAACAGAAAATTTATCAAGTTCGAACGAGTACTATATAATGTACCCAAAACCGGTCTTAAAGTTCAGATTGAGTTTTAAAATATCAGCTTACATGCAGTAGACTGCCTGAATCAAGGATCAGACTGTAATTTTGGTAAGTCTGATCTTGATCTATACCGTCCTCAGATATTTCACTGACCTGCTTTGGTTACATTTATCAGTTTACAAGCATTAGACTGCGTGGGTCTAGGACCAGACTGCAATTTTGTAAGTCTGATCTTGATCTACACCCGTCCTCAGATATTTCACCGACCAGCTTTGGTTACATTTATCAGTTTACCAGCATTAGACTGCGTGGGTCTAGGACCAGACTGCAATTTTGGTAAGTCTGATCTTGATCTACACTGTCCTCAGATATTTCACCGACCGGCTTGGTTACATTTATCAGTTTCAAGCATTAGACTGCGTGGGTCTAGGACCAGACTGCAATTTAAATTAATTAACCCTTTCCCAAACAGTTGTCACGACCTTGAAAAAAGTAACTTTATGAAACATTGTGGGAAAAGGAGAAAATGTTGGTAACCAGCATTTTCTCCTTTCCCCACAATGTTTTCTATTCTCCCAGGACAAATTTTAATTTTTGAGTCGGGTCAATTTTGTCGTCTGCAAATGCTTTCAATTTGGACAAATCTAAATATTTTTCCTTTGGTAGAATTATATTTTTTTGTCAACATATCTGTGGTAAGTGGCTAGTGAAGAGCTTAGATCAGACAGCTGATGTCAAACTCGTTACACGTAGATCTTTGTGTAGGACTCAACGGAGTAAAGGTGTTGAGCTCACGAGTTTTCACGTGCACGTGTTGAACCTCGGACAATATCCCATTGTTGAGGTGAGCATTTGAGTCAGTTCGTCTTGTGTACTGAGCGGGTTTTTGTTTACTTGTTTGATATTTTAGACGTTGGTCAGTTTCATTTGACTAAAGTTATACCGGACAGGGACATGCGCGCATGTATGGCCTCCTACACTCGAACCTGAAGTCAACATGGTTGGGTAATCTTACAGCATCTCTAGGTGTGGCATACTTCAGAGGTAAGATGGCATTCTTTTTGTTGTTAGATTGAAGTAGACAGAATAGTAAAAATAAAACAAATGCAGACGGCGAAGATTAGGATCAGACAGGTCAAGAAAAAAAATCGCCGGAATAAAAGTTCGCTTTTCAAACTTCCTACCGCCAAGTCAGAAGTCAAATGTGCTGTCCATTTAGCTATCCGGGCGGAGTGTAATGTGTATAATTCTGACTTCCTCTTGTTGATCTGCCCAGTCATACCATGTTTTCAGCATTAACTGTTATCATATGCTAATGATAAACTAGCAGCTGGCATCAGAAGGCATGTGCAATGCAATTTGAGTTTGGACTTGACCTTTAACTCTTTACCAAACGACAAAATTTTAGACTGGTCCAAACTAAAAGCATTTGCAGACCACAAATAAAAGTGACAGGAAAATGGAAAATTGTTTTGGGAAGGGAAGAAAACATTGTGGGAAAAGGAGAAAATGCGGGTTACCAGCATTTTCTCTTTTTCCCACAATGTTTTCAGAAGACTTCTTTCTCAGGGTCGTCAAAAGTAGGAATTGTGTGGTAATTGGTTAAATATCTTTTGAGATTTCCTGGTAAACAGCTTGCAGGTAGACTAACCCAAACTCTCTTCTGATTACAACCTTGAAAAAGGTCACTGATTAAAACATTTCAAGAAAATGCAGAAAGCAAAAAAAACCCAACATTTTATATACATGTACATATATCCAAAACTTTTTCTAGCCTGTTGCTTATACATCCTTTAACTCTTTACCAAACGAAAAAATCCTAGACTGGTTTAAATTGAAAGCACTTGCAGACGACAAAATTTATAAATGTAACTCAAAAATTGAAACTTGTTTCCAGCAGGGTGGAAAACATTGTCGGAAAAGTAGAAAATGCTGGTTACCAGCATTTTCTCCTTTTCCCACAATGTTTTCTACAGGCTTCCTTCTCAGTCATCAAAAGTAGGGATTGTTTGGTAATGGGTTAATTGAGTCACATATAATTGAGTAGCATCGTGGCAAAAGGGGGTTAAATACATCACATATTTTGACCAACTTTTCTGAGAGCATGGCTGAAGTTGTTGTCTGAAAATATTTACATGTATATATAAACAGGTCTGAAATTTTACTACTGTCATTAAGAGATAACAGTACTTTGTTACATTTTTTCTACCCTTTAACCCTTACCCTGCTAAATAACCATATGAAATGTTCAATTGGATAGTAAAAATCCAAATCTTGTTACTTAGAAGTTGTGTTTTGAGGAACAATATCTCCTTATTGGACAGTATAAATCTAAGATCAGACTGCAAATTTTGTGGAGTCTGATCCTGATCTACAGTGTCCGCAAGATGTCAGTGAGATACTCTTTGCAGCCTATGGGTTAATTGTATATTTTATGACTTTTCAGATTTCAACATGGACAGGACAATACTCAGTTACAACTGCTTGAAGAAAGAGGTGGGTTGAATTTATCATTCAGTTTTTTTTTTGCTAGGATGAAACCATTCTTATCATAGCTCAAGACCAGGTGGGTTCTGACAAGAAAGGTTTCAAGTTTTTCATTTTAAACCCATTCCATTATGTTGCTTTCTTGTCTATCTTCCTTTTATGTTTGTGTTATTATTTGATATAAATGTTTGTAGTTGTTTGTCTTTGTCTCGTACTTTGTGTTTGTATTGTAATTCGATATAAATGTTGGTAGTTCTAAACACGTAATTTTTGTTTTTGTTTACTTTGTGTCTTATATAGATTTCAGGTATTGTTTGAATATGTTTACTAACCATGTCTTTTGTTTTGTATCTTTATTTCTTTACTGTGTTTTTTATCTTATATAGATTTCATGTATTATTTGAATATGTTAACTAACAATGTATTTTTTTTTGTAACTTTTTCTCTATATGTGCTTATCTTACATATTTCAGGAATTGTTTGTATAAGTTTACTAACAATGTCTTGTAGCATTATTTAGTTATTGTGTTTCAAATATATAGATTTCAGGAATTGTTTGCATATGTTTACTAACCCTGTCTTGTTTTTTGTAGCTTTTATTTCGTTAGTCTGCTTCTAATATTATATAGATTTTAGGAATTGTTTGCATATGTTTACTAACAATGTCTTGTTTTTTCGTAGCTTTATTTCGTTAGTGTGCTTCTAATATTATATAGATTTTAGGAATTGTTTGCATATGTTTACTAACCCCATGTCTTGCTTTTTGTAGCTTTATTTTGTTATTTTGTTTCTTACCTTATACAGATTTCAGGTTTTGTTTGTATATATTACTAACCATGTCATGTTTTTTCTTGCTTTATTTTATTATTGTGTTGTGTTAACCATTGTTGTGTGTTATATGTTATATAGATCGATCTATAGATTTCAAGTATTTATGTCTTATGTGTTTTGTTCACGTTTTATGTGTTTTGTTCACGTCTTGTTATGTTCATGTCTTATGTGTTTTGTTCACGTCTTGTTATGTGTTTATGTATCTTTAATGTATTTCTTATCTTGTATAAATTTTGGCTCATTCCTCTTGTTCAAAAGTCACTGCAAAATATCAAAAGTCACTGCAATATATCAAAAGTCACTGCAGAATATCAAAAATCACTGCAAGATATTTCATTCTTCTCTCACCAAATATCATTGTTTTGACGATGGTTAGTTGTGTACAGTGCTGTCACCACATCTGTAGCCTAGGAATTGGTCAGCAATAATATTCCCGATATGGTCAGGTGTATAGAAAAAGATATAGGGCCTCATGCTTTTTCTGTTGCATTTTGTAGGTAATAGCAGTACTGTCGCAGCATTTAAATTATCATTTCACCAGCTATTTTTCTACAGACTTTTATGCCAGGTCATATGAAGACAACCATACCAGATTTACCATCTGAATCAACAGGTAATATGGGTAATTGCAGGCTATTGAGACATGCCTACAAAAACATACACTGCTGTTCTTGATTTTTTGGAGCCTTATTTCTTTATTGTAACAGATATTTAAGTCAATGCAATTGTATGAAAGTCATTCTGACAGGGTTCATCCCTCTTGTAAAAGAGTCATTGCCGCGTGGTTCATCCCCCTTGTAAGAGTTATTGCGATGGTCCCTCTTGTAAGTAAGTCATTGCCATGGGGTTCGTCCCCCTTGTAAGAGAGTCATTGTGATGGGTTCATCCCTCTTGTACTAAAGTCATTGCCACGGGGTTCATCCCTCTTGTACTGAAGTCATTTGCAACAGGATTCATTCTTCTCTCACCACTGATCATTGTTTTGACGATGGTTTTGTGGAAAGCAGCCTTAGCTTGGAAAGCTTAGTTGTGTACCGTGCTGTCACCACATCTGTAGCCTAGGAATTGGTCAGCAATAATATTCCCGATATGGTCAGGTGTATAGAAAAAGATATAGGGCCTCATGCTTTTTCTGTTGCATTTTGCAGGTAATAGCAGTACTGTCGCAGCATTTAAATTATCATTTCACCAGCTATTTTTCTACAGACTCTCATGCCAGGGCATGTGAAGACAATCATACCAGAGTTGGCTTCTGAATTGACAGGTAATAATAGGTACATGTAATTGCAGGCTATTGAGGCATGCCTACAAAAACGTACACCACTGTTCTTAATTTTTTTGAGCCTTGTTTCTTTATTGTACTTCTTGTCTTGTATAGCTTTCAGGTATTATTTGAATATGTTTACTAACCATGTCTTGTTTTTTGTATCTTTATTTCTTTATTGTGTTTTTTATCATACATAGATTTCAGGTCTTGTTTGAATATGTTTACTAACCATGTGTTTTTTTTTTTTTAAATAGCTTTTTTTCTTTATTGTACTTATCTTATAGATTTCAGGAATTGTTTGTATATCTTTACTAATAATGTCTTGTTTATTTTGTAGCATTATTTTGGTATTGTGTTTCTAATATTATATAGATTTCAGAAATTGTTTGCATATGTTTACTACATGTCTTATTTTTTGTAGCATTTCTTTATTTCTTATCTTATATCGATTTCAGAAATTGTTTGTATATGGTTACTAAGAATGTCTCATTTTTGGTAGCTTTATTTGTTTATCGTGTATCTTACCAGATATAGATTTGAATAGTTTTTCTAACCATTTCTTGGTTTTTTTGTAGCTTATTTCTTTGTTTCTTATCTTATAGGGATTTCAGGTATTGTTTGTCTTTGTTTTCTAATCATGTCTTGGCTTCTTGTAGTTTTTTTTTACTTACTTAAATTTGACCCACTTGGGATGTAGATTGTTCCTAACCTTAATTCTTTTTTATATTTTCAGGTATAACAGAAAGATGAACTTTTGTAGAAACGAGACAAACATGGAATGTTTAATTTCTACCACAGACTAGTTTGTGAAAAGGTTGATTTTCAAAGGACCAGGGATTGAAAGGTGGATTGTTAAGATGTACAAGATCATTTATTGAATGAAAGATTCGTTTAAAGAAGTCAAGGATCTGGTAATACACCCATCTTCTGCTTTTAAAAAATGTTGTATTATGAATTAATTAATCTTTTATAGAACAATCACAAGTTTTAACAAGAACTAGTTTTTCTACTTAACTCATTACCAAACAACAAAATCTTAGGTTTGTCCAAATCGATAGCATCTGCAGACGACGAAATAAAAGTGACTAAAATTTTTAAACTTGTTTTGTGAGGATAGAAAACATTGTGGGAAATGGAGAAAATGCTGGTTACTAGCATTTTCTCCTCTTTCCACAATGTTTTCTGAAGGCGTCTTTCTCGGGGTCGTCAAAAGTAGGGATTGTGTGGTAATGGGTTAAAAAAAGAAAGATGTTTACCTTTTTGATGTCAGAGGGATTGATATGTGACCAAGGAAAGTCCCAACTGAAATAATGGTCATGTTTCTTTAATAGTTTTTGAGTTATAGAGTGGACATTGAATAGTACATGAAATGAGTCAGGAAAATAACCAAAAGAGAACAAACTCAAAAAATAAACAAGCCAGAGTAATGGTAATGGTTCTAATGTATGATGCTTTGTCTTATGATACTTTACATATGTTTGAAGTTTTATCAAAATATATGAAAAGTTTTCGAGTAATAGAGGGGACATAATTTGTGACAGAAAATAATGAAAGGCGAATAGCTAAAACGTATGCAAGCAAAAATTATGGTTCTATGCATGATCATTTTTCTGATGATGCTTTACAAATGTTTTAAGTTTTATCAAAATATCTCACAAGGTTTTCGAATGATAAAGGCGCCAAAATTTGTGACAGAAAATAATCAAAGAGAAATAACTCAGAAAATATGCAAGCCAGAGTTATGATACTTGTGTATGACACTTTGTCTGATGAAGCTTCAAAAATGTGAGAAGTTTTATCAAAGTATCTGAAAAAGTTTTCGAATTATAAAGCGGACACAAGTTGTGACAGAAAATAATCAAAGAGAAATAACTCAGAAAATATTTAAGCCAGATACATGATTACAGTGCATGACACATCTGATGGCCCTTAGTACAGGCACTGTTTACAAAGTTGTTGTTGTGAGCTGTTTCTGGATTTTGGTTCTATGAAATGTGACATGGCTTTTGACATGTGGATGGTTTAATGTTTCGAGAGAAGAACAACTGCTTTTGCACCAAGTGAATCATTCAACCCAATATTAGTATGGTGGTTGATATAGAATGTTTAACTCTGCCATGCAAATGCAAGTTTCAATGACCCTGAGGATGAAGCCTTCAGAAAACATGCGAAAATGGAGAAAATGCTGGGAACCAGCATTTTCTCCATTTCCTACTTTGATTTCTGTCTTTTCAAGAAAAACTCCATGATTTGACCCTGATTTAATTTGTTATCTGTATACATGTATTCTTTCAAACTGGACAAGTCTAAAATTTTGTTGATCAGTGACAAGTTAATTAATGTTATGTTTATCTTGTGTAGGTATGAAAAAAGAACTGGCATCAGTGCAAGAGAAATCATCAAGACTGTGTATTAGGAACATATTATGATACTACACCTTCATCCAGGACCCTTTGGATTTTTTCTGAGAATCGGTAATACAGAAACCAATTGCAGTAAAGAGAAGAGAGTAGACCAAGATCAGAGACAGCATGTACATACACAATCTCAAAATATAAGACTCTATAGTGACTCACAACTGGATTGATTTTTCAATAATCTAAATAGTTTAACTCTTTCCCAAACAAGCCCAGGTTATTAACATGTCTGCAGTACAAGTCTTTAGTAAACACTGTGGGAAAAAGAGGAATTGCTCGTAACGAGCAATTTTTCCTTTTTCCACAGTGTTTTCTAGCCTATATGAAAACTTTCTGCCATTCTCATGAAATTCAAACACTTTTAGTTTGGGACAGTCTAAAATTTCTCATGTGGGAAAGGGTTAATAACATGTTGTTGTTGCAGAAGCTGTTTTTGTTAACTTTGAGGGGAAAAAAAGACTTTTAAACCTGTTTGTTTAAATGGTGTTTTATGCCACTTTCAACACCTTCACTACACAATCCCAACCCTATGGAGTTGGACATAAGGAAACACTGTCAGAAAAGTAGAAAATTCTGGGGGCTATCCTTTTCCCTCTTTTCACATGTTTCCATTCTTCAATTTAAGCCAATTCCATCATTAGAGCCAAGTTTAAAATGTCATCTGCAGATGCTTGCAATTTGGATAGGTCTACAATTTTGTTGTGTGGTAGACTTAATTATTCTGCCTTTGTGACAGTTTGATTTCTCATTCTACTGGGTCTGCAGATGCTATCAATTTGGACAGTTCTACAATTTTGTTGTGTGTGGTAAAGACTTAATTATTCTGCCTTTGTGACAATTTGATTTCTCATTCTACTGGGTCTGCAGATGCTATCATTTCATGTGAAATCATTTCAAAATCTGTCCAGCCGTTTCAGAGAAGAAGAATTTTTAAAAATTTCTTCATTTCCCTATAGTGCAAGTAGCCCCCATTCACCAGAGCCATGTTTCTTGACCAATCAAAATTTCGCAAACACTTTTTGAAAAGGGTCACCCAAGGAACATCCCTGAGAAATTATTTCAAAATCTGACCAGCGGTTTCAAAGAAGAAAATTTTTTAAGAATTTCCTCATTTCCCTATAGTGCAAGTAACCCCCATTCACCAGAGCCATGTTTCTTGACCAATCAAAATTTCGCGAACAATTTTTGAAAAGGGTCACTCAAGGAACAACTTTGTGAAATTATTTCAAAATCTAACCAGCGGTTTCAGAGAAGAAGATTTTTAAAGAATTCCTTGATATCTGTATAGTGCAAGTAGGCCCCATTCACCAGAGCCACAATTTTTGACAGATCAAAATTTCACAAACAATTTTTGAAAAGGGTCACCCAAGGAACATATCTGTGAAATAATTTTAAAATCTGACCAGCGGTTTCAGAGAAGAAGATTTTTAAAGAATTTGCTAAGAAATTCCATTTGGTTGCCATGGCAACCAGAGTTTTTGACGGAATCAAATTCTGTGGACAATTTTTAAAGAGGATCTCCCAAGGAACATTCCTGCCAAGTTTGGTCCAAATTGGCCCTGTGGTTTAGGAGGAGTTGATGTTTAAAGAATTGTTGACGACGTACGACGCACGACGGACAGCCAGTGACCCTAAAAGCTCCCCTTGAGCACGTTGTGCTCAGGTGAGCTAAAAATGCTGGTAACTACCTTTTTCATCTTTTCCCACAATAAGCCTTTTTCTGGGTTGTAAAAAGTTGGGATCGTGTGGTGAAGAGTTAATGGTTTAGCCAATCAAAAGTTGTGTTACATTCAAGTTTAGAAAATTGTGGAGAATAAGAAAAGTTGGTGGATAGGGGCCCTGAAAACCTTTCCAGCATATAATCAGACTCCAGAGTTTGGCATGTGGAAACATTGTGGAAAAAGTAGAAAATGCAAGTAACCATCCTTTTCTCTCATGGCCCACAAAGTCTGCAACAAAGAGACAAATGAACAAATTTATAGCAGAAATATAGGGACCAGGCAGGCATCATTCAAACCTAGAAAGCCTGAATGAAAAGCAAACACTATAACCACTCAGCTAAAAACAACTCTCCCTAACACTGTTGTATTTAAATCTGGATGAAGCAATGCATGAAGGAGTGGTCTCCCATAATATACCCCCTCTTATTAACCCATTACCACACAATGACAACTTTTAATGCCCATGAGGAAGAAGCCTTTTGAAAACATTGTGGGAAAAGGAGAAAATGCTGGTAACCAGCATTTTCTCCTTTTCCCACAAAGTTTTCTACACTATCAAAGCAAAATTGCGCCATTTGAGCCACTTTGAAATTGTTCTCTGCAAATGCTTTCAATTTGGATTGGTCTAAAATTTTGCTGTGTGGTAATGGGTTAAAGTCATCATTTATTGATGACAGAATGCTTTATTAGGCAGTAAGTCAGCATTTGGACAACAAAGTGGTAATTAATGGCTCAATGGTCAATACCCGACGAGCCTCCTTTTTGTACAGTCAGTAACAATTGAACAAATGCAAAGCAGAAATACAGGGACTGGGCAGGATTAGAACCTAGAACACCCAGAGGAAAGATCAACACCATAACCAATGACCTAAAGAGAATTCTCCCTAACACAGTTGTTAGGTATTGTATTTAAATTAGGATGAATTTAAGCCATGTGTGAAAGACTACACCCCCTCTTAAAGTCATCATTTATTAATGACACAAAGCTTTATTAGGCAGAAAGTCAGTTTTTGGACAACAAATGGGAATAAATGGCTCAATGGCCAATACCCGATGAACCCCTTTTTACAAACACAGTCTGTAACAATTGAACAAATACATAGCAGAAATACAGGGACCAGGCAGGATTAGAACCTAGAAGACCCAGAGGAAAGACGGGTTAAAGGGTTAAAGTATTGTGGGAAAAGTAGCAGAGCAATTTCTGCTTTTTCCACATTTTTTAAAAAAGACAATGATTCTATGCAACTAGGGACATGACCTCTATCTTTACTGTTCTCTTTCAATGAGGAGATTGTTCTCCCACAAATAACTTTGAAGTTGCAATATTTCCTCTTTTAAACTATTGACTGGAAAGTTTTCAATCAACAACTAATATCCAGTAGGTATAGGGTTGTTTAGCATAAGCTTTGCGAGATATTTCTCTGATCTATTATACCAAGCAAGGCATCATATAATTATGGGTCTGTAAACTCCATTTTGTCTAACATTCAACTGAATCATGAGGTAGACTGGTCCATGGACAAACAGAAAATCTTCAAACGGCAAACATTATGGGCACATGTAAGCCTGGGCTGACTGCACAGGCTGACCTGGGTCGATTCATTTTGCAGAATGCATCTCCTTTTTCACAAAGAAAGGCTGAATTATATTTACACATTCATAGGTATTGGTTATGTACAACATGTGGATGCCAAACAGATTCCAGCTGCTATTCAACATGGCGAATTCAAACCCGTCCATTTATCTGGAAATCCAGTTTTAGAAGAATCAGTTCTTTGTGCGTTGATAAACTGTTCAGACATGGTTTATGTGTTTCTTGTGATGTAAAAATCATTTTGTCATAAGTATTTTTAGATATTCCTGAAATAGATAGGCATTACCACATTCAATATTAGATAGGCTTAAAAACATTTGAAAAAAGGGGGAAGTGCAGGCACTGGGCAATTATCCTTTTCCCTCAGTCTTCTTGAAACGTTAACTGCTACAGAGCTGTAGAAATACATGTACCTGTTTGTTTGGAAAAGGGTGAAATGGTATAGAAACAGGATCAGACTAGAAACATCATACCAGGATCAAACTAAAAAGATGTTCAAAATGCTTTTCATGGAATAGTGTTTTATACGTATTTATAGATGATACTATCCTTATTCTTAAAGGTTTTTTTTTTTTTCATTTTTGTCATATGAAATAACCCATTTGAAACAATACTGAGACTGCAGTAATCATGGTTATTTATATTGGTATGCCCCACTTTTGTTGTATTTTACATTGTCATAACTAGATTGGCAAACATGGCAGAAAACATACATTTGGTTGTCTGAGCAAATGGTTCTTTTTTCACAATGCTTTCATAAATGTTTCCAAATGGATATTGACTGTTTTTCAGTCTATGGTTACCAGATTTTTCCAATCATATTCCAGTGAGGTTTATTGTAGTCTTTGCTCTGCAAAAACTGTTTATGAATGTTTGTTGTCTGATAATTTAAAATTCTTTAAGTTTAACTCTTTACCAATTACAAAATTTTTGACTTTTTCAAAATCCAAAGCATTGCAGGTGACAAATTTGGCTTGTAGTAAATTTGTTTTTGGTATGGTGGTATTGCAGGAAAAAGAGGAAATTCTGATAACCAGAAATTTGATAATAGTATTTTCTCCCCTTCCTTCATTTTCAAATGCTTTTTTCACAGGGTAACCCGGGCCCGTATTCACCAACCATTCTCAAGAACGTTCTTGGTATTATTCTTCAAGATTTCCTGACTGTGAAAGTAACAGAACGTCTGATTGGCTAAACCATCCAGTTTAGCCAATCAGACGTTCTGTTACTTTCACATTGGCAAAATTCTGAAGAATAAGCCTAAGAATATTCTCAAGAATGGTTGGTGAATACGGGCCCCGGTTGTTAAAATCCCAGATTGTTTGCTAAAGGGTTCTTTACCCTTTTCCACACAGAGAATTTTGGATTCTTAATATTTCAAAAACATGTGCAGACAACAGATTCAAAACTGTGCAAATGAACTTGAGCTCTCTGATAGGGTAAAAAACATTGTGGGAAAAGGAGAAAATGCTGGTTACCAGCATTTTCTCCTTTTCCCACAATGTTTTCAAAGGGTGTCTACCTCAGGATCATAAAAACCAGGGATTGTTTGGTAAAGGGTTAAACATGACTTTGATTACTGGCTCTTTACCACATAACAACATTTTATACTGGCCCGAATTGAAAGCTTTTGCAGACGATAAATTAAATGTGTCTTGAATGATTAGAGCCTGAAAGTTAAGAAAACATTGCGGGAAAAATAGAAAATGTGGTTACCTGCATTTCTCCTCTTCCCACTATGTTTTCAAAAATTCTTATTTTGTGGTAATTTTAAAGGTGGCCCTTCAGATTTTGGGACGAAAATTTTACAAAAATGCAAAAAAAAATCATCCTTATACTCCCAAAGCCTTATAATTGGCGTTCATAAAACCCCAGCAGTCGAAAACCATCCGATAACATGAGAAATTAGAGATTTATTATGGACTAAGTTGACACCAACGGGAGACATGTTCTATTTTTAAATCATCAATTCTCTCATTTACATACAGGAATACACAAACGAAGTTTCAAACGTCCATCCGAAGAAGACATGGAAATTAATTATTACATGTTTGTTATGTAATAGAATTTAAACGTTATCAGTCATGTGCCAGTCACTTGACATTCCCACAATGCTTTATTGATTTTTGGCATGAAATCTAAAAATAGCTTAAGAGGCTATGTAGCCTTTTAAGGAAACACCATCAAAAAAAACTTTTGTAATTCATGAGTCTTAATTATTGTTGATTTGTATTATTTTTTCATATAAATTTCAGTGATTTATATTTTTTAATTTGGTGAGATGTAAAAATTCTAAATACCCACCTTTAAGCAACGGTAGCAAGTCCCCGTGGTTGTATACAACATTTTCATTATGAACATTTATACAAAGTCATTTGAAAAAACCCAAACGGTTGAACAACAGCTTTGATGAGACTCTTGATATTTTGACCTCTGGGTGTTAAAAAAATGTTTGTTTAATCTTGATGTTAATCTAAAGGCCAGTTTCTGCTCTTTGTCAGTTTTTTATTTCTCTGTCCCATATCATCACTGGGAACTTTCAGCCTGTCATTTACAAGTAAAAATATTTTTCTCAGTAGAGTTATCTGCCCATATTTACTTTTGCCTACCATGTATGCAAGGAAATCAACTCAGCCTTGCATAGGTATCTTGTCAAAAGCTTTCTGCAGGGCTATTGATATTATGCATGAAGATTTTTATTGTTAAAAGGTTGAAAAACATTTTACTATGTATTTCTTCAGATGGATTTCAGTTTGCATCTTTCTTGTCCGACATGCTTTTGTACCGCAGTAAAATTAACAAAATCTTGTCATTTAACTGGTTTAAATTGTAAATCTAAATCAGTAAGCACTAATTAAGATTAATTTATCAAAAATTACTTCAGAGATAGGTAGTGGTGTGTTTTGAACTAAAGAATTGCAGACGATTGATTTTAGGTAACAGTTTTTGTATACTTTTATGGAAACATCGAAATGGGGGTGTGTATGTTCAAAATCAAATTTTTTCAGTTACATGTGGAGAAAGATGCTGAAAATCATATATGTTCTTTCAAATAGGTTTTAGAAAAAAACTGAGTATGGTTTACCAATGCCCCATTCATTAACTCTTTACCACACGACAAAATTTTAGACTGGTTCAAATTGAAAGCATTTGCAGACGACAAAATAAAGGTGACTGAAAAATTGAAATTTGTTCTGGGAAGGGTAGAAAACACTGTGGGAAAAGGAGAAAATGCTGGTTACCAGCATTTTCTCCTTTTCCTACAGTGTTTTCAAAAGGCTTCTTTCTCAGGGGCGTCAAAAGTAGGGATTGTGTGGTAATGGGTTAAAATATGATATTTTTGAAAATAAGTTGGAGGGTGTGTCTAAGAAAATGGAAAAAATAAAGAAAATCTGGTTATACTTTGTGTTAGTTTTGTCATATTTTACTTTGATTTTTATAGTTTTATAAGACCATTGTTATTATTTTTGAAAGAACATTATGTGCTGAGTCTTTTACTACCAAATTTAATACAAAACACCATAAATTTGAAAAAAAATATTCGCATATTATGTCTTGGGGGTGGCGTCAGTTTTGTTGCAGAGTCCGAAATGGTGGTGGAGTTTGAAAAATTCATATAACTTTACTTTTACGGGGCAATGTTTCTGATTTTTCATATTTAAGACACCAATACAATAACAAATAAGATAATATGTATATTTTTTCATTTTGAAATATTGCCCATTACAGTTGGACTACCTTAAGTGTAACTTCAGTGAAACTTAAAATCGCTCTCAGTCGGCCATTTTGCATCGAATCAACAAAACAATAAAAGCGTCTCGGGAGAATGGGTCATTGTACATGTGTATGAAATTCCATCCAATGGTATTAGAGATATTTGCCGGGACGGACAGACGAACGGATGGACGGACAACGCTAAAACTATATCCCTCCACCTATAGCGGGGGATAAAAACAAATATAGACTTTTTTGTACGTCAATAAGCATTTACTCCAACTGCAACAGTTTCTTCAATATTTTCCTTCCACAATGCATACATTACTTTCTTCTGAAGGGTTGGGAAAACAAACCAGACTAGAGTAGAGTATTCTTTATTGCCTCCTACAAAAGAGAGAAGTATATACAAACAACGTAATGAAAGCAACAAAACCAAGCAAGCAACCTGACAGACAAACAAGCAATTAAACAAACAAACAAACAAATAAAACATATATATAAGTTTTATCGATTAGCAACCCCCATGAAATGACCAGGAAATTCTGTCAGCAAGCATTCTAGGTAATGGCACCTCACTCTTTATGACCGGACAGATATTAGGTGTGCAGCCATTTTGTGCAAATGTTTGATGTGCAATTTGAAGCAGCCCACTCTCTGTTTGTCAGTAAATTGTAAATCCAGACAGCCAGACAATAATTGTAGAATTTGCTGTTGTGGGGTTAAACTTATCAGTGTAGTAAATATTTGCATCTCCTGCAAAAGTATGTAGTTTAAATATTCTGTAAGCACATTTGTCAGCCCATATTTGCCTAGTACCCTCTCTCTCTCTCTCTATATATATATATCAGGGAAAAACCCTAGTTTGTTCCTAGGGCTTTGCATAAGAGATACAGATCGCAAAGCAAACATGTTTTATATGGTATCTGATCTTAATCTACACATCTGACCCAATAGGATAAGCTTTCTTTTATCGATATATTGTTCTAAACAACGTAAAGCTATCGATGTAGATGTTGCCTGTGGCAAGTTCTGAATATGCTTAATGCACTGCCTATGTGCGCATTCTAATGATGTAATTTGGCAGTGGGTTAAATGTATTCCATAGCTCACTAGCATACAACGCTTTAGACAATACCATTGTTTCATATATTTTTTAAGTGACAGTGTACAATATGCTGTCTGTCATAGGGTAGAAAACATCGTTGGAAAAAATTAAAATGCTGGTATCCTGCATTTTCTCCTTTTCCAACAATGTTTTCGGAAGGCTTCTTTCTCTGTGCATCTAACGGCATTGTAAGGGAATGGATTAAAGATCCATTAATTTTCCACTGGTGATTTTATTAATCAGTGTGGAAGTGTAACATACTGTAAAACTATACATAATCCATGCCACATAAAGATCTAGGCTGAATCAAATAAAGTGATCCCTAGCAAGTTTTGAGTAGTATACTTGAAATTCACTTTCTTTACTATTAGATTACAGATAATAGAAAGTTACATTCATTACGCTTGGTGTTTTTGTTAACCTACATGTTTTAATATTGCAACAGAACCACCAGTTTTAGAACAACACAAAACATTCACTGAAACAAACTTTTATCCTATCACATGGTGAAATATTAACCATGAAAAGGGGTGCCATGAAAACTTTGTGTTTCATGGTCACTTGCTGTGTGACCTTGCTTACTTGCATAACAGCTGGAACTATTTTTGACCTATTATTTCCTTTCCTTTTCTTGATAGTTTTATATCAGAAAATTGAAAATGCAGAAAATTTAAAAAAAATCAATATGAAAATGCCTCACATAAACCTGACTAAATAAAGTGAGAACTTTTTTTATAAAATCCATGAACAACCTGAAATGTCAAAACTAGAGTTGGAAAATGTAAGATAAATATGTAGCAAATTTCATTTCGTGCATGAGGAAAACTGGTGGGCATCAGTATGAACCATCAGCACTGAAATTATTGTGTCAGACTTGTGCAGAAAGCTGAACATAGTGGACCTGCCATAGAAAACGGCTATTTCCACAATAATATCATCCTACAAATTTGCTAAGATTAAAAATGAGTATTATTGTACTATGTTCACCGATCCACCTTTTTTTTTGTCTTTCTTAGAATTATCATTTATAAATCTAAAACCACTATATTCTCAATACAAACAGATTTGATAATTACATCCCTTTTCTGTAAAATAACAAAAATATCAACAATAATTTCAAGATAGACATGAAAGGAATTTCTGGTCGGTTAAAAATGTAAAAAATTATTACATCTGTATACATCTGTCTTTATGAACTGTCAAGAAATTTTGTGCCATGTTGCACTAGAAGTATTACAGGTCTATTACCATAAGCTTATTCTTTGGCCTTTAACCCATTTCCACACAATCCCTACTTTTTGACGCCCCTGAGAAAGAAGCCTTTTGAAAACACTGTGGGAAAAGGAGAAAATGCTGGTGACCAGCATTTTCTCCTTTTCCCACAGTGTTTTCTACCCTTCCCAGAACAAATTTCAATTTATAAGTCACCTTTATTTTGTCGTCTGCAAATGCTTTCAATTTGCACCAGTCTGTAATTTTCTCGTGTGGTAAAGAGTTAAGATACAACACAATTTTTTACTTATCGATAATAAGAGCATTTATAGAGGAAAAATTAAGCATGGTTCAAGTGGTAAGAGTTCTTTTCGAAAAGGTAGAAGACATTGTAGGAAAAAGAGAAATGCTGTTTTACAGCATTTTCGCCTTTACCCACAGTATTTTCAAAAGACTTTGTTCTTGGGTTCGTTATAACAATTATGTGGAAAAGAATCAAAAAGCAAAAAATACCCTCATCTAATGATAAACATTTAGTTCAACACAAGAATTCCAAATAAGTAAGGATATCTTATTAGACAAACTAAAACCTCTGAAGAAACAAAAAAAAAAAGAAAATAAACCCAGCAGAGTATGTCCTCTTACAAATGACGAAATCAACCAATTGTATGAAAAGGATGTCTTAACCCTTTACCCCATAAGGCATTTCTATGGTATCTATGACTGACCCTAAACAAAAGCAAGGACAAAGCCGTGTCTTATGTGTATATGACACCTTTTGATAGTGTAGAAAACATTGTGGCATAAGGTGAAATTGCTGTCACGAGCAATTTTACCTTTTTGTTACGGGAGACCACTCCTTCCTGCATGGCATACTCCCGATTTAAATACAATACCTGGCTACTGCGTCAGAGAGATATCTCTTTGGCTCAGTGGTTAGGGTATTGGCTTTGCGTCCGGGAGTTCGGAGTTCGAATCCCGCTCCGATCCTTATTTCTGCCATGCATTTATTCATTTGTTTGTTTGTTACGGACTTCGTTCGTAAGATGGGAGCTCGTCCGGGATTGGCCATTGAGCCATTAATCCCATTTGTTGTCCAAAATCGGACTTCCTGCCTAATAAGGCTTTGAGTCATCAATAAATGATGACTTTAAGAGGGGGTGTGTTACGGGAGACCACTCCTTCCTGCATGTCATACTCCCGATTTAAATACAATACCTGGCTACTGCGTCAGAGAGATATCTCTTTGGCTCAGTGGTTAGGGTATTGGCTTTGCGTCCGGGAGTTCGGAGTTCGAATCCCGCTCCGATCCTTATTTCTGCCATGCATTTATTCATTTGTTTGTTTGTTACGGACTTCGTTCGTAAGATTTTGTCCAATGTTTTCCAAAGGCTCCTACAAGCAGTGCATAGAAATGAGTATCTATGGAGTAAAGGGTTAGGCAGGCATGGTATGAAAAGCTTCTTTACAATTTTTTTATTGCTGAACAATTGCCCTGTTTTGGTATGACTTTAGGTAGGTTTTTCAAATGTTACACATTCAGAACATTTCATGAATAGTCAAAATGAATGTAAGAAATTATGTGCAACTATGGTAGGCTTACAAAAACCATAAATGTTGTAAATCCTGTGAAAAAGTTCTATTTGTTAGTTCTGCACAATTGCATGTTGATTTCAATTAGCAAGTAACTAGAGCAGTTTTACTCTTCCTTTAACATTATTATCTGAATCAATATGCATCAGAAAACTGATACTCCAGCAGTAAAAATAGCTCAGACCCCTGCTGAGATTTGAACTCAGATCTCCTGGTTTCCCAGGTATTTTACTTTTAAAATACAAAGGTTTTGAGCATACAACTTAAATATCAATTTTCATCTTTTCAACCGATTCAAAATTCTAGAACAGAGTTTTATTGTTTTTAACCCTTTACTCCATAGATACTCATTTCTATGCATTGCTTGTTGGAGCCTTTGGAAAACATTGCGACAAAAGGTGAAATTGCTCGTGACGAGCAATTTCACCTTTTGTCTCAATGTTTTCTATGCTATCAAAAGGTGTGATCTACATATAAAAAAAACGGCTTCATCCTTGATGTTATTTAGGGTCAATTAGAGATACTATAGAAATGCCTTATGGGGTAAAGGGTTAAGTATTCAAATTCATACAAATTTGGCATTTCTACATATGTAGGCTTATGACCAGTTCCAGCTTGGAGAGGGTCAAAATGGTCCACTTTCAACACAGCCTGGTCCATAACTGCCAATACCAATATTTTCAAGTTGTGTTTGTAAAACCTATTGATAATTGAAGTCAACCCTTTCCCAAACAATACACTTTTGGACTAGACCAAATTGAAAGCATTTACAGATGACAATTCAACTCTTGCTGAAAAGATGAATATTGTCTATGATAGGGTAGAAAACATTTTGGGAAAAGGAGAAAATGTTGGTTACCAGCATTTTCTCCTTTTCCCACAATGTTTTCAAAAGGCTACTTTTCCAGACCTGTAAAAACCAGGGATTGTTTTGGAAAGGGTTAATACAAGAAAAAAGAAATCAAATTTTAACTGCCCTAGAGAAGGAAATCCTTTGAAAACCTTATCTAAACACATTATCTATTTCAACTGAAGTTTAGTTAATCAACCCATTACCAAACAATCAACAGTTTTAAGGACCCCTGACATAGTAAACTTTTGAAAACATTGTGGGAAAAGAAGAATTTTCCTTTGACAAATTTCATGTTTAACACAAGAAAAAACAAGAGCCGTCAGAGACGGGTTATGCTCCCCGAACAAGTGCTTGTCATAAAGTATATGAAATTGATATAAATTCACTTCTTTATCCTACAAGGCCCTGTTCATGCCCCCAAAAATTGAAGTGAAAAGGCAATTACTATCTTAGAGATAGCCAACACAAACTTGTAGAAGACAATATGCCCACTAGGCCCCCTTTAAGCCACCTTTTCCCATAAGAAAATATTGCATCATTGAAATAAATACAACTGCTGTGTGATTTGTGGCATTTTTGAATAATAATTCAAAATTCGAAATTTCATAAAATTTTGAGCAGTCATGTAGTAAATATTACATAAAACGATTTTGTACATGAAGCCCCCTTTTTCCATGACACAACCTGAAATTCAGAAACCAAAAGAGAGGTACCTGGGCAACGTTCCAACAAGTTCAGATTTGAAATTTCACAAAGTTTTGAGCACCCATGTAGGAGATGCTAGTGAAAAACAATTTTTTCCATGAAGTCCCCTTTTTCCGTGATGCAGCCTCAAATTGAGAAACCAGGATAGAGGTATTTGCGCATTAATAATTCATAGATTGAAAATAATAAGGGCACATGCTGAAACTTGTAAACCAAGATACAACCATGAAGTTTCACGAAAGTTTGACAAAAACTGAATGAAATATTAGTAAAAATTGCAATTTTGCATTAAGGCCCCCTTTTCCATGGCATTTTACATGCAACCCTCTTTTTCCATGACAGAGGTTCAAATTGAAAAACGCATAGAAGGACGGACGGACAGGGGACAGACAGACGAAGCGGCAACTATATGCTCGCCCTTTGGGGAGCATAAAAAATTATATTTTAACTGCCCTTGAGAACGAAATCCTTTAACCCATTACCACTCAATCCCTACTTTTGACGCCCCTGAGAAAGAAGCCTTTAGAAAACATAGTGGGAAAAGGAGAAAATGCTGGTAACCAGCATTTTCTCCTTTTCCCACCATGTTTTCTACCCTTCACAAAACAAATTTCTAATTTTTAGTCACTTTTATTTTGTTGTCTGCAAATGCTTTCAATTTGGACCAGTCTAAAATTTTGTCGTGTGGTAAAGGGTTAAAAACCTTATCTATACACATATCTATTTCAACTGAAGTTTAGTTAATTAACCCATTACCAAACAATCAACAGTTTTAAGGACCCCTGACATAGAAAACTTTTGAAAACATTGTGGGAAAAGAAGAATCTTCCTTTGACAAATTTCATGTTTAAGGTAACATTGGCATCAGCAAATACTTTCAAGTTGGTTCTATGAATTGTAGTTTTAAAAAATACAGTTTGCAAAATTGCTCTTTTTTCCAAACAATGAAGCTATTAATGAGCTACACCAATAGACATTAAACCATGATTCCTAATGTAAAATTTTGAACTTGAGCTGTGTATTCATGCCGGAGACTTGTATGTAGACTGTATTCATTATTTATGTAATTACACACATGCTTTGTGGGCTAGATCTAACTGTTGTTTGAGAAATTGAGAATTGTCAAGATTTAATTAAGCTTACGGTTTACATCATCCTAGGTCTCATCCGTTGAATTATATCACTATATAGTAGAAAATATGTTGACTCTATGTTGATTCAGTTGCCTTCCCCCTTCTGTCACCAAGTATTTCGCATGAAGTCTCATAATTCAATTACCTTTGAACGTTTAAGTGATAGGAGAATCTGCATCAAATGACCAGAGAGTAGGTCATATATCTTCTGTCCTTGTGTTCGACTTACAAGCTCTTTTCTTTCACTCAATAACTCCTTTAGAAGCTCTAATAACTGTACTATTTTGGGGGCCAATGGTAGTTTTGGCATCTGAAGAAGATTTAGTTAATTTAAACTAGCTATTGCCCTCATGGCTTTTTTATTATGCCTCATAACTGTGGTTTATTCAATGATAAACCACAACAGAAAGAAGATCATTTCTTAACTAAATAATGTGTTTAGGCTTTTCAAAACCATAGGCCAAAATGGGCTTTTGCAGACTGCTGGGCTACAGTTGTTTGATTTTCAGTTCCTCTTTTGATAATTAAATAGTCTGAATTTGATGTAAATAATTTATGTTCAGTAATATAAGAGATATGAAATCAATGTCACAGTTTTTACATGACAATGCAGACACAGTTTTTCAAGCAGTTCAAGTATTTACAAAGTAGTGTTGAAAAATAAGGAAAATTTACAGTTCTATTTTTAGTTTACAAAACTATATTTACCTCTGTCAAAACCACAAGAATAATTCCTGGAAGGATACGCCTACAATGTATCTGATAGGGCAAGTATTTACATATAGGTGGAGACAAAAACACAGCCTCTTTGATGTAGTCCAGGCTTTCTGTCTGTATCTTGATGTCATCTTCATAATCACCATTTTGAAGATTAGCATGGGACCTGCTGTGTCCACTAGACAGAAAAATGTCTGGGGATGAAAAAAAAAATTACAATAAATGTACAAAAAATGACTTTTACTATCAATGTTTAAGTGGGAAAGCAGCCAGTGATTTTGATTTAGATTGTTGTGCATAGTACTGATAAAAGATGCTGCAGAGACAAATGGGTGAGTAAAGGGGTTTTTGTTTGGTAAAGAGTTAAAAAGTTTCTTCCTCAGGGTCCTTATCAGACCAAATAATTTGGTAAATGGTCTAACTATCACTTTAGAGGCTGGAATTGCTGATGAAATTATTCATCTCTTTTATGGTGTTCAGTTAGACTGCTACTTCTTCCGTGCCCAACAACCTCACCAACAGAATCTGACCTTTTAACCTTGGCCTTGTACTCTATCTAACTGGCTATATAACTTTTGGGTCGGGCAGAACTCAGCGCTTGACTTGCCATCTCAAGGATCTCCTAGCAAAGTAGTATTGGTCAATTTCTGTGAACTTTAACCTTTTACCATACAATCGGGATTTCTAATGATCCTGATAGAAAACACTTTTGAAAACATTTAGGGAAAAGGAGAAAATGCTAATAACCGATATTTTCTCCTTTTTCCTACTTGCATTCTATCCTATCAAAAACAGAAATCATCACCTTAGCTACATTTGTATTTTGCAAATGCTTTCTATTTGATCCAGTCTAAAATTTTATCATTTGTTAAAAAGGTAACCCTGACATTTCTAAAAGTTAGGACTTGGTCACACAGACATAAACAATTGAAGAACAGTACATAGTTGCAGATAACATCAAGCCAGCTACAACATTTTGAAAGATCCTATTTTCTTGATGAATTTATGCAATTTGGTAGCCTTAAGATGGCAATCACAACAGGAGGCTGAAGATAAATTGTTGTCAGCTATTCCATAGTTTTCCTGGCCTTGATTATCCAAGAATTATGTTTCAATTAGGGGTCAGAATGGTCCAGTGAAGTTAAATTTCCTTATGCTTTTATCTGATCTACAAATTGAAAGGAATTCAATTTCACAAGGCTGAGACTTACAGAAACATGAGTTCATAGTTTTTGTTTTATTTTTCAAAAATGTTTCACTCTTAAAGGTGGCCCTTCAGATTTTGGGACGAAAATTGTACAAAAATGCAAAAAAATCATCCTTATACTCCCAAAGCCTTTTAATTTTCATTCATAAAACCCCAGTAGTCGAACACCGTCCAACAACACGAGAAATTGGAGATTTACTACAGCCCAGGTTGACACCGACGCGGGACACGTTCTATTTTTAGATGATCAATTCGCTCATTTACATACAGGAATACACAGATAAAGTTTCAAACATAGCGTCTGATAAAGACATTATGAAAAACAATTATTACATGTTTGCTATGTAATGGAATTTAAGCGTTATGAGTCACGTGCCTGTCACTAGGTATTCCCGAATTGCTTTATTGATTTTTGGTGCGAAATCTAAAAATACCTAAAGAGGCTACGTAGCCTTTTAAGGGAATACCATCAAAAAATTTCTTTTTTGTAATTTTATGAATCTTAATTATTGATGATTTGTATTATATTTTCATATGAATTTCAATGATATATTTATCTTTTAATTTGGTGAGATCTGAAAATTCTAAATACCTACCTTTAAGTCTTAACCCACATATTTCCAAGTTTTAATGACCCTAAAGCTCTTGTAAACATTGTAGAAAAAGAAGAAAATGCTGGTAACAAGCATTTTCTTCTTTCTACCCTTTCAAAGACAAAACCCTTCATTTGTGCCACATTCTGATTCTTGTCTGAAAATTCTTTCACTCAGGACATGTCTAAAATTTGTCATTTGGTAAAGAGTTAACCATTTACCATACAATCTCTAGTTTTATCACCCCTCACAACGTACGTCAGTGTGACGTCACAGGTAGTGATATCGGACCCTTATTATAATGTCAGTGTGCGTGTTTGGTAAGACTGGTTTTTTTTTTTTTTAATCGTTCCTTTAAATGATCTGAAAAAGTCTTTAGACCTCCAAAGCGTACAATGTCTAGGGACTTTATTTTCTGTCAAAGCTTTTGTTAACTACTTATAATAATGGAATAGACTTCGACCAACTATTAAAACCCAATCACTTTTTGATATTTGGTCAAAGTGTTTGTGCATATAGACGTCTGCTTCCTGTCTAAAACATCAGAGTATTAAATGTATTCATCTAATGTCTTTGATAAATACATAAGAGTCTTTGTAGTCCGTTTGTATCCACCCAAGCAAGCCTCATTCTATCTTCATATCGTACTTACTTTTCAATACAAGTTAGGAAAATGCGCAGGTCCGATATCATTTCCTGTGACGTAGGTTGTTACCCTTGTTTATCAACCCCTAGAAAGAAGTCTTTTGGAAACATTATGGTAAAGGAAGAAAGTGCTAGCAACCAGCATTTTCTCCTTTCCCCAAAATGATTTTTAGCTTATCAAAGATCAATACCATCATGTGTGCCAGATCTACATTGTCGTCTGCGAATTCTTGAAAGAGCTTCACAATATGAGGCTCAATGAGGAACCAGGTAGCTCTTGCCTGCATGATTTGTAAAAAGAAGATTTTTAAACTTTTCGTGACATAAGTCTTTTGTAAAACTTATCATTCCCTGGATTGGCCAAATCTTACCCAGGGATTATAGTACAGGGCAACTCAAAATGAATGCAACCCGTAATAGTACACACAACTTCTGCAAATGGGAACAGATTAAGTTTACTTTTCACACACATCAATGTAAAATGATAACAGATAAGTTCTGTAAGTTTGTGTTATTTTGGTTGGTTGGTCAACATGTCAGCAAAGTTCAAAGATATGCTCCAAATGTCCACCGGATTAACGGAGACACTCCTGACCCCGAGTGGGCCCCGCACTCACCTGACCTTAACCACCCAGATTTCCTCCTGGGGGGTTATTTGGAAGACCACGTCTATGAGAACAACCCCAAGACAATCATGGACTTGAAAGCTGCATTAACAGCAAGGATCAGGGTGATTCCAGGGGCAGAGTGTGTCTGCGTGATGAACAATTTTGCAAAGCACATTCAGGAGTGTCTCCGTCAAAGCAGTGGACATTTGGGGCATATCTTTGAACGTCGCTAACATGTAGACCACCCATCCAAAATAACTCAAACTTACAGAACTTAATTGTTATCATTTTACATTGATGCGTATAAAACTTAATCCATTCCCATTTGCAGAAGTTGTGGGTACTTTTATGTGTTGCATTCATTTTGGGTCACCCTGTATGAACAGTCTTGGAAGAGATCAGGGTCGTCGAAAGTAGGGATTGTGTGGTGATGGGTTAAACCTATGCCCAATCCCCACAGCAGGGCCAAAGTTTGACCTAAATCTTGGTAGAGATTCATTAAAAGAAACTAGCTAACATTTTAAAGTTTATCCATTGGTATACTATAAGTGTACTAATTATGACTTTGACAGACTAGCATTTTCTCCATTTTCCATAATGCTTTCTCAGGGTCACTAGGAATTGGGATTAGGTGGAAAAGCATACTGAACATACTCAAGGCAAGATCTATTTTACCATTTTCCTTATCTGACGCACTGTTTCCATCCACCAACTCTGAGCTACTGGTGTCCATTGATTTACTTCCCTCTCTTGCACTAAAATACTATAAACCAATTATATAACATCATAAAAACTTGTTTTGCAGCAGTTGACCAAATAACATCAACGTGTGTAACCTTCTACATTTGTAATGTGAATATTTTGCTGTAACTACCATAAATGTACATATCTTTAATTCTTTATCAAATGACAAAAGTTTGGGCTAGTCAAAATTGAAAGCATTGGCAGATGACAAAATAAACCTGAATCAAACATTGAAATTTGATATAGAAAGCAAAGAAAACATACTGGGAAAAGGAGAAAATGCTAGTTACCGCCATTTTCTCCTTTTCCCACAATTTTTTCAAAAGCTTTCTTTCTCAGGGTCATTAAAACTAGGGATTGTGTGGTACAGTCCTTCATCAAACATTCAGTACTTTAGTTTAACATTTTACATCTACTGCGAAACAAGTTCTTACAACTTATACTAATCTCTCTTGATTCTTCTTCCTTGGAACACACTAGTACTTTAGCCAAATGATGACTTTTAACATCCCTGAGGGGAAAGTCTTCTGAAACTATTGTGGGAAAGGGAAAACATGTTGGTAGCAAGTACTTTATCTTCTTTCCAGTACCTTTCCAACAAATTCCAGGTTTTGAGTTTTGAGTCACATGAATATGTAGTCAGCAAATGTTTTCAATTTGGACCTGTCTCAAATTCTGTCATTCTGTAAAGGGATAACTTTTTTACTCTGAGAAAAGGAGGCTTAACCCTTTCCCAAATGACAAAGTTTGGACTCTTCCAAACCGAAAGAGTTTGCAGACGACAATTTATGATTGTGCGACAATGGCAGAAAGTTCTCAAAAAAAGGTAGAAAACACTGTGGGAAAAAGAGAAATTGCTTGTTACGAGCAATTTATCCTTTTCCCACAGTGTTTTCAAAAGACTTTTACTGCAGACACGTAAAAACCAGGGCTTGTTTGGGAAAGGGTTAATGTATGTCAAGTAAGAATAGACTCAGATCTACTTGTGCTTTTTGTTAGTTGTCTGCATGTCAAAGGACCAGTGCCCCACATGTTTCAGTTGCTCGTTATACAAAATGGATTTTATGGATCCATACTCATGTGATAACCTGCCTGGTATAATCACACATCACTATATTGTCTGCAAAAGTAAAATTATCAACTCTTTACCAAACCACAAAATTTTGGGCTTGTCTAAAGTGAAAGCATTTGCAGACGACAAAATAAATGTGAATCATTAACAGTTGTTTGTAAAACATGTATGCCCCCTTAATGGCATCCAATTCTAAATATAACAAAGTATAAAAACAAACAAAGGGTAACTACTAAAAAATTATTAATGATAAAGTAACAATTCTTTGGCACTGCACTTCCCATTTATGTGAACTATCAACTTTTAAAGTTTCATAATGGGCAGAGTTATGGTTCTTGTGCAATGCACTTCTCCTGAAAAAGATCTATCCACATATGAAGTTTCAAGATGGTACCTTTTGAGTTATGCTGTGGACAAAAATTAAGTATGAAAATCAACAAAGGGCAATAACTCCAAAAATATGATGGGCAGGGTTATGGTTCTTGTGCAATGCACTTTTCTTTAATAAGATTAATCCACCTATGAGGTTTCAAGGTGATACCTGAAATACTTTTTGAGTTATGCTCCAGACAAAAATGTGGTCTAAGGACCGACCGACAGACGGACCGACCGACGGACTGACCAACAAGTGCAAAGCAATATACCCCCACTTCTTTGAAGGGGGGTATAAAAATTGAAATCTTATTTGGAACGGGTAAAAAACATTGTGGGAAAAAGAGAAAATGCTGGTTACCAGCATTTTTCTCCTTTTCCCAGTGTTTTCAAAGGCTTTCTTTTTCAGGGTTGTTAAAAGTCAGGATTGTGTGGTAAAGAGGTAACTTACCCCCATCTGTCTCCCATATAGTTTCCTCCCTGTCAGTCTGACCCTCCAATGCACTTTCAAAACGCTCCCTAAGAGTTACTGGGACTTTCACAGTAGCTGGCTTGAGCTTCTTTACTGTGAAGATAAAAGGTTTATGTACATGTATTCAGATGCAATTCAATCAAATTCTAACCCCCTTCCACATTCAGACATTGAAAACACAGCAAGACAAGAGCCACTGCTTAAAATCAAAGACCTACTGACCACAATGTGAATTTGAAGTGAAAAAACCCCATGGTAAACAGCATCTGAAAACATAAAGGCTAAAAAAAAAAAGCTACGAAATAACCACATACACATTCTCAAAGGTGACTTCTTTTCCTAGTCATATCTAAATTGTAAGAGTACACATAAAGTTTGTCCTTCAAAATTCTGCCTTCTGTAACTTTTATTTGTTAATGATGTATTAAAATATGACATATATGATATTGGGTTAATGGTTGTGGCAATTCACTGTAAAAACGCTTATAGATTATTATCTTTTTCCCAAACGACGAACTTTTGGACTAGTCAAAATTGGAAGCATTTGCAGACGACAATTCAACTCTTGCTGAAAAGATGATTTCTGTCTATGATAGGGTAGAAGACATAGTGGGAAAAGGAGAAAATGCTGGTTACCAGCATTTTCTCCTTTTCCCACATTGTGTTCGAAAGGCTACCATTCCAGACCAGTAAAAACCAGGGATTGTTTTGGGAAAGGGCTATATAACGATATGATAGTTTTGCTCAAAAACAAATAAAAATAACCATAAATCAAGATAAGAGTCCATACAATCAGAATTAACTCATTACCACACGACAAAATTTTAGGTATGTCCAAATTGAAAGCATTTGCAGACGAAAAAATAAATGTGACTGAAAATTTGGAATTTGTTTTGTGAACAATAGAAAACATTGTGAGAAAAGGAGAAAATGCTGGTTACCAGCATTTTCTCCTTTTCCCACAATGTTTTCTAAAGGCTTCTTTCTCACGGTCGTCAAAAGTAGGGGTTGTGTGGCAATGGGTTAAGATTTGGACCTAAAATGCAAAAACAGTCTGATGAAAATCAAACAAAGCTGTTTTTTGCTCGCCATGACAGTGTCTTTCCTACTCAAGCTTAGAAAAATAAGACTGAGCCGGAGCTGTAACTAAAAACCCCTGGATTGATATTTCAGCTCTTGGGCCTTAACACCTAGGCTGCTAAGCTCATTTCACTAACTTTTTGAGGAC
This sequence comes from Tridacna crocea, assembly GCA_943736015.1. NCBI lineage: Eukaryota > Metazoa > Mollusca > Bivalvia > Cardiida > Cardiidae > Tridacna > Tridacna crocea. The sequence continues at coordinate 2,214,124 of OX031066.1, read as the reverse complement.
AGTGAAGATCAAGATCAGACTGCACAGAACATTCAGTCTGATCTTTGATCTACACTCTCCAATGTGGAGATGTTATTCCGCAGAATATACTATACAGAATCAAAATAGCAATATTTGTGCTTTTACTACCTACTTGAAAATTTTTAGTTCTTTAGCTGGATAAATGAGCCATGCTCTGACAAAAGGGGGCTCAATGCATCTCTGTGATGCATGATTTCAAGCATGTTATCACAAAATTCCGCAACAACTTACTGAATCATGAGATCTGGGCCTGTATTCACCAACCATTCTTGAGAAGGCTTTCAAAATTTGTAAGTAACACAACTTCTGATTGGCTAAACCAAATTGTTAAGGCAATCAGAAATTGTGTTACTTACAAATGTAGAAAATTCTGGAAAATAAAGACAAAGGATATTCTTAACCCATTACCACATAATCCCTACTTTTGACGCCCCTGAGAAAGAAGCCTTTTGAAAACACTATGGGAAAAGGAGAAAATGCTGGTAACCAGCATTTTCTCCTTTTCCCACAGTGTTTTCTACACTTCCCAGAACAAATTTCTATTTTTTAGTCACCTTTATTTTGTCGTCTGCAAATGCTTTCAATTTGGACCAGTCTAAAATTTTCTCGTGTGGTAAAGAGTTAAGGATGGTTGGTGAATACAGGCCTTGATCTTCTGACTTGCAAAAAAACCCAAAAAACCTGATCAATAGCACAAAGTATTGGGTCCATACTATTTGTAGATGCAATAAGCCCCTTTGGAGCACTGACTCCGAACCAGAACAATCATACACAGTATATCAGCCAGCTGTAATTCATGAACATTTCTACTGTAAAAGGTAAAAGGAAACCCCCGTGTTTCCTGTGTAGCCTCTTACTGATTGATTTAATGGTGCTTTATGTCTATTTCAACATTATTTCAGTCATATCACAGCAAAAACTTAATTATTTGTGACCCATCTCGCAAAAAGGGACCATCTGGGAATTCTGTACATCAATTACATCAAAACGGATCAATGATAGTGCAGGTGTTTAAGTTGATAATTTCAATAAGAGGGCCATGATGGCCCTGTATCGCTCCACTGGCTAATTCGTAAAAACACTACAAGCCAAACATTACATTATTTGACCACAAAGCTTTAATTACTTGAATCCTGGTGGAGGTCTACAAGATAAAGCCCCATACCAAATAATACAGGTCTAGAATGTGAGGTTATAAAGAAGAAGATTTTCAAAGTTTTCTCAATAAAAGGCCCTGTAAAACATAAAATCCATGAGACAGGGCTAAATTTAGTGGTCCTAGCCTTTATTATGGTTAGTAACAAGATGACTTAGAAAGTCTTCATCACAAAAGCCCATGTAAAACTTGTGACCCCTGGTATGGGGACAAACTTGACCCTAAGGCTATAATTTGGGCCCTCCTGGTAGAGGCCCACTAGATAAAGCTACATGCAAAATTTGGTAGCTCTAGGCCTTATAGCTAGATACAAGTAGATTTTTAAAAAATTCCCAATATGAGCCCATGTAAAACTTTTGACCCCCAGGACAGGGCCAAATTTGACCCCAGGGCTACAATTTTGGCACCTTTGGTAGACAACCACTTGATAAAGCTAGATGCAAAATTGAGTAGCCCTAGGCCTTATGGCTTGGTACGAAAAGGTTTTTAAAGTTTTCAATATATAAGCCCATAGAAAACTTGTGACCCCTGGGGCCGGGCCAAATTTGACCTCTGGGCTATCATTTGGGCACTCTGGGTAGAGGTCTACTAGATAAAGCTACATGCCAAATTTGGTAGCCCTAGGCCCTATGGCTAAGTACCAGAAGGATTTTAAAGTTTTCTCTATATAAGCCCATATAAAACTTGTGACCCCCGGGGTGGGGCCAATTTTGACCCCAGGGCTAATATTTGAAGGAACTCGGTAGAGGTCCACTAGATAAAGCTACATGCCAAATTTGGTAGCCCTAGGCCTTATGGTTTCAGAGAAGAAGATTTTTAAAAATTTTCAATATTTTTCAGTTTTGTTGCCATGGCAACCAGAGTTTTTGAAGGAATAAAATTCGTTCAAGGAATTCTGAAGAGGACCATGGAAGGATCATTTCTGTAAAGTTTCATCAAAATTGGATGGGTAGTTTCAGAGAAGAAGATGTTTGAAATAAAAGTTAACGCACGGACGGACGCACGCACGCACAGACGGACACCGGGCCATGACATAAGCCCGCTGGCCTTCGGCCAGTGGAGCTAAACATGATTGTATAACAAGGTACAATGACCACTTTTCATACAGAAAATGTCATTAAAGCAAAAAGTGTCAACCCTGGTCTGCCTGCGCAATTCATGCAGTCTGACCAGGGTTGATACTTTTCGCAGTTCCCAGAAGGTTCTTTTTTGCATGATGATTCACATTTATGTGTGTGCAGGAGATAGAGGATCTTACATGAGTGTTCATGTATTATCGTTTTTATCAAACGAGTTGACTAAAATTGGCGAGTGTCAAATACAATTTAGTCAACGAGTTTGATAAAAATGATCATACATAAACACGAATGTGAGATTCTATTTATCACATAAAACAAATGAAAGACAGTAAAATATCCAGCATCATCACCTTCAATCTCTATACCATTCACTGGTCCATGTTTACAGTTGTAGTTTGGTTTCAAATGTGTATTTACACAAGCAGATAGTTCTTTGACATTTGCACCGAAAAAGAATGAAAAAGTTTCTAGATAGGTTAAGTTCAGATTGATTTTAAGGGACTTTTGCTGCATTTCTTGGTTTTGATTTGGCAAGGTTAGAAAACATTGTGGGAAAAGAAGAAAATGCTGGTCACCAGCATTTTTTCCTTTTCCCACAATGTTTTCAAAAGGCTTCTTTCTGAGGGTTGGGATTGTGTGGTAAAGACTTAAGGCTCTCCTCCCCCTGAAGCATCTGGTCAACATGGCAAAATTTCTTTTGTTGTTAGATTATTGAGAATTTTTAGTGATTCAGTTATTCTAAACACTTTTAACCACCCCAGATTTCTTTAACTCTTTACCAAACAGTAACATTGTAGACTGGTCAAAATTGAAAGCATTTGCAGGCGACAAAATTAATGTGACTCAAAAATTGAAATTTGTTCTAACAGGGTACAAAACATTGTTGGAAAAGGAGAAAATGCTGGTTACCAGCATTTTCTCCTTTTCCTACAATGTTTTCCAAAGTCTTCTTTTTCAGGGCCGTGAAAACCAGGATTGTTTGGGAAAGGGTTAAATGTTGATCTTAAAAGGTTTCTATTCAAACCTATATTACTATTTTGGAAAGGGAAGTAATAATAATGTCCCTTTGAATTGAGAATGAAGTGATTTTAGAAGTAAAAATAATTCTATGAAGTCAAAATCTCCAAACGTTTTAGGTAAAGGTGCTACAACAGTGATGATTTTTAAAGTGATGATTATGAATGATATCATATTTTCCAGAGTAAAACTACAGTGGAAAGAGATGTTCCACTTCAGGGTAGGAATACCTTAACTTGTAGAATTTTACACTTTTGCACTGTGGCAAAGAGTTACATGTAGTCATTAAACTGATTACCAGCATTTTCACCTTTTCCCACGTTTTCAAGAGGTCTTTTCCTCGGGGTCATTAAAAGTCTGGATCGTGTGATAAAGGGTTAACTTTGATGTGCATGTGTATGAAATAAACAGCATTTAGACCTAAAACCCTCATATCAGTATTCTTACAACTATAATTACAAAACCCACAATTCTAACATGACACGTAACTTCGGCTCTATAAACACAGTGCAATGAAAGCATGGCAAAATCTGCATCATTCTATGTAGAGTGACATCATTCTATATAGAGTGACGTTATTCTGTCCACGGCAAGTAAGAAAGTTATTCAATGGAATAATTATAATCTACATACACGTCTTTACTCGAAGTATGAGCTTTTTTGCCTTTCAGTAAGAGTTGGTCATGTTAGTATCAAAATAAACCATGTTGTGAGTAATGAGGCTCGGGCTATTGCCCTCATGGTTTATTCATTTTACCTCATAACTCACAATGTGGTATTGAATGATAAACCATGATAGAAAGAAGATTATTTCTTAATTCAAAAGGAAGGAAGGGACATCAAAACTCATGATATACTTTTTCTGTAACAAGACAACAATGCTCTATGGTTGTGACTTACTTGGAACACAGAGAAAACAGTTTACTATTGATGAGAAGCAATGCATGCTGGGTATATAGTGTTCCCCTGCATTCTCGTGATGGCCGCCTGGAGAATCTCCACACATATTTCATTCACAAACTGGTTCACATGTAGCTTTTCAACAGCCTTAAAAGGAAAACAAACCTCCATTAATTTCTAATATCAATGTTATGACACAAACATTAAGTGACTCTTTACCACCCAACAAAATTTTGGACTGCTCAAAATTGAAAGAACAAAATTAATGTGACTCAAAAACTGAAATTCGTTCTTGGAGGGTAGAAAAACATAGTGGGGAAAGGAGAAAATTCTGGTAACCAGCATTTTCTCCTTTTCCCATTATGTTTTCAAAAGGCTTCTTTTTCAAGGTCATGAAAATCAGGGATTGTTCAGTAAATGGTAAATTAATTACATGGGATTTTATGGCCTGCAGTCCAATCTGTCCTAAAACCACTGATTTAACATTTACAAGCAAATCTACAAATTTGATGATCCCCTCTGAAAGGGTTTTGAAGCTGGCAAAAGCTGCACATTGAAAAGAGTTAATATTACATGTACCATTAAATATCATGTCAGGAGAAAGAAGCCTTTTGAAAACACTGTGGGAAAAGGAGAAAATGCTGGTAACCAGCATTTCCTCCTTTTCCCACAGTGTTTTCTACCCTTCCCAGAGTTGCTAGAAAGTAATGTTCAAAATGATAAACAGACAGACAACCCTGAGATAGAAGCCTTTGGAAAACATTGTGGGAAAAGGAGAAAATACTGATATCCAGCATTTTCTCCTTTTCCCACAAAGTTTTCTACCCTGCAGGCAACAAATTTTAATTTTTGAGTTAAGTTTATTTTGTCATCTGCAAATGCTTTCAATTTGGACCAGTCTAAAATTTTGACCTTAGGTAAAGAATTAACCCTTCCCCAAATGACAAATTTTGGACTCTTCCAAATTGAAAGAGTTTGCAGACGACAATTTTAGATTTTGAGAAAATGGCAGAAAGTTCTAAAAAAGGGTAGAAAACACTGTGGGAAAAGGAGAAATTACTTGTTACGTGCAAATTCTCCTTTTCCCACAGTGTTTTCAAAAGACTTTTTACTGTAGACACCTAAAAACCATGGCTTGTTTGGGAAAGGGTTAATGGAGAGTCCAAAATTCCAGTCTGAACAATCTTAATGTTCATCTCATTGGCAGACGACCCGCCATTAACATAATACAACCTTCTGGACGTATAATGAAATCTGTTTTATCTAACAGTGACATGGATGGATACATTTTGTAGATGCATTATCTTTTTACCAAATGACAAAATTTTACACTGGTTCAAATTCAACACATTTGCAGACGACAAAATTAATGTGACTCAAAAATTTAAATTTGTTCTGGGATGGTAGAAAACATTGTGGGAAAAGGAGAAAATGCTGGTTACCAGCAATTTCTCCTTTTCAAAAGATACTTTAAAGTTTTTATATTTCAAGTTCGTGAAAACAAGGGATTGTTTGGAAAAGGGTAATCTCGTCACCAAACAACAAAACTGCAGACTTGTCTGAATTAACTCATTACCACACGAGACAATTTTGGACTGGTTCAAATTGAGAGTATTTGCAGACGACAAAATAAAGGTGACTGAAAAATAGAAATTTGTTGTGGAAAGGGTAGAAAACACTGTGGGAAAAGGAGAAAATGCTGGTTACCAGCATTTTCTCCTTTTCCCACAGTGTTTTCTAAAGGCTTCTTTCTCGGGGGCGTCAAAAGTAGGGATTGAGTGGTAATGGGTTAAAAACACTTGCAGATGACAAAATAAATATAATTCAAAAATTGAAATTTGTTTTGGAAAGGGTAGGTTACCAGCATTTTCTCCTTTTCCCACAGTTTTCAAAAGGCTTCTTTCTCAGGGTCATTAAAAGTCGGGATTGTGTGGTAAAGAGTTAAATCTGGTTTTTCAAAGAAGATTGCTCATTTGTAGAAAGAAACTACCTCCATCAGAAAGGCCTGTTCGTTTTTGGCAAGGTATGTCCTGAGACAGTTCCGTCTCTCTGACTTTCCTTGAAACCTTGGTTTACCAACTCTGAAATCAAACAAGACTAAAGAGATGCAGGTTACCAGCATTTTCCCATTCTTTCACATTTTTTTTCAAAATCTTTCTTTCTGAGGTTCATTATAACTCAAGATTCTTTGATGAAGGGTTAAAAATAGAGAGCCTATGGTCAGCATAAGGGACTTAAACTTTTTCCCAAACAATCCCTAGTTTTCACGAACCAGACTGAAAACATTCTGGGAAAAGGAGAAAATGCTGGCGACCAGCATTTTCTCCTTTTCCCTCAATGTCTTCTCCCCTTCCCAAAACAAATTTCAATCTTATTATTTACATCAATTTTATTGACAGTAAATGCTTCCAACGTGGACTACTCTAGAATCATGTTGCTTGGTAAATAGTTAACATTAGAAACAGATAAGAGCACTTCTTGGAAGCACTGCTGGCTGTTCTGTCACCTCTAGTACCAATATGACTTTGACACCAACAGAGGACTAGTGTATTTAACCCTTTACCAAATGACCAAATTTTTTAATGGACAAAAATGAAAGCACTTGCAGACGACAAAATAAACGTGACTCAAAAATTGAAACTTGTTTTCAGCAGGGTATAAAACATTGTGAGAAAAGGAGAAAATGCTGGTTACAAGCATTTTCTCCTTTTCCCACAATGTTTTCGACAGGCTTCTTTCTCGGGGTCATAAAAACCAGGGATTGTGTGGTAAAATGTTAATGACAAATTGGTCTGAGGCAATGTAAACTTACTCCTCCATTATTGGTCCATGAAAGAAGCATAAGTCTTATAAAGACCAAGGTCTTTCTTGTAACAAAGTCCTCCAATTCCGTACTGTCTCCATTTACAGCAAGCTGCAATGATCAGGTAATCTTCAAACTGTGAAAAAAAGAATAGAGAAACTGTGCCACTCACTTCTTTTATTCTTTTATCAAATGACAAAATCTTGTAGACTGCACAAACTTGGCAGTCAGTTAGATAAAGCTAATTTCTAAACTTTGGTAGCTCTACGCCTCATGGTTTAGGTCAGGAAGATTTTCAACGATTTCAATATTTTCCTGCTTTGATGCCATGGCAACAGTAGTTTTAAAAGGAGTCAAAAAAATGAGGAGGACAATGACAGGATCACTATTGTAAAGTGTGATCAAAATCGGATAGGTATTTTAAGAGAAGATGTTTAACCCATTACCACACAATCCCTACTTTTGACACCCCTAAGAAAGAATACTTTAGAAAATATTGTGGGAAAAAGGAGAAAATGCTGGCAACCAGCATTTTCTCCTTTTCCCACAATGTTTTCTACCCTTCACAAAACAAATTTCAAATTTTCAGTCTCTTTTATTTTGTCGTCTGCAAATACTTTCAATTTGGACCAGTCTAAAAATATTGTTGTTTGGTAATGGGTTAAAGTATAAGTTAATGTACACCAATCAGTTTATGTATTACTTTCAAATTTAGAAAATTTTTATGAAAAGATCAGCAATGTTCTTACAAATGGTTGGTGAATACCTACCCTAGTCAAATTTTATTCAGTAAGTTTAAATGTGGGCCAAAGGTTGTGCCTTTGCGATACTTTCAAATTTAAAAATTTCTTCTGAAAAAGTTTAAGAATATTTTTATGAATGGTTGGTGACTTAAGTTTAAACATATATCTTTTATATGATCGAGTAACAAGACCTTACAACTTAGTATTTTTGCGATCCTGTCTCCTGGGAACTACGCAAGCACTTGCACTAAAAACAATCCCAAAGCTGATACCTTGTCCTAGGTATCAAACTAGGGAGCTTACGATTCATAAAACCTACCTTCAGTCTGAAGGTGTCTGCTCCAATGCTATTTTTGTGACTGGTCTTCGCTTTCGAAGACCAGTCACAAAAATAGCATCGGAGCAGACACCTTCAGACTGAAGGTACATAAAACCCTGACGCTCTACCTTCTAACTATGGACCGCAAAGAGTTTCTATAGACAAACTGTTCTATTTCATTTACTGCAATGTTACTGTACATACTCACATGTCTGAAGACAAAAATGAAGTTGTTTTCACATGTAATTGATGCACCAGGGTTCTGCGCATGATCGATCAGAAACCACAGAGACATTATCAGTGGGGAAAACTGCTGCATCAGTATATTTGGATCCACTGTGAAGACATCCTTATAGTCTGGCTAGAGAAGAAAAATGCAGTAGATCATATTTGACTCTGTTATAGAACAGCATTAATTCACATGGCTTCTAGGGCTTTAACTCTTTGGGACACAATTCTGAGTTTTGTGACCCTTAACCCATTTCCACACAACAAAATTTCAGCCCCATCTGAACTGAAATGATTTGCAGACCACAATTTCAATATGACTTAAATTATACCATTACTCTTTGATAGGACAGAAAACATTGTGGGAAAAGGAGAAAATCCTGGGTCCGTATTCACTGACTATTCATAGGTACATTTTTTGTCTTATTCTCCAACATTTTCTAAATATGAAAGTGACACAACTTCTGATTGGCTTAACCAAAGTGGTGTTACGACTTTAGACAATTTTAAACAGGGTTCCCACAACTTTCTGCTTGCAAAATTCCAGACTTTTTCCAGGATTTTTTTCAAAATTCAAGGTTTTTCGCAATAGAAAAACTAGAAATGCAAAATCCTTTTGAAAGCTACTTTCTTACACGTATACATTCCTTGTTTTAATGAAAAATTAAGATTTAAAGAACATTCTAACAGCATGATAGTTATTTCATTTCTTTACTTGGCCAGTTACAAAACTACAAATGACCGAATATAGATTCAGATCAGCCTATCCATACAGGCAGTTTAATAAGGATCCATGCTGTTCTCTTACAGTTCCTACAAGTAATGAACAATTTGAAGGCAAATAGTATAGATCCTTGTAAAACTACATAACCAGGCAAATTGGAAACAATAGGACCATGATGGTCCTATATCACTCACCTGAGTACTAAGCAGTAAAGGTCTACAGTAAAGATAAATGCCAAATATCGAAGTTCAAGGCCAAATAATTCTGACAGGGTATGTAACTGTGCAAAAAGCATTTTCTTCTTTTCCCAAAATGCTTCCACAACCCTTCTTCTTCAGGGTCATTGAAAGTCAGGATTGTACAGTTAGGGATTGAATTAACTTTAAGAGGCAAGGCGTTCATTTCCTGGTCAAAATGGTGGTCGAATGACAGATTAAAAAACATCATTCTCTTATTGTTAAGACACAAATGAGACTTGTCTCAATAACTTTTTATCAAATTTCGAAGGATGTTGACTGAGACAGTAATCAAGCCAGCACAAACTGGGAACCCTAGACTAAAAGCTCACAACATTACTGATTAATTTATTGGACCTCGATAAGTGCAGTATGTGAAAGGTAACCCCTTTTTCCATGACACATCATACAGAAGAAAAGTGTATCACAAGACTATCCTAAGGAAGACATGTATGAAGTTTCATAAATGCCAAGGACTATAGAAGATAACCCTCAATATGGGTGGATGGATGGGCCAACTGACTATGAATGGTCCGTAAAGAAATTATACATTTAGTCCCCATTTTCGATAATATGTCGTTTCATGAAATAAAATCAAATAACTATTGTCTGTGGCTTAACAATATGAACTTTAAGTACATTTTTTCCTGTAATGAAAGAGATATTGGTCTACAGTGAAAATATATACCAAGCCCCCTTTTTCCATGACATGACATTTAATGAAAAAATGTAAAATATTGTTATTGGCAAACTATCATAAGGAACACATGTACATAAATTCCATCTTGTTTCAGAGCAGAAGAATTTTAAAGTTTTCCTTCTTTGTTCCCATGTTCAAACTTGTGACCACCAGGGCGGGGCCAGTTTGAACCCCAGGGGCATCATATGAACAAACTTGGTATAGTAGAGGTCCTCTAGAAGATAGTACATACAAAACATCAAAGCACTAGGACTTCCAGTTTCAGAGAAAAAAAAAAAACTTTTCCATCTTTGTTCCTAGGTTTCAAATTTGTGACCCCTGGAGCGGGGCCAGTTTGAACCCCGAGGCATCATATGAGCAAACTTGCTTGAGGTCCAATAGCAGATGCAACATACCAAATATCAATGCTCTACCCCTTCTTGTTTCAGAGAAAATGATATTTCAAAGTTTTCTTTTATTATTCCCATGTTCAAACTTGTGACCCCCGGGGTGGGGCCAGTTTTGACCCCAGGGGCAATATATGAACAATCTTTGTAGAAGTCCACTAGGATATGCTACATACCAATTATCAAAGCTCTATGCCTTCTAGTTTCAGAGAAGAAGATTTTCAAAGATTTCATTCTTTGGTTGCCATGGTAACCAGAGTTATGGGTGGAATTTAATCTCTTGAACAACTTTGGTAGAGATTCAAATAAGGGACATCCCTGCAAAGTTTCATCAAGATTTGCATAGTGGTTTAGGAGAAGATGTTAAGAAATTGTGGATGATGCACGACAGACACAGGGCAATCACAAAAGCTCACCTTGAGCACTTTGTTGTCTGGGGAGCTAAAAATGTGTTGTTCTTTCTAATGTTGGTAATTATTTTCTTTATGATCAAGTCCTTGCATATCATTTAGTATTTTACTATCTATCATAGCGCAAAACATTTTTGATGTAAGCCTTCAAATAGAGGTTCTTTTCCCTCTTCAGTCATTGAAACTAAAACCTAATTCAAAAGTAGCATGTTTTATTTTCACTTTAATTGTTCAGTGTTCATAACCTGAAATACATGAATATATAAATTGGTCTATTTAAAAGGCAATATCCCTGCTTTTAAAATTTCTGAAAAAACGAATAATCGTAACTTTGTTAGATTCAATACTTGAAGTGTTTTGATCCACGATTGCAGACAAACAATCCTACTTTCAGTTTCCCCTGACCTGACTAGAATCATAACGTGGCTTCATAAAGATAAAGTCTGTTAACCTTTCAGATCGCTATAGGTTTAAATTTTCAGTAATATTTACTGTTGTAGCTCATTTTCACGTCAATTCACTTCAGCTCGTCTCCCGGAAAATACAAAGCACAGCTGCACTGTATTTTAGGATAAGTACCGAGTTCTCCGAAATCAATACACTGGATTCCGATTTGTTTGAATATTAGAACAAGAAAATATTGATGCTGAACATCAATGGCGCCGCAAACCACATATTTCTGTAACAGGGCAAAATGCATTGGGCCGCGTTAAACCATTTATGAAAATCACGTGATCGTTCAACTCATTATCAAACGACAAAATTTTAGGACTGTCCAAAGCGAAAGCATTTGCAGACGACAAAATAAAAGTGACGGAAAAATTGAAATTTGTCTTGTGAAGGGTAGAAAACATTGTGGGAAAAGGAGAAAATGGTGTTTAGCATTTTCTCCTTCTTCCACAATGTTTTCTGAAGGCTTCTTTCTCAGAGGCGTCAATAGTAGGGATTGTGTGGTAATGGGTTAATAGCTCAGTAGGAATCATATTGTTGATCACCTGACTCATTTTGTCACGTTTAACATCCTGTATAGTATATGTGGAGAAAATTGTCGCCCTTGTAAGATTTTGTCTACATAAACGGACATTTGTCGGAAATGAATGAACAGTCACGCAAGTTTTTAGGTTTGATGAACAATAGGGTCCAAATATTTCGTCATGTATCACAAATGGTTATATTTTATTTCCAATTATAACTATCAAAATGTTTGTGAAATAGAAAATATACTTTTTAATGTCATACAAACGCAGTATTGCCCAAACGAAACTTAGGTTCGGTAAGGTCAGGTAAGGTTCGGTAAGGTTCGGTAAGGTTCTGTGTTTAGAGAGACCGATCTGTCACCCGCTCAAACATTGACCTAGTTACAGTTAGCTGGTCTTAAAAACACGATCGCGATAGGAAAACAATATTTCTACAATCCATACAACACTAGAACAAAAATATAACGGGGGCCACAAGTACCATATAGGGTGCTCTAGAGTCAAAGAGCTTGAAAAAATCTCTTAACCTTTTTCCAGGGTAAGATATTTAAAATGGCGGCTTCGAAAATTTGTGACAGATAATTTTTTATCACGTGACTTATTTTTCGAAATGGATCTTTATTATTTTTCGAAAGGAAAATGTTGATATGTCTACAATCCCGGTTTTTAATCCTTCTTACGATGAAAGTACAATATAATTATTATATTTTTAAAAAAATCCCTCAAATAAATAAAAAAGTTAATAATATGGACCCCGATCTGGTAATCAAAGTATAGTAGATAACCCTAGTTGGATGTTTAAACAAAGCATGGAACCAGTTCAATATGGCTGCCTCCATAGGCACTTTACAAAACCGAATAATAAAAATATAGTGCCGCCGCTTCAGGCGGCGCCACAATAACTATTCCGGGACCAGCGAACCTTAAAAAAAGACCGTGTTTCATACTCAAAACGTTTCGTACTTTTCCCGGGTTTTTCCCGATTTTTCATAGATATAACAAAAGTCAAGAATTTTTCAAGACCGGGAACGGGTTTTACGAAATTCCCGACTTTTTCCCGTTTTCCCGACTGCGTGAGAACCCTGTTTAAAGAATACCGGTTACCAGCCTTTTCTCCTTTTCTAACCATGTTTTCAAAAGGCTTCTACTTCCATCAACATCAACATGATGTGGGTAAAGGTTAAGAAGAAGGCCTTTGATTGTGGTAATAAGAGAAAATGCTGGTGTCATAATACTTTCTTTACCTTCAATTCGAAAGGTCATGACCTTATACATGGATCCGTGGAAATCGATATTTGACCAATCAGGACATCGCATTTTTTCTACCCGATGTCCTACCTTGGTTTCTGCTATTTCGGCTCACAAATAAACGACTGTTAACGTTGGAAGAATGCAATTCTCTTTATTTACGTTGTGTTTTTAACGTTTGAATTTTAAAAAAAGCTAAAAGAAAAAATGTGCTTTGTGAAGGGTCCCTATAAACTGAGAAACGGAACCGAAACGCAACGCATTGAAACGAAACGAAACGCAATGAAACGGAACGAAACGCAACAAAACGGAACGAAACGAAATAGAACGAAATGGAATAGAACGTGAATGAAATGGAACGAAACGAAACGAAACGGAGTGCTTTTTTGGGTACAAAATCAAGCAGAAGGAAAACCTAATTTGTTTTTGTAAATAAACCTACATTTGATTGCCGAAAGTGTTACAAAGTAAGACTTAAAATTTTGACGGCGCACTATGATCATGGTACTTTGGTGAATTTTGACAATTTAAATGAAGACATTTTATTTTATTGTTGGTTTGGGTGAACTTAGACTATTGTTTACTTTGTTATGACATAAATCTCCAATAAAATGTTCTTCATGTTTTTGGCCATCTCCGCGAGCAAAGGTTACAATCACTACGTCGATCTTACCTTGGCTGATTGAGCCCGATTGCGAAATTCCTGTGATGCGCCCTCTATTACCCCTTTACATCATATTTCTAAAAGCCAATGAAATATCGGTTTACAAACCGCGTACGAATACACATGAAAGCGATAAGCAGACATCCACGTGAGTTTCCATGTTTACCTTCTATTCGAAAGGTAGGGACCTTATTCTATTTCTATCAAAGATGAAATGATGCCAGCGATTTCATTCGTTGCAGTTAGAGATGGCTGGATCCAATGAAAAAGCGTATCGGGGGAAATGTAAAAATCCAGCTCGATCCGCCAAGGGTTGAGTAGCTTAGTGAATCGTCAGCCTTGGCTTGCAAAGATGGTTTTTGGCAGCCATCAGTACTGCAAATACGTCACAATCTGGTTGATATTTTGTTTATTGTTTCCATAAATACTGTGATTAAAAATTCCAAGTCCAATTACAGCAAGGGTCCCTATTAACTGATAACTGATTATGAATGATTGATTTTATATAGCAATAAACGCCGATTTCATAATTTCATTTATAAAGCGGCTGCCAGTGCAGGTCTATCTGCGCTTTCCTGGAATTTCTTACACAAGTTTTCAACATAACGTTGTTTACAAGCCATTTTTCTGCTTTTCTGCATAACCCTTACCGACACAACGGCCTTCGACGAAAGAGGAATGAATCTTGCTGCAATGGCCATCATCAGTCCTCAAAAAGAAATTGGCAGAGTAGGGAATCGTACCAGCGACTATCTGTTCTCAAGTCCTGTACTGAATGAGCTACCGAGACCTTTTGATAACACCTACTGCCGATAATGAAACCGGTTTGGATTCTTACAAGATGGTTTAGAAAAATAATCCATTTTATATCAGGCGAATTAGAATGCTGGTTTTTAGTCTTTATTTAATTTTTTTACATTTGTGCATATATCACCTTTCTTCATGCACTGTCTGCTTTTCAATCACCTTGATTTCTATCCCAGATAGTAGCCTCGAAGACCTTTTGTCACCGAACATGGCTAATTATATTGAACGTCTTCTTTTTGTCGCATGAAATAGACATACATAAAAAAATCGTCGGGACCGGGACAGACGATTTTGATTGATTGACTGATTCTAGATTGAATGCCGCTTTCAACAATTTTTCAGTTATATCTCGGCAACAGCTCACAGATACATGTCTTGTGAGTTCCACCAGTACTTGGCTAGGGTTCTGAATGATCTTGACTAAGAATACCAAAAATAAATTTTAGGTTTAAAATATTTTTTTTAGGAGAAATTATGTTTGCGGCATATGCACAAATTCATTTTAAGGTTTCTGGATACATCAAAAGTTTTATGCACTATTTTTCCCTTTCAGTCACTGTTTGAAACCTTCCAGTTTGCTCTGTCCTAGTTCATTTTAAGGTTTCCTAAAAAGTACGGAAAGAAATTGTAACTAACAGTAGCCCCAAAAGACGACTTCAAAATAAGTTCATACTAACTTATAGTTCACAAAATATACAATGAAGCCATGCTCCAGCAAAAGGGGGCTTAATACATCTCCGTGATTACATCTCCGTGATGCACGATACCAAATAGGTCTTCACACAATTTTAGATCCATGAAATCTTTTTTTGTGTAACATCGCACTGTAACATGAAGTACTCTGGTCCTTTGACATGCTGAAAAGTGACCAATAGGGAAAGGTTTCGGCTCACGTCACCCTGCGGGGACTGCGCAGGCTGACCTGGGTGGATACTGTTTACGGATTCGTTAAGCTCTCTTTTACAGAATATAGTTCAAATTAAGAACTAAAACCCTGGGAAAAAACAACAGTTATATCGCTGCATGGCGCAATCTGTGCAGGCTGATCTTAATTAAAAATGTTTGCTAGTTAGTCAATATTCTATCTAGTCAATATTCTACCTGTCAAAGGACCAGTGTACATCGTGATTCAGTCGGCTTTTAACCCATTACCACACAATCCCTACTTTTGACGCCCCTGAGAAAGAAGCCTTTAGAAAACATTGTGGGAAAAGGAGAAAATGCTGGTAATCAGCATTTTCTCCTTTTCCCACAATGTTTTCTACCCTTCACAAAACAAATTTAAAATTTTCAGTCTCTTTTATTTTGTCGTCTGCAAGTGCTTTCTATTTGGACAAACCTAAAATTTTGTTGTTTGGTAATGAGTTAAACAAAGGAAATTATGAATCCATGATAATACGATGACCTACTTGGTATCATGCATAACTGCGAGGCATTAAACCCCTTTGGCCAAAAGCAAGGCTCGTATCTAATCGAAGTGTTACATTTTCAACAATATGCACAACAAAGAGGAAAGCGATGAAATTGCTTGTGTGGTAAAAACAATAAAAAACGTCAACGGAGTCAACATATGCAGACATAGAATTGAAAATGTATGAAAAGTGGTGTAAGACGCCTTTAAACCCAAAGGCCTGCTAAAAATTGTTAAGCTGTACCGAGATAGCGACAGTCACAGACCTGCCGTGGCCAGGATTCGAACCAGAAATATCGGCTACTTCGCAAAGCACTAAACACCATACGATCAGAGCTCTTATAGCTCTCATTGCTGAACAGATATGACCTCAGTCTTCGATTTTAACATGAAAGAAACAAACCCTTTGTTACAAAATCACGAGTTCCACTGCCCCTAAAGGAGAATACTAGTACTTTTGAAAACGTTTTAAGAAAAGGATAAAATGTTCGTTACCAGCATTTTCTCTCTTTACTACATTGTCTTAAGATTTAACGCCCTATACAACATTAGTTGTATCGTTGCATGTATCGCTACATTGGGCCCGGCCGGATAGCTTAGTGGTTAGCGCATCAGACTCGTGACCTGGACCTGGTCATTACTGGTGTGAAGAAGCCAGGAAACACATTAGTGCGTCACTGACCGCCATGGTATGAATTAAGCTGCTAAAAAGGCATTAAACTCTAATACAAACCAAACAAAATCGCTGCAATACACCTATCTGTGTTTTCCTGCAGTTCTTTTTACTAGTACTTCGACAGTAATATTCTTCCAAAGCCACTAGCTGCTTTTAATCGCTTACTATCGGTGATCACCGGAGAGAGAGGAATGAATCCTGTCGCAATGACTATCATCAGTCCTTGGAAAGAAATCCGTCGAATGGATATTTGAACTAGCGACCCTTGTTCTTAAGTCCTGTACGCTACCAACTGTGCTACCCAGGCTCGCCATATTCCGGCGCCCTGTGATAATACTATGATACCATAGTGACAGAACAAAATTAAATTTTCTCTACACGTCAAATATTTAAAATTGCACCAAATATGTTTTTGTGCAACCTTAAAGCCACAGTTCCTTGTAGAGGAATATCGTTTTAAGTGCTTAATCTGGACTCTGACCAGATTTTCCATGCAAAATAATCGCAAAAATTCAGCGACATAATCCTTTTGTGCCTTACATACACTGTGGGATAAAACAATTGGAAACGGTACAACAGAAAAATGATAAATTGAGACAAAAAGATAAATAAAAAAAAAATGCTGCTAGATTTCATTTCGTTTCGTTCCGTTTCGTTCTCGTTATATTCCGTTTCGTTTCGTTGCGTTTAGTTTCGGTTCCGTTTCTCAGTTTATAGGGACCCCTTTGTGAAAGTGTACCGATCACGTGAGATTGTGCAGAGACTATAGACAAGTTTAACCCTTTCCCAAACAAGCCCTGGTTTTTACGTGTCCGCAGTAAAATTCTTTTGAAAACACTGTGGGAAAAGGAGAAATTGCTCGTAACGAGCAATTTCTCCTTTTCCCACAGTGTTTTCTACCCTTTTTGAGAACTTTCTGCCATTTTCTCAAAATTAAAAATTGTCATCTGCAAACTCTTTCGGTTCGGAAGAGCCCAAAATTTGTTGTTTGGGAAAGGGTTAAATTGTGATGATTACTGAAAATTTGAACTTATGCAAAGAGCTGATCAGCGCTAGATAATGGATTAATTTAAAGAATTCTATAATTTTTCCTCTCTGAAAGAGAAAACTGGAAAACAAAGTTCAAATAGACCTTATATGAAGTATTGATAAAAGAAAATACTTTTACTTGAATATTAACCTTGTTCAATAACCTATGCACATCCAAAAAGTGGCCCCGTAACTTGTCACCAATGTTTCAATTTGACATTGTGCAATGAAGAATATGCTGAATGTGTAGTGAGATTGTATATACGATCTCTGATGTGTAGATATAGATCAGATTGCAAATTACATGATGATTAGTCTTGGATTTAAAGAACCTGCTGATAACAATAAGCACTTTTCAATTTAAAAAAAAAGTCTAACTTCTGATCTGGTGAAACTTGGAAATTTTTCTCTTGACTTACCTGTTTTAAACATTTACCACATAACGGGTTTAAACGACCCGTAGAAAGCTTTTAAAAGCATTGCGGAGAAAGGAGAAAATGCTTGTAACATTCATTTTATCCTTTTCTCACCGTGTTTTGCGCTCTTTCAAAAACAAATTTCAATTTTTTAATAATTTAGTTATCTGAAAATATGTCAGTTTGGATTGCTCTAAAAATTTTGTCATTTGGTGACGAGTTTAAATAGATTAGCACATCTGCACATTAGCACAAAGGGTGTGTTGGTAAACTGTTAATTTTATGGGAAGTGTGTTTGATTGCAAAGCAAATTACCGCTTGTCATCAGTATATCATATATTACCGTCAGTGATATTAACATTAATTTTCTTAATTGGCAACATACTTAACGCATTTTATAATCAATCCATCAGACAACCCTTTTCCCCTTAACCTGATATTAAAATTTTTCATTAACTTAAACCTCTCTGTAGAATCAGACATTCTATAAACTTTTCGAAAGGTTTGTAATTCAGTGTTATTTAAGTTGGTATGATGCTGAGATGACTTTCTAGCCCAACGAAAGCAATAAGTATCGTTAATTCTATTATTCTGTGGCAAAACGGAGATTTGTTGATGTTTTTTATATGTTCAAATTTTTGTTTAAACATGTAAATCTGTTACATTGTACGTCGCCCCCGTAATTCGCCCTTTTAATACATCTCCGTATGTAAATTAGTTAAGCATCTTTAAATTGCTTACTGAGAATTTATCATCGATAGAAATATTTGATTAAAGTACTTTTTCCGGAATTTTATTGAGAGAAACAGTCATGACAGCACGATTTAAGTAGCCTATCTGCTATACTGTATATGTATTGACTATGTTTGTTTGTGAGACCTTGGCAACAGTAACTAAGGTAGTCGGTTTATCTTATCACCACGGATCCATGTATTGCATTTTTATCAAAGATGAAATTCCATGAGCTATTTCATTCGTTGCAGTTAGAGCTGGCTGCATCCAATGAAAAAGCGTATGGGGAAATGTAAAAATCAAGCTCGATCTGCCAAAGGTAGAGTAACGTAGTGAATTGTCAGCCTTGGCTCGCGAAGATGTGTGTTTATATAATCTTAAACAATGCTTGTGATGAGCAAATTTCAAGAAAGCACTTTTGATAAGTATTTTTATTTCCTCTTTACTTACTGCTCATATGCAAACACAGAAATTAGGTGCAATTCCACATGATAGCTTGTCTTCATCTCTGTCTATACCTGAACATATGCACTTACTTGGCATTGTGCCTGGTCTGGGTCTGGGGCCTCGGGTGTTTGATGCAATTACAACATTTATTATTTGATAACAAATATGGTTTAGATTCAGAGAATTGACCTTATGGCTTACTAAGTTTTTATCCAGATCAGCCTGGGCTATCCGCACAGGCTGACGTTGGTAGAATCTTTTCCTTATCAATCAGTTTTCTGTCTGTCAAAGGCTCAGTCTACCTGATGATTAAGTTGGTTGTAAAAAAATGGGTATGTGATGGTTTGCTTGGTTTATGGATGACAGAGATGTTTTAAGCTCCATTTTGTCAAATCATGGCTCATATACAAAATTATGTAAAGAAAGTGGACAGTGCAGTTTCATTATCAGACTAAGTTCTATGCAATCTGATCTTGACCTAAACTATGTGCGAAAGCAATTTGCACTGATCCTACCTCTCCAAGTTGGTGTTTCTAAATTTATAGTCACACACCATGCCTTAACACAACTTATATTTTCTTTTGTTCCACTCAGACAAATATAAAACATCTATGTTTTATTGCATGGACTTATTATGGAATAATAAACAACAGAAGTTGAAAATAGGAGTAGCGGCCTGGACTACGCATTGTTATCAAAGTGTATTTTTCAACATATAATCAACCTCTTTATATACTAAATACATAAAAAGCAATACAGAAATGTATTCAATAATGAAATAATTCCCCCACGAAAAGAAAACAAGTGGGCCGGCGGGTTATATGCAGTCGTAAATAGTGTGTAGTCTACCCGTCCAATGACCAGAATAGAGTCGCGCTCTCTATTTATACATGTATATACTACGAGACGTAGTAACAAAGCATCCTTATAATTATAATGTCTTCTTAACTCTTTATCAAACGACAAAATTTTGCACTAGTCCAGATTGAAAGCATTTGCAGACAACAAAATAAGTGTGAATCAACATTGAATTTTACATTAGAAAAGGTAGAAAACATGGTTGGGAAAAGGAGAAAATCTTAGTTACCAGCATTTTCTCCTTTTTCCATAATGTTTTCAAAGGCTGGGCTTAATCTTTTCGCCGTCTTTCAATTTTCTGTATGCCTAAGGACCAGTCTTCCTCTAGATTCTATCATTCATTATACTAGATCTACGTGAATTTTATGGATCCCAAATTATGTGATAACTTGCTTGGTATAATGGAACACAGATTCTCATTATTCCTTTACCAAACAATCCCAGGTTTTTAAGACCCAGGGTCCGTATTCACCAACCATTCTTAAGAACATTCTTAGTCTTGTTCTTCAAGATTTTCTAACTGTGAAAGTAACAGAAATTCTGATTGGCTAAACCAAATGGTTTAGCCAATCAGAAGTTCTGTTACTTTCAACTTGACAAAATTATGAAGAATAAGACTAAGAATATTCTTAAGAATAGTTGGTGAATACGGACCCTGGGATAAAAGCCTTATGAAAACATTTGTGGGAAAAGGAGAAAATGCTGGTAACATTGCACATTGTTTTCTACCCAGTTGGAAACAAATTTCAATTTTTGAGTTGTTTCTTTTGTCGTCTGCTTTCAGCTTAGACCACTCTAAAATTTTGTTGATTGGCAAAGGGTTGCCTTCTTTTGCAAGAGCATGCTTCATTTACATGAAATAGTGGACATTATGAATCCATGTTCTATATGGTCTTATCTTGATCTACAGTATTAAATACAGGTTGATCTTACATCTCCAAGTTGGTGTGTAGTCATATTTAGGTTAACAGTTGAAAATATACAGGTTGTGTTGCATTTACAAGCTCTGAGCTCCTAAGGATTCTTCCATTCCAATACGGTACCAAACCAATAGTCTGTCATCATCTGTAAACATGTGTAAAAAATACATGTAGATAGGATAATAAAGAAAATTGTGAAATCTTGATTATCTTGTAAACAAGTTATAAACCATTTCTTCAAAACTGGTGCTTTACCCCTAACAAAACAACCTCTGTTTTAATGATCCTGAGAAAGAAGGCTTATGAAATATTGTAGGAAAAAGAAAAAAATGCTGGTAACCAGCAATGCTACAATGCTCTCTGTCCTTTCAGAGACAAATCCCATTATTGAAGCCACATTCAGTGTTTTATCTACAATTGTTTTCAAAGAGCAATTTGGATGGTTGGTTGTATTTGGGTTTAATGCCGCTTTAACAGCTAAGGTCATACCTTTTCCCACAGTGTTTTCTACCCTTCCCAGAACAAATTTCAATTTATAAGTCACCTTTATTTTGTCGTCTGCAAATGCTTTCAATTTGCACCAGTCTGTAATTTTCTCGTGTGGTAAAGAGTTAAGATACAACACAATTTTTTACTTATCGATAATAAGAGCATTTATAGAGGAAAAATTAAGCATGGTTCAAGTGGTAAGAGTTCTTTTCGAAAAGGTAGAAGACATTGTAGGAAAAAGAGAAATGCTGTTTTACAGCATTTTCGCCTTTACCCACAGTATTTTCAAAAGACTTTGTTCTTGGGTTCGTTATAACAATTATGTGGAAAAGAATCAAAAAGCAAAAAATACCCTCATCTAATGATAAACATTTAGTTCAACACAAGAATTCCAAATAAGTAAGGATATCTTATTAGACAAACTAAAACCTCTGAAGAAACAAAAAAAAAAAGAAAATAAACCCAGCAGAGTATGTCCTCTTACAAATGACGAAATCAACCAATTGTATGAAAAGGATGTCTTAACCCTTTACCCCATAAGGCATTTCTATGGTATCTATGACTGACCCTAAACAAAAGCAAGGACAAAGCCGTGTCTTATGTGTATATGACACCTTTTGATAGTGTAGAAAACATTGTGGCATAAGGTGAAATTGCTGTCACGAGCAATTTTACCTTTTTGTTACGGGAGACCACTCCTTCCTGCATGGCATACTCCCGATTTAAATACAATACCTGGCTACTGCGTCAGAGAGATATCTCTTTGGCTCAGTGGTTAGGGTATTGGCTTTGCGTCCGGGAGTTCGGAGTTCGAATCCCGCTCCGATCCTTATTTCTGCCATGCATTTATTCATTTGTTTGTTTGTTACGGACTTCGTTCGTAAGATGGGAGCTCGTCCGGGATTGGCCATTGAGCCATTAATCCCATTTGTTGTCCAAAATCGGACTTCCTGCCTAATAAGGCTTTGAGTCATCAATAAATGATGACTTTAAGAGGGGGTGTGTTACGGGAGACCACTCCTTCCTGCATGTCATACTCCCGATTTAAATACAATACCTGGCTACTGCGTCAGAGAGATATCTCTTTGGCTCAGTGGTTAGGGTATTGGCTTTGCGTCCGGGAGTTCGGAGTTCGAATCCCGCTCCGATCCTTATTTCTGCCATGCATTTATTCATTTGTTTGTTTGTTACGGACTTCGTTCGTAAGATTTTGTCCAATGTTTTCCAAAGGCTCCTACAAGCAGTGCATAGAAATGAGTATCTATGGAGTAAAGGGTTAGGCAGGCATGGTATGAAAAGCTTCTTTACAATTTTTTTATTGCTGAACAATTGCCCTGTTTTGGTATGACTTTAGGTAGGTTTTTCAAATGTTACACATTCAGAACATTTCATGAATAGTCAAAATGAATGTAAGAAATTATGTGCAACTATGGTAGGCTTACAAAAACCATAAATGTTGTAAATCCTGTGAAAAAGTTCTATTTGTTAGTTCTGCACAATTGCATGTTGATTTCAATTAGCAAGTAACTAGAGCAGTTTTACTCTTCCTTTAACATTATTATCTGAATCAATATGCATCAGAAAACTGATACTCCAGCAGTAAAAATAGCTCAGACCCCTGCTGAGATTTGAACTCAGATCTCCTGGTTTCCCAGGTATTTTACTTTTAAAATACAAAGGTTTTGAGCATACAACTTAAATATCAATTTTCATCTTTTCAACCGATTCAAAATTCTAGAACAGAGTTTTATTGTTTTTAACCCTTTACTCCATAGATACTCATTTCTATGCATTGCTTGTTGGAGCCTTTGGAAAACATTGCGACAAAAGGTGAAATTGCTCGTGACGAGCAATTTCACCTTTTGTCTCAATGTTTTCTATGCTATCAAAAGGTGTGATCTACATATAAAAAAAACGGCTTCATCCTTGATGTTATTTAGGGTCAATTAGAGATACTATAGAAATGCCTTATGGGGTAAAGGGTTAAGTATTCAAATTCATACAAATTTGGCATTTCTACATATGTAGGCTTATGACCAGTTCCAGCTTGGAGAGGGTCAAAATGGTCCACTTTCAACACAGCCTGGTCCATAACTGCCAATACCAATATTTTCAAGTTGTGTTTGTAAAACCTATTGATAATTGAAGTCAACCCTTTCCCAAACAATACACTTTTGGACTAGACCAAATTGAAAGCATTTACAGATGACAATTCAACTCTTGCTGAAAAGATGAATATTGTCTATGATAGGGTAGAAAACATTTTGGGAAAAGGAGAAAATGTTGGTTACCAGCATTTTCTCCTTTTCCCACAATGTTTTCAAAAGGCTACTTTTCCAGACCTGTAAAAACCAGGGATTGTTTTGGAAAGGGTTAATACAAGAAAAAAGAAATCAAATTTTAACTGCCCTAGAGAAGGAAATCCTTTGAAAACCTTATCTAAACACATTATCTATTTCAACTGAAGTTTAGTTAATCAACCCATTACCAAACAATCAACAGTTTTAAGGACCCCTGACATAGTAAACTTTTGAAAACATTGTGGGAAAAGAAGAATTTTCCTTTGACAAATTTCATGTTTAACACAAGAAAAAACAAGAGCCGTCAGAGACGGGTTATGCTCCCCGAACAAGTGCTTGTCATAAAGTATATGAAATTGATATAAATTCACTTCTTTATCCTACAAGGCCCTGTTCATGCCCCCAAAAATTGAAGTGAAAAGGCAATTACTATCTTAGAGATAGCCAACACAAACTTGTAGAAGACAATATGCCCACTAGGCCCCCTTTAAGCCACCTTTTCCCATAAGAAAATATTGCATCATTGAAATAAATACAACTGCTGTGTGATTTGTGGCATTTTTGAATAATAATTCAAAATTCGAAATTTCATAAAATTTTGAGCAGTCATGTAGTAAATATTACATAAAACGATTTTGTACATGAAGCCCCCTTTTTCCATGACACAACCTGAAATTCAGAAACCAAAAGAGAGGTACCTGGGCAACGTTCCAACAAGTTCAGATTTGAAATTTCACAAAGTTTTGAGCACCCATGTAGGAGATGCTAGTGAAAAACAATTTTTTCCATGAAGTCCCCTTTTTCCGTGATGCAGCCTCAAATTGAGAAACCAGGATAGAGGTATTTGCGCATTAATAATTCATAGATTGAAAATAATAAGGGCACATGCTGAAACTTGTAAACCAAGATACAACCATGAAGTTTCACGAAAGTTTGACAAAAACTGAATGAAATATTAGTAAAAATTGCAATTTTGCATTAAGGCCCCCTTTTCCATGGCATTTTACATGCAACCCTCTTTTTCCATGACAGAGGTTCAAATTGAAAAACGCATAGAAGGACGGACGGACAGGGGACAGACAGACGAAGCGGCAACTATATGCTCGCCCTTTGGGGAGCATAAAAAATTATATTTTAACTGCCCTTGAGAACGAAATCCTTTAACCCATTACCACTCAATCCCTACTTTTGACGCCCCTGAGAAAGAAGCCTTTAGAAAACATAGTGGGAAAAGGAGAAAATGCTGGTAACCAGCATTTTCTCCTTTTCCCACCATGTTTTCTACCCTTCACAAAACAAATTTCTAATTTTTAGTCACTTTTATTTTGTTGTCTGCAAATGCTTTCAATTTGGACCAGTCTAAAATTTTGTCGTGTGGTAAAGGGTTAAAAACCTTATCTATACACATATCTATTTCAACTGAAGTTTAGTTAATTAACCCATTACCAAACAATCAACAGTTTTAAGGACCCCTGACATAGAAAACTTTTGAAAACATTGTGGGAAAAGAAGAATCTTCCTTTGACAAATTTCATGTTTAAGGTAACATTGGCATCAGCAAATACTTTCAAGTTGGTTCTATGAATTGTAGTTTTAAAAAATACAGTTTGCAAAATTGCTCTTTTTTCCAAACAATGAAGCTATTAATGAGCTACACCAATAGACATTAAACCATGATTCCTAATGTAAAATTTTGAACTTGAGCTGTGTATTCATGCCGGAGACTTGTATGTAGACTGTATTCATTATTTATGTAATTACACACATGCTTTGTGGGCTAGATCTAACTGTTGTTTGAGAAATTGAGAATTGTCAAGATTTAATTAAGCTTACGGTTTACATCATCCTAGGTCTCATCCGTTGAATTATATCACTATATAGTAGAAAATATGTTGACTCTATGTTGATTCAGTTGCCTTCCCCCTTCTGTCACCAAGTATTTCGCATGAAGTCTCATAATTCAATTACCTTTGAACGTTTAAGTGATAGGAGAATCTGCATCAAATGACCAGAGAGTAGGTCATATATCTTCTGTCCTTGTGTTCGACTTACAAGCTCTTTTCTTTCACTCAATAACTCCTTTAGAAGCTCTAATAACTGTACTATTTTGGGGGCCAATGGTAGTTTTGGCATCTGAAGAAGATTTAGTTAATTTAAACTAGCTATTGCCCTCATGGCTTTTTTATTATGCCTCATAACTGTGGTTTATTCAATGATAAACCACAACAGAAAGAAGATCATTTCTTAACTAAATAATGTGTTTAGGCTTTTCAAAACCATAGGCCAAAATGGGCTTTTGCAGACTGCTGGGCTACAGTTGTTTGATTTTCAGTTCCTCTTTTGATAATTAAATAGTCTGAATTTGATGTAAATAATTTATGTTCAGTAATATAAGAGATATGAAATCAATGTCACAGTTTTTACATGACAATGCAGACACAGTTTTTCAAGCAGTTCAAGTATTTACAAAGTAGTGTTGAAAAATAAGGAAAATTTACAGTTCTATTTTTAGTTTACAAAACTATATTTACCTCTGTCAAAACCACAAGAATAATTCCTGGAAGGATACGCCTACAATGTATCTGATAGGGCAAGTATTTACATATAGGTGGAGACAAAAACACAGCCTCTTTGATGTAGTCCAGGCTTTCTGTCTGTATCTTGATGTCATCTTCATAATCACCATTTTGAAGATTAGCATGGGACCTGCTGTGTCCACTAGACAGAAAAATGTCTGGGGATGAAAAAAAAAATTACAATAAATGTACAAAAAATGACTTTTACTATCAATGTTTAAGTGGGAAAGCAGCCAGTGATTTTGATTTAGATTGTTGTGCATAGTACTGATAAAAGATGCTGCAGAGACAAATGGGTGAGTAAAGGGGTTTTTGTTTGGTAAAGAGTTAAAAAGTTTCTTCCTCAGGGTCCTTATCAGACCAAATAATTTGGTAAATGGTCTAACTATCACTTTAGAGGCTGGAATTGCTGATGAAATTATTCATCTCTTTTATGGTGTTCAGTTAGACTGCTACTTCTTCCGTGCCCAACAACCTCACCAACAGAATCTGACCTTTTAACCTTGGCCTTGTACTCTATCTAACTGGCTATATAACTTTTGGGTCGGGCAGAACTCAGCGCTTGACTTGCCATCTCAAGGATCTCCTAGCAAAGTAGTATTGGTCAATTTCTGTGAACTTTAACCTTTTACCATACAATCGGGATTTCTAATGATCCTGATAGAAAACACTTTTGAAAACATTTAGGGAAAAGGAGAAAATGCTAATAACCGATATTTTCTCCTTTTTCCTACTTGCATTCTATCCTATCAAAAACAGAAATCATCACCTTAGCTACATTTGTATTTTGCAAATGCTTTCTATTTGATCCAGTCTAAAATTTTATCATTTGTTAAAAAGGTAACCCTGACATTTCTAAAAGTTAGGACTTGGTCACACAGACATAAACAATTGAAGAACAGTACATAGTTGCAGATAACATCAAGCCAGCTACAACATTTTGAAAGATCCTATTTTCTTGATGAATTTATGCAATTTGGTAGCCTTAAGATGGCAATCACAACAGGAGGCTGAAGATAAATTGTTGTCAGCTATTCCATAGTTTTCCTGGCCTTGATTATCCAAGAATTATGTTTCAATTAGGGGTCAGAATGGTCCAGTGAAGTTAAATTTCCTTATGCTTTTATCTGATCTACAAATTGAAAGGAATTCAATTTCACAAGGCTGAGACTTACAGAAACATGAGTTCATAGTTTTTGTTTTATTTTTCAAAAATGTTTCACTCTTAAAGGTGGCCCTTCAGATTTTGGGACGAAAATTGTACAAAAATGCAAAAAAATCATCCTTATACTCCCAAAGCCTTTTAATTTTCATTCATAAAACCCCAGTAGTCGAACACCGTCCAACAACACGAGAAATTGGAGATTTACTACAGCCCAGGTTGACACCGACGCGGGACACGTTCTATTTTTAGATGATCAATTCGCTCATTTACATACAGGAATACACAGATAAAGTTTCAAACATAGCGTCTGATAAAGACATTATGAAAAACAATTATTACATGTTTGCTATGTAATGGAATTTAAGCGTTATGAGTCACGTGCCTGTCACTAGGTATTCCCGAATTGCTTTATTGATTTTTGGTGCGAAATCTAAAAATACCTAAAGAGGCTACGTAGCCTTTTAAGGGAATACCATCAAAAAATTTCTTTTTTGTAATTTTATGAATCTTAATTATTGATGATTTGTATTATATTTTCATATGAATTTCAATGATATATTTATCTTTTAATTTGGTGAGATCTGAAAATTCTAAATACCTACCTTTAAGTCTTAACCCACATATTTCCAAGTTTTAATGACCCTAAAGCTCTTGTAAACATTGTAGAAAAAGAAGAAAATGCTGGTAACAAGCATTTTCTTCTTTCTACCCTTTCAAAGACAAAACCCTTCATTTGTGCCACATTCTGATTCTTGTCTGAAAATTCTTTCACTCAGGACATGTCTAAAATTTGTCATTTGGTAAAGAGTTAACCATTTACCATACAATCTCTAGTTTTATCACCCCTCACAACGTACGTCAGTGTGACGTCACAGGTAGTGATATCGGACCCTTATTATAATGTCAGTGTGCGTGTTTGGTAAGACTGGTTTTTTTTTTTTTTAATCGTTCCTTTAAATGATCTGAAAAAGTCTTTAGACCTCCAAAGCGTACAATGTCTAGGGACTTTATTTTCTGTCAAAGCTTTTGTTAACTACTTATAATAATGGAATAGACTTCGACCAACTATTAAAACCCAATCACTTTTTGATATTTGGTCAAAGTGTTTGTGCATATAGACGTCTGCTTCCTGTCTAAAACATCAGAGTATTAAATGTATTCATCTAATGTCTTTGATAAATACATAAGAGTCTTTGTAGTCCGTTTGTATCCACCCAAGCAAGCCTCATTCTATCTTCATATCGTACTTACTTTTCAATACAAGTTAGGAAAATGCGCAGGTCCGATATCATTTCCTGTGACGTAGGTTGTTACCCTTGTTTATCAACCCCTAGAAAGAAGTCTTTTGGAAACATTATGGTAAAGGAAGAAAGTGCTAGCAACCAGCATTTTCTCCTTTCCCCAAAATGATTTTTAGCTTATCAAAGATCAATACCATCATGTGTGCCAGATCTACATTGTCGTCTGCGAATTCTTGAAAGAGCTTCACAATATGAGGCTCAATGAGGAACCAGGTAGCTCTTGCCTGCATGATTTGTAAAAAGAAGATTTTTAAACTTTTCGTGACATAAGTCTTTTGTAAAACTTATCATTCCCTGGATTGGCCAAATCTTACCCAGGGATTATAGTACAGGGCAACTCAAAATGAATGCAACCCGTAATAGTACACACAACTTCTGCAAATGGGAACAGATTAAGTTTACTTTTCACACACATCAATGTAAAATGATAACAGATAAGTTCTGTAAGTTTGTGTTATTTTGGTTGGTTGGTCAACATGTCAGCAAAGTTCAAAGATATGCTCCAAATGTCCACCGGATTAACGGAGACACTCCTGACCCCGAGTGGGCCCCGCACTCACCTGACCTTAACCACCCAGATTTCCTCCTGGGGGGTTATTTGGAAGACCACGTCTATGAGAACAACCCCAAGACAATCATGGACTTGAAAGCTGCATTAACAGCAAGGATCAGGGTGATTCCAGGGGCAGAGTGTGTCTGCGTGATGAACAATTTTGCAAAGCACATTCAGGAGTGTCTCCGTCAAAGCAGTGGACATTTGGGGCATATCTTTGAACGTCGCTAACATGTAGACCACCCATCCAAAATAACTCAAACTTACAGAACTTAATTGTTATCATTTTACATTGATGCGTATAAAACTTAATCCATTCCCATTTGCAGAAGTTGTGGGTACTTTTATGTGTTGCATTCATTTTGGGTCACCCTGTATGAACAGTCTTGGAAGAGATCAGGGTCGTCGAAAGTAGGGATTGTGTGGTGATGGGTTAAACCTATGCCCAATCCCCACAGCAGGGCCAAAGTTTGACCTAAATCTTGGTAGAGATTCATTAAAAGAAACTAGCTAACATTTTAAAGTTTATCCATTGGTATACTATAAGTGTACTAATTATGACTTTGACAGACTAGCATTTTCTCCATTTTCCATAATGCTTTCTCAGGGTCACTAGGAATTGGGATTAGGTGGAAAAGCATACTGAACATACTCAAGGCAAGATCTATTTTACCATTTTCCTTATCTGACGCACTGTTTCCATCCACCAACTCTGAGCTACTGGTGTCCATTGATTTACTTCCCTCTCTTGCACTAAAATACTATAAACCAATTATATAACATCATAAAAACTTGTTTTGCAGCAGTTGACCAAATAACATCAACGTGTGTAACCTTCTACATTTGTAATGTGAATATTTTGCTGTAACTACCATAAATGTACATATCTTTAATTCTTTATCAAATGACAAAAGTTTGGGCTAGTCAAAATTGAAAGCATTGGCAGATGACAAAATAAACCTGAATCAAACATTGAAATTTGATATAGAAAGCAAAGAAAACATACTGGGAAAAGGAGAAAATGCTAGTTACCGCCATTTTCTCCTTTTCCCACAATTTTTTCAAAAGCTTTCTTTCTCAGGGTCATTAAAACTAGGGATTGTGTGGTACAGTCCTTCATCAAACATTCAGTACTTTAGTTTAACATTTTACATCTACTGCGAAACAAGTTCTTACAACTTATACTAATCTCTCTTGATTCTTCTTCCTTGGAACACACTAGTACTTTAGCCAAATGATGACTTTTAACATCCCTGAGGGGAAAGTCTTCTGAAACTATTGTGGGAAAGGGAAAACATGTTGGTAGCAAGTACTTTATCTTCTTTCCAGTACCTTTCCAACAAATTCCAGGTTTTGAGTTTTGAGTCACATGAATATGTAGTCAGCAAATGTTTTCAATTTGGACCTGTCTCAAATTCTGTCATTCTGTAAAGGGATAACTTTTTTACTCTGAGAAAAGGAGGCTTAACCCTTTCCCAAATGACAAAGTTTGGACTCTTCCAAACCGAAAGAGTTTGCAGACGACAATTTATGATTGTGCGACAATGGCAGAAAGTTCTCAAAAAAAGGTAGAAAACACTGTGGGAAAAAGAGAAATTGCTTGTTACGAGCAATTTATCCTTTTCCCACAGTGTTTTCAAAAGACTTTTACTGCAGACACGTAAAAACCAGGGCTTGTTTGGGAAAGGGTTAATGTATGTCAAGTAAGAATAGACTCAGATCTACTTGTGCTTTTTGTTAGTTGTCTGCATGTCAAAGGACCAGTGCCCCACATGTTTCAGTTGCTCGTTATACAAAATGGATTTTATGGATCCATACTCATGTGATAACCTGCCTGGTATAATCACACATCACTATATTGTCTGCAAAAGTAAAATTATCAACTCTTTACCAAACCACAAAATTTTGGGCTTGTCTAAAGTGAAAGCATTTGCAGACGACAAAATAAATGTGAATCATTAACAGTTGTTTGTAAAACATGTATGCCCCCTTAATGGCATCCAATTCTAAATATAACAAAGTATAAAAACAAACAAAGGGTAACTACTAAAAAATTATTAATGATAAAGTAACAATTCTTTGGCACTGCACTTCCCATTTATGTGAACTATCAACTTTTAAAGTTTCATAATGGGCAGAGTTATGGTTCTTGTGCAATGCACTTCTCCTGAAAAAGATCTATCCACATATGAAGTTTCAAGATGGTACCTTTTGAGTTATGCTGTGGACAAAAATTAAGTATGAAAATCAACAAAGGGCAATAACTCCAAAAATATGATGGGCAGGGTTATGGTTCTTGTGCAATGCACTTTTCTTTAATAAGATTAATCCACCTATGAGGTTTCAAGGTGATACCTGAAATACTTTTTGAGTTATGCTCCAGACAAAAATGTGGTCTAAGGACCGACCGACAGACGGACCGACCGACGGACTGACCAACAAGTGCAAAGCAATATACCCCCACTTCTTTGAAGGGGGGTATAAAAATTGAAATCTTATTTGGAACGGGTAAAAAACATTGTGGGAAAAAGAGAAAATGCTGGTTACCAGCATTTTTCTCCTTTTCCCAGTGTTTTCAAAGGCTTTCTTTTTCAGGGTTGTTAAAAGTCAGGATTGTGTGGTAAAGAGGTAACTTACCCCCATCTGTCTCCCATATAGTTTCCTCCCTGTCAGTCTGACCCTCCAATGCACTTTCAAAACGCTCCCTAAGAGTTACTGGGACTTTCACAGTAGCTGGCTTGAGCTTCTTTACTGTGAAGATAAAAGGTTTATGTACATGTATTCAGATGCAATTCAATCAAATTCTAACCCCCTTCCACATTCAGACATTGAAAACACAGCAAGACAAGAGCCACTGCTTAAAATCAAAGACCTACTGACCACAATGTGAATTTGAAGTGAAAAAACCCCATGGTAAACAGCATCTGAAAACATAAAGGCTAAAAAAAAAAAGCTACGAAATAACCACATACACATTCTCAAAGGTGACTTCTTTTCCTAGTCATATCTAAATTGTAAGAGTACACATAAAGTTTGTCCTTCAAAATTCTGCCTTCTGTAACTTTTATTTGTTAATGATGTATTAAAATATGACATATATGATATTGGGTTAATGGTTGTGGCAATTCACTGTAAAAACGCTTATAGATTATTATCTTTTTCCCAAACGACGAACTTTTGGACTAGTCAAAATTGGAAGCATTTGCAGACGACAATTCAACTCTTGCTGAAAAGATGATTTCTGTCTATGATAGGGTAGAAGACATAGTGGGAAAAGGAGAAAATGCTGGTTACCAGCATTTTCTCCTTTTCCCACATTGTGTTCGAAAGGCTACCATTCCAGACCAGTAAAAACCAGGGATTGTTTTGGGAAAGGGCTATATAACGATATGATAGTTTTGCTCAAAAACAAATAAAAATAACCATAAATCAAGATAAGAGTCCATACAATCAGAATTAACTCATTACCACACGACAAAATTTTAGGTATGTCCAAATTGAAAGCATTTGCAGACGAAAAAATAAATGTGACTGAAAATTTGGAATTTGTTTTGTGAACAATAGAAAACATTGTGAGAAAAGGAGAAAATGCTGGTTACCAGCATTTTCTCCTTTTCCCACAATGTTTTCTAAAGGCTTCTTTCTCACGGTCGTCAAAAGTAGGGGTTGTGTGGCAATGGGTTAAGATTTGGACCTAAAATGCAAAAACAGTCTGATGAAAATCAAACAAAGCTGTTTTTTGCTCGCCATGACAGTGTCTTTCCTACTCAAGCTTAGAAAAATAAGACTGAGCCGGAGCTGTAACTAAAAACCCCTGGATTGATATTTCAGCTCTTGGGCCTTAACACCTAGGCTGCTAAGCTCATTTCACTAACTTTTTGAGGACAGTGAAGATCAAGATCAGACTGCACAGAACATTCAGTCTGATCTTTGATCTACACTCTCCAATGTGGAGATGTTATTCCGCAGAATATACTATACAGAATCAAAATAGCAATATTTGTGCTTTTACTACCTACTTGAAAATTTTTAGTTCTTTAGCTGGATAAATGAGCCATGCTCTGACAAAAGGGGGCTCAATGCATCTCTGTGATGCATGATTTCAAGCATGTTATCACAAAATTCCGCAACAACTTACTGAATCATGAGATCTGGGCCTGTATTCACCAACCATTCTTGAGAAGGCTTTCAAAATTTGTAAGTAACACAACTTCTGATTGGCTAAACCAAATTGTTAAGGCAATCAGAAATTGTGTTACTTACAAATGTAGAAAATTCTGGAAAATAAAGACAAAGGATATTCTTAACCCATTACCACATAATCCCTACTTTTGACGCCCCTGAGAAAGAAGCCTTTTGAAAACACTATGGGAAAAGGAGAAAATGCTGGTAACCAGCATTTTCTCCTTTTCCCACAGTGTTTTCTACACTTCCCAGAACAAATTTCTATTTTTTAGTCACCTTTATTTTGTCGTCTGCAAATGCTTTCAATTTGGACCAGTCTAAAATTTTCTCGTGTGGTAAAGAGTTAAGGATGGTTGGTGAATACAGGCCTTGATCTTCTGACTTGCAAAAAAACCCAAAAAACCTGATCAATAGCACAAAGTATTGGGTCCATACTATTTGTAGATGCAATAAGCCCCTTTGGAGCACTGACTCCGAACCAGAACAATCATACACAGTATATCAGCCAGCTGTAATTCATGAACATTTCTACTGTAAAAGGTAAAAGGAAACCCCCGTGTTTCCTGTGTAGCCTCTTACTGATTGATTTAATGGTGCTTTATGTCTATTTCAACATTATTTCAGTCATATCACAGCAAAAACTTAATTATTTGTGACCCATCTCGCAAAAAGGGACCATCTGGGAATTCTGTACATCAATTACATCAAAACGGATCAATGATAGTGCAGGTGTTTAAGTTGATAATTTCAATAAGAGGGCCATGATGGCCCTGTATCGCTCCACTGGCTAATTCGTAAAAACACTACAAGCCAAACATTACATTATTTGACCACAAAGCTTTAATTACTTGAATCCTGGTGGAGGTCTACAAGATAAAGCCCCATACCAAATAATACAGGTCTAGAATGTGAGGTTATAAAGAAGAAGATTTTCAAAGTTTTCTCAATAAAAGGCCCTGTAAAACATAAAATCCATGAGACAGGGCTAAATTTAGTGGTCCTAGCCTTTATTATGGTTAGTAACAAGATGACTTAGAAAGTCTTCATCACAAAAGCCCATGTAAAACTTGTGACCCCTGGTATGGGGACAAACTTGACCCTAAGGCTATAATTTGGGCCCTCCTGGTAGAGGCCCACTAGATAAAGCTACATGCAAAATTTGGTAGCTCTAGGCCTTATAGCTAGATACAAGTAGATTTTTAAAAAATTCCCAATATGAGCCCATGTAAAACTTTTGACCCCCAGGACAGGGCCAAATTTGACCCCAGGGCTACAATTTTGGCACCTTTGGTAGACAACCACTTGATAAAGCTAGATGCAAAATTGAGTAGCCCTAGGCCTTATGGCTTGGTACGAAAAGGTTTTTAAAGTTTTCAATATATAAGCCCATAGAAAACTTGTGACCCCTGGGGCCGGGCCAAATTTGACCTCTGGGCTATCATTTGGGCACTCTGGGTAGAGGTCTACTAGATAAAGCTACATGCCAAATTTGGTAGCCCTAGGCCCTATGGCTAAGTACCAGAAGGATTTTAAAGTTTTCTCTATATAAGCCCATATAAAACTTGTGACCCCCGGGGTGGGGCCAATTTTGACCCCAGGGCTAATATTTGAAGGAACTCGGTAGAGGTCCACTAGATAAAGCTACATGCCAAATTTGGTAGCCCTAGGCCTTATGGTTTCAGAGAAGAAGATTTTTAAAAATTTTCAATATTTTTCAGTTTTGTTGCCATGGCAACCAGAGTTTTTGAAGGAATAAAATTCGTTCAAGGAATTCTGAAGAGGACCATGGAAGGATCATTTCTGTAAAGTTTCATCAAAATTGGATGGGTAGTTTCAGAGAAGAAGATGTTTGAAATAAAAGTTAACGCACGGACGGACGCACGCACGCACAGACGGACACCGGGCCATGACATAAGCCCGCTGGCCTTCGGCCAGTGGAGCTAAACATGATTGTATAACAAGGTACAATGACCACTTTTCATACAGAAAATGTCATTAAAGCAAAAAGTGTCAACCCTGGTCTGCCTGCGCAATTCATGCAGTCTGACCAGGGTTGATACTTTTCGCAGTTCCCAGAAGGTTCTTTTTTGCATGATGATTCACATTTATGTGTGTGCAGGAGATAGAGGATCTTACATGAGTGTTCATGTATTATCGTTTTTATCAAACGAGTTGACTAAAATTGGCGAGTGTCAAATACAATTTAGTCAACGAGTTTGATAAAAATGATCATACATAAACACGAATGTGAGATTCTATTTATCACATAAAACAAATGAAAGACAGTAAAATATCCAGCATCATCACCTTCAATCTCTATACCATTCACTGGTCCATGTTTACAGTTGTAGTTTGGTTTCAAATGTGTATTTACACAAGCAGATAGTTCTTTGACATTTGCACCGAAAAAGAATGAAAAAGTTTCTAGATAGGTTAAGTTCAGATTGATTTTAAGGGACTTTTGCTGCATTTCTTGGTTTTGATTTGGCAAGGTTAGAAAACATTGTGGGAAAAGAAGAAAATGCTGGTCACCAGCATTTTTTCCTTTTCCCACAATGTTTTCAAAAGGCTTCTTTCTGAGGGTTGGGATTGTGTGGTAAAGACTTAAGGCTCTCCTCCCCCTGAAGCATCTGGTCAACATGGCAAAATTTCTTTTGTTGTTAGATTATTGAGAATTTTTAGTGATTCAGTTATTCTAAACACTTTTAACCACCCCAGATTTCTTTAACTCTTTACCAAACAGTAACATTGTAGACTGGTCAAAATTGAAAGCATTTGCAGGCGACAAAATTAATGTGACTCAAAAATTGAAATTTGTTCTAACAGGGTACAAAACATTGTTGGAAAAGGAGAAAATGCTGGTTACCAGCATTTTCTCCTTTTCCTACAATGTTTTCCAAAGTCTTCTTTTTCAGGGCCGTGAAAACCAGGATTGTTTGGGAAAGGGTTAAATGTTGATCTTAAAAGGTTTCTATTCAAACCTATATTACTATTTTGGAAAGGGAAGTAATAATAATGTCCCTTTGAATTGAGAATGAAGTGATTTTAGAAGTAAAAATAATTCTATGAAGTCAAAATCTCCAAACGTTTTAGGTAAAGGTGCTACAACAGTGATGATTTTTAAAGTGATGATTATGAATGATATCATATTTTCCAGAGTAAAACTACAGTGGAAAGAGATGTTCCACTTCAGGGTAGGAATACCTTAACTTGTAGAATTTTACACTTTTGCACTGTGGCAAAGAGTTACATGTAGTCATTAAACTGATTACCAGCATTTTCACCTTTTCCCACGTTTTCAAGAGGTCTTTTCCTCGGGGTCATTAAAAGTCTGGATCGTGTGATAAAGGGTTAACTTTGATGTGCATGTGTATGAAATAAACAGCATTTAGACCTAAAACCCTCATATCAGTATTCTTACAACTATAATTACAAAACCCACAATTCTAACATGACACGTAACTTCGGCTCTATAAACACAGTGCAATGAAAGCATGGCAAAATCTGCATCATTCTATGTAGAGTGACATCATTCTATATAGAGTGACGTTATTCTGTCCACGGCAAGTAAGAAAGTTATTCAATGGAATAATTATAATCTACATACACGTCTTTACTCGAAGTATGAGCTTTTTTGCCTTTCAGTAAGAGTTGGTCATGTTAGTATCAAAATAAACCATGTTGTGAGTAATGAGGCTCGGGCTATTGCCCTCATGGTTTATTCATTTTACCTCATAACTCACAATGTGGTATTGAATGATAAACCATGATAGAAAGAAGATTATTTCTTAATTCAAAAGGAAGGAAGGGACATCAAAACTCATGATATACTTTTTCTGTAACAAGACAACAATGCTCTATGGTTGTGACTTACTTGGAACACAGAGAAAACAGTTTACTATTGATGAGAAGCAATGCATGCTGGGTATATAGTGTTCCCCTGCATTCTCGTGATGGCCGCCTGGAGAATCTCCACACATATTTCATTCACAAACTGGTTCACATGTAGCTTTTCAACAGCCTTAAAAGGAAAACAAACCTCCATTAATTTCTAATATCAATGTTATGACACAAACATTAAGTGACTCTTTACCACCCAACAAAATTTTGGACTGCTCAAAATTGAAAGAACAAAATTAATGTGACTCAAAAACTGAAATTCGTTCTTGGAGGGTAGAAAAACATAGTGGGGAAAGGAGAAAATTCTGGTAACCAGCATTTTCTCCTTTTCCCATTATGTTTTCAAAAGGCTTCTTTTTCAAGGTCATGAAAATCAGGGATTGTTCAGTAAATGGTAAATTAATTACATGGGATTTTATGGCCTGCAGTCCAATCTGTCCTAAAACCACTGATTTAACATTTACAAGCAAATCTACAAATTTGATGATCCCCTCTGAAAGGGTTTTGAAGCTGGCAAAAGCTGCACATTGAAAAGAGTTAATATTACATGTACCATTAAATATCATGTCAGGAGAAAGAAGCCTTTTGAAAACACTGTGGGAAAAGGAGAAAATGCTGGTAACCAGCATTTCCTCCTTTTCCCACAGTGTTTTCTACCCTTCCCAGAGTTGCTAGAAAGTAATGTTCAAAATGATAAACAGACAGACAACCCTGAGATAGAAGCCTTTGGAAAACATTGTGGGAAAAGGAGAAAATACTGATATCCAGCATTTTCTCCTTTTCCCACAAAGTTTTCTACCCTGCAGGCAACAAATTTTAATTTTTGAGTTAAGTTTATTTTGTCATCTGCAAATGCTTTCAATTTGGACCAGTCTAAAATTTTGACCTTAGGTAAAGAATTAACCCTTCCCCAAATGACAAATTTTGGACTCTTCCAAATTGAAAGAGTTTGCAGACGACAATTTTAGATTTTGAGAAAATGGCAGAAAGTTCTAAAAAAGGGTAGAAAACACTGTGGGAAAAGGAGAAATTACTTGTTACGTGCAAATTCTCCTTTTCCCACAGTGTTTTCAAAAGACTTTTTACTGTAGACACCTAAAAACCATGGCTTGTTTGGGAAAGGGTTAATGGAGAGTCCAAAATTCCAGTCTGAACAATCTTAATGTTCATCTCATTGGCAGACGACCCGCCATTAACATAATACAACCTTCTGGACGTATAATGAAATCTGTTTTATCTAACAGTGACATGGATGGATACATTTTGTAGATGCATTATCTTTTTACCAAATGACAAAATTTTACACTGGTTCAAATTCAACACATTTGCAGACGACAAAATTAATGTGACTCAAAAATTTAAATTTGTTCTGGGATGGTAGAAAACATTGTGGGAAAAGGAGAAAATGCTGGTTACCAGCAATTTCTCCTTTTCAAAAGATACTTTAAAGTTTTTATATTTCAAGTTCGTGAAAACAAGGGATTGTTTGGAAAAGGGTAATCTCGTCACCAAACAACAAAACTGCAGACTTGTCTGAATTAACTCATTACCACACGAGACAATTTTGGACTGGTTCAAATTGAGAGTATTTGCAGACGACAAAATAAAGGTGACTGAAAAATAGAAATTTGTTGTGGAAAGGGTAGAAAACACTGTGGGAAAAGGAGAAAATGCTGGTTACCAGCATTTTCTCCTTTTCCCACAGTGTTTTCTAAAGGCTTCTTTCTCGGGGGCGTCAAAAGTAGGGATTGAGTGGTAATGGGTTAAAAACACTTGCAGATGACAAAATAAATATAATTCAAAAATTGAAATTTGTTTTGGAAAGGGTAGGTTACCAGCATTTTCTCCTTTTCCCACAGTTTTCAAAAGGCTTCTTTCTCAGGGTCATTAAAAGTCGGGATTGTGTGGTAAAGAGTTAAATCTGGTTTTTCAAAGAAGATTGCTCATTTGTAGAAAGAAACTACCTCCATCAGAAAGGCCTGTTCGTTTTTGGCAAGGTATGTCCTGAGACAGTTCCGTCTCTCTGACTTTCCTTGAAACCTTGGTTTACCAACTCTGAAATCAAACAAGACTAAAGAGATGCAGGTTACCAGCATTTTCCCATTCTTTCACATTTTTTTTCAAAATCTTTCTTTCTGAGGTTCATTATAACTCAAGATTCTTTGATGAAGGGTTAAAAATAGAGAGCCTATGGTCAGCATAAGGGACTTAAACTTTTTCCCAAACAATCCCTAGTTTTCACGAACCAGACTGAAAACATTCTGGGAAAAGGAGAAAATGCTGGCGACCAGCATTTTCTCCTTTTCCCTCAATGTCTTCTCCCCTTCCCAAAACAAATTTCAATCTTATTATTTACATCAATTTTATTGACAGTAAATGCTTCCAACGTGGACTACTCTAGAATCATGTTGCTTGGTAAATAGTTAACATTAGAAACAGATAAGAGCACTTCTTGGAAGCACTGCTGGCTGTTCTGTCACCTCTAGTACCAATATGACTTTGACACCAACAGAGGACTAGTGTATTTAACCCTTTACCAAATGACCAAATTTTTTAATGGACAAAAATGAAAGCACTTGCAGACGACAAAATAAACGTGACTCAAAAATTGAAACTTGTTTTCAGCAGGGTATAA
Source organism: Tridacna crocea (assembly GCA_943736015.1). Taxonomy (NCBI): domain Eukaryota; kingdom Metazoa; phylum Mollusca; class Bivalvia; order Cardiida; family Cardiidae; genus Tridacna; species Tridacna crocea. The sequence goes on along the minus strand of OX031066.1, from coordinate 2,174,113 downwards.
AACATTGTGAGAAAAGGAGAAAATGCTGGTTACAAGCATTTTCTCCTTTTCCCACAATGTTTTCGACAGGCTTCTTTCTCGGGGTCATAAAAACCAGGGATTGTGTGGTAAAATGTTAATGACAAATTGGTCTGAGGCAATGTAAACTTACTCCTCCATTATTGGTCCATGAAAGAAGCATAAGTCTTATAAAGACCAAGGTCTTTCTTGTAACAAAGTCCTCCAATTCCGTACTGTCTCCATTTACAGCAAGCTGCAATGATCAGGTAATCTTCAAACTGTGAAAAAAAGAATAGAGAAACTGTGCCACTCACTTCTTTTATTCTTTTATCAAATGACAAAATCTTGTAGACTGCACAAACTTGGCAGTCAGTTAGATAAAGCTAATTTCTAAACTTTGGTAGCTCTACGCCTCATGGTTTAGGTCAGGAAGATTTTCAACGATTTCAATATTTTCCTGCTTTGATGCCATGGCAACAGTAGTTTTAAAAGGAGTCAAAAAAATGAGGAGGACAATGACAGGATCACTATTGTAAAGTGTGATCAAAATCGGATAGGTATTTTAAGAGAAGATGTTTAACCCATTACCACACAATCCCTACTTTTGACACCCCTAAGAAAGAATACTTTAGAAAATATTGTGGGAAAAAGGAGAAAATGCTGGCAACCAGCATTTTCTCCTTTTCCCACAATGTTTTCTACCCTTCACAAAACAAATTTCAAATTTTCAGTCTCTTTTATTTTGTCGTCTGCAAATACTTTCAATTTGGACCAGTCTAAAAATATTGTTGTTTGGTAATGGGTTAAAGTATAAGTTAATGTACACCAATCAGTTTATGTATTACTTTCAAATTTAGAAAATTTTTATGAAAAGATCAGCAATGTTCTTACAAATGGTTGGTGAATACCTACCCTAGTCAAATTTTATTCAGTAAGTTTAAATGTGGGCCAAAGGTTGTGCCTTTGCGATACTTTCAAATTTAAAAATTTCTTCTGAAAAAGTTTAAGAATATTTTTATGAATGGTTGGTGACTTAAGTTTAAACATATATCTTTTATATGATCGAGTAACAAGACCTTACAACTTAGTATTTTTGCGATCCTGTCTCCTGGGAACTACGCAAGCACTTGCACTAAAAACAATCCCAAAGCTGATACCTTGTCCTAGGTATCAAACTAGGGAGCTTACGATTCATAAAACCTACCTTCAGTCTGAAGGTGTCTGCTCCAATGCTATTTTTGTGACTGGTCTTCGCTTTCGAAGACCAGTCACAAAAATAGCATCGGAGCAGACACCTTCAGACTGAAGGTACATAAAACCCTGACGCTCTACCTTCTAACTATGGACCGCAAAGAGTTTCTATAGACAAACTGTTCTATTTCATTTACTGCAATGTTACTGTACATACTCACATGTCTGAAGACAAAAATGAAGTTGTTTTCACATGTAATTGATGCACCAGGGTTCTGCGCATGATCGATCAGAAACCACAGAGACATTATCAGTGGGGAAAACTGCTGCATCAGTATATTTGGATCCACTGTGAAGACATCCTTATAGTCTGGCTAGAGAAGAAAAATGCAGTAGATCATATTTGACTCTGTTATAGAACAGCATTAATTCACATGGCTTCTAGGGCTTTAACTCTTTGGGACACAATTCTGAGTTTTGTGACCCTTAACCCATTTCCACACAACAAAATTTCAGCCCCATCTGAACTGAAATGATTTGCAGACCACAATTTCAATATGACTTAAATTATACCATTACTCTTTGATAGGACAGAAAACATTGTGGGAAAAGGAGAAAATCCTGGGTCCGTATTCACTGACTATTCATAGGTACATTTTTTGTCTTATTCTCCAACATTTTCTAAATATGAAAGTGACACAACTTCTGATTGGCTTAACCAAAGTGGTGTTACGACTTTAGACAATTTTAAACAGGGTTCCCACAACTTTCTGCTTGCAAAATTCCAGACTTTTTCCAGGATTTTTTTCAAAATTCAAGGTTTTTCGCAATAGAAAAACTAGAAATGCAAAATCCTTTTGAAAGCTACTTTCTTACACGTATACATTCCTTGTTTTAATGAAAAATTAAGATTTAAAGAACATTCTAACAGCATGATAGTTATTTCATTTCTTTACTTGGCCAGTTACAAAACTACAAATGACCGAATATAGATTCAGATCAGCCTATCCATACAGGCAGTTTAATAAGGATCCATGCTGTTCTCTTACAGTTCCTACAAGTAATGAACAATTTGAAGGCAAATAGTATAGATCCTTGTAAAACTACATAACCAGGCAAATTGGAAACAATAGGACCATGATGGTCCTATATCACTCACCTGAGTACTAAGCAGTAAAGGTCTACAGTAAAGATAAATGCCAAATATCGAAGTTCAAGGCCAAATAATTCTGACAGGGTATGTAACTGTGCAAAAAGCATTTTCTTCTTTTCCCAAAATGCTTCCACAACCCTTCTTCTTCAGGGTCATTGAAAGTCAGGATTGTACAGTTAGGGATTGAATTAACTTTAAGAGGCAAGGCGTTCATTTCCTGGTCAAAATGGTGGTCGAATGACAGATTAAAAAACATCATTCTCTTATTGTTAAGACACAAATGAGACTTGTCTCAATAACTTTTTATCAAATTTCGAAGGATGTTGACTGAGACAGTAATCAAGCCAGCACAAACTGGGAACCCTAGACTAAAAGCTCACAACATTACTGATTAATTTATTGGACCTCGATAAGTGCAGTATGTGAAAGGTAACCCCTTTTTCCATGACACATCATACAGAAGAAAAGTGTATCACAAGACTATCCTAAGGAAGACATGTATGAAGTTTCATAAATGCCAAGGACTATAGAAGATAACCCTCAATATGGGTGGATGGATGGGCCAACTGACTATGAATGGTCCGTAAAGAAATTATACATTTAGTCCCCATTTTCGATAATATGTCGTTTCATGAAATAAAATCAAATAACTATTGTCTGTGGCTTAACAATATGAACTTTAAGTACATTTTTTCCTGTAATGAAAGAGATATTGGTCTACAGTGAAAATATATACCAAGCCCCCTTTTTCCATGACATGACATTTAATGAAAAAATGTAAAATATTGTTATTGGCAAACTATCATAAGGAACACATGTACATAAATTCCATCTTGTTTCAGAGCAGAAGAATTTTAAAGTTTTCCTTCTTTGTTCCCATGTTCAAACTTGTGACCACCAGGGCGGGGCCAGTTTGAACCCCAGGGGCATCATATGAACAAACTTGGTATAGTAGAGGTCCTCTAGAAGATAGTACATACAAAACATCAAAGCACTAGGACTTCCAGTTTCAGAGAAAAAAAAAAAACTTTTCCATCTTTGTTCCTAGGTTTCAAATTTGTGACCCCTGGAGCGGGGCCAGTTTGAACCCCGAGGCATCATATGAGCAAACTTGCTTGAGGTCCAATAGCAGATGCAACATACCAAATATCAATGCTCTACCCCTTCTTGTTTCAGAGAAAATGATATTTCAAAGTTTTCTTTTATTATTCCCATGTTCAAACTTGTGACCCCCGGGGTGGGGCCAGTTTTGACCCCAGGGGCAATATATGAACAATCTTTGTAGAAGTCCACTAGGATATGCTACATACCAATTATCAAAGCTCTATGCCTTCTAGTTTCAGAGAAGAAGATTTTCAAAGATTTCATTCTTTGGTTGCCATGGTAACCAGAGTTATGGGTGGAATTTAATCTCTTGAACAACTTTGGTAGAGATTCAAATAAGGGACATCCCTGCAAAGTTTCATCAAGATTTGCATAGTGGTTTAGGAGAAGATGTTAAGAAATTGTGGATGATGCACGACAGACACAGGGCAATCACAAAAGCTCACCTTGAGCACTTTGTTGTCTGGGGAGCTAAAAATGTGTTGTTCTTTCTAATGTTGGTAATTATTTTCTTTATGATCAAGTCCTTGCATATCATTTAGTATTTTACTATCTATCATAGCGCAAAACATTTTTGATGTAAGCCTTCAAATAGAGGTTCTTTTCCCTCTTCAGTCATTGAAACTAAAACCTAATTCAAAAGTAGCATGTTTTATTTTCACTTTAATTGTTCAGTGTTCATAACCTGAAATACATGAATATATAAATTGGTCTATTTAAAAGGCAATATCCCTGCTTTTAAAATTTCTGAAAAAACGAATAATCGTAACTTTGTTAGATTCAATACTTGAAGTGTTTTGATCCACGATTGCAGACAAACAATCCTACTTTCAGTTTCCCCTGACCTGACTAGAATCATAACGTGGCTTCATAAAGATAAAGTCTGTTAACCTTTCAGATCGCTATAGGTTTAAATTTTCAGTAATATTTACTGTTGTAGCTCATTTTCACGTCAATTCACTTCAGCTCGTCTCCCGGAAAATACAAAGCACAGCTGCACTGTATTTTAGGATAAGTACCGAGTTCTCCGAAATCAATACACTGGATTCCGATTTGTTTGAATATTAGAACAAGAAAATATTGATGCTGAACATCAATGGCGCCGCAAACCACATATTTCTGTAACAGGGCAAAATGCATTGGGCCGCGTTAAACCATTTATGAAAATCACGTGATCGTTCAACTCATTATCAAACGACAAAATTTTAGGACTGTCCAAAGCGAAAGCATTTGCAGACGACAAAATAAAAGTGACGGAAAAATTGAAATTTGTCTTGTGAAGGGTAGAAAACATTGTGGGAAAAGGAGAAAATGGTGTTTAGCATTTTCTCCTTCTTCCACAATGTTTTCTGAAGGCTTCTTTCTCAGAGGCGTCAATAGTAGGGATTGTGTGGTAATGGGTTAATAGCTCAGTAGGAATCATATTGTTGATCACCTGACTCATTTTGTCACGTTTAACATCCTGTATAGTATATGTGGAGAAAATTGTCGCCCTTGTAAGATTTTGTCTACATAAACGGACATTTGTCGGAAATGAATGAACAGTCACGCAAGTTTTTAGGTTTGATGAACAATAGGGTCCAAATATTTCGTCATGTATCACAAATGGTTATATTTTATTTCCAATTATAACTATCAAAATGTTTGTGAAATAGAAAATATACTTTTTAATGTCATACAAACGCAGTATTGCCCAAACGAAACTTAGGTTCGGTAAGGTCAGGTAAGGTTCGGTAAGGTTCGGTAAGGTTCTGTGTTTAGAGAGACCGATCTGTCACCCGCTCAAACATTGACCTAGTTACAGTTAGCTGGTCTTAAAAACACGATCGCGATAGGAAAACAATATTTCTACAATCCATACAACACTAGAACAAAAATATAACGGGGGCCACAAGTACCATATAGGGTGCTCTAGAGTCAAAGAGCTTGAAAAAATCTCTTAACCTTTTTCCAGGGTAAGATATTTAAAATGGCGGCTTCGAAAATTTGTGACAGATAATTTTTTATCACGTGACTTATTTTTCGAAATGGATCTTTATTATTTTTCGAAAGGAAAATGTTGATATGTCTACAATCCCGGTTTTTAATCCTTCTTACGATGAAAGTACAATATAATTATTATATTTTTAAAAAAATCCCTCAAATAAATAAAAAAGTTAATAATATGGACCCCGATCTGGTAATCAAAGTATAGTAGATAACCCTAGTTGGATGTTTAAACAAAGCATGGAACCAGTTCAATATGGCTGCCTCCATAGGCACTTTACAAAACCGAATAATAAAAATATAGTGCCGCCGCTTCAGGCGGCGCCACAATAACTATTCCGGGACCAGCGAACCTTAAAAAAAGACCGTGTTTCATACTCAAAACGTTTCGTACTTTTCCCGGGTTTTTCCCGATTTTTCATAGATATAACAAAAGTCAAGAATTTTTCAAGACCGGGAACGGGTTTTACGAAATTCCCGACTTTTTCCCGTTTTCCCGACTGCGTGAGAACCCTGTTTAAAGAATACCGGTTACCAGCCTTTTCTCCTTTTCTAACCATGTTTTCAAAAGGCTTCTACTTCCATCAACATCAACATGATGTGGGTAAAGGTTAAGAAGAAGGCCTTTGATTGTGGTAATAAGAGAAAATGCTGGTGTCATAATACTTTCTTTACCTTCAATTCGAAAGGTCATGACCTTATACATGGATCCGTGGAAATCGATATTTGACCAATCAGGACATCGCATTTTTTCTACCCGATGTCCTACCTTGGTTTCTGCTATTTCGGCTCACAAATAAACGACTGTTAACGTTGGAAGAATGCAATTCTCTTTATTTACGTTGTGTTTTTAACGTTTGAATTTTAAAAAAAGCTAAAAGAAAAAATGTGCTTTGTGAAGGGTCCCTATAAACTGAGAAACGGAACCGAAACGCAACGCATTGAAACGAAACGAAACGCAATGAAACGGAACGAAACGCAACAAAACGGAACGAAACGAAATAGAACGAAATGGAATAGAACGTGAATGAAATGGAACGAAACGAAACGAAACGGAGTGCTTTTTTGGGTACAAAATCAAGCAGAAGGAAAACCTAATTTGTTTTTGTAAATAAACCTACATTTGATTGCCGAAAGTGTTACAAAGTAAGACTTAAAATTTTGACGGCGCACTATGATCATGGTACTTTGGTGAATTTTGACAATTTAAATGAAGACATTTTATTTTATTGTTGGTTTGGGTGAACTTAGACTATTGTTTACTTTGTTATGACATAAATCTCCAATAAAATGTTCTTCATGTTTTTGGCCATCTCCGCGAGCAAAGGTTACAATCACTACGTCGATCTTACCTTGGCTGATTGAGCCCGATTGCGAAATTCCTGTGATGCGCCCTCTATTACCCCTTTACATCATATTTCTAAAAGCCAATGAAATATCGGTTTACAAACCGCGTACGAATACACATGAAAGCGATAAGCAGACATCCACGTGAGTTTCCATGTTTACCTTCTATTCGAAAGGTAGGGACCTTATTCTATTTCTATCAAAGATGAAATGATGCCAGCGATTTCATTCGTTGCAGTTAGAGATGGCTGGATCCAATGAAAAAGCGTATCGGGGGAAATGTAAAAATCCAGCTCGATCCGCCAAGGGTTGAGTAGCTTAGTGAATCGTCAGCCTTGGCTTGCAAAGATGGTTTTTGGCAGCCATCAGTACTGCAAATACGTCACAATCTGGTTGATATTTTGTTTATTGTTTCCATAAATACTGTGATTAAAAATTCCAAGTCCAATTACAGCAAGGGTCCCTATTAACTGATAACTGATTATGAATGATTGATTTTATATAGCAATAAACGCCGATTTCATAATTTCATTTATAAAGCGGCTGCCAGTGCAGGTCTATCTGCGCTTTCCTGGAATTTCTTACACAAGTTTTCAACATAACGTTGTTTACAAGCCATTTTTCTGCTTTTCTGCATAACCCTTACCGACACAACGGCCTTCGACGAAAGAGGAATGAATCTTGCTGCAATGGCCATCATCAGTCCTCAAAAAGAAATTGGCAGAGTAGGGAATCGTACCAGCGACTATCTGTTCTCAAGTCCTGTACTGAATGAGCTACCGAGACCTTTTGATAACACCTACTGCCGATAATGAAACCGGTTTGGATTCTTACAAGATGGTTTAGAAAAATAATCCATTTTATATCAGGCGAATTAGAATGCTGGTTTTTAGTCTTTATTTAATTTTTTTACATTTGTGCAGATATCACCTTTCTTCATGCACTGTCTGCTTTTCAATCACCTTGATTTCTATCCCAGATAGTAGCCTCGAAGACCTTTTGTCACCGAACATGGCTAATTATATTGAACGTCTTCTTTTTGTCGCATGAAATAGACATACATAAAAAAATCGTCGGGACCGGGACAGACGATTTTGATTGATTGACTGATTCTAGATTGAATGCCGCTTTCAACAATTTTTCAGTTATATCTCGGCAACAGCTCACAGATACATGTCTTGTGAGTTCCACCAGTACTTGGCTAGGGTTCTGAATGATCTTGACTAAGAATACCAAAAATAAATTTTAGGTTTAAAATATTTTTTTTAGGAGAAATTATGTTTGCGGCATATGCACAAATTCATTTTAAGGTTTCTGGATACATCAAAAGTTTTATGCACTATTTTTCCCTTTCAGTCACTGTTTGAAACCTTCCAGTTTGCTCTGTCCTAGTTCATTTTAAGGTTTCCTAAAAAGTACGGAAAGAAATTGTAACTAACAGTAGCCCCAAAAGACGACTTCAAAATAAGTTCATACTAACTTATAGTTCACAAAATATACAATGAAGCCATGCTCCAGCAAAAGGGGGCTTAATACATCTCCGTGATTACATCTCCGTGATGCACGATACCAAATAGGTCTTCACACAATTTTAGATCCATGAAATCTTTTTTTGTGTAACATCGCACTGTAACATGAAGTACTCTGGTCCTTTGACATGCTGAAAAGTGACCAATAGGGAAAGGTTTCGGCTCACGTCACCCTGCGGGGACTGCGCAGGCTGACCTGGGTGGATACTGTTTACGGATTCGTTAAGCTCTCTTTTACAGAATATAGTTCAAATTAAGAACTAAAACCCTGGGAAAAAACAACAGTTATATCGCTGCATGGCGCAATCTGTGCAGGCTGATCTTAATTAAAAATGTTTGCTAGTTAGTCAATATTCTATCTAGTCAATATTCTACCTGTCAAAGGACCAGTGTACATCGTGATTCAGTCGGCTTTTAACCCATTACCACACAATCCCTACTTTTGACGCCCCTGAGAAAGAAGCCTTTAGAAAACATTGTGGGAAAAGGAGAAAATGCTGGTAATCAGCATTTTCTCCTTTTCCCACAATGTTTTCTACCCTTCACAAAACAAATTTAAAATTTTCAGTCTCTTTTATTTTGTCGTCTGCAAGTGCTTTCTATTTGGACAAACCTAAAATTTTGTTGTTTGGTAATGAGTTAAACAAAGGAAATTATGAATCCATGATAATACGATGACCTACTTGGTATCATGCATAACTGCGAGGCATTAAACCCCTTTGGCCAAAAGCAAGGCTCGTATCTAATCGAAGTGTTACATTTTCAACAATATGCACAACAAAGAGGAAAGCGATGAAATTGCTTGTGTGGTAAAAACAATAAAAAACGTCAACGGAGTCAACATATGCAGACATAGAATTGAAAATGTATGAAAAGTGGTGTAAGACGCCTTTAAACCCAAAGGCCTGCTAAAAATTGTTAAGCTGTACCGAGATAGCGACAGTCACAGACCTGCCGTGGCCAGGATTCGAACCAGAAATATCGGCTACTTCGCAAAGCACTAAACACCATACGATCAGAGCTCTTATAGCTCTCATTGCTGAACAGATATGACCTCAGTCTTCGATTTTAACATGAAAGAAACAAACCCTTTGTTACAAAATCACGAGTTCCACTGCCCCTAAAGGAGAATACTAGTACTTTTGAAAACGTTTTAAGAAAAGGATAAAATGTTCGTTACCAGCATTTTCTCTCTTTACTACATTGTCTTAAGATTTAACGCCCTATACAACATTAGTTGTATCGTTGCATGTATCGCTACATTGGGCCCGGCCGGATAGCTTAGTGGTTAGCGCATCAGACTCGTGACCTGGACCTGGTCATTACTGGTGTGAAGAAGCCAGGAAACACATTAGTGCGTCACTGACCGCCATGGTATGAATTAAGCTGCTAAAAAGGCATTAAACTCTAATACAAACCAAACAAAATCGCTGCAATACACCTATCTGTGTTTTCCTGCAGTTCTTTTTACTAGTACTTCGACAGTAATATTCTTCCAAAGCCACTAGCTGCTTTTAATCGCTTACTATCGGTGATCACCGGAGAGAGAGGAATGAATCCTGTCGCAATGACTATCATCAGTCCTTGGAAAGAAATCCGTCGAATGGATATTTGAACTAGCGACCCTTGTTCTTAAGTCCTGTACGCTACCAACTGTGCTACCCAGGCTCGCCATATTCCGGCGCCCTGTGATAATACTATGATACCATAGTGACAGAACAAAATTAAATTTTCTCTACACGTCAAATATTTAAAATTGCACCAAATATGTTTTTGTGCAACCTTAAAGCCACAGTTCCTTGTAGAGGAATATCGTTTTAAGTGCTTAATCTGGACTCTGACCAGATTTTCCATGCAAAATAATCGCAAAAATTCAGCGACATAATCCTTTTGTGCCTTACATACACTGTGGGATAAAACAATTGGAAACGGTACAACAGAAAAATGATAAATTGAGACAAAAAGATAAATAAAAAAAAAATGCTGCTAGATTTCATTTCGTTTCGTTCCGTTTCGTTCTCGTTATATTCCGTTTCGTTTCGTTGCGTTTAGTTTCGGTTCCGTTTCTCAGTTTATAGGGACCCCTTTGTGAAAGTGTACCGATCACGTGAGATTGTGCAGAGACTATAGACAAGTTTAACCCTTTCCCAAACAAGCCCTGGTTTTTACGTGTCCGCAGTAAAATTCTTTTGAAAACACTGTGGGAAAAGGAGAAATTGCTCGTAACGAGCAATTTCTCCTTTTCCCACAGTGTTTTCTACCCTTTTTGAGAACTTTCTGCCATTTTCTCAAAATTAAAAATTGTCATCTGCAAACTCTTTCGGTTCGGAAGAGCCCAAAATTTGTTGTTTGGGAAAGGGTTAAATTGTGATGATTACTGAAAATTTGAACTTATGCAAAGAGCTGATCAGCGCTAGATAATGGATTAATTTAAAGAATTCTATAATTTTTCCTCTCTGAAAGAGAAAACTGGAAAACAAAGTTCAAATAGACCTTATATGAAGTATTGATAAAAGAAAATACTTTTACTTGAATATTAACCTTGTTCAATAACCTATGCACATCCAAAAAGTGGCCCCGTAACTTGTCACCAATGTTTCAATTTGACATTGTGCAATGAAGAATATGCTGAATGTGTAGTGAGATTGTATATACGATCTCTGATGTGTAGATATAGATCAGATTGCAAATTACATGATGATTAGTCTTGGATTTAAAGAACCTGCTGATAACAATAAGCACTTTTCAATTTAAAAAAAAAGTCTAACTTCTGATCTGGTGAAACTTGGAAATTTTTCTCTTGACTTACCTGTTTTAAACATTTACCACATAACGGGTTTAAACGACCCGTAGAAAGCTTTTAAAAGCATTGCGGAGAAAGGAGAAAATGCTTGTAACATTCATTTTATCCTTTTCTCACCGTGTTTTGCGCTCTTTCAAAAACAAATTTCAATTTTTTAATAATTTAGTTATCTGAAAATATGTCAGTTTGGATTGCTCTAAAAATTTTGTCATTTGGTGACGAGTTTAAATAGATTAGCACATCTGCACATTAGCACAAAGGGTGTGTTGGTAAACTGTTAATTTTATGGGAAGTGTGTTTGATTGCAAAGCAAATTACCGCTTGTCATCAGTATATCATATATTACCGTCAGTGATATTAACATTAATTTTCTTAATTGGCAACATACTTAACGCATTTTATAATCAATCCATCAGACAACCCTTTTCCCCTTAACCTGATATTAAAATTTTTCATTAACTTAAACCTCTCTGTAGAATCAGACATTCTATAAACTTTTCGAAAGGTTTGTAATTCAGTGTTATTTAAGTTGGTATGATGCTGAGATGACTTTCTAGCCCAACGAAAGCAATAAGTATCGTTAATTCTATTATTCTGTGGCAAAACGGAGATTTGTTGATGTTTTTTATATGTTCAAATTTTTGTTTAAACATGTAAATCTGTTACATTGTACGTCGCCCCCGTAATTCGCCCTTTTAATACATCTCCGTATGTAAATTAGTTAAGCATCTTTAAATTGCTTACTGAGAATTTATCATCGATAGAAATATTTGATTAAAGTACTTTTTCCGGAATTTTATTGAGAGAAACAGTCATGACAGCACGATTTAAGTAGCCTATCTGCTATACTGTATATGTATTGACTATGTTTGTTTGTGAGACCTTGGCAACAGTAACTAAGGTAGTCGGTTTATCTTATCACCACGGATCCATGTATTGCATTTTTATCAAAGATGAAATTCCATGAGCTATTTCATTCGTTGCAGTTAGAGCTGGCTGCATCCAATGAAAAAGCGTATGGGGAAATGTAAAAATCAAGCTCGATCTGCCAAAGGTAGAGTAACGTAGTGAATTGTCAGCCTTGGCTCGCGAAGATGTGTGTTTATATAATCTTAAACAATGCTTGTGATGAGCAAATTTCAAGAAAGCACTTTTGATAAGTATTTTTATTTCCTCTTTACTTACTGCTCATATGCAAACACAGAAATTAGGTGCAATTCCACATGATAGCTTGTCTTCATCTCTGTCTATACCTGAACATATGCACTTACTTGGCATTGTGCCTGGTCTGGGTCTGGGGCCTCGGGTGTTTGATGCAATTACAACATTTATTATTTGATAACAAATATGGTTTAGATTCAGAGAATTGACCTTATGGCTTACTAAGTTTTTATCCAGATCAGCCTGGGCTATCCGCACAGGCTGACGTTGGTAGAATCTTTTCCTTATCAATCAGTTTTCTGTCTGTCAAAGGCTCAGTCTACCTGATGATTAAGTTGGTTGTAAAAAAATGGGTATGTGATGGTTTGCTTGGTTTATGGATGACAGAGATGTTTTAAGCTCCATTTTGTCAAATCATGGCTCATATACAAAATTATGTAAAGAAAGTGGACAGTGCAGTTTCATTATCAGACTAAGTTCTATGCAATCTGATCTTGACCTAAACTATGTGCGAAAGCAATTTGCACTGATCCTACCTCTCCAAGTTGGTGTTTCTAAATTTATAGTCACACACCATGCCTTAACACAACTTATATTTTCTTTTGTTCCACTCAGACAAATATAAAACATCTATGTTTTATTGCATGGACTTATTATGGAATAATAAACAACAGAAGTTGAAAATAGGAGTAGCGGCCTGGACTACGCATTGTTATCAAAGTGTATTTTTCAACATATAATCAACCTCTTTATATACTAAATACATAAAAAGCAATACAGAAATGTATTCAATAATGAAATAATTCCCCCACGAAAAGAAAACAAGTGGGCCGGCGGGTTATATGCAGTCGTAAATAGTGTGTAGTCTACCCGTCCAATGACCAGAATAGAGTCGCGCTCTCTATTTATACATGTATATACTACGAGACGTAGTAACAAAGCATCCTTATAATTATAATGTCTTCTTAACTCTTTATCAAACGACAAAATTTTGCACTAGTCCAGATTGAAAGCATTTGCAGACAACAAAATAAGTGTGAATCAACATTGAATTTTACATTAGAAAAGGTAGAAAACATGGTTGGGAAAAGGAGAAAATCTTAGTTACCAGCATTTTCTCCTTTTTCCATAATGTTTTCAAAGGCTGGGCTTAATCTTTTCGCCGTCTTTCAATTTTCTGTATGCCTAAGGACCAGTCTTCCTCTAGATTCTATCATTCATTATACTAGATCTACGTGAATTTTATGGATCCCAAATTATGTGATAACTTGCTTGGTATAATGGAACACAGATTCTCATTATTCCTTTACCAAACAATCCCAGGTTTTTAAGACCCAGGGTCCGTATTCACCAACCATTCTTAAGAACATTCTTAGTCTTGTTCTTCAAGATTTTCTAACTGTGAAAGTAACAGAAATTCTGATTGGCTAAACCAAATGGTTTAGCCAATCAGAAGTTCTGTTACTTTCAACTTGACAAAATTATGAAGAATAAGACTAAGAATATTCTTAAGAATAGTTGGTGAATACGGACCCTGGGATAAAAGCCTTATGAAAACATTTGTGGGAAAAGGAGAAAATGCTGGTAACATTGCACATTGTTTTCTACCCAGTTGGAAACAAATTTCAATTTTTGAGTTGTTTCTTTTGTCGTCTGCTTTCAGCTTAGACCACTCTAAAATTTTGTTGATTGGCAAAGGGTTGCCTTCTTTTGCAAGAGCATGCTTCATTTACATGAAATAGTGGACATTATGAATCCATGTTCTATATGGTCTTATCTTGATCTACAGTATTAAATACAGGTTGATCTTACATCTCCAAGTTGGTGTGTAGTCATATTTAGGTTAACAGTTGAAAATATACAGGTTGTGTTGCATTTACAAGCTCTGAGCTCCTAAGGATTCTTCCATTCCAATACGGTACCAAACCAATAGTCTGTCATCATCTGTAAACATGTGTAAAAAATACATGTAGATAGGATAATAAAGAAAATTGTGAAATCTTGATTATCTTGTAAACAAGTTATAAACCATTTCTTCAAAACTGGTGCTTTACCCCTAACAAAACAACCTCTGTTTTAATGATCCTGAGAAAGAAGGCTTATGAAATATTGTAGGAAAAAGAAAAAAATGCTGGTAACCAGCAATGCTACAATGCTCTCTGTCCTTTCAGAGACAAATCCCATTATTGAAGCCACATTCAGTGTTTTATCTACAATTGTTTTCAAAGAGCAATTTGGATGGTTGGTTGTATTTGGGTTTAATGCCGCTTTAACAGCTAAGGTCATATCATGGCTGTCAGTGTCGCACACGTTTCCTGCCTTTCTCACATCGGTTCTAACACAACTTTCATTCAAAAGCCACCTACTACTTTTCTTTCTCACATGCTTCAGCACAGGTGAGAGGTGAAAATATGTCGGAAAGAAAGTTCGCCTCAACCGAGTATCAAACTCACAACCAACAGGTCATGAGTCCGACACTCTCACCACTGAGCCACCCAGGCGGGCTTCAAAGGACAAAAGCAAACACTTTGTCATCTGGCACGGAATTAAATACAAGTCTAATTATTTTCAGAAGTTTTACTTCTTGGATTTGCAGCTCAGCATAAAAATCCAAAAATATTTTCAAACATTTCTGCACAATTGTTTTATAGTCTTTAGGAAACACCCTCCCCCTTTTCCAAAATAATAGGTTGAGCTGTATTGGATTTGTCATCTGCAAATGATTTCAGTTTTGATGAGTCTAAAATTTTGTTGTGGTGTCTGTGAGGTAGAGCATTGATCTCATTAGCCAAAGGTTTCGAGTTCGGTATGTGGGAGCAGGTGTCAACTTTGGGACTTTTCATTGGCCAACATATCTGCATGAGTACTGGTGACCGTATAGTTCTCGGGAAACAGACTCAAGAAAGATTAGTATAAGTTGTAAGAACTTTTCTCAATCGATGTAAAATAAATTTGCTTCACTCTTTACCACACCACAAAATTTAAGATTAATCCAAAGCATTTGCAGACGACAAAAGAAACGTGGCTAAAAATAGTATTTGGTTTGGGATGGGTAGAAAACATTGTGGGAAAAGGAGAAAATGCTGCTTACCAGCAATTTCTCCTATTCCCACAATGTTTTCAAACGGCTTCTTCTAGCTATTTGGGTTGTTAAAAGTTGGGATTGTGTGGTAATTGGTTAAACTAAACCTAAACTAAAATTTTGTTGTGTTGGAAAGGGTTAAAACTGCTGTTTAATTTGCTTATATTGTGAAACAAGTCCAATCTAGCTCAAGAGATTATTTCTATTTTTTAGCTGGTAGAAAACATTGTGAAAAAAGTAGAAAATTCTTGTAGTCAGCATTTTCTCCCTTTTCCACAATGTTTTCAAATGCCACTCAGTCATAAAAACCTCTGATTGTTTGGAAAGGCTTTAATGTAGTTTTAGAGTAAAGGGTAATTATACATAAAATGAAGGGCAGATAGAGTGACTGTGTACATTAACCCTTTCCCAAACAATCCCTGGTTTTTACGGGTCTGGAATAGTAGCCTTTTGAAAACATTATGGGAAAAGGAGAAAATGCTGGTAACCAGCATTTTCTCCTTTTCCCACAATGTTTTCTACCCTATCATACACAGAAATCATCTTTTCAGCAAGAGTTGAATTGTCGTCTGCAAATGCTTTCAATTTGGTCTAGTCCAAAAGTTTGTTGTTTGGGAAGGGGTTAAGTAGATTTTAAAAGGTAATGCTTTTACCAGATGACAAAATTTTAACCCAATGCAAATTGAAAGCATTCGCAGATGACCAATTCAATGTGGCTCAAACGGTGCAATGGCTTAGTTATAGGGTAGAAAGCACTGTGGGAAAAGAAGAAAATGCTGGTTGCCCACATTGTTTTCAAACGGCTTTTTTCCAAAGATCATCAAAAGTCAATGTTGTGTGGTTAACGGTTAAATGTTTAAATGTTCTATTGGAGCAAAGACTTCTCTCTGTGTATCTTATCTATTTGGAGGGTTGTGCTTGTTGCATAAGCACATGGTTTCTGTGAATCATGGGATAATAAGTCATGTTTAGCTATAAACCGAGGGGACAGCAAGCATCTTTGGACATATATTTTTGCAAGGGATGTACCTGAATAGTGTGTGGCAGTGCTGGAAAGAGTTCTGGGGTAAGCTTTATCTTAGAGATTTTCAGTTTTAGAGCATATTTTTTGAAGGTAGACTTCGAAACCATTGATTGTTGAAAGGTTGTCCAGTATTTTAGTTGACAGTGCTGAAGAAGGAGCAGTGCTGTTTTTCTTGCAGTGCAATCATGGGTAGCAGAAGCATGTTGTTGAAATTTGTAAATACTGTTCTGAGTTATAATTGCATTTTGGCACTATGGCTTGGTATGTAGTATAATTTTGTAAATCAAAATAAAAACTGTGACAAAAGGCAAAAGAAGTTTGCAAATACATTGTAAATTCACAGGAATTTGATATTCTATAACCAAATTAAATGATAAAATATGAAAAAAAAAATCTCCCCTGTATAATATAAACACTATATAGGGGAGATTTTTTTTTCATGTTTTATCATTTATTTTGGTTATAGAATGTCAAATTCCAGTGGTAAATTGAATGAGAGTGTGTAACAGTTTCAGAAAAAAAATGTGACGAAAGTTTTACTGATTTATTACTGAGCGTTTCTTCTCACGTACTGTGCTAAAACAAAAAAAACCAAACATTGTGGAGGACAGCATTACTGTCAGTAAAATCAATCGGTTTCATGTTTATATGGTGTGCAACACGCGAAAAGGGACATTCGGACATCTGCGTAAAGTGTCGTCTCGGATCAGCCTGCGCAGTCCGCGCAGGCTAATCCGAGACGGCACTTTACGACTACATTAGATTTTGTGCTACAGTAGACATGCGCAAAACAGAAAATGGCATTAAAACGGAAAGTGCCGTCTTGGATTAGCCTGCACGGACTGCGCAGGCTGATCCGAGACGACACTTTACGCAGATGTCCGAATGTCCCTTTTCGTGTGTTGCAAGCCATATTTGAGCCATGGTATATTTGCAGTGTTGCATGTAGTTGTCTGTAGTTAGGAGATCAAATTAAATGTAGCTCAAATGCTGGAACTTGTATGTGAAAGGGAAACAAGAAAAAAGACTAATGGACAGACCGACGGACGATGGAAATCACGCCATGAAATAAGCTCTGCTGGCTTTCAGCCAGTAGAGCTAAAAACATTATGGAAAAAGAAGAAAAAGCCATTATTTTATCTTTTCCCCAAAATGTTTTGTTACTGTGTGTTTCAGGTTTGTTGAAAGTCAGGATTGTATAGAAAAGGATTGAATGGTAATCGGTGTACATTCATCATAGCTGTGTTTTTTAACATTTTATTGAATAAAATATCTAGATCTACTTCTTTGATTGTTTAATAAACTAACAAAATTTGGAATGTAACAAACTAAAAGTATATGCTGATTATAGATCTAATGGAGCTTGAATGGAAATTTCTCTGATAAAGTAGAAAACATTGCAAGGAAAGGGGAAGCATTTTCTTCTTACCTCGCAATTCTCTCCGGGACTTTATCTTTCAGGATCCTTAAAGCTTGGGCTTTTGTGGTACCTAGCAGATTAAAGTTTCATACTGTTTATAAATGTAATGTCAAATGATAAAAAAAATATGTATTTGATTCATTACTCTAATAGAAAGTAAGTAACTATGATAATAATTTAGATGAAACATTTTTATGTTAATGGTAAATTATATTAATTACTTTTCAAAATAATTGAATCGAAGTCTGGTCACATTTTATGTAGTTGACTGCATGAGGAAATTACTGTAGTTGACCGTATTAAACACACCATGTTTAAATAAGGTCAATTCCAGTTAATTACTTTCAAACTACGGTCAAACATCGTAGTTAACCGTAACAAATTTTTGAACATGTTCAAACATTCTACATGTAGTACGGGCAAACTGTAAGTTCAAACTAAGTTTATTACTGTGCTGAACTATTCTCACAAACAAAGTCTGTAACAAAGAAACAAATAAATGCATAGCTGAAATACACACTGCATCTGGTGGGATTTGATCCATTGAAGGGACAAATACGATAACCACTGAGCCAAAGAGATATCTCTCTGACGCAGCTGTCGTGTATTGTATTTCAATCGGGAAGAAGCTATCTATGGAGGAGTGGTTTCCCGTAACACTATGGTTGACTATGTGGAACTGTTCTACTACTTCTGATACATTTAACCCATTACCACACAATCCCTACTTTTGACGCCCCTGAGAAAGAAGCCTTTTGAAAACACTATGGGAAAAGGAGAAAATGCTGGTAACCAGCATTTTCTCCTTTTCCCACAGTGTTTTCTACCCTTCCCAGTACGAATTTCAATTTTTCAGTCCCCTTTATTTTGTCGTCTGCAAATGCTTTCAATTTGGACCAGTCTAAATTTTTCTCGTGTGGTAATGGGTTAACTACGGCCAGCTACGGTCATTCCCCACTACAGTCAACTGTTAGGTGTGACCATAGCTTTACACATATTCCTTTTGTGATAGGATTTAGGGGAACATCAATACAGGCAAACCCTAACCACTATAGTATTATTTAGTATTAGTATTTTTACAAATTCTGTTCTAAAAGGCAAGGTTGGCAAAAAATTGGTCAATATCCCTGTTGATCAGGCCGATGGTTATAACTGGTCCATACTAGTTACAAGTGGTCCACTGAAGTGCTTGATTTGGTTGTTAAAACGCTGGTGCTACTACATGCCCCTGTCCTGTACATGAAGGTATGTCATACAAATTTGAATATAACCAGTATCATGGTGTTCGTAAATGTTATCCCAGTTTTTTTTTAATCACATTCCAGAAGACATTATAGCTAGTCAACTGAAGACGTTGACTGGGTTGACTTATTTGACCTTGTTTGGCCTGCATCATGTGAAAAAGGGCATTTGAATATTTGCGTCAAGAGTCATCTCTGATTAGCCTATGCAGTCTGCCCTGGCTAATCTGAGAACACTCTTTCTATTCTTACACAATTTTCTGTTTCGTGCAAGTTTACTGTAACACAAAATTGAATATAGTCATAAAGGGTTGTCTCAGATCAATCTGCATGGATTGCAAGGCTGGTCAGTGAGGACACTTTACACATATGACTGAAAGCCCATTTCTCTCTGTTGCTGGCCATACATGTATATAGGTATGTTCTTTTCAACCAAACAATGGTTATTTGTAAGCATTCATTATAGTCTAAGACTGTTGTTTGAGAAATAATCTTCTTTCTATCATGGTATATTATTCAATAAACGGCACACATAGGCGTAACCAGGAAAAAGTAAATCATACGCACGCCAAAGTTGGCCATCTTTGAGGTCGGTGACTAGAGCAATTCAGAATCGGCCGAATGGAATTGGAGCCGTAAAATCAAGATATTTCTGATCTTGGCTGTTTTATAAAATGTCCAAACTGAAAAAATACGCGAAAAGAGGCAACTTACGACCTTTTCTCGATTTTTTTAACATTACGCATGTGCGTGGTGTGCGTAATAGAACTTACGCCTATGGGCACATATTAATGAATTTATGGAACTTACTTTAAATCATTCATCTGCCTTCCAGCACAAGAATTTGTAGCTAACTTTTGACACTTGGCTCTCATTTGTATATAATGAGACCGTCAGAAATAGATCTTAAAAAAGTCTAAGACGGTTTACAAATTAGATCAATCAGTGCCATAAACCTATAGATTTAGCTACATCATGAAATACTGAGGACTGAACCCAGATTTTGATCTACAAGAAATATGGCATTTTTTTAGCTGGCGCCAACCTACCCTCAGTCTGAATGTGTCTACTCCGATGCTATTATTTTTGTTTACCAGAAACATAATTAGCATCGGAGCAGACCTTCAGACTGAAGGTAGCAAACCTACCTTCAGTCTGAAGGTGTCTGCTCCGATGCTATTTTTGTTACTGTTCTTTGCATACACCTTCATATCAGCCATTCATTAGACACGTCTGGAAAAAATATGATTTTACCCGCATCTTTCCGAACGGCTCAATGCGACAAAATTTCCAATGACAGCTAATAAAATGGGGATGGATCATTAGATAAATGATTAATCTTTAAGAGCACACAAAATATGCTGCAAAGTACCAATTAAATCAAAGGGAATTTACTTTTTTTCCCAACGTAAATAAATCCAGCATAATTTGTAAACAACTAACACGGCGACTTCCATTAGTCAGGCATGCACACTCAACGGAATTTGAATTTTGTACAGTCTGGTTCCCTAACCCTATACAGCCAAGTTCGATCAAGGTGCGTTTGTTTACAGCAAAATTCGCAACTAAACCGTCCTGTAGCGTGTCGGAGATCCTGCGATTTCTGCCGAGACATGCAAATTGAAAAGATCACCATGTTTTGATTTCTGGTGAAGTAGGTCAACGGTTATTTACGTTGAAAAGTACAGATTTGCACAAAGGTAAGAGTTGGATATTAACTAACGGGTATACTAGTTACCGGAATGTAACAAAATGTAGTACCTAATTACCGGAATGTTACAAAATGTAACAAAATGTTATGGAATGTAGATGCCTAATTCACGGAAAATGACGGAATGTGGACGGGGCGACAACGCAATGTTACGGAATGTAACTCTAAAAGGCCTAAATACCGGAAATTGGGTAAGTGGGACGTAAATGAAGATAATATTCAAACACAAATGCACGCACACACACTCACAAAAGAGACACAAAATGTAAATTTTCGATTATTTGTTTTATTGTTTTCATAAACTGTGTGGAAATTTTGATATTATTTTTAGGCTTGTTAGAGATTCTATTGCTTCGTAGAGCCGAAATACTGATGTCACTACTTGTAATAAAATTGAAAGCGGCAAAAAACCATGTCAAAATTACCGGAATGTAGATGCCTAATTCACGGAATGTGACGGAATGTAGACGCAGCGACAATGAAATGTTACGGAATGTAACTCTTAAAGCTTAAATACCTGAAGTTAGCGTATTAAAGGATAAATGAAGATAACATTCACATGTATACACATACACGCACAAACGCTGACAGAAGAGACACAAAATGTAAATTTTCGATAATTCTTTGATTGCCATTATACACTGTGTTAAAAATTTGATATTATTTTTTAACCGTGTTAGAGATTTCATTACTTTGTACAGCTGAAACATTGAGTACTTCTAATGAAATTGAAAGCAGCAAAATATCATGTTGTGCTTTATAATGGAATGTTACAGATGTAACAAAATGTTACGAAATGTAGATGCCTAATTCACGGAATGCGATGGAATGTGGACGAGGCGACCACAAAATGTTACGGGATGTAACTCTAAAAGCCTGAATACCTGATCTTAGCTTATTAAGGGATAAATCAAGGTAACATTCACACACACATGTATATGCACGCACTCACATTCACAAAACAGATCCAAAATCTATACGGAATGTAGATGCCTAATTCACGGAATGTGACGGAATATGGACGAGGCGACCACGAAATGTTACGGAATGTAACTCTATAAGCCTGATTAAGCTCATTATAGGATAGATGAAGATATAACATTCACACATGTATATATGCAGGCACGCACACTCACAAAACAGATCCAAAATGTATACGGAATGTAGATGCTTAATTCACGGAATGTGAAGGAATGTGAACGAGGCGACAACGAAATGTTACGGAATGTAACTCTTAAAGTCTACATACAAGCTTAAGCTTATAAAAGGATAAATAAGTATAACTTTCACACACATATGAACGCACGCACACTCACAAAACAGATTCAAAATGTATACGGAATGTAGATGCCCAATTCACGAAATGTGACGGAATGTGGACGTGGCGACAACAAAATATTACAGAATGTAAATCTAAAAGTCTGAATACCTGTTTAAGCTTATCAAAGGATAAATAAAGATAGCATTCACACATATATGCACGCACGCACACTCTCAAAACAAATCCAAAATGTATACGGAATGTAGATGCCTAATTCACGAAATGTAACGGAATGTTGACGAGGCGACAACGAAATGTTACGGAATGTAACTGTTAAAGTCTGAATACCTGTTTAAGCTTATTAAAAGATAAATAAAGAAAACATTCACACATATATGCACGCATGCACACTCTCAAAACAGATCCAAAATGTATGCGGAATGTAGATGCCTAATTCACGGAATGTGACGGAATGCGGACGAGGCGACAACGAAATGTTACGGAATGTAACTCTAAAAGTCTAAATACCTGTTTAAGCTTACTAAATGAAAAATGAAGATAACATTCACACATATATGCACGCACGCACACTCACAAAACAGATCCAACATGTATACGGAATGTAGATGCCTAATTCACGGAATGTGACGGAATGTGGACGAGGCGACAACGAAACTTTACGGAATGTAACTCTAAAAGTCTGAATACCTGATTAAGCTTACTAAACGATAAATGAAGATAACACTCACACACATATGCACGCACACACACTCACAAAATTTATCCAAAATGTATACGGAATGTAGATGCCTAATTCACGAAATGTGGTCGAGGCGACCATGAAATGATACGGAATGTAACTCTACAAGCTTGAATAGAGCACTGTCGGGTATTCCCGAACCATCGGTAGTTTTCGGACACGTCGTATAATTTCGTTTATGAGCGCTGTTCGATTAACGTGATGAACAGAAACACACAAACAAGTCATCCTTTTTTTCAAGCGTCTAATGGGTCATTTGCATGTCCATGTAGGACCAACATTTTGGCACAATAATATGAAGATACTGTAGAATAATTTTTTAAGTACATCGCTAAAAAAATATGATTAACTCTTAACAATATAAGTCAACAAAAAGCAGCCCTTTACCATCTTTAAGTCATATTGATCACATATAAAACATGCCTAGAGCACTCACAGAGCGTCTGCATTCTTCTAGCTACACTCGATTCTGCTTTCTGAGTTGTGCGAAAATACCCGACATAATTTTGATGGAGTCGGGTATTTTCGAAGCAGGAATCATGTCGCGTATTTATTATGCAAAAATCGTGACTGTCCATCGTTTTTCCAACCAATATTGATTCATATGGATATTGACATATTCCTCACATAAGAAATGATCGCAAGAGTGACTCAGACATAAAGAAGTTCCTGATAGTGAAAAGTCTACCCGGTTGCGTAGTGGAATAAAACGGCGATGCAAAACTACAAGTGAAAGATTTTGTTGCAGACAATATCCACATTAGACATAGCCAAAAATATGCCAATATGCATCCATTCACCTCTATAATTAATGGACTAGGAATTAAACTTTTTGAAATATGACCTTAAATCTGGAGGTTAGGCCCTGTAAGAGTTATTTTTAAAAAAATACAAGGTTTCGCGCATAATTAACCCTTTCCCAAACGCCAAACTTTTGGACTAGACAAAATTGAAAGCATTTGCGGACGACAATTCAAATCTTGCTGAAAAGATGTTTTCTGTCTATGATAGGGTAGAAAACATTGTGGAAAAAGGAGAAAATGTTACCAGCATTTTCTCCTTTTCCCACAATGTTTTCCAAAGGCTACTATTCGAGACCCGTAAAAACCAGGGATTGTTTTGGAAAGGGTTAAGATAGTTGTGAAAACAAATCCTTAGCTGTCCGAATATACCCGATACCGCTTTACCGGAATTTAGCTAAATGAAGTATACATGGTGACTGCACTTTATTTTGCCGCGGGGTGGGGGTCATTTAGTGATGATTAAAGCAAGTCAGAGCACCGTTCGATCTCTATCCGGCGCCTGAAAGACATTTACTAGGATCAGATTGATGCCGAGTAACAATCCCTTTTTCATAAGAAATAAAAGGAACATAAAGAAATGAGCCATACACTGACAAAAGGAGACTTAATGCATCTCTGTTATACGTGATACTGACTCAAGTCATCACATATAATTATGGATACATTTGAACTACTTTTTTCTATAACTGACTCAATCATGAGGTAGATTGGTCCTTTGACATACAGAAAATTGACCAATAGCGAAAAATTTCGGCCCAAGTCTTCGCCGCCCTGAGTAAAATCTTTTCGCAAATACATTAATGCCCCCTTTTCACAGAGCACGGATCAAATAATTTTGATCCATGGAACATGTAAAGAGACACCGATTGTCACTATATATGGAGTGCAACACGCGAAAAGGTGCATTCGGACATTTGCGTAAAGTGTCGTCCCGGATTAGCCTGCGCAGTCCGCGCAGGCTAATCCGAGACGGCACTTTACGACTACATTAGATTTTGTGCTACAGTAGACTTGCGTAAAACAGAAAATCACATAAAATCGGAAAGTGTCGTTTCGGATTAGCCTGTGCGGACTGCAGACGCTGATCCGAGACGACACTTTACGCAAATGTCCGAATGACCCTTTTCGCGTGTTGCACTCCATATGGAAACAATTCCGACATTTTTGTTGGCTAGCCTGTAAAGCTCAGATGGTAACACGTTGGACCCGTAACCGTCAAGTCTTGGGTCACTAGAGGGTGTGGGTTCCATTCACACGACTGTCCATCTAGAATTACCAATTGTCTTTTGGATGAGACGTTAAACCAAGGTCTTGTGTGACGATGCTATACACCGAGCACATTTAAGGCCCCATGCGTAACTTAGGATGGGTTTGGGCTTGTACAGTTCTCCGTAACAAGTCTATTAGCCTTCCATGGGCATCGCCCATATTGGAATAGTAAATACTGTACATGTAAACGCAAATTCAATCCATCTTCTTTTGTGTTCCATAAATCAAAACTCCTGTTTTGAGCCTGATGTTGCGTTGGGG
This sequence comes from Tridacna crocea, assembly GCA_943736015.1. Lineage (NCBI taxonomy): Eukaryota > Metazoa > Mollusca > Bivalvia > Cardiida > Cardiidae > Tridacna > Tridacna crocea. Next base: position 2,149,007 of record OX031066.1, on the reverse strand, counting down.
GGAAGGGGTGGGCGCCTGCTCGCGTGTGCGTGTGTGCGCGCGAGTGCGTGTGCGTGTGTGTGTTACTTCATTGATTTAGGTTCTTCGTTTGTAACATTCCGTTACAACATATTGAAAGTTTTTGAAATTAATTTATATTTCATTGTTGAAACTTTCACGTATCCATTTTGTATAAACGCTTGAAATATTGACGGTGATAACTTCATATTTCGTTATAAAGTTCTGTGTTTAAAATCCAGGTTTAGGTATATTTTGCAGCTTTCTGGTGTCAAGTCACTGCACGCCCATTTAATCCATGCTCTTTGAAAACGGGGCCCAATGCATGTGCGAAAAGTATCGACCGAGGTAAGCCTGACAGTCTGTCGGCTGACCTAGGCGTAAACTTTTTCGCTAGTGGTCAATTTTCCAAGGACCAATGTACCACATGGTTATTTCGGTTGTTGAAAGATGTGGCTAATTTGGATCAATAATTTTGGGATCGCTTTCTCGGTATCATGCATCAGGGGGTGCATCAGGGGGATGCATTAAGCCTTCTTTTGCCAGAGCATGGCTCATATATCATAGTCACATTTTCTCCCCATTGAAATTTGTAAAAAATCGAAATCAAGAACTATGTCTGCAATTACATTTCCGCCCTAAACCCTGACTATTCTTTTGTACATTTATCATAATTCACCTGTCGGGCCCTTGTTTTTTGTGTTATTTGGTTTACATTTATAATTCGTTCAGCTACACTGCGGTATTTAGCTTTTAAAAATTACATTCCGTTAGCATTCTGTTGATGCTGCTTCCACATTCTGTAACTAACATTCTGTGAATTAGGTATCTACATTTTGTAATATTCCTGAAGGCCTCAGATTTTATTATGTTCCTGTCAGGCCTGAATTATTTTGCTACTTAACTCATTACCAAACAACAATATTTTAGGCTTGTCCAATTTAAAAGCATTTGCAGACGACAAAATAAAAGTGACTGAAATTTTAAATTTGTTTTGTGAAGAGTAGAAATCATTGTGGGAAAAGGAGAAAATGCTGGTAATCAGCATTTTCTCCTTTTTCCACAATGTTTTCAAAAGGTTTCTTTCTCAGGGTCGTCAAAAGTAGGGATTGTGTGGTAATGGGTTAAGCTACATTCATATTTCATTTAGCTGCATTCTCGTATTCAGGCAATTCAACTTACATTCCGTAACATTTCGTTGTAGAAGCTTTAACATTTTGTAACATTCCGGTATTTAGGCATTTACAGTTTTTAAGGCTTTTTAAATTACATGTTGAAGCTTCCACATCTATAGAAGCATCTTTTCCACACTACAGCTGTGAATTTCGACGGTGATAACTCCACATTTCAGTCAGTCTTTGCTTTTAATAAGCTCCTAATTTGGTTGCATTTCATGGCGATCGGGTGGACTATGACTCCGCATGAATGATAGTTAAGTGTTCTCTCCCCAATATCCTAGCTATTTTGTGTTCCCTTGATCAAAATTCACATTTCGGGCTGGGATTATTAACATGCATTTACCCTTTAGTTAGCATCATTCCGATATTTAGACAGTTTATATTACATTTCGTAACATTTCGTTGTTGAAGCTTTCACATCTAAGTATCCGTTTTAAATTAAAAAATGAAAATGTCGATGATGATAAATCTACATTCCGTCATAGTTTTGTGACTAAGATCCAGGTCTGATTACATGCGACATTCCAGCGTTTAAGTCTCCGCAATTACATTTTCCCAAAACAATCTCACTATTTTCATGTACATTCATCAAAATTCAAATAGCGGGCTTCATTTGTTGTTTAATTACAATTATACTTGATTTATCTACACTCCGCTGTTTAGGCATTCAGATTTACATTCCGTTGCCGCCGCTTCTACATTCCGTTACATTCCGTGGATTAGGCATCTACATTCCGTAACATTTTGTTACATTCCGGTAATTAGGCATCTACATTCCGTAACATTCCGGTAATTAGGCATCCCCTTAATTAACACCAGTTTTTTTGTAAAGATTAATCAATTATCTAACGATCCATGCCCATTTTATTAGTTGTCATTGGAAATTCTGTCGCATAGAGCCGTTCGAAAAGATGCGGGTAAAATCGTATTTGTTCCCGATACTTTTAATGAACGTTGGTCTGAAGGTGAATGCGAAGACCAGTCACAAAAATAGCATCGGAGCAGACACCTTCAGACTGAAGGTAGTAGCGAACCTAGTCTAGAATATCTAGTAAGAATTACAGTCACCGTTATAGCGAGCAGCGCATGAGAGGCGTTGCAAAGCGACGCCTCGTGAAGCGAGAGCTCATTGGTACAAATGGTGTCAAATTTGTATATACCTTATGCCGTCGACAGAGTGGTGGACTGGAAGTAAACAAATTTAAATATGGCGGACGGAAGTGATGTAAAAGACTGTCATTATGAGCGTTTCTAACCCATAACTCCTTACACCCTTAACAGTCATGTGATTTGAAACAGTGTCCCAGTCTACAAACAAGATCTTCGCGAGATCTGGTCAAATACGAAGGAACTCGGTCTTTTCCGTTATCTTTCCTAATACAGAAATAAACATTACGGTATTGATATTTATAAATATAGCAGCTGAACCATTTCGGGTGAGTCAATAGATCTTTGCATTCATTTTTTTTTCGCGCCCTTGTTTTTGAAAACTTTGTTCATGTTTTATTCGGACGTTCTCCCTAACTTTTAAAGTCTTTTACGGTTATGGGAGCGAAACAAATCGGCCTGTACTTAACTCGTCCGCAAGTCAACACTGCCCGAACAAAGGGTGTGTTAATCTATGTACAGGAAGGCTACACAGATGGATTTACGAGCGTGTTTTTATTCTGGACATAATGTAACCAAAAAAAAAATTCTCATCGGGATCTAGATTACAGCTCGGCAAAAAAGTGAGCAAGCTGTTGTTGTACCCACAGACATAAAATTCTCTAAAGATGGGCCTACATTGTTGAGTCACCTTGAAACAGCAGTGACCAGGAAAAAAGACACCACTAAGATTGCCTGCACCAGGGCTGGGCTCAAACTAGTTACCAGTCAAATGATTGCTTCTACAGTATGCCTTCATTGACTGAACCATTCCTCATCATCCAATTTAATGAAAAAATAATAATATGGTAGACTATATGTCGGGCATGTTGAAATGTACAAGTATTTACAAAATCAATTTTCTCAAGTTATTTTTGACTTCCCAAAACAAAATCTGATATGATGCTTTCTTTTCTCAGCCCTGTATTCATCTGCTTGTAACAAATTTCAGCTTATTTCATTAAGGCAAAACCATCAGCTGTCTGATGTTTAAGAGTTATGAGTAAATTTACGGCAAAGTAACGGCAAAGACCTGGAAACCACTAAAATATATACAGGTTTGTTTTTTGTAGGTGAATGAAATTTATTTCTAGGTTAAGGCAAAGGGTTTGTTCTCTTGAAATCCTGTTTAAAAGCCGGATTGCCCTGCCAGTTATGTAGGAGTATCCTTGAGCAAGGCATGCCACAGCCACAGGCCAGCACTGGTTGAAATATTACTAAGTAAAGATGTTGATGACATTTCGTATGCTGAATTGCAATGGAAAGTAACATAAAAGTCCATTTAATCCTTTCCCAAACAATCACTGGTTTTTACAGGTCTGGAATAGTAGCCTTTTGAAAACATTGTGGGAAAAGGAGAAAATGCTGGTCAGCATTTTCTCCTTTTCCCGCAATGTTTTCTACCCTATCATAGGCAGAAATCATCTTTTCAGCAAGAGTTGAATTGTCTTCTGCAAATGATTTCAATTTTGTCTAGTCCAAAAGTTTGTTGTTTGGGAAAGGGTTAAACAAATAATAACTAAGTTTCAAATCTACAAATCTAAATCTCTGAAAATTCTTAATCTTTCCTAGATCTATGTCCCTTTATCCATCAATGTGAACCATTGTTGTTCATTACTTTGAGAAATACTTGTAACAACTACATGGATATGAATTCAATGTCAGATAATGATCAGGCCCATGATATTCAACCAGCCTCTTTTGGCCTAATCCTGTTTGAAACTGGGACTCTTTCGGACTGATCAATTGCTGTTGTACTCCCATTTCAAAATCATTTCAGTTGTATCAAGCTGACAGCTCTTTTCATAAATTATTTTCCTTGGTATTAATTGCAGTCTATGTTTGGGTTGTGGCTATCCTTACCCATAGAAACTGCCATACAAATAAAACATTACATGTATCTTGGCTTAGGATCTAACACAGGAACTTAAGATTATGGACTCAACACCTTAAGCACTAAGCTATCCAAGACAACTCAAAACTCTTCGGAGGCTGATCCTACATTTCCTAGAGTATTTATTTGGATGGTGAAAAGTTTTCTGAAAAAACAAATTATGACAAACTTTGGTATCAAGAAAATTTCACATTTATCAGATCATATTTTTACACAAAATATCTAATTTGTGCTAATAATTTGCGATATTTAAAATGAAATTTTCGTGTTAGTTCTGCCTATTTATTGACATCTATAAAAACCATGGGCGGATCCAGAGGAGGGAACCGGGGGTCCGGAACCCCCGCCCCCCCTGGAATTTTGGCAAAAATGTGGTCATCGGATTCGTGAAATGGTACTGGTTAGAAATTGCACAGCATTTATGTAAAATGCAGTCATAAATTTAAGAAAAAAAGGTTCTAAATGTGGAGACCTCCTCATGGTTAGAACTGGAAACGTTGACTTTTCTTGTAAACGGCTTACATCCACTGAAATCCGGAAATCAAAGTATCATACAGTAAGACGAGTGCGTTTTCGGTGGGAACCCCCCTCCCCCCCCTGAGAAAGATATCTGGATCGGCGCATGAAAACTTAAGTCACCATTTGAATGAACTTGGTAATTTTGACTTCAGTTATAATTTGAATAATTTATACATGTAGTTGTAGCTTAAAATAGTTAAAATTTGACTACACAAGTCATGAAATGTCAGAACTGGCCTGTTAAGTCAACTTGAAATGCCACTTAAGAACAACTTTAAAACTATTCAGTGAAAAGGAGAATTCATAAGATTGGCAACCAAGATTTCTGAAACTGTATCTAATCATAAATAGCATGAATGGCAGTTGTCCCTAATGAACATAAAAAATCGTATTAAGACTTACATGTAGGTCCACAGTTAGAATTAACAGCTATTTTTACATTGAGACGAACAAGCTTGCAGACCTCTTATCAAATCGCATCAAGGAAAAGGTGCAAATGTGTTCAAATAATACATATAATTTTCCAGTATGTTACTCTGTTTACTGCATTGCCAGCAAATACGACATCATCATACTAATTTGAATACAATCACATACAATAGATGCACCTTACTGATCAATTCAAAGTTTTCATCACCTTTGCCTAATTCAGAAATGAAACCACTCTGGCAAGGTAGCTCAATGGTTTGAAATGTACCTGACTCATGACTTGTTGGCTGTGGGTTCAATACCCAGTTCAGGCATACTATAATTCCAGCACTTTCAGCCTCTCACTTCTGATGCATTTGAGAAAAGTAATCACTAGCTTGAAAGAAAGTTAGCAATGGAGGGGGTAGAGAGGATTATTAATATTCTATTAATTTGTCTTCTTTTTTTCTGTTGGTTCACCTGCAGTTGCTTTGCCTTTTTTTAGGCATTTGATAAGAAAATTTATGCATACTTTATCAAAGTAGCACAAACTTGCAGCGCTGCTCGCCTATAGGCTTTGCCTATATTCATATTATGACATAAGCTGTTAAAAAGGCATTTAACTATAAACAAGCAACCAATTAAATCGTAATTTCTGGTATTAGACGAACCTATTTCGTTGGAGGTTCTGTGAATCTGTCTCTACTTTCCGTTCATTTGGAGCCAACAAATCTGCGGATGAGTGTTACATAGAGACAGCTTTTCCGAAGTAGCAATGAATTCGAAATGGCCATGGTCAAAATTAGAAATGATAGAGAAAGATAAGTTTTTAATCCAATTCTGATTAGAAAAGAACTTGCTACACACATAAATTGTTCAAGATGGGGATCTCTACCGTTCTTTCTACTTTCAGCAAGTTTGAACCAAACTACGAAACGAATGTAAGGCTTTGGCAGAAGGCGTCACACCACTATAAATTAAAATCGACTATCTTTGAAGCTTCCTAGATTACTTAATCGCAAGCCCTAGGCTTTTCTGTCTTGTTGCTTTCCAAAAAAAATGCAAAGTCATAGTTTAAGAAAACAGGATGTAAAGAGATCTTCTTTTTGTCGTTTCAAGCCAGGTGCAAGAGTTACTTCCCTCTGTGAAATTATCCAATCACAGAAGCTTTTAGGAAAGCAGAATGGGTGCCAACAGCCAATCAGAGAGGCTGTGAGAAATTCAAAAATGGGCCCGGTCTGCCAGTCAGAGAGGCTTTGAAAATCAAAATGGGCCCAGTCAGCCAATCAGAGCGCCCTTATATATCGATAAAAAACAGTGAACAAGAAACGGCATAAAAGTGGATTTAAAGTCTTTCTTAAAGGCTGCTGTGCAGTCCTTGGCAAACTGCCAGGCATGCACCATCCACACATGCCAGATTTCACTGAAAAAAGGCCAAAATTCAAGAAAACAAGGTGGCAGAAGACCTTGTTTTGGTCTTTTCAAGCCCCTTGCAAGAGTTACTTCCCTTACAGTAAACCTTTGATGCCCCGCCTTTACCCTTTTATTGGATTTTCCGACTCGGGCCACATCAAACTCATATAAGCCTAAATTATCAATGTACAGTGTAAAAAAAACACAGAAATTAATGTGACAAGTTGCTAAAAAAGAGACTGGAAACTCTTTCTGTAGCAATTGTTTCCTATTGCATAAATCAAACAAAGGGATCTGAAATGTAATTTTTTCTAATCGCTTCAAACCACGACAAGAAACCCAGTTACTTTGATTACCATCTCATACGTGCCACTTACGCACATGCGAAAAGCACGGAAAACAATGTGACAAGTGGCTAAAAAGAGACTGAAAACTCTTTCAGTAGCAAGGAACTGAAGCATAATTTTCTAATATCTTCAAACCGCAACAAGAAACCCAGTTACGTTGACTACCGTTTCGTACGTGCCAGTTAGGCACATGCGAGAACACCAGAAAATGATGTGACAAGTGGTTAAAAAAAGACTTGAAGACTCTTTCAGTAGCAACTGCTTCCTATTGCATAAGTCAAACAAAGAGAACTGAATTTTTTATTTATTTATTTTTTTTCTCCAATCTCTTTATATCGTACATGACAACAAACCCATTTACATTGACTACTGTCTCATAGGTGCCAGTTACGTATCCGTGAAAACATGAAAAATCGACTTAAGGGACATTTCATAGCAGACGACACCTGTTTCTCAAGTCAAATATAGGGAACTAAATTTCTATTTTTTTTTTCCCTCCAATCTCTTTATACCGTGACAACAAACCCATTTACGCCGACTACTGTCTCATAGGTGACAGATACATGTCCGCGAAAACATGAAAAAATCGACTTACGGGACATTTCATAGCAGACGACACCTGTTTCTCAAGTCAAATATAGGGAATCTTTCTTTTTTCATTTTCTCTCACTATGGCCATTGATTTGGTTGCAATGACTATGACACCAATATGAGGCGGTTACGTGCTGCGCATGAAATCGTAAAATCAACTTGGACACTTTCGGAGGCAACTGATACCCTCTTGCACAAATCAAAGAAAGGTAAATCGAACACTTCCCTGTTTTAATACCAGGGTAAGTTTTGGTGACCGTGCGAGTCAAAAGTCAATGTTATGTTTAACTGCTGCACAAAAAAATAAAATTCAGAAGCAACCGGTTACTGTTGCATAAACTTTTTCCAATGAAAAAACGTCTTGTTTTCGTTTGAAGAATTAAAAAAATAGGCCATAAAGATAAAATAAGATGTAAGAATAACTAATAATAAAACTGTTCTTTGATAGGGTAGAAAACATTGTGGGAAAAGGAAAAAATGCTGGTAACCTGCATTGTCTCCTTTTCTCAGATTATTTTCCAAAGCCTTCTCTTTTAGGGGTGTTAACAGGCGTCACTGTATGGTATGGGGTCAATAAGGATAAACATATACCCCCCCCAATCATCCAATCAAATCTCATCCATCTGTGAAATTATCCAATCACAGAAGCTTTTAGGAAAGCAGAATGGGTGCCAACAGCCAATCAGAGAGGCTGTGAGAAATTCAAAAATGGGCCAGGTCTGCCAGTCAGAGAGGCTTTGAAAATCAAAATGGGCCCAGTCAGCCAATCAGAGTGCTTCAAATTGGCGCCCTTATATATCGATAAAAAACAGTGAACAAGAAACGGCATAAAAGTGGATTTAAAGTCTTTCTTAAAGGCTGCTGTGCAGTACTTGGCAAACTGCCAGGCATGCACCATCCACACATGCCAGATTTCACTGAAAAAAGGCCAAAATTCAAGAAAACAAGGTGGCAGAAGACCTTGTTTTGGTCTTTTCAAGCCCTTTGCAAGAGTTACTTCCCTTACAGTAAACCCTTGATGCCCCGCCTTTACCCTTTTATTGGATTTTCCGACTCGGGCCACATCAAACTCATATAAGCCTAAATGATCAATGTACAGTGTAAAAAAAACACAGAAATTAATGTGACAAGTTGCTAAAAAAGAGACTGGAAACTCTTTCTGTAGCAATTGTTTCCTATTGCATAAATCAAACAAAGGGATCTGAAATGTAATTTTTTCTAATCGCTTCAAACCACGACAAGAAACCCAGTTACTTTGATTACCATCTCATACGTGCCACTTACGCACATGCGAAAAGCACGGAAAACAATGTGACAAGTGGCTAAAAAGAGACTGAAAACTCTTTCAGTAGCAAGGAACTGAAGCATAATTTTCTAATATCTTCAAACCGCAACAAGAAACCCAGTTACGTTGACTACCGTTTCGTACGTGCCAGTTAGGCACATGCGAGAACACCAGAAAATGATGTGACAAGTGGTTAAAAAAAGACTTGAAGACTCTTTCAGGAGCAACTGCTTCCTATTGCATAAGTCAAACAAAGAGAACTGAATTTTTTATTTATCTATTTTTTTTCTCCAATCTCTTTATATCGTACATGACAACAAACCCATTTACATTGACTACCGTCTCGTAGGTGCCAGTTACGTATCCGTGAAAACATGAAAAATCGACTTAAGGGACATTTCATAGCAGACGACACCTGTTTCTCAAGTCAAATATAGGGAACTAAATTTCTATTTTTTTTTCCCTCCAATCTCTTTATACCGTGACAACAAACCCATTTACGCCGACTACTGTCTCATAGGTGACAGTTACATGTCCGCGAAAACATGAAAAAATCGACTTACGGGACATTTCATAGCAGACGACACCTGTTTCTCAAGTCAAATATAGGGAATCTTTCTTTTTTCGTTTTCTCTCACTATGGCCATTGATTCGGTTGCAATGACTATGACACCAATATGAGGCGGTTACGTGCTGCGCATGAAATCGTAAAATCAACTTGGACACTTTCGGAGGCAACTGATACCCTCTTGCACAAATCAAAGAAAGGTAAATCGAACACTTCCCTGTTTTCATACCAGGGTAAGTTTTGGTGACTGTGCGAGTCAAAAGTCAATGTTATTTTTAACTGCTGCACAAAAAAATAAAATTCAGAAGCAACCGGTTACTGTTGCATAAACTTTTTCCAATGAAAAAACGTCTTGTTTTCGTTTGAAGAATTAAAAAAATAGGCCATAAAGATAAAATAAGATGTAAGAATAACTAATAATAAAACTGTTCTTATATAGGGTAGAAAACATTGTGGGAAAAGGAGAAAATGCTGGTAACCTGCATTGTCTCCTTTTCTCAGATTATTTTCGAAAGCCTTCTCTTTTAGGGGTGTTAACAGGCGTCACTGTATGGTATGGGCTCAATACGGATAAACATATACCCCCCCTCCCAATCATCCAATCAAATCTCATCCATCTGTGAAATTATCCAATCACAGAAGCTTTTAGGAAAGCAGAATGGGTGCCAACAGCCAATCAGAGAGGCTGTGAGAAATTAAAAAATGGGCCCGGTCTGCCAGTCAGAGAGGCTTTGAAAATCAAAATGGGCCCAGTCAGCCAATCAGAGTGCTTCAAAATGGCGCCCTTATATATCGATAAAAAACAGTGAACAAGAAACGGCATAAAAGTGGATTTAAAGTCTTTCTTAAAGGCTGCTGTGCAGTCCTTGGCAAACTGCCAGGCATGCACCATCCACACATGCCAGATTTCACTGAAAAAAGGCCAAAATTCAAGAAAACAAGGTGGCAGAAGACCTTGTTTTGGTCTTTTCAAGCCCCTTGCAAGAGTTACTTCCCTTACAGTAAACCCTTGATGCCCCGCCTTTACCCTTTTATTGGATTTTCCGACTCGGGCCACATCAAACTCATATAAGCCTAAATGATCAATGTACAGTGTAAAAAAAACACAGAAATTAATGTGACAAGTTGCTAAAAAAGAGACTGGAAACTCTTTCTGTAGCAATTGTTTCCTATTGCATAAATCAAACAAAGGGATCTGAAATGTAATTTTTTCTAATCGCTTCAAACCACGACAAGAAACCCAGTTACTTTGATTACTATCTCATACGTGCCACTTACGCACATGCGAAAAGCACGGAAAACAATGTGACAAGTGGCTAAAAAGAGACTGAAAACTCTTTCAGTAGCAAGGAACTGAAGCATAATTTTCTAATATCTTCAAACCGCAACAAGAAACCCAGTTACGTTGACTACCGTTTCGTACGTGCCAGTTAGGCACATGCGAGAACACCAGAAAATGATGTGACAAGTGGTTAAAAAAAGACTTGAAGACTCTTTCAGTAGCAACTGCTTCCTATTGCATAAGTCAAACAAAGAGAACTGAATTTTTTATTTATTTATTTTTTTTCTCCAATCTCTTTATATCGTACATGACAACAAACCCATTTACATTGACTACCGTCTCGTAGGTGCCAGTTACGTATCCGTGAAAACATGAAAAATCGACTTAAGGGACATTTCATAGCAGACAACATCTGTTTCTCAAGTCAAATATAGGGAACTAAATTTCTATTTTTTTTTTCCCTCCAATCTCTTTATACCGTGACAACAAACCCATTTACGCCGACTACTGTCTCATAGGTGACAGTTACATGTCCGCGAAAACATGAAAAAATCGACTTACGGGACATTTCATAGCAGATGACACCTGTTTCTCAAGTCAAATATAGGGAATCTTTCTTTTTTCGTTTTCTCTCACTATGGCCATTGATTCGGTTGCAATGACTATGACACCAATATGAGGCGGTTACGTGCTGCGCATGAAATCGTAAAATCAACTTGGACACTTTCGGAGGCAACTGATACCCTCTTGCACAAATCAAAGAAAGGTAAATCGAACACTTCCCTGTTTTCATACCAGGGTAAGTTTTGGTGACCGTGCGAGTCAAAAGTCAATGTTATGTTTAACTGCTGCACAAAAAAAATAAAATTCAGAAGCAACCGGTTACTGTTGCATAAACTTTTTCCAATGAAAAAACGTCTTGTTTTCGTTTGAAGAATTAAAAAAATAGGCCATAAAGATAAAATAAGATGTAAGAATAACTAATAATAAAACTGTTCTTTGATAGGGTAGAAAACATTGTGGGAAAAGGAGAAAATGCTGGTAACCTGCATTGTCTCCTTTTCTCAGATTATTTTCCAAAGCCTTCTCTTTTAGGGGTGTTAACAGGCGTCACTGTATGGTATGGGGTCAATAAAGATAAACATATACCCCCCTCCCAATCATCCAATCAAATCTCATCTATCTGTGAAATTATCCAATCACAGAAGCTTTTAGGAAAGCAGAATGGGTGCCAACAGCCAATCAGAGAGGCTGTGAGAAATTAAAAAATGGGCCCGGTCTGCCAGTCAGAGAGGCTTTGAAAATCAAAATGGGCCCAGTCAGCCAATCAGAGTGCTTCAAAATGGCGCCCTTATATATCGATAAAAAACAGTGAACAAGAAACGGCATAAAAGTGGATTTAAAGTCTTTCTTAAAGGCTGCTGTGCAGTCCTTGGCAAACTGCCAGGCATGCACCATCCACACATGCCAGATTTCACTGAAAAAAGGCCAAAATTCAAGAAAACAAGGTGGCAGAAGACCTTGTTTTGGTCTTTTCAAGCCCCTTGCAAGAGTTACTTCCCTTACAGTAAACCCTTGATGCCCCGCCTTTACCCTTTTATTGGATTTTCCGACTCGGGCCACATCTAACTCATATAAGCCTAAATGATCAATGTACAGTGTAAAAAAAACACAGAAATTAATGTGACAAGTTGCTAAAAAAGAGACTGGAAACTCTTTCTGTAGCAATTGTTTCCTATTGCATAAATCAAACAAAGGGATATGAAATGTAATTTTTTCTAATCGCTTCAAACCACGACAAGAAACCCAGTTACTTTGATTACCATCTCATACGTGCCACTTACGCACATGCGAAAAGCACGGAAAACAATGTGACAAGTGGCTAAAAAGAGACTGAAAACTCTTTCAGTAGCAAGGAACTGAAGCATAATTTTCTAATATCTTCAAACCGCAACAAGAAACCCAGTTACGTTGACTACCGTTTCGTACGTGCCAGTTAGGCACATGCGAGAACACCAGAAAATGATGTGACAAGTGGTTAAAAAAAGACTTGAAGACTCTTTCAGTAGCAACTGCTTCCTATTGCATAAGTCAAACAAAGAGAACTGAATTTTTTATTTATTTATTTTTTTTCTCCAATCTCTTTATATCGTACATGACAACAAACCCATTTACATTGACTACCGTCTCGTAGGTGCCAGTTACGTATCCGTGAAAACATGAAAAATCGACTTAAGGGACATTTCATAGCAGAGGACACCTGTTTCTCAAGTCAAATATAGGGAACTAAATTTCTATTTTTTTTTCCCTCCAATCTCTTTATACCGTGACAACAAACCCATTTACGCCGACTACTGTCTCATAGGTGACAGTTACATGTCCGCGAAAACATGAAAAAATCGACTTACGGGACATTTCATAGCAGACGACACCTGTTTCTCAAGTCAAATATAGGGAATCTTTCTTTTTTCGTTTTCTCTCACTATGGCCATTGATTCGGTTGCAATGACTATGACACCAATATGAGGCGGTTACGTGCTGCGCATGAAATCGTAAAATCAACTTGGACACTTTCGGAGGCAACTGATACCCTCTTGCACAAATCAAAGAAAGGTAAATCGAACACTTCCCTGTTTTCATACCAGGGTAAGTTTTGGTGACCGTGCGAGTCAAAAGTCAATGTTATGTTTAACTGCTGCACAAAAAAATAAAATTCAGAAGCAACCGGTTACTGTTGCATAAACTTTTTCCAATGAAAAAACGTCTTGTTTTCGTTTGAAGAATTAAAAAAATAGGCCATAAAGATAAAATAAGATGTAAGAATAACTAATAATAAACTTTTCTTATATAGGGTAGAAAACATTGTTGGAAAAGGAGAAAATGCTGGTAACCTGCATTGTCTCCTTTTCTCAGATTATTTTCCAAAGCCTTCTCTTTTAGGGGTGTTAACAGGCGTCACTGTATGGTATGGGCTCAATAAAGATAAACATATACCCCCCCTCCCAATCATCCAATCAAATCTCATCCATCTGTGAAATTATCCAATCACAGAAGCTTTTAGGAAAGCAGAATGGGTGCCAACAGCCAATCAGAGAGGCTGTGAGAAATTCAAAAGTGGGCCCGGTCTGCCAGTCAGAGAGGCTTTGAAAATCAAAATGGGCCCAGTCAGCCAATCAGAGTGCTTCAAAATGGCGCCCTTATATATCGATAAAAAACAGTGAACAAGAAACGGCATAAAAGTGGATTTAAAGTCTTTCTTAAAGGCTGCTGTGCAGTCCTTGGCAAACTGCCAGGCATGCACCATCCACACATGCCAGATTTCACTGAAAAAAGGCCAAAATTCAAGAAAACAAGGTGGCAGAAGACCTTGTTTTGGTCTTTTCAAGCCCCTTGCAAGAGTTACTTCCCTTACAGTAAACCCTTGATGCCCCGCCTTTACCCTTTTATTGGATTTTCCGACTCGGGCCACATCAAACTCATATAAGCCTAAATGATCAATGTACAGTGTAAAAAAAACACAGAAATTAATGTGACAAGTTGCTAAAAAAGAGACTGGAAACTCTTTCTGTAGCAATTGTTTCCTATTGCATAAATCAAACAAAGGGATCTGAAATGTAATTTTTTCTAATCGCTTCAAACCACGACAAGAAACCCAGTTACTTTGATTACCATCTCATACGTGCCACTTACGCACATGCGAAAAGCATGGAAAACAATGTGACAAGTGGCTAAAAAGAGACTGAAAACTCTTTCAGTAGCAAGGAACTGAAGCATAATTTTCTAATATCTTCAAACCGCAACAAGAAACCCAGTTACGTTGACTACCGTTTCGTATGTGCCAGTTAGGCACATGCGAGAACACCAGAAAATGATGTGACAAGTGGTTAAAAAAAGACTTGAAGACTCTTTCAGTAGCAACTGCTTCCTATTGCATAAGTCAAACAAAGAGAACTGAATTTTTTATTTATTTATTTTTTTTCTCCAATCTCTTTATATGGTACATGACAACAAACCCATTTACATTGACTACCGTCTCGTAGGTGCCAGTTACGTATCCGTGAAAACATGAAAAATCGACTTAAGGGACATTTCATAGCAGACGACACCTGTTTCTCAAGTCAAATATAGGGAACTAAATTTCTATTTTTTTTTTTTCTCCAATCTCTTTATACCGTGACAACAAACCCATTTATGCCGACTACTGTCTCATAGGTGACAGTTACATGTCCGCGAAAACATGAAAAAATCGACTTACGGGACATTTCATAGCAGACGACACCTGTTTCTCAAGTCAAATATAGGGAATCTTTCTTTTTTCGTTTTCTCTCACTATGGCCATTGATTCGGTTGCAATGACTATGACACCAATATGAGGTGGTTACGTGCTGCGCATGAAATCGTAAAATCAACTTGGACACTTTCGGAGGCAACTGATACCCTCTTGCACAAATCAAAGAAAGGTAAATCGAACACTTCCCTGTTTTCATACCAGGGTAAGTTTTGGTGACCGTGCGAGTCAAAAGTCAATGTTATGTTTAACTGCTGCACAAAAAAATAAAATTCAGAAGCAACCGGTTACTGTTGCATAAACTTTTTCCAATGAAAAAACGTCTTGTTTTCGTTTGAAGAATTAAAAAAATAGGCCATAAAGATAAAATAAGATGTAAGAATAACTAATAATAAAACTGTTCTTTGATAGGGTAGAAAACATTGTGGGAAAAGGAGAAAATGCTGGTAACCTGCATTGTCTCCTTTTCTCAGATTATTTTCCAAAGCCTTCTCTTTTAGGGGTGTTAACAGGCGTCACTGTATGGTATGGGCTCAATACGGATAAACATATACCCCCCCTCCCAATCATCCAATCAAATCTCATCCATCTGTGAAATTATCCAATCACAGAAGCTTTTAGGAAAGCAGAATGGGTGCCAACAGCCAATCAGAGAGGCTGTGAGAAATTCAAAAATGGGCCCGATCTGCCAGTCAGAGAGGCTTTGAAAATCAAAATGGGCCCAGTCAGCCAATCAGAGTGCTTCAAAATGGCGCCCTTATATATCGATAAAAAACAGTGAACAAGAAACGGCATAAAAGTTGATTTAAAGTCTTTCTTAAAGGCTGCTGTGCAGTCCTTGGCAAACTGCCAGGCATGCACCATCCACACATGCCAGATTTCACTGAAAAAAGGCCAAAATTCAAGAAAACAAGGTGGCAGAAGACCTTGTTTTGGTCTTTTCAAGCCGCTTGCAAGAGTTACTTCCCTTACAGTAAACCCTTGATGCCCCGCCTTTACCCTTTTATTGGATTTTCCGACTCGGGCCACATCTAACTCATATAAGCCTAAATGATCAATGTTCAATGTACAGTGTAAAAAAAACACAGAAATTAATGTGACAAGTTGCTAAAAAAGAGACTGGAAACTCTTTCTGTAGCAATTGTTTCCTATTGCATAAATCAAACAAAGGGATATGAAATGTAATTTTTTCTAATCGCTTCAAACCACGACAAGAAACCCAGTTACTTTGATTACCATCTCATACGTGCCACTTACGCACATGCGAAAAGCACGGAAAACAATGTGACAAGTGGCTAAAAAGAGACTGAAAACTCTTTCAGTAGCAAGGAACTGAAGCATAATTTTCTAATATCTTCAAACCGCAACAAGAAACCCAGTTACGTTGACTACCGTTTCGTACGTGCCAGTTAGGCACATGCGAGAACACCAGAAAATGATGTGACAAGTGGTTAAAAAAAGACTTGAAGACTCTTTCAGTAGCAACTGCTTCCTATTGCATAAGTCAAACAAAGAGAACTGAATTTTTTATTTATTTATTTTTTTTCTCCAATCTCTTTATATCGTACATGACAACAAACCCATTTACATTGACTACCGTCTCGTAGGTGCCAGTTACGTATCCGTGAAAACATGAAAAATCGACTTAAGGGACATTTCATAGCAGAGGACACCTGTTTCTCAAGTCAAATATAGGGAACTAAATTTCTATTTTTTTTTCCCTTCAATCTCTTTATACCGTGACAACAAACCCATTTACGCCGACTACTGTCTCATAGGTGACAGTTACATGTCCGCGAAAACATGAAAAAATCGACTTACGGGACATTTCATAGCAGACGACACCTGTTTCTCAAGTCAAATATAGGGAATCTTTCTTTTTTCGTTTTCTCTCACTATGGCCATTGATTCGGTTGCAATGACTATGACACCAATATGAGGCGGTTACGTGCTGCGCATGAAATCGTAAAATCAACTTGGACACTTTCGGAGGCAACTGATACCCTCTTGCACAAATCAAAGAAAGGTAAATCGAACACTTCCCTGTTTTCATACCAGGGTAAGTTCTGGTGACCGTGCGAGTCAAAAGTCAATGTTATGTTTAACTGCTGCACAAAAAAATAAAATTCAGAAGCAACCGGTTACTGTTGCATAAACTTTTTCCAATGAAAAAACGTCTTGTTTTCGTTTGAAGAATTAAAAAAATAGGCCATAAAGATAAAATAAGATGTAAGAATAACTAATAATAAAACTGTTCTTTGATAGGGTAGAAAACATTGTGGGAAAAGGAGAAAATGCTGGTAACCTGCATTGTCTCCTTTTCTCAGATTATTTTCGAAAGCCTTCTCTTTTAGGGGTGTTAACAGGCGTCACTGTATGGTATGGGGTCAATAAAGATAAACATATACCCCCCCTCCCAATCATCCAATTAAATCTCATCCATCTGTGAAATTATCCAATCACAGAAGCTTTTAGGAAAGCAGAATGGGTGCCAACAGCCAATCAGAGAGGCTGTGAGAAATTAAAAAATGGGCCCGGTCTGCCAGTCAGAGAGGCTTTGAAAATCAAAATGGGCCCAGTCAGCCAATCAGAGTGCTTCAAAATGGCGCCCTTATATATCGATAAAAAACAGTGAACAAGAAACGGCATAAAAGTGGATTTAAAGTCTTTCTTAAAGGCTGCTGTGCAGTCCTTGGCAAACTGCCAGGCATGCACCATCCACACATGCCAGATTTCACTGAAAAAAGGCCAAAATTCAAGAAAACAAGTTGGCAGAAGACCTTGTTTTGGTCTTTTCAAGCCCCTTGCAAGAGTTACTTCCCTTCCAGTAAACCCTTGATGCCCCGCCTTTACCCTTTTATTGGATTTTCCGACTCGGGCCACATCAAACTCATATAAGCCTAAATGATCAATGTACAGTGTAAAAAAAACACAGAAATTAATGTGACAAGTTGCTAAAAAAGAGACTGGAAACTCTTTCTGTAGCAATTGTTTCCTATTGCATAAATCAAACAAAGGGATCTGAAATGTAATTTTTTCTAATCGCTTCAAACCACGACAAGAAACCCAGTTACTTTGATTACCATCTCATACGTGCCACTTACGCACATGCGAAAAGCATGGAAAACAATGTGACAAGTGGCTAAAAAGAGACTGAAAACTCTTTCAGTAGCAAGGAACTGAAGCATAATTTTCTAATATCTTCAAACCGCAACAAGAAACCCAGTTACGTTGACTACCGTTTCGTACGTGCCAGTTAGGCACATGCGAGAACACCAGAAAATGATGTGACAAGTGGTTAAAAAAAGACTTGAAGACTCTTTCAGTAGCAACTGCTTCCTATTGCATAAGTCAAACAAAGAGAACTGAATTTTTTATTTATTTATTTTTTTTCTCCAATCTCTTTATATCGTACATGACAACAAACCCATTTACATTGACTACCGTCTCGTAGGTGCCAGTTACGTATCCGTGAAAACATGAAAAATCGACTTAAGGGACATTTCATAGCAGACAACACCTGTTTCTCAAGTCAAATATAGGGAACTAAATTTCTATTTTTTTTTTTCTCCAATCTCTTTATACCGTGACAACAAACCCATTTACGCCGACTACTGTCTCATAGGTGACAGTTACATGTCCGCGAAAACATGAAAAAATCGACTTACGGGACATTTCATAGCAGACGACACCTGTTTCTCAAGTCAAATATAGGGAATCTTTCTTTTTTCGTTTTCTCTCACTATGGCCATTGATTCTGTTGCAATGACTATGACACCAATATGAGGCGGTTACGTGCTGCGCATGAAATCGTAAAATCAACTTGGACACTTTCGGAGGCAACTGATACCCTCTTGCACAAATCAAAGAAAGGTAAATCGAACACTTCCCTGTTTTCATACCAGGGTAAGTTTTGGTGACCGTGCGAGTCAAAAGTCAATGTTATGTTTAACTGCTGCACAAAAAAATAAAATTCAGAAGCAACCGGTTACTGTTGCATAAACTTTTTCCAATGAAAAAACGTCTTGTTTTCGTTTGAAGAATTAAAAAAATAGGCCATAAAGATAAAATAAGATGTAAGAATAACTAATAATAAAACTGTTCTTTGATAGGGTAGAAAACATTGTGGGAAAAGGAGAAAATGCTGGTAACCTGCATTGTCTCCTTTTCTCAGATTATTTTCCAAAGCCTTCTCTTTTAGGGGTGTTAACAGGCGTCACTGTATGGTATGGGGTCAATAAAGATAAACATATACCCCCCCTCCCAATCATCCAATCAAATCTCATCCATCTGTGAAATTATCCAATCACAGAAGCTTTTAGGAAAGCAGAATGGGTGCCAACAGCCAATCAGAGAGGCTGTGAGAAATTAAAAAATGGGCCCGGTCTGCCAGTCAGAGAGGCTTTGAAAATCAAAATGGGCCCAGTCAGCCAATCAGAGTGCTTCAAAATGGCGCCCTTATATATCGATAAAAAACAGTGAACAAGAAACGGCATAAAAGTGGATTTAAAGTCTTTCTTAAAGGCTGCTGTGCAGTCCTTGGCAAACTGCCAGGCATGCACCATCCACACATGCCAGATTTCACTGAAAAAAGGCCAAAATTCAAGAAAACAAGGTGGCAGAAGACCTTGTTTTGGTCTTTTCAAGCCCCTTGCAAGAGTTACTTCCCTTACAGTAAACCCTTGATGCCCCGCCTTTACCCTTTTATTGGATTTTCCGACTCGGGCCACATCAAACTCATATAAGCCTAAATGATCAATGTACAGTGTAAAAAAAACACAGAAATTAATGTGACAAGTTGCTAAAAAAGAGACTGGAAACTCTTTCTGTAGCAATTGTTTCCTATTGCATAAATCAAACAAAGGGATCTGAAATGTAATTTTTTCTAATCGCTTCAAACCACGACAAGAAACCCAGTTACTTTGATTACCATCTCATACGTGCCACTTACGCACATGCGAAAAGCACGGAAAACAATGTGACAAGTGGCTAAAAAGAGACTGAAAACTCTTTCAGTAGCAAGGAACTGAAGCATAATTTTCTAATATCTTCAAACCGCAACAAGAAACCCAGTTACGTTGACTACCGTTTCGTACGTGCCAGTTAGGCACATGCGAGAACACCAGAAAATGATGTGACAAGTGGTTAAAAAAAGACTTGAAGACTCTTTCAGTAGCAACTGCTTCCTATTGCATAAGTCAAACAAAGAGAACTGAATTTTTTATTTATTTATTTTTTTTCTCCAATCTCTTTATATCGTACATGACAACAAACCCATTTACATTGACTACCGTCTCGTAGGTGCCAGTTACGTATCCGTGAAAACATGAAAAATCGACTTAAGGGACATTTCATAGCAGACGACACCTGTTTCTCAAGTCAAATATAGGGAACTAAATTTCTACTTTTTTTTTCCCTCCAATCTCTTTATACCGTGACAACAAACCCATTTACGCCGACTACTGTCTCATAGGTGACAGTTACATGTCCGCGAAAACATGAAAAAATCGACTTACAGGACATTTCATAGCAGACGACACCTGTTTCTCAAGTCAAATATAGGGAATCTTTCTTTTTTCGTTTTCTCTCACTATGGCCATTGATTCGGTTGCAATGACTATGACACCAATATGAGGCGGTTACGTGCTGCGCATGAAATCGTAAAATCAACTTGGACACTTTCGGAGGCAACTGATACCCTCTTGCACAAATCAAAGAAAGGTAAATCGAACACTTCCCTGTTTTCATACCAGGGTAAGTTTTGGTGACCGTGCGAGTCAAAATTCAATGTTATGTTTAACTGCTGCACAAAAAAATAAAATTCAGAAGCAACCGGTTACTGTTGCATAAACTTTTTCCAATGAAAAAACGTCTTGTTTTCGTTTGAAGAATTAAAAAAATAGGCCATAAAGATAAAATAAGATGTAAGAATAACTAATAATAAAACTGTTCTTTGATAGGGTAGAAAACATTGTGGGAAAAGGAGAAAATGCTGGTAACCTGCATTGTCTCCTTTTCTCAGATTATTTTCCAAAGCCTTCTCTTTTAGGGGTGTTAACAGGCGTCACTGTATGGTATGGGGTCAATAAGGATAAACATATACCCCCCTCCCAATCATCCAATCAAATCTCATCCATCTGTGAAATTATCCAATCACAGAAGCTTTTAGGAAAGCAGAATGGGTGCCAACAGCCAATCAGAGAGGCTGTGAGAAATTAAAAAATGGGCCCGGTCTGCCAGTCAGAGAGGCTTTGAAAATCAAAATGGGCCCAGTCAGCCAATCAGAGTGCTTCAAAATGGCGCCCTTATATATCGATAAAAAACAGTGAACAAGAAACGGCATAAAAGTGGATTTAAAGTCTTTCTTAAAGGCTGCTGTGCAGTCCTTGGCAAACTGCCAGGCATGCACCATCCACACATGCCAGATTTCACTGAAAAAAGGCCAAAATTCAAGAAAACAAGGTGGCAGAAGACCTTGTTTTGGTCTTTTCAAGCCCCTTGCAAGAGTTACTTCCCTTACAGTAAACCCTTGATGCCCCGCCTTTACCCTTTTATTGGATTTTCCGACTCGGGCCACATCTAACTCATATAAGCCTAAATGATCAATGTACAGTGTAAAAAAAACACAGAAATTAATGTGACAAGTTGCTAAAAAAGAGACTGGAAACTCTTTCTGTAGCAATTGTTTCCTATTGCATAAATCAAACAAAGGGATCTGAAATGTAATTTTTTCTAATCGCTTCAAACCACGACAAGAAACCCAGTTACTTTGATTACCATCTCATACGTGCCACTTACGCACATGCGAAAAGCACGGAAAACAATGTGACAAGTGGCTAAAAAGAGACTGAAAACTCTTTCAGTAGCAAGGAACTGAAGCATAATTTTCTAATATCTTCAAACCGCAACAAGAAACCCAGTTACGTTGACTACCGTTTCGTACGTGCCAGTTAGGCACATGCGAGAACACCAGAAAATGATGTGACAAGTGGTTAAAAAAAGACTTGAAGACTCTTTCAGTAGCAACTGCTTCCTATTGCATAAGTCAAACAAAGAGAACTGAATTTTTTATTTATTTATTTTTTTTCTCCAATCTCTTTATATGGTACATGACAATAAACCCATTTACATTGACTACCGTCTCGTAGGTGCCAGTTACGTATCCGTGAAAACATGAAAAATTGACTTAAGGGACATTTCATAGCAGATGACACCTGTTTCTCAAGTCAAATATAGGGAACTAAATTTCTATTTTTTTTTTTTCTCCAATCTCTTTATACCGTGACAACAAACCCATTTACGCCGACTACTGTCTCATAGGTGACAGTTACATGTCCGCGAAAACATGAAAAAATCGACTTACGGGACATTTCATAGCAGACGACACCTGTTTCTCAAGTCAAATATAGGGAATCTTTCTTTTTTCGTTTTCTCTCACTATGGCCATTGATTCGGTTGCAATGACTATGACACCAATATGAGGCGGTTACGTGCTGCACATGAAATCGTAAAATCAACTTGGACACTTTCGGAGGCAACTGATACCCTCTTGCACAAATCAAAGAAAGGTAAATCGAACACTTCCCTGTTTTCATACCAGGGTAAGTTTTGGTGACCGTGCGAGTCAAAAGTCAATGTTATGTTTAACTGCTGCACAAAAAAATAAAATTCAGAAGCAACCGGTTACTGTTGCATAAACTTTTTCCAATGAAAAAACGTCTTGTTTTCGTTTGAAGAATTAAAAAAATAGGCCATAAAGATAAAATAAGATGTAAGAATAACTAATAATAAAACTGTTCTTTGATAGGGTAGAAAACATTGTTGGAAAAGGAGAAAATGCTGGTAACCTGCATTGTCTCCTTTTCTCAGATTATTTTCCAAAGCCTTCTCTTTTAGGGGTGTTAACAGGCGTCACTGTATGGTATGGGGTCAATAAAGATAAACATATACCCCCCCTCCCAATCATCCAATCAAATCTCATCCATCTGTGAAATTATCCAATCACAGAAGCTTTTAGGAAAGCAGAATGGGTGCCAACAGCCAATCAGAGAGGCTGTGAGAAATTCAAAAATGGGCCCGGTCTGCCAGTCAGAGAGGCTTTGAAAATCAAAATGGGCCCAGTCAGCCAATCAGAGTGCTTCAAAATGGCGCCCTTATATATCGATAAAAAACAGTGAACAAGAAACGGCATAAAAGTGGATTTAAAGTCTTTCTTAAAGGCTGCTGTGCAGTCCTTGGCAAACTGCCAGGCATGCACCATCCACACATGCCAGATTTCACTGAAAAAAGGCCAAAATTCAAGAAAACAAGGTGGCAGAAGACCTTGTTTTGGTCTTTTCAAGCCCCTTGCAAGAGTTACTTCCCTTACAGTAAACCCTTGATGCCCCGCCTTTACCCTTTTATTGGATTTTCCGACTCGGGCCACATCAAACTCATATAAGCCTAAATGATCAATGTACAGTGTAAAAAAAACACAGAAATTAATGTGACAAGTTGCTAAAAAAGAGACTGGAAACTCTTTCTGTAGCAATTGTTTCCTATTGCATAAATCAAACAAAGGGATCTGAAATGTAATTTTTTCTAATCGCTTCAAACCACGACAAGAAACCCAGTTACTTTGATTACCATCTCATACGTGCCACTTACGCACATGCGAAAAGCACGGAAAACAATGTGACAAGTGACTAAAAAGAGACTGAAAACTCTTTCAGTAGCAAGGAACTGAAGCATAATTTTCTAATATCTTCAAACCGCAACAAGAAACCCAGTTACGTTGACTACCGTTTCGTACGTGCCAGTTAGGCACATGCGAGAACACCAGAAAATGATGTGACAAGTGGTTAAAAAAAGACTTGAAGACTCTTTCAGTAGCAACTGCTTCCTATTGCATAAGTCAAACAAAGAGAACTGAATTTTTTATTTATTTATTTTTTTTCTCCAATCTCTTTATATCGTACATGACAACAAACCCATTTACATTGACTACCGTCTCGTAGGTGCCAGTTACGTATCCGTGAAAACATGAAAAATCGACTTAAGGGACATTTCATAGCAGACGACACCTGTTTCTCAAGTCAAATATAGGGAACTAAATTTCTACTTTTTTTTTCCCTCCAATCTCTTTATACCGTGACAACAAACCCATTTACGCCGACTACTGTCTCATAGGTGACAGTTACATGTCCGCGAAAACATGAAAAAATCGACTTACAGGACATTTCATAGCAGACGACACCTGTTTCTCAAGTCAAATATAGGGAATCTTTCTTTTTTCGTTTTCTCTCACTATGGCCATTGATTCGGTTGCAATGACTATGACACCAATATGAGGCGGTTACGTGCTGCGCATGAAATCGTAAAATCAACTTGGACACTTTCGGAGGCAACTGATACCCTCTTGCACAAATCAAAGAAAGGTAAATCGAACACTTCCCTGTTTTCATACCAGGGTAAGTTTTGGTGACCGTGCGAGTCAAAATTCAATGTTATGTTTAACTGCTGCACAAAAAAATAAAATTCAGAAGCAACCGGTTACTGTTGCATAAACTTTTTCCAATGAAAAAACGTCTTGTTTTCGTTTGAAGAATTAAAAAATAGGCCATAAAGATAAAATAAGATGTAAGAATAACTAATAATAAAACTGTTCTTTGATAGGGTAGAAAACATTGTGGGAAAAGGAGAAAATGCTGGTAACCTGCATTGTCTCCTTTTCTCAGATTATTTTCCAAAGCCTTCTCTTTTAGGGGTGTTAACAGGCGTCACTGTATGGTATGGGGTCAATAAGGATAAACATATACCCCCCTCCCAATCATCCAATCAAATCTCATCCATCTGTGAAATTATCCAATCACAGAAGCTTTTAGGAAAGCAGAATGGGTGCCAACAGCCAATCAGAGAGGCTGTGAGAAATTCAAAAATGGGCCCGGTCTGCCAGTCAGAGAGGCTTTGAAAATCAAAATGGGCCCAGTCAGCCAATCAGAGTGCTTCAAAATGGCGCCCTTATATATCGATAAAAAACAGTGAACAAGAAACGGCATAAAAGTGGATTTAAAGTCTTTCTTAAAGGCTGCTGTGCAGTCCTTGGCAAACTGCCAGGCATGCACCATCCACACATGCCAGATTTCACTGAAAAAAGGCCAAAATTCAAGAAAACAAGGTGGCAGAAGACCTTGTTTTGGTCTTTTCAAGCCCCTTGCAAGAGTTACTTCCCTTACAGTAAACCCTTGATGCCCCGCCTTTACCCTTTTATTGGATTTTCCGACTCGGGCCACATCAAACTCATATAAGCCTAAATGATCAATGTACAGTGTAAAAAAAACACAGAAATTAATGTGACAAGTTGCTAAAAAAGAGACTGGAAACTCTTTCTGTAGCAATTGTTTCCTATTGCATAAATCAAACAAAGGGATCTGAAATGTAATTTTTTCTAATCGCTTCAAACCACGACAAGAAACCCAGTTACTTTGATTACCATCTCATACGTGCCACTTACGCACATGCGAAAAGCACGGAAAACAATGTGACAAGTGGCTAAAAAGAGACTGAAAACTCTTTCAGTAGCAAGGAACTGAAGCATAATTTTCTAATATCTTCAAACCGCAACAAGAAACCCAGTTACGTTGACTACCGTTTCGTACGTGCCAGTTAGGCACATGCGAGAACACCAGAAAATGATGTGACAAGTGGTTAAAAAAAGACTTGAAGACTCTTTCAGTAGCAACTGCTTCCTATTGCATAAGTCAAACAAAGAGAACTGAATTTTTTATTTATTTATTTTTTTTCTCCAATCTCTTTATATCGTACATGACAACAAACCCATTTACATTGACTACCGTCTCGTAGGTGCCAGTTACGTATCCGTGAAAACATGAAAAATCGACTTAAGGGACATTTCATAGCAGACGACATCTGTTTCTCAAGTCAAATATAGGGAACTAAATTTCTATTTTTTTTTCCCTCCAATCTCTTTATACCGTGACAACAAACCCATTTACGCCGACTACTGTCTCATAGGTGACAGTTACATGTCCGCGAAAACATGAAAAAATCGACTTACAGGACATTTCATAGCAGACGACACCTGTTTCTCAAGTCAAATATAGGGAATCTTTCTTTTTTCATTTTCTCTCACTATGGCCATTGATTCGGTTGCAATGACTATGACACCAATATGAGGCGGTTACGTGCTGCGCATGAAATCGTAAAATCAACTTGGACACTTTCGGAGGCAACTGATACCCTCTTGCACAAATCAAAGAAAGGTAAATCGAACACTTCCCTGTTTTCATACCAGGGTAAGTTTTGGTGACCGTGCGAGTCAAAAGTCAATGTTATGTTTAACTGCTGCACAAAAAAATAAAATTCAGAAGCAACCGGTTACTGTTGCATAAACTTTTTCCAATGAAAAAACGTCTTGTTTTCGTTTGAAGAATTAAAAAATAGGCCATAAAGATAAAATAAGATGTAAGAATAACTAATAATAAAACTGTTCTTTGATAGGGTAGAAAACATTGTGGGAAAAGGAGAAAATGCTGGTAACCTGCATTGTCTCCTTTTCTCAGATTATTTTCCAAAGCCTTCTCTTTTAGGGGTGTTAACAGGCGTCACTGTATGGTATGGGGTCAATAAGGATAAACATATACCCCCCTCCCAATCATCCAATCAAATCTCATCCATCTGTGAAATTATCCAATCACAGAAGCTTTTAGGAAAGCAGAATGGGTGCCAACAGCCAATCAGAGAGGCTGTGAGAAATTAAAAAATGGGCCCGGTCTGCCAGTCAGAGAGGCTTTGAAAATCAAAATGGGCCCAGTCAGCCAATCAGAGTGCTTCAAAATGGCGCCCTTATATATCGATAAAAAACAGTGAACAAGAAACGGCATAAAAGTGGATTTAAAGTCTTTCTTAAAGGCTGCTGTGCAGTCCTTGGCAAACTGCCAGGCATGCACCATCCACACATGCCAGATTTCACTGAAAAAAGGCCAAAATTCAAGAAAACAAGGTGGCAGAAGACCTTGTTTTGGTCTTTTCAAGCCCCTTGCAAGAGTTACTTCCCTTCCAGTAAACCCTTGATGCCCCGCCTTTACCCTTTTATTGGATTTTCCGACTCGGGCCACATCAAACTCATATAAGCCTAAATGATCAATGTACAGTGTAAAAAAAACACAGAAATTAATGTGACAAGTTGCTAAAAAAGAGACTGGAAACTCTTTCTGTAGCAATTGTTTCCTATTGCATAAATCAAACAAAGGGATCTGAAATGTAATTTTTTCTAATCGCTTCAAACCACGACAAGAAACCCAGTTACTTTGATTACCATCTCATACGTGCCACTTACGCACATGCGAAAAGCACGGAAAACAATGTGACAAGTGGCTAAAAAGAGACTGAAAACTCTTTCAGTAGCAAGGAACTGAAGCATAATTTTCTAATATCTTCAAACCGCAACAAGAAACCCAGTTACGTTGACTACCGTTTCGTACGTGCCAGATAGGCACATGCGAGAACACCAGAAAATGATGTGACAAGTGGTTAAAAAAAGACTTGAAGACTCTTTCAGTAGCAACTGCTTCCTATTGCATAAGTCAAACAAAGAGAACTGAATTTTTTATTTATTTATTTTTTTTCTCCAATCTCTTTATATCGTACATGACAACAAACCCATTTACATTGACTACCGTCTCGTAGGTGCCAGTTACGTATCCGTGAAAACATGAAAAATCGACTTAAGGGACATTTCATAGCAGACGACATCTGTTTCTCAAGTCAAATATAGGGAACTAAATTTCTATTTTTTTTTTCCCTCCAATCTCTTTATACCGTGACAACAAACCCATTTACGCCGACTACTGTCTCATAGGTGACAGTTACATGTCCGCGAAAACATAAAAAAATCGACTTACGGGACATTTCATAGCAGATGACACCTGTTTCTCAAGTCAAATATAGGGAATCTTTCTTTTTTCGTTTTCTCTCACTATGGCCATTGATTCGGTTGCAATGACTATGACACCAATATGAGGCGGTTACGTGCTGCGCATGAAATCGTAAAATCAACTTGGACACTTTCGGAGGCAACTGATACCCTCTTGCACAAATCAAAGAAAGGTAAATCGAACACTTCCCTGTTTTCATACCAGGGTAAGTTTTGGTGACCGTGCGAGTCAAAAGTCAATGTTATGTTTAACTGCTGCACAAAAAAATAAAATTCAGAAGCAACCGGTTACTGTTGCATAAACTTTTTCCAATGAAAAAACGTCTTGTTTTCGTTTGAAGAATTAAAAAAATAGGCCATAAAGATAAAATAAGATGTAAGAATAACTAATAATAAAACTGTTCTTTGATAGGGTAGAAAACATTGTGGGAAAAGGAGAAAATGCTGGTAACCTGCATTGTCTCCTTTTCTCAGATTATTTTCCAAAGCCTTCTCTTTTAGGGGTGTTAACAGGCGTCACTGTATGGTATGGGGTCAATAAAGATAAACATATACCCCCCCTCCCAATCATCCAATCAAATCTCATCCATCTGTGAAATTATCCAATCACAGAAGCTTTTAGGAAAGCAGAATGGGTGCCAACAGCCAATCAGAGAGGCTGTGAGAAATTAAAAAATGGGCCCGGTCTGCCAGTCAGAGAGGCTTTGAAAATCAAAATGGGCCCAGTCAGCCAATCAGAGTGCTTCAAAATGGCGCCCTTATATATCGATAAAAAACAGTGAACAAGAAACGGCATAAAAGTGGATTTAAAGTCTTTCTTAAAGGCTGCTGTGCAGTCCTTGGCAAACTGCCAGGCATGCACCATCCACACATGCCAGATTTCACTGAAAAAAGGCCAAAATTCAAGAAAACAAGGTGGCAGAAGACCTTGTTTTGGTCTTTTCAAGCCCCTTGCAAGAGTTACTTCCCTTACAGTAAACCCTTGATGCCCCGCCTTTACCCTTTTATTGGATTTTCCGACTCGGGCCACATCTAACTCATATAAGCCTAAATGATCAATGTACAGTGTAAAAAAAACACAGAAATTAATGTGACAAGTTGCTAAAAAAGAGACTGGAAACTCTTTCTGTAGCAATTGTTTCCTATTGCATAAATCAAACAAAGGGATCTGAAATGTAATTTTTTCTAATCGCTTCAAACCACGACAAGAAACCCAGTTACTTTGATTACCATCTCATACGTGCCACTTACGCACATGCGAAAAGCACGGAAAACAATGTGACAAGTGGCTAAAAAGAGACTGAAAACTCTTTCAGTAGCAAGGAACTGAAGCATAATTTTCTAATATCTTCAAACCGCAACAAGAAACCCAGTTACGTTGACTACCGTTTCGTACGTGCCAGTTAGGCACATGCGAGAACACCAGAAAATGATGTGACAAGTGGTTAAAAAAAGACTTGAAGACTCTTTCAGTAGCAACTGCTTCCTATTGCATAAGTCAAACAAAGAGAACTGAATTTTTTATTTATTTATTATTTTTCTCCAATCTCTTTATATCGTACATGACAACAAACCCATTTACATTGACTACCGTCTCGTAGGTGCCAGTTACGTATCCGTGAAAACATGAAAAATCGACTTAAGGGACATTTCATAGCAGACGACACCTGTTTCTCAAGTCAAATATAGGGAACTAAATTTCTACTTTTTTTTTCCCTCCAATCTCTTTATACCGTGACAACAAACCCATTTACGCCGACTACTGTCTCATAGGTGACAGTTACATGTCCGCGAAAACATGAAAAAATTGACTTACAGGACATTTCATAGCAGACGACACCTGTTTCTCAAGTCAAATATAGGGAATCTTTCTTTTTTCGTTTTCTCTCACTATGGCCATTGATTCGGTTGCAATGACTATGACACCAATATGAGGCGGTTACGTGCTGCGCATGAAATCGTAAAATCAACTTGGACACTTTCGGAGGCAACTGATACCCTCTTGCACAAATCAAAGAAAGGTAAATCGAACACTTCCCTGTTTTCATACCAGGGTAAGTTTTGGTGACCGTGCGAGTCAAAATTCAATGTTATGTTTAACTGCTGCACAAAAAAATAAAATTCAGAAGCAACCGGTTACTGTTGCATAAACTTTTTCCAATGAAAAAACGTCTTGTTTTCGTTTGAAGAATTAAAAAAATAGGCCATAAAGATAAAATAAGATGTAAGAATAACTAATAATAAAACTGTTCTTTGATAGGGTAGAAAACATTGTGGGAAAAGGAGAAAATGCTGGTAACCTGCATTGTCTCCTTTTCTCAGATTATTTTCCAAAGCCTTCTCTTTTAGGGGTGTTAACAGGCGTCACTGTATGGTATGGGGTCAATAAGGATAAACATATACCCCCCCTCCCAATCATCCAATCAAATCTCATCCATCTGTGAAATTATCCAATCACAGAAGCTTTTAGGAAAGCAGAATGGGTGCCAACAGCCAATCAGAGAGGCTGTGAGAAATTAAAAAATGGGCCCGGTCTGCCAGTCAGAGAGGCTTTGAAAATCAAAATGGGCCCAGTCAGCCAATCAGAGTGCTTCAAAATGGCGCCCTTATATATCGATAAAAAACAGTGAACAAGAAACGGCATAAAAGTGGATTTAAAGTCTTTCTTAAAGGCTGCTGTGCAGTCCTTGGCAAACTGCCAGGCATGCACCATCCACACATGCCAGATTTCACTGAAAAAAGGCCAAAATTCAAGAAAACAAGGTGGCAGAAGACCTTGTTTTGGTCTTTTCAAGCCCCTTGCAAGAGTTACTTCCCTTACAGTAAACCCTTGATGCCCCGCCTTTACCCTTTTATTGGATTTTCCGACTCGGGCCACATCAAACTCATATAAGCCTAAATGATCAATGTGCAGTGTAAAAAAAACACAGAAATTAATGTGACAAGTTGCTAAAAAAGAGACTGGAAACTCTTTCTGTAGCAATTGTTTCCTATTGCATAAATCAAACAAAGGGATCTGAAATGTAATTTTTTCTAATCGCTTCAAACCACGACAAGAAACCCAGTTACTTTGATTACCATCTCATACGTGCCACTTACGCACATGCGAAAAGCACGGAAAACAATGTGACAAGTGGCTAAAAAGAGACTGAAAACTCTTTCAGTAGCAAGGAACTGAAGCATAATTTTCTAATATCTTCAAACCGCAACAAGAAACCCAGTTACGTTGACTACCGTTTCGTACGTGCCAGTTAGGCACATGCGAGAACACCAGAAAATGATGTGACAAGTGGTTAAAAAAAGACTTGAAGATTCTTTCAGTAGCAACTGCTTCCTATTGCATAAGTCAAACAAAGAGAACTGAATTTTTTATTTATTTATTTTTTTTCTCCAATCTCTTTATATCGTACATGACAACAAACCCATTTACATTGACTACAGTCTCGTAGGTGCCAGTTACGTATCCGTGAAAACATGAAAAATCGACTTAAGGGACATTTCATAGCAGACGACACCTGTTTCTCAAGTCAAATATAGGGAACTAAATTTCTACTTTTTTTTTTCCCTCCAATCTCTTTATACCGTGACAACAAACCCATTTACGCCGACTACTGTCTCATAGGTGACAGTTACATGTCCGCGAAAACATGAAAAAATCGACTTACAGGACATTTCATAGCAGACGACACCTGTTTCTCAAGTCAAATATAGGGAATCTTTCTTTTTTCGTTTTCTCTCACTATGGCCATTGATTCGGTTGCAATGACTATGACACCAATATGAGGCGGTTACGTGCTGCGCATGAAATCGTAAAATCAACTTGGACACTTTCGGAGGCAACTGATACCCTCTTGCACAAATCAAAGAAAGGTAAATCGAACACTTCCCTGTTTTCATACCAGGGTAAGTTTTGGTGACCGTGCGAGTCAAAAGTCAATGTTATGTTTAACTGCTGCACAAAAAAATAAAATTCAGAAGCAACCGGTTACTGTTGCATAAACTTTTTCCAATGAAAAAACGTCTTGTTTTCGTTTGAAGAATTAAAAAAATAGGCCATAAAGATAAAATAAGATGTAAGAATAACTAATAATAAAACTGTTCTTTGATAGGGTAGAAAACATTGTGGGAAAAGGAGAAAATGCTGGTAACCTGCATTGTCTCCTTTTCTCAGATTATTTTCCAAAGCCTTCTCTTTTAGGGGTGTTAACAGGCGTCACTGTATGGTATGGGGTCAATAAGGATAAACATATACCCCCCTCCCAATCATCCAATCAAATCTCATCCATCTGTAAAATTATCCAATCACAGAAGCTTTTAGGAAAGCAGAATGGGTGCCAACAGCCAATCAGAGAGGCTGTGAGAAATTAAAAAATGGGCCCGGTCTGCCAGTCAGAGAGGCTTTGAAAATCAAAATGGGCCCAGTCAGCCAATCAGAGTGCTTCAAAATGGCGCCCTTATATATCGATAAAAAACAGTGAACAAGAAACGGCATAAAAGTGGATTTAAAGTCTTTCTTAAAGGCTGCTGTGCAGTCCTTGGCAAACTGCCAGGCATGCACCATCCACACATGCCAGATTTCACTGAAAAAAGGCCAAAATTCAAGAAAACAAGGTGGCAGAAGACCTTGTTTTGGTCTTTTCAAGCCCCTTGCAAGAGTTACTTCCCTTACAGTAAACCCTTGAAGCCCCGCCTTTACCCTTTTATTGGATTTTCCGACTCGGGCCACATCTAACTCATATAAGCCTAAATGATCAATGTACAGTGTAAAAAAAACACAGAAATTAATGTGACAAGTTGCTAAAAAAGAGACTGGAAACTCTTTCTGTAGCAATTGTTTCCTATTGCATAAATCAAACAAAGGGATCTGAAATGTAATTTTTTCTAATCGCTTCAAACCACGACAAGAAACCCAGTTACTTTGATTACCATCTCATACGTGCCACTTACGCACATGCGAAAAGCACGGAAAACAATGTGACAAGTGGCTAAAAAGAGACTGAAAACTCTTTCAGTAGCAAGGAACTGAAGCATAATTTTCTAATATCTTCAAACCGCAACAAGAAACCCAGTTACGTTGACTACCGTTTCGTACGTGCCAGTTAGGCACATGCGAGAACACCAGAAAATGATGTGACAAGTGGTTAAAAAAAGACTTGAAGACTCTTTCAGTAGCAACTGCTTCCTATTGCATAAGTCAAACAAAGAGAACTGAATTTTTTATTTATTTATTTTTTTTCTCCAATCTCTTTATATCGTACATGACAACAAACCCATTTACATTGACTACCGTCTCGTAGGTGCCAGTTACGTATCCGTGAAAACATGAAAAATCGACTTAAGGGACATTTCATAGCAGACGACACCTGTTTCTCAAGTCAAATATAGGGAACTAAATTTCTATTTTTTTTTTTTCTCCAATCTCTTTATACCGTGACAACAAACCCATTTACGCCGACTACTGTCTCATAGGTGACAGTTACATGTCCGCGAAAACATGAAAAAATCGACTTACGGGACATTTCATAGCAGACGACACCTGTTTCTCAAGTCAAATATAGGGAATCTTTCTTTTTTCGTTTTCTCTCACTATGGCCATTGATTCGGTTGCAATGACTATGACACCAATATGAGGCGGTTACGTGCTGCGCATGAAATCGTAAAATCAACTTGGACACTTTCGGAGGCAACTGATACCCTCTTGCACAAATCAAAGAAAGGTAAATCGAACACTTCCCTGTTTTCATACCAGGGTAAGTTTTGGTGACCGTGCGAGTCAAAAGTCAATGTTATGTTTAACTGCTGCACAAAAAAATAAAATTCAGAAGCAACCGGTTACTGTTGCATAAACTTTTTCCAATGAAAAAACGTCTTGTTTTCGTTTGAAGAATTAAAAAAATAGGCCATAAAGATAAAATAAGATGTAAGAATAACTAATAATAAAACTGTTCTTTGATAGGGTAGAAAACATTGTGGGAAAAGGAGAAAATGCTGGTAACCTGCATTGTCTCCTTTTCTCAGATTATTTTCCAAAGCCTTCTCTTTTAGGGGTGTTAACAGGCGTCACTGTATGGTATGGGGTCAATAAAGATAAACATATACCCCCCCTCCCAATCATCCAATCAAATCTCATCCATCTGTGAAATTATCCAATCACAGAAGCTTTTAGGAAAGCAGAATGGGTGCCAACAGCCAATCAGAGAGGCTGTGAGAAATTAAAAAATGGGCCCGGTCTGCCAGTCAGAGAGGCTTTGAAAATCAAAATGGGCCCAGTCAGCCAATCAGAGTGCTTCAAAATGGCGCCCTTATATATCGATAAAAAACAGTGAACAAGAAACGGCATAAAAGTGGATTTAAAGTCTTTCTTAAAGGCTGCTGTGCAGTCCTTGGCAAACTGCCAGGCATGCACCATCCACACATGCCAGATTTCACTGAAAAAAGGCCAAAATTCAAGAAAACAAGGTGGCAGAAGACCTTGTTTTGGTCTTTTCAAGCCCCTTGCAAGAGTTACTTCCCTTACAGTAAACCCTTGATGCCCCGCCTTTACCCTTTTATTGGATTTTCCGACTCGGGCCACATCAAACTCATATAAGCCTAAATGATCAATGTACAGTGTAAAAAAAACACAGAAATTAATGTGACAAGTTGCTAAAAAAGAGACTGGAAACTCTTTCTGTAGCAATTGTTTCCTATTGCATAAATCAAACAAAGGGATCTGAAATGTAATTTTTTCTAATCGCTTCAAACCACGACAAGAAACCCAGTTACTTTGATTACCATCTCATACGTGCCACTTACGCACATGCGAAAAGCACGGAAAACAATGTGACAAGTGGCTAAAAAGAGACTGAAAACTCTTTCAGTAGCAAGGAACTGAAGCATAATTTTCTAATATCTTCAAACCGCAACAAAAAACCCAGTTACGTTGACTACCGTTTCGTACGTGCCAGTTAGGCACATGCGAGAACACCAGAAAATGATGTGACAAGTGGTTAAAAAAAGACTTGAAGACTCTTTCAGTAGCAACTGCTTCCTATTGCATAAGTCAAACAAAGAGAACTGAATTTTTTATTTATTTATTTTTTTTCTCCAATCTCTTTATATCGTACATGACAACAAACCCATTTACATTGACTACCGTCTCGTAGGTGCCAGTTACGTATCCGTGAAAACATGAAAAATCGACTTAAGGGACATTTCATAGCAGACGACACCTGTTTCTCAAGTCAAATATAGGGAACTAAATTTCTACTTTTTTTTTCCCTCCAATCTCTTTATACCGTGACAACAAACCCATTTACGCCGACTACTGTCTCATAGGTGACAGTTACATGTCCGCGAAAACATGAAAAAATCGACTTACAGGACATTTCATAGCAGACGACACCTGTTTCTCAAGTCAAATATAGGGAATCTTTCTTTTTTCGTTTTCTCTCACTATGGCCATTGATTCGGTTGCAATGACTATGACACCAATATGAGGCGGTTACGTGCTGCGCATGAAATCGTAAAATCAACTTGGACACTTTCGGAGGCAACTGATACCCTCTTGCACAAATCAAAGAAAGGTAAATCGAACACTTCCCTGTTTTCATACCAGGGTAAGTTTTGGTGACCGTGCGAGTCAAAATTCAATGTTATGTTTAACTGCTGCACAAAAAAATAAAATTCAGAAGCAACCGGTTACTGTTGCATAAACTTTTTCCAATGAAAAAACGTCTTGTTTTCGTTTGAAGAATTAAAAAAATAGGCCATAAAGATAAAATAAGATGTAAGAATAACTAATAATAAAACTGTTCTTTGATAGGGTAGAAAACATTGTGGGAAAAGGAGAAAATGCTGGTAACCTGCATTGTCTCCTTTTCTCAGATTATTTTCCAAAGCCTTCTCTTTTAGGGGTGTTAACAGGCGTCACTGTATGGTATGGGGTCAATAAAGATAAACATATACCCCCCTCCCAATCATCCAATCAAATCTCATCCATCTGTGAAATTATCCAATCACAGAAGCTTTTAGGAAAGCAGAATGGGTGCCAACAGCCAATCAGAGAGGCTGTGAGAAATTCAAAAATGGGCCCGGTCTGCCAGTCAGAGAGGCTTTGAAAATCAAAATGGGCCCAGTCAGCCAATCAGAGTGCTTCAAAATGGCGCCCTTAAATATCGATAAAAAACAGTGAACAAGAAACGGCATAAAAGTGGATTTAAAGTCTTTCTTAAAGGCTGCTGTGCAGTCCTTGGCAAACTGCCAGGCATGCACCATCCACACATGCCAGATTTCACTGAAAAAAGGCCAAAATTCAAGAAAACAAGGTGGCAGAAGACCTTGTTTTGGTCTTTTCAAGCCGCTTGCAAGAGTTACTTCCCTTACAGTAAACCCTTGATGCCCCGCCTTTACCCTTTTATTGGATTTTCCGACTCGGGCCACATCAAACTCATATAAGCCTAAATGATCAATGTGCAGTGTAAAAAAAACACAGAAATTAATGTGACAAGTTGCTAAAAAAGAGACTGGAAACTCTTTCTGTAGCAATTGTTTCCTATTGCATAAATCAAACAAAGGGATCTGAAATGTAATTTTTTCTAATCGCTTCAAACCACGACAAGAAACCCAGTTACTTTGATTACCATCTCATACGTGCCACTTACGCACATGCGAAAAGCACGGAAAACAATGTGACAAGTGGCTAAAAAGAGACTGAAAACTCTTTCAGTAGCAAGGAACTGAAGCATAATTTTCTAATATCTTCAAACCGCAACAAGAAACCCAGTTACGTTGACTACCGTTTCGTACGTGCCAGTTAGGCACATGCGAGAACACCAGAAAATGATGTGACAAGTGGTTAAAAAAAGACTTGAAGACTCTTTCAGTAGCAACTGCTTCCTATTGCATAAGTCAAACAAAGAGAACTGAATTTTTTATTTATTTATTTTTTTTCTCCAATCTCTTTATATCGTACATGACAACAAACCCATTTACATTGACTACCGTCTCGTAGGTGCCAGTTACGTATCCGTGAAAACATGAAAAATCGACTTAAGGGACATTTCATAGCAGACGACACCTGTTTCTCAAGTCAAATATAGGGAACTAAATTTCTACTTTTTTTTTTCCCTCCAATCTCTTTATACCGTGACAACAAACCCATTTACGCCGACTACTGTCTCATAGGTGACAGTTACATGTCCGCGAAAACATGAAAAAATCGACTTACAGGACATTTCATAGCAGACGACACCTGTTTCTCAAGTCAAATATAGGGAATCTTTCTTTTTTCGTTTTCTCTCACTATGGCCATTGATTCGGTTGCAATGACTATGACACCAATATGAGGCGGTTACGTGCTGCGCATGAAATCGTAAAATCAACTTGGACACTTTCGGAGGCAACTGATACCCTCTTGCACAAATCAAAGAAAGGTAAATCGAACACTTCCCTGTTTTCATACCAGGGTAAGTTTTGGTGACCGTGCGAGTCAAAAGTCAATGTTATGTTTAACTGCTGCACAAAAAAATAAAATTCAGAAGCAACCGGTTACTGTTGCATAAACTTTTTCCAATGAAAAAACGTCTTGTTTTCGTTTGAAGAATTAAAAAAATAGGCCATAAAGATAAAATAAGATGTAAGAATAACTAATAATAAAACTGTTCTTTGATAGGGTAGAAAACATTGTGGGAAAAGGAGAAAATGCTGGTAACCTGCATTGTCTCCTTTTCTCAGATTATTTTCCAAAGCCTTCTCTTTTAGGGGTGTTAACAGGCGTCACTGTATGGTATGGGGTCAATAAGGATAAACATATACCCCCCTCCCAATCATCCAATCAAATCTCATCCATCTGTAAAATTATCCAATCACAGAAGCTTTTAGGAAAGCAGAATGGGTGCCAACAGCCAATCAGAGAGGCTGTGAGAAATTAAAAAATGGGCCCGGTCTGCCAGTCAGAGAGGCTTTGAAAATCAAAATGGGCCCAGTCAGCCAATCAGAGTGCTTCAAAATGGCGCCCTTATATATCGATAAAAAACAGTGAACAAGAAACGGCATAAAAGTGGATTTAAAGTCTTTCTTAAAGGCTGCTGTGCAGTCCTTGGCAAACTGCCAGGCATGCACCATCCACACATGCCAGATTTCACTGAAAAAAGGCCAAAATTCAAGAAAACAAGGTGGCAGAAGACCTTGTTTTGGTCTTTTCAAGCCCCTTGCAAGAGTTACTTCCCTTCCAGTAAACCCTTGATGCCCCGCCTTTACCCTTTTATTGGATTTTCCGACTCGGGCCACATCAAACTCATATAAGCCTAAATGATCAATGTACAGTGTAAAAAAAACACAGAAATTAATGTGACAAGTTGCTAAAAAAGAGACTGGAAACTCTTTCTGTAGCAATTGTTTCCTATTGCATAAATCAAACAAAGGGATCTGAAATGTAATTTTTTCTAATCGCTTCAAACCACGACAAGAAACCCAGTTACTTTGATTACCATCTCATACGTGCCACTTACGCACATGCGAAAAGCACGGAAAACAATGTGACAAGTGGCTAAAAAGAGACTGAAAACTCTTTCAGTAGCAAGGAACTGAAGCATAATTTTCTAATATCTTCAAACCGCAACAAGAAACCCAGTTACGTTGACTACCGTTTCGTACGTGCCAGTTAGGCACATGCGAGAACACCAGAAAATGATGTGACAAGTGGTTAAAAAAAGACTTGAAGACTCTTTCAGTAGCAACTGCTTCCTATTGCATAAGTCAAACAAAGAGAACTGAATTTTTTATTTATTTATTTTTTTTCTCCAATCTCTTTATATCGTACATGACAACAAACCCATTTACATTGACTACCGTCTCGTAGGTGCCAGTTACGTATCCGTGAAAACATGAAAAATCGACTTAAGGGACATTTCATAGCAGACGACACCTGTTTCTCAAGTCAAATATAGGGAACTAAATTTCTATTTTTTTTTTTTCTCCAATCTCTTTATACCGTGACAACAAACCCATTTACGCCGACTACTGTCTCATAGGTGACAGTTACATGTCCGCGAAAACATGAAAAAATCGACTTACGGGACATTTCATAGCAGACGACACCTGTTTCTCAAGTCAAATATAGGGAATCTTTCTTTTTTCGTTTTCTCTCACTATGGCCATTGATTCGGTTGCAATGACTATGACACCAATATGAGGCGGTTACGTGCTGCGCATGAAATCGTAAAATCAACTTGGACACTTTCGGAGGCAACTGATACCCTCTTGCACAAATCAAAGAAAGGTAAATCGAACACTTCCCTGTTTTCATACCAGGGTAAGTTTTGGTGACCGTGCGAGTCAAAAGTCAATGTTATGTTTAACTGCTGCACAAAACAATAAAATTCAGAAGCAACCGGTTACTGTTGCATAAACTTTTTCCAATGAAAAAACGTCTTGTTTTCGTTTGAAGAATTAAAAAAATAGGCCATAAAGATAAAATAAGATGTAAGAATAACTAATAATAAAACTGTTCTTTGATAGGGTAGAAAACATTGTGGGAAAAGGAGAAAATGCTGGTAACCTGCATTGTCTCCTTTTCTCAGATTATTTTCCAAAGCCTTCTCTTTTAGGGGTGTTAACAGGCGTCACTGTATGGTATGGGGTCAATAAAGATAAACATATACCCCCCCTCCCAATCATCCAATCAAATCTCATCCATCTGTGAAATTTTCCAATCACAGAAGCTTTTAGGAAAGCAGAATGGGTGCCAACAGCCAATCAGAGAGGCTGTGAGAAATTAAAAAATGGGCCCGGTCTGCCAGTCAGAGAGGCTTTGAAAATCAAAATGGGCCCAGTCAGCCAATCAGAGTGCTTCAAAATGGCGCCCTTATATATCGATAAAAAACAGTGAACAAGAAACGGCATAAAAGTGGATTTAAAGTCTTTCTTAAAGGCTGCTGTGCAGTCCTTGGCAAACTGCCAGGCATGCACCATCCACACATGCCAGATTTCACTGAAAAAAGGCCAAAATTCAAGAAAACAAGGTGGCAGAAGACCTTGTTTTGGTCTTTTCAAGCCCCTTGCAAGAGTTACTTCCCTTACAGTAAACCCTTGATGCCCCGCCTTTACCCTTTTATTGGATTTTCCGACTCGGGCCACATCAAACTCATATAAGCCTAAATGATCAATGTACAGTGTAAAAAAAACACAGAAATTAATGTGACAAGTTGCTAAAAAAGAGACTGGAAACTCTTTCTGTAGCAATTGTTTCCTATTGCATAAATCAAACAAAGGGATCTGAAATGTAATTTTTTCTAATCGCTTCAAACCACGACAAGAAACCCAGTTACTTTGATTACCATCTCATACGTGCCACTTACGCACATGCGAAAAGCACGGAAAACAATGTGACAAGTGGCTAAAAAGAGACTGAAAACTCTTTCAGTAGCAAGGAACTGAAGCATAATTTTCTAATATCTTCAAACCGCAACAAAAAACCCAGTTACGTTGACTACCGTTTCGTACGTGCCAGTTAGGCACATGCGAGAACACCAGAAAATGATGTGACAAGTGGTTAAAAAAAGACTTGAAGACTCTTTCAGTAGCAACTGCTTCCTATTGCATAAGTCAAACAAAGAGAACTGAATTTTTTATTTATTTATTTTTTTTCTCCAATCTCTTTATATCGTACATGACAACAAACCCATTTACATTGACTACCGTCTCGTAGGTGCCAGTTACGTATCCGTGAAAACATGAAAAATCGACTTAAGGGACATTTCATAGCAGACGACACCTGTTTCTCAAGTCAAATATAGGGAACTAAATTTCTACTTTTTTTTTCCCTCCAATCTCTTTATACCGTGACAACAAACCCATTTACGCCGACTACTGTCTCATAGGTGACAGTTACATGTCCGCGAAAACATGAAAAAATCGACTTACAGGACATTTCATAGCAGACGACACCTGTTTCTCAAGTCAAATATAGGGAATCTTTCTTTTTTCGTTTTCTCTCACTATGGCCATTGATTCGGTTGCAATGACTATGACACCAATATGAGGCGGTTACGTGCTGCGCATGAAATCGTAAAATCAACTTGGACACTTTCGGAGGCAACTGATACCCTCTTGCACAAATCAAAGAAAGGTAAATCGAACACTTCCCTGTTTTCATACCAGGGTAAGTTTTGGTGACCGTGCGAGTCAAAATTCAATGTTATGTTTAACTGCTGCACAAAAAAATAAAATTCAGAAGCAACCGGTTACTGTTGCATAAACTTTTTCCAATGAAAAAACGTCTTGTTTTCGTTTGAAGAATTAAAAAAATAGGCCATAAAGATAAAATAAGATGTAAGAATAACTAATAATAAAACTGTTCTTTGATAGGGTAGAA
This sequence comes from Tridacna crocea, assembly GCA_943736015.1. NCBI lineage: Eukaryota > Metazoa > Mollusca > Bivalvia > Cardiida > Cardiidae > Tridacna > Tridacna crocea. Next base: position 2,107,803 of record OX031066.1, on the reverse strand, counting down.
AACATTGTGGGAAAAGGAGAAAATGCTGGTAACCTGCATTGTCTCCTTTTCTCAGATTATTTTCCAAAGCCTTCTCTTTTAGGGGTGTTAACAGGCGTCACTGTATGGTATGGGGTCAATAAAGATAAACATATACCCCCCTCCCAATCATCCAATCAAATCTCATCCATCTGTGAAATTATCCAATCACAGAAGCTTTTAGGAAAGCAGAATGGGTGCCAACAGCCAATCAGAGAGGCTGTGAGAAATTAAAAAATGGGCCCGGTCTGCCAGTCAGAGAGGCTTTGAAAATCAAAATGGGCCCAGTCAGCCAATCAGAGTGCTTCAAAATGGCGCCCTTAAATATCGATAAAAAACAGTGAACAAGAAACGGCATAAAAGTGGATTTAAAGTCTTTCTTAAAGGCTGCTGTGCAGTCCTTGGCAAACTGCCAGGCATGCACCATCCACACATGCCAGATTTCACTGAAAAAAGGCCAAAATTCAAGAAAACAAGGTGGCAGAAGACCTTGTTTTGGTCTTTTCAAGCCCCTTGCAAGAGTTACTTCCCTTACAGTAAACCCTTGAAGCCCCGCCTTTACCCTTTTATTGGATTTTCCGACTCGGGCCACATCTAACTCATATAAGCCTAAATGATCAATGTACAGTGTAAAAAAAACACAGAAATTAATGTGACAAGTTGCTAAAAAAGAGACTGGAAACTCTTTCTGTAGCAATTGTTTCCTATTGCATAAATCAAACAAAGGGATCTGAAATGTAATTTTTTCTAATCGCTTCAAACCACGACAAGAAACCCAGTTACTTTGATTACCATCTCATACGTGCCACTTACGCACATGCGAAAAGCACGGAAAACAATGTGACAAGTGGCTAAAAAGAGACTGAAAACTCTTTCAGTAGCAAGGAACTGAAGCATAATTTTCTAATATCTTCAAACCGCAACAAGAAACCCAGTTACGTTGACTACCGTTTCGTACGTGCCAGTTAGGCACATGCGAGAACACCAGAAAATGATGTGACAAGTGGTTAAAAAAAGACTTGAAGACTCTTTCAGTAGCAACTGCTTCCTATTGCATAAGTCAAACAAAGAGAACTGAATTTTTTATTTATTTATTTTTTTTCTCCAATCTCTTTATATCGTACATGACAACAAACCCATTTACATTGACTACCGTCTCGTAGGTGCCAGTTACGTATCCGTGAAAACATGAAAAATCGACTTAAGGGACATTTCATAGCAGACGACACCTGTTTCTCAAGTCAAATATAGGGAACTAAATTTCTATTTTTTTTTTCCCTCCAATCTCTTTATAACGTGACAACAAACCCATTTACGCCGACTACTGTCTCATAGGTGACAGTTACATGTCCGCGAAAACATGAAAAAATCGACTTACAGGACATTTCATAGCAGATGACACCTGTTTCTCAAGTCAAATATAGGGAATCTTTCTTTTTTCGTTTTCTCTCACTATGGCCATTGATTCGGTTGCAATGACTATGACACCAATATGAGGCGGTTACGTGCTGCGCATGAAATCGTAAAATCAACTTGGACACTTTCGGAGGCAACTGATACCCTCTTGCACAAATCAAAGAAAGGTAAATCGAACACTTCCCTGTTTTCATACCAGGGTAAGTTTTGGTGACCGTGCGAGTCAAAAGTCAATGTTATGTTTAACTGCTGCACAAAAAAATAAAATTCAGAAGCAACCGGTTACTGTTGCATAAACTTTTTCCAATGAAAAAACGTCTTGTTTTCGTTTGAAGAATTAAAAAAATAGGCCATAAAGATAAAATAAGATGTAAGAATAACTAATAATAAAACTGTTCTTTGATAGGGTAGAAAACATTGTTGGAAAAGGAGAAAATGCTGGTAACCTGCATTGTCTCCTTTTCTCAGATTATTTTCCAAAGTCTTCTCTTTTAGGGGTGTTAACAGGCGTCACTGTATGGTATGGGGTCAATAAAGATAAACATATACCCCCCCTCCCAATCATCCAATCAAATCTCATCCATCTGTGAAATTATCCAATCACAGAAGCTTTTAGGAAAGCAGAATGGGTGCCAACAGCCAATCAGAGAGGCTGTGAGAAATTAAAAAATGGGCCCGGTCTGCCAGTCAGAGAGGCTTTGAAAATCAAAATGGGCCCAGTCAGCCAATCAGAGTGCTTCAAAATGGCGCCCTTATATATCGATAAAAAACAGTGAACAAGAAACGGCATAAAAGTGGATTTAAAGTCTTTCTTAAAGGCTGCTGTGCAGTCCTTGGCAAACTGCCAGGCATGCACCATCCACACATGCCAGATTTCACTGAAAAAAGGCCAAAATTCAAGAAAACAAGGTGGCAGAAGACCTTGTTTTGGTCTTTTCAAGCCCCTTGCAAGAGTTACTTCCCTTACAGTAAACCCTTGATGCCCCGCCTTTACCCTTTTATTGGATTTTCCGACTCGGGCCACATCAAACTCATATAAGCCTAAATGATCAATGTACAGTGTAAAAAAAACACAGAAATTAATGTGACAAGTTGCTAAAAAAGAGACTGGAAACTCTTTCTGTAGCAATTGTTTCCTATTGCATAAATCAAACAAAGGGATCTGAAATGTAATTTTTTCTAATCGCTTCAAACCACGACAAGAAACCCAGTTACTTTGATTACCATCTCATACGTGCCACTTACGCACATGCGAAAAGCACGGAAAACAATGTGACAAGTGGCTAAAAAGAGACTGAAAACTCTTTCAGTAGCAAGGAACTGAAGCATAATTTTCTAATATCTTCAAACCACAACAAGAAACCCAGTTACGTTGACTACCGTTTCGTACGTGCCAGTTAGGCACATGCGAGAACACCAGAAAATGATGTGACAAGTGGTTAAAAAAAGACTTGAAGACTCTTTCAGTAGCAACTGCTTCCTATTGCATAAGTCAAACAAAGAGAACTGAATTTTTTATTTATTTATTTTTTTTCTCCAATCTCTTTATATCGTACATGACAACAAACCCATTTACATTGACTACCGTCTCGTAGGTGCCAGTTACGTATCCGTGAAAACATGAAAAATCGACTTAAGGGACATTTCATAGCAGACGACACCTGTTTCTCAAGTCAAATATAGGGAACTAAATTTCTACTTTTTTTTTCCCTCCAATCTCTTTATACCGTGACAACAAACCCATTTACGCCGACTACTGTCTCATAGGTGACAGTTACATGTCCGCGAAAACATGAAAAAATCGACTTACAGGACATTTCATAGCAGACGACACCTGTTTCTCAAGTCAAATATAGGGAATCTTTCGTTTTCGTTTTCTCTCACTATGGCCATTGATTCGGTTGCAATGACTATGACACCAATATGAGGCGGTTACGTGCTGCGCATGAAATCGTAAAATCAACTTGGACACTTTCGGAGGCAACTGATACCCTCTTGCACAAATCAAAGAAAGGTAAATCGAACACTTCCCTGTTTTCATACCAGGGTAAGTTTTGGTGACCGTGCGAGTCAAAATTCAATGTTATGTTTAACTGCTGCACAAAAAAATAAAATTCAGAAGCAACCGGTTACTGTTGCATAAACTTTTTCCAATGAAAAAACGTCTTGTTTTCGTTTGAAGAATTAAAAAAATAGGCCATAAAGATAAAATAAGATGTAAGAATAACTAATAATAAAACTGTTCTTTGATAGGGTAGAAAACATTGTGGGAAAAGGAGAAAATGCTGGTAACCTGCATTGTCTCCTTTTCTCAGATTATTTTCCAAAGCCTTCTCTTTTAGGGGTGTTAACAGGCGTCACTGTATGGTATGGGGTCAATAAAGATAAACATATACCCCCCTCCCAATCATCCAATCAAATCTCATCCATCTGTGAAATTATCCAATCACAGAAGCTTTTAGGAAAGCAGAATGGGTGCCAACAGCCAATCAGAGAGGCTGTGAGAAATTAAAAAATGGGCCCGGTCTGCCAGTCAGAGAGGCTTTGAAAATCAAAATGGGCCCAGTCAGCCAATCAGAGTGCTTCAAAATGGCGCCCTTATATATCGATAAAAAACAGTGAACAAGAAACGGCATAAAAGTGGATTTAAAGTCTTTCTTAAAGGCTGCTGTGTAGTCCTTGGCAAACTGCCAGGCATGCACCATCCACACATGCCAGATTTCACTGAAAAAAGGCCAAAATTCAAGAAAACAAGGTGGCAGAAGACCTTGTTTTGGTCTTTTCAAGCCCCTTGCAAGAGTTACTTCCCTTCCAGTAAACCCTTGATGCCCCGCCTTTACCCTTTTATTGGATTTTCCGACTCGGGCCACATCAAACTCATATAAGCCTAAATGATCAATGTACAGTGTAAAAAAAACACAGAAATTAATGTGACAAGTTGCTAAAAAAGAGACTGGAAACTCTTTCTGTAGCAATTGTTTCCTATTGCATAAATCAAACAAAGGGATCTGAAATGTAATTTTTTCTAATCGCTTCAAACCACGACAAGAAACCCAGTTACTTTGATTACCATCTCATACGTGCCACTTACGCACATGCGAAAAGCACGGAAAACAATGTGACAAGTGGCTAAAAAGAGACTGAAAACTCTTTCAGTAGCAAGGAACTGAAGCATAATTTTCTAATATCTTCAAACCGCAACAAGAAACCCAGTTACGTTGACTACCGTTTCGTACGTGCCAGTTAGGCACATGCGAGAACACCAGAAAATGATGTGACAAGTGGTTAAAAAAAGACTTGAAGACTCTTTCAGTAGCAACTGCTTCCTATTGCATAAGTCAAACAAAGAGAACTGAATTTTTTATTTATTTATTTTTTTTCTCCAATCTCTTTATATCGTACATGACAACAAACCCATTTACATTGACTACCGTCTCGTAGGTGCCAGTTACGTATCCGTGAAAACATGAAAAATCGACTTAAGGGACATTTCATAGCAGACGACACCTGTTTCTCAAGTCAAATATAGGGAACTAAATTTCTATTTTTTTTTTTTCTCCAATCTCTTTATACCGTGACAACAAACCCATTTACGCCGACTACTGTCTCATAGGTGACAGTTACATGTCCGCGAAAACATGAAAAAATCGACTTACGGGACATTTCATAGCAGACGACACCTGTTTCTCAAGTCAAATATAGGGAATCTTTCTTTTTTCGTTTTCTCTCACTATGGCCATTGATTCGGTTGCAATGACTATGACACCAATATGAGGCGGTTACGTGCTGCGCATGAAATCGTAAAATCAACTTGGACACTTTCGGAGGCAACTGATACCCTCTTGCACAAATCAAAGAAAGGTAAATCGAACACTTCCCTGTTTTCATACCAGGGTAAGTTTTGGTGACCGTGCGAGTCAAAAGTCAATGTTATGTTTAACTGCTGCACAAAACAATAAAATTCAGAAGCAACCGGTTACTGTTGCATAAACTTTTTCCAATGAAAAAACGTCTTGTTTTCGTTTGAAGAATTAAAAAAATAGGCCATAAAGATAAAATAAGATGTAAGAATAACTAATAATAAAACTGTTCTTTGATAGGGTAGAAAACATTGTGGGAAAAGGAGAAAATGCTGGTAACCTGCATTGTCTCCTTTTCTCAGATTATTTTCCAAAGCCTTCTCTTTTAGGGGTGTTAACAGGCGTCACTGTATGGTATGGGGTCAATAAAGATAAACATATACCCCCCCTCCCAATCATCCAATCAAATCTCATCCATCTGTGAAATTTTCCAATCACAGAAGCTTTTAGGAAAGCAGAATGGGTGCCAACAGCCAATCAGAGAGGCTGTGAGAAATTAAAAAATGGGCCCGGTCTGCCAGTCAGAGAGGCTTTGAAAATCAAAATGGGCCCAGTCAGCCAATCAGAGTGCTTCAAAATGGCGCCCTTATATATCGATAAAAAACAGTGAACAAGAAACGGCATAAAAGTGGATTTAAAGTCTTTCTTAAAGGCTGCTGTGCAGTCCTTGGCAAACTGCCAGGCATGCACCATCCACACATGCCAGATTTCACTGAAAAAAGGCCAAAATTCAAGAAAACAAGGTGGCAGAAGACCTTGTTTTGGTCTTTTCAAGCCCCTTGCAAGAGTTACTTCCCTTACAGTAAACCCTTGATGCCCCGCCTTTACCCTTTTATTGGATTTTCCGACTCGGGCCACATCAAACTCATATAAGCCTAAATGATCAATGTACAGTGTAAAAAAAACACAGAAATTAATGTGACAAGTTGCTAAAAAAGAGACTGGAAACTCTTTCTGTAGCAATTGTTTCCTATTGCATAAATCAAACAAAGGGATCTGAAATGTAATTTTTTCTAATCGCTTCAAACCACGACAAGAAACCCAGTTACTTTGATTACCATCTCATACGTGCCACTTACGCACATGCGAAAAGCACGGAAAACAATGTGACAAGTGGCTAAAAAGAGACTGAAAACTCTTTCAGTAGCAAGGAACTGAAGCATAATTTTCTAATATCTTCAAACCGCAACAAAAAAACCCAGTTACGTTGACTACCGTTTCGTACGTGCCAGTTAGGCACATGCGAGAACACCAGAAAATGATGTGACAAGTGGTTAAAAAAAGACTTGAAGACTCTTTCAGTAGCAACTGCTTCCTATTGCATAAGTCAAACAAAGAGAACTGAATTTTTTATTTATTTATTTTTTTTCTCCAATCTCTTTATATCGTACATGACAACAAACCCATTTACATTGACTACCGTCTCGTAGGTGCCAGTTACGTATCCGTGAAAACATGAAAAATCGACTTAAGGGACATTTCATAGCAGACGACACCTGTTTCTCAAGTCAAATATAGGGAACTAAATTTCTATTTTTTTTTTCCCTCCAATCTCTTTATAACGTGACAACAAACCCATTTACGCCGACTACTGTCTCATAGGTGACAGTTACATGTCCGCGAAAACATGAAAAAATCGACTTACAGGACATTTCATAGCAGATGACACCTGTTTCTCAAGTCAAATATAGGGAATCTTTCTTTTTTCGTTTTCTCTCACTATGGCCATTGATTCGGTTGCAATGACTATGACACCAATATGAGGCGGTTACGTGCTGCGCATGAAATCGTAAAATCAACTTGGACACTTTCGGAGGCAACTGATACCCTCTTGCACAAATCAAAGAAAGGTAAATCGAACACTTCCCTGTTTTCATACCAGGGTAAGTTTTGGTGACCGTGCGAGTCAAAAGTCAATGTTATGTTTAACTGCTGCACAAAAAAATAAAATTCAGAAGCAACCGGTTACTGTTGCATAAACTTTTTCCAATGAAAAAACGTCTTGTTTTCGTTTGAAGAATTAAAAAAATAGGCCATAAAGATAAAATAAGATGTAAGAATAACTAATAATAAAACTGTTCTTTGATAGGGTAGAAAACATTGTTGGAAAAGGAGAAAATGCTGGTAACCTGCATTGTCTCCTTTTCTCAGATTATTTTCCAAAGTCTTCTCTTTTAGGGGTGTTAACAGGCGTCACTGTATGGTATGGGGTCAATAAAGATAAACATATACCCCCCCTCCCAATCATCCAATCAAATCTCATCCATCTGTGAAATTATCCAATCACAGAAGCTTTTAGGAAAGCAGAATGGGTGCCAACAGCCAATCAGAGAGGCTGTGAGAAATTAAAAAATGGGCCCGGTCTGCCAGTCAGAGAGGCTTTGAAAATCAAAATGGGCCCAGTCAGCCAATCAGAGTGCTTCAAAATGGCGCCCTTATATATCGATAAAAAACAGTGAACAAGAAACGGCATAAAAGTGGATTTAAAGTCTTTCTTAAAGGCTGCTGTGCAGTCCTTGGCAAACTGCCAGGCATGCACCATCCACACATGCCAGATTTCACTGAAAAAAGGCCAAAATTCAAGAAAACAAGGTGGCAGAAGACCTTGTTTTGGTCTTTTCAAGCCCCTTGCAAGAGTTACTTCCCTTACAGTAAACCCTTGATGCCCCGCCTTTACCCTTTTATTGGATTTTCCGACTCGGGCCACATCAAACTCATATAAGCCTAAATGATCAATGTACAGTGTAAAAAAAACACAGAAATTAATGTGACAAGTTGCTAAAAAAGAGACTGGAAACTCTTTCTGTAGCAATTGTTTCCTATTGCATAAATCAAACAAAGGGATCTGAAATGTAATTTTTTCTAATCGCTTCAAACCACGACAAGAAACCCAGTTACTTTGATTACCATCTCATACGTGCCACTTACGCACATGCGAAAAGCACGGAAAACAATGTGACAAGTGGCTAAAAAGAGACTGAAAACTCTTTCAGTAGCAAGGAACTGAAGCATAATTTTCTAATATCTTCAAACCGCAACAAGAAACCCAGTTACGTTGACTACCGTTTCGTACGTGCCAGTTAGGCACATGCGAGAACACCAGAAAATGATGTGACAAGTGGTTAAAAAAAGACTTGAAGACTCTTTCAGTAGCAACTGCTTCCTATTGCATAAGTCAAACAAAGAGAACTGAATTTTTTATTTATTTATTTTTTTTCTCCAATCTCTTTATATCGTACATGACAACAAACCCATTTACATTGACTACCGTCTCGTAGGTGCCAGTTACGTATCCGTGAAAACATGAAAAATCGACTTAAGGGACATTTCATAGCAGACGACACCTGTTTCTCAAGTCAAATATAGGGAACTAAATTTCTACTTTTTTTTTCCCTCCAATCTCTTTATACCGTGACAACAAACCCATTTACGCCGACTACTGTCTCATAGGTGACAGTTACATGTCCGCGAAAACATGAAAAAATCGACTTACAGGACATTTCATAGCAGACGACACCTGTTTCTCAAGTCAAATATAGGGAATCTTTCGTTTTCGTTTTCTCTCACTATGGCCATTGATTCGGTTGCAATGACTATGACACCAATATGAGGCGGTTACGTGCTGCGCATGAAATCGTAAAATCAACTTGGACACTTTCGGAGGCAACTGATACCCTCTTGCACAAATCAAAGAAAGGTAAATCGAACACTTCCCTGTTTTCATACCAGGGTAAGTTTTGGTGACCGTGCGAGTCAAAATTCAATGTTATGTTTAACTGCTGCACAAAAAAATAAAATTCAGAAGCAACCGGTTACTGTTGCATAAACTTTTTCCAATGAAAAAACGTCTTGTTTTCGTTTGAAGAATTAAAAAAATAGGCCATAAAGATAAAATAAGATGTAAGAATAACTAATAATAAAACTGTTCTTTGATAGGGTAGAAAACATTGTGGGAAAAGGAGAAAATGCTGGTAACCTGCATTGTCTCCTTTTCTCAGATTATTTTCCAAAGCCTTCTCTTTTAGGGGTGTTAACAGGCGTCACTGTATGGTATGGGGTCAATAAAGATAAACATATACCCCCCTCCCAATCATCCAATCAAATCTCATCCATCTGTGAAATTATCCAATCACAGAAGCTTTTAGGAAAGCAGAATGGGTGCCAACAGCCAATCAGAGAGGCTGTGAGAAATTAAAAAATGGGCCCGGTCTGCCAGTCAGAGAGGCTTTGAAAATCAAAATGGGCCCAGTCAGCCAATCAGAGTGCTTCAAAATGGCGCCCTTATATATCGATAAAAAACAGTGAACAAGAAACGGCATAAAAGTGGATTTAAAGTCTTTCTTAAAGGCTGCTGTGTAGTCCTTGGCAAACTGCCAGGCATGCACCATCCACACATGCCAGATTTCACTGAAAAAAGGCCAAAATTCAAGAAAACAAGGTGGCAGAAGACCTTGTTTTGGTCTTTTCAAGCCCCTTGCAAGAGTTACTTCCCTTCCAGTAAACCCTTGATGCCCCGCCTTTACCCTTTTATTGGATTTTCCGACTCGGGCCACATCAAACTCATATAAGCCTAAATGATCAATGTACAGTGTAAAAAAAACACAGAAATTAATGTGACAAGTTGCTAAAAAAGAGACTGGAAACTCTTTCTGTAGCAATTGTTTCCTATTGCATAAATCAAACAAAGGGATCTGAAATGTAATTTTTTCTAATCGCTTCAAACCACGACAAGAAACCCAGTTACTTTGATTACCATCTCATACGTGCCACTTACGCACATGCGAAAAGCACGGAAAACAATGTGACAAGTGGCTAAAAAGAGACTGAAAACTCTTTCAGTAGCAAGGAACTGAAGCATAATTTTCTAATATCTTCAAACCGCAACAAGAAACCCAGTTACGTTGACTACCGTTTCGTACGTGCCAGATAGGCACATGCGAGAACACCAGAAAATGATGTGACAAGTGGTTAAAAAAAGACTTGAAGACTCTTTCAGTAGCAACTGCTTCCTATTGCATAAGTCAAACAAAGAGAACTGAATTTTTTATTTATTTATTTTTTTTCTCCAATCTCTTTATATCGTACATGACAACAAACCCATTTACATTGACTACCGTCTCGTAGGTGCCAGTTACGTATCCGTGAAAACATGAAAAATCGACTTAAGGGACATTTCATAGCAGACGACACCTGTTTCTCAAGTCAAATATAGGGAACTAAATTTCTATTTTTTTTTTCCCTCCAATCTCTTTATAACGTGACAACAAACCTATTTACGCCGACTACTGTCTCATAGGTGACAGTTACATGTCCGCGAAAACATGAAAAAATCGACTTACGGGACATTTCATAGCAGACGACACCTGTTTCTCAAGTCAAATATAGGGAATCTTTCTTTTTTCGTTTTCTCTCACTATGGCCATTGATTCGGTTGCAATGACTATGACACCAATATGAGGCGGTTACGTGCTGCGCATGAAATCGTAAAATCAACTTGGACACTTTCGGAGGCAACTGATACCCTCTTGCACAAATCAAAGAAAGGTAAATCGAACACTTCCCTGTTTTCATACCAGGGTAAGTTTTGGTGACCGTGCGAGTCAAAAGTCAATGTTATGTTTAACTGCTGCACAAAAAAATAAAATTCAGAAGCAACCGGTTACTGTTGCATAAACTTTTTCCAATGAAAAAACGTCTTGTTTTCGTTTGAAGAATTAAAAAAATAGGCCATAAAGATAAAATAAGATGTAAGAATAACTAATAATAAAACTGTTCTTTGATAGGGTAGAAAACATTGTGGGAAAAGGAGAAAATGCTGGTAACCTGCATTGTCTCCTTTTCTCAGATTATTTTCCAAAGTCTTCTCTTTTAGGGGTGTTAACAGGCGTCACTGTATGGTATGGGGTCAATAAGGATAAACATATACCCCCCTCCCAATCATCCAATCAAATCTCATCCATCTGTGAAATTATCCAATCACAGAAGCTTTTAGGAAAGCAGAATGGGTGCCAACAGCCAATCAGAGAGGCTGTGAGAAATTAAAAAATGGGCCCGGTCTGCCAGTCAGAGAGGCTTTGAAAATCAAAATGGGCCCAGTCAGCCAATCAGAGTGCTTCAAAATGGCGCCCTTATATATCGATAAAAAACAGTGAACAAGAAACGGCATAAAAGTGGATTTAAAGTCTTTCTTAAAGGCTGCTGTGCAGTCCTTGGCAAACTGCCAGGCATGCACCATCCACACATGCCAGATTTCACTGAAAAAAGGCCAAAATTCAAGAAAACAAGGTGGCAGAAGACCTTGTTTTGGTCTTTTCAAGCCCCTTGCAAGAGTTACTTCCCTTCCAGTAAACCCTTGATGCCCCGCCTTTACCCTTTTATTGGATTTTCCGACTCGGGCCACATCAAACTCATATAAGCCTAAATGATCAATGTACAGTGTAAAAAAAACACAGAAATTAATGTGACAAGTTGCTAAAAAAGAGACTGGAAACTCTTTCTGTAGCAATTGTTTCCTATTGCATAAATCAAACAAAGGGATCTGAAATGTAATTTTTTCTAATCGCTTCAAACCACGACAAGAAACCCAGTTACTTTGATTACCATCTCATACGTGCCACTTACGCACATGCGAAAAGCATGGAAAACAATGTGACAAGTGGCTAAAAAGAGACTGAAAACTCTTTCAGTAGCAAGGAACTGAAGCATAATTTTCTAATATCTTCAAACCGCAACAAGAAACCCAGTTACGTTGACTACCGTTTCGTACGTGCCAGATAGGCACATGCGAGAACACCAGAAAATGATGTGACAAGTGGTTAAAAAAAGACTTGAAGACTCTTTCAGTAGCAACTGCTTCCTATTGCATAAGTCAAACAAAGAGAACTGAATTTTTTATTTATTTATTTTTTTTTCTCCAATCTCTTTATATCGTACATGACAACAAACCCATTTACATTGACTACCGTCTCGTAGGTGCCAGTTACGTATCCGTGAAAACATGAAAAATCGACTTAAGGGACATTTCATAGCAGACGACACCCGTTTCTCAAGTCAAATATAGGGAACTAAATTTCTATTTTTTTTTTCCCTCCAATCTCTTTATACCGTGACAACAAACCCATTTACGCGGACTACTGTCTCATAGGTGACAGTTACATGTCCGCGAAAACATGAAAAAATCGACTTACAGGACATTTCATAGCAGACGACACCTGTTTCTCAAGTCAAATATAGGGAATCTTTCTTTTTTCGTTTTCTCTCACTATGGCCATTGATTCGGTTGCAATGACTATGACACCAATATGAGGCGGTTACGTGCTGCGCATGAAATCGTAAAATCAACTTGGACACTTTCGGAGGCAACTGATACCCTCTTGCACAAATCAAAGAAAGGTAAATCGAACACTTCCCTGTTTTCATACCAGGGTAAGTTTTGGTGACCGTGCGAGTCAAAAGTCAATGTTATGTTTAACTGCTGCACAAAAAAATAAAATTCAGAAGCAACCGGTTACTGTTGCATAAACTTTTTCCAATGAAAGAACGTCTTGTTTTCGTTTGAAGAATTAAAAAAATAGGCCATAAAGATAAAATAAGATGTAAGAATAACTAATAATAAAACTGTTCTTTGATAGGGTAGAAAACTTTGTGGGAAAAGGAGAAAATGCTGGTAACCTGCATTGTCTCCTTTTCTCAGATTATTTTCCAAAGCCTTCTCTTTTAGGGCTGTTAACGGGCGTCACTGTATGGTATGGGGTCAATAAGGATAAACATATACCCCCCCTCCCAATCATCCAATCAAATCTCATCCATCTGTGAAATTATCCAATCACAGAAGCTTTTAGGAAAGCAGAATGGGTGCCAACAGCCAATCAGAGAGGCTGTGAGAAATTCAAAAATGGGCCCGGTCTGCCAGTCAGAGAGGCTTTGAAAATCAAAATGGGCCCAGTCAGCCAATCAGAGTGCTTCAAAATGGCGCCCTTATATATCGATAAAAAACAGTGAACAAGAAACGGCATAAAAGTGGATTTAAAGTCTTTCTTAAAGGCTGCTGTGCAGTCCTTGGCAAACTGCCAGGCATGCACCATCCACACATGCCAGATTTCACTGAAAAAAGGCCAAAATTCAAGAAAACAAGGTGGCAGAAGACCTTGTTTTGGTCTTTTCAAGCCCCTTGCAAGAGTTACTTCCCTTACAGTAAACCCTTGATGCCCCGCCTTTACCCTTTTATTGGATTTTCCGACTCGGGCCACATCAAACTCATATAAGCCTAAATGATCAATGTACAGTGTAAAAAAAACAGAAATTAATGTGACAAGTTGCTAAAAAAGAGACTGGAAACTCTTTCTGTAGCAATTGTTTCCTATTGCATAAATCAAACAAAGGGATCTGAAATGTAATTTTTTCTAATCGCTTCAAACCACGACAAGAAACCCAGTTACTTTGATTACCATCTCATACGTGCCACTTACGCACATGCGAAAAGCACGGAAAACAATGTGACAAGTGGCTAAAAAGAGACTGAAAACTCTTTCAGTAGCAAGGAACTGAAGCATAATTTTCTAATATCTTCAAACCGCAACAAGAAACCCAGTTACGTTGACTACCGTTTCGTACGTGCCAGTTAGGCACATGCGAGAACACCAGAAAATGATGTGACAAGTGGTTAAAAAAAGACTTGAAGACTCTTTCAGTAGCAACTGCTTCCTATTGCATAAGTCAAACAAAGAGAACTGAATTTTTTATTTATTTATTTTTTTTCTCCAATCTCTTTATATCGTACATGACAACAAACCCATTTACATTGACTACCGTCTCGTAGGTGCCAGTTACGTATCCGTGAAAACATGAAAAATCGACTTAAGGGACATTTCATAGCAGAAGACACCTGTTTCTCAAGTCAAATATAGGGAACTAAATTTCTATTTTTTTTTTCCCTCCAATCTCTTTATACCGTGACAACAAACCCATTTACGCGGACTACTGTCTCATAGGTGACAGTTACATGTCCGCGAAAACATGAAAAAATCGACTTACAGGACATTTCATAGCAGACGACACCTGTTTCTCAAGTCAAATATAGGGAATCTTTCTTTTTTCGTTTTCTCTCACTATGGCCATTGATTCGGTTGCAATGACTATGACACCAATATGAGGCGGTTACGTGCTGCGCATGAAATCGTAAAATCAACTTGGACACTTTCGGAGGCAACTGATACCCTCTTGCACAAATCAAAGAAAGGTAAATCGAACACTTCCCTGTTTTCATACCAGGGTAAGTTTTGGTGACCGTGCGAGTCAAAAGTCAATGTTATGTTTAACTGCTGCACAAAAAAATAAAATTCAGAAGCAACCGGTTACTGTTGCATAAACTTTTTCCAATGAAAAAACGTCTTGTTTTCGTTTGAAGAATTAAAAAAATAGGCCATAAAGATAAAATAAGATGTAAGAATAACTAATAATAAAACTGTTCTTTGATAGGGTAGAAAACATTGTGGGAAAAGGAGAAAATGCTGGTAACCTGCATTGTCTCCTTTTCTCAGATTATTTTCCAAAGCCTTCTCTTTTAGGGGTGTTAACAGGCGTCACTGTATGGTATGGGGTCAATAAGGATAAACATATACCCCCCTCCCAATCATCCAATCAAATCTCATCCATCTGTGAAATTATCCAATCACAGAAGCTTTTAGGAAAGCAGAATGGGTGCCAACAGCCAATCAGAGAGGCTGTGAGAAATTCAAAAATGGGCCCGGTCTGCCAGTCAGAGAGGCTTTGAAAATCAAAATGGGCCCAGTCAGCCAATCAGAGTGCTTCAAAATGGCGCCCTTATATATCGATAAAAAACAGTGAACAAGAAACGGCATAAAAGTGGATTTAAAGTCTTTCTTAAAGGCTGCTGTGCAGTCCTTGGCAAACTGCCAGGCATGCACCATCCACACATGCCAGATTTCACTGAAAAAATGCCAAAATTCAAGAAAACAAGGTGGCAGAAGACCTTGTTTTGGTCTTTTCAAGCCCCTTGCAAGAGTTACTTCCCTTCCAGTAAACCCTTGATGCCCCGCCTTTACCCTTTTATTGGATTTTCCGACTCGGGCCACATCAAACTCATATAAGCCTAAATGATCAATGTACAGTGTAAAAAAAACACAGAAATTAATGTGACAAGTTGCTAAAAAAGAGACTGGAAACTCTTTCTGTAGCAATTGTTTCCTATTGCATAAATCAAACAAAGGGATCTGAAATGTAATTTTTTCTAATCGCTTCAAACCACGACAAGAAACCCAGTTACTTTGATTACCATCTCATACGTGCCACTTACGCACATGCGAAAAGCATGGAAAACAATGTGACAAGTGGCTAAAAAGAGACTGAAAACTCTTTCAGTAGCAAGGAACTGAAGCATAATTTTCTAATATCTTCAAACCGCAACAAGAAACCCAGTTACGTTGACTACCGTTTCGTACGTGCCAGATAGGCACATGCGAGAACACCAGAAAATGATGTGACAAGTGGTTAAAAAAAGACTTGAAGACTCTTTCAGTAGCAACTGCTTCCTATTGCATAAGTCAAACAAAGAGAACTGAATTTTTTATTTATTTATTTTTTTTTCTCCAATCTCTTTATATCGTACATGACAACAAACCCATTTACATTGACTACCGTCTCGTAGGTGCCAGTTACGTATCCGTGAAAACATGAAAAATCGACTTAAGGGACATTTCATAGCAGACGACACCCGTTTCTCAAGTCAAATATAGGGAACTAAATTTCTATTTTTTTTTTCCCTCCAATCTCTTTATACCGTGACAACAAACCCATTTACGCGGACTACTGTCTCATAGGTGACAGTTACATGTCCGCGAAAACATGAAAAAATCGACTTACAGGACATTTCATAGCAGACGACACCTGTTTCTCAAGTCAAATATAGGGAATCTTTCTTTTTTCGTTTTCTCTCACTATGGCCATTGATTCGGTTGCAATGACTATGACACCAATATGAGGCGGTTACGTGCTGCGCATGAAATCGTAAAATCAACTTGGACACTTTCGGAGGCAACTGATACCCTCTTGCACAAATCAAAGAAAGGTAAATCGAACACTTCCCTGTTTTCATACCAGGGTAAGTTTTGGTGACCGTGCGAGTCAAAAGTCAATGTTATGTTTAACTGCTGCACAAAAAAATAAAATTCAGAAGCAACCGGTTACTGTTGCATAAACTTTTTCCAATGAAAAAACGTCTT
Source organism: Tridacna crocea (assembly GCA_943736015.1). Lineage (NCBI taxonomy): Eukaryota > Metazoa > Mollusca > Bivalvia > Cardiida > Cardiidae > Tridacna > Tridacna crocea. Next base: position 2,091,269 of record OX031066.1, on the reverse strand, counting down.
GTTTTCGTTTGAAGAATTAAAAAAATAGGCCATAAAGATAAAATAAGATGTAAGAATAACTAATAATAAAACTGTTCTTTGATAGGGTAGAAAACATTGTGGGAAAAGGAGAAAATGCTGGTAACCTGCATTGTCTCCTTTTCTCAGATTATTTTCCAAAGCCTTCTCTTTTAGGGCTGTTAACGGGCGTCACTGTATGGTATGGGGTCAATAAGGATAAACATATACCCCCCCTCCCAATCATCCAATCAAATCTCATCCATCTGTGAAATTATCCAATCACAGAAGCTTTTAGGAAAGCAGAATGGGTGCCAACAGCCAATCAGAGAGGCTGTGAGAAATTAAAAAATGGGCCCGGTCTGCCAGTCAGAGAGGCTTTGAAAATCAAAATGGGCCCAGTCAGCCAATCAGAGTGCTTCAAAATGGCGCCCTTATATATCGATAAAAAACAGTGAACAAGAAACGGCATAAAAGTGGATTTAAAGTCTTTCTTAAAGGCTGCTGTGCAGTCCTTGGCAAACTGCCAGGCATGCACCATCCACACATGCCAGATTTCACTGAAAAAAGGCCAAAATTCAAGAAAACAAGGTGGCAGAAGACCTTGTTTTGGTCTTTTCAAGCCCCTTGCAAGAGTTACTTCCCTTACAGTAAACCCTTGATGCCCCGCCTTTACCCTTTTATTGGATTTTCCGACTCGGGCCACATCAAACTCATATAAGCCTAAATGATCAATGTACAGTGTAAAAAAACACACAGAAATTAATGTGACAAGTTGCTAAAAAAGAGACTGGAAACTCTTTCTGTAGCAATTGTTTCCTATTGCATAAATCAAACAAAGGGATCTGAAATGTAATTTTTTCTAATCGCTTCAAACCACGACAAGAAACCCAGTTACTTTGATTACCATCTCATACGTGCCACTTACGCACATGCGAAAAGCACGGAAAACAATGTGACAAGTGGCTAAAAAGAGACTGAAAACTCTTTCAGTAGCAAGGAACTGAAGCATAATTTTCTAATATCTTCAAACCGCAACAAGAAACCCAGTTACGTTGACTACCGTTTCGTACGTGCCAGTTAGGCACATGCGAGAACACCAGAAAATGATGTGACAAGTGGTTAAAAAAAGACTTGAAGACTTTCAGTAGCAACTGCTTCCTATTGCATAAGTCAAACAAAGAGAACTGAATTTTTTATTTATTTATTTTTTTTCTCCAATCTCTTTATACCGTGACAACAAACCCATTTACGCCGACTACTGTCTCATAGGTGACAGTTACATGTACGCGAAAACATGAAAAAATCAACTTACAGGACATTTCATAGCAGACGACACCTGTTTCTCAAGTCAAATATAGGGAACTAAATTTCTATTTTTTTTTTCCCTCCAATCTCTTTATAACGTGACAACAAACCTATTTACGCCGACTACTGTCTCATAGGTGACAGTTACATGTCCGCGAAAACATGAAAAAATCGACTTACGGGACATTTCATAGCAGACGACACCTGTTTCTCAAGTCAAATATAGGGAATCTTTCTTTTTTCGTTTTCTCTCACTATGGCCATTGATTCGGTTGCAATGACTATGACACCAATATGAGGCGGTTACGTGCTGCGCATGAAATCGTAAAATCAACTTGGACACTTTCGGAGGCAACTGATACCCTCTTGCACAAATCAAAGAAAGGTAAATCGAACACTTCCCTGTTTTCATACCAGGGTAAGTTTTGGTGACCGTGCGAGTCAAAAGTCAATGTTATGTTTAACTGCTGCACAAAAAAATAAAATTCAGAAGCAACCGGTTACTGTTGCATAAACTTTTTCCAATGAAAAAACGTCTTGTTTTCGTTTGAAGAATTAAAAAAATAGGCCATAAAGATAAAATAAGATGTAAGAATAACTAATAATAAAACTGTTCTTTGATAGGGTAGAAAACATTGTGGGAAAAGGAGAAAATGCTGGTAACCTGCATTGTCTCCTTTTCTCAGATTATTTTCCAAAGTCTTCTCTTTTAGGGGTGTTAACAGGCGTCACTGTATGGTATGGGGTCAATAAGGATAAACATATACCCCCCTCCCAATCATCCAATCAAATCTCATCCATCTGTGAAATTATCCAATCACAGAAGCTTTTAGGAAAGCAGAATGGGTGCCAACAGCCAATCAGAGAGGCTGTGAGAAATTAAAAAATGGGCCCGGTCTGCCAGTCAGAGAGGCTTTGAAAATCAAAATGGGCCCAGTCAGCCAATCAGAGTGCTTCAAAATGGCGCCCTTATATATCGATAAAAAACAGTGAACAAGAAACGGCATAAAAGTGGATTTAAAGTCTTTCTTAAAGGCTGCTGTGCAGTCCTTGGCAAACTGCCAGGCATGCACCATCCACACATGCCAGATTTCACTGAAAAAAGGCCAAAATTCAAGAAAACAAGGTGGCAGAAGACCTTGTTTTGGTCTTTTCAAGCCCCTTGCAAGAGTTACTTCCCTTCCAGTAAACCCTTGATGCCCCGCCTTTACCCTTTTATTGGATTTTCCGACTCGGGCCACATCAAACTCATATAAGCCTAAATGATCAATGTACAGTGTAAAAAAAACACAGAAATTAATGTGACAAGTTGCTAAAAAAGAGACTGGAAACTCTTTCTGTAGCAATTGTTTCCTATTGCATAAATCAAACAAAGGGATCTGAAATGTAATTTTTTCTAATCGCTTCAAACCACGACAAGAAACCCAGTTACTTTGATTACCATCTCATACGTGCCACTTACGCACATGCGAAAAGCATGGAAAACAATGTGACAAGTGGCTAAAAAGAGACTGAAAACTCTTTCAGTAGCAAGGAACTGAAGCATAATTTTCTAATATCTTCAAACCGCAACAAGAAACCCAGTTACGTTGACTACCGTTTCGTACGTGCCAGATAGGCACATGCGAGAACACCAGAAAATGATGTGACAAGTGGTTAAAAAAAGACTTGAAGACTCTTTCAGTAGCAACTGCTTCCTATTGCATAAGTCAAACAAAGAGAACTGAATTTTTTATTTATTTATTTTTTTTTCTCCAATCTCTTTATATCGTACATGACAACAAACCCATTTACATTGACTACCGTCTCGTAGGTGCCAGTTACGTATCCGTGAAAACATGAAAAATCGACTTAAGGGACATTTCATAGTAGACGACACCCGTTTCTCAAGTCAAATATAGGGAACTAAATTTCTATTTTTTTTTTCCCTCCAATCTCTTTATACCGTGACAACAAACCCATTTACGCGGACTACTGTCTCATAGGTGACAGTTACATGTCCGCGAAAACATGAAAAAATCGACTTACAGGACATTTCATAGCAGACGACACCTGTTTCTCAAGTCAAATATAGGGAATCTTTCTTCTTTCGTTTTCTCTCACTATGGCCATTGATTCGGTTGCAATGACTATGACACCAATATGAGGCGGTTACGTGCTGCGCATGAAATCGTAAAATCAACTTGGACACTTTCGGAGGCAACTGATACCCTCTTGCACAAATCAAAGAAAGGTAAATCGAACACTTCCCTGTTTTCATACCAGGGTAAGTTTTGGTGACCGTGCGAGTCAAAAGTCAATGTTATGTTTAACTGCTGCACAAAAAAATAAAATTCAGAAGCAACCGGTTACTGTTGCATAAACTTTTTCCAATGAAAAAACGTCTTGTTTTCGTTTGAAGAATTAAAAAAATAGGCCATAAAGATAAAATAAGATGTAAGAATAACTAATAATAAAACTGTTCTTTGATAGGGTAGAAAACTTTGTGGGAAAAGGAGAAAATGCTGGTAACCTGCATTGTCTCCTTTTCTCAGATTATTTTCCAAAGCCTTCTCTTTTAGGGCTGTTAACGGGCGTCACTGTATGGTATGGGGTCAATAAGGATAAACATATACCCCCCCTCCCAATCATCCAATCAAATCTCATCCATCTGTGAAATTATCCAATCACAGAAGCTTTTAGGAAAGCAGAATGGGTGCCAACAGCCAATCAGAGAGGCTGTGAGAAATTCAAAAATGGGCCCGGTCTGCCAGTCAGAGAGGCTTTGAAAATCAAAATGGGCCCAGTCAGCCAATCAGAGTGCTTCAAAATGGCGCCCTTATATATCGATAAAAAACAGTGAACAAGAAACGGCATAAAAGTGGATTTAAAGTCTTTCTTAAAGGCTGCTGTGCAGTCCTTGGCAAACTGCCAGGCATGCACCATCCACACATGCCAGATTTCACTGAAAAAAGGCCAAAATTCAAGAAAACAAGGTGGCAGAAGACCTTGTTTTGGTCTTTTCAAGCCCCTTGCAAGAGTTACTTCCCTTACAGTAAACCCTTGATGCCCCGCCTTTACCCTTTTATTGGATTTTCCGACTCGGGCCACATCAAACTCATATAAGCCTAAATGATCAATGTACAGTGTAAAAAAAAGAGAAATTAATGTGACAAGTTGCTAAAAAAGAGACTGGAAACTCTTTCTGTAGCAATTGTTTCCTATTGCATAAATCAAACAAAGGGATCTGAAATGTAATTTTTTCTAATCGCTTCAAACCACGACAAGAAACCCAGTTACTTTGATTACCATCTCATACGTGCCACTTACGCACATGCGAAAAGCACGGAAAACAATGTGACAAGTGGCTAAAAAGAGACTGAAAACTCTTTCAGTAGCAAGGAACTGAAGCATAATTTTCTAATATCTTCAAACCGCAACAAGAAACCCAGTTACGTTGACTACCGTTTCGTACGTGCCAGTTAGGCACATGCGAGAACACCAGAAAATGATGTGACAAGTGGTTAAAAAAAGACTTGAAGACTCTTTCAGTAGCAACTGCTTCCTATTGCATAAGTCAAACAAAGAGAACTGAATTTTTTATTTATTTATTTTTTTTCTCCAATCTCTTTATATCGTACATGACAACAAACCCATTTACATTGACTACCGTCTCGTAGGTGCCAGTTACGTATCCGTGAAAACATGAAAAATCGACTTAAGGGACATTTCATAGCAGAAGACACCTGTTTCTCAAGTCAAATATAGGGAACTAAATTTCTATTTTTTTTTTCCCTCCAATCTCTTTATACCGTGACAACAAACCCATTTACGCGGACTACTGTCTCATAGGTGACAGTTACATGTCCGCGAAAACATGAAAAAATCGACTTACAGGACATTTCATAGCAGACGACACCTGTTTCTCAAGTCAAATATAGGGAATCTTTCTTTTTTCGTTTTCTCTCACTATGGCCATTGATTCGGTTGCAATGACTATGACACCAATATGAGGCGGTTACGTGCTGCGCATGAAATCGTAAAATCAACTTGGACACTTTCGGAGGCAACTGATACCCTCTTGCACAAATCAAAGAAAGGTAAATCGAACACTTCCCTGTTTTCATACCAGGGTAAGTTTTGGTGACCGTGCGAGTCAAAAGTCAATGTTATGTTTAACTGCTGCACAAAAAAATAAAATTCAGAAGCAACCGGTTACTGTTGCATAAACTTTTTCCAATGAAAAAACGTCTTGTTTTCGTTTGAAGAATTAAAAAAATAGGCCATAAAGATAAAATAAGATGTAAGAATAACTAATAATAAAACTGTTCTTTGATAGGGTAGAAAACATTGTGGGAAAAGGAGAAAATGCTGGTAACCTGCATTGTCTCCTTTTCTCAGATTATTTTCCAAAGCCTTCTCTTTTAGGGGTGTTAACAGGCGTCACTGTATGGTATGGGGTCAATAAGGATAAACATATACCCCCCTCCCAATCATCCAATCAAATCTCATCCATCTGTGAAATTATCCAATCACAGAAGCTTTTAGGAAAGCAGAATGGGTGCCAACAGCCAATCAGAGAGGCTGTGAGAAATTCAAAAATGGGCCCGGTCTGCCAGTCAGAGAGGCTTTGAAAATCAAAATGGGCCCAGTCAGCCAATCAGAGTGCTTCAAAATGGCGCCCTTATATATCGATAAAAAACAGTGAACAAGAAACGGCATAAAAGTGGATTTAAAGTCTTTCTTAAAGGCTGCTGTGCAGTCCTTGGCAAACTGCCAGGCATGCACCATCCACACATGCCAGATTTCACTGAAAAAATGCCAAAATTCAAGAAAACAAGGTGGCAGAAGACCTTGTTTTGGTCTTTTCAAGCCCCTTGCAAGAGTTACTTCCCTTCCAGTAAACCCTTGATGCCCCGCCTTTACCCTTTTATTGGATTTTCCGACTCGGGCCACATCAAACTCATATAAGCCTAAATGATCAATGTACAGTGTAAAAAAAACACAGAAATTAATGTGACAAGTTGCTAAAAAAGAGACTGGAAACTCTTTCTGTACCAATTGTTTCCTATTGCATAAATCAAACAAAGGGATATGAAATGTAATTTTTTCTAATCGCTTCAAACCACGACAAGAAACCCAGTTACTTTGATTACCATCTCATACGTGCCACTTACGCACATGCGAAAAGCATGGAAAACAATGTGACAAGTGGCTAAAAAGAGACTGAAAACTCTTTCAGTAGCAAGGAACTGAAGCATAATTTTCTAATATCTTCAAACCGCAACAAGAAACCCAGTTACGTTGACTACCGTTTCGTACGTGCCAGATAGGCACATGCGAGAACACCAGAAAATGATGTGACAAGTGGTTAAAAAAAGACTTGAAGACTCTTTCAGTAGCAACTGCTTCCTATTGCATAAGTCAAACAAAGAGAACTGAATTTTTTATTTATTTATTTTTTTTTCTCCAATCTCTTTATATCGTACATGACAACAAACCCATTTACATTGACTACCGTCTCGTAGGTGCCAGTTACGTATCCGTGAAAACATGAAAAATCGACTTAAGGGACATTTCATAGCAGACGACACCCGTTTCTCAAGTCAAATATAGGGAACTAAATTTCTATTTTTTTTTTCCCTCCAATCTCTTTATACCGTGACAACAAACGCATTTACGCGGACTACTGTCTCATAGGTGACAGTTACATGTCCGCGAAAACATGAAAAAATCGACTTACAGGACATTTCATAGCAGACGACACCTGTTTCTCAAGTCAAATATAGGGAATCTTTCTTTTTTCGTTTTCTCTCACTATGGCCATTGATTCGGTTGCAATGACTATGACACCAATATGAGGCGGTTACGTGCTGCGCATGAAATCGTAAAATCAACTTGGACACTTTCGGAGGCAACTGATACCCTCTTGCACAAATCAAAGAAAGGTAAATCGAACACTTCCCTGTTTTCATACCAGGGTAAGTTTTGGTGACCGTGCGAGTCAAAAGTCAATGTTATGTTTAACTGCTGCACAAAAAAATAAAATTCAGAAGCAACCGGTTACTGTTGCATAAACTTTTTCCAATGAAAAAACGTCTTGTTTTCGTTTGAAGAATTAAAAAAATAGGCCATAAAGATAAAATAAGATGTAAGAATAACTAATAATAAAACTGTTCTTTGATAGGGTAGAAAACTTTGTGGGAAAAGGAGAAAATGCTGGTAACCTGCATTGTCTCCTTTTCTCAGATTATTTTCCAAAGCCTTCTCTTTTAGGGCTGTTAACGGGCGTCACTGTATGGTATGGGGTCAATAAGGATAAACATATACCCCCCCTCCCAATCATCCAATCAAATCTCATCCATCTGTGAAATTATCCAATCACAGAAGCTTTTAGGAAAGCAGAATGGGTGCCAACAGCCAATCAGAGAGGCTGTGAGAAATTCAAAAATGGGCCCGGTCTGCCAGTCAGAGAGGCTTTGAAAATCAAAATGGGCCCAGTCAGCCAATCAGAGTGCTTCAAAATGGCGCCCTTATATATCGATAAAAAACAGTGAACAAGAAACGGCATAAAAGTGGATTTAAAGTCTTTCTTAAAGGCTGCTGTGCAGTCCTTGGCAAACTGCCAGGCATGCACCATCCACACATGCCAGATTTCACTGAAAAAAGGCCAAAATTCAAGAAAACAAGGTGGCAGAAGACCTTGTTTTGGTCTTTTCAAGCCCCTTGCAAGAGTTACTTCCCTTACAGTAAACCCTTGATGCCCCGCCTTTACCCTTTTATTGGATTTTCCGACTCGGGCCACATCAAACTCATATAAGCCTAAATGATCAATGTACAGTGTAAAAAAAACAGAAATTAATGTGACAAGTTGCTAAAAAAGAGACTGGAAACTCTTTCTGTAGCAATTGTTTCCTATTGCATAAATCAAACAAAGGGATCTGAAATGTAATTTTTTCTAATCGCTTCAAACCACGACAAGAAACCCAGTTACTTTGATTACCATCTCATACGTGCCACTTACGCACATGCGAAAAGCACGGAAAACAATGTGACAAGTGGCTAAAAAGAGACTGAAAACTCTTTCAGTAGCAAGGAACTGAAGCATAATTTTCTAATATCTTCAAACCGCAACAAGAAACCCAGTTACGTTGACTACCGTTTCGTACGTGCCAGTTAGGCACATGCGAGAACACCAGAAAATGATGTGACAAGTGGTTAAAAAAAGACTTGAAGACTCTTTCAGTAGCAACTGCTTCCTATTGCATAAGTCAAACAAAGAGAACTGAATTTTTTATTTATTTATTTTTTTTCTCCAATCTCTTTATATCGTACATGACAACAAACCCATTTACATTGACTACCGTCTCGTAGGTGCCAGTTACGTATCCGTGAAAACATGAAAAATCGACTTAAGGGACATTTCATAGCAGAAGACACCTGTTTCTCAAGTCAAATATAGGGAACTAAATTTCTATTTTTTTTTTCCCTCCAATCTCTTTATACCGTGACAACAAACCCATTTACGCCGACTACTGTCTCATAGGTGACAGTTACATGTCCGCGAAAACATGAAAAAATCGACTTACAGGACATTTCATAGCAGACGACACCTGTTTCTCAAGTCAAATATAGGGAATCTTTCTTTTTTCGTTTTCTCTCACTATGGCCATTGATTCGGTTGCAATGACTATGACACCAATATGAGGCGGTTACGTGCTGCGCATGAAATCGTAAAATCAACTTGGACACTTTCGGAGGCAACTGATACCCTCTTGCACAAATCAAAGAAAGGTAAATCGAACACTTCCCTGTTTTCATACCAGGGTAAGTTTTGGTGACCGTGCGAGTCAAAAGTCAATGTTATGTTTAACTGCTGCACAAAAAAATAAAATTCAGAAGCAACCGGTTACTGTTGCATAAACTTTTTCCAATGAAAAAACGTCTTGTTTTCGTTTGAAGAATTAAAAAAATAGGCCATAAAGATAAAATAAGATGTAAGAATAACTAATAATAAAACTGTTCTTTGATAGGGTAGAAAACATTGTGGGAAAAGGAGAAAATGCTGGTAACCTGCATTGTCTCCTTTTCTCAGATTATTTTCCAAAGCCTTCTCTTTTAGGGGTGTTAACAGGCGTCACTGTATGGTATGGGGTCAATAAGGATAAACATATACCCCCCTCCCAATCATCCAATCAAATCTCATCCATCTGTGAAATTATCCAATCACAGAAGCTTTTAGGAAAGCAGAATGGGTGCCAACAGCCAATCAGAGAGGCTGTGAGAAATTCAAAAATGGGCCCGGTCTGCCAGTCAGAGAGGCTTTGAAAATCAAAATGGGCCCAGTCAGCCAATCAGAGTGCTTCAAAATGGCGCCCTTATATATCGATAAAAAACAGTGAACAAGAAACGGCATAAAAGTGGATTTAAAGTCTTTCTTAAAGGCTGCTGTGCAGTCCTTGGCAAACTGCCAGGCATGCACCATCCACACATGCCAGATTTCACTGAAAAAATGCCAAAATTCAAGAAAACAAGGTGGCAGAAGACCTTGTTTTGGTCTTTTCAAGCCCCTTGCAAGAGTTACTTCCCTTCCAGTAAACCCTTGATGCCCCGCCTTTACCCTTTTATTGGATTTTCCGACTCGGGCCACATCAAACTCATATAAGCCTAAATGATCAATGTACAGTGTAAAAAAAACACAGAAATTAATGTGACAAGTTGCTAAAAAAGAGACTGGAAACTCTTTCTGTAGCAATTGTTTCCTATTGCATAAATCAAACAAAGGGATGTGAAATGTAATTTTTTCTAATCGCTTCAAACCACGACAAGAAACCCAGTTACTCTGATTACCATCTCATACGTGCCACTTACGCACATGCGAAAAGCACGGAAAACAATGTGACAAGTGGCTAAAAAGAGACTGAAAACTCTTTCAGTAGCAAGGAACTGAAGCATAATTTTCTAATATCTTCAAACCGCAACAAGAAACCCAGTTACGTTGACTACCGTTTCGTACGTGCCAGATAGGCACATGCGAGAACACCAGAAAATGATGTGACAAGTGGTTAAAAAAAGACTTGAAGACTCTTTCAGTAGCAACTGCTTCCTATTGCATAAGTCAAACAAAGAGAACTGAATTTTTTATTTATTTTTTTTTTTTCTCCAATCTCTTTATATCGTACATGACAACAAACCCATTTACATTGACTACCGTCTCGTAGGTGCCAGTTACGTATCCGTGAAAACATGAAAAATCGACTTAAGGGACATTTCATAGCAGACGACACCTGTTTCTCAAGTCAAATATAGGGAACTAAATTTCTATTTTTTTTTTCCCTCCAATCTCTTTATAACGTGACAACAAACCCATTTACGCCGACTACTGTCTCATAGGTGACAGTTACATGTCCGCGAAAACATGAAAAAATCGACTTACAGGACATTTCATAGCAGACGACACCTGTTTCTCAAGTCAAATATAGGGAATCTTTCTTTTTTCGTTTTCTCTCACTATGGCCATTGATTCGGTTGCAATGACTATGACACCAATATGAGGCGGTTACGTGCTGCGCATGAAATCGTAAAATCAACTTGGACACTTTCGGAGGCAACTGATACCCTCTTGCACAAATCAAAGAAAGGTAAATCGAACACTTCCCTGTTTTCATACCAGGGTAAGTTTTGGTGACCGTGCGAGTCAAAAGTCAATGTTATGTTTAACTGCTGCACAAAAAAATAAAATTCAGAAGCAACCGGTTACTGTTGCATAAACTTTTTCCAATGAAAAAACGTCTTGTTTTCGTTTGAAGAATTAAAAAAATAGGCCATAAAGATAAAATAAGATGTAAGAATAACTAATAATAAAACTGTTCTTTGATAGGGTAGAAAACATTGTGGGAAAAGGAGAAAATGCTGGTAACCTGCATTGTCTCCTTTTCTCAGATTATTTTCCAAAGCCTTCTCTTTTAGGGGTGTTAACGGGCGTCACTGTATGGTATGGGGTCAATAAGGATAAACATATACCCCCCCTCCCAATCATCCAATCAAATCTCATCCATCTGTGAAATTATCCAATCACAGAAGCTTTTAGGAAAGCAGAATGGGTGCCAACAGCCAATCAGAGAGGCTGTGAGAAATTAAAAAATGGGCCCGGTCTGCCAGTCAGAGAGGCTTTGAAAATCAAAATGGGCCCAGTCAGCCAATCAGAGTGCTTCAAAATGGCGCCCTTATATATCGATAAAAAACAGTGAACAAGAAACGGCATAAAAGTGGATTTAAAGTCTTTCTTAAAGGCTGCTGTGCAGTCCTTGGCAAACTGCCAGGCATGCACCATCCACACATGCCAGATTTCACTGAAAAAAGGCCAAAATTCAAGAAAACAAGGTGGCAGAAGACCTTGTTTTGGTCTTTTCAAGCCCCTTGCAAGAGTTACTTCCCTTCCAGTAAACCCTTGACGCCCCGCCTTTACCCTTTTATTGGATTTTCCGACTCGGGCCACATCAAACTCATATAAGCCTAAATGATCAATGTACAGTGTAAAAAAAACACAGAAATTAATGTGACAAGTTGCTAAAAAAGAGACTGGAAACTCTTTCTGTAGCAATTGTTTCCTATTGCATAAATCAAACAAAGGGATCTGAAATGTAATTTTTTCTAATCGCTTCAAACCACGACAAGAAACCCAGTTACTTTGATTACCATCTCATACGTGCCACTTACGCACATGCGAAAAGCACGGAAAACAATGTGACAAGTGGCTAAAAAGAGACTGAAAACTCTTTCAGTAGCAAGGAACTGAAGCATAATTTTCTAATATCTTCAAACCGCAACAAGAAACCCAGTTACGTTGACTACCGTTTCATACGTGCCAGTTAGGCACATGCGAGAACACCAGAAAATGATGTGACAAGTGGTTAAAAAAAGACTTGAAGACTCTTTCAGTAGCAACTGCTTCCTATTGCATAAGTCAAACAAAGAGAACTGAATTTTTTATTTATTTATTTTTTTTCTCCAATCTCTTTATATCGTACATGACAACAAACCCATTTACATTGACTACCGTCTCGTAGGTGCCAGTTACGTATCCGTGAAAACATGAAAAATCGACTTAAGGGACATTTCATAGCAGACGACACCTGTTTCTCAAGTCAAATATAGGGAACTAAATTTCTATTTTTTTTTTCCCTCCAATCTCTTTATACCGTGACAACAAACCCATTTACGCCGACTACTGTCTCATAGGTGACAGTTACATGTCCGCGAAAACATGAAAAAATCGACTTACAGGACATTTCATAGCAGACGACACCTGTTTCTCAAGTCAAATATAGGGAATCTTTCTTTTTTCATTTTCTCTCACTATGGCCATTGATTCGGTTGCAATGACTATGACACCAATATGAGGCGGTTACGTGCTGCGCATGAAATCATAAAATTAACTTGGACACTTTCGGAGGCAACTGATACCCTCTTGCACAAATCAAAGAAAGGTAAATCGAACACTTCCCTGTTTTCATACCAGGGTAAGTTTTGGTGACCGTGCGAGTCAAAAGTCAATGTTATGTTTAACTGCTGCACAAAAAAATAAAATTCAGAAGCAACCGGTTACTGTTGCATAAACTTTTTCCAATGAAAAAACGTCTTGTTTTCGTTTGAAGAATTAAAGAAATAGGCCATAAAGATAAAATAAGATGTAAGAATAACTAATAATAAAACTGTTCTTTGATAGGGTAGAAAACATTGTGGGAAAAGGAGAAAATGCTGGTAACCTGCATTGTCTCCTTTTCTCAGATTATTTTCCAAAGCCTTCTCTTTTAGGGGTGTTAACAGGCGTCACTGTATGGTATGGGGTCAATAAGGATAAACATATACCCCCCTCCCAATCATCCAATCAAATCTCATCCATCTGTGAAATTATCCAATCACAGAAGCTTTTAGGAAAGCAGAATGGGTGCCAACAGCCAATCAGAGAGGCTGTGAGAAATTAAAAAATGGGCCCGGTCTGCCAGTCAGAGAGGCTTTGAAAATCAAAATGGGCCCAGTCAGCCAATCAGAGTGCTTCAAAATGGCGCCCTTATATATCGATAAAAAACAGTGAACAAGAAACGGCATAAAAGTGGATTTAAAGTCTTTCTTAAAGGCTGCTGTGCAGTCCTTGGCAAACTGCCAGGCATGCACCATCCACACATGCCAGATTTCACTGAAAAAAGGCCAAAATTCAAGAAAACAAGGTGGCAGAAGACCTTGTTTTGGTCTTTTCAAGCCCCTTGCAAGAGTTACTTCCCTTACAGTAAACCCTTGATGCCCCACCTTTACCCTTTTATTGGATTTTCCGACTCGGGCCACATCTAACTCATATAAGCCTAAATGATCAATGTACAGTGTAAAAAAAACACAGAAATTAATGTGACAAGTTGCTAAAAAAGAGACTGGAAACTCTTTCTGTAGCAATTGTTTCCTATTGCATAAATCAAACAAAGGGATCTGAAATGTAATTTTTTCTAATCGCTTCAAACCACGACAAGAAACCCAGTTACTTTGATTACCATCTCATACGTGCCACTTACGCACATGCGAAAAGCACGGAAAACAATGTGACAAGTGGCTAAAAAGAGACTGAAAACTCTTTCAGTAGCAAGGAACTGAAGCATAATTTTCTAATATCTTCAAACCGCAACAAGAAACCCAGTTACGTTGACTACCGTTTCGTACGTGCCAGATAGGCACATGCGAGAACACCAGAAAATGATGTGACAAGTGGTTAAAAAAAGACTTGAAGACTCTTTCAGTAGCAATTGCTTCCTATTGCATAAGTCAAACAAAGAGAACTGAATTTTTTATTTATTTATTTTTTTTCTCCAATCTCTTTATATCGTACATGACAACAAACCCATTTACATTGACTACCGTCTCGTAGGTGCCAGTTACGTATCCGTGAAAACATGAAAAATCGACTTAAGGGACATTTCATAGCAGACGACACCTGTTTCTCAAGTCAAATATAGGGAACTAAATTTCTATTTTTTTTTTCCCTCCAATCTCTTTATACCGTGACAACAAACCCATTTACGCCGACTACTGTCTCATAGGTGACAGTTACATGTCCGCGAAAACATGAAAAAATCGACTTACAGGACATTTCATAGCAGATGACACCTGTTTCTCAAGTCAAATATAGGGAATCTTTCTTTTTTCGTTTTCTCTCACTATGGCCATTGATTCGGTTGCAATGACTATGACACCAATATGAGGCGGTTACGTGCTGCGCATGAAATCGTAAAATCAACTTGGACACTTTCGGAGGCAACTGATACCCTCTTGCACAAATCAAAGAAAGGTAAATCGAACACTTCCCTGTTTTCATACCAGGGTAAGTTTTGGTGACCGTGCGAGTCAAAAGTCAATGTTATGTTTAACTGCTGCACAAAAAAATAAAATTCAGAAGCAACCGGTTACTGTTGCATAAACTTTTTCCAATGAAAAAACGTCTTGTTTTCGTTTGAAGAATTAAAAAAATAGGCCATAAAGATAAAATAAGATGTAAGAATAACTAATAATAAAACTGTTCTTTGATAGGGTAGAAAACATTGTGGGAAAAGGAGAAAATGCTGGTAACCTGCATTGTCTCCTTTTCTCAGATTATTTTCCAAAGCCTTCTCTTTTAGGGGTGTTAACAGGCGTCACTGTATGGTATGGGGTCAATAAGGATAAACATATACCCCCCCTCCCAATCATCCAATCAAATCTCATCCATCTGTGAAATTATCCAATCACAGAAGCTTTTAGGAAAGCAGAATGGGTGCCAACAGCCAATCAGAGAGGCTGTGAGAAATTCAAAAATGGGCCCGGTCTGCCAGTCAGAGAGGCTTTGAAAATCAAAATGGGCCCAATCAGCCAATCAGAGTGCTTCAAAATGGCGCCCTTATATATCGATAAAAAACAGTGAACAAGAAACGGCATAAAAGTGGATTTAAAGTCTTTCTTAAAGGCTGCTGTGCAGTCCTTGGCAAACTGCCAGGCATGCACCATCCACACATGCCAGATTTCACTGAAAAAAGGCCAAAATTCAAGAAAACAAGGTGGCAGAAGACCTTGTTTTGGTCTTTTCAAGCCCCTTGCAAGAGTTACTTCCCTTCCAGTAAACCCTTGATGCCCCGCCTTTACCCTTTTATTGGATTTTCCGACTCGGGCCACATCAAACTCATATAAGCCTAAATGATCAATGTACAGTGTAAAAAAAACACAGAAATTAATGTGACAAGTTGCTAAAAAAGAGACTGGAAACTCTTTCTGTAGCAATTGTTTCCTATTGCATAAATCAAACAAAGGGATCTGAAATGTAATTTTTTCTAATCGCTTCAAACCACGACAAGAAACCCAGTTACTTTGATTACCATCTCATACGTGCCACTTACGCACATGCGAAAAGCACGGAAAACAATGTGACAAGTGGCTAAAAAGAGACTGAAAACTCTTTCAGTAGCAAGGAACTGAAGCATAATTTTCTAATATCTTCAAACCGCAACAAGAAACCCAGTTACGTTGACTACCGTTTCGTACGTGCCAGATAGGCACATGCGAGAACACCAGAAAATGATGTGACAAGTGGTTAAAAAAAGACTTGAAGACTCTTTCAGTAGCAACTGCTTCCTATTGCATAAGTCAAACAAAGAGAACTGAATTTTTTATTTATTTTTTTTTTTTCTCCAATCTCTTTATATCGTACATGACAACAAACCCATTTACATTGACTACCGTCTCGTAGGTGCCAGTTACGTATCCGTGAAAACATGAAAAATCGACTTAAGGGACATTTCATAGCAGACGACAGCTGTTTCTCAAGTCAAATATAGGGAACTAAAATTCTATTTTTTTTTTCCCTCCAATCTCTTTATACCGTGACAACAAACCCATTTACGCCGACTACTGTCTCATAGGTGACAGTTACATGTCCGCGAAAACATGAAAAAATCGACTTACGGGACATTTCATAGCAGATGACACCTGTTTCTCAAGTCAAATATAGGGAATCTTTCTTTTTTCGTTTTCTCTCACTATGGCCATTGATTCAGTTGCAATGACTATGACACCAATATGAGGCGGTTACGTGCTGCGCATGAAATCGTAAAATCAACTTGGACACTTTCGGAGGCAACTGATACCCTCTTGCACAAATCAAAGAAAGGTAAATCGAACACTTCCCTGTTTTCATACCAGGGTAAGTTTTGGTGACCGTGCGAGTCAAAAGTCAATGTTATGTTTAACTGCTGCACAAAAAAATAAAATTCAGAAGCAACCGGTTACTGTTGCATAAACTTTTTCCAATGAAAAAACGTCTTGTTTTCGTTTGAAGAATTAAAAAAATAGGCCATAAAGATAAAATAAGATGTAAGAATAACTAATAATAAAACTGTTCTTTGATAGGGTAGAAAACATTGTGGGAAAAGGAGAAAATGCTGGTAACCTGCATTGTCTCCTTTTCTCAGATTATTTTCCAAAGCCTTCTCTTTTAGGGGTGTTAACAGGCGTCACTGTATGGTATGGGGTCAATAAGGATAAACATATACCCCCCCTCCCAATCATCCAATCAAATCTCATCCATCTGTGAAATTATCCAATCACAGAAGCTTTTAGGAAAGCAGAATGATTAAAAAATGGGCCCGGTCTGCCAGTCAGAGAGGCTTTGAAAATCAAAATGGGCCCAATCAGCCAATCAGAGTGCTTCAAAATGGCGCCCTTATATATCGATAAAAAACAGTGAACAAGAAACGGCATAAAAGTGGATTTAAAGTCTTTCTTAAAGGCTGCTGTGCAGTCCTTGGCAAACTGCCAGGCATGCACCATCCACACATGCCAGATTTCACTGAAAAAAGGCCAAAATTCAAGAAAACAAGGTGGCAGAAGACCTTGTTTTGGTCTTTTCAAGCCCCTTGCAAGAGTTACTTCCCTTCCAGTAAACCCTTGATGCCCCGCCTTTACACTTTTATTGGATTTTCCGACTCGGGCCACATCAAACTCATATAAGCCTAAATGATCAATGTACAGTGTAAAAAAACACACAGAAATTAATGTGACAAGTTGCTAAAAAAGAGACTGGAAACTCTTTCTGTAGCAATTGTTTCCTATTGCATAAATCAAACAAAGGGATCTGAAATGTAATTTTTTCTAATCGCTTCAAACCACGACAAGAAACCCAGTTACTTTGATTACCATCTCATACGTGCCACTTACGCACATGCGAAAAGCACGGAAAACAATGTGACAAGTGGCTAAAAAGAGACTGAAAACTCTTTCAGTAGCAAGGAACTGAAGCATAATTTTCTAATATCTTCAAACCGCAACAAGAAACCCAGTTACGTTGACTACCGTTTCGTACGTGCCAGTTAGGCACATGCGAGAACACCAGAAAATGATGTGACAAGTGGTTAAAAAACGACTTGAAGACTTTCAGTAGCAACTGCTTCCTATTGCATAAGTCAAACAAAGAGAACTGAATTTTTTATTTATTTATTTTTTTTCTCCAATCTCTTTATACCGTGACAACAAACCCATTTACGCCGACTACTGTCTCATAGGTGACAGTTACATGTCCGCGAAAACATGAAAAAATCAACTTACAGGACATTTCATAGCAGACGACACCTGTTTCTCAAGTCAAATATAGGGAACTAAATTTCTATTTTTTTTTTCCCTCCAATCTCTTTATAACGTGACAACAAACCTATTTACGCCGACTACTGTCTCATAGGTGACAGTTACATGTCCGCGAAAACATGAAAAAATCGACTTACGGGACATTTCATAGCAGACGACACCTGTTTCTCAAGTCAAATATAGGGAATCTTTCTTTTTTCGTTTTCTCTCACTATGGCCATTGATTCGGTTGCAATGACTATGACACCAATATGAGGCGGTTACGTGCTGCGCATGAAATCGTAAAATCAACTTGGACACTTTCGGAGGCAACTGATACCCTCTTGCACAAATCAAAGAAAGGTAAATCGAACACTTCCCTGTTTTCATACCAGGGTAAGTTTTGGTGACCGTGCGAGTCAAAAGTCAATGTTATGTTTAACTGCTGCACAAAAAAATAAAATTCAGAAGCAACCGGTTACTGTTGCATAAACTTTTTCCAATGAAAAAACGTCTTGTTTTCGTTTGAAGAATTAAAAAAATAGGCCATAAAGATAAAATAAGATGTAAGAATAACTAATAATAAAACTGTTCTTTGATAGGGTAGAAAACATTGTGGGAAAAGGAGAAAATGCTGGTAACCTGCATTGTCTCCTTTTCTCAGATTATTTTCCAAAGTCTTCTCTTTTAGGGGTGTTAACAGGCGTCACTGTATGGTATGGGGTCAATAAGGATAAACATATACCCCCCTCCCAATCATCCAATCAAATCTCATCCATCTGTGAAATTATCCAATCACAGAAGCTTTTAGGAAAGCAGAATGGGTGCCAACAGCCAATCAGAGAGGCTGTGAGAAATTAAAAAATGGGCCCGGTCTGCCAGTCAGAGAGGCTTTGAAAATCAAAATGGGCCCAGTCAGCCAATCAGAGTGCTTCAAAATGGCGCCCTTATATATCGATAAAAAACAGTGAACAAGAAATGGCATAAAAGTGGATTTAAAGTCTTTCTAAAGGCTGCTGTGCAGTCCTTGGCAAACTGCCAGGCATGCACCATCCACACATGCCAGATTTCACTGAAAAAAGGCCAAAATTCAAGAAAACAAGGTGGCAGAAGACCTTGTTTTGGTCTTTTCAAGCCCCTTGCAAGAGTTACTTCCCTTCCAGTAAACCCTTGATGCCCCGCCTTTACCCTTTTATTGGATTTTCCGACTCGGGCCACATCAAACTCATATAAGCCTAAATGATCAATGTACAGTGTAAAAAAAACACAGAAATTAATGTGACAAGTTGCTAAAAAAGAGACTGGAAACTCTTTCTGTAGCAATTGTTTCCTATTGCATAAATCAAACAAAGGGATCTGAAATGTAATTTTTTCTAATCGCTTCAAACCACGACAAGAAACCCAGTTACTTTGATTACCATCTCATACGTGCCACTTACGCACATGTGAAAAGCATGGAAAACAATGTGACAAGTGGCTAAAAAGAGACTGAAAACTCTTTCAGTAGCAAGGAACTGAAGCATAATTTTCTAATATCTTCAAACCGCAACAAGAAACCCAGTTACGTTGACTACCGTTTCGTACGTGCCAGATAGGCACATGCGAGAACACCAGAAAATGATGTGACAAGTGGTTAAAAAAAGACTTGAAGACTCTTTCAGTAGCAACTGCTTCCTATTGCATAAGTCAAACAAAGAGAACTGAATTTTTTATTTATTTATTTTTTTTTCTCCAATCTCTTTATATCGTACATGACAACAAACCCATTTACATTGACTACCGTCTCGTAGGTGCCAGTTACGTATCCGTGAAAACATGAAAAATCGACTTAAGGGACATTTCATAGCAGACGACACCCGTTTCTCAAGTCAAATATAGGGAACTAAATTTCTATTTTTTTTTTCCCTCCAATCTCTTTATACCGTGACAACAAACCCATTTACGCGGACTACTGTCTCATAGGTGACAGTTACATGTCCGCGAAAACATGAAAAAATCGACTTACAGGACATTTCATAGCAGACGACACCTGTTTCTCAAGTCAAATATAGGGAATCTTTCTTTTTTCGTTTTCTCTCACTATGGCCATTGATTCGGTTGCAATGACTATGACACCAATATGAGGCGGTTACGTGCTGCGCATGAAATCGTAAAATCAACTTGGACACTTTCGGAGGCAACTGATACCCTCTTGCACAAATCAAAGAAAGGTAAATCGAACACTTCCCTGTTTTCATACCAGGGTAAGTTTTGGTGACCGTGCGAGTCAAAAGTCAATGTTATGTTTAACTGCTGCACAAAAAAATAAAATTCAGAAGCAACCGGTTACTGTTGCATAAACTTTTTCCAATGAAAAAACGTCTTGTTTTCGTTTGAAGAATTAAAAAAATAGGCCATAAAGATAAAATAAGATGTAAGAATAACTAATAATAAAACTGTTCTTTGATAGGGTAGAAAACATTGTGGGAAAAGGAGAAAATGCTGGTAACCTGCATTGTCTCCTTTTCTCAGATTATTTTCCAAAGCCTTCTCTTTTAGGGGTGTTAACGGGCGTCACTGTATGGTATGGGGTCAATAAGGATAAACATATACCCCCCCTCCCAATCATCCAATCAAATCTCATCCATCTGTGAAATTATCCAATCACAGAAGCTTTTAGGAAAGCAGAATGGGTGCCAACAGCCAATCAGAGAGGCTGTGAGAAATTAAAAAATGGGCCCGGTCTGCCAGTCAGAGAGGCTTTGAAAATCAAAATGGGCCCAGTCAGCCAATCAGAGTGCTTCAAAATGGCGCCCTTATATATCGATAAAAAACAGTGAACAAGAAACGGCATAAAAGTGGATTTAAAGTCTTTCTTAAAGGCTGCTGTGCAGTCCTTGGCAAACTGCCAGGCATGCACCATCCACACATGCCAGATTTCACTGAAAAAAGGCCAAAATTCAAGAAAACAAGGTGGCAGAAGACCTTGTTTTGGTCTTTTCAAGCCCCTTGCAAGAGTTACTTCCCTTCCAGTAAACCCTTGATGCCCCGCCTTTACCCTTTTATTGGATTTTCCGACTCGGGCCACATCAAACTCATATAAGCCTAAATGATCAATGTACAGTGTAAAAAAAACACAGAAATTAATGTGACAAGTTGCTAAAAAAGAGACTGGAAACTCTTTCTGTAGCAATTGTTTCCTATTGCATAAATCAAACAAAGGGATCTGAAATGTAATTTTTTCTAATCGCTTCAAACCACGACAAGAAACCCAGTTACTTTGATTACCATCTCATACGTGCCACTTACGCACATGCGAAAAGCACGGAAAACAATGTGACAAGTGGCTAAAAAGAGACTGAAAACTCTTTCAGTAGCAAGGAACTGAAGCATAATTTTCTAATATCTTCAAACCGCAACAAGAAACCCAGTTACGTTGACTACCGTTTCGTACGTGCCAGTTAGGCACATGCGAGAACACCAGAAAATGATGTGACAAGTGGTTAAAAAAAGACTTGAAGACTCTTTCAGTAGCAACTGCTTCCTATTGCATAAGTCAAACAAAGAGAACTGAATTTTTTATTTATTTATTTTTTTTCTCCAATCTCTTTATATCGTACATGACAACAAACCCATTTACATTGACTACCGTCTCGTAGGTGCCAGTTACGTATCCGTGAAAACATGAAAAATCGACTTAAGGGACATTTCATAGCAGAAGACACCTGTTTCTCAAGTCAAATATAGGGAACTAAATTTCTATTTTTTTTTTCCCTCCAATCTCTTTATACCGTGACAACAAACCCATTTACGCGGACTACTGTCTCATAGGTGACAGTTACATGTCCGCGAAAACATGAAAAAATCGACTTACAGGACATTTCATAGCAGACGACACCTGTTTCTCAAGTCAAATATAGGGAATCTTTCTTTTTTCGTTTTCTCTCACTATGGCCATTGATTCGGTTGCAATGACTATGACACCAATATGAGGCGGTTACGTGCTGCGCATGAAATCGTAAAATCAACTTGGACACTTTCGGAGGCAACTGATACCCTCTTGCACAAATCAAAGAAAGGTAAATCGAACACTTCCCTGTTTTCATACCAGGGTAAGTTTTGGTGACCGTGCGAGTCAAAAGTCAATGTTATGTTTAACTGCTGCACAAAAAAATAAAATTCAGAAGCAACCGGTTACTGTTGCATAAACTTTTTCCAATGAAAAAACGTCTTGTTTTCGTTTGAAGAATTAAAAAAATAGGCCATAAAGATAAAATAAGATGTAAGAATAACTAATAATAAAACTGTTCTTTGATAGGGTAGAAAACATTGTGGGAAAAGGAGAAAATGCTGGTAACCTGCATTGTCTCCTTTTCTCAGATTATTTTCCAAAGCCTTCTCTTTTAGGGGTGTTAACAGGCGTCACTGTATGGTATGGGGTCAATAAGGATAAACATATACCCCCCTCCCAATCATCCAATCAAATCTCATCCATCTGTGAAATTATCCAATCACAGAAGCTTTTAGGAAAGCAGAATGGGTGCCAACAGCCAATCAGAGAGGCTGTGAGAAATTAAAAAATGGGCCCGGTCTGCCAGTCAGAGAGGCTTTGAAAATCAAAATGGGCCCAGTCAGCCAATCAGAGTGCTTCAAAATGGCGCCCTTATATATCGATAAAAAACAGTGAACAAGAAACGGCATAAAAGTGGATTTAAAGTCTTTCTTAAAGGCTGCTGTGCAGTCCTTGGCAAACTGCCAGGCATGCACCATCCACACATGCCAGATTTCACTGAAAAAAGGCCAAAATTCAAGAAAACAAGGTGGCAGAAGACCTTGTTTTGGTCTTTTCAAGCCCCTTGCAAGAGTTACTTCCCTTCCAGTAAACCCTTGATGCCCCGCCTTTACCCTTTTATTGGATTTTCCGACTCGGGCCACATCAAACTCATATAAGCCTAAATGATCAATGTACAGTGTAAAAAAAACACAGAAATTAATGTGACAAGTTGCTAAAAAAGAGACTGGAAACTCTTTCTGTAGCAATTGTTTCCTATTGCATAAATCAAACAAAGGGATCTGAAATGTAATTTTTTCTAATCGCTTCAAACCACGACAAGAAACCCAGTTACTTTGATTACCATCTCATACGTGCCACTTACGCACATGCGAAAAGCACGGAAAACAATGTGACAAGTGGCTAAAAAGAGACTGAAAACTCTTTCAGTAGCAAGGAACTGAAGCATAATTTTCTAATATCTTCAAACCGCAACAAGAAACCCAGTTACGTTGACTACCGTTTCGTACGTGCCAGATAGGCACATGCGAGAACACCAGAAAATGATGTGACAAGTGGTTAAAAAAAGACTTGAAGACTCTTTCAGTAGCAACTGCTTCCTATTGCATAAGTCAAACAAAGAGAACTGAATTTTTTATTTATTTATTTTTTTTCTCCAATCTCTTTATATCGTACATGACAACAAACCCATTTACATTGACTACCGTCTCGTAGGTGCCAGTTACGTATCCGTGAAAACATGAAAAATCGACTTAAGGGACATTTCATAGCAGAAGACACCTGTTTCTCAAGTCAAATATAGGGAACTAAATTTCTATTTTTTTTTTCCCTCCAATCTCTTTATACCGTGACAACAAACCCATTTACGCCGACTACTGTCTCATAGGTGACAGTTACATGTCCGCGAAAACATGAAAAAATCGACTTACAGGACATTTCATAGCAGACGACACCTGTTTCTCAAGTCAAATATAGGGAATCTTTCTTTTTTCGTTTTCTCTCACTATGGCCATTGATTCGGTTGCAATGACTATGACACCAATATGAGGCGGTTACGTGCTGCGCATGAAATCGTTAAATCAACTTGGACACTTTCGGAGGCAACTGATACCCTCTTGCACAAATCAAAGAAAGGTAAATCGAACACTTCCCTGTTTTCATACCAGGGTAAGTTTTGGTGACCGTGCGAGTCAAAAGTCAATGTTATGTTTAACTGCTGCACAAAAAAATAAAATTCAGAAGCAACCGGTTACTGTTGCATAAACTTTTTCCAATGAAAAAACGTCTTGTTTTCGTTTGAAGAATTAAAAAAATAGGCCATAAAGATAAAATAAGATGTAAGAATAACTAATAATAAAACTGTTCTTTGATAGGGTAGAAAACATTGTGGGAAAAGGAGAAAATGCTGGTAACCTGCATTGTCTCCTTTTCTCAGATTATTTTCCAAAGCCTTCTCTTTTAGGGGTGTTAACAGGCGTCACTGTATGGTATGGGGTCAATAAGGATAAACATATACCCCCCTCCCAATCATCCAATCAAATCTCATCCATCTGTGAAATTATCCAATCACAGAAGCTTTTAGGAAAGCAGAATGGGTGCCAACAGCCAATCAGAGAGGCTGTGAGAAATTAAAAAATGGGCCCGGTCTGCCAGTCAGAGAGGCTTTGAAAATCAAAATGGGCCCAGTCAGCCAATCAGAGTGCTTCAAAATGGCGCCCTTATATATCGATAAAAAACAGTGAACAAGAAACGGCATAAAAGTGGATTTAAAGTCTTTCTTAAAGGCTGCTGTGCAGTCCTTGGCAAACTGCCAGGCATGCACCATCCACACATGCCAGATTTCACTGAAAAAAGGCCAAAATTCAAGAAAACAAGGTGGCAGAAGACCTTGTTTTGGTCTTTTCAAGCCCCTTGCAAGAGTTACTTCCCTTCCAGTAAACCCTTGATGCCCCGCCTTTACCCTTTTATTGGATTTTCCGACTCGGGCCACATCAAACTCATATAAGCCTAAATGATCAATGTACAGTGTAAAAAAAACACAGAAATTAATGTGACAAGTTGCTAAAAAAGAGACTGGAAACTCTTTCTGTAGCAATTGTTTCCTATTGCATAAATCAAACAAAGGGATCTGAAATGTAATTTTTTCTAATCGCTTCAAACCACGACAAGAAACCCAGTTACTTTGATTACCATCTCATACGTGCCACTTACGCACATGCGAAAAGCACGGAAAACAATGTGACAAGTGGCTAAAAAGAGACTGAAAACTCTTTCAGTAGCAAGGAACTGAAGCATAATTTTCTAATATCTTCAAACCGCAACAAGAAACCCAGTTACGTTGACTACCGTTTCGTACGTGCCAGATAGGCACATGCGAGAACACCAGAAAATGATGTGACAAGTGGTTAAAAAAAGACTTGAAGACTCTTTCAGTAGCAACTGCTTCCTATTGCATAAGTCAAACAAAGAGAACTGAATTTTTTATTTATTTATTTTTTTTCTCCAATCTCTTTATATCGTACATGACAACAAACCCATTTACATTGACTACCGTCTCGTAGGTGCCAGTTACGTATCCGTGAAAACATGAAAAATCGACTTAAGGGACATTTCATAGCAGACGACACCTGTTTCTCAAATCAAATATAGGGAACTAAATTTCTATTTTTTTTTTCCCTCCAATCTCTTTATAACGTGACAACAAACCCATTTACGCCGACTACTGTCTCATAGGTGACAGTTACATGTCCGCGAAAACATGAAAAAATCGACTTACGGGACATTTCATAGCAGACGACACCTGTTTCTCAAGTCAAATATAGGGAATCTTTCTTTTTTCATTTTCTCTCACTATGGCCATTGATTCGGTTGCAATGACTATGACACCAATATGAGGCGGTTACGTGCTGCGCATGAAATCGTAAAATCAACTTGGACACTTTCGGAGGCAACTGATACCCTCTTGCACAAATCAAAGAAAGGTAAATCGAACACTTCCCTGTTTTCATACCAGGGTAAGTTTTGGTGACCGTGCGAGTCAAAAGTCAATGTTATGTTTAACTGCTGCACAAAAAAATAAAATTCAGAAGCAACCGGTTACTGTTGCATAGACTTTTTCCAATGAAAAAACGTCTTGTTTTCGTTTGAAGAATTAAAAAAATAGGCCATAAAGATAAAATAAGATGTAAGAATAACTAATAATAAAACTGTTCTTTGATAGGGTAGAAAACATTGTGGGAAAAGGAGAAAATGCTGGTAACCTGCATTGTCTCCTTTTCTCAGATTATTTTCCAAAGCCTTCTCTTTTAGGGGTGTTAACGGGCGTCACTGTATGGTATGGGGTCAATAAGGATAAACATATACCCCCCCTCCCAATCATCCAATCAAATCTCATCCATCTGTGAAATTATCCAATCACAGAAGCTTTTAGGAAAGCAGAATGGGTGCCAACAGCCAATCAGAGAGGCTGTGAGAAATTAAAAAATGGGCCCGGTCTGCCAGTCAGAGAGGCTTTGAAAATCAAAATGGGCCCAGTCAGCCAATCAGAGTGCTTCAAAATGGCGCCCTTATATATCGATAAAAAACAGTGAACAAGAAACGGCATAAAAGTGGATTTAAAGTCTTTCTTAAAGGCTGCTGTGCAGTCCTTGGCAAACTGCCAGGCATGCACCATCCACACATGCCAGATTTCACTGAAAAAAGGCCAAAATTCAAGAAAACAACGTGGCAGAAGACCTTGTTTTGGTCTTTTCAAGCCCCTTGCAAGAGTTACTTCCCTTCCAGTAAACCCTTGATGCCCCGCCTTTACCCTTTTATTGGATTTTCCGACTCGGGCCACATCAAACTCATATAAGCCTAAATGATCAATGTACAGTGTAAAAAAAACACAGAAATTAATGTGACAAGTTGCTAAAAAAGAGACTGGAAACTCTTTCTGTAGCAATTGTTTCCTATTGCATAAATCAAACAAAGGGATCTGAAATGTAATTTTTTCTAATCGCTTCAAACCACGACAAGAAACCCAGTTACTTTGATTACCATCTCATACGTGCCACTTACGCACATGCGAAAAGCACGGAAAACAATGTGACAAGTGGCTAAAAAGAGACTGAAAACTCTTTCAGTAGCAAGGAACTGAAGCATAATTTTCTAATATCTTCAAACCGCAACAAGAAACCCAGTTACGTTGACTACCGTTTCATACGTGCCAGTTAGGCACATGCGAGAACACCAGAAAATGATGTGACAAGTGGTTAAAAAAAGACTTGAAGACTCTTTCAGTAGCAACTGCTTCCTATTGCATAAGTCAAACAAAGAGAACTGAATTTTTTATTTATTTATTTTTTTTCTCCAATCTCTTTATATCGTACATGACAACAAACCCATTTACATTGACTACCGTCTCGTAGGTGCCAGTTACGTATCCGTGAAAACATGAAAAATCGACTTAAGGGACATTTCATAGCAGACGACACCTGTTTCTCAAGTCAAATATAGGGAACTAAATTTCTATTTTTTTTTTCCCTCCAATCTCTTTATACCGTGACAACAAACCCATTTACGCCGACTACTGTCTCATAGGTGACAGTTACATGTCCGCGAAAACATGAAAAAATCGACTTACAGGACATTTCATAGCAGACGACACCTGTTTCTCAAGTCAAATATAGGGAATCTTTCTTTTTTCGTTTTCTCTCACTATGGCCATTGATTCGGTTGCAATGACTATGACACCAATATGAGGCGGTTACGTGCTGCGCATGAAATCGTAAAATTAACTTGGACACTTTCGGAGGCAACTGATACCCTCTTGCACAAATCAAAGAAAGGTAAATCGAACACTTCCCTGTTTTCATACCAGGGTAAGTTTTGGTGACCGTGCGAGTCAAAAGTCAATGTTATGTTTAACTGCTGCACAAAAAAATAAAATTCAGAAGCAACCGGTTACTGTTGCATAAACTTTTTCCAATGAAAAAACGTCTTGTTTTCGTTTGAAGAATTAAAAAAATAGGCCATAAAGATAAAATAAGATGTAAGAATAACTAATAATAAAACTGTTCTTTGATAGGGTAGAAAACATTGTGGGAAAAGGAGAAAATGCTGGTAACCTGCATTGTCTCCTTTTCTCAGATTATTTTCCAAAGCCTTCTCTTTTAGGGGTGTTAACAGGCGTCACTGTATGGTATGGGGTCAATAAGGATAAACATATACCCCCCTCCCAATCATCCAATCAAATCTCATCCATCTGTGAAATTATCCAATCACAGAAGCTTTTAGGAAAGCAGAATGGGTGCCAACAGCCAATCAGAGAGGCTGTGAGAAATTAAAAAATGGGCCCGGTCTGCCAGTCAGAGAGGCTTTGAAAATCAAAATGGGCCCAGTCAGCCAATCAGAGTGCTTCAAAATGGCGCCCTTATATATCGATAAAAAACAGTGAACAAGAAACGGCATAAAAGTGGATTTAAAGTCTTTCTTAAAGGCTGCTGTGCAGTCCTTGGCAAACTGCCAGGCATGCACCATCCACACATGCCAGATTTCACTAAAAAAAGGCCAAAATTCAAGAAAACAAGGTGGCAGAAGACCTTGTTTTGGTCTTTTCAAGCCCCTTGCAAGAGTTACTTCCCTTCCAGTAAACCCTTGATGCCCCGCCTTTACCCTTTTATTGGATTTTCCGACTCGGGCCACATCAAACTCATATAAGCCTAAATGATCAATGTACAGTGTAAAAAAAACACAGAAATTAATGTGACAAGTTGCTAAAAAAGAGACTGGAAACTCTTTCTGTAGCAATTGTTTCCTATTGCATAAATCAAACAAAGGGATCTGAAATGTAATTTTTTCTAATCGCTTCAAACCACGACAAGAAACCCAGTTACTTTGATTACCATCTCATACGTGCCACTTACGCACATGCGAAAAGCACGGAAAACAATGTGACAAGTGGCTAAAAAGAGACTGAAAACTCTTTCAGTAGCAAGGAACTGAAGCATAATTTTCTAATATCTTCAAACCGCAACAAGAAACCCAGTTACGTTGACTACCGTTTCGTACGTGCCAGATAGGCACATGCGAGAACACCAGAAAATGATGTGACAAGTGGTTAAAAAAAGACTTGAAGACTCTTTCAGTAGCAACTGCTTCCTATTGCATAAGTCAAACAAAGAGAACTGAATTTTTTATTTATTTATTTTTTTTCTCCAATCTCTTTATATCGTACATGACAACAAACCCATTTACATTGACTACCGTCTCGTAGGTGCCAGTTACGTATCCGTGAAAACATGAAAAATCGACTTAAGGGACATTTCATAGCAGAAGACACCTGTTTCTCAAGTCAAATATAGGGAACTAAATTTCTATTTTTTTTTTCCCTCCAATCTCTTTATACCGTGACAACAAACCCATTTACGCCGACTACTGTCTCATAGGTGACAGTTACATGTCCGCGAAAACATGAAAAAATCGACTTACAGGACATTTCATAGCAGACGACACCTGTTTCTCAAGTCAAATATAGGGAATCTTTCTTTTTTCGTTTTCTCTCACTATGGCCATTGATTCGGTTGCAATGACTATGACACCAATATGAGGCGGTTACGTGCTGCGCATGAAATCGTTAAATCAACTTGGACACTTTCGGAGGCAACTGATACCCTCTTGCACAAATCAAAGAAAGGTAAATCGAACACTTCCCTGTTTTCATACCAGGGTAAGTTTTGGTGACCGTGCGAGTCAAAAGTCAATGTTATGTTTAACTGCTGCACAAAAAAATAAAATTCAGAAGCAACCGGTTACTGTTGCATAAACTTTTTCCAATGAAAAAACGTCTTGTTTTCGTTTGAAGAATTAAAAAAATAGGCCATAAAGATAAAATAAGATGTAAGAATAACTAATAATAAAACTGTTCTTTGATAGGGTAGAAAACATTGTGGGAAAAGGAGAAAATGCTGGTAACCTGCATTGTCTCCTTTTCTCAGATTATTTTCCAAAGCCTTCTCTTTTAGGGGTGTTAACAGGCGTCACTGTATGGTATGGGGTCAATAAGGATAAACATATACCCCCCTCCCAATCATCCAATCAAATCTCATCCATCTGTGAAATTATCCAATCACAGAAGCTTTTAGGAAAGCAGAATGGGTGCCAACAGCCAATCAGAGAGGCTGTGAGAAATTAAAAAATGGGCCCGGTCTGCCAGTCAGAGAGGCTTTGAAAATCAAAATGGGCCCAGTCAGCCAATCAGAGTGCTTCAAAATGGCGCCCTTATATATCGATAAAAAACAGTGAACAAGAAACGGCATAAAAGTGGATTTAAAGTCTTTCTTAAAGGCTGCTGTGCAGTCCTTGGCAAACTGCCAGGCATGCACCATCCACACATGCCAGATTTCACTGAAAAAAGGCCAAAATTCAAGAAAACAACGTGGCAGAAGACCTTGTTTTGGTCTTTTCAAGCCCCTTGCAAGAGTTACTTCCCTTCCAGTAAACCCTTGATGCCCCGCCTTTACCCTTTTATTGGATTTTCCGACTCGGGCCACATCAAACTCATATAAGCCTAAATGATCAATGTACAGTGTAAAAAAAACACAGAAATTAATGTGACAAGTTGCTAAAAAAGAGACTGGAAACTCTTTCTGTAGCAATTGTTTCCTATTGCATAAATCAAACAAAGGGATCTGAAATGTAATTTTTTCTAATCGCTTCAAACCACGACAAGAAACCCAGTTACTTTGATTACCATCTCATACGTGCCACTTACGCACATGCGAAAAGCACGGAAAACAATGTGACAAGTGGCTAAAAAGAGACTGAAAACTCTTTCAGTAGCAAGGAACTGAAGCATAATTTTCTAATATCTTCAAACCGCAACAAGAAACCCAGTTACGTTGACTACCGTTTCGTACGTGCCAGATAGGCACATGCGAGAACACCAGAAAATGATGTGACAAGTGGTTAAAAAAAGACTTGAAGACTCTTTCAGTAGCAACTGCTTCCTATTGCATAAGTCAAACAAAGAGAACTGAATTTTTTATTTATTTATTTTTTTTCTCCAATCTCTTTATATCGTACATGACAACAAACCCATTTACATTGACTACCGTCTCGTAGGTGCCAGTTACGTATCCGTGAAAACATGAAAAATCGACTTAAGGGACATTTCATAGCAGACGACACCTGTTTCTCAAATCAAATATAGGGAACTAAATTTCTATTTTTTTTTTCCCTCCAATCTCTTTATAACGTGACAACAAACCCATTTACGCCGACTACTGTCTCATAGGTGACAGTTACATGTCCGCGAAAACATGAAAAAATCGACTTACGGGACATTTCATAGCAGACGACACCTGTTTCTCAAGTCAAATATAGGGAATCTTTCTTTTTTCATTTTCTCTCACTATGGCCATTGATTCGGTTGCAATGACTATGACACCAATATGAGGCGGTTACGTGCTGCGCATGAAATCGTAAAATCAACTTGGACACTTTCGGAGGCAACTGATACCCTCTTGCACAAATCAAAGAAAGGTAAATCGAACACTTCCCTGTTTTCATACCAGGGTAAGTTTTGGTGACCGTGCGAGTCAAAAGTCAATGTTATGTTTAACTGCTGCACAAAAAAATAAAATTCAGAAGCAACCGGTTACTGTTGCATAGACTTTTTCCAATGAAAAAACGTCTTGTTTTCGTTTGAAGAATTAAAAAAATAGGCCATAAAGATAAAATAAGATGTAAGAATAACTAATAATAAAACTGTTCTTTGATAGGGTAGAAAACATTGTGGGAAAAGGAGAAAATGCTGGTAACCTGCATTGTCTCCTTTTCTCAGATTATTTTCCAAAGCCTTCTCTTTTAGGGGTGTTAACGGGCGTCACTGTATGGTATGGGGTCAATAAGGATAAACATATACCCCCCCTCCCAATCATCCAATCAAATCTCATCCATCTGTGAAATTATCCAATCACAGAAGCTTTTAGGAAAGCAGAATGGGTGCCAACAGCCAATCAGAGAGGCTGTGAGAAATTAAAAAATGGGCCCGGTCTGCCAGTCAGAGAGGCTTTGAAAATCAAAATGGGCCCAGTCAGCCAATCAGAGTGCTTCAAAATGGCGCCCTTATATATCGATAAAAAACAGTGAACAAGAAACGGCATAAAAGTGGATTTAAAGTCTTTCTTAAAGGCTGCTGTGCAGTCCTTGGCAAACTGCCAGGCATGCACCATCCACACATGCCAGATTTCACTGAAAAAAGGCCAAAATTCAAGAAAACAACGTGGCAGAAGACCTTGTTTTGGTCTTTTCAAGCCCCTTGCAAGAGTTACTTCCCTTCCAGTAAACCCTTGATGCCCCGCCTTTACCCTTTTATTGGATTTTCCGACTCGGGCCACATCAAACTCATATAAGCCTAAATGATCAATGTACAGTGTAAAAAAAACACAGAAATTAATGTGACAAGTTGCTAAAAAAGAGACTGGAAACTCTTTCTGTAGCAATTGTTTCCTATTGCATAAATCAAACAAAGGGATCTGAAATGTAATTTTTTCTAATCGCTTCAAACCACGACAAGAAACCCAGTTACTTTGATTACCATCTCATACGTGCCACTTACGCACATGCGAAAAGCACGGAAAACAATGTGACAAGTGGCTAAAAAGAGACTGAAAACTCTTTCAGTAGCAAGGAACTGAAGCATAATTTTCTAATATCTTCAAACCGCAACAAGAAACCCAGTTACGTTGACTACCGTTTCGTACGTGCCAGTTAGGCACATGCGAGAACACCAGAAAATGATGTGACAAGTGGTTAAAAAAAGACTTGAAGACTCTTTCAGTAGCAACTGCTTCCTATTGCATAAGTCAAACAAAGAGAACTGAATTTTTTATTTATTTATTTTTTTTCTCCAATCTCTTTATATCGTACATGACAACAAACCCATTTACATTGACTACCGTCTCGTAGGTGCCAGTTACGTATCCGTGAAAACATGAAAAATCGACTTAAGGGACATTTCATAGCAGACGACACCTGTTTCTCAAGTCAAATATAGGGAACTAAATTTCTATTTTTTTTTTCCCTCCAATCTCTTTATACCGTGACAACAAACCCATTTACGCCGACTACTGTCTCATAGGTGACAGTTACATGTCCGCGAAAACATGAAAAAATCGACTTACAGGACATTTCATAGCAGACGACACCTGTTTCTCAAGTCAAATATAGGGAATCTTTCTTTTTTCGTTTTCTCTCACTATGGCCATTGATTCGGTTGCAATGACTATGACACCAATATGAGGCGGTTACGTGCTGCGCATGAAATCGTAAAATTAACTTGGACACTTTCGGAGGCAACTGATACCCTCTTGCACAAATCAAAGAAAGGTAAATCGAACACTTCCCTGTTTTCATACCAGGGTAAGTTTTGGTGACCGTGCGAGTCAAAAGTCAATGTTATGTTTAACTGCTGCACAAAAAAATAAAATTCAGAAGCAACCGGTTACTGTTGCATAAACTTTTTCCAATGAAAAAACGTCTTGTTTTCGTTTGAAGAATTAAAAAAATAGGCCATAAAGATAAAATAAGATGTAAGAATAACTAATAATAAAACTGTTCTTTGATAGGGTAGAAAACATTGTGGGAAAAGGAGAAAATGCTGGTAACCTGCATTGTCTCCTTTTCTCAGATTATTTTCCAAAGCCTTCTCTTTTAGGGGTGTTAACAGGCGTCACTGTATGGTATGGGGTCAATAAGGATAAACATATACCCCCCTCCCAATCATCCAATCAAATCTCATCCATCTGTGAAATTATCCAATCACAGAAGCTTTTAGGAAAGCAGAATGGGTGCCAACAGCCAATCAGAGAGGCTGTGAGAAATTAAAAAATGGGCCCGGTCTGCCAGTCAGAGAGGCTTTGAAAATCAAAATGGGCCCAGTCAGCCAATCAGAGTGCTTCAAAATGGCGCCCTTATATATCGATAAAAAACAGTGAACAAGAAACGGCATAAAAGTGGATTTAAAGTCTTTCTTAAAGGCTGCTGTGCAGTCCTTGGCAAACTGCCAGGCATGCACCATCCACACATGCCAGATTTCACTAAAAAAAGGCCAAAATTCAAGAAAACAAGGTGGCAGAAGACCTTGTTTTGGTCTTTTCAAGCCCCTTGCAAGAGTTACTTCCCTTCCAGTAAACCCTTGATGCCCCGCCTTTACCCTTTTATTGGATTTTCCGACTCGGGCCACATCAAACTCATATAAGCCTAAATGATCAATGTACAGTGTAAAAAAAACACAGAAATTAATGTGACAAGTTGCTAAAAAAGAGACTGGAAACTCTTTCTGTAGCAATTGTTTCCTATTGCATAAATCAAACAAAGGGATCTGAAATGTAATTTTTTCTAATCGCTTCAAACCACGACAAGAAACCCAGTTACTTTGATTACCATCTCATACGTGCCACTTACGCACATGCGAAAAGCACGGAAAACAATGTGACAAGTGGCTAAAAAGAGACTGAAAACTCTTTCAGTAGCAAGGAACTGAAGCATAATTTTCTAATATCTTCAAACCGCAACAAGAAACCCAGTTACGTTGACTACCGTTTCGTACGTGCCAGATAGGCACATGCGAGAACACCAGAAAATGATGTGACAAGTGGTTAAAAAAAGACTTGAAGACTCTTTCAGTAGCAACTGCTTCCTATTGCATAAGTCAAACAAAGAGAACTGAATTTTTTATTTATTTTTTTTTTCTCCAATCTCTTTATATCGTACATGACAACAAACCCATTTACATTGACTACCGTCTCGTAGGTGCCAGTTACGTATCCGTGAAAACATGAAAAATCGACTTAAGGGACATTTCATAGCAGACGACACCTGTTTCTCAAGTCAAATATAGGGAACTAAATTTCTATTTTTTTTTTCCCTCCAATCTCTTTATAACGTGACAACAAACCCATTTATGCCGACTACTGTCTCATAGGTGACAGTTACATGTCCGCGAAAACATGAAAAAATCGACTTACGGGACATTTCATAGCAGACGACACCTGTTTCTCAAGTCAAATATAGGGAATCTTTCTTTTTTCGTTTTCTCTCACTATGGCCATTGATTCGGTTGCAATGACTATGACACCAATATGAGGCGGTTACGTGCTGCGCATGAAATCGTAAAATCAACTTGGACACTTTCGGAGGCAACTGATACCCTCTTGCACAAATCAAAGAAAGGTAAATCGAACACTTCCCTGTTTTCATACCAGGGTAAGTTTTGGTGACCGTGCGAGTCAAAAGTCAATGTTATGTTTAACTGCTGCACAAAAAAATAAAATTCAGAAGCAACCGGTTACTGTTGCATAAACTTTTTCCAATGAAAAAACGTCTTGTTTTCGTTTGAAGAATTAAAAAAATAGGCCATAAAGATAAAATAAGATGTAAGAATAACTAATAATAAAACTGTTCTTTGATAGGGTAGAAAACATTGTGGGAAAAGGAGAAAATGCTGGTAACCTGCATTGTCTCCTTTTCTCAGATTATTTTCCAAAGCCTTCTCTTTTAGGGGTGTTAACAGGCGTCACTGTATGGTATGGGGTCAATAAGGATAAACATATACCCCCCCTCCCAATCATCCAATCAAATCTCATCCATCTGTGAAATTATCCAATCACAGAAGCTTTTAGGAAAGCAGAATGGGTGCCAACAGCCAATCAGAGAGGCTGTGAGAAATTAAAAAATGGGCCCGGTCTGCCAGTCAGAGAGGCTTTGAAAATCAAAATGGGCCCAGTCAGCCAATCAGAGTGCTTCAAAATGGCGCCCTTATATATCGATAAAAAACAGTGAACAAGAAACGGCATAAAAGTGGATTTAAAGTCTTTCTTAAAGGCTGCTGTGCAGTCCTTGGCAAACTGCCAGGCATGCACCATCCACACATGCCAGATTTCACTGAAAAAAGGCCAAAATTCAAGAAAACAAGGTGGCAGAAGACCTTGTTTTGGTCTTTTCAAGCCCCTTGCAAGAGTTACTTCCCTTACAGTAAACCCTTGATGCCCCGCCTTTACCCTTTTATTGGATTTTCCGACTCGGGCCACATCAAACTCATATAAGCCTAAATGATCAATGTACAGTGTAAAAAAAACACAGAAATTAATGTGACAAGTTGCTAAAAAAGAGACTGGAAACTCTTTCTGTAGCAATTGTTTCCTATTGCATAAATCAAACAAAGGGATCTGAAATGTAATTTTTTCTAATCGCTTCAAACCACGACAAGAAACCCAGTTACTTTGATTACCATCTCATACGTGCCACTTACGCACATGCGAAAAGCACGGAAAACAATGTGACAAGTGGCTAAAAAGAGACTGAAAACTCTTTCAGTAGCAAGGAACTGAAGCATAATTTTCTAATATCTTCAAACCGCAACAAGAAACCCAGTTACGTTGACTACCGTTTCGTACGTGCCAGATAGGCACATGCCAGAACACCAGAAAATGATGTGACAAGTGGTTAAAAAAAGACTTGAAGACTCTTTCAGTAGCAACTGCTTCCTATTGCATAAGTCAAACAAAGAGAACTGAATTTTTTATTTATTTATTTTTTTTTCTCCAATCTCTTTATATCGTACATGACAACAAACCCATTTACATTGACTACCGTCTCGTAGGTGCCAGTTACGTATCCGTGAAAACATGAAAAATCGACTTAAGGGACATTTCATAGCAGACGACACCCGTTTCTCAAGTCAAATATAGGGAACTAAATTTCTAATTTTTTTTTCCCTCCAATCTCTTTATACCGTGACAACAAACCCATTTACGCCGACTACTGTCTCATAGGTGACAGTTACATGTCCGCGAAAACATGAAAAAATCGACTTACGGGACATTTCATAGCAGATGACACCTGTTTCTCAAGTCAAATATAGGGAATCTTTCTTTTTTCGTTTTCTCTCACTATGGCCATTGATTCGGTTGCAATGACTATGACACCAATATGAGGCGGTTACGTGCTGCGCATGAAATCGTAAAATCAACTTGGACACTTTCGGAGGCAACTGATACCCTCTTGCACAAATCAAAGAAAGGTAAATCGAACACTTCCCTGTTTTCATACCAGGGTAAGTTTTGGTGACCGTGCGAGTCAAAAGTCAATGTTATGTTTAACTGCTGCACAAAAAAATAAAATTCAGAAGCAACCGGTTACTGTTGCATAAACTTTTTCCAATGAAAAAACGTCTTGTTTTCGTTTGAAGAATTAAAAAAATAGGCCATAAAGATAAAATAAGATGTAAGAATAACTAATAATAAAACTGTTCTTTGATAGGGTAGAAAACATTGTGGGAAAAGGAGAAAATGCTGGTAACCTGCATTGTCTCCTTTTCTCAGATTGTTTTCCAAAGCCTTCTCTTTTAGGGGTGTTAACAGGCGTCACTGTATGGTATGGGGTCAATAAGGATAAACATATACCCCCCCTCCCAATCATCCAATCAAATCTCATCCATCTGTGAAATTATCCAATCACAGAAGCTTTTAGGAAAGCAGAATGGGTGCCAACAGCCAATCAGAGAGGCTGTGAGAAATTAAAAAATGGGCCCGGTCTGCCAGTCAGAGAGGCTTTGAAAATCAAAATGGGCCCAGTCAGCCAATCAGAGTGCTTCAAAATGGCGCCCTTATATATCGATAAAAAACAGTGAACAAGAAACAGCATAAAAGTGGATATAAAGTCTTTCTTAAAGGCTGCTGTGCAGTCCTTGGCAAACTGCCAGGCATGCACCATCCACACATGCCAGATTTCACTGAAAAAAGGCCAAAATTCAAGAAAACAAGGTGGCAGAAGACCTTGTTTTGGTCTTTTCAAGCCCCTTGCAAGAGTTACTTCCCTTCCAGTAAACCCTTGATGCCCCGCCTTTACCCTTTTATTGGATTTTCCGACTCGGGCCACATCAAACTCATATAAGCCTAAATGATCAATGTACAGTGTAAAAAAAACACAGAAATTAATGTGACAAGTTGCTAAAAAAGAGACTGGAAACTCTTTCTGTAGCAATTGTTTCCTATTGCATAAATCAAACAAAGGGATCTGAAATGTAATTTTTTCTAATCGCTTCAAACCACGACAAGAAACCCAGTTACTTTGATTACCATCTCATACGTGCCACTTACGCACATGCGAAAAGCACGGAAAACAATGTGACAAGTGGCTAAAAAGAGACTGAAAACTCTTTCAGTAGCAAGGAACTGAAGCATAATTTTCTAATATCTTCAAACCGCAACAAGAAACCCAGTTACGTTGACTACCGTTTCGTACGTGCCAGTTAGGCACATGCGAGAACACCAGAAAATGATGTGACAAGTGGTTAAAAAAAGACTTGAAGACTCTTTCAGTAGCAACTGCTTCCTATTGCATAAGTCAAACAAAGAGAACTGAATTTTTTATTTATTTATTTTTTTTCTCCAATCTCTTTATATCGTACATGACAACAAACCCATTTATATTGACTACCGTCTCGTAGGTGC
This sequence comes from Tridacna crocea, assembly GCA_943736015.1. Taxonomy (NCBI): domain Eukaryota; kingdom Metazoa; phylum Mollusca; class Bivalvia; order Cardiida; family Cardiidae; genus Tridacna; species Tridacna crocea. Next base: position 2,053,085 of record OX031066.1, on the reverse strand, counting down.
CAGTTACGTATCCGTGAAAACATGAAAAATCGACTTAAGGGACATTTCATAGCAGACGACACCTGTTTCTCAAGTCAAATATAGGGAACTAAATTTCTATTTTTTTTTTCCCTCCAATCTCTTTATACCGTGACAACAAACCCATTTACGCCGACTACTGTCTCATAGGTGACAGTTACATGTCCGCGAAAACATGAAAAAATCGACTTACAGGACATTTCATAGCAGACGACACCTGTTTCTCAAGTCAAATATAGGGAATCTTTCTTTTTTCGTTTTCTCTCACTATGGCCATTGATTCGGTTGCAATGACTATGACACCAATATGAGGCGGTTACGTGCTGCGCATGAAATCGTAAAATCAACTTGGACACTTTCGGAGGCAACTGATACCCTCTTGCACAAATCAAAGAAAGGTAAATCGAACACTTCCCTGTTTTCATACCAGGGTAAGTTTTGGTGACCGTGCGAGTCAAAAGTCAATGTTATGTTTAACTGCTGCACAAAAAAAATAAAATTCAGAAGCAACCGGTTACTGTTGCATAAACTTTTTCCAATGAAAAAACGTCTTGTTTTCGTTTGAAGAATTAAAAAAATAGGCCATAAAGATAAAATAAGATGTAAGAATAACTAATAATAAAACTGTTCTTTGATAGGGTAGAAAACATTGTGGGAAAAGGAGAAAATGCTGGTAACCTGCATTGTCTCCTTTTCTCAGATTATTTTCCAAAGTCTTCTCTTTTAGGGGTGTTAACAGGCGTCACTGTATGGTATGGGGTCAATAAGGATAAACATATACCCCCCTCCCAATCATCCAATCAAATCTCATCCATCTGTGAAATTATCCAATCACAGAAGCTTTTAGGAAAGCAGAATGGGTGCCAACAGCCAATCAGAGAGGCTGTGAGAAATTAAAAAATGGGCCCGGTCTGCCAGTCAGAGAGGCTTTGAAAATCAAAATGGGCCCAGTCAGCCAATCAGAGTGCTTCAAAATGGCGCCCTTATATATCGATAAAAAACAGTGAACAAGAAATGGCATAAAAGTGGATTTAAAGTCTTTCTAAAGGCTGCTGTGCAGTCCTTGGCAAACTGCCAGGCATGCACCATCCACACATGCCAGATTTCACTGAAAAAAGGCCAAAATTCAAGAAAACAAGGTGGCAGAAGACCTTGTTTTGGTCTTTTCAAGCCCCTTGCAAGAGTTACTTCCCTTCCAGTAAACCCTTGATGCCCCGCCTTTACCCTTTTATTGGATTTTCCGACTCGGGCCACATCAAACTCATATAAGCCTAAATGATCAATGTACAGTGTAAAAAAAACACAGAAATTAATGTGACAAGTTGCTAAAAAAGAGACTGGAAACTCTTTCTGTAGCAATTGTTTCCTATTGCATAAATCAAACAAAGGGATCTGAAATGTAATTTTTTCTAATCGCTTCAAACCACGACAAGAAACCCAGTTACTTTGATTACCATCTCATACGTGCCACTTACGCACATGTGAAAAGCATGGAAAACAATGTGACAAGTGGCTAAAAAGAGACTGAAAACTCTTTCAGTAGCAAGGAACTGAAGCATAATTTTCTAATATCTTCAAACCGCAACAAGAAACCCAGTTACGTTGACTACCGTTTCGTACGTGCCAGATAGGCACATGCGAGAACACCAGAAAATGATGTGACAAGTGGTTAAAAAAAGACTTGAAGACTCTTTCAGTAGCAACTGCTTCCTATTGCATAAGTCAAACAAAGAGAACTGAATTTTTTATTTATTTATTTTTTTTTCTCCAATCTCTTTATATCGTACATGACAACAAACCCATTTACATTGACTACCGTCTCGTAGGTGCCAGTTACGTATCCGTGAAAACATGAAAAATCGACTTAAGGGACATTTCATAGCAGACGACACCCGTTTCTCAAGTCAAATATAGGGAACTAAATTTCTATTTTTTTTTTCCCTCCAATCTCTTTATACCGTGACAACAAACCCATTTATGCGGACTACTGTCTCATAGGTGACAGTTACATGTCCGCGAAAACATGAAAAAATCGACTTACAGGACATTTCATAGCAGACGACACCTGTTTCTCAAGTCAAATATAGGGAATCTTTCTTTTTTCGTTTTCTCTCACTATGGCCATTGATTCGGTTGCAATGACTATGACACCAATATGAGGCGGTTACGTGCTGCGCATGAAATCGTAAAATCAACTTGGACACTTTCGGAGGCAACTGATACCCTCTTGCACAAATCAAAGAAAGGTAAATCGAACACTTCCCTGTTTTCATACCAGGGTAAGTTTTGGTGACCGTGCGAGTCAAAAGTCAATGTTATGTTTAACTGCTGCACAAAAAAATAAAATTCAGAAGCAACCGGTTACTGTTGCATAAACTTTTTCCAATGAAAAAACGTCTTGTTTTCGTTTGAAGAATTAAAAAAATAGGCCATAAAGATAAAATAAGATGTAAGAATAACTAATAATAAAACTGTTCTTTGATAGGGTAGAAAACTTTGTGGGAAAAGGAGAAAATGCTGGTAACCTGCATTGTCTCCTTTTCTCAGATTATTTTCCAAAGCCTTCTCTTTTAGGGGTGTTAACGGGCGTCACTGTATGGTATGGGGTCAATAAGGATAAACATATACCCCCCCTCCCAATCATCCAATCAAATCTCATCCATCTGTGAAATTATCCAATCACAGAAGCTTTTAGGAAAGCAGAATGGGTGCCAACAGCCAATCAGAGAGGCTGTGAGAAATTAAAAAATGGGCCCGGTCTGCCAGTCAGAGAGGCTTTGAAAATCAAAATGGGCCCAGTCAGCCAATCAGAGTGCTTCAAAATGGCGCCCTTATATATCGATAAAAAACAGTGAACAAGAAACGGCATAAAAGTGGATTTAAAGTCTTTCTTAAAGGCTGCTGTGCAGTCCTTGGCAAACTGCCAGGCATGCACCATCCACACATGCCAGATTTCACTGAAAAAAGGCCAAAATTCAAGAAAACAAGGTGGCAGAAGACCTTGTTTTGGTCTTTTCAAGCCCCTTGCAAGAGTTACTTCCCTTCCAGTAAACCCTTGATGCCCCGCCTTTACCCTTTTATTGGATTTTCCGACTCGGGCCACATCAAACTCATATAAGCCTAAATGATCAATGTACAGTGTAAAAAAAACACAGAAATTAATGTGACAAGTTGCTAAAAAAGAGACTGGAAACTCTTTCTGTAGCAATTGTTTCCTATTGCATAAATCAAACAAAGGGATCTGAAAAGTAATTTTTTCTAATCGCTTCAAACCACGACAAGAAACCCAGTTACTTTGATTACCATCTCATACGTGCCACTTACGCACATGCGAAAAGCACGGAAAACAATGTGACAAGTGGCTAAAAAGAGACTGAAAACTCTTTCAGTAGCAAGGAACTGAAGCATAATTTTCTAATATCTTCAAACCGCAACAAGAAACCCAGTTACGTTGACTACCGTTTCGTACGTGCCAGTTAGGCACATGCGAGAACACCAGAAAATGATGTGACAAGTGGTTAAAAAAAGACTTGAAGACTCTTTCAGTAGCAACTGCTTCCTATTGCATAAGTCAAACAAAGAGAACTGAATTTTTTATTTATTTATTTTTTTTCTCCAATCTCTTTATATCGTACATGACAACAAACCCATTTACATTGACTACCGTCTCGTAGGTGCCAGTTACGTATCCGTGAAAACATGAAAAATCGACTTAAGGGACATTTCATAGCAGAAGACACCTGTTTCTCAAGTCAAATATAGGGAACTAAATTTCTATTTTTTTTTTCCCTCCAATCTCTTTATACCGTGACAACAAACCCATTTACGCCGACTACTGTCTCATAGGTGACAGTTACATGTCCGCGAAAACATGAAAAAATCGACTTACAGGACATTTCATAGCAGACGACACCTGTTTCTCAAGTCAAATATAGGGAATCTTTCTTTTTTCGTTTTCTCTCACTATGGCCATTGATTCGGTTGCAATGACTATGACACCAATATGAGGCGGTTACGTGCTGCGCATGAAATCGTAAAATCAACTTGGACACTTTCGGAGGCAACTGATACCCTCTTGCACAAATCAAAGAAAGGTAAATCGAACACTTCCCTGTTTTCATACCAGGGTAAGTTTTGGTGACCGTGCGAGTCAAAAGTCAATGTTATGTTTAACTGCTGCACAAAAAAATAAAATTCAGAAGCAACCGGTTACTGTTGCATAAACTTTTTCCAATGAAAAAACGTCTTGTTTTCGTTTGAAGAATTAAAAAAATAGGCCATAAAGATAAAATAAGATGTAAGAATAACTAATAATAAAACTGTTCTTTGATAGGGTAGAAAACATTGTGGGAAAAGGAGAAAATGCTGGTAACCTGCATTGTCTCCTTTTCTCAGATTATTTTCCAAAGCCTTCTCTTTTAGGGGTGTTAACAGGCGTCACTGTATGGTATGGGGTCAATAAGGATAAACATATACCCCCCTCCCAATCATCCAATCAAATCTCATCCATCTGTGAAATTATCCAATCACAGAAGCTTTTAGGAAAGCAGAATGGGTGCCAACAGCCAATCAGAGAGGCTGTGAGAAATTAAAAAATGGGCCCGGTCTGCCAGTCAGAGAGGCTTTGAAAATCAAAATGGGCCCAGTCAGCCAATCAGAGTGCTTCAAAATGGCGCCCTTATATATCGATAAAAAACAGTGAACAAGAAACGGCATAAAAGTGGATTTAAAGTCTTTCTTAAAGGCTGCTGTGCAGTCCTTGGCAAACTGCCAGGCATGCACCATCCACACATGCCAGATTTCACTGAAAAAATGCCAAAATTCAAGAAAACAAGGTGGCAGAAGACCTTGTTTTGGTCTTTTCAAGCCCCTTGCAAGAGTTACTTCCCTTCCAGTAAACCCTTGATGCCCCGCCTTTACCCTTTTATTGGATTTTCCGACTCGGGCCACATCAAACTCATATAAGCCTAAATGATCAATGTACAGTGTAAAAAAAACACAGAAATTAATGTGACAAGTTGCTAAAAAAGAGACTGGAAACTCTTTCTGTAGCAATTGTTTCCTATTGCATAAATCAAACAAAGGGATCTGAAATGTAATTTTTTCTAATCGCTTCAAACCACGACAAGAAACCCAGTTACTCTGATTACCATCTCATACGTGCCACTTACGCACATGCGAAAAGCACGGAAAACAATGTGACAAGTGGCTAAAAAGAGACTGAAAACTCTTTCAGTAGCAAGGAACTGAAGCATAATTTTCTAATATCTTCAAACCGCAACAAGAAACCCAGTTACGTTGACTACCGTTTCATACGTGCCAGTTAGGCACATGCGAGAACACCAGAAAATGATGTGACAAGTGGTTAAAAAAAGACTTGAAGACTCTTTCAGTAGCAACTGCTTCCTATTGCATAAGTCAAACAAAGAGAACTGAATTTTTTATTTATTTATTTTTTTTCTCCAATCTCTTTATATCGTACATGACAACAAACCCATTTACATTGACTACCGTCTCGTAGGTGCCAGTTACGTATCCGTGAAAACATGAAAAATCGACTTAAGGGACATTTCATAGCAGACGACACCTGTTTCTCAAGTCAAATATAGGGAACTAAATTTCTATTTTTTTTTTCCCTCCAATCTCTTTATACCGTGACAACAAACCCATTTACGCCGACTACTGTCTCATAGGTGACAGTTACATGTCCGCGAAAACATGAAAAAATCGACTTACAGGACATTTCATAGCAGACGACACCTGTTTCTCAAGTCAAATATAGGGAATCTTTCTTTTTTCGTTTTCTCTCACTATGGCCATTGATTCGGTTGCAATGACTATGACACCAATATGAGGCGGTTACGTGCTGCGCATGAAATCGTAAAATTAACTTGGACACTTTCGGAGGCAACTGATACCCTCTTGCACAAATCAAAGAAAGGTAAATCGAACACTTCCCTGTTTTCATACCAGGGTAAGTTTTGGTGACCGTGCGAGTCAAAAGTCAATGTTATGTTTAACTGCTGCACAAAAAAATAAAATTCAGAAGCAACCGGTTACTGTTGCATAAACTTTTTCCAATGAAAAAACGTCTTGTTTTCGTTTGAAGAATTAAAAAAATAGGCCATAAAGATAAAATAAGATGTAAGAATAACTAATAATAAAACTGTTCTTTGATAGGGTAGAAAACATTGTGGGAAAAGGAGAAAATGCTGGTAACCTGCATTGTCTCCTTTTCTCAGATTATTTTCCAAAGCCTTCTCTTTTAGGGGTGTTAACAGGCGTCACTGTATGGTATGGGGTCAATAAGGATAAACATATACCCCCCTCCCAATCATCCAATCAAATCTCATCCATCTGTGAAATTATCCAATCACAGAAGCTTTTAGGAAAGCAGAATGGGTGCCAACAGCCAATCAGAGAGGCTGTGAGAAATTAAAAAATGGGCCCGGTCTGCCAGTCAGAGAGGCTTTGAAAATCAAAATGGGCCCAGTCAGCCAATCAGAGTGCTTCAAAATGGCGCCCTTATATATCGATAAAAAACAGTGAACAAGAAACGGCATAAAAGTGGATTTAAAGTCTTTCTTAAAGGCTGCTGTGCAGTCCTTGGCAAACTGCCAGGCATGCACCATCCACACATGCCAGATTTCACTAAAAAAAGGCCAAAATTCAAGAAAACAAGGTGGCAGAAGACCTTGTTTTGGTCTTTTCAAGCCCCTTGCAAGAGTTACTTCCCTTCCAGTAAACCCTTGATGCCCCGCCTTTACCCTTTTATTGGATTTTCCGACTCGGGCCACATCAAACTCATATAAGCCTAAATGATCAATGTACAGTGTAAAAAAAACACAGAAATTAATGTGACAAGTTGCTAAAAAAGAGACTGGAAACTCTTTCTGTAGCAATTGTTTCCTATTGCATAAATCAAACAAAGGGATCTGAAATGTAATTTTTTCTAATCGCTTCAAACCACGACAAGAAACCCAGTTACTTTGATTACCATCTCATACGTGCCACTTACGCACATGCGAAAAGCACGGAAAACAATGTGACAAGTGGCTAAAAAGAGACTGAAAACTCTTTCAGTAGCAAGGAACTGAAGCATAATTTTCTAATATCTTCAAACCGCAACAAGAAACCCAGTTACGTTGACTACCGTTTCGTACGTGCCAGATAGGCACATGCGAGAACACCAGAAAATGATGTGACAAGTGGTTAAAAAAAGACTTGAAGACTCTTTCAGTAGCAACTGCTTCCTATTGCATAAGTCAAACAAAGAGAACTGAATTTTTTATTTATTTTTTTTTTCTCCAATCTCTTTATATCGTACATGACAACAAACCCATTTACATTGACTACCGTCTCGTAGGTGCCAGTTACGTATCCGTGAAAACATGAAAAATCGACTTAAGGGACATTTCATAGCAGACGACACCTGTTTCTCAAGTCAAATATAGGGAACTAAATTTCTATTTTTTTTTTCCCTCCAATCTCTTTATAACGTGACAACAAACCCATTTATGCCGACTACTGTCTCATAGGTGACAGTTACATGTCCGCGAAAACATGAAAAAATCGACTTACGGGACATTTCATAGCAGACGACACCTGTTTCTCAAGTCAAATATAGGGAATCTTTCTTTTTTCGTTTTCTCTCACTATGGCCATTGATTCGGTTGCAATGACTATGACACCAATATGAGGCGGTTACGTGCTGCGCATGAAATCGTAAAATCAACTTGGACACTTTCGGAGGCAACTGATACCCTCTTGCACAAATCAAAGAAAGGTAAATCGAACACTTCCCTGTTTTCATACCAGGGTAAGTTTTGGTGACCGTGCGAGTCAAAAGTCAATGTTATGTTTAACTGCTGCACAAAAAAATAAAATTCAGAAGCAACCGGTTACTGTTGCATAAACTTTTTCCAATGAAAAAACGTCTTGTTTTCGTTTGAAGAATTAAAAAAATAGGCCATAAAGATAAAATAAGATGTAAGAATAACTAATAATAAAACTGTTCTTTGATAGGGTAGAAAACATTGTGGGAAAAGGAGAAAATGCTGGTAACCTGCATTGTCTCCTTTTCTCAGATTATTTTCCAAAGCCTTCTCTTTTAGGGGTGTTAACAGGCGTCACTGTATGGTATGGGGTCAATAAGGATAAACATATACCCCCCCTCCCAATCATCCAATCAAATCTCATCCATCTGTGAAATTATCCAATCACAGAAGCTTTTAGGAAAGCAGAATGGGTGCCAACAGCCAATCAGAGAGGCTGTGAGAAATTAAAAAATGGGCCCGGTCTGCCAGTCAGAGAGGCTTTGAAAATCAAAATGGGCCCAGTCAGCCAATCAGAGTGCTTCAAAATGGCGCCCTTATATATCGATAAAAAACAGTGAACAAGAAACGGCATAAAAGTGGATTTAAAGTCTTTCTTAAAGGCTGCTGTGCAGTCCTTGGCAAACTGCCAGGCATGCACCATCCACACATGCCAGATTTCACTGAAAAAAGGCCAAAATTCAAGAAAACAAGGTGGCAGAAGACCTTGTTTTGGTCTTTTCAAGCCCCTTGCAAGAGTTACTTCCCTTACAGTAAACCCTTGATGCCCCGCCTTTACCCTTTTATTGGATTTTCCGACTCGGGCCACATCAAACTCATATAAGCCTAAATGATCAATGTACAGTGTAAAAAAAACACAGAAATTAATGTGACAAGTTGCTAAAAAAGAGACTGGAAACTCTTTCTGTAGCAATTGTTTCCTATTGCATAAATCAAACAAAGGGATCTGAAATGTAATTTTTTCTAATCGCTTCAAACCACGACAAGAAACCCAGTTACTTTGATTACCATCTCATACGTGCCACTTACGCACATGCGAAAAGCACGGAAAACAATGTGACAAGTGGCTAAAAAGAGACTGAAAACTCTTTCAGTAGCAAGGAACTGAAGCATAATTTTCTAATATCTTCAAACCGCAACAAGAAACCCAGTTACGTTGACTACCGTTTCGTACGTGCCAGATAGGCACATGCCAGAACACCAGAAAATGATGTGACAAGTGGTTAAAAAAAGACTTGAAGACTCTTTCAGTAGCAACTGCTTCCTATTGCATAAGTCAAACAAAGAGAACTGAATTTTTTATTTATTTTTTTTTTTTTCTCCAATCTCTTTATATCGTACATGACAACAAACCCATTTACATTGACTACCGTCTCGTAGGTGCCAGTTACGTATCCGTGAAAACATGAAAAATCGACTTAAGGGACATTTCATAGCAGACGACACCCGTTTCTCAAGTCAAATATAGGGAACTAAATTTCTAATTTTTTTTTCCCTCCAATCTCTTTATACCGTGACAACAAACCCATTTACGCCGACTACTGTCTCATAGGTGACAGTTACATGTCCGCGAAAACATGAAAAAATCGACTTACGGGACATTTCATAGCAGATGACACCTGTTTCTCAAGTCAAATATAGGGAATCTTTCTTTTTTCGTTTTCTCTCACTATGGCCATTGATTCGGTTGCAATGACTATGACACCAATATGAGGCGGTTACGTGCTGCGCATGAAATCGTAAAATCAACTTGGACACTTTCGGAGGCAACTGATACCCTCTTGCACAAATCAAAGAAAGGTAAATCGAACACTTCCCTGTTTTCATACCAGGGTAAGTTTTGGTGACCGTGCGAGTCAAAAGTCAATGTTATGTTTAACTGCTGCACAAAAAAATAAAATTCAGAAGCAACCGGTTACTGTTGCATAAACTTTTTCCAATGAAAAAACGTCTTGTTTTCGTTTGAAGAATTAAAAAAATAGGCCATAAAGATAAAATAAGATGTAAGAATAACTAATAATAAAACTGTTCTTTGATAGGGTAGAAAACATTGTGGGAAAAGGAGAAAATGCTGGTAACCTGCATTGTCTCCTTTTCTCAGATTGTTTTCCAAAGCCTTCTCTTTTAGGGGTGTTAACAGGCGTCACTGTATGGTATGGGGTCAATAAGGATAAACATATACCCCCCCTCCCAATCATCCAATCAAATCTCATCCATCTGTGAAATTATCCAATCACAGAAGCTTTTAGGAAAGCAGAATGGGTGCCAACAGCCAATCAGAGAGGCTGTGAGAAATTTAAAAATGGGCCCGGTCTGCCAGTCAGAGAGGCTTTGAAAATCAAAATGGGCCCAGTCAGCCAATCAGAGTGCTTCAAAATGGCGCCCTTATATATCGATAAAAAACAGTGAACAAGAAACAGCATAAAAGTGGATATAAAGTCTTTCTTAAAGGCTGCTGTGCAGTCCTTGGCAAACTGCCAGGCATGCACCATCCACACATGCCAGATTTCACTGAAAAAAGGCCAAAATTCAAGAAAACAAGGTGGCAGAAGACCTTGTTTTGGTCTTTTCAAGCCCCTTGCAAGAGTTACTTCCCTTCCAGTAAACCCTTGATGCCCCGCCTTTACCCTTTTATTGGATTTTCCGACTCGGGCCACATCAAACTCATATAAGCCTAAATGATCAATGTACAGTGTAAAAAAAACACAGAAATTAATGTGACAAGTTGCTAAAAAAGAGACTGGAAACTCTTTCTGTAGCAATTGTTTCCTATTGCATAAATCAAACAAAGGGATCTGAAATGTAATTTTTTCTAATCGCTTCAAACCACGACAAGAAACCCAGTTACTTTGATTACCATCTCATACGTGCCACTTACGCACATGCGAAAAGCACGGAAAACAATGTGACAAGTGGCTAAAAAGAGACTGAAAACTCTTTCAGTAGCAAGGAACTGAAGCATAATTTTCTAATATCTTCAAACCGCAACAAGAAACCCAGTTACGTTGACTACCGTTTCGTACGTGCCAGTTAGGCACATGCGAGAACACCAGAAAATGATGTGACAAGTGGTTAAAAAAAGACTTGAAGACTCTTTCAGTAGCAACTGCTTCCTATTGCATAAGTCAAACAAAGAGAACTGAATTTTTTATTTATTAATTTTTTTTCTCCAATCTCTTTATATCGTACATGACAACAAACCCATTTATATTGACTACCGTCTCGTAGGTGCCAGTTACGTATCCGTGAAAACATGAAAAATCGACTTAAGGGACATTTCATAGCAGACGACACCTGTTTCTCAAGTCAAATATAGGGAACTAAATTTCTATTTTTTTTTTCCCTCCAATCTCTTTATACCGTGACAACAAACCCATTTACGCCGACTACTGTCTCATAGGTGACAGTTACATGTCCGCGAAAACATGAAAAAATCGACTTACAGGACATTTCATAGCAGACGACACCTGTTTCTCAAGTCAAATATAGGGAATCTTTCTTTTTTCGTTTTCTCTCACTATGGCCATTGATTCGGTTGCAATGACTATGACACCAATATGAGGCGGTTACGTGCTGCGCATGAAATCGTAAAATCAACTTGGACACTTTCGGAGGCAACTGATACCCTCTTGCACAAATCAAAGAAAGGTAAATCGAACACTTCCCTGTTTTCATACCAGGGTAAGTTTTGGTGACCGTGCGAGTCAAAAGTCAATGTTATGTTTAACTGCTGCACAAAAAAAATAAAATTCAGAAGCAACCGGTTACTGTTGCATAAACTTTTTCCAATGAAAAAACGTCTTGTTTTCGTTTGAAGAATTAAAAAAATAGGCCATAAAGATAAAATAAGATGTAAGAATAACTAATAATAAAACTGTTCTTTGATAGGGTAGAAAACATTGTGGGAAAAGGAGAAAATGCTGGTAACCTGCATTGTCTCCTTTTCTCAGATTATTTTCCAAAGTCTTCTCTTTTAGGGGTGTTAACAGGCGTCACTGTATGGTATGGGGTCAATAAGGATAAACATATACCCCCCTCCCAATCATCCAATCAAATCTCATCCATCTGTGAAATTATCCAATCACAGAAGCTTTTAGGAAAGCAGAATGGGTGCCAACAGCCAATCAGAGAGGCTGTGAGAAATTAAAAAATGGGCCCGGTCTGCCAGTCAGAGAGGCTTTGAAAATCAAAATGGGCCCAGTCAGCCAATCAGAGTGCTTCAAAATGGCGCCCTTATATATCGATAAAAAACAGTGAACAAGAAATGGCATAAAAGTGGATTTAAAGTCTTTCTAAAGGCTGCTGTGCAGTCCTTGGCAAACTGCCAGGCATGCACCATCCACACATGCCAGATTTCACTGAAAAAAGGCCAAAATTCAAGAAAACAAGGTGGCAGAAGACCTTGTTTTGGTCTTTTCAAGCCCCTTGCAAGAGTTACTTCCCTTCCAGTAAACCCTTGATGCCCCGCCTTTACCCTTTTATTGGATTTTCCGACTCGGGCCACATCAAACTCATATAAGCCTAAATGATCAATGTACAGTGTAAAAAAAACACAGAAATTAATGTGACAAGTTGCTAAAAAAGAGACTGGAAACTCTTTCTGTAGCAATTGTTTCCTATTGCATAAATCAAACAAAGGGATCTGAAATGTAATTTTTTCTAATCGCTTCAAACCACGACAAGAAACCCAGTTACTTTGATTACCATCTCATACGTGCCACTTACGCACATGTGAAAAGCATGGAAAACAATGTGACAAGTGGCTAAAAAGAGACTGAAAACTCTTTCAGTAGCAAGGAACTGAAGCATAATTTTCTAATATCTTCAAACCGCAACAAGAAACCCAGTTACGTTGACTACCGTTTCGTACGTGCCAGATAGGCACATGCGAGAACACCAGAAAATGATGTGACAAGTGGTTAAAAAAAGACTTGAAGACTCTTTCAGTAGCAACTGCTTCCTATTGCATAAGTCAAACAAAGAGAACTGAATTTTTTATTTATTTATTTTTTTTTCTCCAATCTCTTTATATCGTACATGACAACAAACCCATTTACATTGACTACCGTCTCGTAGGTGCCAGTTACGTATCCGTGAAAACATGAAAAATCGACTTAAGGGACATTTCATAGCAGACGACACCCGTTTCTCAAGTCAAATATAGGGAACTAAATTTCTATTTTTTTTTTCCCTCCAATCTCTTTATACCGTGACAACAAACCCATTTACGCGGACTACTGTCTCATAGGTGACAGTTACATGTCCGCGAAAACATGAAAAAATCGACTTACAGGACATTTCATAGCAGACGACACCTGTTTCTCAAGTCAAATATAGGGAATCTTTCTTTTTTCGTTTTCTCTCACTATGGCCATTGATTCGGTTGCAATGACTATGACACCAATATGAGGCGGTTACGTGCTGCGCATGAAATCGTAAAATCAACTTGGACACTTTCGGAGGCAACTGATACCCTCTTGCACAAATCAAAGAAAGGTAAATCGAACACTTCCCTGTTTTCATACCAGGGTAAGTTTTGGTGACCGTGCGAGTCAAAAGTCAATGTTATGTTTAACTGCTGCACAAAAAAATAAAATTCAGAAGCAACCGGTTACTGTTGCATAAACTTTTTCCAATGAAAAAACGTCTTGTTTTCGTTTGAAGAATTAAAAAAATAGGCCATAAAGATAAAATAAGATGTAAGAATAACTAATAATAAAACTGTTCTTTGATAGGGTAGAAAACTTTGTGGGAAAAGGAGAAAATGCTGGTAACCTGCATTGTCTCCTTTTCTCAGATTATTTTCCAAAGCCTTCTCTTTTAGGGGTGTTAACGGGCGTCACTGTATGGTATGGGGTCAATAAGGATAAACATATACCCCCCCTCCCAATCATCCAATCAAATCTCATCCATCTGTGAAATTATCCAATCACAGAAGCTTTTAGGAAAGCAGAATGGGTGCCAACAGCCAATCAGAGAGGCTGTGAGAAATTAAAAAATGGGCCCGGTCTGCCAGTCAGAGAGGCTTTGAAAATCAAAATGGGCCCAGTCAGCCAATCAGAGTGCTTCAAAATGGCGCCCTTATATATCGATAAAAAACAGTGAACAAGAAACGGCATAAAAGTGGATTTAAAGTCTTTCTTAAAGGCTGCTGTGCAGTCCTTGGCAAACTGCCAGGCATGCACCATCCACACATGCCAGATTTCACTGAAAAAAGGCCAAAATTCAAGAAAACAAGGTGGCAGAAGACCTTGTTTTGGTCTTTTCAAGCCCCTTGCAAGAGTTACTTCCCTTCCAGTAAACCCTTGATGCCCCGCCTTTACCCTTTTATTGGATTTTCCGACTCGGGCCACATCAAACTCATATAAGCCTAAATGATCAATGTACAGTGTAAAAAAAACACAGAAATTAATGTGACAAGTTGCTAAAAAAGAGACTGGAAACTCTTTCTGTAGCAATTGTTTCCTATTGCATAAATCAAACAAAGGGATCTGAAAAGTAATTTTTTCTAATCGCTTCAAACCACGACAAGAAACCCAGTTACTTTGATTACCATCTCATACGTGCCACTTACGCACATGCGAAAAGCACGGAAAACAATGTGACAAGTGGCTAAAAAGAGACTGAAAACTCTTTCAGTAGCAAGGAACTGAAGCATAATTTTCTAATATCTTCAAACCGCAACAAGAAACCCAGTTACGTTGACTACCGTTTCGTACGTGCCAGTTAGGCACATGCGAGAACACCAGAAAATGATGTGACAAGTGGTTAAAAAAAGACTTGAAGACTCTTTCAGTAGCAACTGCTTCCTATTGCATAAGTCAAACAAAGAGAACTGAATTTTTTATTTATTTATTTTTTTTCTCCAATCTCTTTATATCGTACATGACAACAAACCCATTTACATTGACTACCGTCTCGTAGGTGCCAGTTACGTATCCGTGAAAACATGAAAAATCGACTTAAGGGACATTTCATAGCAGAAGACACCTGTTTCTCAAGTCAAATATAGGGAACTAAATTTCTATTTTTTTTTTCCCTCCAATCTCTTTATACCGTGACAACAAACCCATTTACGCCGACTACTGTCTCATAGGTGACAGTTACATGTCCGCGAAAACATGAAAAAATCGACTTACAGGACATTTCATAGCAGACGACACCTGTTTCTCAAGTCAAATATAGGGAATCTTTCTTTTTTCGTTTTCTCTCACTATGGCCATTGATTCGGTTGCAATGACTATGACACCAATATGAGGCGGTTACGTGCTGCGCATGAAATCGTAAAATCAACTTGGACACTTTCGGAGGCAACTGATACCCTCTTGCACAAATCAAAGAAAGGTAAATCGAACACTTCCCTGTTTTCATACCAGGGTAAGTTTTGGTGACCGTGCGAGTCAAAAGTCAATGTTATGTTTAACTGCTGCACAAAAAAATAAAATTCAGAAGCAACCGGTTACTGTTGCATAAACTTTTTCCAATGAAAAAACGTCTTGTTTTCGTTTGAAGAATTAAAAAAATAGGCCATAAAGATAAAATAAGATGTAAGAATAACTAATAATAAAACTGTTCTTTGATAGGGTAGAAAACATTGTGGGAAAAGGAGAAAATGCTGGTAACCTGCATTGTCTCCTTTTCTCAGATTATTTTCCAAAGCCTTCTCTTTTAGGGGTGTTAACAGGCGTCACTGTATGGTATGGGGTCAATAAGGATAAACATATACCCCCCTCCCAATCATCCAATCAAATCTCATCCATCTGTGAAATTATCCAATCACAGAAGCTTTTAGGAAAGCAGAATGGGTGCCAACAGCCAATCAGAGAGGCTGTGAGAAATTAAAAAATGGGCCCGGTCTGCCAGTCAGAGAGGCTTTGAAAATCAAAATGGGCCCAGTCAGCCAATCAGAGTGCTTCAAAATGGCGCCCTTATATATCGATAAAAAACAGTGAACAAGAAACGGCATAAAAGTGGATTTAAAGTCTTTCTTAAAGGCTGCTGTGCAGTCCTTGGCAAACTGCCAGGCATGCACCATCCACACATGCCAGATTTCACTGAAAAAATGCCAAAATTCAAGAAAACAAGGTGGCAGAAGACCTTGTTTTGGTCTTTTCAAGCCCCTTGCAAGAGTTACTTCCCTTCCAGTAAACCCTTGATGCCCCGCCTTTACCCTTTTATTGGATTTTCCGACTCGGGCCACATCAAACTCATATAAGCCTAAATGATCAATGTACAGTGTAAAAAAAACACAGAAATTAATGTGACAAGTTGCTAAAAAAGAGACTGGAAACTCTTTCTGTAGCAATTGTTTCCTATTGCATAAATCAAACAAAGGGATCTGAAATGTAATTTTTTCTAATCGCTTCAAACCACGACAAGAAACCCAGTTACTCTGATTACCATCTCATACGTGCCACTTACGCACATGCGAAAAGCACGGAAAACAATGTGACAAGTGGCTAAAAAGAGACTGAAAACTCTTTCAGTAGCAAGGAACTGAAGCATAATTTTCTAATATCTTCAAACCGCAACAAGAAACCCAGTTACGTTGACTACCGTTTCATTCGTGCCAGTTAGGCACATGCGAGAACACCAGAAAATGATGTGACAAGTGGTTAAAAAAAGACTTGAAGACTCTTTCAGTAGCAACTGCTTCCTATTGCATAAGTCAAACAAAGAGAACTGAATTTTTTATTTATTTATTTTTTTTCTCCAATCTCTTTATATCGTACATGACAACAAACCCATTTACATTGACTACCGTCTCGTAGGTGCCAGTTACGTATCCGTGAAAACATGAAAAATCGACTTAAGGGACATTTCATAGCAGACGACACCTGTTTCTCAAGTCAAATATAGGGAACTAAATTTCTATTTTTTTTTTCCCTCCAATCTCTTTATACCGTGACAACAAACCCATTTACGCCGACTACTGTCTCATAGGTGACAGTTACATGTCCGCGAAAACATGAAAAAATCGACTT
Organism: Tridacna crocea; assembly: GCA_943736015.1. Classification (NCBI taxonomy): domain Eukaryota; kingdom Metazoa; phylum Mollusca; class Bivalvia; order Cardiida; family Cardiidae; genus Tridacna; species Tridacna crocea. The sequence goes on along the minus strand of OX031066.1, from coordinate 2,036,248 downwards.
ACAGGACATTTCATAGCAGACGACACCTGTTTCTCAAGTCAAATATAGGGAATCTTTCTTTTTTCGTTTTCTCTCACTATGGCCATTGATTCGGTTGCAATGACTATGACACCAATATGAGGCGGTTACGTGCTGCGCATGAAATCGTAAAATTAACTTGGACACTTTCGGAGGCAACTGATACCCTCTTGCACAAATCAAAGAAAGGTAAATCGAACACTTCCCTGTTTTCATACCAGGGTAAGTTTTGGTGACCGTGCGAGTCAAAAGTCAATGTTATGTTTAACTGCTGCACAAAAAAATAAAATTCAGAAGCAACCGGTTACTGTTGCATAAACTTTTTCCAATGAAAAAACGTCTTGTTTTCGTTTGAAGAATTAAAAAAATAGGCCATAAAGATAAAATAAGATGTAAGAATAACTAATAATAAAACTGTTCTTTGATAGGGTAGAAAACATTGTGGGAAAAGGAGAAAATGCTGGTAACCTGCATTGTCTCCTTTTCTCAGATTATTTTCCAAAGCCTTCTCTTTTAGGGGTGTTAACAGGCGTCACTGTATGGTATGGGGTCAATAAGGATAAACATATACCCCCCTCCCAATCATCCAATCAAATCTCATCCATCTGTGAAATTATCCAATCACAGAAGCTTTTAGGAAAGCAGAATGGGTGCCAACAGCCAATCAGAGAGGCTGTGAGAAATTAAAAAATGGGCCCGGTCTGCCAGTCAGAGAGGCTTTGAAAATCAAAATGGGCCCAGTCAGCCAATCAGAGTGCTTCAAAATGGCGCCCTTATATATCGATAAAAAACAGTGAACAAGAAACGGCATAAAAGTGGATTTAAAGTCTTTCTTAAAGGCTGCTGTGCAGTCCTTGGCAAACTGCCAGGCATGCACCATCCACACATGCCAGATTTCACTAAAAAAAGGCCAAAATTCAAGAAAACAAGGTGGCAGAAGACCTTGTTTTGGTCTTTTCAAGCCCCTTGCAAGAGTTACTTCCCTTCCAGTAAACCCTTGATGCCCCGCCTTTACCCTTTTATTGGATTTTCCGACTCGGGCCACATCAAACTCATATAAGCCTAAATGATCAATGTACAGTGTAAAAAAAACACAGAAATTAATGTGACAAGTTGCTAAAAAAGAGACTGGAAACTCTTTCTGTAGCAATTGTTTCCTATTGCATAAATCAAACAAAGGGATCTGAAATGTAATTTTTTCTAATCGCTTCAAACCACGACAAGAAACCCAGTTACTTTGATTACCATCTCATACGTGCCACTTACGCACATGCGAAAAGCACGGAAAACAATGTGACAAGTGGCTAAAAAGAGACTGAAAACTCTTTCAGTAGCAAGGAACTGAAGCATAATTTTCTAATATCTTCAAACCGCAACAAGAAACCCAGTTACGTTGACTACCGTTTCGTACGTGCCAGATAGGCACATGCGAGAACACCAGAAAATGATGTGACAAGTGGTTAAAAAAAGACTTGAAGACTCTTTCAGTAGCAACTGCTTCCTATTGCATAAGTCAAACAAAGAGAACTGAATTTTTTATTTATTTTTTTTTTCTCCAATCTCTTTATATCGTACATGACAACAAACCCATTTACATTGACTACCGTCTCGTAGGTGCCAGTTACGTATCCGTGAAAACATGAAAAATCGACTTAAGGGACATTTCATAGCAGACGACACCTGTTTCTCAAGTCAAATATAGGGAACTAAATTTCTATTTTTTTTTTCCCTCCAATCTCTTTATAACGTGACAACAAACCCATTTATGCCGACTACTGTCTCATAGGTGACAGTTACATGTCCGCGAAAACATGAAAAAATCGACTTACGGGACATTTCATAGCAGACGACACCTGTTTCTCAAGTCAAATATAGGGAATCTTTCTTTTTTCGTTTTCTCTCACTATGGCCATTGATTCGGTTGCAATGACTATGACACCAATATGAGGCGGTTACGTGCTGCGCATGAAATCGTAAAATCAACTTGGACACTTTCGGAGGCAACTGATACCCTCTTGCACAAATCAAAGAAAGGTAAATCGAACACTTCCCTGTTTTCATACCAGGGTAAGTTTTGGTGACCGTGCGAGTCAAAAGTCAATGTTATGTTTAACTGCTGCACAAAAAAATAAAATTCAGAAGCAACCGGTTACTGTTGCATAAACTTTTTCCAATGAAAAAACGTCTTGTTTTCGTTTGAAGAATTAAAAAAATAGGCCATAAAGATAAAATAAGATGTAAGAATAACTAATAATAAAACTGTTCTTTGATAGGGTAGAAAACATTGTGGGAAAAGGAGAAAATGCTGGTAACCTGCATTGTCTCCTTTTCTCAGATTATTTTCCAAAGCCTTCTCTTTTAGGGGTGTTAACAGGCGTCACTGTATGGTATGGGGTCAATAAGGATAAACATATACCCCCCCTCCCAATCATCCAATCAAATCTCATCCATCTGTGAAATTATTCAATCACAGAAGCTTTTAGGAAAGCAGAATGGGTGCCAACAGCCAATCAGAGAGGCTGTGAGAAATTAAAAAATGGGCCCGGTCTGCCAGTCAGAGAGGCTTTGAAAATCAAAATGGGCCCAGTCAGCCAATCAGAGTGCTTCAAAATGGCGCCCTTATATATCGATAAAAAACAGTGAACAAGAAACGGCATAAAAGTGGATTTAAAGTCTTTCTTAAAGGCTGCTGTGCAGTCCTTGGCAAACTGCCAGGCATGCACCATCCACACATGCCAGATTTCACTGAAAAAAGGCCAAAATTCAAGAAAACAAGGTGGCAGAAGACCTTGTTTTGGTCTTTTCAAGCCCCTTGCAAGAGTTACTTCCCTTCCAGTAAACCCTTGATGCCCCGCCTTTACCCTTTTATTGGATTTTTCGACTCGGGCCACATCAAACTCATATAAGCCTAAATGATCAATGTACAGTGTAAAAAAAACACAGAAATTAATGTGACAAGTTGCTAAAAAAGAGACTGGAAACTCTTTCTGTAGCAATTGTTTCCTATTGCATAAATCAAACAAAGGGATCTGAAATGTAATTTTTTCTAATCGCATCAAACCACGACAAGAAACCCAGTTACTTTGATTACCATCTCATACGTGCCACTTACGCACATGCGAAAAGCACGGAAAACAATGTGACAAGTGGCTAAAAAGAGACTGAAAACTCTTTCAGTAGCAAGGAACTGAAGCATAATTTTCTAATATCTTCAAACCGCAACAAGAAACCCAGTTACGTTGACTACCGTTTCGTACGTGCCAGTTAGGCACATGCGAGAACACCAGAAAATGATGTGACAAGTGGTTAAAAAAAGACTTGAAGACTCTTTCAGTAGCAACTGCTTCCTATTGCATAAGTCAAACAAAGAGAACTGAATTTTTTATTTATTTTTTTTTTCTCCAATCTCTTTATATCGTACATGACAACAAACCCATTTACATTGACTACCGTCTCGTAGGTGCCAGTTACGTATCCGTGAAAACATGAAAAATCGACTTAAGGGACATTTCATAGCAGACGACACCTGTTTCTCAAGTCAAATATAGGGAACTAAATTTCTATTTTTTTTTTCCCTCCAATCTCTTTATACCGTGACAACAAACCCATTTACGCCGACTACTGTCTCATAGGTGACAGTTACATGTCCGCGAAAACATGAAAAAATCGACTTACAGGACATTTCATAGCAGACGACACCTGTTTCTCAAGTCAAATATAGGGAATCTTTCTTTTTTCGTTTTCTCTCACTATGGCCATTGATTCGGTTGCAATGACTATGACACCAATATGAGGCGGTTACGTGCTGCGCATGAAATCGTAAAATCAACTTGGACACTTTCGGAGGCAACTGATACCCTCTTGCACAAATCAAAGAAAGGTAAATCGAACACTTCCCTGTTTTCATACCAGGGTAAGTTTTGGTGACCGTGCGAGTCAAAAGTCAATGTTATGTTTAACTGCTGCACAAAAAAATAAAATTCAGAAGCAACCGGTTACTGTTGCATAAACTTTTTCCAATGAAAAAACGTCTTGTTTTCGTTTGAAGAATTAAAAAAATAGGCCATAAAGATAAAATAAGATGTAAGAATAACTAATAATAAAACTGTTCTTTGATAGGGTAGAAAACATTGTGGGAAAAGGAGAAAATGCTGGTAACCTGCATTGTCTCCTTTTCTCAGATTATTTTCCAAAGCCTTCTCTTTTAGGGGTGTTAACAGGCGTCACTGTATGGTATGGGGTCAATAAGGATAAACATATACCCCCCCTCCCAATCATCCAATCAAATCTCATCCATCTGTGAAATTATCCAATCACAGAAGCTTTTAGGAAAGCAGAATGGGTGCCAACAGCCAATCAGAGAGGCTGTGAGAAATTAAAAAATGGGCCCGGTCTGCCAGTCAGAGAGGCTTTGAAAATCAAAATGGGCCCAGTCAGCCAATCAGAGTGCTTCAAAATGGCGCCCTTATATATCGATAAAAAACAGTGAACAAGAAACGGCATAAAAGTGGATTTAAAGTCTTTCTTAAAGGCTGCTGTGCAGTCCTTGGCAAACTGCCAGGCATGCACCATCCACACATGCCAGATTTCACTGAAAAAAGGCCAAATTCAAGAAAACAAGGTGGCAGAAGACCTTGTTTTGGTCTTTTCAAGCCCCTTGCAAGAGTTACTTCCCTTACAGTAAACCCTTGATGCCCCGCCTTTACCCTTTTATTGGATTTTCCGACTCGGGCCACATCAAACTCATATAAGCCTAAATGATCAATGTACAGTGTAAAAAAAACACAGAAATTAATGTGACAAGTTGCTAAAAAAGAGACTGGAAACTCTTTCTGTAGCAATTGTTTCCTATTGCATAAATCAAACAAAGGGATCTGAAATGTAATTTTTTCTAATCGCTTCAAACCACGACAAGAAACCCAGTTACTTTGATTACCATCTCATACGTGCCACTTACGCACATGCGAAAAGCACGGAAAACAATGTGACAAGTGGCTAAAAAGAGACTGAAAACTCTTTCAGTAGCAAGGAACTGAAGCATAATTTTCTAATATCTTCAAACCGCAACAAGAAACCCAGTTACGTTGACTACCGTTTCGTACGTGCCAGATAGGCACATGCCAGAACACCAGAAAATGATGTGACAAGTGGTTAAAAAAAGACTTGAAGACTCTTTCAGTAGCAACTGCTTCCTATTGCATAAGTCAAACAAAGAGAACTGAATTTTTTATTTTTTTTTTTTTTTTTTCTCCAATCTCTTTATATCGTACATGACAACAAACCCATTTACATTGACTACCGTCTCGTAGGTGCCAGTTACGTATTCGTGAAAACATGAAAAATCGACTTAAGGGACATTTCATAGCAGACGACACCCGTTTCTCAAGTCAAATATAGGGAACTAAATTTCTAATTTTTTTTTCCCTCCAATCTCTTTATACCGTGACAACAAACCCATTTACGCCGACTACTGTCTCATAGGTGACAGTTACATGTCCGCGAAAACATGAAAAAATCGACTTACGGGACATTTCATAGCAGATGACACCTGTTTCTCAAGTCAAATATAGGGAATCTTTCTTTTTTCGTTTTCTCTCACTATGGCCATTGATTCGGTTGCAATGACTATGACACCAATATGAGGCGGTTACGTGCTGCGCATGAAATCGTAAAATCAACTTGGACACTTTCGGAGGCAACTGATACCCTCTTGCACAAATCAAAGAAAGGTAAATCGAACACTTCCCTGTTTTCATACCAGGGTAAGTTTTGGTGACCGTGCGAGTCAAAAGTCAATGTTATGTTTAACTGCTGCACAAAAAAATAAAATTCAGAAGCAACCGGTTACTGTTGCATAAACTTTTTCCAATGAAAAAACGTCTTGTTTTCGTTTGAAGAATTAAAAAAATAGGCCATAAAGATAAAATAAGATGTAAGAATAACTAATAATAAAACTGTTCTTTGATAGGGTAGAAAACATTGTGGGAAAAGGAGAAAATGCTGGTAACCTGCATTGTCTCCTTTTCTCAGATTGTTTTCCAAAGCCTTCTCTTTTAGGGGTGTTAACAGGCGTCACTGTATGGTATGGGGTCAATAAGGATAAACATATACCCCCCCTCCCAATCATCCAATCAAATCTCATCCATCTGTGAAATTATCCAATCACAGAAGCTTTTAGGAAAGCAGAATGGGTGCCAACAGCCAATCAGAGAGGCTGTGAGAAATTAAAAAATGGGCCCGGTCTGCCAGTCAGAGAGGCTTTGAAAATCAAAATGGGCCCAGTCAGCCAATCAGAGTGCTTCAAAATGGCGCCCTTATATATCGATAAAAAACAGTGAACAAGAAACAGCATAAAAGTGGATATAAAGTCTTTCTTAAAGGCTGCTGTGCAGTCCTTGGCAAACTGCCAGGCATGCACCATCCACACATGCCAGATTTCACTGAAAAAAGGCCAAAATTCAAGAAAACAAGGTGGCAGAAGACCTTGTTTTGGTCTTTTCAAGCCCCTTGCAAGAGTTACTTCCCTTCCAGTAAACCCTTGATGCCCCGCCTTTACCCTTTTATTGGATTTTCCGACTCGGGCCACATCAAACTCATATAAGCCTAAATGATCAATGTACAGTGTAAAAAAAACACAGAAATTAATGTGACAAGTTGCTAAAAAAGAGACTGGAAACTCTTTCTGTAGCAATTGTTTCCTATTGCATAAATCAAACAAAGGGATCTGAAATGTAATTTTTTCTAATCGCTTCAAACCACGACAAGAAACCCAGTTACTTTGATTACCATCTCATACGTGCCACTTACGCACATGCGAAAAGCACGGAAAACAATGTGACAAGTGGCTAAAAAGAGACTGAAAACTCTTTCAGTAGCAAGGAACTGAAGCATAATTTTCTAATATCTTCAAACCGCAACAAGAAACCCAGTTACGTTGACTACCGTTTCGTACGTGCCAGTTAGGCACATGCGAGAACACCAGAAAATGATGTGACAAGTGGTTAAAAAAAGACTTGAAGACTCTTTCAGTAGCAACTGCTTCCTATTGCATAAGTCAAACAAAGAGAACTGAATTTTTTATTTATTTATTTTTTTTCTCCAATCTCTTTATATCGTACATGACAACAAACCCATTTATATTGACTACCGTCTCGTAGGTGCCAGTTACGTATCCGTGAAAACATGAAAAATCGACTTAAGGGACATTTCATAGCAGACGACACCTGTTTCTCAAGTCAAATATAGGGAACTAAATTTCTATTTTTTTTTTCCCTCCAATCTCTTTATACCGTGACAACAAACCCATTTACGCCGACTACTGTCTCATAGGTGACAGTTACATGTCCGCGAAAACATGAAAAAATCGACTTACAGGACATTTCATAGCAGACGACACCTGTTTCTCAAGTCAAATATAGGGAATCTTTCTTTTTTCGTTTTCTCTCACTATGGCCATTGATTCGGTTGCAATGACTATGACACCAATATGAGGCGGTTACGTGCTGCGCATGAAATCGTAAAATCAACTTGGACACTTTCGGAGGCAACTGATACCCTCTTGCACAAATCAAAGAAAGGTAAATCGAACACTTCCCTGTTTTCATACCAGGGTAAGTTTTGGTGACCGTGCGAGTCAAAAGTCAATGTTATGTTTAACTGCTGCACAAAAAAAATAAAATTCAGAAGCAACCGGTTACTGTTGCATAAACTTTTTCCAATGAAAAAACGTCTTGTTTTCGTTTGAAGAATTAAAAAAATAGGCCATAAAGATAAAATAAGATGTAAGAATAACTAATAATAAAACTGTTCTTTGATAGGGTAGAAAACATTGTGGGAAAAGGAGAAAATGCTGGTAACCTGCATTGTCTCCTTTTCTCAGATTATTTTCCAAAGCCTTCTCTTTTAGGGGTGTTAACAGGCGTCACTGTATGGTATGGGGTCAATAAGGATAAACATATACCCCCCCTCCCAATCATCCAATCAAATCTCATCCATCTGTGAAATTATCCAATCACAGAAGCTTTTAGGAAAGCAGAATGGGTGCCAACAGCCAATCAGAGAGGCTGTGAGAAATTAAAAAATGGGCCCGGTCTGCCAGTCAGAGAGGCTTTGAAAATCAAAATGGGCCCAGTCAGCCAATTAGAGTGCTTCAAAATGGCGCCCTTATATATCGATAAAAAACAGTGAACAAGAAACGGCATAAAAGTGGATTTAAAGTCTTTCTTAAAGGCTGCTGTGCAGTCCTTGGCAAACTGCCAGGCATGCACCATCCACACATGCCAGATTTCACTGAAAAAAGGCCAAAATTCAAGAAAACAAGGTGGCAGAAGACCTTGTTTTGGTCTTTTCAAGCCCCTTGCAAGAGTTACTTCCCTTCCAGTAAACCCTTGATGCCCCGCCTTTACCCTTTTATTGGATTTTCCGACTCGGGCCACATCAAACTCATATAAGCCTAAATGATCAATGTACAGTGTAAAAAAAACACAGAAATTAATGTGACAAGTTGCTAAAAAAGAGACTGGAAACTCTTTCTGTAGCAATTGTTTCCTATTGCATAAATCAAACAAAGGGATCTGAAATGTAATTTTTTCTAATCGCTTCAAACCACGACAAGAAACCCAGTTACTTTGATTACCATCTCATACGTGCCACTTACGCACATGCGAAAAGCACGGAAAACAATGTGACAAGTGGCTAAAAAGAGACTGAAAACTCTTTCAGTAGCAAGGAACTGAAGCATAATTTTCTAATATCTTCAAACCGCAACAAGAAACCCAGTTACGTTGACTACCGTTTCGTACGTGCCAGATAGGCACATGCGAGAACACCAGAAAATGATGTGACAAGTGGTTAAAAAAAGACTTGAAGACTCTTTCAGTAGCAACTGCTTCCTATTGCATAAGTCAAACAAAGAGAACTGAATTTTTTATTTATTTTTTTTTTTCTCCAATCTCTTTATATCGTACATGACAACAAACCCATTTACATTGACTACCGTCTCGTAGGTGCCAGTTACGTATCCGTGAAAACATGAAAAATCGACTTAAGGGACATTTCATAGCAGACGACACCTGTTTCTCAAGTCAAATATAGGGAACTAAATTTCTATTTTTTTTTTCCCTCCAATCTCTTTATAACGTGACAACAAACCCATTTACGCCGACTACTGTCTCATAGGTGACAGTTACATGTCCGCGAAAACATGAAAAAATCGACTTACGGGACATTTCATAGCAGACGACACCTGTTTCTCAAGTCAAATATAGGGAATCTTTCTTTTTTCGTTTTCTCTCACTATGGCCATTGATTCGGTTGCAATGACTATGACACCAATATGAGGCGGTTACGTGCTGCGCATGAAATCGTAAAATCAACTTGGACACTTTCGGAGGCAACTGATACCCTCTTGCACAAATCAAAGAAAGGTAAATCGAACACTTCCCTGTTTTCATACCAGGGTAAGTTTTGGTGACCGTGCGAGTCAAAAGTCAATGTTATGTTTAACTGCTGCACAAAAAAATAAAATTCAGAAGCAACCGGTTACTGTTGCATAAACTTTTTCCAATGAAAAAACGTCTTGTTTTCGTTTGAAGAATTAAAAAAATAGGCCATAAAGATAAAATAAGATGTAAGAATAACTAATAATAAAACTGTTCTTTGATAGGGTAGAAAACATTGTGGGAAAAGGAGAAAATGCTGGTAACCTGCATTGTCTCCTTTTCTCAGATTATTTTCCAAAACCTTCTCTTTTAGGGGTGTTAACAGGCGTCACTGTATGGTATGGGGTCAATAAGGATAAACATATACCCCCCCTCCCAATCATCCAATCAAATCTCATCCATCTGTGAAATTATCCAATCACAGAAGCTTTTAGGAAAGCAGAATGGGTGCCAACAGCCAATCAGAGAGGCTGTGAGAAATTAAAAAATGGGCCCGGTCTGCCAGTCAGAGAGGCTTTGAAAATCAAAATGGGCCCAGTCAGCCAATCAGAGTGCTTCAAAATGGCGCCCTTATATATCGATAAAAAACAGTGAACAAGAAACGGCATAAAAGTGGATTTAAAGTCTTTCTTAAAGGCTGCTGTGCAGTCCTTGGCAAACTGCCAGGCATGCACCATCCACACATGCCAGATTTCACTGAAAAAAGGCCAAAATTCAAGAAAACAAGGTGGCAGAAGACCTTGTTTTGGTCTTTTCAAGCCCCTTGCAAGAGTTACTTCCCTTCCAGTAAACCCTTGATGCCCCGCCTTTACCCTTTTATTGGATTTTCCGACTCGGGCCACATCAAACTCATATAAGCCTAAATGATCAATGTACAGTGTAAAAAAAACACAGAAATTAATGTGACAAGTTGCTAAAAAAGAGACTGGAAACTCTTTCTGTAGCAATTGTTTCCTATTGCATAAATCAAACAAAGGGATCTGAAATGTAATTTTTTCTAATCGCTTCAAACCACGACAAGAAACCCAGTTACTTTGATTACCATCTCATACGTGCCACTTACGCACATGCGAAAAGCACGGAAAACAATGTGACAAGTGGCTAAAAAGAGACTGAAAACTCTTTCAGTAGCAAGGAACTGAAGCATAATTTTCTAATATCTTCAAACCGCAACAAGAAACCCAGTTACGTTGACTACCGTTTCGTACGTGCCAGATAGGCACATGCGAGAACACCAGAAAATGATGTGACAAGTGGTTAAAAAAAGACTTGAAGACTCTTTCAGTAGCAACTGCTTCCTATTGCATAAGTCAAACAAAGAGAACTGAATTTTTTATTTATTTATTTTTTTTTCTCCAATCTCTTTATATCGTACATGACAACAAACCCATTTACATTGACTACCGTCTCGTAGGTGCCAGTTACGTATCCGTGAAAACATGAAAAATCGACTTAAGGGACATTTCATAGCAGACGACACCCGTTTCTCAAGTCAAATATAGGGAACTAAATTTCTAATTTTTTTTTCCCTCCAATCTCTTTATACCGTGACAACAAACCCATTTACGCCGACTACTGTCTCATAGGTGACAGTTACATGTCCGCGAAAACATGAAAAAATCGACTTACGGGACATTTCATAGCAGATGACACCTGTTTCTCAAGTCAAATATAGGGAATCTTTCTTTTTTCGTTTTCTCTCACTATGGCCATTGATTCGGTTGCAATGACTATGACACCAATATGAGGCGGTTACGTGCTGCGCATGAAATCGTAAAATCAACTTGGACACTTTCGGAGGCAACTGATACCCTCTTGCACAAATCAAAGAAAGGTAAATCGAACACTTCCCTGTTTTCATACCAGGGTAAGTTTTGGTGACCGTGCGAGTCAAAAGTCAATGTTATGTTTAACTGCTGCACAAAAAAATAAAATTCAGAAGCAACCGGTTACTGTTGCATAAACTTTTTCCAATGAAAAAACGTCTTGTTTTCGTTTGAAGAATTAAAAAAATAGGCCATAAAGATAAAATAAGATGTAAGAATAACTAATAATAAAACTGTTCTTTGATAGGGTAGAAAACATTGTGGGAAAAGGAGAAAATGCTGGTAACCTGCATTGTCTCCTTTTCTCAGATTGTTTTCCAAAGCCTTCTCTTTTAGGGGTGTTAACAGGCGTCACTGTATGGTATGGGGTCAATAAGGATAAACATATACCCCCCCTCCCAATCATCCAATCAAATCTCATCCATCTGTGAAATTATCCAATCACAGAAGCTTTTAGGAAAGCAGAATGGGTGCCAACAGCCAATCAGAGAGGCTGTGAGAAATTAAAAAATGGGCCCGGTCTGCCAGTCAGAGAGGCTTTGAAAATCAAAATGGGCCCAGTCAGCCAATCAGAGTGCTTCAAAATGGCGCCCTTATATATCGATAAAAAACAGTGAACAAGAAACAGCATAAAAGTGGATATAAAGTCTTTCTTAAAGGCTGCTGTGCAGTCCTTGGCAAACTGCCAGGCATGCACCATCCACACATGCCAGATTTCACTGAAAAAAGGCCAAAATTCAAGAAAACAAGGTGGCAGAAAACCTTGTTTTGGTCTTTTCAAGCCCCTTGCAAGAGTTACTTCCCTTCCAGTAAACCCTTGATGCCCCGCCTTTACCCTTTTATTGGATTTTCCGACTCGGGCCACATCAAACTCATATAAGCCTAAATGATCAATGTACAGTGTAAAAAAACACAGAAATTAATGTGACAAGTTGCTAAAAAAGAGACTGGAAACTCTTTCTGTAGCAATTGTTTCCTATTGCATAAATCAAACAAAGGGATCTGAAATGTAATTTTTTCTAATCGCTTCAAACCACGACAAGAAACCCAGTTACTTTGATTACCATCTCATACGTGCCACTTACGCACATGCGAAAAGCACGGAAAACAATGTGACAAGTGGCTAAAAAGAGACTGAAAACTCTTTCAGTAGCAAGGAACTGAAGCATAATTTTCTAATATCTTCAAACCGCAACAAGAAACCCAGTTACGTTGACTACCGTTTCGTACGTGCCAGTTAGGCACATGCGAGAACACCAGAAAATGATGTGACAAGTGGTTAAAAAAAGACTTGAAGACTCTTTCAGTAGCAACTGCTTCCTATTGCATAAGTCAAACAAAGAGAACTGAATTTTTTATTTATTTATTTTTTTTCTCCAATCTCTTTATATCGTACATGACAACAAACCCATTTATATTGACTACCGTCTCGTAGGTGCCAGTTACGTATCCGTGAAAACATGAAAAATCGACTTAAGGGACATTTCATAGCAGACGACACCTGTTTCTCAAGTCAAATATAGGGAACTAAATTTCTATTTTTTTTTTCCCTCCAATCTCTTTATACCGTGACAACAAACCCATTTACGCCGACTACTGTCTCATAGGTGACAGTTACATGTCCGCGAAAACATGAAAAAATCGACTTACAGGACATTTCATAGCAGACGACACCTGTTTCTCAAGTCAAATATAGGGAATCTTTCTTTTTTCGTTTTCTCTCACTATGGCCATTGATTCGGTTGCAATGACTATGACACCAATATGAGGCGGTTACGTGCTGCGCATGAAATCGTAAAATCAACTTGGACACTTTCGGAGGCAACTGATACCCTCTTGCACAAATCAAAGAAAGGTAAATCGAACACTTCCCTGTTTTCATACCAGGGTAAGTTTTGGTGACCGTGCGAGTCAAAAGTCAATGTTATGTTTAACTGCTGCACAAAAAAAATAAAATTCAGAAGCAACCGGTTACTGTTGCATAAACTTTTTCCAATGAAAAAACGTCTTGTTTTCGTTTGAAGAATTAAAAAAATAGGCCATAAAGATAAAATAAGATGTAAGAATAACTAATAATAAAACTGTTCTTTGATAGGGTAGAAAACATTGTGGGAAAAGGAGAAAATGCTGGTAACCTGCATTGTCTCCTTTTCTCAGATTATTTTCCAAAGCCTTCTCTTTTAGGGGTGTTAACAGGCGTCACTGTATGGTATGGGGTCAATAAGGATAAACATATACCCCCCCTCCCAATCATCCAATCAAATCTCATCCATCTGTGAAATTATCCAATCACAGAAGCTTTTAGGAAAGCAGAATGGGTGCCAACAGCCAATCAGAGAGGCTGTGAGAAATTAAAAAATGGGCCCGGTCTGCCAGTCAGAGAGGCTTTGAAAATCAAAATGGGCCCAGTCAGCCAATCAGAGTGCTTCAAAATGGCGCCCTTATATATCGATAAAAAACAGTGAACAAGAAACGGCATAAAAGTGGATTTAAAGTCTTTCTTAAAGGCTGCTGTGCAGTCCTTGGCAAACTGCCAGGCATGCACCATCCACACATGCCAGATTTCACTGAAAAAAGGCCAAAATTCAAGAAAACAAGGTGGCAGAAGACCTTGTTTTGGTCTTTTCAAGCCCCTTGCAAGAGTTACTTCCCTTCCAGTAAACCCTTGATGCCCCGCCTTTACCCTTTTATTGGATTTTCCGACTCGGGCCACATCAAACTCATATAAGCCTAAATGATCAATGTACAGTGTAAAAAAAACACAGAAATTAATGTGACAAGTTGCTAAAAAAGAGACTGGAAACTCTTTCTGTAGCAATTGTTTCCTATTGCATAAATCAAACAAAGGGATCTGAAATGTAATTTTTTCTAATCGCTTCAAACCACGACAAGAAACCCAGTTACTTTGATTACCATCTCATACGTGCCACTTACGCACATGCGAAAAGCACGGAAAACAATGTGACAAGTGGCTAAAAAGAGACTGAAAACTCTTTCAGTAGCAAGGAACTGAAGCATAATTTTCTAATATCTTCAAACCGCAACAAGAAACCCAGTTACGTTGACTACCGTTTCGTACGTGCCAGATAGGCACATGCGAGAACACCAGAAAATGATGTGACAAGTGGTTAAAAAAAGACTTGAAGACTCTTTCAGTAGCAACTGCTTCCTATTGCATAAGTCAAACAAAGAGAACTGAATTTTTTATTTATTTTTTTTTTTCTCCAATCTCTTTATATCGTACATGACAACAAACCCATTTACATTGACTACCGTCTCGTAGGTGCCAGTTACGTATCCGTGAAAACATGAAAAATCGACTTAAGGGACATTTCATAGCAGACGACACCTGTTTCTCAAGTCAAATATAGGGAACTAAATTTCTATTTTTTTTTTCCCTCCAATCTCTTTATAACGTGACAACAAACCCATTTACGCCGACTACTGTCTCATAGGTGACAGTTACATGTCCGCGAAAACATGAAAAAATCGACTTACGGGACATTTCATAGCAGACGACACCTGTTTCTCAAGTCAAATATAGGGAATCTTTCTTTTTTCGTTTTCTCTCACTATGGCCATTGATTCGGTTGCAATGACTATGACACCAATATGAGGCGGTTACGTGCTGCGCATGAAATCGTAAAATCAACTTGGACACTTTCGGAGGCAACTGATACCCTCTTGCACAAATCAAAGAAAGGTAAATCGAACACTTCCCTGTTTTCATACCAGGGTAAGTTTTGGTGACCGTGCGAGTCAAAAGTCAATGTTATGTTTAACTGCTGCACAAAAAAATAAAATTCAGAAGCAACCGGTTACTGTTGCATAAACTTTTTCCAATGAAAAAACGTCTTGTTTTCGTTTGAAGAATTAAAAAAATAGGCCATAAAGATAAAATAAGATGTAAGAATAACTAATAATAAAACTGTTCTTTGATAGGGTAGAAAACATTGTGGGAAAAGGAGAAAATGCTGGTAACCTGCATTGTCTCCTTTTCTCAGATTATTTTCCAAAACCTTCTCTTTTAGGGGTGTTAACAGGCGTCACTGTATGGTATGGGGTCAATAAGGATAAACATATACCCCCCCTCCCAATCATCCAATCAAATCTCATCCATCTGTGAAATTATCCAATCACAGAAGCTTTTAGGAAAGCAGAATGGGTGCCAACAGCCAATCAGAGAGGCTGTGAGAAATTAAAAAATGGGCCCGGTCTGCCAGTCAGAGAGGCTTTGAAAATCAAAATGGGCCCAGTCAGCCAATCAGAGTGCTTCAAAATGGCGCCCTTATATATCGATAAAAAACAGTGAACAAGAAACGGCATAAAAGTGGATTTAAAGTCTTTCTTAAAGGCTGCTGTGCAGTCCTTGGCAAACTGCCAGGCATGCACCATCCACACATGCCAGATTTCACTGAAAAAAGGCCAAAATTCAAGAAAACAAGGTGGCAGAAGACCTTGTTTTGGTCTTTTCAAGCCCCTTGCAAGAGTTACTTCCCTTCCAGTAAACCCTTGATGCCCCGCCTTTACCCTTTTATTGGATTTTCCGACTCGGGCCACATCAAACTCATATAAGCCTAAATGATCAATGTACAGTGTAAAAAAAACACAGAAATTAATGTGACAAGTTGCTAAAAAAGAGACTGGAAACTCTTTCTGTAGCAATTGTTTCCTATTGCATAAATCAAACAAAGGGATCTGAAATGTAATTTTTTCTAATCGCTTCAAACCACGACAAGAAACCCAGTTACTTTGATTACCATCTCATACGTGCCACTTACGCACATGCGAAAAGCACGGAAAACAATGTGACAAGTGGCTAAAAAGAGACTGAAAACTCTTTCAGTAGCAAGGAACTGAAGCATAATTTTCTAATATCTTCAAACCGCAACAAGAAACCCAGTTACGTTGACTACCGTTTCGTACGTGCCAGATAGGCACATGCGAGAACACCAGAAAATGATGTGACAAGTGGTTAAAAAAAGACTTGAAGACTCTTTCAGTAGCAACTGCTTCCTATTGCATAAGTCAAACAAAGAGAACTGAATTTTTTATTTATTTATTTTTTTTTCTCCAATCTCTTTATATCGTACATGACAACAAACCCATTTACATTGACTACCGTCTCGTAGGTGCCAGTTACGTATCCGTGAAAACATGAAAAATCGACTTAAGGGACATTTCATAGCAGACGACACCCGTTTCTCAAGTCAAATATAGGGAACTAAATTTCTAATTTTTTTTTCCCTCCAATCTCTTTATACCGTGACAACAAACCCATTTACGCCGACTACTGTCTCATAGGTGACAGTTACATGTCCGCGAAAACATGAAAAAATCGACTTACGGGACATTTCATAGCAGATGACACCTGTTTCTCAAGTCAAATATAGGGAATCTTTCTTTTTTCGTTTTCTCTCACTATGGCCATTGATTCGGTTGCAATGACTATGACACCAATATGAGGCGGTTACGTGCTGCGCATGAAATCGTAAAATCAACTTGGACACTTTCGGAGGCAACTGATACCCTCTTGCACAAATCAAAGAAAGGTAAATCGAACACTTCCCTGTTTTCATACCAGGGTAAGTTTTGGTGACCGTGCGAGTCAAAAGTCAATGTTATGTTTAACTGCTGCACAAAAAAATAAAATTCAGAAGCAACCGGTTACTGTTGCATAAACTTTTTCCAATGAAAAAACGTCTTGTTTTCGTTTGAAGAATTAAAAAAATAGGCCATAAAGATAAAATAAGATGTAAGAATAACTAATAATAAAACTGTTCTTTGATAGGGTAGAAAACATTGTGGGAAAAGGAGAAAATGCTGGTAACCTGCATTGTCTCCTTTTCTCAGATTGTTTTCCAAAGCCTTCTCTTTTAGGGGTGTTAACAGGCGTCACTGTATGGTATGGGGTCAATAAGGATAAACATATACCCCCCCTCCCAATCATCCAATCAAATCTCATCCATCTGTGAAATTATCCAATCACAGAAGCTTTTAGGAAAGCAGAATGGGTGCCAACAGCCAATCAGAGAGGCTGTGAGAAATTAAAAAATGGGCCCGGTCTGCCAGTCAGAGAGGCTTTGAAAATCAAAATGGGCCCAGTCAGCCAATCAGAGTGCTTCAAAATGGCGCCCTTATATATCGATAAAAAACAGTGAACAAGAAACAGCATAAAAGTGGATATAAAGTCTTTCTTAAAGGCTGCTGTGCAGTCCTTGGCAAACTGCCAGGCATGCACCATCCACACATGCCAGATTTCACTGAAAAAAGGCCAAAATTCAAGAAAACAAGGTGGCAGAAGACCTTGTTTTGGTCTTTTCAAGCCCCTTGCAAGAGTTACTTCCCTTCCAGTAAACCCTTGATGCCCCGCCTTTACCCTTTTATTGGATTTTCCGACTCGGGCCACATCAAACTCATATAAGCCTAAATGATCAATGTACAGTGTAAAAAAAACACAGAAATTAATGTGACAAGTTGCTAAAAAAGAGACTGGAAACTCTTTCTGTAGCAATTGTTTCCTATTGCATAAATCAAACAAAGGGATCTGAAATGTAATTTTTTCTAATCGCTTCAAACCACGACAAGAAACCCAGTTACTTTGATTACCATCTCATACGTGCCACTTACGCACATGCGAAAAGCACGGAAAACAATGTGACAAGTGGCTAAAAAGAGACTGAAAACTCTTTCAGTAGCAAGGAACTGAAGCATAATTTTCTAATATCTTCAAACCGCAACAAGAAACCCAGTTACGTTGACTACCGTTTCGTACGTGCCAGTTAGGCACATGCGAGAACACCAGAAAATGATGTGACAAGTGGTTAAAAAAAGACTTGAAGACTCTTTCAGTAGCAACTGCTTCCTATTGCATAAGTCAAACAAAGAGAACTGAATTTTTTATTTATTTATTTTTTTTCTCCAATCTCTTTATATCGTACATGACAACAAACCCATTTATATTGACTACCGTCTCGTAGGTGCCAGTTACGTATCCGTGAAAACATGAAAAATCGACTTAAGGGACATTTCATAGCAGACGACACCTGTTTCTCAAGTCAAATATAGGGAACTAAATTTCTATTTTTTTTTTCCCTCCAATCTCTTTATACCGTGACAACAAACCCATTTACGCCAACTACTGTCTCATAGGTGACAGTTACATGTCCGCGAAAACATGAAAAAATCGACTTACAGGACATTTCATAGCAGAGGACACCTGTTTCTCAAGTCAAATATAGGGAATCTTTCTTTTTTCGTTTTCTCTCACTATGGCCATTGATTCGGTTGCAATGACTATGACACCAATATGAGGCGGTTACGTGCTGCGCATGAAATCGTAAAATCAACTTGGACACTTTCGGAGGCAACTGATACCCTCTTGCACAAATCAAAGAAAGGTAAATCGAACACTTCCCTGTTTTCATACCAGGGTAAGTTTTGGTGACCGTGCGAGTCAAAAGTCAATGTTATGTTTAACTGCTGCACAAAAAAATAAAATTCAGAAGCAACCGGTTACTGTTGCATAAACTTTTTCCAATGAAAAAACGTCTTGTTTTCGTTTGAAGAATTAAAAAAATAGGCCATAAAGATAAAATAAGATGTAAGAATAACTAATAATAAAACTGTTCTTTGATAGGGTAGAAAACATTGTGGGAAAAGGAGAAAATGCTGGTAACCTGCATTGTCTCCTTTTCTCAGATTATTTTCCAAAGCCTTCTCTTTTAGGGGTGTTAACAGGCGTCACTGTATGGTATGGGGTCAATAAGGATAAACATATACCCCCCCTCCCAATCATCCAATCAAATCTCATCCATCTGTGAAATTATCCAATCACAGAAGCTTTTAGGAAAGCAGAATGGGTGCCAACAGCCAATCAGAGAGGCTGTGAGAAATTCAAAAATGGGCCCGGTCTGCCAGTCAGAGAGGCTTTGAAAATCAAAATGGGCCCAGTCAGCCAATCAGAGTGCTTCAAAATGGCGCCCTTATATATCGATAAAAAACAGTGAACAAGAAACGGCATAAAAGTGGATTTAAAGTCTTTCTTAAAGACTGCTGTGCAGTCCTTGGCAAACTGCCAGGCATGCACCATCCACACATGCCAGATTTCACTGAAAAAAGGCCAAAATTCAAGAAAACAAGGTGGCAGAAGACCTTGTTTTGGTCTTTTCAAGCCCCTTGCAAGAGTTACTTCCCTTCCAGTAAACCCTTGATGCCCCGCCTTTACCCTTTTATTGGATTTTCCGACTCGGGCCACATCAAACTCATATAAGCCTAAATGATCAATGTACAGTGTAAAAAAAACACAGAAATTAATGTGACAAGTTGCTAAAAAAGAGACTGGAAACTCTTTCTGTAGCAATTGTTTCCTATTGCATAAATCAAACAAAGGGATCTGAAATGTAATTTTTTCTAATCGCTTCAAACCACGACAAGAAACCCAGTTACTTTGATTACCATCTCATACGTGCCACTTACGCACATGCGAAAAGCACGGAAAACAATGTGACAAGTGGCTAAAAAGAGACTGAAAACTCTTTCAGTAGCAAGGAACTGAAGCATAATTTTCTAATATCTTCAAACCGCAACAAGAAACCCAGTTACGTTGACTACCGTTTCGTACGTGCCAGATAGGCACATGCGAGAACACCAGAAAATGATGTGACAAGTGGTTAAAAAAAGACTTGAAGACTCTTTCAGTAGCAACTGCTTCCTATTGCATAAGTCAAACAAAGAGAACTGAATTTTTTAATTATTTTTTTTTTTCTCCAATCTCTTTATATCGTACATGACAACAAACCCATTTACATTGACTACCGTCTCGTAGGTGCCAGTTACGTATCCGTGAAAACATGAAAAATCGACTTAAGGGACATTTCATAGCAGACGACACCTGTTTCTCAAGTCAAATATAGGGAACTAAATTTCTATTTTTTTTTTCCCTCCAATCTCTTTATACCGTGACAACAAACCCATTTACGCCGACTACTGTCTCATAGGTGACAGTTACATGTCCGCGAAAACATGAAAAAATCGACTTACGGGACATTTCATAGCAGACGACACCTGTTTCTCAAGTCAAATATAGGGAATTTTTCTTTTTTCGTTTTCTCTCACTATGGCCATTGATTCGGTTGCAATGACTATGACACCAATATGAGGCGGTTACGTGCTGCGCATGAAATCATAAAATCAACTTGGACACTTTCGGAGGCAACTGATACCCTCTTGCACAAATCAAAGAAAGGTAAATCGAACACTTCCCTGTTTTCATACCAGGGTAAGTTTTGGTGACCGTGCGAGTCAAAAGTCAATGTTATGTTTAACTGCTGCACAAAAAAATAAAATTCAGAAGCAACCGGTTACTGTTGCATAAACTTTTTCCAATGAAAAAACGTCTTGTTTTCGTTTGAAGAATTAAAAAAATAGGCCATAAAGATAAAATAAGATGTAAGAATAACTAATAATAAAACTGTTCTTTGATAGGGTAGAAAACATTGTGGGAAAAGGAGAAAATGCTGGTAACCTGCATTGTCTCCTTTTCTCAGATTATTTTCCAAAGCCTTCTCTTTTAGGGGTGTTAACAGGCGTCACTGTATGGTATGGGGTCAATAAGGATAAACATATACCCCCCCTCCCAATCATCCAATCAAATCTCATCCATCTGTGAAATTATCCAATCACAGAAGCTTTTAGGAAAGCAGAATGGGTGCCAACAGCCAATCAGAGAGGCTGTGAGAAATTCAAAAATGGGCCCGGTCTGCCAGTCAGAGAGGCTTTGAAAATCAAAATGGGCCCAGTCAGCCAATCAGAGTGCTTCAAAATGGCGCCCTTATATATCGATAAAAAACAGTGAACAAGAAACGGCATAAAAGTGGATTTAAAGTCTTTCTTAAAGGCTGCTGTGCAGTCCTTGGCAAACTGCCAGGCATGCACCATCCACACATGCCAGATTTCACTGAAAAAAGGCCAAAATTCAAGAAAACAAGGTGGCAGAAGACCTTGTTTTGGTCTTTTCAAGCCCCTTGCAAGAGTTACTTCCCTTCCAGTAAACCCTTGATGCCCCGCCTTTACCCTTTTATCGGATTTTCCGACTCGGGCCACATCAAACTCATATAAGCCTAAATGATCAATGTACAGTGTAAAAAAAACACAGAAATTAATGTTACAAGTTGCTAAAAAAGAGACTGGAAACTCTTTCTGTAGCAATTGTTTCCTATTGCATAAATCAAACAAAGGGATCTGAAATGTAATTTTTTCTAATCGCTTCAAACCACGACAAGAAACCCAGTTACTTTGATTACCATCTCATACGTGCCACTTACGCACATGCGAAAAGCACGGAAAACAATGTGACAAGTGGCTAAAAAGAGACTGAAAACTCTTTCAGTAGCAAGGAACTGAAGCATAATTTTCTAATATCTTCAAACCGCAACAAGAAACCCAGTTACGTTGACTACCGTTTCGTACGTGCCAGATAGGCACATGCGAGAACACCAGAAAATGATGTGACAAGTGGTTAAAAAAAGACTTGAAGACTCTTTCAGTAGAAACTGCTTCCTATTGCATAAGTCAAACAAAGAGAACTGAATTTTTTATTTATTTATTTTTTTTTCTCCAATCTCTTTATATCGTACATGACAACAAACCCATTTACATTGACTACCGTCTCGTAGGTGCCAGTTACGTATCCGTGAAAACATGAAAAATCGACTTAAGGGACATTTCATAGCAGACGACACCCGTTTCTCAAGTCAAATATAGGGAACTAAATTTCTAATTTTTTTTTCCCTCCAATCTCTTTATACCGTGACAACAAACCCATTTACGCCGACTACTGTCTCATAGGTGACAGTTACATGTCCGCGAAAACATGAAAAAATCGACTTACAGGACATTTCATAGCAGATGACACCTGTTTCTCAATTCAAATATAGGGAATCTTTCTTTTTTCGTTTTCTCTCACTATGGCCATTGATTCGGTTGCAATGACTATGACACCAATATGAGGCGGTTACGTGCTGCGCATGAAATCGTAAAATCAACTTGGACACTTTCGGAGGCAACTGATACCCTCTTGCACAAATCAAAGAAAGGTAAATCGAACACTTCCCTGTTTTCATACCAGGGTAAGTTTTGGTGACCGTGCGAGTCAAAAGTCAATGTTATGTTTAACTGCTGCACAAAAAAATAAAATTCAGAAGCAACCGGTTACTGTTGCATAAACTTTTTCCAATGAAAAAACGTCTTGTTTTCGTTTGAAGAATTAAAAAAATAGGCCATAAAGATAAAATAAGATGTAAGAATAACTAATAATAAAACTGTTCTTTGATAGGGTAGAAAACATTGTGGGAAAAGGAGAAAATGCTGGTAACCTGCATTGTCTCCTTTTCTCAGATTGTTTTCCAAAGCCTTCTCTTTTAGGGGTGTTAACAGGCGTCACTGTATGGTATGGGGTCAATAAGGATAAACATATACCCCCCCTCCCAATCATCCAATCAAATCTCATCCATCTGTGAAATTATCCAATCACAGAAGCTTTTAGGAAAGCAGAATGGGTGCCAACAGCCAATCAGAGAGGCTGTGAGAAATTAAAAAATGGGCCCGGTCTGCCAGTCAGAGAGGCTTTGAAAATCAAAATGGGCCCAGTCAGCCAATCAGAGTGCTTCAAAATGGCGCCCTTATATATCGATAAAAAACAGTGAACAAGAAACGGCATAAAAGTGGATTTAAAGTCTTTCTTAAAGGCTGCTGTGCAGTCCTTGGCAAACTGCCAGGCATGCACCATCCACACATGCCAGATTTCACTGAAAAAAGGCCAAAATTCAAGAAAACAAGGTGGCAGAAGACCTTGTTTTGGTCTTTTCAAGCCCCTTGCAAGAGTTACTTCCCTTCCAGTAAACCCTTGATGCCCCGCCTTTACCCTTTTATTGGATTTTCCGACTCGGGCCACATCAAACTCATATAAGCCTAAATGATCAATGTACAGTGTAAAAAAAACACAGAAATTAATGTGACAAGTTGCTAAAAAAGAGACTGGAAACTCTTTCTGTAGCAATTGTTTCCTATTGCATAAATCAAACAAAGGGATCTGAAATGTAATTTTTTCTAATCGCTTCAAACCACGACAAGAAACCCAGTTACTTTGATTACCATCTCATACGTGCCACTTACGCACATGCGAAAAGCACGGAAAACAATGTGACAAGTGGCTAAAAAGAGACTGAAAACTCTTTCAGTAGCAAGGAACTGAAGCATAATTTTCTAATATCTTCAAACCGCAACAAGAAACCCAGTTACGTTGACTACCGTTTCGTACGTGCCAGATAGGCACATGCGAGAACACCAGAAAATGATGTGACAAGTGGTTAAAAAAAGACTTGAAGACTCTTTCAGTAGCAACTGCTTCCTATTGCATAAGTCAAACAAAGAGAACTGAATTTTTTATTTATTTTTTTTTTTCTCCAATCTCTTTATATCGTACATGACAACAAACCCATTTACATTGACTACCGTCTCGTAGGTGCCAGTTACGTATCCGTGAAAACATGAAAAATCGACTTAAGGGACATTTCATAGCAGACGACACCTGTTTCTCAAGTCAAATATAGGGAACTAAATTTCTATTTTTTTTTTCCCTCCAATCTCTTTATAACGTGACAACAAACCCATTTACGCCGACTACTGTCTCATAGGTGACAGTTACATGTCCGCGAAAACATGAAAAAATCGACTTACGGGACATTTCATAGCAGACGACACCTGTTTCTCAAGTCAAATATAGGGAATCTTTCTTTTTTCGTTTTCTCTCACTATGGCCATTGATTCGGTTGCAATGACTATGACACCAATATGAGGCGGTTACGTGCTGCGCATGAAATCGTAAAATCAACTTGGACACTTTCGGAGGCAACTGATACCCTCTTGCACAAATCAAAGAAAGGTAAATCGAACACTTCCCTGTTTTCATACCAGGGTAAGTTTTGGTGACCGTGCGAGTCAAAAGTCAATGTTATGTTTAACTGCTGCACAAAAAAATAAAATTCAGAAGCAACCGGTTACTGTTGCATAAACTTTTTCCAATGAAAAAACGTCTTGTTTTCGTTTGAAGAATTAAAAAAATAGGCCATAAAGATAAAATAAGATGTAAGAATAACTAATAATAAAACTGTTCTTTGATAGGGTAGAAAACATTGTGGGAAAAGGAGAAAATGCTGGTAACCTGCATTGTCTCCTTTTCTCAGATTATTTTCCAAAACCTTCTCTTTTAGGGGTGTTAACAGGCGTCACTGTATGGTATGGGGTCAATAAGGATAAACATATACCCCCCCTCCCAATCATCCAATCAAATCTCATCCATCTGTGAAATTATCCAATCACAGAAGCTTTTAGGAAAGCAGAATGGGTGCCAACAGCCAATCAGAGAGGCTGTGAGAAATTAAAAAATGGGCCCGGTCTGCCAGTCAGAGAGGCTTTGAAAATCAAAATGGGCCCAGTCAGCCAATCAGAGTGCTTCAAAATGGCGCCCTTATATATCGATAAAAAACAGTGAACAAGAAACGGCATAAAAGTGGATTTAAAGTCTTTCTTAAAGGCTGCTGTGCAGTCCTTGGCAAACTGCCAGGCATGCACCATCCACACATGCCAGATTTCACTGAAAAAAGGCCAAAATTCAAGAAAACAAGGTGGCAGAAGACCTTGTTTTGGTCTTTTCAAGCCCCTTGCAAGAGTTACTTCCCTTCCAGTAAACCCTTGATGCCCCGCCTTTACCCTTTTATTGGATTTTCCGACTCGGGCCACATCAAACTCATATAAGCCTAAATGATCAATGTACAGTGTAAAAAAAACACAGAAATTAATGTGACAAGTTGCTAAAAAAGAGACTGGAAACTCTTTCTGTAGCAATTGTTTCCTATTGCATAAATCAAACAAAGGGATCTGAAATGTAATTTTTTCTAATCGCTTCAAACCACGACAAGAAACCCAGTTACTTTGATTACCATCTCATACGTGCCACTTACGCACATGCGAAAAGCACGGAAAACAATGTGACAAGTGGCTAAAAAGAGACTGAAAACTCTTTCAGTAGCAAGGAACTGAAGCATAATTTTCTAATATCTTCAAACCGCAACAAGAAACCCAGTTACGTTGACTACCGTTTCGTACGTGCCAGATAGGCACATGCGAGAACACCAGAAAATGATGTGACAAGTGGTTAAAAAAAGACTTGAAGACTCTTTCAGTAGCAACTGCTTCCTATTGCATAAGTCAAACAAAGAGAACTGAATTTTTTATTTATTTATTTTTTTTTCTCCAATCTCTTTATATCGTACATGACAACAAACCCATTTACATTGACTACCGTCTCGTAGGTGCCAGTTACGTATCCGTGAAAACATGAAAAATCGACTTAAGGGACATTTCATAGCAGACGACACCCGTTTCTCAAGTCAAATATAGGGAACTAAATTTCTAATTTTTTTTTCCCTCCAATCTCTTTATACCGTGACAACAAACCCATTTACGCCGACTACTGTCTCATAGGTGACAGTTACATGTCCGCGAAAACATGAAAAAATCGACTTACGGGACATTTCATAGCAGATGACACCTGTTTCTCAAGTCAAATATAGGGAATCTTTCTTTTTTCGTTTTCTCTCACTATGGCCATTGATTCGGTTGCAATGACTATGACACCAATATGAGGCGGTTACGTGCTGCGCATGAAATCGTAAAATCAACTTGGACACTTTCGGAGGCAACTGATACCCTCTTGCACAAATCAAAGAAAGGTAAATCGAACACTTCCCTGTTTTCATACCAGGGTAAGTTTTGGTGACCGTGCGAGTCAAAAGTCAATGTTATGTTTAACTGCTGCACAAAAAAATAAAATTCAGAAGCAACCGGTTACTGTTGCATAAACTTTTTCCAATGAAAAAACGTCTTGTTTTCGTTTGAAGAATTAAAAAAATAGGCCATAAAGATAAAATAAGATGTAAGAATAACTAATAATAAAACTGTTCTTTGATAGGGTAGAAAACATTGTGGGAAAAGGAGAAAATGCTGGTAACCTGCATTGTCTCCTTTTCTCAGATTGTTTTCCAAAGCCTTCTCTTTTAGGGGTGTTAACAGGCGTCACTGTATGGTATGGGGTCAATAAGGATAAACATATACCCCCCCTCCCAATCATCCAATCAAATCTCATCCATCTGTGAAATTATCCAATCACAGAAGCTTTTAGGAAAGCAGAATGGGTGCCAACAGCCAATCAGAGAGGCTGTGAGAAATTAAAAAATGGGCCCGGTCTGCCAGTCAGAGAGGCTTTGAAAATCAAAATGGGCCCAGTCAGCCAATCAGAGTGCTTCAAAATGGCGCCCTTATATATCGATAAAAAACAGTGAACAAGAAACAGCATAAAAGTGGATATAAAGTCTTTCTTAAAGGCTGCTGTGCAGTCCTTGGCAAACTGCCAGGCATGCACCATCCACACATGCCAGATTTCACTGAAAAAAGGCCAAAATTCAAGAAAACAAGGTGGCAGAAGACCTTGTTTTGGTCTTTTCAAGCCCCTTGCAAGAGTTACTTCCCTTCCAGTAAACCCTTGATGCCCCGCCTTTACCCTTTTATTGGATTTTCCGACTCGGGCCACATCAAACTCATATAAGCCTAAATGATCAATGTACAGTGTAAAAAAAACACAGAAATTAATGTGACAAGTTGCTAAAAAAGAGACTGGAAACTCTTTCTGTAGCAATTGTTTCCTATTGCATAAATCAAACAAAGGGATCTGAAATGTAATTTTTTCTAATCGCTTCAAACCACGACAAGAAACCCAGTTACTTTGATTACCATCTCATACGTGCCACTTACGCACATGCGAAAAGCACGGAAAACAATGTGACAAGTGGCTAAAAAGAGACTGAAAACTCTTTCAGTAGCAAGGAACTGAAGCATAATTTTCTAATATCTTCAAACCGCAACAAGAAACCCAGTTACGTTGACTACCGTTTCGTACGTGCCAGTTAGGCACATGCGAGAACACCAGAAAATGATGTGACAAGTGGTTAAAAAAAGACTTGAAGACTCTTTCAGTAGCAACTGCTTCCTATTGCATAAGTCAAACAAAGAGAACTGAATTTTTTATTTATTTATTTTTTTTCTCCAATCTCTTTATATCGTACATGACAACAAACCCATTTATATTGACTACCGTCTCGTAGGTGCCAGTTACGTATCCGTGAAAACATGAAAAATCGACTTAAGGGACATTTCATAGCAGACGACACCTGTTTCTCAAGTCAAATATAGGGAACTAAATTTCTATTTTTTTTTTTCCCTCCAATCTCTTTATACCGTGACAACAAACCCATTTACGCCAACTACTGTCTCATAGGTGACAGTTACATGTCCGCGAAAACATGAAAAAATCGACTTACAGGACATTTCATAGCAGAGGACACCTGTTTCTCAAGTCAAATATAGGGAATCTTTCTTTTTTCGTTTTCTCTCACTATGGCCATTGATTCGGTTGCAATGACTATGACACCAATATGAGGCGGTTACGTGCTGCGCATGAAATCGTAAAATCAACTTGGACACTTTCGGAGGCAACTGATACCCTCTTGCACAAATCAAAGAAAGGTAAATCGAACACTTCCCTGTTTTCATACCAGGGTAAGTTTTGGTGACCGTGCGAGTCAAAAGTCAATGTTATGTTTAACTGCTGCACAAAAAAATAAAATTCAGAAGCAACCGGTTACTGTTGCATAAACTTTTTCCAATGAAAAAACGTCTTGTTTTCGTTTGAAGAATTAAAAAAATAGGCCATAAAGATAAAATAAGATGTAAGAATAACTAATAATAAAACTGTTCTTTGATAGGGTAGAAAACATTGTGGGAAAAGGAGAAAATGCTGGTAACCTGCATTGTCTCCTTTTCTCAGATTATTTTCCAAAGCCTTCTCTTTTAGGGGTGTTAACAGGCGTCACTGTATGGTATGGGGTCAATAAGGATAAACATATACCCCCCCTCCCAATCATCCAATCAAATCTCATCCATCTGTGAAATTATCCAATCACAGAAGCTTTTAGGAAAGCAGAATGGGTGCCAACAGCCAATCAGAGAGGCTGTGAGAAATTCAAAAATGGGCCCGGTCTGCCAGTCAGAGAGGCTTTGAAAATCAAAATGGGCCCAGTCAGCCAATCAGAGTGCTTCAAAATGGCGCCCTTATATATCGATAAAAAACAGTGAACAAGAAACGGCATAAAAGTGGATTTAAAGTCTTTCTTAAAGACTGCTGTGCAGTCCTTGGCAAACTGCCAGGCATGCACCATCCACACATGCCAGATTTCACTGAAAAAAGGCCAAAATTCAAGAAAACAAGGTGGCAGAAGACCTTGTTTTGGTCTTTTCAAGCCCCTTGCAAGAGTTACTTCCCTTCCAGTAAACCCTTGATGCCCCGCCTTTACCCTTTTATTGGATTTTCCGACTCGGGCCACATCAAACTCATATAAGCCTAAATGATCAATGTACAGTGTAAAAAAAACACAGAAATTAATGTGACAAGTTGCTAAAAAAGAGACTGGAAACTCTTTCTGTAGCAATTGTTTCCTATTGCATAAATCAAACAAAGGGATCTGAAATGTAATTTTTTCTAATCGCTTCAAACCACGACAAGAAACCCAGTTACTTTGATTACCATCTCATACGTGCCACTTACGCACATGCGAAAAGCACGGAAAACAATGTGACAAGTGGCTAAAAAGAGACTGAAAACTCTTTCAGTAGCAAGGAACTGAAGCATAATTTTCTAATATCTTCAAACCGCAACAAGAAACCCAGTTACGTTGACTACCGTTTCGTACGTGCCAGATAGGCACATGCGAGAACACCAGAAAATGATGTGACAAGTGGTTAAAAAAAGACTTGAAGACTCTTTCAGTAGCAACTGCTTCCTATTGCATAAGTCAAACAAAGAGAACTGAATTTTTTAATTATTTTTTTTTTTCTCCAATCTCTTTATATCGTACATGACAACAAACCCATTTACATTGACTACCGTCTCGTAGGTGCCAGTTACGTATCCGTGAAAACATGAAAAATCGACTTAAGGGACATTTCATAGCAGACGACACCTGTTTCTCAAGTCAAATATAGGGAACTAAATTTCTATTTTTTTTTTCCCTCCAATCTCTTTATACCGTGACAACAAACCCATTTACGCCGACTACTGTCTCATAGGTGACAGTTACATGTCCGCGAAAACATGAAAAAATCGACTTACGGGACATTTCATAGCAGACGACACCTGTTTCTCAAGTCAAATATAGGGAATTTTTCTTTTTTCGTTTTCTCTCACTATGGCCATTGATTCGGTTGCAATGACTATGACACCAATATGAGGCGGTTACGTGCTGCGCATGAAATCATAAAATCAACTTGGACACTTTCGGAGGCAACTGATACCCTCTTGCACAAATCAAAGAAAGGTAAATCGAACACTTCCCTGTTTTCATACCAGGGTAAGTTTTGGTGACCGTGCGAGTCAAAAGTCAATGTTATGTTTAACTGCTGCACAAAAAAATAAAATTCAGAAGCAACCGGTTACTGTTGCATAAACTTTTTCCAATGAAAAAACGTCTTGTTTTCGTTTGAAGAATTAAAAAAATAGGCCATAAAGATAAAATAAGATGTAAGAATAACTAATAATAAAACTGTTCTTTGATAGGGTAGAAAACATTGTGGGAAAAGGAGAAAATGCTGGTAACCTGCATTGTCTCCTTTTCTCAGATTATTTTCCAAAGCCTTCTCTTTTAGGGGTGTTAACAGGCGTCACTGTATGGTATGGGGTCAATAAGGATAAACATATACCCCCCCTCCCAATCATCCAATCAAATCTCATCCATCTGTGAAATTATCCAATCACAGAAGCTTTTAGGAAAGCAGAATGGGTGCCAACAGCCAATCAGAGAGGCTGTGAGAAATTCAAAAATGGGCCCGGTCTGCCAGTCAGAGAGGCTTTGAAAATCAAAATGGGCCCAGTCAGCCAATCAGAGTGCTTCAAAATGGCGCCCTTATATATCGATAAAAAACAGTGAACAAGAAACGGCATAAAAGTGGATTTAAAGTCTTTCTTAAAGGCTGCTGTGCAGTCCTTGGCAAACTGCCAGGCATGCACCATCCACACATGCCAGATTTCACTGAAAAAAGGCCAAAATTCAAGAAAACAAGGTGGCAGAAGACCTTGTTTTGGTCTTTTCAAGCCCCTTGCAAGAGTTACTTCCCTTCCAGTAAACCCTTGATGCCCCGCCTTTACCCTTTTATCGGATTTTCCGACTCGGGCCACATCAAACTCATATAAGCCTAAATGATCAATGTACAGTGTAAAAAAAACACAGAAATTAATGTTACAAGTTGCTAAAAAAGAGACTGGAAACTCTTTCTGTAGCAATTGTTTCCTATTGCATAAATCAAACAAAGGGATCTGAAATGTAATTTTTTCTAATCGCTTCAAACCACGACAAGAAACCCAGTTACTTTGATTACCATCTCATACGTGCCACTTACGCACATGCGAAAAGCACGGAAAACAATGTGACAAGTGGCTAAAAAGAGACTGAAAACTCTTTCAGTAGCAAGGAACTGAAGCATAATTTTCTAATATCTTCAAACCGCAACAAGAAACCCAGTTACGTTGACTACCGTTTCGTACGTGCCAGATAGGCACATGCGAGAACACCAGAAAATGATGTGACAAGTGGTTAAAAAAAGACTTGAAGACTCTTTCAGTAGAAACTGCTTCCTATTGCATAAGTCAAACAAAGAGAACTGAATTTTTTATTTATTTATTTTTTTTTCTCCAATCTCTTTATATCGTACATGACAACAAACCCATTTACATTGACTACCGTCTCGTAGGTGCCAGTTACGTATCCGTGAAAACATGAAAAATCGACTTAAGGGACATTTCATAGCAGACGACACCCGTTTCTCAAGTCAAATATAGGGAACTAAATTTCTAATTTTTTTTTCCCTCCAATCTCTTTATACCGTGACAACAAACCCATTTACGCCGACTACTGTCTCATAGGTGACAGTTACATGTCCGCGAAAACATGAAAAAATCGACTTACAGGACATTTCATAGCAGATGACACCTGTTTCTCAATTCAAATATAGGGAATCTTTCTTTTTTCGTTTTCTCTCACTATGGCCATTGATTCGGTTGCAATGACTATGACACCAATATGAGGCGGTTACGTGCTGCGCATGAAATCGTAAAATCAACTTGGACACTTTCGGAGGCAACTGATACCCTCTTGCACAAATCAAAGAAAGGTAAATCGAACACTT
Organism: Tridacna crocea; assembly: GCA_943736015.1. Taxonomy (NCBI): domain Eukaryota; kingdom Metazoa; phylum Mollusca; class Bivalvia; order Cardiida; family Cardiidae; genus Tridacna; species Tridacna crocea. Next base: position 2,004,612 of record OX031066.1, on the reverse strand, counting down.
CCCTGTTTTCATACCAGGGTAAGTTTTGGTGACCGTGCGAGTCAAAAGTCAATGTTATGTTTAACTGCTGCACAAAAAAATAAAATTCAGAAGCAACCGGTTACTGTTGCATAAACTTTTTCCAATGAAAAAACGTCTTGTTTTCGTTTGAAGAATTAAAAAAATAGGCCATAAAGATAAAATAAGATGTAAGAATAACTAATAATAAAACTGTTCTTTGATAGGGTAGAAAACATTGTGGGAAAAGGAGAAAATGCTGGTAACCTGCATTGTCTCCTTTTCTCAGATTGTTTTCCAAAGCCTTCTCTTTTAGGGGTGTTAACAGGCGTCACTGTATGGTATGGGGTCAATAAGGATAAACATATACCCCCCCTCCCAATCATCCAATCAAATCTCATCCATCTGTGAAATTATCCAATCACAGAAGCTTTTAGGAAAGCAGAATGGGTGCCAACAGCCAATCAGAGAGGCTGTGAGAAATTAAAAAATGGGCCCGGTCTGCCAGTCAGAGAGGCTTTGAAAATCAAAATGGGCCCAGTCAGCCAATCAGAGTGCTTCAAAATGGCGCCCTTATATATCGATAAAAAACAGTGAACAAGAAACAGCATAAAAGTGGATATAAAGTCTTTCTTAAAGGCTGCTGTGCAGTCCTTGGCAAACTGCCAGGCATGCACCATCCACACATGCCAGATTTCACTGAAAAAAGGCCAAAATTCAAGAAAACAAGGTGGCAGAAGACCTTGTTTTGGTCTTTTCAAGCCCCTTGCAAGAGTTACTTCCCTTCCAGTAAACCCTTGATGCCCCGCCTTTACCCTTTTATTGGATTTTCCGACTCGGGCCACATCAAACTCATATAAGCCTAAATGATCAATGTACAGTGTAAAAAAAACACAGAAATTAATGTGACAAGTTGCTAAAAAAGAGACTGGAAACTCTTTCTGTAGCAATTGTTTCCTATTGCATAAATCAAACAAAGGGATCTGAAATGTAATTTTTTCTAATCGCTTCAAACCACGACAAGAAACCCAGTTACTTTGATTACCATCTCATACGTGCCACTTACGCACATGCGAAAAGCACGGAAAACAATGTGACAAGTGGCTAAAAAGAGACTGAAAACTCTTTCAGTAGCAAGGAACTGAAGCATAATTTTCTAATATCTTCAAACCGCAACAAGAAACCCAGTTACGTTGACTACCGTTTCGTACGTGCCAGATAGGCACATGCGAGAACACCAGAAAATGATGTGACAAGTGGTTAAAAAAAGACTTGAAGACTCTTTCAGTAGCAACTGCTTCCTATTGCATAAGTCAAACAAAGAGAACTGAATTTTTTAATTATTTTTTTTTTTCTCCAATCTCTTTATATCGTACATGACAACAAACCCATTTACATTGACTACCGTCTCGTAGGTGCCAGTTACGTATCCGTGAAAACATGAAAAATCGACTTAAGGGACATTTCATAGCAGACGACACCTGTTTCTCAAGTCAAATATAGGGAACTAAATTTCTATTTTTTTTTTCCCTCCAATCTCTTTATACCGTGACAACAAACCCATTTACGCCGACTACTGTCTCATAGGTGACAGTTACATGTCCGCGAAAACATGAAAAAATCGACTTACGGGACATTTCATAGCAGACGACACCTGTTTCTCAAGTCAAATATAGGGAATTTTTCTTTTTTCGTTTTCTCTCACTATGGCCATTGATTCGGTTGCAATGACTATGACACCAATATGAGGCGGTTACGTGCTGCGCATGAAATCATAAAATCAACTTGGACACTTTCGGAGGCAACTGATACCCTCTTGCACAAATCAAAGAAAGGTAAATCGAACACTTCCCTGTTTTCATACCAGGGTAAGTTTTGGTGACCGTGCGAGTCAAAAGTCAATGTTATGTTTAACTGCTGCACAAAAAAATAAAATTCAGAAGCAACCGGTTACTGTTGCATAAACTTTTTCCAATGAAAAAACGTCTTGTTTTCGTTTGAAGAATTAAAAAAATAGGCCATAAAGATAAAATAAGATGTAAGAATAACTAATAATAAAACTGTTCTTTGATAGGGTAGAAAACATTGTGGGAAAAGGAGAAAATGCTGGTAACCTGCATTGTCTCCTTTTCTCAGATTATTTTCCAAAGCCTTCTCTTTTAGGGGTGTTAACAGGCGTCACTGTATGGTATGGGGTCAATAAGGATAAACATATACCCCCCCTCCCAATCATCCAATCAAATCTCATCCATCTGTGAAATTATCCAATCACAGAAGCTTTTAGGAAAGCAGAATGGGTGCCAACAGCCAATCAGAGAGGCTGTGAGAAATTCAAAAATGGGCCCGGTCTGCCAGTCAGAGAGGCTTTGAAAATCAAAATGGGCCCAGTCAGCCAATCAGAGTGCTTCAAAATGGCGCCCTTATATATCGATAAAAAACAGTGAACAAGAAACGGCATAAAAGTGGATTTAAAGTCTTTCTTAAAGGCTGCTGTGCAGTCCTTGGCAAACTGCCAGGCATGCACCATCCACACATGCCAGATTTCACTGAAAAAAGGCCAAAATTCAAGAAAACAAGGTGGCAGAAGACCTTGTTTTGGTCTTTTCAAGCCCCTTGCAAGAGTTACTTCCCTTCCAGTAAACCCTTGATGCCCCGCCTTTACCCTTTTATCGGATTTTCCGACTCGGGCCACATCAAACTCATATAAGCCTAAATGATCAATGTACAGTGTAAAAAAAACACAGAAATTAATGTTACAAGTTGCTAAAAAAGAGACTGGAAACTCTTTCTGTAGCAATTGTTTCCTATTGCATAAATCAAACAAAGGGATCTGAAATGTAATTTTTTCTAATCGCTTCAAACCACGACAAGAAACCCAGTTACTTTGATTACCATCTCATACGTGCCACTTACGCACATGCGAAAAGCACGGAAAACAATGTGACAAGTGGCTAAAAAGAGACTGAAAACTCTTTCAGTAGCAAGGAACTGAAGCATAATTTTCTAATATCTTCAAACCGCAACAAGAAACCCAGTTACGTTGACTACCGTTTCGTACGTGCCAGATAGGCACATGCGAGAACACCAGAAAATGATGTGACAAGTGGTTAAAAAAAGACTTGAAGACTCTTTCAGTAGAAACTGCTTCCTATTGCATAAGTCAAACAAAGAGAACTGAATTTTTTATTTATTTATTTTTTTTTCTCCAATCTCTTTATATCGTACATGACAACAAACCCATTTACATTGACTACCGTCTCGTAGGTGCCAGTTACGTATCCGTGAAAACATGAAAAATCGACTTAAGGGACATTTCATAGCAGACGACACCCGTTTCTCAAGTCAAATATAGGGAACTAAATTTCTAATTTTTTTTTCCCTCCAATCTCTTTATACCGTGACAACAAACCCATTTACGCCGACTACTGTCTCATAGGTGACAGTTACATGTCCGCGAAAACATGAAAAAATCGACTTACAGGACATTTCATAGCAGATGACACCTGTTTCTCAATTCAAATATAGGGAATCTTTCTTTTTTCGTTTTCTCTCACTATGGCCATTGATTCGGTTGCAATGACTATGACACCAATATGAGGCGGTTACGTGCTGCGCATGAAATCGTAAAATCAACTTGGACACTTTCGGAGGCAACTGATACCCTCTTGCACAAATCAAAGAAAGGTAAATCGAACACTTCCCTGTTTTCATACCAGGGTAAGTTTTGGTGACCGTGCGAGTCAAAAGTCAATGTTATGTTTAACTGCTGCACAAAAAAATAAAATTCAGAAGCAACCGGTTACTGTTGCATAAACTTTTTCCAATGAAAAAACGTCTTGTTTTCGTTTGAAGAATTAAAAAAATAGGCCATAAAGATAAAATAAGATGTAAGAATAACTAATAATAAAACTGTTCTTTGATAGGGTAGAAAACATTGTGGGAAAAGGAGAAAATGCTGGTAACCTGCATTGTCTCCTTTTCTCAGATTGTTTTCCAAAGCCTTCTCTTTTAGGGGTGTTAACAGGCGTCACTGTATGGTATGGGGTCAATAAGGATAAACATATACCCCCCCTCCCAATCATCCAATCAAATCTCATCCATCTGTGAAATTATCCAATCACAGAAGCTTTTAGGAAAGCAGAATGGGTGCCAACAGCCAATCAGAGAGGCTGTGAGAAATTAAAAAATGGGCCCGGTCTGCCAGTCAGAGAGGCTTTGAAAATCAAAATGGGCCCAGTCAGCCAATCAGAGTGCTTCAAAATGGCGCCCTTATATATCGATAAAAAACAGTGAACAAGAAACAGCATAAAAGTGGATATAAAGTCTTTCTTAAAGGCTGCTGTGCAGTCCTTGGCAAACTGCCAGGCATGCACCATCCACACATGCCAGATTTCACTGAAAAAAGGCCAAAATTCAAGAAAACAAGGTGGCAGAAGACCTTGTTTTGGTCTTTTCAAGCCCCTTGCAAGAGTTACTTCCCTTCCAGTAAACCCTTGATGCCCCGCCTTTACCCTTTTATTGGATTTTCCGACTCGGGCCACATCAAACTCATATAAGCCTAAATGATCAATGTACAGTGTAAAAAAAACACAGAAATTAATGTGACAAGTTGCTAAAAAAGAGACTGGAAACTCTTTCTGTAGCAATTGTTTCCTATTGCATAAATCAAACAAAGGGATCTGAAATGTAATTTTTTCTAATCGCTTCAAACCACGACAAGAAACCCAGTTACTTTGATTACCATCTCATACGTGCCACTTACGCACATGCGAAAAGCACGGAAAACAATGTGACAAGTGGCTAAAAAGAGACTGAAAACTCTTTCAGTAGCAAGGAACTGAAGCATAATTTTCTAATATCTTCAAACCGCAACAAGAAACCCAGTTACGTTGACTACCGTTTCGTACGTGCCAGATAGGCACATGCGAGAACACCAGAAAATGATGTGACAAGTGGTTAAAAAAAGACTTGAAGACTCTTTCAGTAGCAACTGCTTCCTATTGCATAAGTCAAACAAAGAGAACTGAATTTTTTATTTATTTATTTTTTTTCTCCAATCTCTTTATATCGTACATGACAACAAACCCATTTATATTGACTACCGTCTCGTAGGTGCCAGTTACGTATCCGTGAAAACATGAAAAATCGACTTAAGGGACATTTCATAGCAGACGACACCTGTTTCTCAAGTCAAATATAGGGAACTAAATTTCTATTTTTTTTTTCCCTCCAATCTCTTTATACCGTGACAACAAACCCATTTACGCCGACTACTGTCTCATAGGTGACAGTTACATGTCCGCGAAAACATGAAAAAATCGACTTACAGGACATTTCATAGCAGACGACACCTGTTTCTCAAGTCAAATATAGGGAATCTTTCTTTTTTCGTTTTCTCTCACTATGGCCATTGATTCGGTTGCAATGACTATGACACCAATATGAGGCGGTTACGTGCTGCGCATGAAATCGTAAAATCAACTTGGACACTTTCGGAGGCAACTGATACCCTCTTGCACAAATCAAAGAAAGGTAAATCGAACACTTCCCTGTTTTCATACCAGGGTAAGTTTTGGTGACCGTGCGAGTCAAAAGTCAATGTTATGTTTAACTGCTGCACAAAAAAATAAAATTCAGAAGCAACCGGTTACTGTTGCATAAACTTTTTCCAATGAAAAAACGTCTTGTTTTCGTTTGAAGAATTAAAAAAATAGGCCATAAAGATAAAATAAGATGTAAGAATAACTAATAATAAAACTGTTCTTTGATAGGGTAGAAAACATTGTGGGAAAAGGAGAAAATGCTGGTAACCTGCATTGTCTCCTTTTCTCAGATTATTTTCCAAAGCCTTCTCTTTTAGGGGTGTTAACAGGCGTCACTGTATGGTATGGGGTCAATAAGGATAAACATATACCCCCCCTCCCAATCATCCAATCAAATCTCATCCATCTGTGAAATTATCCAATCACAGAAGCTTTCAGGAAAGCAGAATGGGTGCCAACAGCCAATCAGAGAGGCTGTGAGAAATTAAAAAATGGGCCCGGTCTGCCAGTCAGAGAGGCTTTGAAAATCAAAATGGGCCCAGTCAGCCAATCAGAGTGCTTCAAAATGGCGCCCTTATATATCGATAAAAAACAGTGAACAAGAAACGGCATAAAAGTGGATTTAAAGTCTTTCTTAAAGGCTGCTGTGCAGTCCTTGGCAAACTGCCAGGCATGCACCATCCACACATGCCAGATTTCACTGAAAAAAGGCCAAAATTCAAGAAAACAAGGTGGCAGAAGACCTTGTTTTGGTCTTTTCAAGCCCCTTGCAAGAGTTACTTCCCTTCCAGTAAACCCTTGATGCCCCGCCTTTACCCTTTTATTGGATTTTCCGACTCGGGCCACATCAAACTCATATAAGCCTAAATGATCAATGTACAGTGTAAAAAAAACACAGAAATTAATGTGACAAGTTGCTAAAAAAGAGACTGGAAACTCTTTCTGTAGCAATTGTTTCCTATTGCATAAATCAAACAAAGGGATCTGAAATGTAATTTTTTCTAATCGCTTCAAACCACGACAAGAAACCCAGTTACTTTGATTACCATCTCATACGTGCCACTTACGCACATGCGAAAAGCACGGAAAACAATGTGACAAGTGGCTAAAAAGAGACTGAAAACTCTTTCAGTAGCAAGGAACTGAAGCATAATTTTCTAATATCTTCAAACCGCAACAAGAAACCCAGTTACGTTGACTACCGTTTCGTACGTGCCAGATAGGCACATGCGAGAACACCAGAAAATGATGTGACAAGTGGTTAAAAAAAGACTTGAAGACTCTTTCAGTAGCAACTGCTTCCTATTGCATAAGTCAAACAAAGAGAACTGAATTTTTTATTTATTTTTTTTTTTCTCCAATCTCTTTATATCGTACATGACAACAAACCCATTTACATTGACTACCGTCTCGTAGGTGCCAGTTACGTATCCGTGAAAACATGAAAAATCGACTTAAGGGACATTTCATAGCAGACGACACCTGTTTCTCAAGTCAAATATAGGGAACTAAATTTCTATTTTTTTTTTCCCTCCAATCTCTTTATAACGTGACAACAAACCCATTTACGCCGACTACTGTCTCATAGGTGACAGTTACATGTCCGCGAAAACATGAAAAAATCGACTTACGGGACATTTCATAGCAGACGACACCTGTTTCTCAAGTCAAATATAGGGAATCTTTCTTTTTTCGTTTTCTCTCACTATGGCCATTGATTCGGTTGCAATGACTATGACACCAATATGAGGCGGTTACGTGCTGCACATGAAATCGTAAAATCAACTTGGACACTTTCGGAGGCAACTGATACCCTCTTGCACAAATCAAAGAAAGGTAAATCGAACACTTCCCTGTTTTCATACCAGGGTAAGTTTTGGTGACCGTGCGAGTCAAAAGTCAATGTTATGTTTAACTGCTGCACAAAAAAATAAAATTCAGAAGCAACCGGTTACTGTTGCATAAACTTTTTCCAATGAAAAAACGTCTTGTTTTCGTTTGAAGAATTAAAAAAATAGGCCATAAAGATAAAATAAGATGTAAGAATAACTAATAATAAAACTGTTCTTTGATAGGGTAGAAAACATTGTGGGAAAAGGAGAAAATGCTGGTAACCTGCATTGTCTCCTTTTCTCAGATTATTTTCCAAAGCCTTCTCTTTTAGGGGTGTTAACAGGCGTCACTGTATGGTATGGGGTCAATAAGGATAAACATATACCCCCCCTCCCAATCATCCAATCAAATCTCATCCATCTGTGAAATTATCCAATCACAGAAGCTTTTAGGAAAGCAGAATGGGTGCCAACAGCCAATCAGAGAGGCTGTGAGAAATTCAAAAATGGGCCCGGTCTGCCAGTCAGAGAGGCTTTGAAAATCAAAATGGGCCCAGTCAGCCAATCAGAGTGCTTCAAAATGGCGCCCTTATATATCGATAAAAAACAGTGAACAAGAAACGGCATAAAAGTGGATTTAAAGTCTTTCTTAAAGGCTGCTGTGCAGTCCTTGGCAAACTGCCAGGCATGCACCATCCACACATGCCAGATTTCACTGAAAAAAGGCCAAAATTCAAGAAAACAAGGTGGCAGAAGACCTTGTTTTGGTCTTTTCAAGCCCCTTGCAAGAGTTACTTCCCTTCCAGTAAACCCTTGATGCCCCGCCTTTACCCTTTTATCGGATTTTCCGACTCGGGCCACATCAAACTCATATAAGCCTAAATGATCAATGTACAGTGTAAAAAAAACACAGAAATTAATGTTACAAGTTGCTAAAAAAGAGACTGGAAACTCTTTCTGTAGCAATTGTTTCCTATTGCATAAATCAAACAAAGGGATCTGAAATGTAATTTTTTCTAATCGCTTCAAACCACGACAAGAAACCCAGTTACTTTGATTACCATCTCATACGTGCCACTTACGCACATGCGAAAAGCACGGAAAACAATGTGACAAGTGGCTAAAAAGAGACTGAAAACTCTTTCAGTAGCAAGGAACTGAAGCATAATTTTCTAATATCTTCAAACCGCAACAAGAAACCCAGTTACGTTGACTACCGTTTCGTACGTGCCAGATAGGCACATGCGAGAACACCAGAAAATGATGTGACAAGTGGTTAAAAAAAGACTTGAAGACTCTTTCAGTAGAAACTGCTTCCTATTGCATAAGTCAAACAAAGAGAACTGAATTTTTTATTTATTTATTTTTTTTTCTCCAATCTCTTTATATCGTACATGACAACAAACCCATTTACATTGACTACCGTCTCGTAGGTGCCAGTTACGTATCCGTGAAAACATGAAAAATCGACTTAAGGGACATTTCATAGCAGACGACACCCGTTTCTCAAGTCAAATATAGGGAACTAAATTTCTAATTTTTTTTTCCCTCCAATCTCTTTATACCGTGACAACAAACCCATTTACGCCGACTACTGTCTCATAGGTGACAGTTACATGTCCGCGAAAACATGAAAAAATCGACTTACAGGACATTTCATAGCAGATGACACCTGTTTCTCAAGTCAAATATAGGGAATCTTTCTTTTTTCGTTTTCTCTCACTATGGCCATTGATTCGGTTGCAATGACTATGACACCAATATGAGGCGGTTACGTGCTGCGCATGAAATCGTAAAATCAACTTGGACACTTTCGGAGGCAACTGATACCCTCTTGCACAAATCAAAGAAAGGTAAATCGAACACTTCCCTGTTTTCATACCAGGGTAAGTTTTGGTGACCGTGCGAGTCAAAAGTCAATGTTATGTTTAACTGCTGCACAAAAAAATAAAATTCAGAAGCAACCGGTTACTGTTGCATAAACTTTTTCCAATGAAAAAACGTCTTGTTTTCGTTTGAAGAATTAAAAAAATAGGCCATAAAGATAAAATAAGATGTAAGAATAACTAATAATAAAACTGTTCTTTGATAGGGTAGAAAACATTGTGGGAAAAGGAGAAAATGCTGGTAACCTGCATTGTCTCCTTTTCTCAGATTGTTTTCCAAAGCCTTCTCTTTTAGGGGTGTTAACAGGCGTCACTGTATGGTATGGGGTCAATAAGGATAAACATATACCCCCCCTCCCAATCATCCAATCAAATCTCATCCATCTGTGAAATTATCCAATCACAGAAGCTTTTAGGAAAGCAGAATGGGTGCCAACAGCCAATCAGAGAGGCTGTGAGAAATTCAAAAATGGGCCCGGTCTGCCAGTCAGAGAGGCTTTGAAAATCAAAATGGGCCCAGTCAGCCAATCAGAGTGCTTCAAAATGGCGCCCTTATATATCGATAAAAAACAGTGAACAAGAAACAGCATAAAAGTGGATATAAAGTCTTTCTTAAAGGCTGCTGTGCAGTCCTTGGCAAACTGCCAGGCATGCACCATCCACACATGCCAGATTTCACTGAAAAAAGGCCAAAATTCAAGAAAACAAGGTGGCAGAAGACCTTGTTTTGGTCTTTTCAAGCCCCTTGCAAGAGTTACTTCCCTTCCAGTAAACCCTTGATGCCCCGCCTTTACCCTTTTATTGGATTTTCCGACTCGGGCCACATCAAACTCATATAAGCCTAAATGATCAATGTACAGTGTAAAAAAAACACAGAAATTAATGTGACAAGTTGCTAAAAAAGAGACTGGAAACTCTTTCTGTAGCAATTGTTTCCTATTGCATAAATCAAACAAAGGGATCTGAAATGTAATTTTTTCTAATCGCTTCAAACCACGACAAGAAACCCAGTTACTTTGATTACCATCTCATACGTGCCACTTACGCACATGCGAAAAGCACGGAAAACAATGTGACAAGTGGCTAAAAAGAGACTGAAAACTCTTTCAGTAGCAAGGAACTGAAGCATAATTTTCTAATATCTTCAAACCGCAACAAGAAACCCAGTTACGTTGACTACCGTTTCGTACGTGCCAGATAGGCACATGCGAGAACACCAGAAAATGATGTGACAAGTGGTTAAAAAAAGACTTGAAGACTCTTTCAGTAGCAACTGCTTCCTATTGCATAAGTCAAACAAAGAGAACTGAATTTTTTATTTATTTTTTTTTTTCTCCAATCTCTTTATATCGTACATGACAACAAACCCATTTACATTGACTACCGTCTCGTAGGTGCCAGTTACGTATCCGTGAAAACATGAAAAATCGACTTAAGGGACATTTCATAGCAGACGACACCTGTTTCTCAAGTCAAATATAGGGAACTAAATTTCTATTTTTTTTTTCCCTCCAATCTCTTTATAACGTGACAACAAACCCATTTACGCCGACTACTGTCTCATAGGTGACAGTTACATGTCCGCGAAAACATGAAAAAATCGACTTACGGGACATTTCATAGCAGACGACACCTGTTTCTCAAGTCAAATATAGGGAATCTTTCTTTTTTCGTTTTCTCTCACTATGGCCATTGATTCGGTTGCAATGACTATGACACCAATATGAGGCGGTTACGTGCTGCGCATGAAATCGTAAAATCAACTTGGACACTTTCGGAGGCAACTGATACCCTCTTGCACAAATCAAAGAAAGGTAAATCGAACACTTCCCTGTTTTCATACCAGGGTAAGTTTTGGTGACCGTGCGAGTCAAAAGTCAATGTTATGTTTAACTGCTGCACAAAAAAATAAAATTCAGAAGCAACCGGTTACTGTTGCATAAACTTTTTCCAATGAAAAAACGTCTTGTTTTCGTTTGAAGAATTAAAAAAATAGGCCATAAAGATAAAATAAGATGTAAGAATAACTAATAATAAAACTGTTCTTTGATAGGGTAGAAAACATTGTGGGAAAAGGAGAAAATGCTGGTAACCTGCATTGTCTCCTTTTCTCAGATTATTTTCCAAAGCCTTCTCTTTTAGGGGTGTTAACAGGCGTCACTGTATGGTATGGGGTCAATAAGGATAAACATATACCCCCCCTCCCAATCATCCAATCAAATCTCATCCATCTGTGAAATTATCCAATCACAGAAGCTTTTAGGAAAGCAGAATGGGTGCCAACAGCCAATCAGAGAGGCTGTGAGAAATTCAAAAATGGGCCCGGTCTGCCAGTCAGAGAGGCTTTGAAAATCAAAATGGGCCCAGTCAGCCAATCAGAGTGCTTCAAAATGGCGCCCTTATATATCGATAAAAAACAGTGAACAAGAAACGGCATAAAAGTGGATTTAAAGTCTTTCTTAAAGACTGCTGTGCAGTCCTTGGCAAACTGCCAGGCATGCACCATCCACACATGCCAGATTTCACTGAAAAAAGGCCAAAATTCAAGAAAACAAGGTGGCAGAAGACCTTGTTTTGGTCTTTTCAAGCCCCTTGCAAGAGTTACTTCCCTTCCAGTAAACCCTTGATGCCCCGCCTTTACCCTTTTATTGGATTTTCCGACTCGGGCCACATCAAACTCATATAAGCCTAAATGATCAATGTACAGTGTAAAAAAAACACAGAAATTAATGTGACAAGTTGCTAAAAAAGAGACTGGAAACTCTTTCTGTAGCAATTGTTTCCTATTGCATAAATCAAACAAAGGGATCTGAAATGTAATTTTTTCTAATCGCTTCAAACCACGACAAGAAACCCAGTTACTTTGATTACCATCTCATACGTGCCACTTACGCACATGCGAAAAGCACGGAAAACAATGTGACAAGTGGCTAAAAAGAGACTGAAAACTCTTTCAGTAGCAAGGAACTGAAGCATAATTTTCTAATATCTTCAAACCGCAACAAGAAACCCAGTTACGTTGACTACCGTTTCGTACGTGCCAGATAGGCACATGCGAGAACACCAGAAAATGATGTGACAAGTGGTTAAAAAAAGACTTGAAGACTCTTTCAGTAGCAACTGCTTCCTATTGCATAAGTCAAACAAAGAGAACTGAATTTTTTAATTATTTTTTTTTTTCTCCAATCTCTTTATATCGTACATGACAACAAACCCATTTACATTGACTACCGTCTCGTAGGTGCCAGTTACGTATCCGTGAAAACATGAAAAATCGACTTAAGGGACATTTCATAGCAGACGACACCTGTTTCTCAAGTCAAATATAGGGAACTAAATTTCTATTTTTTTTTTCCCTCCAATCTCTTTATACCGTGACAACAAACCCATTTACGCCGACTACTGTCTCATAGGTGACAGTTACATGTCCGCGAAAACATGAAAAAATCGACTTACGGGACATTTCATAGCAGACGACACCTGTTTCTCAAGTCAAATATAGGGAATTTTTCTTTTTTCGTTTTCTCTCACTATGGCCATTGATTCGGTTGCAATGACTATGACACCAATATGAGGCGGTTACGTGCTGCGCATGAAATCATAAAATCAACTTGGACACTTTCGGAGGCAACTGATACCCTCTTGCACAAATCAAAGAAAGGTAAATCGAACACTTCCCTGTTTTCATACCAGGGTAAGTTTTGGTGACCGTGCGAGTCAAAAGTCAATGTTATGTTTAACTGCTGCACAAAAAAATAAAATTCAGAAGCAACCGGTTACTGTTGCATAAACTTTTTCCAATGAAAAAACGTCTTGTTTTCGTTTGAAGAATTAAAAAAATAGGCCATAAAGATAAAATAAGATGTAAGAATAACTAATAATAAAACTGTTCTTTGATAGGGTAGAAAACATTGTGGGAAAAGGAGAAAATGCTGGTAACCTGCATTGTCTCCTTTTCTCAGATTATTTTCCAAAGCCTTCTCTTTTAGGGGTGTTAACAGGCGTCACTGTATGGTATGGGGTCAATAAGGATAAACATATACCCCCCCTCCCAATCATCCAATCAAATCTCATCCATCTGTGAAATTATCCAATCACAGAAGCTTTTAGGAAAGCAGAATGGGTGCCAACAGCCAATCAGAGAGGCTGTGAGAAATTCAAAAATGGGCCCGGTCTGCCAGTCAGAGAGGCTTTGAAAATCAAAATGGGCCCAGTCAGCCAATCAGAGTGCTTCAAAATGGCGCCCTTATATATCGATAAAAAACAGTGAACAAGAAACGGCATAAAAGTGGATTTAAAGTCTTTCTTAAAGGCTGCTGTGCAGTCCTTGGCAAACTGCCAGGCATGCACCATCCACACATGCCAGATTTCACTGAAAAAAGGCCAAAATTCAAGAAAACAAGGTGGCAGAAGACCTTGTTTTGGTCTTTTCAAGCCCCTTGCAAGAGTTACTTCCCTTCCAGTAAACCCTTGATGCCCCGCCTTTACCCTTTTATCGGATTTTCCGACTCGGGCCACATCAAACTCATATAAGCCTAAATGATCAATGTACAGTGTAAAAAAAACACAGAAATTAATGTTACAAGTTGCTAAAAAAGAGACTGGAAACTCTTTCTGTAGCAATTGTTTCCTATTGCATAAATCAAACAAAGGGATCTGAAATGTAATTTTTTCTAATCGCTTCAAACCACGACAAGAAACCCAGTTACTTTGATTACCATCTCATACGTGCCACTTACGCACATGCGAAAAGCACGGAAAACAATGTGACAAGTGGCTAAAAAGAGACTGAAAACTCTTTCAGTAGCAAGGAACTGAAGCATAATTTTCTAATATCTTCAAACCGCAACAAGAAACCCAGTTACGTTGACTACCGTTTCGTACGTGCCAGATAGGCACATGCGAGAACACCAGAAAATGATGTGACAAGTGGTTAAAAAAAGACTTGAAGACTCTTTCAGTAGAAACTGCTTCCTATTGCATAAGTCAAACAAAGAGAACTGAATTTTTTATTTATTTATTTTTTTTTCTCCAATCTCTTTATATCGTACATGACAACAAACCCATTTACATTGACTACCGTCTCGTAGGTGCCAGTTACGTATCCGTGAAAACATGAAAAATCGACTTAAGGGACATTTCATAGCAGACGACACCCGTTTCTCAAGTCAAATATAGGGAACTAAATTTCTAATTTTTTTTTCCCTCCAATCTCTTTATACCGTGACAACAAACCCATTTACGCCGACTACTGTCTCATAGGTGACAGTTACATGTCCGCGAAAACATGAAAAAATCGACTTACAGGACATTTCATAGCAGATGACACCTGTTTCTCAAGTCAAATATAGGGAATCTTTCTTTTTTCGTTTTCTCTCACTATGGCCATTGATTCGGTTGCAATGACTATGACACCAATATGAGGCGGTTACGTGCTGCGCATGAAATCGTAAAATCAACTTGGACACTTTCGGAGGCAACTGATACCCTCTTGCACAAATCAAAGAAAGGTAAATCGAACACTTCCCTGTTTTCATACCAGGGTAAGTTTTGGTGACCGTGCGAGTCAAAAGTCAATGTTATGTTTAACTGCTGCACAAAAAAATAAAATTCAGAAGCAACCGGTTACTGTTGCATAAACTTTTTCCAATGAAAAAACGTCTTGTTTTCGTTTGAAGAATTAAAAAAATAGGCCATAAAGATAAAATAAGATGTAAGAATAACTAATAATAAAACTGTTCTTTGATAGGGTAGAAAACATTGTGGGAAAAGGAGAAAATGCTGGTAACCTGCATTGTCTCCTTTTCTCAGATTGTTTTCCAAAGCCTTCTCTTTTAGGGGTGTTAACAGGCGTCACTGTATGGTATGGGGTCAATAAGGATAAACATATACCCCCCCTCCCAATCATCCAATCAAATCTCATCCATCTGTGAAATTATCCAATCACAGAAGCTTTTAGGAAAGCAGAATGGGTGCCAACAGCCAATCAGAGAGGCTGTGAGAAATTAAAAAATGGGCCCGGTCTGCCAGTCAGAGAGGCTTTGAAAATCAAAATGGGCCCAGTCAGCCAATCAGAGTGCTTCAAAATGGCGCCCTTATATATCGATAAAAAACAGTGAACAAGAAACAGCATAAAAGTGGATATAAAGTCTTTCTTAAAGGCTGCTGTGCAGTCCTTGGCAAACTGCCAGGCATGCACCATCCACACATGCCAGATTTCACTGAAAAAAGGCCAAAATTCAAGAAAACAAGGTGGCAGAAGACCTTGTTTTGGTCTTTTCAAGCCCCTTGCAAGAGTTACTTCCCTTCCAGTAAACCCTTGATGCCCCGCCTTTACCCTTTTATTGGATTTTCCGACTCGGGCCACATCAAACTCATATAAGCCTAAATGATCAATGTACAGTGTAAAAAAAACACAGAAATTAATGTGACAAGTTGCTAAAAAAGAGACTGGAAACTCTTTCTGTAGCAATTGTTTCCTATTGCATAAATCAAACAAAGGGATCTGAAATGTAATTTTTTCTAATCGCTTCAAACCACGACAAGAAACCCAGTTACTTTGATTACCATCTCATACGTGCCACTTACGCACATGCGAAAAGCACGGAAAACAATGTGACAAGTGGCTAAAAAGAGACTGAAAACTCTTTCAGTAGCAAGGAACTGAAGCATAATTTTCTAATATCTTCAAACCGCAACAAGAAACCCAGTTACGTTGACTACCGTTTCGTACGTGCCAGATAGGCACATGCGAGAACACCAGAAAATGATGTGACAAGTGGTTAAAAAAAGACTTGAAGACTCTTTCAGTAGCAACTGCTTCCTATTGCATAAGTCAAACAAAGAGAACTGAATTTTTTATTTATTTATTTTTTTTCTCCAATCTCTTTATATCGTACATGACAACAAACCCATTTATATTGACTACCGTCTCGTAGGTGCCAGTTACGTATCCGTGAAAACATGAAAAATCGACTTAAGGGACATTTCATAGCAGACGACACCTGTTTCTCAAGTCAAATATAGGGAACTAAATTTCTATTTTTTTTTTCCCTCCAATCTCTTTATACCGTGACAACAAACCCATTTACGCCGACTACTGTCTCATAGGTGACAGTTACATGTCCGCGAAAACATGAAAAAATCGACTTACAGGACATTTCATAGCAGACGACACCTGTTTCTCAAGTCAAATATAGGGAATCTTTCTTTTTTCGTTTTCTCTCACTATGGCCATTGATTCGGTTGCAATGACTATGACACCAATATGAGGCGGTTACGTGCTGCGCATGAAATCGTAAAATCAACTTGGACACTTTCGGAGGCAACTGATACCCTCTTGCACAAATCAAAGAAAGGTAAATCGAACACTTCCCTGTTTTCATACCAGGGTAAGTTTTGGTGACCGTGCGAGTCAAAAGTCAATGTTATGTTTAACTGCTGCACAAAAAAATAAAATTCAGAAGCAACCGGTTACTGTTGCATAAACTTTTTCCAATGAAAAAACGTCTTGTTTTCGTTTGAAGAATTAAAAAAATAGGCCATAAAGATAAAATAAGATGTAAGAATAACTAATAATAAAACTGTTCTTTGATAGGGTAGAAAACATTGTGGGAAAAGGAGAAAATGCTGGTAACCTGCATTGTCTCCTTTTCTCAGATTATTTTCCAAAGCCTTCTCTTTTAGGGGTGTTAACAGGCGTCACTGTATGGTATGGGGTCAATAAGGATAAACATATACCCCCCCTCCCAATCATCCAATCAAATCTCATCCATCTGTGAAATTATCCAATCACAGAAGCTTTCAGGAAAGCAGAATGGGTGCCAACAGCCAATCAGAGAGGCTGTGAGAAATTAAAAAATGGGCCCGGTCTGCCAGTCAGAGAGGCTTTGAAAATCAAAATGGGCCCAGTCAGCCAATCAGAGTGCTTCAAAATGGCGCCCTTATATATCGATAAAAAACAGTGAACAAGAAACGGCATAAAAGTGGATTTAAAGTCTTTCTTAAAGGCTGC
Organism: Tridacna crocea; assembly: GCA_943736015.1. Lineage (NCBI taxonomy): Eukaryota > Metazoa > Mollusca > Bivalvia > Cardiida > Cardiidae > Tridacna > Tridacna crocea. The sequence continues at coordinate 1,987,340 of OX031066.1, read as the reverse complement.
TGTGCAGTCCTTGGCAAACTGCCAGGCATGCACCATCCACACATGCCAGATTTCACTGAAAAAAGGCCAAAATTCAAGAAAACAAGGTGGCAGAAGACCTTGTTTTGGTCTTTTCAAGCCCCTTGCAAGAGTTACTTCCCTTCCAGTAAACCCTTGATGCCCCGCCTTTACCCTTTTATTGGATTTTCCGACTCGGGCCACATCAAACTCATATAAGCCTAAATGATCAATGTACAGTGTAAAAAAAACACAGAAATTAATGTGACAAGTTGCTAAAAAAGAGACTGGAAACTCTTTCTGTAGCAATTGTTTCCTATTGCATAAATCAAACAAAGGGATCTGAAATGTAATTTTTTCTAATCGCTTCAAACCACGACAAGAAACCCAGTTACTTTGATTACCATCTCATACGTGCCACTTACGCACATGCGAAAAGCACGGAAAACAATGTGACAAGTGGCTAAAAAGAGACTGAAAACTCTTTCAGTAGCAAGGAACTGAAGCATAATTTTCTAATATCTTCAAACCGCAACAAGAAACCCAGTTACGTTGACTACCGTTTCGTACGTGCCAGATAGGCACATGCGAGAACACCAGAAAATGATGTGACAAGTGGTTAAAAAAAGACTTGAAGACTCTTTCAGTAGCAACTGCTTCCTATTGCATAAGTCAAACAAAGAGAACTGAATTTTTTATTTATTTATTTTTTTTTCTCCAATCTCTTTATATCGTACATGACAACAAACCCATTTACATTGACTACCGTCTCGTAGGTGCCAGTTACGTATCCGTGAAAACATGAAAAATCGACTTAAGGGACATTTCATAGCAGACGACACCTGTTTCTCAAGTCAAATATAGGGAACTAAATTTCTATTTTTTTTTTCCCTCCAATCTCTTTATAACGTGACAACAAACCCATTTACGCCGACTACTGTCTCATAGGTGACAGTTACATGTCCGCGAAAACATGAAAAAATCGACTTACGGGACATTTCATAGCAGACGACACCTGTTTCTCAAGTCAAATATAGGGAATCTTTCTTTTTTCGTTTTCTCTCACTATGGCCATTGATTCGGTTGCAATGACTATGACACCAATATGAGGCGGTTACGTGCTGCACATGAAATCGTAAAATCAACTTGGACACTTTCGGAGGCAACTGATACCCTCTTGCACAAATCAAAGAAAGGTAAATCGAACACTTCCCTGTTTTCATACCAGGGTAAGTTTTGGTGACCGTGCGAGTCAAAAGTCAATGTTATGTTTAACTGCTGCACAAAAAAATAAAATTCAGAAGCAACCGGTTACTGTTGCATAAACTTTTTCCAATGAAAAAACGTCTTGTTTTCGTTTGAAGAATTAAAAAAATAGGCCATAAAGATAAAATAAGATGTAAGAATAACTAATAATAAAACTGTTCTTTGATAGGGTAGAAAACATTGTGGGAAAAGGAGAAAATGCTGGTAACCTGCATTGTCTCCTTTTCTCAGATTATTTTCCAAAGCCTTCTCTTTTAGGGGTGTTAACAGGCGTCACTGTATGGTATGGGGTCAATAAGGATAAACATATACCCCCCCTCCCAATCATCCAATCAAATCTCATCCATCTGTGAAATTATCCAATCACAGAAGCTTTTAGGAAAGCAGAATGGGTGCCAACAGCCAATCAGAGAGGCTGTGAGAAATTCAAAAATGGGCCCGGTCTGCCAGTCAGAGAGGCTTTGAAAATCAAAATGGGCCCAGTCAGCCAATCAGAGTGCTTCAAAATGGCGCCCTTATATATCGATAAAAAACAGTGAACAAGAAACGGCATAAAAGTGGATTTAAAGTCTTTCTTAAAGGCTGCTGTGCAGTCCTTGGCAAACTGCCAGGCATGCACCATCCACACATGCCAGATTTCACTGAAAAAAGGCCAAAATTCAAGAAAACAAGGTGGCAGAAGACCTTGTTTTGGTCTTTTCAAGCCCCTTGCAAGAGTTACTTCCCTTCCAGTAAACCCTTGATGCCCCGCCTTTACCCTTTTATCGGATTTTCCGACTCGGGCCACATCAAACTCATATAAGCCTAAATGATCAATGTACAGTGTAAAAAAAACACAGAAATTAATGTTACAAGTTGCTAAAAAAGAGACTGGAAACTCTTTCTGTAGCAATTGTTTCCTATTGCATAAATCAAACAAAGGGATCTGAAATGTAATTTTTTCTAATCGCTTCAAACCACGACAAGAAACCCAGTTACTTTGATTACCATCTCATACGTGCCACTTACGCACATGCGAAAAGCACGGAAAACAATGTGACAAGTGGCTAAAAAGAGACTGAAAACTCTTTCAGTAGCAAGGAACTGAAGCATAATTTTCTAATATCTTCAAACCGCAACAAGAAACCCAGTTACGTTGACTACCGTTTCGTACGTGCCAGATAGGCACATGCGAGAACACCAGAAAATGATGTGACAAGTGGTTAAAAAAAGACTTGAAGACTCTTTCAGTAGAAACTGCTTCCTATTGCATAAGTCAAACAAAGAGAACTGAATTTTTTATTTATTTATTTTTTTTTCTCCAATCTCTTTATATCGTACATGACAACAAACCCATTTACATTGACTACCGTCTCGTAGGTGCCAGTTACGTATCCGTGAAAACATGAAAAATCGACTTAAGGGACATTTCATAGCAGACGACACCCGTTTCTCAAGTCAAATATAGGGAACTAAATTTCTAATTTTTTTTTCCCTCCAATCTCTTTATACCGTGACAACAAACCCATTTACGCCGACTACTGTCTCATAGGTGACAGTTACATGTCCGCGAAAACATGAAAAAATCGACTTACAGGACATTTCATAGCAGATGACACCTGTTTCTCAAGTCAAATATAGGGAATCTTTCTTTTTTCGTTTTCTCTCACTATGGCCATTGATTCGGTTGCAATGACTATGACACCAATATGAGGCGGTTACGTGCTGCGCATGAAATCGTAAAATCAACTTGGACACTTTCGGAGGCAACTGATACCCTCTTGCACAAATCAAAGAAAGGTAAATCGAACACTTCCCTGTTTTCATACCAGGGTAAGTTTTGGTGACCGTGCGAGTCAAAAGTCAATGTTATGTTTAACTGCTGCACAAAAAAATAAAATTCAGAAGCAACCGGTTACTGTTGCATAAACTTTTTCCAATGAAAAAACGTCTTGTTTTCGTTTGAAGAATTAAAAAAATAGGCCATAAAGATAAAATAAGATGTAAGAATAACTAATAATAAAACTGTTCTTTGATAGGGTAGAAAACATTGTGGGAAAAGGAGAAAATGCTGGTAACCTGCATTGTCTCCTTTTCTCAGATTGTTTTCCAAAGCCTTCTCTTTTAGGGGTGTTAACAGGCGTCACTGTATGGTATGGGGTCAATAAGGATAAACATATACCCCCCCTCCCAATCATCCAATCAAATCTCATCCATCTGTGAAATTATCCAATCACAGAAGCTTTTAGGAAAGCAGAATGGGTGCCAACAGCCAATCAGAGAGGCTGTGAGAAATTCAAAAATGGGCCCGGTCTGCCAGTCAGAGAGGCTTTGAAAATCAAAATGGGCCCAGTCAGCCAATCAGAGTGCTTCAAAATGGCGCCCTTATATATCGATAAAAAACAGTGAACAAGAAACAGCATAAAAGTGGATATAAAGTCTTTCTTAAAGGCTGCTGTGCAGTCCTTGGCAAACTGCCAGGCATGCACCATCCACACATGCCAGATTTCACTGAAAAAAGGCCAAAATTCAAGAAAACAAGGTGGCAGAAGACCTTGTTTTGGTCTTTTCAAGCCCCTTGCAAGAGTTACTTCCCTTCCAGTAAACCCTTGATGCCCCGCCTTTACCCTTTTATTGGATTTTCCGACTCGGGCCACATCAAACTCATATAAGCCTAAATGATCAATGTACAGTGTAAAAAAAACACAGAAATTAATGTGACAAGTTGCTAAAAAAGAGACTGGAAACTCTTTCTGTAGCAATTGTTTCCTATTGCATAAATCAAACAAAGGGATCTGAAATGTAATTTTTTCTAATCGCTTCAAACCACGACAAGAAACCCAGTTACTTTGATTACCATCTCATACGTGCCACTTACGCACATGCGAAAAGCACGGAAAACAATGTGACAAGTGGCTAAAAAGAGACTGAAAACTCTTTCAGTAGCAAGGAACTGAAGCATAATTTTCTAATATCTTCAAACCGCAACAAGAAACCCAGTTACGTTGACTACCGTTTCGTACGTGCCAGATAGGCACATGCGAGAACACCAGAAAATGATGTGACAAGTGGTTAAAAAAAGACTTGAAGACTCTTTCAGTAGCAACTGCTTCCTATTGCATAAGTCAAACAAAGAGAACTGAATTTTTTATTTATTTTTTTTTTTCTCCAATCTCTTTATATCGTACATGACAACAAACCCATTTACATTGACTACCGTCTCGTAGGTGCCAGTTACGTATCCGTGAAAACATGAAAAATCGACTTAAGGGACATTTCATAGCAGACGACACCTGTTTCTCAAGTCAAATATAGGGAACTAAATTTCTATTTTTTTTTTCCCTCCAATCTCTTTATAACGTGACAACAAACCCATTTACGCCGACTACTGTCTCATAGGTGACAGTTACATGTCCGCGAAAACATGAAAAAATCGACTTACGGGACATTTCATAGCAGACGACACCTGTTTCTCAAGTCAAATATAGGGAATCTTTCTTTTTTCGTTTTCTCTCACTATGGCCATTGATTCGGTTGCAATGACTATGACACCAATATGAGGCGGTTACGTGCTGCGCATGAAATCGTAAAATCAACTTGGACACTTTCGGAGGCAACTGATACCCTCTTGCACAAATCAAAGAAAGGTAAATCGAACACTTCCCTGTTTTCATACCAGGGTAAGTTTTGGTGACCGTGCGAGTCAAAAGTCAATGTTATGTTTAACTGCTGCACAAAAAAATAAAATTCAGAAGCAACCGGTTACTGTTGCATAAACTTTTTCCAATGAAAAAACGTCTTGTTTTCGTTTGAAGAATTAAAAAAATAGGCCATAAAGATAAAATAAGATGTAAGAATAACTAATAATAAAACTGTTCTTTGATAGGGTAGAAAACATTGTGGGAAAAGGAGAAAATGCTGGTAACCTGCATTGTCTCCTTTTCTCAGATTATTTTCCAAAGCCTTCTCTTTTAGGGGTGTTAACAGGCGTCACTGTATGGTATGGGGTCAATAAGGATAAACATATACCCCCCCTCCCAATCATCCAATCAAATCTCATCCATCTGTGAAATTATCCAATCACAGAAGCTTTTAGGAAAGCAGAATGGGTGCCAACAGCCAATCAGAGAGGCTGTGAGAAATTCAAAAATGGGCCCGGTCTGCCAGTCAGAGAGGCTTTGAAAATCAAAATGGGCCCAGTCAGCCAATCAGAGTGCTTCAAAATGGCGCCCTTATATATCGATAAAAAACAGTGAACAAGAAACGGCATAAAAGTGGATTTAAAGTCTTTCTTAAAGGCTGCTGTGCAGTCCTTGGCAAACTGCCAGGCATGCACCATCCACACATGCCAGATTTCACTGAAAAAAGGCCAAAATTCAAGAAAACAAGGTGGCAGAAGACCTTGTTTTGGTCTTTTCAAGCCCCTTGCAAGAGTTACTTCCCTTCCAGTAAACCCTTGATGCCCCGCCTTTACCCTTTTATCGGATTTTCCGACTCGGGCCACATCAAACTCATATAAGCCTAAATGATCAATGTACAGTGTAAAAAAAACACAGAAATTAATGTTACAAGTTGCTAAAAAAGAGACTGGAAACTCTTTCTGTAGCAATTGTTTCCTATTGCATAAATCAAACAAAGGGATCTGAAATGTAATTTTTTCTAATCGCTTCAAACCACGACAAGAAACCCAGTTACTTTGATTACCATCTCATACGTGCCACTTACGCACATGCGAAAAGCACGGAAAACAATGTGACAAGTGGCTAAAAAGAGACTGAAAACTCTTTCAGTAGCAAGGAACTGAAGCATAATTTTCTAATATCTTCAAACCGCAACAAGAAACCCAGTTACGTTGACTACCGTTTCGTACGTGCCAGATAGGCACATGCGAGAACACCAGAAAATGATGTGACAAGTGGTTAAAAAAAGACTTGAAGACTCTTTCAGTAGAAACTGCTTCCTATTGCATAAGTCAAACAAAGAGAACTGAATTTTTTATTTATTTATTTTTTTTTCTCCAATCTCTTTATATCGTACATGACAACAAACCCATTTACATTGACTACCGTCTCGTAGGTGCCAGTTACGTATCCGTGAAAACATGAAAAATCGACTTAAGGGACATTTCATAGCAGACGACACCCGTTTCTCAAGTCAAATATAGGGAACTAAATTTCTAATTTTTTTTTCCCTCCAATCTCTTTATACCGTGACAACAAACCCATTTACGCCGACTACTGTCTCATAGGTGACAGTTACATGTCCGCGAAAACATGAAAAAATCGACTTACAGGACATTTCATAGCAGATGACACCTGTTTCTCAAGTCAAATATAGGGAATCTTTCTTTTTTCGTTTTCTCTCACTATGGCCATTGATTCGGTTGCAATGACTATGACACCAATATGAGGCGGTTACGTGCTGCGCATGAAATCGTAAAATCAACTTGGACACTTTCGGAGGCAACTGATACCCTCTTGCACAAATCAAAGAAAGGTAAATCGAACACTTCCCTGTTTTCATACCAGGGTAAGTTTTGGTGACCGTGCGAGTCAAAAGTCAATGTTATGTTTAACTGCTGCACAAAAAAATAAAATTCAGAAGCAACCGGTTACTGTTGCATAAACTTTTTCCAATGAAAAAACGTCTTGTTTTCGTTTGAAGAATTAAAAAAATAGGCCATAAAGATAAAATAAGATGTAAGAATAACTAATAATAAAACTGTTCTTTGATAGGGTAGAAAACATTGTGGGAAAAGGAGAAAATGCTGGTAACCTGCATTGTCTCCTTTTCTCAGATTGTTTTCCAAAGCCTTCTCTTTTAGGGGTGTTAACAGGCGTCACTGTATGGTATGGGGTCAATAAGGATAAACATATACCCCCCCTCCCAATCATCCAATCAAATCTCATCCATCTGTGAAATTATCCAATCACAGAAGCTTTTAGGAAAGCAGAATGGGTGCCAACAGCCAATCAGAGAGGCTGTGAGAAATTAAAAAATGGGCCCGGTCTGCCAGTCAGAGAGGCTTTGAAAATCAAAATGGGCCCAGTCAGCCAATCAGAGTGCTTCAAAATGGCGCCCTTATATATCGATAAAAAACAGTGAACAAGAAACAGCATAAAAGTGGATATAAAGTCTTTCTTAAAGGCTGCTGTGCAGTCCTTGGCAAACTGCCAGGCATGCACCATCCACACATGCCAGATTTCACTGAAAAAAGGCCAAAATTCAAGAAAACAAGGTGGCAGAAGACCTTGTTTTGGTCTTTTCAAGCCCCTTGCAAGAGTTACTTCCCTTCCAGTAAACCCTTGATGCCCCGCCTTTACCCTTTTATTGGATTTTCCGACTCGGGCCACATCAAACTCATATAAGCCTAAATGATCAATGTACAGTGTAAAAAAAACACAGAAATTAATGTGACAAGTTGCTAAAAAAGAGACTGGAAACTCTTTCTGTAGCAATTGTTTCCTATTGCATAAATCAAACAAAGGGATCTGAAATGTAATTTTTTCTAATCGCTTCAAACCACGACAAGAAACCCAGTTACTTTGATTACCATCTCATACGTGCCACTTACGCACATGCGAAAAGCACGGAAAACAATGTGACAAGTGGCTAAAAAGAGACTGAAAACTCTTTCAGTAGCAAGGAACTGAAGCATAATTTTCTAATATCTTCAAACCGCAACAAGAAACCCAGTTACGTTGACTACCGTTTCGTACGTGCCAGTTAGGCACATGCGAGAACACCAGAAAATGATGTGACAAGTGGTTAAAAAAAGACTTGAAGACTCTTTCAGTAGCAACTGCTTCCTATTGCATAAGTCAAACAAAGAGAACTGAATTTTTTATTTATTTATTTTTTTTCTCCAATCTCTTTATATCGTACATGACAACAAACCCATTTATATTGACTACCGTCTCGTAGGTGCCAGTTACGTATCCGTGAAAACATGAAAAATCGACTTAAGGGACATTTCATAGCAGACGACACCTGTTTCTCAAGTCAAATATAGGGAACTAAATTTCTATTTTTTTTTTCCCTCCAATCTCTTTATACCGTGACAACAAACCCATTTACGCCGACTACTGTCTCATAGGTGACAGTTACATGTCCGCGAAAACATGAAAAAATCGACTTACAGGACATTTCATAGCAGACGACACCTGTTTCTCAAGTCAAATATAGGGAATCTTTCTTTTTTGGTTTTCTCTCACTATGGCCATTGATTCGGTTGCAATGACTATGACACCAATATGAGGCGGTTACGTGCTGCGCATGAAATCGTAAAATCAACTTGGACACTTTCGGAGGCAACTGATACCCTCTTGCACAAATCAAAGAAAGGTAAATCGAACACTTCCCTGTTTTCATACCAGGGTAAGTTTTGGTGACCGTGCGAGTCAAAAGTCAATGTTATGTTTAACTGCTGCACAAAAAAATAAAATTCAGAAGCAACCGGTTACTGTTGCATAAACTTTTTTCAATGAAAAAACGTCTTGTTTTCGTTTGAAGAATTAAAAAAATAGGCCATAAAGATAAAATAAGATGTAAGAATAACTAAAAATAAAACTGTTCTTTGATAGGGTAGAAAACATTGTGGGAAAAGGAGAAAATGCTGGTAACCTGCATTGTCTCCTTTTCTCAGATTATTTTCCAAAGCCTTCTCTTTTAGGGGTGTTAACAGGCGTCACTGTATGGTATGGGGTCAATAAGGATAAACATATACCCCCCCTCCCAATCATCCAATCAAATCTCATCCATCTGTGAAATTATCCAATCACAGAAGCTTTTAGGAAAGCAGAATGGGTGCCAACAGCCAATCAGAGAGGCTGTGAGAAATTAAAAAATGGGCCCGGTCTGCCAGTCAGAGAGGCTTTGAAAATCAAAATGGGCCCAGTCAGCCAATCAGAGTGCTTCAAAATGGCGCCCTTATATATCGATAAAAAACAGTGAACAAGAAACGGCATAAAAGTGGATTTAAAGTCTTTCTTAAAGGCTGCTGTGCAGTCCTCGGCAAACTGCCAGGCATGCACCATCCACACATGCCAGATTTCACTGAAAAAAGGCCAAAATTCAAGAAAACAAGGTGGCAGAAGACCTTGTTTTGGTCTTTTCAAGCCCCTTGCAAGAGTTACTTCCCTTCCAGTAAACCCTTGATGCCCCGCCTTTACCCTTTTATTGGATTTTCCGACTCGGGCCACATCAAACTCATATAAGCCTAAATGATCAATGTACAGTGTAAAAAAAACACAGAAATTAATGTGACAAGTTGCTAAAAAAGAGACTGGAAACTCTTTCTGTAGCAATTGTTTCCTATTGCATAAATCAAACAAAGGGATCTGAAATGTAATTTTTTCTAATCGCTTCAAACCACGACAAGAAACCCAGTTACTTTGATTACCATCTCATACGTGCCACTTACGCACATGCGAAAAGCACGGAAATCAATGTGACAAGTGGCTAAAAAGAGACTGAAAACTCTTTCAGTAGCAAGGAACTGAAGCATAATTTTCTAATATCTTCAAACCGCAACAAGAAACCCAGTTACGTTGACTACCGTTTCGTACGTGCCAGATAGGCACATGCGAGAACACCAGAAAATGATGTGACAAGTGGTTAAAAAAAGACTTGAAGACTCTTTCAGTAGCAACTGCTTCCTATTGCATAAGTCAAACAAAGAGAACTGAATTTTTTATTTATTTTTTTTTTTCTCCAATCTCTTTATATCGTACATGACAACAAACCCATTTACATTGACTACCGTCTCGTAGGTGCCAGTTACGTATCCGTGAAAACATGAAAAATCGACTTAAGGGACATTTCATAGCAGACGACACCTGTTTCTCAAGTCAAATATAGGGAACTAAATTTCTATTTTTTTTTCCCTCCAATCTCTTTATAACGTGACAACAAACCCATTTACGCCGACTACTGTCTCATAGGTGACAGTTACATGTCCGCGAAAACATGAAAAAATCGACTTACGGGACATTTCATAGCAGACGACACCTGTTTCTCAAGTCAAATATAGGGAATCTTTCTTTTTTCGTTTTCTCTCACTATGGCCATTGATTCGGTTGCAATGACTATGACACCAATATGAGGCGGTTACGTGCTGCGCATGAAATCGTAAAATCAACTTGGACACTTTCGGAGGCAACTGATACCCTCTTGCACAAATCAAAGAAAGGTAAATCGAACACTTCCCTGTTTTCATACCAGGGTAAGTTTTGGTGACCGTGCGAGTCAAAAGTCAATGTTATGTTTAACTGCTGCACAAAAAAATAAAATTCAGAAGCAACCGGTTACTGTTGCATAAACTTTTTCCAATGAAAAAACGTCTTGTTTTCGTTTGAAGAATTAAAAAAATAGGCCATAAAGATAAAATAAGATGTAAGAATAACTAATAATAAAACTGTTCTTTGATAGGGTAGAAAACATTGTGGGAAAAGGAGAAAATGCTGGTAACCTGCATTGTCTCCTTTTCTCAGATTGTTTTCCAAAGCCTTCTCTTTTAGGGGTGTTAACAGGCGTCACTGTATGGTATGGGGTCAATAAGGATAAACATATACCCCCCCTCCCAATCATCCAATCAAATCTCATCCATCTGTGAAATTATCCAATCACAGAAGCTTTTAGGAAAGCAGAATGGGTGCCAACAGCCAATCAGAGAGGCTGTGAGAAATTCAAAAATGGGCCCGGTCTGCCAGTCAGAGAGGCTTTGAAAATCAAAATGGGCCCAGTCAGCCAATCAGAGTGCTTCAAAATGGCGCCCTTATATATCGATAAAAAACAGTGAACAAGAAACAGCATAAAAGTGGATATAAAGTCTTTCTTAAAGGCTGCTGTGCAGTCCTTGGCAAACTGCCAGGCATGCACCATCCACACATGCCAGATTTCACTGAAAAAAGGCCAAAATTCAAGAAAACAAGGTGGCAGAAGACCTTGTTTTGGTCTTTTCAAGCCCCTTGCAAGAGTTACTTCCCTTCCAGTAAACCCTTGATGCCCCGCCTTTACCCTTTTATCGGATTTTCCGACTCGGGCCACATCAAACTCATATAAGCCTAAATGATCAATGTACAGTGTAAAAAAAACACAGAAATTAATGTTACAAGTTGCTAAAAAAGAGACTGGAAACTCTTTCTGTAGCAATTGTTTCCTATTGCATAAATCAAACAAAGGGATCTGAAATGTAATTTTTTCTAATCGCTTCAAACCACGACAAGAAACCCAGTTACTTTGATTACCATCTCATACGTGCCACTTACGCACATGCGAAAAGCACGGAAAACAATGTGACAAGTGGCTAAAAAGAGACTGAAAACTCTTTCAGTAGCAAGGAACTGAAGCATAATTTTCTAATATCTTCAAACCGCAACAAGAAACCCAGTTACGTTGACTACCGTTTCGTACGTGCCAGATAGGCACATGCGAGAACACCAGAAAATGATGTGACAAGTGGTTAAAAAAAGACTTGAAGACTCTTTCAGTAGCAACTGCTTCCTATTGCATAAGTCAAACAAAGAGAACTGAATTTTTTATTTATTTATTTTTTTTTCTCCAATCTCTTTATATCGTACATGACAACAAACCCATTTACATTGACTACCGTCTCGTAGGTGCCAGTTACGTATCCGTGAAAACATGAAAAATCGACTTAAGGGACATTTCATAGCAGACGACACCCGTTTCTCAAGTCAAATATAGGGAACTAAATTTCTAATTTTTTTTTCCCTCCAATCTCTTTATACCGTGACAACAAACCCATTTACGCCGACTACTGTCTCATAGGTGACAGTTACATGTCCGCGAAAACATGAAAAAATCGACTTACAGGACATTTCATAGCAGATGACACCTGTTTCTCAAGTCAAATATAGGGAATCTTTCTTTTTTCGTTTTCTCTCACTATGGCCATTGATTCGGTTGCAATGACTATGACACCAATATGAGGCGGTTACGTGCTGCGCATGAAATCGTAAAATCAACTTGGACACTTTCGGAGGCAACTGATACCCTCTTGCACAAATCAAAGAAAGGTAAATCGAACACTTCCCTGTTTTCATACCAGGGTAAGTTTTGGTGACCGTGCGAGTCAAAAGTCAATGTTATGTTTAACTGCTGCACAAAAAAATAAAATTCAGAAGCAACCGGTTACTGTTGCATAAACTTTTTCCAATGAAAAAACGTCTTGTTTTCGTTTGAAGAATTAAAAAAATAGGCCATAAAGATAAAATAAGATGTAAGAATAACTAATAATAAAACTGTTCTTTGATAGGGTAGAAAACATTGTGGGAAAAGGAGAAAATGCTGGTAACCTGCATTGTCTCCTTTTCTCAGATTGTTTTCCAAAGCCTTCTCTTTTAGGGGTGTTAACAGGCGTCACTGTATGGTATGGGGTCAATAAGGATAAACATATACCCCCCCTCCCAATCATCCAATCAAATCTCATCCATCTGTGAAATTATCCAATCACAGAAGCTTTTAGGAAAGCAGAATGGGTGCCAACAGCCAATCAGAGAGGCTGTGAGAAATTCAAAAATGGGCCCGGTCTGCCAGTCAGAGAGGCTTTGAAAATCAAAATGGGCCCAGTCAGCCAATCAGAGTGCTTCAAAATGGCGCCCTTATATATCGATAAAAAACAGTGAACAAGAAACAGCATAAAAGTGGATATAAAGTCTTTCTTAAAGGCTGCTGTGCAGTCCTTGGCAAACTGCCAGGCATGCACCATCCACACATGCCAGATTTCACTGAAAAAAGGCCAAAATTCAAGAAAACAAGGTGGCATAAGACCTTGTTTTGGTCTTTTCAAGCCCCTTGCAAGAGTTACTTCCCTTCCAGTAAACCCTTGATGCCCCGCCTTTACCCTTTTATTGGATTTTCCGACTCGGGCCACATCAAACTCATATAAGCCTAAATGATCAATGTACAGTGTAAAAAAAACACAGAAATTAATGTGACAAGTTGCTAAAAAAGAGACTGGAAACTCTTTCTGTAGCAATTGTTTCCTATTGCATAAATCAAACAAAGGGATCTGAAATGTAATTTTTTCTAATCGCTTCAAACCACGACAAGAAACCCAGTTACTTTGATTACCATCTCATACGTGCCACTTACGCACATGCGAAAAGCACGGAAAACAATGTGACAAGTGGCTAAAAAGAGACTGAAAACTCTTTCAGTAGCAAGGAACTGAAGCATAATTTTCTAATATCTTCAAACCGCAACAAGAAACCCAGTTACGTTGACTACCGTTTCGTACGTGCCAGTTAGGCACATGCGAGAACACCAGAAAATGATGTGACAAGTGGTTAAAAAAAGACTTGAAGACTCTTTCAGTAGCAACTGCTTCCTATTGCATAAGTCAAACAAAGAGAACTGAATTTTTTATTTATTTATTTTTTTTCTCCAATCTCTTTATATCGTACATGACAACAAACCCATTTATATTGACTACCGTCTCGTAGGTGCCAGTTACGTATCCGTGAAAACATGAAAAATCGACTTAAGGGACATTTCATAGCAGACGACACCTGTTTCTCAAGTCAAATATAGGGAACTAAATTTCTATTTTTTTTTTCCCTCCAATCTCTTTATACCGTGACAACAAACCCATTTACGCCGACTACTGTCTCATAGGTGACAGTTACATGTCCGCGAAAACATGAAAAAATCGACTTACAGGACATTTCATAGCAGACGACACCTGTTTCTCAAGTCAAATATAGGGAATCTTTCTTTTTTCGTTTTCTCTCACTATGGCCATTGATTCGGTTGCAATGACTATGACACCAATATGAGGCGGTTACGTGCTGCGCATGAAATCGTAAAATCAACTTGGACACTTTCGGAGGCAACTGATACCCTCTTGCACAAATCAAAGAAAGGTAAATCGAACACTTCCCTGTTTTCATACCAGGGTAAGTTTTGGTGACCGTGCGAGTCAAAAGTCAATGTTATGTTTAACTGCTGCACAAAAAAATAAAATTCAGAAGCAACCGGTTACTGTTGCATAAACTTTTTCCAATGAAAAAACGTCTTGTTTTCGTTTGAAGAATTAAAAAAATAGGCCATAAAGATAAAATAAGATGTAAGAATAACTAATAATAAAACTGTTCTTTGATAGGGTAGAAAACATTGTGGGAAAAGGAGAAAATGCTGGTAACCTGCATTGTCTCCTTTTCTCAGATTATTTTCCAAAGCCTTCTCTTTTAGGGGTGTTAACAGGCGTCACTGTATGGTATGGGGTCAATAAGGATAAACATATACCCCCCCTCCCAATCATCCAATCAAATCTCATCCATCTGTGAAATTATCCAATCACAGAAGCTTTTAGGAAAGCAGAATGGGTGCCAACAGCTAATCAGAGAGGCTGTGAGAAATTAAAAAATGGGCCCGGTCTGCCAGTCAGAGAGGCTTTGAAAATCAAAATGGGCCCAGTCAGCCAATCAGAGTGCTTCAAAATGGCGCCCTTATATATCGATAAAAAACAGTGAACAAGAAACGGCATAAAAGTGGATTTAAAGTCTTTCTTAAAGGCTGCTGTGCAGTCCTTGGCAAACTGCCAGGCATGCACCATCCACACATGCCAGATTTCACTGAAAAAAGGCCAAAATTCAAGAAAACAAGGTGGCAGAAGACCTTGTTTTGGTCTTTTCAAGCCCCTTGCAAGAGTTACTTCCCTTCCAGTAAACCCTTGATGCCCCGCCTTTACCCTTTTATCGGATTTTCCGACTCGGGCCACATCAAACTCATATAAGCCTAAATGATCAATGTACAGTGTAAAAAAAACACAGAAATTAATGTTACAAGTTGCTAAAAAAGAGACTGGAAACTCTTTCTGTAGCAATTGTTTCCTATTGCATAAATCAAACAAAGGGATCTGAAATGTAATTTTTTCTAATCGCTTCAAACCACGACAAGAAACCCAGTTACTTTGATTACCATCTCATACGTGCCACTTACGCACATGCGAAAAGCACGGAAAACAATGTGACAAGTGGCTAAAAAGAGACTGAAAACTCTTTCAGTAGCAAGGAACTGAAGCATAATTTTCTAATATCTTCAAACCGCAACAAGAAACCCAGTTACGTTGACTACCGTTTCGTACATGCCAGATAGGCACATGCGAGAACACCAGAAAATGATGTGACAAGTGGTTAAAAAAAGACTTGAAGACTCTTTCAGTAGCAACTGCTTCCTATTGCATAAGTCAAACAAAGAGAACTGAATTTTTTATTTATTTATTTTTTTTTCTCCAATCTCTTTATATCGTACATGACAACAAACCCATTTACATTGACTACCGTCTCGTAGGTGCCAGTTACGTATCCGTGAAAACATGAAAAATCGACTTAAGGGACATTTCATAGCAGACGACACCCGTTTCTCAAGTCAAATATAGGGAACTAAATTTCTAATTTTTTTTTCCCTCCAATCTCTTTATACCGTGACAACAAACCCATTTACGCCGACTACTGTCTCATAGGTGACAGTTACATGTCCGCGAAAACATGAAAAAATCGACTTACGGGACATTTCATAGCAGATGACACCTGTTTCTCAAGTCAAATATAGGGAATCTTTCTTTTTTCGTTTTCTCTCACTATGGCCATTGATTCAGTTGCAATGACTATGACACCAATATGAGGCGGTTACGTGCTGCGCATGAAATCGTAAAATCAACTTGGACACTTTCGGAGGCAACTGATACCCTCTTGCACAAATCAAAGAAAGGTAAATCGAACACTTCCCTGTTTTCATACCAGGGTAAGTTTTGGTGACCGTGCGAGTCAAAAGTCAATGTTATGTTTAACTGCTGCACAAAAAAATAAAATTCAGAAGCAACCGGTTACTGTTGCATAAACTTTTTCCAATGAAAAAACGTCTTGTTTTCGTTTGAAGAATTAAAAAAATAGGCCATAAAGATAAAATAAGATGTAAGAATAACTAATAATAAAACTGTTCTTTGATAGGGTAGAAAACATTGTGGGAAAAGGAGAAAATGCTGGTAACCTGCATTGTCTCCTTTTCTCAGATTATTTTCCAAAGCCTTCTCTTTTAGGGGTGTTAACAGGCGTCACTGTATGGTATGGGGTCAATAAGGATAAACATATACCCCCCCTCCCAATCATCCAATCAAATCTCATCCATCTGTGAAATTATCCAATCACAGAAGCTTTTAGGAAAGCAGAATGGGTGCCAACAGCCAATCAGAGAGGCTGTGAGAAATTAAAAAATGGGCCCGGTCTGCCAGTCAGAGAGGCTTTGAAAATCAAAATGGGCCCAGTCAGCCAATCAGAGTGCTTCAAAATGGCGCCCTTATATATCGATAAAAAACAGTGAACAAGAAACAGCATAAAAGTGGATATAAAGTCTTTCTTAAAGGCTGCTGTGCAGTCCTTGGCAAACTGCCAGGCATGCACCATCCACACATGCCAGATTTCACTGAAAAAAGGCCAAAATTCAAGAAAACAAGGTGGCAGAAGACCTTGTTTTGGTCTTTTCAAGCCCCTTGCAAGAGTTACTTCCCTTCCAGTAAACCCTTGATGCCCCGCCTTTACCCTTTTATTGGATTTTCCGACTCGGGCCACATCAAACTCATATAAGCCTAAATGATCAATGTACAGTGTAAAAAAAACACAGAAATTAATGTGACAAGTTGCTAAAAAAGAGACTGGAAACTCTTTCTGTAGCAATTGTTTCCTATTGCATAAATCAAACAAAGGGATGTGAAATGTAATTTTTTCTAATCGCTTCAAACCACGACAAGAAACCCAGTTACTTTGATTACCATCTCATACGTGCCACTTACGCACATGCGAAAAGCACGGAAAACAATGTGACAAGTGGCTAAAAAGAGACTGAAAACTCTTTCAGTAGCAAGGAACTGAAGCATAATTTTCTAATATCTTCAAACCGCAACAAGAAACCCAGTTACGTTGACTACCGTTTCGTACGTGCCAGTTAGGCACATGCGAGAACACCAGAAAATGATGTGACAAGTGGTTAAAAAAAGACTTGAAGACTCTTTCAGTAGCAACTGCTTCCTATTGCATAAGTCAAACAAAGAGAACTGAATTTTTTATTTATTTATTTTTTTTCTCCAATCTCTTTATATCGTACATGACAACAAACCCATTTATATTGACTACCGTCTCGTAGGTGCCAGTTACGTATCCGTGAAAACATGAAAAATCGACTTAAGGGACATTTCATAGCAGACGACACCTGTTTCTCAAGTCAAATATAGGGAACTAAATTTCTATTTTTTTTTTCCCTCCAATCTCTTTATACCGTGACAACAAACCCATTTACGCCGACTACTGTCTCATAGGTGACAGTTACATGTCCGCGAAAACATGAAAAAATCGACTTACAGGACATTTCATAGCAGACGACACCTGTTTCTCAAGTCAAATATAGGGAATCTTTCTTTTTTCGTTTTCTCTCACTATGGCCATTGATTCGGTTGCAATGACTATGACACCAATATGAGGCGGTTACGTGCTGCGCATGAAATCGTAAAATCAACTTGGACACTTTCGGAGGCAACTGATACCCTCTTGCACAAATCAAAGAAAGGTAAATCGAACACTTCCCTGTTTTCATACCAGGGTAAGTTTTGGTGACCGTGCGAGTCAAAAGTCAATGTTATGTTTAACTGCTGCACAAAAAAATAAAATTCAGAAGCAACCGGTTACTGTTGCATAAACTTTTTCCAATGAAAAAACGTCTTGTTTTCGTTTGAAGAATTAAAAAAATAGGCCATAAAGATAAAATAAGATGTAAGAATAACTAAAAATAAAACTGTTCTTTGATAGGGTAGAAAACATTGTGGGAAAAGGAGAAAATGCTGGTAACCTTCATTGTCTCCTTTTCTCAGATTATTTTCCAAAGCCTTCTCTTTTAGGGGTGTTAACAGGCGTCACTGTATGGTATGGGGTCAATAAGGATAAACATATACCCCCCCTCCCAATCATCCAATCAAATCTCATCCATCTGTGAAATTATCCAATCACAGAAGCTTTTAGGAAAGCAGAATGGGTGCCAACAGCCAATCAGAGAGGCTGTGAGAAATTAAAAAATGGGCCCGGTCTGCCAGTCAGAGAGGCTTTGAAAATCAAAATGGGCCCAGTCAGCCAATCAGAGTGCTTCAAAATGGCGCCCTTATATATCGATAAAAAACAGTGAACAAGAAACGGCATAAAAGTGGATTTAAAGTCTTTCTTAAAGGCTGCTGTGCAGTCCTTGGCAAACTGCCAGGCATGCACCATCCACACATGCCAGATTTCACTGAAAAAAGGCCAAAATTCAAGAAAACAAGGTGGCAGAAGACCTTGTTTTGGTCTTTTCAAGCCCCTTGCAAGAGTTACTTCCCTTCCAGTAAACCCTTGATGCCCCGCCTTTACCCTTTTATTGGATTTTCCGACTCGGGCCACATCAAACTCATATAAGCCTAAATGATCAATGTACAGTGTAAAAAAAACACAGAAATTAATGTGACAAGTTGCTAAAAAAGAGACTGGAAACTCTTTCTGTAGCAATTGTTTCCTATTGCATAAATCAAACAAAGGGATGTGAAATGTAATTTTTTCTAATCGCTTCAAACCACGACAAGAAACCCAGTTACTTTGATTACCATCTCATACGTGCCACTTACGCACATGCGAAAAGCACGGAAAACAATGTGACAAGTGGCTAAAAAGAGACTGAAAACTCTTTCAGTAGCAAGGAACTGAAGCATAATTTTCTAATATCTTCAAACCGCAACAAGAAACCCAGTTACGTTGACTACCGTTTCGTACGTGCCAGATAGGCACATGCGAGAACACCAGAAAATGATGTGACAAGTGGTTAAAAAAAGACTTGAAGACTCTTTCAGTAGCAACTGCTTCCTATTGCATAAGTCAAACAAAGAGAACTGAATTTTTTATTTATTTTTTTTTTTCTCCAATCTCTTTATATCGTACATGACAACAAACCCATTTACATTGACTACCGTCTCGTAGGTGCCAGTTACGTATCCGTGAAAACATGAAAAATCGACTTAAGGGACATTTCATAGCAGACGACACCTGTTTCTCAAGTCAAATATAGGGAACTAAATTTCTATTTTTTTTTTCCCTCCAATCTCTTTATAACGTGACAACAAACCCATTTACGCCGACTACTGTCTCATAGGTGACAGTTACATGTCCGCGAAAACATGAAAAAATCGACTTACGGGACATTTCATAGCAGACGACACCTGTTTCTCAAGTCAAATATAGGGAATCTTTCTTTTTTCGTTTTCTCTCACTATGGCCATTGAATCGGTTGCAATGACTATGACACCAATATGAGGCGGTTACGTGCTGCGCATGAAATCGTAAAATCAACTTGGACACTTTCGGAGGCAACTGATACCCTCTTGCACAAATCAAAGAAAGGTAAATCGAACACTTCCCTGTTTTCATACCAGGGTAAGTTTTGGTGACCGTGCGAGTCAAAAGTCAATGTTATGTTTAACTGCTGCACAAAAAAATAAAATTCAGAAGCAACCGGTTACTGTTGCATAAACTTTTTCCAATGAAAAAACGTCTTGTTTTCGTTTGAAGAATTAAAAAAATAGGCCATAAAGATAAAATAAGATGTAAGAATAACTAATAATAAAACTGTTCTTTGATAGGGTAGAAAACATTGTGGGAAAAGGAGAAAATGCTGGTAACCTGCATTGTCTCCTTTTCTCAGATTATTTTCCAAAGCCTTCTCTTTTAGGTGTGTTAACAGGCGTCACTGTATGGTATGGGGTCAATAAGGATAAACATATACCCCCCCTCCCAATCATCCAATCAAATCTCATCCATCTGTGAAATTATCCAATCACAGAAGCTTTTAGGAAAGCAGAATGGGTGCCAACAGCCAATCAGAGAGGCTGTGAGAAATTCAAAAATGGGCCCGGTCTGCCAGTCAGAGAGGCTTTGAAAATCAAAATGGGCCCAGTCAGCCAATCAGAGTGCTTCAAAATGGCGCCCTTATATATCGATAAAAAACAGTGAACAAGAAACGGCATAAAAGTGGATTTAAAGTCTTTCTTAAAGGCTGCTGTGCAGTCCTTGGCAAACTGCCAGGCATGCACCATCCACACATGCCAGATTTCACTGAAAAAAGGCCAAAATTCAAGAAAACAAGGTGGCAGAAGACCTTGTTTTCGTCTTTTCAAGCCCCTTGCAAGAGTTACTTCCCTTCCAGTAAACCCTTGATGCCCCGCCTTTACCCTTTTATCGGATTTTCCGACTCGGGCCACATCAAACTCATATAAGCCTAAATGATCAATGTACAGTGTAAAAAAAACACAGAAATTAATGTTACAAGTTGCTAAAAAAGAGACTGGAAACTCTTTCTGTAGCAATTGTTTCCTATTGCATAAATCAAACAAAGGGATCTGAAATGTAATTTTTTCTAATCGCTTCAAACCACGACAAGAAACCCAGTTACTTTGATTACCATCTCATACGTGCCACTTACGCACATGCGAAAAGCACGGAAAACAATGTGACAAGTGGCTAAAAAGAGACTGAAAACTCTTTCAGTAGCAAGGAACTGAAGCATAATTTTCTAATATCTTCAAACCGCAACAAGAAACCCAGTTACGTTGACTACCGTTTCGTACGTGCCAGTTAGGCACATGCGAGAACACCAGAAAATGATGTGACAAGTGGTTAAAAAAAGACTTGAAGACTCTTTCAGTAGCAACTGCTTCCTATTGCATAAGTCAAACAAAGAGAACTGAATTTTTTATTTATTTTTTTTTTTTTCTCCAATCTCTTTATATCGTACATGACAACAAACCCATTTACATTGACTACCGTCTCGTAGGTGCCAGTTACGTATCCGTGAAAACATGAAAAATCGACTTAAGGGACATTTCATAGCAGACGACACCCGTTTCTCAAGTCAAATATAGGGAACTAAATTTCTAATTTTTTTTTCCCTCCAATCTCTTTATACCATGACAACAAACCCATTTACGCCGACTACTGTCTCATAGGTGACAGTTACATGTCCGCGAAAACATGAAAAAATCGACTTACAGGACATTTCATAGCAGATGACACCTGTTTCTCAAGTCAAATATAGGGAATCTTTCTTTTTTCGTTTTCTCTCACTATGGCCATTGATTCGGTTGCAATGACTATGACACCAATATGAGGCGGTTACGTGCTGCGCATGAAATCGTAAAATCAACTTGGACACTTTCGGAGGCAACTGATACCCTCTTGCACAAATCAAAGAAAGGTAAATCGAACACTTCCCTGTTTTCATACCAGGGTAAGTTTTGGTGACCGTGCGAGTCAAAAGTCAATGTTATGTTTAACTGCTGCACAAAAAAATAAAATTCAGAAGCAACCGGTTACTGTTGCATAAACTTTTTCCAATGAAAAAACGTCTTGTTTTCGTTTGAAGAATTAAAAAAATAGGCCATAAAGATAAAATAAGATGTAAGAATAACTAATAATAAAACTGTTCTTTGATAGGGTAGAAAACATTGTGGGAAAAGGAGAAAATGCTGGTAACCTGCATTGTCTCCTTTTCTCAGATTGTTTTCCAAAGCCTTCTCTTTTAGGGGTGTTAACAGGCGTCACTGTATGGTATGGGGTCAATAAGGATAAACATATACCCCCCCTCCCAATCATCCAATCAAATCTCATCCATCTGTGAAATTATCCAATCACAGAAGCTTTTAGGAAAGCAGAATGGGTGCCAACAGCCAATCAGAGAGGCTGTGAGAAATTAAAAAATGGGCCCGGTCTGCCAGTCAGAGAGGCTTTGAAAATCAAAATGGGCCCAGTCAGCCAATCAGAGTGCTTCAAAATGGCGCCCTTATATATCGATAAAAAACAGTGAACAAGAAACAGCATAAAAGTGGATATAAAGTCTTTCTTAAAGGCTGCTGTGCAGTCCTTGGCAAACTGCCAGGCATGCACCATCCACACATGCCAGATTTCACTGAAAAAAGGCCAAAATTCAAGAAAACAAGGTGGCAGAAGACCTTGTTTTGGTCTTTTCAAGCCCCTTGCAAGAGTTACTTCCCTTCCAGTAAACCCTTGATGCCCCGCCTTTACCCTTTTATTGGATTTTCCGACTCGGGCCACATCAAACTCATATAAGCCTAAATGATCAATGTACAGTGTAAAAAAAACACAGAAATTAATGTGACAAGTTGCTAAAAAAGAGACTGGAAACTCTTTCTGTAGCAATTGTTTCCTATTGCATAAATCAAACAAAGGGATCTGAAATGTAATTTTTTCTAATCGCTTCAAACCACGACAAGAAACCCAGTTACTTTGATTACCATCTCATACGTGCCACTTACGCACATGCGAAAAGCACGGAAAACAATGTGACAAGTGGCTAAAAAGAGACTGAAAACTCTTTCAGTAGCAAGGAACTGAAGCATAATTTTCTAATATCTTCAAACCGCAACAAGAAACCCAGTTACGTTGACTACCGTTTCGTACGTGCCAGTTAGGCACATGCGAGAACACCAGAAAATGATGTGACAAGTGGTTAAAAAAAGACTTGAAGACTCTTTCAGTAGCAACTGCTTCCTATTGCATAAGTCAAACAAAGAGAACTGAATTTTTTATTTATTTATTTTTTTTCTCCAATCTCTTTATATCGTTCATGACAACAAACCCATTTATATTGACTACCGTCTCGTAGGTGCCAGTTACGTATCCGTGAAAACATGAAAAATCGACTTAAGGGACATTTCATAGCAGACGACACCTGTTTCTCAAGTCAAATATAGGGAACTAAATTTCTATTTTTTTTTTCCCTCCAATTTCTTTATACCGTGACAACAAACCCATTTACGCCGACTACTGTCTCATAGGTGACAGTTACATGTCCGCGAAAACATGAAAAAATCGACTTACAGGACATTTCATAGCAGACGACACCTGTTTCTCAAGTCAAATATAGGGAATCTTTCTTTTTTCGTTTTCTCTCACTATGGCCATTGATTCGGTTGCAATGACTATGACACCAATATGAGGCGGTACGTGCTGCGCATGAAATCGTAAAATCAACTTGGACACTTTCGGAGGCAACTGATACCCTCTTGCACAAATCAAAGAAAGGTAAATCGAACACTTCCCTGTTTTCATACCAGGGTAAGTTTTGGTGACCGTGCGAGTCAAAAGTCAATGTTATGTTTAACTGCTGCACAAAAAAATAAAATTCAGAAGCAACCGGTTACTGTTGCATAAACTTTTTCCAATGAAAAAACGTCTTGTTTTCGTTTGAAGAATTAAAAAAATAGGCCATAAAGATAAAATAAGATGTAAGAATAACTAATAATAAAACTGTTCTTTGATAGGGTAGAAAACATTGTGGGAAAAGGAGAAAATGCTGGTAACCTGCATTGTCTCCTTTTCTCAGATTATTTTCCAAAGCCTTCTCTTTTAGGGGTGTTAACAGGCGTCACTGTATGGTATGGGGTCAATAAGGATAAACATATACCCCCCCTCCCAATCATCCAATCAAATCTCATCCATCTGTGAAATTATCCAATCACAGAAGCTTTTAGGAAAGCAGAATGGGTGCCAACAGCCAATCAGAGAGGCTGTGAGAAATTAAAAAATGGGCCCGGTCTGCCAGTCAGAGAGGCTTTGAAAATCAAAATGGGCCCAGTCAGCCAATCAGAGTGCTTCAAAATGGCGCCCTTATATATCGATAAAAAACAGTGAACAAGAAACGGCATAAAAGTGGATTTAAAGTCTTTCTTAAAGGCTGCTGTGCAGTCCTTGGCAAACTGCCAGGCATGCACCATCCACACATGCCAGATTTCACTGAAAAAAGGCCAAAATTCAAGAAAACAAGGTGGCAGAAGACCTTGTTTTGGTCTTTTCAAGCCCCTTGCAAGAGTTACTTCCCTTCCAGTAAACCCTTGATGCCCCGCCTTTACCCTTTTATTGGATTTTCCGACTCGGGCCACATCAAACTCATATAAGCCTAAATGATCAATGTACAGTGTAAAAAAAACACAGAAATTAATGTGACAAGTTGCTAAAAAAGAGACTGGAAACTCTTTCTGTAGCAATTGTTTCCTATTGCATAAATCAAACAAAGGGATCTGAAATGTAATTTTTTCTAATCGCTTCAAACCACGACAAGAAACCCAGTTACTTTGATTACCATCTCATACGTGCCACTTACGCACATGCGAAAAGCACGGAAAACAATGTGACAAGTGGCTAAAAAGAGACTGAAAACTCTTTCAGTAGCAAGGAACTGAAGCATAATTTTCTAATATCTTCAAACCGCAACAAGAAACCCAGTTACGTTGACTACCGTTTCGTACGTGCCAGATAGGCACATGCGAGAACACCAGAAAATGATGTGACAAGTGGTTAAAAAAAGACTTGAAGACTCTTTCAGTAGCAACTGCTTCCTATTGCATAAGTCAAACAAAGAGAACTGAATTTTTTATTTATTTTTTTTCTCCAATCTCTTTATATCGTACATGACAACAAACCCATTTACATTGACTACCGTCTCGTAGGTGCCAGTTACGTATCCGTGAAAACATGAAAAATCGACTTAAGGGACATTTCATAGCAGACGACACCTGTTTCTCAAGTCAAATATAGGGAACTAAATTTCTATTTTTTTTTTCCCTCCAATCTCTTTATAACGTGACAACAAACCCATTTACGCCGACTACTGTCTCATAGGTGACAGTTACATGTCCGCGAAAACATGAAAAAATCGACTTACGGGACATTTCATAGCAGACGACACCTGTTTCTCAAGTCAAATATAGGGAATCTTTCTTTTTTCGTTTTCTCTCACTATGGCCATTGATTCGGTTGCAATGACTATGACACCAATATGAGGCGGTTACGTGCTGCGCATGAAATCGTAAAATCAACTTGGACACTTTCGGAGGCAACTGATACCCTCTTGCACAAATCAAAGAAAGGTAAATCGAACACTTCCCTGTTTTCATACCAGGGTAAGTTTTGGTGACCGTGCGAGTCAAAAGTCAATGTTATGTTTAACTGCTGCACAAAAAAATAAAATTCAGAAGCAACCGGTTACTGTTGCATAAACTTTTTCCAATGAAAAAACGTCTTGTTTTCGTTTGAAGAATTAAAAAAATAGGCCATAAAGATAAAATAAGATGTAAGAATAACTAATAATAAAACTGTTCTTTGATAGGGTAGAAAACATTGTGGGAAAAGGAGAAAATGCTGGTAACCTGCATTGTCTCCTTTTCTCAGATTATTTTCCAAAGCCTTCTCTTTTAGGGGTGTTAACAGGCGTCACTGTATGGTATGGGGTCAATAAGGATAAACATATACCCCCCCTCCCAATCATCCAATCAAATCTCATCCATCTGTGAAATTATCCAATCACAGAAGCTTTTAGGAAAGCAGAATGGGTGCCAACAGCCAATCAGAGAGGCTGTGAGAAATTGAAAAATGGGCCCGGTCTGCCAGTCAGAGAGGCTTTGAAAATCAAAATGGGCCCAGTCAGCCAATCAGAGTGCTTCAAAATGGCGCCCTTATATATCGATAAAAAACAGTGAACAAGAAACGGCATAAAAGTGGATTTAAAGTCTTTCTTAAAGGCTGCTGTGCAGTCCTTGGCAAACTGCCAGGCATGCACCATCCACACATGCCAGATTTCACTGAAAAAAGGCCAAAATTCAAGAAAACAAGGTGGCAGAAGACCTTGTTTTGGTCTTTTCAAGCCCCTTGCAAGAGTTACTTCCCTTACAGTAAACCCTTGATGCCCCGCCTTTACCCTTTTATTGGATTTTCCGCCTCGGGCCACATCAAACTCATATAAGCCTAAATGATCAATGTACAGTGTAAAAAAAACACAGAAATTAATGTGACAAGTTGCTAAAAAAGAGACTGGAAACTCTTTCTGTAGCAATTGTTTCCTATTGCATAAATCAAACAAAGGGATCTGAAATGTAATTTTTTCTAATCGCTTCAAACCACGACAAGAAACCCAGTTACTTTGATTACCATCTCATACGTGCCACTTACGCACATGCGAAAAGCACGGAAAACAATGTGACAAGTGGCTAAAAAGAGACTGAAAACTCTTTCAGTAGCAAGGAACTGAAGCATAATTTTCTAATATCTTCAAACCGCAACAAGAAACCCACTTACGTTGACTACCGTTTCGTACGTGCCAGATAGGCACATGCGAGAACACCAGAAAATGATGTGACAAGTGGTTAAAAAAAGACTTGAAGACTCTTTCAGTAGCAACTGCTTCCTATTGCATAAGTCAAACAAAGAGAACTGAATTTTTTATTTATTTATTTTTTTTTCTCCAATCTCTTTATATCGTACATGACAACAAACCCATTTACATTGACTACCGTCTCGTAGGTGCCAGTTACGTATCCGTGAAAACATGAAAAATCGACTTAAGGGACATTTCATAGCAGACGACACCCGTTTCTCAAGTCAAATATAGGGAACTAAATTTCTATTTTTTTTTTCCCTCCAATCTCTTTATACCGTGACAACAAACCCATTTACGCCGACTACTGTCTCATAGGTGACAGTTACATGTCCGCGAAAACATGAAAAAATCGACTTACGGGACATTTCATAGCAGATGACACCTGTTTCTCAAGTCAAATATAGGGAATCTTTCTTTTTTCGTTTTCTCTCACTATGGCCATTGATTCGGTTGCAATGACTATGACACCAATATGAGGCGGTTACGTGCTGCGCATGAAATCGTAAAATCAACTTGGACACTTTCGGAGGCAACTGATACCCTCTTGCACAAATCAAAGAAAGGTAAATCGAACACTTCCCTGTTTTCATACCAGGGTAAGTTTTGGTGACCGTGCGAGTCAAAAGTCAATGTTATGTTTAACTGCTGCACAAAAAAATAAAATTCAGAAGCAACCGGTTACTGTTGCATAAACTTTTTCCAATGAAAAAACGTCTTGTTTTCGTTTGAAGAATTAAAAAAATAGGCCATAAAGATAAAATAAGATGTAAGAATAACTAATAATAAAACTGTTCTTTGATAGGGTAGAAAACTTTGTGGGAAAAGGAGAAAATGCTGGTAACCTGCATTGTCTCCTTTTCTCAGATTATTTTCCAAAGCCTTCTCTTTTAGGGGTGTTAACAGGCGTCACTGTATGGTATGGGGTCAATAAGGATAAACATATACCCCCCCTCCCAATCATCCAATCAAATCTCATCCATCTGTGAAATTATCCAATCACAGAAGCTTTTAGGAAAGCAGAATGGGTGCCAACAGCCAATCAGAGAGGCTGTGAGAAATTAAAAAATGGGCCCGGTCTGCCAGTCAGAGAGGCTTTGAAAATCAAAATGGGCCCAGTCAGCCAATCAGAGTGCTTCAAAATGGCGCCCTTATATATCGATAAAAAACAGTGAACAAGAAACGGCATAAAAGTGGATTTAAAGTCTTTCTTAAAGGCTGCTGTGCAGTCCTTGGCAAACTGCCAGGCATGCACCATCCACACATGCCAGATTTCACTGAAAAAAGGCCAAAATTCAAGAAAACAAGGTGGCAGAAGACCTTGTTTTGGTCTTTTCAAGCCCCTTGCAAGAGTTACTTCCCTTACAGTAAACCCTTGATGCCCCGCCTTTACCCTTTTATTGGATTTTCCGACTCGGGCCACATCAAACTCATATAAGCCTAAATGATCAATGTACAGTGTAAAAAAAACACAGAAATTAATGTGACAAGTTGCTAAAAAAGAGACTGGAAACTCTTTCTGTAGCAATTGTTTCCTATTGCATAAATCAAACAAAGGGATCTGAAATGTAATTTTTTCTAATCGCTTCAAACCACGACAAGAAACCCAGTTACTTTGATTACCATCTCATACGTGCCACTTACACACATGCGAAAAGCACGGAAAACAATGTGACAAGTGGCTAAAAAGAGACTGAAAACTCTTTCAGTAGCAAGGAACTGAAGCATAATTTTCTAATATCTTCAAACCGCAACAAGAAACCCAGTTACGTTGACTACCGTTTCGTACGTGCCAGTTAGGCACATGCGAGAACACCAGAAAATGATGTGACAAGTGGTTAAAAAAAGACTTGAAGACTCTTTCAGTAGCAACTGCTTCCTATTGCATAAGTCAAACAAAGAGAACTGAATTTTTTATTTATTTATTTCTTTTCTCCAATCTCTTTATATCGTACATGACAACAAACCCATTTACATTGACTACCATCTCGTAGGTGCCAGTTACGTATCCGTGAAAACATGAAAAATCGACTTAAGGGACATTTCATAGCAGACGACACCTGTTTCTCAAGTCAAATATAGGGAACTAAATTTCTATTTTTTTTTTCCCTCCAATCTCTTTATACCGTGACAACAAACCCATTTACGCCGACTACTGTCTCATAGGTGACAGTTACATGTCCGCGAAAACATGAAAAAATCGACTTACGGGACATTTCATAGCAGATGACACCTGTTTCTCAAGTCAAATATAGGGAATCTTTCTTTTTTCGTTTTCTCTCACTATGGCCATTGATTCGGTTGCAATGACTATGACACCAATATGAGGCGGTTACGTGCTGCGCATGAAATCGTAAAATCAACTTGGACACTTTCGGAGGCAACTGATACCCTCTTGCACAAATCAAAGAAAGGTAAATCGAACACTTCCCTGTTTTCATACCAGGGTAAGTTTTGGTGACCGTGCGAGTCAAAAGTCAATGTTATGTTTAACTGCTGCACAAAAAAATAAAATTCAGAAGCAACCGGTTACTGTTGCATAAACTTTTTCCAATGAAAAAACGTCTTGTTTTCGTTTGAAGAATTAAAAAAATAGGCCATAAAGATAAAATAAGATGTAAGAATAACTAATAATAAAACTGTTCTTTGATAGGGTAGAAAACTTTGTGGGAAAAGGAGAAAATGCTGGTAACCTGCATTGTCTCCTTTTCTCAGATTATTTTCCAAAGCCTTCTCTTTTAGGGGTGTTAACAGGCGTCACTGTATGGTATGGGGTCAATAAGGATAAACATATACCCCCCCTCCCAATCATCCAATCAAATCTCATCCATCTGTGAAATTATCCAATCACAGAAGCTTTTAGGAAAGCAGAATGGGTGCCAACAGCCAATCAGAGAGGCTGTGAGAAATTAAAAAATGGGCCCGGTCTGCCAGTCAGAGAGGCTTTGAAAATCAAAATGGGCCCAGTCAGCCAATCAGAGTGCTTCAAAATGGCGCCCTTATATATCGATAAAAAACAGTGAACAAGAAACGGCATAAAAGTGGATTTAAAGTCTTTCTTAAAGGCTGCTGTGCAGTCCTTGGCAAACTGCCAGGCATGCACCATCCACACATGCCAGATTTCACTGAAAAAAGGCCAAAATTCAAGAAAACAAGGTGGCAGAAGACCTTGTTTTGGTCTTTTCAAGCCCCTTGCAAGAGTTACTTCCCTTCCAGTAAACCCTTGATGCCCCGCCTTTACCCTTTTATTGGATTTTTCGACTCGGGCCACATCAAACTCATATAAGCCTAAATGATCAATGTACAGTGTAAAAAAACACAGAAATTAATGTGACAAGTTGCTAAAAAAGAGACTGGAAACTCTTTCTGTAGCAATTGTTTCCTATTGCATAAATCAAACAAAGGGATCTGAAATGTAATTTTTTCTAATCGCTTCAAACCACGACAAGAAACCCAGTTACTTTGATTACCATCTCATACGTGCCACTTACGCACATGCGAAAAGCACGGAAAACAATGTGACAAGTGGCTAAAAAGAGACTGAAAACTCTTTCAGTAGCAAGGAACTGAAGCATAATTTTCTAATATCTTCAAACCGCAACAAGAAACCCAGTTACGTTGACTACCGTTTCGTACGTGCCAGTTAGGCACATGCGAGAACACCAGAAAATGATGTGACAAGTGGTTAAAAAAAGACTTGAAGACTCTTTCAGTAGCAACTGCTTCCTATTGCATAAGTCAAACAAAGAGAACTGAATTTTTTATTTATTTATTTCTTTTCTCCAATCTCTTTATATCGTACATGACAACAAACCCATTTACATTGACTACCGTCTCGTAGGTGCCAGTTACGTATCCGTGAAAACATGAAAAATCGACTTAAGGGACATTTCATAGCAGACGACACCTGTTTCTCAAGTCAAATATAGGGAACTAAATTTCTATTTTTTTTTTCCCTCCAATCTCTTTATACCGTGACAACAAACCCATTTACGCCGACTACTGTCTCATAGGTGACAGTTACATGTCCGCGAAAACATGAAAAAATCGACTTACGGGACATTTCATAGCAGATGACACCTGTTTCTCAAGTCAAATATAGGGAATCTTTCTTTTTTCGTTTTCTCTCACTATGGCCATTGATTCGGTTGCAATGACTATGACACCAATATGAGGCGGTTACGTGCTGCGCATGAAATCGTAAAATCAACTTGGACACTTTCGGAGGCAACTGATACCCTCTTGCACAAATCAAAGAAAGGTAAATCGAACACTTCCCTGTTTTCATACCAGGGTAAGTTTTGGTGACCGTGCGAGTCAAAAGTCAATGTTATGTTTAACTGCTGCACAAAAAAATAAAATTCAGAAGCAACCGGTTACTGTTGCATAAACTTTTTCCAATGAAAAAACGTCTTGTTTTCGTTTGAAGAATTAAAAAAATAGGCCATAAAGATAAAATAAGATGTAAGAATAACTAATAATAAAACTGTTCTTTGATAGGGTAGAAAACTTTGTGGGAAAAGGAGAAAATGCTGGTAACCTGCATTGTCTCCTTTTCTCAGATTATTTTCCAAAGCCTTCTCTTTTAGGGGTGTTAACAGGCGTCACTGTATGGTATGGGGTCAATAAGGATAAACATATACCCCCCCTCCCAATCATCCAATCAAATCTCATCCATCTGTGAAATTATCCAATCACAGAAGCTTTTAGGAAAGCAGAATGGGTGCCAACAGCCAATCAGAGAGGCTGTGAGAAATTCAAAAATGGGCCCGGTCTGCCAGTCAGAGAGGCTTTGAAAATCAAAATGGGCCCAGTCAGCCAATCAGAGTGCTTCAAAATGGCGCCCTTATATATCGATAAAAAACAGTGAACAAGAAACGGCATAAAAGTGGATTTAAAGTCTTTCTTAAAGGCTGCTGTGCAGTCCTTGGCAAACTGCCAGGCATGCACCATCCACACATGCCAGATTTCACTGAAAAAAGGCCAAAATTCAAGAAAACAAGGTGGCAGAAGACCTTGTTTTGGTCTTTTCAAGCCCCTTGCAAGAGTTACTTCCCTTACAGTAAACCCTTGATGCCCCGCCTTTACCCTTTTATTGGATTTTCCGACTCGGGCCACATCAAACTCATATAAGCCTAAATGATCAATGTACAGTGTAAAAAAAACACAGAAATTAATGTGACAAGCTGCTAAAAAAGAGACTGGAAACTCTTTCTGTAGCAATTGTTTCCTATTGCATAAATCAAACAAAGGGATCTGAAATGTAATTTTTTCTAATCGCTTCAAACCACGACAAGAAACCCAGTTACTTTGATTACCATCTCATACGTGCCACTTACGCACATGCGAAAAGCACGGAAAACAATGTGACAAGTGGCTAAAAAGAGACTGAAAACTCTTTCAGTAGCAAGGAACTGAAGCATAATTTTCTAATATCTTCAAACCGCAACAAGAAACCCAGTTACGTTGACTACCGTTTCGTACGTGCCAGATAGGCACATGCGAGAACACCAGAAAATGATGTGACAAGTGGTTAAAAAAAGACTTGAAGACTCTTTCAGTAGCAACTGCTTCCTATTGCATAAGTCAAACAAAGAGAACTGAATTTTTTATTTATTTATTTTTTTTTCTCCAATCTCTTTATATCGTACATGACAACAAACCCATTTACATTGACTACCGTCTCGTAGGTGCCAGTTACGTATCCGTGAAAACATGAAAAATCGACTTAAGGGACATTTCATAGCAGACGACACCTGTTTCTCAAGTCAAATATAGGGAACTAAATTTCTATTTTTTTTTTCCCTCCAATCTCTTTATACCGTGACAACAAACCCATTTACGCCGACTACTGTCTCATAGGTGACAGTTACATGTCCGCGAAAACATGAAAAAATCGACTTACAGGACATTTCATAGCAGAAGACACCTGTTTCTCAAGTCAAATATAGGGAATCTTTCTTTTTTCGTTTTCTCTCACTATGGCCATTGATTCGGTTGCAATGACTATGACACCAATATGAGGCGGTTACGTGCTGCGCATGAAATCGTAAAATCAACTTGGACACTTTCGGAGGCAACTGATACCCTCTTGCACAAATCAAAGAAAGGTAAATCGAACACTTCCCTGTTTTCATACCAGGGTAAGTTTTGGTGACCGTGCGAGTCAAAAGTCAATGTTATGTTTAACTGCTGCACAAAAAAAATAAAATTCAGAAGCAACCGGTTACTGTTGCATAAACTTTTTCCAATGAAAAAATGTCTTGTTTTCGTTTGAAGAATTAAAAAAATAGGCCATAAAGATAAAATAAGATGTAAGAATAACTAATAATAAAACTGTTCTTTGATAGGGTAGAAAACATTGTGGGAAAAGGAGAAAATGCTGGTAACCTGCATTGTCTCCTTTTCTCAGATTATTTTCCAAAGCCTTCTCTTTTAGGGGTGTTAACAGGCGTCACTGTATGGTATGGGGTCAATAAGGATAAACATATACCCCCCTCCCAATCATCCAATCAAATCTCATCCATCTGTGAAATTATCCAATCACAGAAGCTTTTAGGAAAGCAGAATGGGTGCCAACAGCCAATCAGAGAGGCTGTGAGAAATTCAAAAATGGGCCCGGTCTGCGAGTCAGAGAGGCTTTGAAAATCAAAATGGGCCCAGTCAGCCAATCAGAGTGCTTCAAAATGGCGCCCTTATATATCGATAAAAAACAGTGAACAAGAAACGGCATAAAAGTGGATTTAAAGTCTTTCTTAAAGGCTGCTGTGCAGTCCTTGGCAAACTGCCAGGCATGCACCATCCACACATGCCAGATTTCACTGAAAAAAGGCCAAAATTCAAGAAAACAAGGTGGCAGAAGACCTTGTTTTGGTCTTTTCAAGCCCCTTGCAAGAGTTACTTCCCTTACAGTAAACCCTTGATGCCCCGCCTTTACCCTTTTATTGGATTTTCCGACTCGGGCCACATCAAACTCATATAAGCCTAAATGATCAATGTACAGTGTAAAAAAAACACAGAAATTAATGTGACAAGTTGCTAAAAAAGAGACTGGAAACTCTTTCTGTAGCAATTGTTTCCTATTGCATAAATCAAACAAAGGGATCTGAAATGTAATTTTTTCTAATCGCTTCAAACCACGACAAGAAACCCAGTTACTTTGATTACCATCTCATACGTGCCACTTACGCACATGCGAAAAGCACGGAAAACAATGTGACAAGTGGCTAAAAAGAGACTGAAAACTCTTTCAGTAGCAAGGAACTGAAGCATAATTTTCTAATATCTTCAAACCGCAACAAGAAACCCAGTTACGTTGACTACCGTTTCGTACGTGCCAGTTAGGCACATGCGAGAACACCAGAAAATGATGTGACAAGTGGTTAAAAAAAGACTTGAAGACTCTTTCAGTAGCAACTGCTTCCTATTGCATAAGTCAAACAAAGAGAACTGAATTTTTTATTTATTTATTTCTTTTCTCCAATCTCTTTATATCGTACATGACAACAAACCCATTTACATTGACTACCGTCTCGTAGGTGCCAGTTACGTATCCGTGAAAACATGAAAAATCGACTTAAGGGACATTTCATAGCAGACGACACCTGTTTCTCAAGTCAAATATAGGGAACTAAATTTCTATTTTTTTTTTCCCTCCAATCTCTTTATACCGTGACAACAAACCCATTTACGCCGACTACTGTCTCATAGGTGACAGTTACATGTCCGCGAAAACATGAAAAAATCGACTTACGGGACATTTCATAGCAGATGACACCTGTTTCTCAAGTCAAATATAGGGAATCTTTCTTTTTTCGTTTTCTCTCACTATGGCCATTGATTCGGTTGCAATGACTATGACACCAATATGAGGCGGTTACGTGCTGCGCATGAAATCGTAAAATCAACTTGGACACTTTCGGAGGCAACTGATACCCTCTTGCACAAATCAAAGAAAGGTAAATCGAACACTTCCCTGTTTTCATACCAGGGTAAGTTTTGGTGACCGTGCGAGTCAAAAGTCAATGTTATGTTTAACTGCTGCACAAAAAAATAAAATTCAGAAGCAACCGGTTACTGTTGCATAAACTTTTTCCAATGAAAAAACGTCTTGTTTTCGTTTGAAGAATTAAAAAAATAGGCCATAAAGATAAAATAAGATGTAAGAATAACTAATAATAAAACTGTTCTTTGATAGGGTAGAAAACTTTGTGGGAAAAGGAGAAAATGCTGGTAACCTGCATTGTCTCCTTTTCTCAGATTATTTTCCAAAGCCTTCTCTTTTAGGGGTGTTAACAGGCGTCACTGTATGGTATGGGGTCAATAAGGATAAACATATACCCCCCCTCCCAATCATCCAATCAAATCTCATCCATCTGTGAAATTATCCAATCACAGAAGCTTTTAGGAAAGCAGAATGGGTGCCAACAGCCAATCAGAGAGGCTGTGAGAAATTAAAAAATGGGCCCGGTCTGCCAGTCAGAGAGGCTTTGAAAATCAAAATGGGCCCAGTCAGCCAATCAGAGTGCTTCAAAATGGCGCCCTTATATATCGATAAAAAACAGTGAACAAGAAACGGCATAAAAGTGGATTTAAAGTCTTTCTTAAAGGCTGCTGTGCAGTCCTTGGCAAACTGCCAGGCATGCACCATCCACACATGCCAGATTTCACTGAAAAAAGGCCAAAATTCAAGAAAACAAGGTGGCAGAAGACCTTGTTTTGGTCTTTTCAAGCCCTTGCAAGAGTTACTTCCCTTACAGTAAACCCTTGATGCCCCGCCTTTACCCTTTTATTGGATTTTCCGACTCGGGCCACATCAAACTCATATAAGCCTAAATGATCAATGTACAGTGTAAAAAAAACACAGAAATTAATGTGACAAGTTGCTAAAAAAGAGACTGGAAACTCTTTCTGTAGCAATTGTTTCCTATTGCATAAATCAAACAAAGGGATCTGAAATGTAATTTTTTCTAATCGCTTCAAACCACGACAAGAAACCCAGTTACTTTGATTACCATCTCATACGTGCCACTTACGCACATGCGAAAAGCACGGAAAACAATGTGACAAGTGGCTAAAAAGAGACTGAAAACTCTTTCAGTAGCAAGGAACTGAAGCATAATTTTCTAATATCTTCAAACCGCAACAAGAAACCCAGTTACGTTGACTACCGTTTCGTACGTGCCAGTTAGGCACATGCGAGAACACCAGAAAATGATGTGACAAGTGGTTAAAAAAAGACTTGAAGACTCTTTCAGTAGCAACTGCTTCCTATTGCATAAGTCAAACAAAGAGAACTGAATTTTTTATTTATTTATTTCTTTTCTCCAATCTCTTTATATCGTACATGACAACAAACCCATTTACATTGACTACCGTCTCGTAGGTGCCAGTTACGTATCCGTGAAAACATGAAAAATCGACTTAAGGGACATTTCATAGCAGACGACACCTGTTTCTCAAGTCAAATATAGGGAACTAAATTTCTATTTTTTTTTTCCCTCCAATCTCTTTATACCGTGACAACAAACCCATTTACGCCGACTACTGTCTCATAGGTGACAGTTACATGTCCGCGAAAACATGAAAAAATCGACTTACGGGACATTTCATAGCAGATGACACCTGTTTCTCAAGTCAAATATAGGGAATCTTTCTTTTTTCGTTTTCTCTCACTATGGCCATTGATTCGGTTGCAATGACTATGACACCAATATGAGGCGGTTACGTGCTGCGCATGAAATCGTAAAATCAACTTGGACACTTTCGGAGGCAACTGATACCCTCTTGCACAAATCAAAGAAAGGTAAATCGAACACTTCCCTGTTTTCATACCAGGGTAAGTTTTGGTGACCGTGCGAGTCAAAAGTCAATGTTATGTTTAACTGCTGCACAAAAAAATAAAATTCAGAAGCAACCGGTTACTGTTGCATAAACTTTTTCCAATGAAAAAACGTCTTGTTTTCGTTTGAAGAATTAAAAAAATAGGCCATAAAGATAAAATAAGAAGTAAGAATAACTAATAATAAAACTGTTCTTTGATAGGGTAGAAAACTTTGTGGGAAAAGGAGAAAATGCTGGTAACCTGCATTGTCTCCTTTTCTCAGATTATTTTCCAAAGCCTTCTCTTTTAGGGGTGTTAACAGGCGTCACTGTATGGTATGGGGTCAATAAGGATAAACATATACCCCCCCTCCCAATCATCCAATCAAATCTCATCCATCTGTGAAATTATCCAATCACAGAAGCTTTTAGGAAAGCAGAATGGGTGCCAACAGCCAATCAGAGAGGCTGTGAGAAATTAAAAAATGGGCCCGGTCTGCCAGTCAGAGAGGCTTTGAAAATCAAAATGGGCCCAGTCAGCCAATCAGAGTGCTTCAAAATGGCGCCCTTATATATCGATAAAAAACAGTGAACAAGAAACGGCATAAAAGTGGATTTAAAGTCTTTCTTATAGGCTGCTGTGCAGTCCTTGGCAAACTGCCAGGCATGCACCATCCACACATGCCAGATTTCACTGAAAAAAGGCCAAAATTCAAGAAAACAAGGTGGCAGAAGACCTTGTTTTGGTCTTTTCAAGCCCCTTGCAAGAGTTACTTCCCTTACAGTAAACCCTTGATGCCCCGCCTTTACCCTTTTATTGGATTTTTCGACTCGGGCCACATCAAACTCATATAAGCCTAAATGATCAATGTACAGTGTAAAAAAAACACAGAAATTAATGTGACAAGTTGCTAAAAAAGAGACTGGAAACTCTTTCTGTAGCAATTGTTTCCTATTGCATAAATCAAACAAAGGGATCTGAAATGTAATTTTTTCTAATCGCTTCAAACCACAACAAGAAACCCAGTTACTTTGATTACCATCTCATACGTGCCACTTACGCACATGCAAAAAGCACGGAAAACAATGTGACAAGTGGCTAAAAAGAGACTGAAAACTCTTTCAGTAGCAAGGAACTGAAGCATAATTTTCTAATATCTTCAAACCGCAACAAGAAACCCAGTTACGTTGACTACCGTTTCGTACGTGCCAGTTAGGCACATGCGAGAACACCAGAAAATGATGTGACAAGTGGTTAAAAAAAGACTTGAAGACTCTTTCAGTAGCAACTGCTTCCTATTGCATAAGTCAAACAAAGAGAACTGAATTTTTTATTTATTTATTTCTTTTCTCCAATCTCTTTATATCGTACATGACAACAAACCCATTTACATTGACTACCGTCTCGTAGGTGCCAGTTACGTATCCGTGAAAACATGAAAAATCGACTTAAGGGACATTTCATAGCAGACGACACCTGTTTCTCAAGTCAAATATAGGGAACTAAATTTCTATTTTTTTTTTCCCTCCAATCTCTTTATACCGTGACAACAAACCCATTTACGCCGACTACTGTCTCATAGGTGACAGTTACATGTCCGCGAAAACATGAAAAAATCGACTTACAGGACATTTCATAGCAGACGACACCTGTTTCTCAAGTCAAATATAGGGAATCTTTCTTTTTTCGTTTTCTCTCACTATGGCCATTGATTCGGTTGCAATGACAATGACACCAATATGAGGCGGTTACGTGCTGCGCATGAAATCGTAAAATCAACTTGGACACTTTCGGAGGCAACTGATACCCTCTTGCACAAATCAAAGAAAGGTAAATCGAACACTTCCCTGTTTTCATACCAGGGTAAGTTTTGGTGACCGTGCGAGTCAAAAGTCAATGTTATGTTTAACTGCTGCACAAAAAAATAAAATTCAGAAGCAACCGGTTACTGTTGCATAAACTTTTTCCAATGAAAAAACGTCTTGTTTTCGTTTGAAGAATTAAAAAAATAGGCCATAAAGATAAAATAAGATGTAAGAATAACTAATAATAAAACTGTTCTTTGATAGGGTAGAAAACATTGTGGGAAAAGGAGAAAATGCTGGTAACCTGCATTGTCTCCTTTTCTCAGATTATTTTCCAAAGCCTTCTCTTTTAGGGGTGTTAACAGGCGTCACTGTATGGTATGGGGTCAATAAGGATAAACATATACCCCCCCTCCCAATCATCCAATCAAATCTCATCCATCTGTGAAATTATCCAATCACAGAAGCTTTTAGGAAAGCAGAATGGGTGCCAACAGCCAATCAGAGAGGCTGTGAGAAATTCAAAAATGGGCCCGGTCTGCCAGTCAGAGAGGCTTTGAAAATCAAAATGGGCCCAGTCAGCCAATCAGAGTGCTTCAAAATGGCGCCCTTATATATCGATAAAAAACAGTGAACAAGAAACGGCATAAAAGTGGATTTAAAGTCTTTCTTAAAGGCTGCTGTGCAGTCCTTGGCAAACTGCCAGGCATGCACCATCCACACATGCCAGATTTCACTGAAAAAAGGCCAAAATTCAAGAAAACAAGGTGGCAGAAGACCTTGTTTTGGTCTTTTCAAGCCCCTTGCAAGAGTTACTTCCCTTCCAGTAAACCCTTGATGCCCCGCCTTTACCCTTTTATTGGATTTTCCGACTCGGGCCACATCAAACTCATATAAGCCTAAATGATCAATGTACAGTGTAAAAAAAACACAGAAATTAATGTGACAAGTTGCTAAAAAAGAGACTGGAAACTCTTTCTGTAGCAATTGTTTCCTATTGCATAAATCAAACAAAGGGATCTGAAATGTAATTTTTTCTAATCGCTTCAAACCACGACAAGAAACCCAGTTACTTTGATTACCATCTCATACGTGCCACACATGCGAAAAGCACAGAAAACAATGTGACAAGTGGCTAAAAAGAGACTGAAAACTCTTTCAGTAGCAAGGAACTGAAGCATAATTTTCTAATATCTTCAAACCGCAACAAGAAACCCAGTTACGTTGACTACCGTTTCGTACGTGCCAGATAGGCACATGCGAGAACACCAGAAAATGATGTGACAAGTGGTTAAAAAAAGACTTGAAGACTCTTTCAGTAGCAACTGCTTCCTATTGCATAAGTCAAACAAAGAGAACTGAATTTTTTATTTATTTATTTTTTTTCTCCAATCTCTTTATATCGTACATGACAACAAACCCATTTACATTGACTACCGTCTCGTAGGTGCCAGTTACGTATCCGTGAAAACATGAAAAATCGACTTAAGGGACATTTCATAGCAGACAACACCTGTTTCTCAAGTCAAATATAGGGAACTAAATTTCTATTTTTTTTTTCCCTCCAATCTCTTTATAACGTGACAACAAACCCATTTACGCCGACTACTGTCTCATAGGTGACAGTTACATGTCCGCGAAAACATGAAAAAATCGACTTACGGGACATTTCATAGCAGACGACACCTGTTTCTCAAGTCAAATATAGGGAATCTTTCTTTTTTCGTTTTCTCTCACTATGGCCATTGATTCGGTTGCAATGACTATGACACCAATATGAGGCGGTTACGTGCTGCGCATGAAATCGTAAAATCAACTTGGACACTTTCGGAGGCAACTGATACCCTCTTGCACAAATCAAAGAAAGGTAAATCGAACACTTCCCTGTTTTCATACCAGGGTAAGTTTTGGTGACCGTGCGAGTCAAAAGTCAATGTTATGTTTAACTGCTGCACAAAAAAATAAAATTCAGAAGCAACCGGTTACTGTTGCATAAACTTTTTCCAATGAAAAAACGTCTTGTTTTCGTTTGAAGAATTAAAAAAATAGGCCATAAAGATAAAATAAGATGTAAGAATAACTAATAATAAAACTGTTCTTTGATAGGGTAGAAAACTTTGTGGGAAAAGGAGAAAATGCTGGTAACCTGCATTGTCTCCTTTTCTCAGATTATTTTCCAAAGCCTTCTCTTTTAGGGGTGTTAACAGGCGTCACTGTATGGTATGGGGTCAATAAGGATAAACATATACCCCCCCTCCCAATCATCCAATCAAATCTCATCCATCTGTGAAATTATCCAATCACAGAAGCTTTTAGGAAAGCAGAATGGGTGCCAACAGCCAATCAGAGAGGCTGTGAGAAATTCAAAAATGGGCCCGGTCTGCCAGTCAGAGAGGCTTTGAAAATCAAAATGGGCCCAGTCAGCCAATCAGAGTGCTTCAAAATGGCGCCCTTATATATCGATAAAAAACAGTGAACAAGAAACGGCATAAAAGTGGATTTAAAGTCTTTCTTAAAGGCTGCTGTGCAGTCCTTGGCAAACTGCCAGGCATGCACCATCCACACATGCCAGATTTCACTGAAAAAAGGCCAAAATTCAAGAAAACAAGGTGGCAGAAGACCTTGTTTTGGTCTTTTCAAGCCCCTTGCAAGAGTTACTTCCCTTCCAGTAAACCCTTGATGCCCCGCCTTTACCCTTTTATTGGATTTTTCGACTCGGGCCACATCAAACTCATATAAGCCTAAATGATCAATGTACAGTGTAAAAAAACACAGAAATTAATGTGACAAGTTGCTAAAAAAGAGACTGGAAACTCTTTCTGTAGCAATTGTTTCCTATTGCATAAATCAAACAAAGGGATCTGAAATGTAATTTTTTCTAATCGCTTCAAACCACGACAAGAAACCCAGTTACTTTGATTACCATCTCATACGTGCCACTTACGCACATGCGAAAAGCACGGAAAACAATGTGACAAGTGGCTAAAAAGAGACTGAAAACTCTTTCAGTAGCAAGGAACTGAAGCATAATTTTCTAATATCTTCAAACCGCAACAAGAAACCCAGTTACGTTGACTACCGTTTCGTACGTGCCAGTTAGGCACATGCGAGAACACCAGAAAATGATGTGACAAGTGGTTAAAAAAAGACTTGAAGACTCTTTCAGTAGCAACTGCTTCCTATTGCATAAGTCAAACAAAGAGAACTGAATTTTTTATTTA
Source organism: Tridacna crocea (assembly GCA_943736015.1). NCBI lineage: Eukaryota > Metazoa > Mollusca > Bivalvia > Cardiida > Cardiidae > Tridacna > Tridacna crocea. The sequence continues at coordinate 1,945,995 of OX031066.1, read as the reverse complement.
TTTATTTCTTTTCTCCAATCTCTTTATATCGTACATGACAACAAACCCATTTACATTGACTACCGTCTCGTAGGTGCCAGTTACGTATCCGTGAAAACATGAAAAATCGACTTAAGGGACATTTCATAGCAGACGACACCTGTTTCTCAAGTCAAATATAGGGAACTAAATTTCTATTTTTTTTTTCCCTCCAATCTCTTTATACCGTGACAACAAACCCATTTACGCCGACTACTGTCTCATAGGTGACAGTTACATGTCCGCGAAAACATGAAAAAATCGACTTACAGGACATTTCATAGCAGACGACACCTGTTTCTCAAGTCAAATATAGGGAATCTTTCTTTTTTCGTTTTCTCTCACTATGGCCATTGATTCGGTTGCAATGACTATGACACCAATATGAGGCGGTTACGTGCTGCGCATGAAATCGTAAAATCAACTTGGACACTTTCGGAGGCAACTGATACCCTCTTGCACAAATCAAAGAAAGGTAAATCGAACACTTCCCTGTTTTCATACCAGGGTAAGTTTTGGTGACCGTGCGAGTCAAAAGTCAATGTTATGTTTAACTGCTGCACAAAAAAATAAAATTCAGAAGCAACCGGTTACTGTTGCATAAACTTTTTCCAATGAAAAAACGTCTTGTTTTCGTTTGAAGAATTAAAAAAATAGGCCATAAAGATAAAATAAGATGTAAGAATAACTAATAATAAAACTGTTCTTTGATAGGGTAGAAAACATTGTGGGAAAAGGAGAAAATGCTGGTAACCTGCATTGTCTCCTTTTCTCAGATTATTTTCCAAAGCCTTCTCTTTTAGGGGTGTTAACAGGCGTCACTGTATGGTATGGGGTCAATAAGGATAAACATATACCCCCCCTCCCAATCATCCAATCAAATCTCATCCATCTGTGAAATTATCCAATCACAGAAGCTTTTAGGAAAGCAGAATGGGTGCCAACAGCCAATCAGAGAGGCTGTGAGAAATTCAAAAATGGGCCCGGTCTGCCAGTCAGAGAGGCTTTGAAAATCAAAATGGGCCCAGTCAGCCAATCAGAGCGCTTCAAAATGGCGCCCTTATATATCGATAAAAAACAGTGAACAAGAAACGGCATAAAAGTGGATTTAAAGTCTTTCTTAAAGGCTGCTGTGCAGTCCTTGGCAAACTGCCAGGCATGCACCATCCACACATGCCAGATTTCACTGAAAAAAGGCCAAAATTCAAGAAAACAAGGTGGCAGAAGACCTTGTTTTGGTCTTTTCAAGCCCCTTGCAAGAGTTACTTCCCTTCCAGTAAACCCTTGATGCCCCGCCTTTACCCTTTTATTGGATTTTCCGACTCGGGCCACATCAAACTCATATAAGCCTAAATGATCAATGTACAGTGTAAAAAAAACACAGAAATTAATGTGACAAGTTGCTAAAAAAGAGACTGGAAACTCTTTCTGTAGCAATTGTTTCCTATTGCATAAATCAAACAAAGGGATCTGAAATGTAATTTTTTCTAATCGCTTCAAACCACGACAAGAAACCCAGTTACTTTGATTACCATCTCATACGTGCCACTTACGCACATGCGAAAAGCACGGAAAACAATGTGACAAGTGGCTAAAAAGAGACTGAAAACTCTTTCAGTAGCAAGGAACTGAAGCATAATTTTCTAATATCTTCAAACCGCAACAAGAAACCCAGTTACGTTGACTACCGTTTCGTACGTGCCAGATAGGCACATGCGAGAACACCAGAAAATGATGTGACAAGTGGTTAAAAAAAGACTTGAAGACTCTTTCAGTAGCAACTGCTTCCTATTGCATAAGTCAAACAAAGAGAACTGAATTTTTTATTTATTTATTTTTTTTTCTCCAATCTCTTTATATCGTACATGACAACAAACCCATTTACATTGACTACCGTCTCGTAGGTGCCAGTTACGTATCCGTGAAAACATGAAAAATCGACTTAAGGGACATTTCATAGCAGACGACACCTGTTTCTCAAGTCAAATATAGGGAACTAAATTTCTATTTTTTTTTTCCCTCCAATCTCTTTATACCGTGACAACAAACCCATTTACGCCGACTACTGTCTCATAGGTGACAGTTACATGTCCGCGAAAACATGAAAAAATCGACTTACAGGACATTTCATAGCAGAAGACACCTGTTTCTCAAGTCAAATATAGGGAATCTTTCTTTTTTCGTTTTCTCTCACTATGGCCATTGATTCGGTTGCAATGACTATGACACCAATATGAGGCGGTTACGTGCTGCGCATGAAATCGTAAAATCAACTTGGACACTTTCGGAGGCAACTGATACCCTCTTGCACAAATCAAAGAAAGGTAAATCGAACACTTCCCTGTTTTCATACCAGGGTAAGTTTTGGTGACCGTGCGAGTCAAAAGTCAATGTTATGTTTAACTGCTGCACAAAAAAATAAAATTCAGAAGCAACCGGTTACTGTTGCATAAACTTTTTCCAATGAAAAAATGTCTTGTTTTCGTTTGAAGAATTAAAAAAATAGGCCATAAAGATAAAATAAGATGTAAGAATAACTAATAATAAAACTGTTCTTTGATAGGGTAGAAAACATTGTGGGAAAAGGAGAAAATGCTGGTAACCTGCATTGTCTCCTTTTCTCAGATTATTTTCCAAAGCCTTCTCTTTTAGGGGTGTTAACAGGCGTCACTGTATGGTATGGGGTCAATAAGGATAAACATATACCCCCCTCCCAATCATCCAATCAAATCTCATCCATCTGTGAAATTATCCAATCACAGAAGCTTTTAGGAAAGCAGAATGGGTGCCAACAGCCAATCAGAGAGGCTGTGAGAAATTCAAAAATGGGCCCGGTCTGCGAGTCAGAGAGGCTTTGAAAATCAAAATGGGCCCAGTCAGCCAATCAGAGTGCTTCAAAATGGCGCCCTTATATATCGATAAAAAACAGTGAACAAGAAACGGCATAAAAGTGGATTTAAAGTCTTTCTTAAAGGCTGCTGTGCAGTCCTTGGCAAACTGCCAGGCATGCACCATCCACACATGCCAGATTTCACTGAAAAAAGGCCAAAATTCAAGAAAACAAGGTGGCAGAAGACCTTGTTTTGGTCTTTTCAAGCCCCTTGCAAGAGTTACTTCCCTTACAGTAAACCCTTGATGCCCCGCCTTTACCCTTTTATTGGATTTTCCGACTCGGGCCACATCAAACTCATATAAGCCTAAATGATCAATGTACAGTGTAAAAAAAACACAGAAATTAATGTGACAAGTTGCTAAAAAAGAGACTGGAAACTCTTTCTGTAGCAATTGTTTCCTATTGCATAAATCAAACAAAGGGATCTGAAATGTAATTTTTTCTAATCGCTTCAAACCACGACAAGAAACCCAGTTACTTTGATTACCATCTCATACGTGCCACTTACGCACATGCGAAAAGCACGGAAAACAATGTGACAAGTGGCTAAAAAGACACTGAAAACTCTTTCAGTAGCAAGGAACTGAAGCATAATTTTCTAATATCTTCAAACCGCAACAAGAAACCCAGTTACGTTGACTACCGTTTCGTACGTGCCAGTTAGGCACATGCGAGAACACCAGAAAATGATGTGACAAGTGGTTAAAAAAAGACTTGAAGACTCTTTCAGTAGCAACTGCTTCCTATTGCATAAGTCAAACAAAGAGAACTGAATTTTTTATTTATTTATTTTTTTTCTCCAATCTCTTTATATCGTACATGACAACAAACCCATTTACATTGACTACCGTCTCGTAGGTGCCAGTTACGTATCCGTGAAAACATGAAAAATCGACTTAAGGGACATTTCATAGCAGACGACACCTGTTTCTCAAGTCAAATATAGGGAACTAAATTTCTATTTTTTTTTTCCCTCCAATCTCTTTATACCGTGACAACAAACCCATTTACGCCGACTACTGTCTCATAGGTGACAGTTACATGTCCGCGAAAACATGAAAAAATCGACTTACGGGACATTTCATAGCAGATGACACCTGTTTCTCAAGTCAAATATAGGGAATCTTTCTTTTTTCGTTTTCTCTCACTATGGCCATTGATTCGGTTGCAATGACTATGACACCAATATGAGGCGGTTACGTGCTGCGCATGAAATCGTAAAATCAACTTGGACACTTTCGGAGGCAACTGATACCCTCTTGCACAAATCAAAGAAAGGTAAATCGAACACTTCCCTGTTTTCATACCAGGGTAAGTTTTGGTGACCGTGCGAGTCAAAAGTCAATGTTATGTTTAACTGCTGCACAAAAAAATAAAATTCAGAAGCAACCGGTTACTGTTGCATAAACTTTTTCCAATGAAAAAACGTCTTGTTTTCGTTTGAAGAATTAAAAAAATAGGCCATAAAGATAAAATAAGAAGTAAGAATAACTAATAATAAAACTGTTCTTTGATAGGGTAGAAAACTTTGTGGGAAAAGGAGAAAATGCTGGTAACCTGCATTGTCTCCTTTTCTCAGATTATTTTCCAAAGCCTTCTCTTTTAGGGGTGTTAACAGGCGTCACTGTATGGTATGGGGTCAATAAGGATAAACATATACCCCCCCTCCCAATCATCCAATCAAATCTCATCCATCTGTGAAATTATCCAATCACAGAAGCTTTTAGGAAAGCAGAATGGGTGCCAACAGCCAATCAGAGAGGCTGTGAGAAATTAAAAAATGGGCCCGGTCTGCCAGTCAGAGAGGCTTTGAAAATCAAAATGGGCCCAGTCAGCCAATCAGAGTGCTTCAAAATGGCGCCCTTATATATCGATAAAAAACAGTGAACAAGAAACGGCATAAAAGTGGATTTAAAGTCTTTCTTAAAGGCTGCTGTGCAGTCCTTGGCAAACTGCCAGGCATGCACCATCCACACATGCCAGATTTCACTGAAAAAAGGCCAAAATTCAAGAAAACAAGGTGGCAGAAGACCTTGTTTTGGTCTTTTCAAGCCCTTGCAAGAGCTACTTCCCTTACAGTAAACCCTTGATGCCCCGCCTTTACCCTTTTATTGGATTTTCCGACTCGGGCCACATCAAACTCATATAAGCCTAAATGATCAATGTACAGTGTAAAAAAAACACAGAAATTAATGTGACAAGTTGCTAAAAAAGAGACTGGAAACTCTTTCTGTAGCAATTGTTTCCTATTGCATAAATCAAACAAAGGGATCTGAAATGTAATTTTTTCTAATCGCTTCAAACCACGACAAGAAACCCAGTTACTTTGATTACCATCTCATACGTGCCACTTACGCACATGCGAAAAGCACGGAAAACAATGTGACAAGTGGCTAAAAAGAGACTGAAAACTCTTTCAGTAGCAAGGAACTGAAGCATAATTTTCTAATATCTTCAAACCGCAACAAGAAACCCAGTTACGTTGACTACCGTTTCGTACGTGCCAGTTAGGCACATGCGAGAACACCAGAAAATGATGTGACAAGTGGTTAAAAAAAGACTTGAAGACTCTTTCAGTAGCAACTGCTTCCTATTGCATAAGTCAAACAAAGAGAACTGAATTTTTTATTTATTTATTTCTTTTCTCCAATCTCTTTATATCATACATGACAACAAACCCATTTACATTGACTACCGTCTCGTAGGTGCCAGTTACGTATCCGTGAAAACATGAAAAATCGACTTAAGGGACATTTCATAGCAGACGACACCTGTTTCTCAAGTCAAATATAGGGAACTAAATTTCTATTTTTTTTTTCCCTCCAATCTCTTTATACCGTGACAACAAACCCATTTACGCCGACTACTGTCTCATAGGTGACAGTTACATGTCCGCGAAAACATGAAAAAATCGACTTACGGGACATTTCATAGCAGATGACACCTGTTTCTCAAGTCAAATATAGGGAATCTTTCTTTTTTCGTTTTCTCTCACTATGGCCATTGATTCGGTTGCAATGACTATGACACCAATATGAGGCGGTTACGTGCTGCGCATGAAATCGTAAAATCAACTTGGACACTTTCGGAGGCAACTGATACCCTCTTGCACAAATCAAAGAAAGGTAAATCGAACACTTCCCTGTTTTCATACCAGGGTAAGTTTTGGTGACCGTGCGAGTCAAAAGTCAATGTTATGTTTAACTGCTGCACAAAAAAATAAAATTCAGAAGCAACCGGTTACTGTTGCATAAACTTTTTCCAATGAAAAAACGTCTTGTTTTCGTTTGAAGAATTAAAAAAATAGGCCATAAAGATAAAATAAGATGTAAGAATAACTAATAATAAAACTGTTCTTTGATAGGGTAGAAAACATTGTGGGAAAAGGAGAAAATGCTGGTAACCTGCATTGTCTCCTTTTCTCAGATTATTTTCCAAAGCCTTCTCTTTTAGGGGTGTTAACAGGCGTCACTGTATGGTATGGGGTCAATAAGGATAAACATATACCCCCCCTCCCAATCATCCAATCAAATCTCATCCATCTGTGAAATTATCCAATCACAGAAGCTTTTAGGAAAGCAGAATGGGTGCCAACAGCCAATCAGAGAGGCTGTGAGAAATTAAAAAATGGGCCCGGTCTGCCAGTCAGAGAGGCTTTGAAAATCAAAATGGGCCCAGTCAGCCAATCAGAGTGCTTCAAAATGGCGCCCTTATATATCGATAAAAAACAGTGAACAAGAAACGGCATAAAAGTGGATTTAAAGTCTTTCTTAAAGGCTGCTGTGCAGTCCTTGGCAAACTGCCAGGCATGCACCATCCACACATGCCAGATTTCACTGAAAAAAGGCCAAAATTCAAGAAAACAAGGTGGCAGAAGACCTTGTTTTGGTCTTTTCAAGCCCCTTGCAAGAGTTACTTCCCTTCCAGTAAACCCTTGATGCCCCGCCTTTACCCTTTTATTGGATTTTCCGACTCGGGCCACATCAAACTCATATAAGCCTAAATGATCAATGTACAGTGTAAAAAAACACAGAAATTAATGTGACAAGTTGCTAAAAAAGAGACTGGAAACTCTTTCTGTAGCAATTGTTTCCTATTGCATAAATCAAACAAAGGGATCTGAAATGTAATTTTTTCTAATCGCTTCAAACCACGACAAGAAACCCAGTTACTTTGATTACCATCTCATACGTGCCACACATGCGAAAAGCACAGAAAACAATGTGACAAGTGGCTAAAAAGAGACTGAAAACTCTTTCAGTAGCAAGGAACTGAAGCATAATTTTCTAATATCTTCAAACCGCAACAAGAAACCCAGTTACGTTGACTACCGTTTCGTACGTGCCAGATAGGCACATGCGAGAACACCAGAAAATGATGTGACAAGTGGTTAAAAAAAGACTTGAAGACTCTTTCAGTAGCAACTGCTTCCTATTGCATAAGTCAAACAAAGAGAACTGAATTTTTTATTTATTTATTTTTTTTCTCCAATTTCTTTATATCGTACATGACAACAAACCCATTTACATTGACTACCGTCTCGTAGGTGCCAGTTACGTATCCGTGAAAACATGAAAAATCGACTTAAGGGACATTTCATAGCAGACAACACCTGTTTCTCAAGTCAAATATAGGGAACTAAATTTCTATTTTTTTTTTCCCTCCAATCTCTTTATACCGTGACAACAAACCCATTTACGCCGACTACTGTCTCATAGGTGACAGTTACATGTCCGCGAAAACATGAAAAAATCGACTTACGGGACATTTCATAGCAGACGACACCTGTTTCTCAAGTCAAATATAGGGAATCTTTCTTTTTTCGTTTTCTCTCACTATGGCCATTGATTCGGTTGCAATGACTATGACACCAATATGAGGCGGTTACGTGCTGCGCATGAAATCGTAAAATCAACTTGGACACTTTCGGAGGCAACTGATACCCTCTTGCACAAATCAAAGAAAGGTAAATCGAACACTTCCCTGTTTTCATGCCAGGGTAAGTTTTGGTGACCGTGCGAGTCAAAAGTCAATGTTATGTTTAACTGCTGCACAAAAAAATAAAATTCAGAAGCAACCGGTTACTGTTGCATAAACTTTTTCCAATGAAAAAACGTCTTGTTTTCGTTTGAAGAATTAAAAAAATAGGCCATAAAGATAAAATAAGATGTAAGAATAACTAATAATAAAACTGTTCTTTGATAGGGTAGAAAACTTTGTGGGAAAAGGAGAAAATGCTGGTAACCTGCATTGTCTCCTTTTCTCAGATTATTTTCCAAAGCCTTCTCTTTTAGGGGTGTTAACAGGCGTCACTGTATGGTATGGGGTCAATAAGGATAAACATATACCCCCCCTCCCAAACATCCAATCAAATCTCATCCATCTGTGAAATTATCCAATCACAGAAGCTTTTAGGAAAGCAGAATGGGTGCCAACAGCCAATCAGAGAGGCTGTGAGAAATTAAAAAATGGGCCCGGTCTGCGAGTCAGAGAGGCTTTGAAAATCAAAATGGGCCCAGTCAGCCAATCAGAGTGCTTCAAAATGGCGCCCTTATATATCGATAAAAAACAGTGAACAAGAAACGGCATAAAAGTGGATTTAAAGTCTTTCTTAAAGGCTGCTGTGCAGTCCTTGGCAAACTGCCAGGCATGCACCATCCACACATGCCAGATTTCACTGAAAAAAGGCCAAAATTCAAGAAAACAAGGTGGCAGAAGACCTTGTTTTGGTCTTTTCAAGCCCCTTGCAAGAGTTACTTCCCTTCCAGTAAACCCTTGATGCCCCGCCTTTACCCTTTTATTGGATTTTTCGACTCGGGCCACATCAAACTCATATAAGCCTAAATGATCAATGTACAGTGTAAAAAAACACAGAAATTAATGTGACAAGTTGCTAAAAAAGAGACTGGAAACTCTTTCTGTAGCAATTGTTTCCTATTGCATAAATCAAACAAAGGGATGTGAAATGTAATTTTTTCCTAATCGCTTCAAACCACGACAAGAAACCCAGTTACTTTGATTACCATCTCATACGTGCCACTTACGCACATGCGAAAAGCACGGAAAACAATGTGACAAGTGGCTAAAAAGAGACTGAAAACTCTTTCAGTAGCAAGGAACTGAAGCATAATTTTCTAATATCTTCAAACCGCAACAAGAAACCCAGTTACGTTGACTACCGTTTCGTACGTGCCAGTTAGGCACATGCGAGAACACCAGAAAATGATGTGACAAGTGGTTAAAAAAAGACTTGAAGACTCTTTCAGTAGCAACTGCTTCCTATTGCATAAGTCAAACAAAGAGAACTGAATTTTTTATTTATTTATTTCTTTTCTCCAATCTCTTTATATCGTACATGACAACAAACCCATTTACATTGACTACCGTCTCGTAGGTGCCAGTTACGTATCCGTGAAAACATGAAAAATCGACTTAAGGGACATTTCATAGCAGACGACACCTGTTTCTCAAGTCAAATATAGGGAACTAAATTTCTATTTTTTTTTTCCCTCCAATCTCTTTATACCGTGACAACAAACCCATTTACGCCGACTACTGTCTCATAGGTGACAGTTACATGTCCGCGAAAACATGAAAAAATCGACTTACAGGACATTTCATAGCAGACGACACCTGTTTCTCAAGTCAAATATAGGGAATCTTTCTTTTTTCGTTTTCTCTCACTATGGCCATTGATTCGGTTGCAATGACTATGACACCAATATGAGGCGGTTACGTGCTGCGCATGAAATCGTAAAATCAACTTGGACACTTTCGGAGGCAACTGATACCCTCTTGCACAAATCAAAGAAAGGTAAATCGAACACTTCCCTGTTTTCATACCAGGGTAAGTTTTGGTGACCGTGCGAGTCAAAAGTCAATGTTATGTTTAACTGCTGCACAAAAAAATAAAATTCAGAAGCAACCGGTTACTGTTGCATAAACTTTTTCCAATGAAAAAACGTCTTGTTTTCGTTTGAAGAATTAAAAAAATAGGCCATAAAGATAAAATAAGATGTAAGAATAACTAATAATAAAACTGTTCTTTGATAGGGTAGAAAACATTGTGGGAAAAGGAGAAAATGCTGGTAACCTGCATTGTCTCCTTTTCTCAGATTATTTTCCAAAGCCTTCTCTTTTAGGGGTGTTAACAGGCGTCACTGTATGGTATGGGGTCAATAAGGATAAACATATACCCCCCCTCCCAATCATCCAATCAAATCTCATCCATCTGTGAAATTATCCAATCACAGAAGCTTTTAGGAAAGCAGAATGGGTGCCAACAGCCAATCAGAGAGGCTGTGAGAAATTAAAAAATGGGCCCGGTCTGCCAGTCAGAGAGGCTTTGAAAATCAAAATGGGCCCAGTCAGCCAATCAGAGCGCTTCAAAATGGCGCCCTTATATATCGATAAAAAACAGTGAACAAGAAACGGCATAAAAGTGGATTTAAAGTCTTTCTTAAAGGCTGCTGTGCAGTCCTTGGCAAACTGCCAGGCATGCACCATCCACACATGCCAGATTTCACTGAAAAAAGGCCAAAATTCAAGAAAACAAGGTGGCAGAAGACCTTGTTTTGGTCTTTTCAAGCCCCTTGCAAGAGTTACTTCCCTTCCAGTAAACCCTTGATGCCCCGCCTTTACCCTTTTATTGGATTTTCCGACTCGGGCCACATCAAACTCATATAAGCCTAAATGATCAATGTACAGTGTAAAAAAAACACAGAAATTAATGTGACAAGTTGCTAAAAAAGAGACTGGAAACTCTTTCTGTAGCAATTGTTTCCTATTGCATAAATCAAACAAAGGGATCTGAAATGTAATTTTTTCTAATCGCTTCAAACCACGACAAGAAACCCAGTTACTTTGATTACCATCTCATACGTGCCACTTACGCACATGCGAAAAGCACGGAAAACAATGTGACAAGTGGCTAAAAAGAGACTGAAAACTCTTTCAGTAGCAAGGAACTGAAGCATAATTTTCTAATATCTTCAAACCGCAACAAGAAACCCAGTTACGTTGACTACCGTTTCGTACGTGCCAGATAGGCACATGCGAGAACACCAGAAAATGATGTGACAAGTGGTTAAAAAAAGACTTGAAGACTCTTTCAGTAGCAACTGCTTCCTATTGCATAAGTCAAACAAAGAGAACTGAATTTTTTATTTATTTATTTTTTTTTCTCCAATCTCTTTATATCGTACATGACAACAAACCCATTTACATTGACTACCGTCTCGTAGGTGCCAGTTACGTATCCGTGAAAACATGAAAAATCGACTTAAGGGACATTTCATAGCAGACGACACCTGTTTCTCAAGTCAAATATAGGGAACTAAATTTCTATTTTTTTTTTCCCTCCAATCTCTTTATACCGTGACAACAAACCCATTTACGCCGACTACTGTCTCATAGGTGACAGTTACATGTCCGCGAAAACATGAAAAAATCGACTTACAGGACATTTCATAGCAGATGACACCTGTTTCTCAAGTCAAATATAGGGAATCTTTCTTTTTTCGTTTTCTCTCACTATGGCCATTGATTCGGTTGCAATGACTATGACACCAATATGAGGCGGTTACGTGCTGCGCATGAAATCGTAAAATCAACTTGGACACTTTCGGAGGCAACTGATACCCTCTTGCACAAATCAAAGAAAGGTAAATCGAACACTTCCCTGTTTTCATACCAGGGTAAGTTTTGGTGACCGTGCGAGTCAAAAGTCAATGTTATGTTTAACTGCTGCACAAAAAAATAAAATTCAGAAGCAACCGGTTACTGTTGCATAAACTTTTTCCAATGAAAAAATGTCTTGTTTTCATTTGAAGAATTAAAAAAATAGGCCATAAAGATAAAATAAGATGTAAGAATAACTAATAATAAAACTGTTCTTTGATAGGGTAGAAAACATTGTGGGAAAAGGAGAAAATGCTGGTAACCTGCATTGTCTCCTTTTCTCAGATTATTTTCCAAAGCCTTCTCTTTTAGGGGTGTTAACAGGCGTCACTGTATGGTATGGGGTCAATAAGGATAAACATATACCCCCCTCCCAATCATCCAATCAAATCTCATCCATCTGTGAAATTATCCAATCACAGAAGCTTTTAGGAAAGCAGAATGGGTGCCAACAGCCAATCAGAGAGGCTGTGAGAAATTCAAAAATGGGCCCGGTCTGCGAGTCAGAGAGGCTTTGAAAATCAAAATGGGCCCAGTCAGCCAATCAGAGTGCTTCAAAATGGCGCCCTTATATATCGATAAAAAACAGTGAACAAGAAACGGCATAAAAGTGGATTTAAAGTCTTTCTTAAAGGCTGCTGTGCAGTCCTTGGCAAACTGCCAGGCATGCACCATCCACACATGCCAGATTTCACTGAAAAAAGGCCAAAATTCAAGAAAACAAGGTGGCAGAAGACCTTGTTTTGGTCTTTTCAAGCCCCTTGCAAGAGTTACTTCCCTTACAGTAAACCCTTGATGCCCCGCCTTTACCCTTTTATTGGATTTTCCGACTCGGGCCACATCAAACTCATATAAGCCTAAATGATCAATGTACAGTGTAAAAAAAACACAGAAATTAATGTGACAAGTTGCTAAAAAAGAGACTGGAAACTCTTTCTGTAGCAATTGTTTCCTATTGCATAAATCAAACAAAGGGATCTGAAATGTAATTTTTTCTAATCGCTTCAAACCACGACAAGAAACCCAGTTACTTTGATTACCATCTCATACGTGCCACTTACGCACATGCGAAAAGCACGGAAAACAATGTGACAAGTGGCTAAAAAGAGACTGAAAACTCTTTCAGTAGCAAGGAACTGAAGCATAATTTTCTAATATCTTCAAACCGCAACAAGAAACCCAGTTACGTTGACTACCGTTTCGTACGTGCCAGTTAGGCACATGCGAGAACACCAGAAAATGATGTGACAAGTGGTTAAAAAAAGACTTGAAGACTCTTTCAGTAGCAACTGCTTCCTATTGCATAAGTCAAACAAAGAGAACTGAATTTTTTATTTATTTATTTTTTTTCTCCAATCTCTTTATATCGTACATGACAACAAACCCATTTACATTGACTACCGTCTCGTAGGTGCCAGTTACGTATCCGTGAAAACATGAAAAATCGACTTAAGGGACATTTCATAGCAGACGACACCTGTTTCTCAAGTCAAATATAGGGAACTAAATTTCTATTTTTTTTTTCCCTCCAATCTCTTTATACCGTGACAACAAACCCATTTACGCCGACTACTGTCTCATAGGTGACAGTTACATGTCTGCGAAAACATGAAAAAATCGACTTACGGGACATTTCATAGCAGATGACACCTGTTTCTCAAGTCAAATATAGGGAATCTTTCTTTTTTCATTTTCTCTCACTATGGCCATTGATTCGGTTGCAATGACTATGACACCAATATGAGGCGGTTACGTGCTGCGCATGAAATCGTAAAATCAACTTGGACACTTTCGGAGGCAACTGATACCCTCTTGCACAAATCAAAGAAAGGTAAATCGAACACTTCCCTGTTTTCATACCAGGGTAAGTTTTGGTGACCGTGCGAGTCAAAAGTCAATGTTATGTTTAACTGCTGCACAAAAAAATAAAATTCAGAAGCAACCGGTTACTGTTGCATAAACTTTTTCCAATGAAAAAACGTCTTGTTTTCGTTTGAAGAATTAAAAAAATAGGCCATAAAGATAAAATAAGATGTAAGAATAACTAATAATAAAACTGTTCTTTGATAGGGTAGAAAACTTTGTGGGAAAAGGAGAAAATGCTGGTAACCTGCATTGTCTCCTTTTCTCAGATTATTTTCCAAAGCCTTCTCTTTTAGGGGTGTTAACAGGCGTCACTGTATGGTATGGGGTCAATAAGGATAAACATATACCCCCCCTCCCAATCATCCAATCAAATCTCATCCATCTGTGAAATTATCCAATCACAGAAGCTTTTAGGAAAGCAGAATGGGTGCCAACAGCCAATCAGAGAGGCTGTGAGAAATTAAAAAATGGGCCCGGTCTGCCAGTCAGAGAGGCTTTGAAAATCAAAATGGGCCCAGTCAGCCAATCAGAGTGCTTCAAAATGGCGCCCTTATATATCGATAAAAAACAGTGAACAAGAAACGGCATAAAAGTGGATTTAAAGTCTTTCTTAAAGGCTGCTGTGCAGTCCTTGGCAAACTGCCAGGCATGCACCATCCACACATGCCAGATTTCACTGAAAAAAGGCCAAAATTCAAGAAAACAAGGTGGCAGAAGACCTTGTTTTGGTCTTTTCAAGCCCTTGCAAGAGTTACTTCCCTTACAGTAAACCCTTGATGCCCCGCCTTTACCCTTTTATTGGATTTTCCGACTCGGGCCACATCAAACTCATATAAGCCTAAATGATCAATGTACAGTGTAAAAAAAACACAGAAATTAATGTGACAAGTTGCTAAAAAAGAGACTGGAAACTCTTTCTGTAGCAATTGTTTCCTATTGCATAAATCAAACAAAGGGATCTGAAATGTAATTTTTTCTAATCGCTTCAAACCACGACAAGAAACCCAGTTACTTTGATTACCATCTCATACGTGCCACTTACGCACATGCGAAAAGCACGGAAAACAATGTGACAAGTGGCTAAAAAGAGACTGAAAACTCTTTCAGTAGCAAGGAACTGAAGCATAATTTTCTAATATCTTCAAACCGCAACAAGAAACCCAGTTACGTTGACTACCGTTTCGTACGTGCCAGTTAGGCACATGCGAGAACACCAGAAAATGATGTGACAAGTGGTTAAAAAAAGACTTGAAGACTCTTTCAGTAGCAACTGCTTCCTATTGCATAAGTCAAACAAAGAGAACTGAATTTTTTATTTATTTATTTCTTTTCTCCAATCTCTTTATATCGTACATGACAACAAACCCATTTACATTGACTACCGTCTCGTAGGTGCCAGTTACGTATCCGTGAAAACATGAAAAATCGACTTAAGGGACATTTCATAGCAGACGACACCTGTTTCTCAAGTCAAATATAGGGAACTAAATTTCTATTTTTTTTTTCCCTCCAATCTCTTTATACCGTGACAACAAACCCATTTACGCCGACTACTGTCTCATAGGTGACAGTTACATGTCCGCGAAAACATGAAAAAATCGACTTACGGGACATTTCATAGCAGATGACACCTGTTTCTCAAGTCAAATATAGGGAATCTTTCTTTTTTCGTTTTCTCTCACTATGGCCATTGATTCGGTTGCAATGACTATGACACCAATATGAGGCGGTTACGTGCTGCGCATGAAATCGTAAAATCAACTTGGACACTTTCGGAGGCAACTGATACCCTCTTGCACAAATCAAAGAAAGGTAAATCGAACACTTCCCTGTTTTCATACCAGGGTAAGTTTTGGTGACCGTGCGAGTCAAAAGTCAATGTTATGTTTAACTGCTGCACAAAAAAATAAAATTCAGAAGCAACCGGTTACTGTTGCATAAACTTTTTCCAATGAAAAAACGTCTTGTTTTCGTTTGAAGAATTAAAAAAATAGGCCATAAAGATAAAATAAGAAGTAAGAATAACTAATAATAAAACTGTTCTTTGATAGGGTAGAAAACTTTGTGGGAAAAGGAGAAAATGCTGGTAACCTGCATTGTCTCCTTTTCTCAGATTATTTTCCAAAGCCTTCTCTTTTAGGGGTGTTAACAGGCGTCACTGTATGGTATGGGGTCAATAAGGATAAACATATACCCCCCCTCCCAATCATCCAATCAAATCTCATCCATCTGTGAAATTATCCAATCACAGAAGCTTTTAGGAAAGCAGAATGGGTGCCAACAGCCAATCAGAGAGGCTGTGAGAAATTAAAAAATGGGCCCGGTCTGCCAGTCAGAGAGGCTTTGAAAATCAAAATGGGCCCAGTCAGCCAATCAGAGTGCTTCAAAATGGCGCCCTTATATATCGATAAAAAACAGTGAACAAGAAACGGCATAAAAGTGGATTTAAAGTCTTTCTTAAAGGCTGCTGTGCAGTCCTTGGCAAACTGCCAGGCATGCACCATCCACACATGCCAGATTTCACTGAAAAAAGGCCAAAATTCAAGAAAACAAGGTGGCAGAAGACCTTGTTTTGGTCTTTTCAAGCCCCTTGCAAGAGTTACTTCCCTTCCAGTAAACCCTTGATGCCCCGCCTTTACCCTTTTATTGGATTTTCCGACTCGGGCCACATCAAACTCATATAAGCCTAAATGATCAATGTACAGTGTAAAAAAAACACAGAAATTAATGTGACAAGTTGCTAATAAAGAGACTGGAAACTCTTTCTGTAGCAAATGTTTCCTATTGCATAAATCAAACAAAGGGATCTGAAATGTAATTTTTTCTAATCGCTTCAAACCACGACAAGAAACCCAGTTACTTTGATTACCATCTCATACGTGCCACTTACGCACATGCGAAAAGCACGGAAAACAATGTGACAAGTGGCTAAAAAGAGACTGAAAACTCTTTCAGTAGCAAGGAACTGAAGCATAATTTTCTAATATCTTCAAACCGCAACAAGAAACCCAGTTACGTTGACTACCGTTTCGTACGTGCCAGTTAGGCACATGCGAGAACACCAGAAAATGATGTGACAAGTGGTTAAATAAAGACTTGAAGACTCTTTCAGTAGCAACTGCTTCCTATTGCATAAGTCAAACAAAGAGAACTGAATTTTTTATTTATTTATTTTTTTTCTCCAATCTCTTTATATCGTACATGACAACAAACCCATTTACATTGACTACCGTCTCGTAGGTGCCAGTTACGTATCCGTGAAAACATGAAAAATCGACTTAAGGGACATTTCATAGCAGACGACACCTGTTTCTCAAGTCAAATATAGGGAACTAAATTTCTATTTTTTTTCCCCTCCAATCTCTTTATACCGTGACAACAAACCCATTTACGCCGACTACTGTCTCATAGGTGACAGTTACATGTCCGCGAAAACATAAAAAAATCGACTTACGGGACATTTCATAGCAGACGACACCTGTTTCTCAAGTCAAATATAGGGAATCTTTCTTTTTTCGTTTTCTCTCACTATGGCCATTGATTCGGTTGCAATGACTATGACACCAATATGAGGCGGTTACGTGCTGCGCATGAAATCATAAAATCAACTTGGACACTTTCGGAGGCAACTGATACCCTCTTGCACAAATCAAAGAAAGGTAAATCGAACACTTCCCTGTTTTCATACCAGGGTAAGTTTTGGTGACCGTGCGAGTCAAAAGTCAATGTTATGTTTAACTGCTGCACAAAAAAATAAAATTCAGAACCAACCGGTTACTGTTGCATAAACTTTTTCCAATGAAAAAACGTCTTGTTTTCGTTTGAAGAATTAAAAAAATAGGCCATAAAGATAAAATAAGATGTAAGAATAACTAATAATAAAACTGTTCTTTGATAGGGTAGAAAACATTGTGGGAAAAGGAGAAAATGCTGGTAACCTGCATTGTCTCCTTTTCTCAGATTATTTTCCAAAGCCTTCTCTTTTAGGGGTGTTAACAGGCGTCACTGTATGGTATGGGGTCAATAAGGATAAACATATACCCCCCCTCCCAATCATCCAATCAAATCTCATCCATCTGTGAAATTATCCAATCACAGAAGCTTTTAGGAAAGCAGAATGGGTGCCAACAGCCAATCAGAGAGGCTGTGAGAAATTCAAAAATGGGCCCGGTCTGCCAGTCAGAGAGGCTTTGAAAATCAAAATGGGCCCAGTCAGCCAATCAGAGTGCTTCAAAATGGCGCCCTTATATATCGATAAAAAACAGTGAACAAGAAACGGCATAAAAGTGGATTTAAAGTCTTTCTTAAAGGCTGCTGTGCAGTCCTTGGCAAACTGCCAGGCATGCACCATCCACACATGCCAGATTTCACTGAAAAAAGGCCAAAATTCAAGAAAACAAGGTGGCAGAAGACCTTGTTTTGGTCTTTTCAAGCCCCTTGCAAGAGTTACTTCCCTTCCAGTAAACCCTTGATGCCCCGCCTTTACCCTTTTATTGGATTTTCCGACTCGGGCCACATCAAACTCATATAAGCCTAAATGATCAATGTACAGTGTAAAAAAAACACAGAAATTAATGTGACAAGTTGCTAAAAAAGAGACTGGAAACTCTTTCTGTAGCAATTGTTTCCTATTGCATAAATCAAACAAAGGGATCTGAAATGTAATTTTTTCTAATCGCTTCAAACCACGACAAGAAACCCAGTTACTTTGATTACCATCTCATACGTGCCACTTAGGCACATGCGAAAAGCACGGAAAACAATGTGACAAGTGGCTAAAAAGAGACTGAAAACTCTTTCAGTAGCAAGGAACTGAAGCATAATTTTCTAATATCTTCAAACCGCAACAAGAAACCCAGTTACGTTGACTACCGTTTCGTACGTGCCAGTTAGGCACATGCGAGAACACCAGAAAATGATGTGACAAGTGGTTAAAAAAAGACTTGAAGACTCTTTCAGTAGCAACTGCTTCCTATTGCATAAGTCAAACAAAGAGAACTGAATTTTTTATTTATTTTTTTTTTTTCTCCAATCTCTTTATATCGTACATGACAACAAAACCATTTACATTGACTACCGTCTCGTAGGTGCCAGTTACGTATCCGTGAAAACATGAAAAATCGACTTAAGGGACATTTCATAGCAGACGACACCTGTTTCTCAAGTCAAATATAGGGAACTAAATTTCTATTTTTTTTTTCCCTCCAATCTCTTTATACCGTGACAACAAACCCATTTACGCCGACTACTGTCTCATAGGTGACAGTTACATGTCCGCGAAAACAAGAAAAAATCGACTTACAGGACATTTCATAGCAGACGACACCTGTTTCTCAAGTCAAATATAGGGAATCTTTCTTTTTTCGTTTTCTCTCACTATGGCCATTGATTCGGTTGCAATGACTATGACACCAATATGAGGCGGTTACGTGCTGCGCATGAAATCGTAAAATCAACTTGGACACTTTCGGAGGCAACTGATACCCTCTTGCACAAATCAAAGAAAGGTAAATCGAACACTTCCCTGTTTTCATACCAGGGTAAGTTTTGGTGACCGTGTGAGTCAAAAGTCAATGTTATGTTTAACTGCTGCACAAAAAAATAAAATTCAGAAGCAACCGGTTACTGTTGCATAAACTTTTTCCAATGAAAAAACGTCTTGTTTTCGTTTGAAGAATTAAAAAAATAGGCCATAAAGATAAAATAAGATGTAAGAATAACTAATAATAAAACTGTTCTTTGATAGGGTAGAAAACATTGTGGGAAAAGGAGAAAATGCTGGTAACCTGCATTGTCTCCTTTTCTCAGATTATTTTCCAAAGCCTTCTCTTTTAGGGGTGTTAACAGGCGTCACTGTATGGTATGGGGTCAATAAGGATAAACATATACCCCCCCTCCCAATCATCCAATCAAATCTCATCCATCTGTGAAATTATCCAATCACAGAAGCTTTTAGGAAAGCAGAATGGGTGCCAACAGCCAATCAGAGAAGCTGTGAGAAATTCAAAAATGGGCCCGGTCTGCCAGTCAGAGAGGCTTTGAAAATCAAAATGGGCCCAGTCAGCCAATCAGAGTGCTTCAAAATGGCGCCCTTATATATCGATAAAAAACAGTGAACAAGAAACGGCATAAAAGTGGATTTAAAGTCTTTCTTAAAGGCTGCTGTGCAGTCCTTGGCAAACTGCCAGGCATGCACCATCCACACATGCCAGATTTCACTGAAAAAAGGCCAAAATTCAAGAAAACAAGGTGGCAGAAGACCTTGTTTTGGTCTTTTCAAGCCCCTTGCAAGAGTTACTTCCCTTCCAGTAAACCCTTGATGCCCCGCCTTTACCCTTTTATTGGATTTTCCGACTCGGGCCACATCAAACTCATATAAGCCTAAATGATCAATGTACAGTGTAAAAAAAACACAGAAATTAATGTGACAAGTTGCTAAAAAAGAGACTGGAAACTCTTTCTGTAGCAATTGTTTCCTATTGCATAAATCAAGCAAAGGGATCTGAAATGTAATTTTTTCTAATCGCTTCAAACCACGACAAGAAACCCAGTTACTTTGATTACCATCTCATACGTGCCACTTACGCACATGCGAAAAGCACGGAAAACAATGTGACAAGTGGCTAAAAAGAGACTGAAAACTCTTTCAGTAGCAAGGAACTGAAGCATAATTTTCTAATATCTTCAAACCGCAACAAGAAACCCAGTTACGTTGACTACCGTTTCGTACGTGCCAGTTAGGCACATGCGAGAACACCAGAAAATGATGTGACAAGTGGTTAAAAAAAGACTTGAAGACTCTTTCAGTAGCAACTGCTTCCTATTGCATAAGTCAAACAAAGAGAACTGAATTTTTTATTTATTTATTTTTTTTCTCCAATCTCTTTATATCGTACATGACAACAAACCCATTTACATTGACTACCGTCTCGTAGGTGCCAGTTACGTATCCGTGAAAACATGAAAAATCGACTTAAGGGACATTTCATAGCAGACGACACCTGTTTCTCAAGTCAAATATAGGGAACTAAATTTCTATTTTTTTTTTCCCTCCAATCTCTTTATACCGTGACAACAAACCCATTTACGCCGACTACTGTCTCATAGGTGACAGTTACATGTCCGCGAAAACATGAAAAAATCGACTTACGGGACATTTCATAGCAGACGACATCTGTTTCTCAAGTCAAATATAGGGAATCTTTCTTTTTTCGTTTTCTCTCACTATGGCCATTGATTCGGTTGCAATGACTATGACACCAATATGAGGCGGTTACGTGCTGCGCATGAAATCGTAAAATCAACTTGGACACTTTCGGAGGCAACTGATACCCTCTTGCACAAATCAAAGAAAGGTAAATCGAACACTTCCCTGTTTTCATACCAGGGTAAGTTTTGGTGACCGTGCGAGTCAAAAGTCAATGTTATGTTTAACTGCTGCACAAAAAAATAAAATTCAGAAGCAACCGGTTACTGTTGCATAAACTTTTTCCAATGAAAAAACGTCTTGTTTTCGTTTGAAGAATTAAAAAAATAGGCCATAAAGATAAAATAAGATGTAAGAATAACTAATAATAAAACTGTTCTTTGATAGGGTAGAAAACATTGTGGGAAAAGGAGAAAATGCTGGTAACCTGCATTGTCTCCTTTTCTCAGATTATTTTCCAAAGCCTTCTCTTTTAGGGGTGTTAACAGGCGTCACTGTATGGTATGGGGTCAATAAGGATAAACATATACCCCCCCTCCCAATCATCCAATCAAATCTCATCCATCTGTGAAATTATCCAATCACAGAAGCTTTTAGGAAAGCAGAATGGGTGCCAACAGCCAATCAGAGAAGCTGTGAGAAATTCAAAAATGGGCCCGGTCTGCCAGTCAGAGAGGCTTTGAAAATCAAAATGGGCCCAGTCAGCCAATCAGAGTGCTTCAAAATGGCGCCCTTATATATCGATAAAAAACAGTGAACAAGAAACGGCATAAAAGTGGATTTAAAGTCTTTCTTAAAGGCTGCTGTGCAGTCCTTGGCAAACTGCCAGGCATGCACCATCCACACATGCCAGATTTCACTGAAAAAAGGCCAAAATTCAAGAAAACAAGGTGGCAGAAGACCTTGTTTTGGTCTTTTCAAGCCCCTTGCAAGAGTTACTTCCCTTCCAGTAAACCCTTGATGCCCCGCCTTTACCCTTTTATTGGATTTTCCGACTCGGGCCACATCAAACTCATATAAGCCTAAATGATCAATGTACAGTGTAAAAAAAACACAGAAATTAATGTGACAAGTTGCTAAAAAAGAGACTGGAAACTCTTTCTGTAGCAATTGTTTCCTATTGCATAAATCAAACAAAGGGATCTGAAATGTAATTTTTTCTAATCGCTTCAAACCACGACAAGAAACCCAGTTACTTTGATTACCATCTCATACGTGCCACTTACGCACATGCGAAAAGCACGGAAAACAATGTGACAAGTGGCTAAAAAGAGACTGAAAACTCTTTCAGTAGCAAGGAACTGAAGCATAATTTTCTAATATCTTCAAACCGCAACAAGAAACCCAGTTACGTTGACTACCGTTTCGTACGTGCCAGTTAGGCACATGCGAGAACACCAGAAAATGATGTGACAAGTGGTTAAAAAAAGACTTGAAGACTCTTTCAGTAGCAACTGCTTCCTATTGCATAAGTCAAACAAAGAGAACTGAATTTTTTATTTATTTATTTTTTTTCTCCAATCTCTTTATATCGTACATGACAACAAACCCATTTACATTGACTACCGTCTCGTAGGTGCCAGTTACGTATCCGTGAAAACATGAAAAATCGACTTAAGGGACATTTCATAGCAGACGACACCTGTTTCTCAAGTCAAATATAGGGAACTAAATTTCTATTTTTTTTCCCCTCCAATCTCTTTATACCGTGACAACAAACCCATTTACGCCGACTACTGTCTCATAGGTGACAGTTACATGTCCGCGAAAACATAAAAAAATCGACTTACGGGACATTTCATAGCAGACGACACCTGTTTCTCAAGTCAAATATAGGGAATCTTTCTTTTTTCGTTTTCTCTCACTATGGCCATTGATTCGGTTGCAATGACTATGACACCAATATGAGGCGGTTACGTGCTTGCCATGAAATCATAAAATCAACTTGGACACTTTCAGAGGCAACTGATACCCTCTTGCACAAATCAAAGAAAGGTAAATCGAACACTTCCCTGTTTTCATACCAGGGTAAGTTTTGGTGACCGTGCGAGTCAAAAGTCAATGTTATGTTTAACTGCTGCACAAAAAAATAAAATTCAGAACCAACCGGTTACTGTTGCATAAACTTTTTCCAATGAAAAAACGTCTTGTTTTCGTTTGAAGAATTAAAAAAATAGGCCATAAAGATAAAATAAGATGTAAGAATAACTAATAATAAAACTGTTCTTTGATAGGGTAGAAAACATTGTTGGAAAAGGAGAAAATGCTGGTAACCTGCATTGTCTCCTTTTCTCAGATTATTTTCCAAAGCCTTCTCTTTTAGGGGTGTTAACAGGCGTCACTGTATGGTATGGGGTCAATAAGGATAAACATATACCCCCCTCCCAATCATCCAATCAAATCTCATCCATCTGTGAAATTATCCAATCACAGAAGCTTTTAGGAAAGCAGAATGGGTGCCAACAGCCAATCAGAGAGGCTGTGAGAAATTAAAAAATGGGCCCGGTCTGCCAGTCAGAGAGGCTTTGAAAATCAAAATGGGCCCAGTCAGCCAATCAGAGTGCTTCAAAATGGCGCCCTTATATATCGATAAAAAACAGTGAACAAGAAACGGCATAAAAGTGGATTTAAAGTCTTTCTTAAAGGCTGCTGTGCAGTCCTTGGCAAACTGCCAGGCATGCACCATCCACACATGCCAGATTTCACTGAAAAAAGGCCAAAATTCAAGAAAACAAGGTGGCAGAAGACCTTGTTTTGGTCTTTTCAAGCCCCTTGCAAGAGTTACTTCCCTTCCAGTAAACCCTTGATGCCCCGCCTTTACCCTTTTATTGGATTTTCCGACTCGGGCCACATCAAACTCATATAAGCCTAAATGATCAATGTACAGTGTAAAAAAAACACAGAAATTAATGTGACAAGTTGCTAAAAAAGAGACTGGAAACTCTTTCTGTAGCAATTGTTTCCTATTGCATAAATCAAACAAAGGGATCTGAAATGTAATTTTTTCTAATCGCTTCAAACCACGACAAGAAACCCAGTTACTTTGATTACCATCTCATACGTGCCACTTACGCACATGCGAAAAGCACGGAAAACAATGTGACAAGTGGCTAAAAAGAGACTGAAAACTCTTTCAGTAGCAAGGAACTGAAGCATAATTTTCTAATATCTTCAAACCGCAACAAGAAACCCAGTTACGTTGACTACCGTTTCGTACGTGCCAGTTAGGCACATGCGAGAACACCAGAAAATGATGTGACAAGTGGTTAAAAAAAGACTTGAAGACTCTTTCAGTAGCAACTGCTTCCTATTGCATAAGTCAAACAAAGAGAACTGAATTTTTTATTTATTTATTTTTTTTCTCCAATCTCTTTATATCGTACATGACAACAAACCCATTTACATTGACTACCGTCTCGTAGGTGCCAGTTACGTATCCGTGAAAACATGAAAAATCGACTTAAGGGACATTTCATAGCAGACGACACCTGTTTCTCAAGTCAAATATAGGGAACTAAATTTCTATTTTTTTTTTCCCTCCAATCTCTTTATACCGTGACAACAAACCCATTTACGCCGACTACTGTCTCATAGGTGACAGTTACATGTCCGCGAAAACAAGAAAAAATCGACTTACAGGACATTTCATAGCAGACGACACCTGTTTCTCAAGTCAAATATAGGGAATCTTTCTTTTTTCGTTTTCTCTCACTATGGCCATTGATTCGGTTGCAATGACTATGACACCAATATGAGGCGGTTACGTGCTGCGCATGAAATCGTAAAATCAACTTGGACACTTTCGGAGGCAACTGATACCCTCTTGCACAAATCAAAGAAAGGTAAATCGAACACTTCCCTGTTTTCATACCAGGGTAAGTTTTGGTGACCGTGTGAGTCAAAAGTCAATGTTATGTTTAACTGCTGCACAAAAAAATAAAATTCAGAAGCAACCGGTTACTGTTGCATAAACTTTTTCCAATGAAAAAACGTCTTGTTTTCGTTTGAAGAATTAAAAAAATAGGCCATAAAGATAAAATAAGATGTAAGAATAACTAATAATAAAACTGTTCTTTGATAGGGTAGAAAACATTGTGGGAAAAGGAGAAAATGCTGGTAACCTGCATTGTCTCCTTTTCTCAGATTATTTTCCAAAGCCTTCTCTTTTAGGGGTGTTAACAGGCGTCACTGTATGGTATGGGGTCAATAAGGATAAACATATACCCCCCCTCCCAATCATCCAATCAAATCTCATCCATCTGTGAAATTATCCAATCACAGAAGCTTTTAGGAAAGCAGAATGGGTGCCAACAGCCAATCAGAGAAGCTGTGAGAAATTCAAAAATGGGCCCGGTCTGCCAGTCAGAGAGGCTTTGAAAATCAAAATGGGCCCAGTCAGCCAATCAGAGTGCTTCAAAATGGCGCCCTTATATATCGATAAAAAACAGTGAACAAGAAACGGCATAAAAGTGGATTTAAAGTCTTTCTTAAAGGCTGCTGTGCAGTCCTTGGCAAACTGCCAGGCATGCACCATCCACACATGCCAGATTTCACTGAAAAAAGGCCAAAATTCAAGAAAACAAGGTGGCAGAAGACCTTGTTTTGGTCTTTTCAAGCCCCTTGCAAGAGTTACTTCCCTTCCAGTAAACCCTTGATGCCCCGCCTTTACCCTTTTATTGGATTTTCCGACTCGGGCCACATCAAACTCATATAAGCCTAAATGATCAATGTACAGTGTAAAAAAAACACAGAAATTAATGTGACAAGTTGCTAAAAAAGAGACTGGAAACTCTTTCTGTAGCAATTGTTTCCTATTGCATAAATCAAGCAAAGGGATCTGAAATGTAATTTTTTCTAATCGCTTCAAACCACGACAAGAAACCCAGTTACTTTGATTACCATCTCATACGTGCCACTTACGCACATGCGAAAAGCACGGAAAACAATGTGACAAGTGGCTAAAAAGAGACTGAAAACTCTTTCAGTAGCAAGGAACTGAAGCATAATTTTCTAATATCTTCAAACCGCAACAAGAAACCCAGTTACGTTGACTACCGTTTCGTACGTGCCAGTTAGGCACATGCGAGAACACCAGAAAATGATGTGACAAGTGGTTAAAAAAAGACTTGAAGACTCTTTCAGTAGCAACTGCTTCCTATTGCATAAGTCAAACAAAGAGAACTGAATTTTTTATTTATTTATTTTTTTTCTCCAATCTCTTTATATCGTACATGACAACAAACCCATTTACATTGACTACCGTCTCGTAGGTGCCAGTTACGTATCCGTGAAAACATGAAAAATCGACTTAAGGGACATTTCATAGCAGACGACACCTGTTTCTCAAGTCAAATATAGGGAACTAAATTTCTATTTTTTTTTTCCCTCCAATCTCTTTATACCGTGACAACAAACCCATTTACGCCGACTACTGTCTCATAGGTGACAGTTACATGTCCGCGAAAACATGAAAAAATCGACTTACGGGACATTTCATAGCAGACGACATCTGTTTCTCAAGTCAAATATAGGGAATCTTTCTTTTTTCGTTTTCTCTCACTATGGCCATTGATTCGGTTGCAATGACTATGACACCAATATGAGGCGGTTACGTGCTGCGCATGAAATCGTAAAATCAACTTGGACACTTTCGGAGGCAACTGATACCCTCTTGCACAAATCAAAGAAAGGTAAATCGAACACTTCCCTGTTTTCATACCAGGGTAAGTTTTGGTGACCGTGCGAGTCAAAAGTCAATGTTATGTTTAACTGCTGCACAAAAAAATAAAATTCAGAAGCAACCGGTTACTGTTGCATAAACTTTTTCCAATGAAAAAACGTCTTGTTTTCGTTTGAAGAATTAAAAAAATAGGCCATAAAGATAAAATAAGATGTAAGAATAACTAATAATAAAACTGTTCTTTGATAGGGTAGAAAACATTGTGGGAAAAGGAGAAAATGCTGGTAACCTGCATTGTCTCCTTTTCTCAGATTATTTTCCAAAGCCTTCTCTTTTAGGGGTGTTAACAGGCGTCACTGTATGGTATGGGGTCAATAAGGATAAACATATACCCCCCCTCCCAATCATCCAATCAAATCTCATCCATCTGTGAAATTATCCAATCACAGAAGCTTTTAGGAAAGCAGAATGGGTGCCAACAGCCAATCAGAGAAGCTGTGAGAAATTCAAAAATGGGCCCGGTCTGCCAGTCAGAGAGGCTTTGAAAATCAAAATGGGCCCAGTCAGCCAATCAGAGTGCTTCAAAATGGCGCCCTTATATATCGATAAAAAACAGTGAACAAGAAACGGCATAAAAGTGGATTTAAAGTCTTTCTTAAAGGCTGCTGTGCAGTCCTTGGCAAACTGCCAGGCATGCACCATCCACACATGCCAGATTTCACTGAAAAAAGGCCAAAATTCAAGAAAACAAGGTGGCAGAAGACCTTGTTTTGGTCTTTTCAAGCCCCTTGCAAGAGTTACTTCCCTTCCAGTAAACCCTTGATGCCCCGCCTTTACCCTTTTATTGGATTTTCCGACTCGGGCCACATCAAACTCATATAAGCCTAAATGATCAATGTACAGTGTAAAAAAAACACAGAAATTAATGTGACAAGTTGCTAAAAAAGAGACTGGAAACTCTTTCTGTAGCAATTGTTTCCTATTGCATAAATCAAACAAAGGGATCTGAAATGTAATTTTTTCTAATCGCTTCAAACCACGACAAGAAACCCAGTTACTTTGATTACCATCTCATACGTGCCACTTACGCACATGCGAAAAGCACGGAAAACAATGTGACAAGTGGCTAAAAAGAGACTGAAAACTCTTTCAGTAGCAAGGAACTGAAGCATAATTTTCTAATATCTTCAAACCGCAACAAGAAACCCAGTTACGTTGACTACCGTTTCGTACGTGCCAGTTAGGCACATGCGAGAACACCAGAAAATGATGTGACAAGTGGTTAAAAAAAGACTTGAAGACTCTTTCAGTAGCAACTGCTTCCTATTGCATAAGTCAAACAAAGAGAACTGAATTTTTTATTTATTTATTTTTTTTCTCCAATCTCTTTATATCGTACATGACAACAAACCCATTTACATTGACTACCGTCTCGTAGGTGCCAGTTACGTATCCGTGAAAACATGAAAAATCGACTTAAGGGACATTTCATAGCAGACGACACCTGTTTCTCAAGTCAAATATAGGGAACTAAATTTCTATTTTTTTTCCCCTCCAATCTCTTTATACCGTGACAACAAACCCATTTACGCCGACTACTGTCTCATAGGTGACAGTTACATGTCCGCGAAAACATAAAAAAATCGATTTACAGGACATTTCATAGCAGACGACACCTGTTTCTCAAGTCAAATATAGGGAATCTTTCTTTTTTCGTTTTCTCTCACTATGGCCATTGATTCGGTTGCAATGACTATGACACCAATATGAGGCGGTTACGTGCTTGCCATGAAATCATAAAATCAACTTGGACACTTTCAGAGGCAACTGATACCCTCTTGCACAAATCAAAGAAAGGTAAATCGAACACTTCCCTGTTTTCATACCAGGGTAAGTTTTGGTGACCGTGCGAGTCAAAAGTCAATGTTATGTTTAACTGCTGCACAAAAAAATAAAATTCAGAACCAACCGGTTACTGTTGCATAAACTTTTTCCAATGAAAAAACGTCTTGTTTTCGTTTGAAGAATTAAAAAAATAGGCCATAAAGATAAAATAAGATGTAAGAATAACTAATAATAAAACTGTTCTTTGATAGGGTAGAAAACATTGTTGGAAAAGGAGAAAATGCTGGTAACCTGCATTGTCTCCTTTTCTCAGATTATTTTCCAAAGCCTTCTCTTTTAGGGGTGTTAACAGGCGTCACTGTATGGTATGGGGTCAATAAGGATAAACATATACCCCCCTCCCAATCATCCAATCAAATCTCATCCATCTGTGAAATTATCCAATCACAGAAGCTTTTAGGAAAGCAGAATGGGTGCCAACAGCCAATCAGAGAGGCTGTGAGAAATTAAAAAATGGGCCCGGTCTGCCAGTCAGAGAGGCTTTGAAAATCAAAATGGGCCCAGTCAGCCAATCAGAGTGCTTCAAAATGGCGCCCTTATATATCGATAAAAAACAGTGAACAAGAAACGGCATAAAAGTGGATTTAAAGTCTTTCTTAAAGGCTGCTGTGCAGTCCTTGGCAAACTGCCAGGCATGCACCATCCACACATGCCAGATTTCACTGAAAAAAGGCCAAAATTCAAGAAAACAAGGTGGCAGAAGACCTTGTTTTGGTCTTTTCAAGCCCCTTGCAAGAGTTACTTCCCTTCCAGTAAACCCTTGATGCCCCGCCTTTACCCTTTTATTGGATTTTCCGACTCGGGCCACATCAAACTCATATAAGCCTAAATGATCAATGTACAGTGTAAAAAAAACACAGAAATTAATGTGACAAGTTGCTAAAAAAGAGACTGGAAACTCTTTCTGTAGCAATTGTTTCCTATTGCATAAATCAAACAAAGGGATCTGAAATGTAATTTTTTCTAATCGCTTCAAACCACGACAAGAAACCCAGTTACTTTGATTACCATCTCATACGTGCCACTTACGCACATGCGAAAAGCACGGAAAACAATGTGACAAGTGGCTAAAAAGAGACTGAAAACTCTTTCAGTAGCAAGGAACTGAAGCATAATTTTCTAATATCTTCAAACCGCAACAAGAAACCCAGTTACGTTGACTACCGTTTCGTACGTGCCAGTTAGGCACATGCGAGAACACCAGAAAATGATGTGACAAGTGGTTAAAAAAAGACTTGAAGACTCTTTCAGTAGCAACTGCTTCCTATTGCATAAGTCAAACAAAGAGAACTGAATTTTTTATTTATTTATTTTTTTTCTCCAATCTCTTTATATCGTACATGACAACAAACCCATTTACATTGACTACCGTCTCGTAGGTGCCAGTTACGTATCCGTGAAAACATGAAAAATCGACTTAAGGGACATTTCATAGCAGACGACACCTGTTTCTCAAGTCAAATATAGGGAACTAAATTTCTATTTTTTTTTTCCCTCCAATCTCTTTATACCGTGACAACAAACCCATTTACGCCGACTACTGTCTCATAGGTGACAGTTACATGTCCGCGAAAACATGAAAAAATCGACTTACAGGACATTTCATAGCAGACGACACCTGTTTCTCAAGTCAAATATAGGGAATCTTTCTTTTTTCGTTTTCTCTCACTATGGCCATTGATTCGGTTGCAATGACTATGACACCAATATGAGGCGGTTACGTGCTGCGCATGAAATCGTAAAATCAACTTGGACACTTTCGGAGGCAACTGATACCCTCTTGCACAAATCAAAGAAAGGTAAATCGAACACTTCCCTGTTTTCATACCAGGGTAAGTTTTGGTGACCGTGTGAGTCAAAAGTCAATGTTATGTTTAACTGCTGCACAAAAAAATAAAATTCAGAAGCAACCGGTTACTGTTGCATAAACTTTTTCCAATGAAAAAACGTCTTGTTTTCGTTTGAAGAATTAAAAAAATAGGCCATAAAGATAAAATAAGATGTAAGAATAACTAATAATAAAACTGTTCTTTGATAGGGTAGAAAACATTGTGGGAAAAGGAGAAAATGCTGGTAACCTGCATTGTCTCCTTTTCTCAGATTATTTTCCAAAGCCTTCTCTTTTAGGGGTGTTAACAGGCGTCACTGTATGGTATGGGGTCAATAAGGATAAACATATACCCCCCCTCCCAATCATCCAATCAAATCTCATCCATCTGTGAAATTATCCAATCACAGAAGCTTTTAGGAAAGCAGAATGGGTGCCAACAGCCAATCAGAGAAGCTGTGAGAAATTCAAAAATGGGCCCGGTCTGCCAGTCAGAGGCTTTGAAAATCAAAATGGGCCCAGTCAGCCAATCAGAGTGCTTCAAAATGGCGCCCTTATATATCGATAAAAAACAGTGAACAAGAAACGGCATAAAAGTGGATTTAAAGTCTTTCTTAAAGGCTGCTGTGCAGTCCTTGGCAAACTGCCAGGCATGCACCATCCACACATGCCAGATTTCACTGAAAAAAGGCCAAAATTCAAGAAAACAAGGTGGCAGAAGACCTTGTTTTGGTCTTTTCAAGCCCCTTGCAAGAGTTACTTCCCTTCCAGTAAACCCTTGATGCCCCGCCTTTACCCTTTTATTGGATTTTCCGACTCGGGCCACATCAAACTCATATAAGCCTAAATGATCAATGTACAGTGTAAAAAAAACACAGAAATTAATGTGACAAGTTGCTAAAAAAGAGACTGGAAACTCTTTCTGTAGCAATTGTTTCCTATTGCATAAATCAAACAAAGGGATCTGAAATGTAATTTTTTCTAATCGCTTCAAACCACGACAAGAAACCCAGTTACTTTGATTACCATCTCATACGTGCCACTTACGCACATGCGAAAAGCACGGAAAACAATGTGACAAGTGGCTAAAAAGAGACTGAAAACTCTTTCAGTAGCAAGGAACTGAAGCATAATTTTCTAATATCTTCAAACCGCAACAAGAAACCCAGTTACGTTGACTACCGTTTCGTACGTGCCAGTTAGGCACATGCGAGAACACCAGAAAATGATGTGACAAGTGGTTAAAAAAAGACTTGAAGACTCTTTCAGTAGCAACTGCTTCCTATTGCATAAGTCAAACAAAGAGAACTGAATTTTTTATTTATTTATTTTTTTTCTCCAATCTCTTTATATCGTACATGACAACAAACCCATTTACATTGACTACCGTCTCGTAGGTGCCAGTTACGTATCCGTGAAAACATGAAAAATCGACTTAAGGGACATTTCATAGCAGACGACACCTGTTTCTCAAGTCAAATATAGGGAACTAAATTTCTATTTTTTTTTTCCCTCCAATCTCTTTATACCGTGACAACAAACCCATTTACGCCGACTACTGTCTCATAGGTGACAGTTACATGTCCGCGTAAACATGAAAAAATCGACTTACAGGACATTTCATAGCAGACGACACCTGTTTCTCAAGTCAAATATAGGGAATCTTTCTTTTTTCGTTTTCTCTCACTATGGCCATTGATTCGGTTGCAATGACTATGACACCAATATGAGGCGGTTACGTGCTGCGCATGAAATCGTAAAATCAACTTGGACACTTTCGGAGGCAACTGATACCCTCTTGCACAAATCAAAGAAAGGTAAATCGAACACTTCCCTGTTTTCATACCAGGGTAAGTTTTGGTGACCGTGCGAGTCAAAAGTCAATGTTATGTTTCACTGCTGCACAAAAAAATAAAATTCAGAAGCAACCGGTTACTGTTGCATAAACTTTTTCCAATGAAAAAACGTCTTGTTTTCGTTTGAAGAATTAAAAAATAGGCCATAAAGATAAAATAAGATGTAAGAATAACTAATAATAAAACTGTTCTTTGATAGGGTAGAAAACATTGTGGGAAAAGGAGAAAATGCTGGTAACCTGCATTGTCTCCTTTTCTCAGATTATTTTCCAAAGCCTTCTCTTTTAGGGGTGTTAACAGGCGTCACTGTATGGTATGGGGTCAATAAGGATAAACATATACCCCCCCTCCCAATCATCCAATCAAATCTCATCCATCTGTGAAATTATCCAATCACAGAAGCTTTTAGGAAAGCAGAATGGGTGCCAACAGCCTATCAGAGAGGCTGTGAGAAATTCAAAAATGGGCCCGGTCTGCCAGTCAGAGAGGCTTTGAAAATCAAAATGGGCCCAGTCAGCCAATCAGAGTGCTTCAAAATGGCGCCCTTATATATCGATAAAAAACAGTGAACAAGAAACGGCATAAAAGTGGATTTAAAGTCTTTCTTAAAGGCTGCTGTGCAGTCCTTGGCAAACTGCCAGGCATGCACCATCCACACATGCCAGATTTCACTGAAAAAAGGCCAAAATTCAAGAAAACAAGGTGGCAGAAGACCTTGTTTTGGTCTTTTCAAGCCCCTTGCAAGAGTTACTTCCCTTCCAGTAAACCCTTGATGCCCCGCCTTTACCCTTTTATTGGATTTTCCGACTCGGGCCACATCAAACTCATATAAGCCTAAATGATCAATGTACAGTATAAAAAAAACACAGAAATTAATGTGACAAGTTGCTAAAAAAGAGACTGGAAACTCTTTCTGTAGCAATTGTTTCCTATTGCATAAATCAAACAAAGGGATCTGAAATGTAATTTTTTCTAATCGCTTCAAACCACGACAAGAAACCCAGTTACTTTGATTACCATCTCATACGTGCCACTTAGGCACATGCGAAAGCACGGAAAACAATGTGACAAGTGGCTAAAAAGAGACTGAAAACTCTTTCAGTAGCAAGGAACTGAAGCATAATTTTCTAATATCTTCAAACCGCAACAAGAAACCCAGTTACGTTGACTACCGTTTCGTACGTGCCAGTTAGGCACATGCGAGAACACCAGAAAATGATGTGACAAGTGGTTAAAAAAAGACTTGAAGACTCTTTCAGTAGCAACTGCTTCCTATTGCATAAGTCAAACAAAGAGAACTGAATTTTTTATTTATTTATTTTTTTTCTCCAATCTCTTTATATCGTACATGACAACAAACCCATTTACATTGACTACCGTCTCGTAGGTGCCAGTTACGTATCCGTGAAAACATGAAAAATCGACTTAAGGGACATTTCATAGCAGACGACACCTGTTTCTCAAGTCAAATATAGGGAACTAAATTTCTATTTTTTTTTTCCCTCCAATCTCTTTATACCGTGACAACAAACCCATTTACGCCGACTACTGTCTCATAGGTGACAGTTACATGTCCGCGAAAACAAGAAAAAATCGACTTACAGGACATTTCATAGCAGACGACACCTGTTTCTCAAGTCAAATATAGGGAATCTTTCTTTTTTCGTTTTCTCTCACTATGGCCATTGATTCGGTTGCAATGACTATGACACCAATATGAGGCGGTTACGTGCTGCGCATGAAATCGTAAAATCAACTTGGACACTTGCGGAGACAACTGATACCCTCTTGCACAAATCAAAGAAAGGTAAATCGAACACTTCCCTGTTTTCATACCAGGGTAAGTTTTGGTGACCGTGTGAGTCAAAAGTCAATGTTATGTTTAACTGCTGCACAAAAAAATAAAATTCAGAAGCAACCGGTTACTGTTGCATAAACTTTTTCCAATGAAAAAACGTCTTGTTTTCGTTTGAAGAATTAAAAAAATAGGCCATAAAGATAAAATAAGATGTAAGAATAACTAATAATAAAACTGTTCTTTGATAGGGTAGAAAACATTGTGGGAAAAGGAGAAAATGCTGGTAACCTGCATTGTCTCCTTTTCTCAGATTATTTTCCAAAGCCTTCTCTTTTAGGGGTGTTAACAGGCGTCACTGTATGGTATGGGGTCAATAAGGATAAACATATACCCCCCCTCCCAATCATCCAATCAAATCTCATCCATCTGTGAAATTATCCAATCACAGAAGCTTTTAGGAAAGCAGAATGGGTGCCAACAGCCAATCAGAGAAGCTGTGAGAAATTCAAAAATGGGCCCGGTCTGCCAGTCAGAGAGGCTTTGAAAATCAAAATGGGCCCAGTCAGCCAATCAGAGTGCTTCAAAATGGCGCCCTTATATATCGATAAAAAACAGTGAACAAGAAACGGCATAAAAGTGGATTTAAAGTCTTTCTTAAAGGCTGCTGTGCAGTCCTTGGCAACCTGCCAGGCATGCACCATCCACACATGCCAGATTTCACTGAAAAAAGGCCAAAATTCAAGAAAACAAGGTGGCAGAAGACCTTGTTTTGGTCTTTTCAAGCCCCTTGCAAGAGTTACTTCCCTTCCAGTAAACCCTTGATGCCCCGCCTTTACCCTTTTATTGGATTTTCCGACTCGGGCCACATCAAACTCATATAAGCCTAAATGATCAATGTACAGTGTAAAAAAAACACAGAAATTAATGTGACAAGTTGCTAAAAAAGAGACTGGAAACTCTTTCTGTAGCAATTGTTTCCTATTGCATAAATCAAACAAAGGGATCTGAAATGTAATTTTTTCTAATCGCTTCAAACCACGACAAGAAACCCAGTTACTTTGATTACCATCTCATACGTGCCACTTACGCACATGCGAAAAGCACGGAAAACAATGTGACAAGTGGCTAAAAAGAGACTGAAAACTCTTTCAGTAGCAAGGAACTGAAGCATAATTTTCTAATATCTTCAAACCGCAACAAGAAACCCAGTTACGTTGACTACCGTTTCGTACGTGCCAGTTAGGCACATGCGAGAACACCAGAAAATGATGTGACAAGTGGTTAAAAAAAGACTTGAAGACTCTTTCAGTAGCAACTGCTTCCTATTGCATAAGTCAAACAAAGAGAACTGAATTTTTTATTTATTTATTTTTTTTCTCCAATCTCTTTATATCGTACATGACAACAAACCCATTTACATTGACTACCGTCTCGTAGGTGCCAGTTACGTATCCGTGAAAACATGAAAAATCGACTTAAGGGACATTTCATAGCAGACGACACCTGTTTCTCAAGTCAAATATAGGGAACTGAATTTCTATTTTTTTTTTCCCTCCAATCTCTTTATACCGTGACAACAAACCCATTTACGCCGACTACTGTCTCATAGGTGACAGTTACATGTCCGCGTAAACATGAAAAAATCGACTTACAGGACATTTCATAGCAGACGACACCTGTTTCTCAAGTCAAATATAGGGAATCTTTCTTTTTTCGTTTTCTCTCACTATGGCCATTGATTCGGTTGCAATGACTATGACACCAATATGAGGCGGTTACGTGCTGCGCATGAAATCGTAAAATCAACTTGGACACTTTCGGAGGCAACTGATACCCTCTTGCACAAATCAAAGAAAGGTAAATCGAACACTTCCCTGTTTTCATACCAGGGTAAGTTTTGGTGACCGTGCGAGTCAAAAGTCAATGTTATGTTTAACTGCTGCACAAAAAAATAAAATTCAGAAGCAACCGGTTACTGTTGCATAAACTTTTTCCAATGAAAAAACGTCTTGTTTTCGTTTGAAGAATTAAAAAAATAGGCCATAAAGATAAAATAAGATGTAAGAATAACTAATAATAAAACTGTTCTTTGATAGGGTAGAAAACATTTTGGGAAAAGGAGAAAATGCTGGTAACCTGCATTGTCTCCTTTTCTCAGATTATTTTCCAAAGCCTTCTCTTTTAGGGGTGTTAACAGGCGTCACTGTATGGTATGGGGTCAATAAGGATAAACATATACCCCCCCTCCCAATCATCCAATCAAATCTCATCCATCTGTGAAATTATCCAATCACAGAAGCTTTTAGGAAAGCAGAATGGGTGCCAACAGCCAATCAGAGAGGCTGTGAGAAATTCAAAAATGGGCCCGGTCTGCCAGTCAGAGAGGCTTTGAAAATCAAAATGGGCCCAGTCAGCCAATCAGAGTGCTTCAAAATGGTGCCCTTATATATCGATAAAAAACAGTGAACAAGAAACGGCATAAAAGTGGATTTAAAGTCTTTCTTAAAGGCTGCTGTGCAGTCCTTGGCAAACTGCCAGGCATGCACCATCCACACATGCCAGATTTCACTGAAAAAAGGCCAAAATTCAAGGAAACAAGGTGGCAGAAGACCTTGTTTTGGTCTTTTCAAGCCCCTTGCAAGAGTTACTTCCCTTCCAGTAAACCCTTGATGCCCCGCCTTTACCCTTTTATTGGATTTTCCGACTCGGGCCACATCAAACTCATATAAGCCTAAATGATCAATGTACAGTGTAAAAAAAACACAGAAATTAATGTGACAAGTTGCTAAAAAAGAGACTGGAAACTCTTTCTGTAGCAATTGTTTCCTATTGCATAAATCAAACAAAGGGATCTGAAATGTAATTTTTTCTAATCGCTTCAAACCACGACAAGAAACCCAGTTACTTTGATTACCATCTCATACGTGCCACTTACGCACATGCAAAAAGCACGGAAAACAATGTGACAAGTGGCTAAAAAGAGACTGAAAACTCTTTCAGTAGCAAGGAACTGAAGCATAATTTTCTAATATCTTCAAACCGCAACAAGAAACCCAGTTACGTTGACTACCGTTTCGTACGTGCCAGTTAGGCACATGCGAGAACACCAGAAAATGATGTGACAAGTGGTTAAAAAAAGACTTGAAGACTCTTTCAGTAGCAACTGCTTCCTATTGCATAAGTCAAACAAAGAGAACTGAATTTTTTATTTATTTATTTTTTTTCTCCAATCTCTTTATATCGTACATGACAACAAACCCATTTACATTGACTACCGTCTCGTAGGTGCCAGTTACGTATCCGTGAAAACATGAAAAATCGACTTAAGGGACATTTCATAGCAGACGACACCTGTTTCTCAAGTCAAATATAGGGAACTAAATTTCTATTTTTTTTCCCCTCCAATCTCTTTATACCGTGACAACAAACCCATTTACGCCGACTACTGTCTCATAGGTGACAGTTACATGTCCGCGAAAACATAAAAAAATCGACTTACGGGACATTTCATAGCAGACGACACCTGTTTCTCAAGTCAAATATAGGGAATCTTTCGTTTTTTGTTTTCTCTCACTATGGCCATTGATTCGGTTGCAATGACTATGACACCAATATGAGGCGGTTACGTGCTGCGCATGAAATCGTAAAATCAACTTGGACACTTTCGGAGGCAACTGATACCCTCTTGCACAAATCAAAGAAAGGTAAATCGAACACTTCCCTGTTTTCATACCAGGGTAAGTTTTGGTGACCGTGCGAGTCAAAAGTCAATGTTATGTTTAACTGCTGCACAAAAAAATAAAATTCAGAAGCAACCGGTTACTGTTGCATAAACTTTTTCCAATGAAAAAATGTCTTGTTTTTGTTTGAAGAATTAAAAAAATAGGCCATAAAGATAAAATAAGATGTAAGAATAACTAATAATAAAACTGTTCTTTGATAGGGTAGAAAACATTGTGGGAAAAGGAGAAAATGCTGGTAACCTGCATTGTCTCCTTTTCTCAGATTATTTTCCAAAGCCTTCTCTTTTAGGGGTGTTAACAGGCGTCACTGTATGGTATGGGGTCAATAAGGATAAACATATACCCCCCCCTCCCAATCATCCCATCAAATCTCATCCATCTGTGAAATTATCCAATCACAGAAGCTTTTAGGAAAGCAGAATGGGTGCCAACAGCCTATCAGAGAGGCTGTGAGAAATTCAAAAATGGGCCCGGTCTGCCAGTCAGAGAGGCTTTGAAAATCAAAATGGGCCCAGTCAGCCAATCAGAGTGCTTCAAAATGGCGCCCTTATATATCGATAAAAAACAGTGAACAAGAAACGGCATAAAAGTGGATTTAAAGTCTTTCTTAAAGGCTGCTGTGCAGTCCTTGGCAAACTGCCAGGCATGCACCATCCACACATGCCAGATTTCACTGAAAAAAGGCCAAAATTCAAGAAAACAAGGTGGCAGAAGACCTTGTTTTGGTCTTTTCAAGCCCCTTGCAAGAGTTACTTCCCTTCCAGTAAACCCTTGATGCCCCGCCTTTACCCTTTTATTGGATTTTCCGACTCGGGCCACATCAAACTCATATAAGCCTAAATGATCAATGTACAGTGTAAAAAAAACACAGAAATTAATGTGACAAGTTGCTAAAAAAGAGACTGGAAACTCTTTCTGTAGCAATTGTTTCCTATTGCATAAATCAAACAAAGGGATCTGAAATGTTATTTTTTCTAATCGCTTCAAACCACGACAAGAAACCCAGTTACTTTGATTACCATCTCATACGTGCCACTTACGCACATGCGAAAAGCACGGAAAACAATGTGACAAGTGGCTAAAAAGAGACTGAAAACTCTTTCAGTAGCAAGGAACTGAAGCATAATTTTCTAATATCTTCAAACCGCAACAAGAAACCCAGTTACGTTGACTACCGTTTCGTACGTGCCAGTTAGGCACATGCGAGAACACCAGAAAATGATGTGACAAGTGGTTAAAAAAAGACTTGAAGACTCTTTCAGTAGCAACTGCTTCCTATTGCATAAGTCAAACAAAGAGAACTGAATTTTTTATTTATTTATTTTTTTTCTCCAATCTCTTTATATCGTACATGACAACAAACCCATTTACATTGACTACCGTCTCGTAGGTGCCAGTTACGTATCCGTGAAAACATGAAAAGTCGACTTAAGGGACATTTCATAGCAGACGACACCTGTTTCTCAAGTCAAATATAGGGAACTAAATTTCTATTTTTTTTTTCCCTCCAATCTCTTTATACCGTGACAACAAACCCATTTACGCCGACTACTGTCTCATAGGTGACAGTTACATGTCCGCGAAAACAAGAAAAAATCGACTTACAGGACATTTCATAGCAGACGACAACTGTTTCTCAAGTCAAATATAGGGAATCTTTCTTTTTTTGTTTTCTCTCACTATGGCCATTGATTCGGTTGCAATGACTATGACACCAATATGAGGCGGTTACGTGCTGCGCATGAAATCGTAAAATCAACTTGGACACTTTCGGAGGCAACTGATACCCTCTTGCACAAATCAAAGAAAGGTAAATCGAACACTTCCCTGTTTTCATACCAGGGTAAGTTTTGGTGACCGTGTGAGTCAAAAGTCAATGTTATGTTTAACTGCTGCACAAAAAAATAAAATTCAGAAGCAACCGGTTACTGTTGCATAAACTTTTTCCAATGAAAAAACGTCTTGTTTTCGTTTGAAGAATTAAAAAAATAGGCCATAAAGATAAAATAAGATGTAAGAATAACTAATAATAAAACTGTTCTTTGATAGGGTAGAAAACATTGTGGGAAAAGGAGAAAATGCTGGTAACCTGCATTGTCTCCTTTTCTCAGATTATTTTCCAAAGCCTTCTCTTTTAGGGGTGTTAACAGGCGTCACTGTATGGTATGGGGTCAATAAGGATAAACATATACCCCCCCTCCCAATCATCCAATCAAATCTCATCCATCTGTGAAATTATCCAATCACAGAAGCTTTTAGGAAAGCAGAATGGGTGCCAACAGCCAATCAGAGAAGCTGTGAGAAATTCAAAAATGGGCCCGGTCTGCCAGTCAGAGAGGCTTTGAAAATCAAAATGGGCCCAGTCAGCCAATCAGAGTGCTTCAAAATGGCGCCCTTATATATCGATAAAAAACAGTGAACAAGAAACGGCATAAAAGTGGATTTAAAGTCTTTCTTAAAGGCTGCTGTGCAGTCCTTGGCAACCTGCCAGGCATGCACCATCCACACATGCCAGATTTCACTGAAAAAAGGCCAAAATTCAAGAAAACAAGGTGGCAGAAGACCTTGTTTTGGTCTTTTCAAGCCCCTTGCAAGAGTTACTTCCCTTCCAGTAAACCCTTGATGCCCCGCCTTTACCCTTTTATTGGATTTTCCGACTCGGGCCACATCAAACTCATATAAGCCTAAATGATCAATGTACAGTGTAAAAAAAACACAGAAATTAATGTGACAAGTTGCTAAAAAAGAGACTGGAAACTCTTTCTGTAGCAATTGTTTCCTATTGCATAAATCAAACAAAGGGATCTGAAATGTAATTTTTTCTAATCGCTTCAAACCACGACAAGAAACCCAGTTACTTTGATTACCATCTCATACGTGCCACTTACGCACATGCGAAAAGCACGGAAAACAATGTGACAAGTGGCTAAAAAGAGACTGAAAACTCTTTCAGTAGCAAGGAACTGAAGCATAATTTTCTAATATCTTCAAACCGCAACAAGAAACCCAGTTACTTTGACTACCGTTTCGTACGTGCCAGTTAGGCACATGCGAGAACACCAGAAAATGATGTGACAAGTGGTTAAAAAAAGACTTGAAGACTCTTTCAGTAGCAACTGCTTCCTATTGCATAAGTCAAACAAAGAGAACTGAATTTTTTATTTATTTATTTTTTTTCTCCAATCTCTTTATATCGTACATGACAACAAACCCATTTACATTGACTACCGTCTCGTAGGTGCCAGTTACGTATCCGTGAAAACATGAAAAATCGACTTAAGGGACATTTCATAGCAGACGACACCTGTTTCTCAAGTCAAATATAGGGAACTAAATTTCTATTTTTTTTTCCCTCCAATCTCTTTATACCGTGACAACAAACCCATTTACGCCGACTACTGTCTCATAGGTGACAGTTACATGTCCGCGAAAACATGAAAAAATCGACTTACAGGACATTTCATAGCAGACGACACCTGTTTCTCAAGTCAAATATAGGGAATCTTTCTTTTTTCGTTTTCTCTCACTATGGCCATTGATTCAGTTGCAATGACTATGACACTAATATGAGGCGGTTACGTGCTGCGCATGAAATCGTAAAATCAACTTGGACACTTTCGGAGGCAACTGATACCCTCTTGCACAAATCAAAGAAAGGTAAATCGAACACTTCCCTGTTTTCATACCAGGGTAAGTTTTGGTGACCGTGCGAGTCAAAAGTCAATGTTATGTTTAACTGCTGCACAAAAAAATAAAATTCAGAAGCAACCGGTTACTGTTGCATAAACTTTTTCCAATGAAAAAACGTCTTGTTTTCGTTTGAAGAATTAAAAAAATAGGCCATAAAGATAAAATAAGATGTA
The DNA here is from genome assembly GCA_943736015.1 of Tridacna crocea. Classification (NCBI taxonomy): domain Eukaryota; kingdom Metazoa; phylum Mollusca; class Bivalvia; order Cardiida; family Cardiidae; genus Tridacna; species Tridacna crocea. The sequence continues at coordinate 1,904,659 of OX031066.1, read as the reverse complement.
AGAATAACTAATAATAAAACTGTTCTTTGATAGGGTAGAAAACATTGTGGGAAAAGGAGAAAATGCTGGTAACCTGCATTGTCTCCTTTTCTCAGATTATTTTCCAAAGCCTTCTCTTTTAGGGGTGTTAACAGGCGTCACTGTATGGTATGGGGTCAATAAGGATAAACATATACCCCCCCTCCCAATCATCCAATCAAATCTCATCCATCTGTGAAATTATCCAATCACAGAAGCTTTTAGGAAAGCAGAATGGGTGCCAACAGCCAATCAGAGAAGCTGTGAGAAATTCAAAAATGGGCCCGGTCTGCCAGTCAGAGAGGCTTTGAAAATCAAAATGGGCCCAGTCAGCCAATCAGAGTGCTTCAAAATGGCGCCCTTATATATCGATAAAAAACAGTGAACAAGAAACGGCATAAAAGTGGATTTAAAGTCTTTCTTAAAGGCTGCTGTGCAGTCCTTGGCAACCTGCCAGGCATGCACCATCCACACATGCCAGATTTCACTGAAAATAGGCCAAAATTCAAGAAAACAAGGTGGCAGAAGACCTTGTTTTGGTCTTTTCAAGCCCCTTGCAAGAGTTACTTCCCTTCCAGTAAACCCTTGATGCCCCGCCTTTACCCTTTTATTGGATTTTCCGACTCGGGCCACATCAAACTCATATAAGCCTAAATGATCAATGTACAGTGTAAAAAAAACACAGAAATTAATGTGACAAGTTGCTAAAAAAGAGACTGGAAACTCTTTCTGTAGCAATTGTTTCCTATTGCATAAATCAAACAAAGGGATCTGAAATGTAATTTTTTCTAATCGCTTCAAACCACGACAAGAAACCCAGTTACTTTGATTACCATCTCATACGTGCCACTTACGCACATGCGAAAAGCACGGAAAACAATGTGACAAGTGGCTAAAAAGAGACTGAAAACTCTTTCAGTAGCAAGGAACTGAAGCATAATTTTCTAATATCTTCAAACCGCAACAAGAAACCCAGTTACGTTGACTACCGTTTCGTACGTGCCAGTTAGGCACATGCGAGAACACCAGAAAATGATGTGACAAGTGGTTAAAAAAAGACTTGAAGACTCTTTCAGTAGCAACTGCTTCCTATTGCATAAGTCAAACAAAGAGAACTGAATTTTTTATTTATTTATTTTTTTTCTCCAATCTCTTTATATCGTACATGACAACAAACCCATTTACATTGACTACCGTCTCGTAGGTGCCAGTTACGTATCCGTGAAAACATGAAAAATCGACTTAAGGGACATTTCATAGCAGACGACACCTGTTTCTCAAGTCAAATATAGGGAACTAAATTTCTATTTTTTTTTCTCCTCCAATCTCTTTATACCGTGACAACAAACCCATTTACGCCGACTACTGTCTCATAGGTGACAGTTACATGTCCGCGAAAACAAGAAAAAATCGACTTACAGGACATTTCATAGCAGACGACACCTGTTTCTCAAGTCAAATATAGGGAATCTTTCTTTTTTCGTTTTCTCTCACTATGGCCATTGATTCGGTTGCAATGACTATGACACTAATATGAGGCGGTTACGTGCTGCGCATGAAATCGTAAAATCAACTTGGACACTTTCGGAGGCAACTGATACCCTCTTGCACAAATCAAAGAAAGGTAAATCGAACACTTCCCTGTTTTCATACCAGGGTAAGTTTTGGTGACCGTGCGAGTCAAAAGTCAATGTTATGTTTAACTGCTGCACAAAAAAATAAAATTCAGAAGCAACCGGTTACTGTTGCATAAACTTTTTCCAATGAAAAAACGTCTTGTTTTCATTTGAAGAATTAAAAAAATAGGCCATAAAGATAAAATAAGATGTAAGAATAACTAATAATAAAACTGTTCTTTGATAGGGTAGAAAACATTGTGGGAAAAGGAGAAAATGCTGGTAACCTGCATTGTCTCCTTTTCTCAGATTATTTTCCAAAGCCTTCTCTTTTAGGGGTGTTAACAGGCGTCACTGTATGGTATGGGGTCAATAAGGATAAACATATACCCCCCTCCCAATCATCCAATCAAATCTCATCCATCTGTGAAATTATCCAATCACAGAAGCTTTTAGGAAAGCAGAATGGGTGCCAACAGCCAATCAGAGAAGCTGTGAGAAATTCAAAAATGGGCCCGGTCTGCCAGTCAGAGAGGCTTTGAAAATCAAAATGGGCCCAGTCAGCCAATCAGAGTGCTTCAAAATGGCGCCCTTATATATCGATAAAAAACAGTGAACAAGAAACGGCATAAAAGTGGATTTAAAGTCTTTCTTAAAGGCTGCTGTGCAGTCCTTGGCAAACTGCCAGGCATGCACCATCCACACATGCCAGATTTCACTGAAAAAAGGCCAAAATTCAAGAAAACAAGGTGGCAGAAGACCTTGTTTTGGTCTTTTCAAGCCCCTTGCAAGAGTTACTTCCCTTCCAGTAAACCCTTGATGCCCCGCCTTTACCCTTTTATTGGATTTTCCGACTCGGGCCACATCAAACTCATATAAGCCTAAATGATCAATGTACAGTGTAAAAACAACACAGAAATTAATGTGACAAGTTGCTAAAAAAAGAGACTGGAAACTCTTTCTGTAGCAATTGTTTCCTATTGCATAAATCAAACAAAGGGATCTGAAATGTAATTTTTTCTAATCGCTTCAAACCACGACAAGAAACCCAGTTACTTTGATTACCATCTCATACGTGCCACTTACGCACATGCGAAAAGCATGGAAAACAATGTGACAAGTGGCTAAAAAGAGACTGAAAACTCTTTCAGTAGCAAGGAACTGAAGCATAATTTTCTAATATCTTCAAACCGCAACAAGAAACCCAGTTACGTTGACTACCGTTTCGTACGTGCCAGTTAGGCACATGCGAGAACACCAGAAAATGATGTGACAAGTGGTTAAAAAAAGACTTGAAGACTCTTTCAGTAGCAACTGCTTCCTATTGCATAAGTCAAACAAAGAGAACGGAATTTTTTATTTATTTATTTTTTTTCTCCAATCTCTTTATATCGTACATGACAACAAACCCATTTACATTGACTACCGTCTCGTAGGTGCCAGTTACGTATCCGTGAAAACATGAAAAATCGACTTAAGGGACATTTCATAGCAGACGACACCTGTTTCTCAAGTCAAATATAGGGAACTAAATTTCTATTTTTTTTTTCCCTCCAATCTCTTTATACCGTGACAACAAACCCATTTACGCCGACTACTGTCTCATAGGTGACAGTTACATGTCCGCGAAAACATGAAAAAATCGACTTACGGGACATTTCATAGCAGACGACACCTGTTTCTCAAGTCAAATATAGGGAATCTTTCTTTTTTCGTTTTCTCTCACTATGGCCATTGATTCGGTTGCAATGACTATGACACTAATATGAGGCGGTTACGTGCTGCGCATGAAATCGTAAAATCAACTTGGACACTTTCGGAGGCAACTGATACCCTCTTGCACAAATCAAAGAAAGGTAAATCGAACACTTCCCTGTTTTCATACCAGGGTAAGTTTTGGTGACCGTGCGAGTCAAAAGTCAATGTTATGTTTAACTGCTGCACAAAAAAATAAAATTCAGAAGCAACCGGTTACTGTTGCATAAACTTTTTCCAATGAAAAAACGTCTTGTTTTCATTTGAAGAATTAAAAAAATAGGCCATAAAGATAAAATAAGATGTAAGAATAACTAATAATAAAACTGTTCTTTGATAGGGTAGAAAACATTGTGGGAAAAGGAGAAAATGCTGGTAACCTGCATTGTCTCCTTTTCTCAGATTATTTTCCAAAGCCTTCTCTTTTAGGGGTGTTAACAGGCGTCACTGTATGGTATGGGGTCAATAAGGATAAACATATACCCCCCTCCCAATCATCCAATCAAATCTCATCCATCTGTGAAATTATCCAATCACAGAAGCTTTTAGGAAAGCAGAATGGGTGCCAACAGCCAATCAGAGAAGCTGTGAGAAATTCAAAAATGGGCCCGGTCTGCCAGTCAGAGAGGCTTTGAAAATCAAAATGGGCCCAGTCAGCCAATCAGAGTGCTTCAAAATGGCGCCCTTATATATCGATAAAAAACAGTGAACAAGAAACGGCATAAAAGTGGATTTAAAGTCTTTCTTAAAGGCTGCTGTGCAGTCCTTGGCAAACTGCCAGGCATGCACCATCCACACATGCCAGATTTCACTGAAAAAAGGCCAAAATTCAAGAAAACAAGGTGGCAGAAGACCTTGTTTTGGTCTTTTCAAGCCCCTTGCAAGAGTTGCTTCCCTTCCAGTAAACCCTTGATGCCCCGCCTTTACCCTTTTATTGGATTTTCCGACTCGGGCCACATCAAACTCATATAAGCCTAAATGATCAATGTACAGTGTAAAAAAAACACAGAAATTAATGTGACAAGTTGCTAAAAAAGAGACTGGAAACTCTTTCTGTAGCAATTGTTTCCTATTGCATAAATCAAACAAAGGGATCTGAAATGTAATTTTTTCTAATCGCTTCAAACCACGACAAGAAACCCAGTTACTTTGATTACCATCTCATACGTGCCACTTACGCACATGCGAAAAGCACGGAAAACAATGTGACAAGTGGCTAAAAAGAGACTGAAAACTCTTTCAGTAGCAAGGAACTGAAGCATAATTTTCTAATATCTTCAAACCGCAACAAGAAACCCAGTTACGTTGACTACCGTTTCGTACGTGCCAGTTAGGCACATGCGAGAACACCAGAAAATGATGTGACAAGTGGTTAAAAAAAGACTTGAAGACTCTTTCAGTAGCAACTGCTTCCTATTGCATAAGTCAAACAAAGAGAACTGAATTTTTTATTTATTTATTTTTTTTCTCCAATCTCTTTATATCGTACATGACAACAAACCCATTTACATTGACTACCGTCTCGTAGGTGCCAGTTACGTATCCGTGAAAACATGAAAAATCGACTTAAGGGACATTTCATAGCAGACGACACCTGTTTCTCAAGTCAAATATAGGGAACTAAATTTCTATTTTTTTTTTCCCTCCAATCTCTTTATACCGTGACAACAAACCCATTTACGCCGACTACTGTCTCATAGGTGACAGTTACATGTCCGCGAAAACATGAAAAAATCGACTTACGGGACATTTCATAGCAGATGACACCTGTTTCTCAAGTCAAATATAGGGAATCTTTCTTTTTTCGTTTTCTCTCACTATGGCCATTGATTCGGTTGCAATGACTATGACACCAATATGAGGCGGTTACGTGCTGCGCATGAAATCGTAAAATCAACTTGGACACTTTCGGAGGCAACTGATACCCTCTTGCACAAATCAAAGAAAGGTAAATCGAACACTTCCCTGTTTTCATACCAGGGTAAGTTTTGGTGACCGTGCGAGTCAAAAGTCAATGTTATGTTTAACTGCTGCACAAAAAAATAAAATTCAGAAGCAACCGGTTACTGTTGCATAAACTTTTTCCAATGAAAAAACGTCTTGTTTTCGTTTGAAGAATTAAAAAAATAGGCCATAAAGATAAAATAAGATGTAAGAATAACTAATAATAAAACTGTTCTTTGATAGGGTAGAAAACATTTTGGGAAAAGGAGAAAATGCTGGTAACCTGCATTGTCTCCTTTTCTCAGATTATTTTCCAAAGCCTTCTCTTTTAGGGGTGTTAACAGGCGTCACTGTATGGTATGGGGTCAATAAGGATAAACATATACCCCCCCTCCCAATCATCCAATCAAATCTCATCCATCTGTGAAATTATCCAATCACAGAAGCTTTTAGGAAAGCAGAATGGGTGCCAACAGCCTATCAGAGAGGCTGTGAGAAATTCAAAAATGGGCCCGGTCTGCCAGTCAGAGAGGCTTTGAAAATCAAAATGGGCCCAGTCAGCCAATCAGAGTGCTTCAAAATGGTGCCCTTATATATCGATAAAAAACAGTGAACAAGAAACGGCATAAAAGTGGATTTAAAGTCTTTCTTAAAGGCTGCTGTGCAGTCCTTGGCAAACTGCCAGGCATGCACCATCCACACATGCCAGATTTCACTGAAAAAAGGCCAAAATTCAAGAAAACAAGGTGGCAGAAGACCTTGTTTTGGTCTTTTCAAGCCCCTTGCAAGAGTTACTTCCCTTCCAGTAAACCCTTGATGCCCCGCCTTTACCCTTTTATTGGATTTTCCGACTCGGGCCACATCAAACTCATATAAGCCTAAATGATCAATGTACAGTGTAAAAAAAACACAGAAATTAATGTGACAAGTTGCTAAAAAAGAGACTGGAAACTCTTTCTGTAGCAATTGTTTCCTATTGCATAAATCAAACAAAGGGATCTGAAATGTAATTTTTTCTAATCGCTTCAAACCACGACAAGAAACCCAGTTACTTTGATTACCATCTCATACGTGCCACTTACGCACATGCGAAAAGCACGGAAAACAATGTGACAAGTGGCTAAAAAGAGACTGAAAACTCTTTCAGTAGCAAGGAACTGAAGCATAATTTTCTAATATCTTCAAACCGCAACAAGAAACCCAGTTACGTTGACTACCGTTTCGTACGTGCCAGTTAGGCACATGCGAGAACACCAGAAAATGATGTGACAAGTGGTTAAAAAAAGACTTGAAGACTCTTTCAGTAGCAACTGCTTCCTATTGCATAAGTCAAACAAAGAGAACTGAATTTTTTATTTATTTATTTTTTTTCTCCAATCTCTTTATATCGTACATGACAACAAACCCATTTACATTGACTACCGTCTCGTAGGTGCCAGTTACGTATCCGTGAAAACATGAAAAATCGACTTAAGGGACATTTCATAGCAGACGACACCTGTTTCTCAAGTCAAATATAGGGAACTAAATTTCTATTTTTTTTCCCCTCCAATCTCTTTATACCGTGACAACAAACCCATTTACGCCGACTACTGTCTCATAGGTGACAGTTACATGTCCGCGAAAACATAAAAAAATCGACTTACGGGACATTTCATAGCAGACGACACCTGTTTCTCAAGTCAAATATAGGGAATCTTTCGTTTTTTGTTTTCTCTCACTATGGCCATTGATTCGGTTGCAATGACTATGACACCAATATGAGGCGGTTACGTGCTGCGCATGAAATCGTAAAATCAACTTGGACACTTTCGGAGGCAACTGATACCCTCTTGCACAAATCAAAGAAAGGTAAATCGAACACTTCCCTGTTTTCATACCAGGGTAAGTTTTGGTGACCGTGCGAGTCAAAAGTCAATGTTATGTTTAACTGCTGCACAAAAAAATAAAATTCAGAAGCAACCGGTTACTGTTGCATAAACTTTTTCCAATGAAAAAATGTCTTGTTTTTGTTTGAAGAATTAAAAAAATAGGCCATAAAGATAAAATAAGATGTAAGAATAACTAATAATAAAACTGTTCTTTGATAGGGTAGAAAACATTGTGGGAAAAGGAGAAAATGCTGGTAACCTGCATTGTCTCCTTTTCTCAGATTATTTTCCAAAGCCTTCTCTTTTAGGGGTGTTAACAGGCGTCACTGTATGGTATGGGGTCAATAAGGATAAACATATACCCCCCCCTCCCAATCATCCCATCAAATCTCATCCATCTGTGAAATTATCCAATCACAGAAGCTTTTAGGAAAGCAGAATGGGTGCCAACAGCCTATCAGAGAGGCTGTGAGAAATTCAAAAATGGGCCCGGTCTGCCAGTCAGAGAGGCTTTGAAAATCAAAATGGGCCCAGTCAGCCAATCAGAGTGCTTCAAAATGGCGCCCTTATATATCGATAAAAAACAGTGAACAAGAAACGGCATAAAAGTGGATTTAAAGTCTTTCTTAAAGGCTGCTGTGCAGTCCTTGGCAAACTGCCAGGCATGCACCATCCACACATGCCAGATTTCACTGAAAAAAGGCCAAAATTCAAGAAAACAAGGTGGCAGAAGACCTTGTTTTGGTCTTTTCAAGCCCCTTGCAAGAGTTACTTCCCTTCCAGTAAACCCTTGATGCCCCGCCTTTACCCTTTTATTGGATTTTCCGACTCGGGCCACATCAAACTCATATAAGCCTAAATGATCAATGTACAGTGTAAAAAAAACACAGAAATTAATGTGACAAGTTGCTAAAAAAGAGACTGGAAACTCTTTCTGTAGCAATTGTTTCCTATTGCATAAATCAAACAAAGGGATCTGAAATGTTATTTTTTCTAATCGCTTCAAACCACGACAAGAAACCCAGTTACTTTGATTACCATCTCATACGTGCCACTTACGCACATGCGAAAAGCACGGAAAACAATGTGACAAGTGGCTAAAAAGAGACTGAAAACTCTTTCAGTAGCAAGGAACTGAAGCATAATTTTCTAATATCTTCAAACCGCAACAAGAAACCCAGTTACGTTGACTACCGTTTCGTACGTGCCAGTTAGGCACATGCGAGAACACCAGAAAATGATGTGACAAGTGGTTAAAAAAAGACTTGAAGACTCTTTCAGTAGCAACTGCTTCCTATTGCATAAGTCAAACAAAGAGAACTGAATTTTTTATTTATTTATTTTTTTTCTCCAATCTCTTTATATCGTACATGACAACAAACCCATTTACATTGACTACCGTCTCGTAGGTGCCAGTTACGTATCCGTGAAAACATGAAAAGTCGACTTAAGGGACATTTCATAGCAGACGACACCTGTTTCTCAAGTCAAATATAGGGAACTAAATTTCTATTTTTTTTTTCCCTCCAATCTCTTTATACCGTGACAACAAACCCATTTACGCCGACTACTGTCTCATAGGTGACAGTTACATGTCCGCGAAAACAAGAAAAAATCGACTTACAGGACATTTCATAGCAGACGACACCTGTTTCTCAAGTCAAATATAGGGAATCTTTCTTTTTTTGTTTTCTCTCACTATGGCCATTTATTCGGTTGCAATGACTATGACACTAATATGAGGCGGTTACGTGCTGCGCATGAAATCGTAAAATCAACTTGGACACTTTCGGAGGCAACTGATACCCTCTTGCACAAATCAAAGAAAGGTAAATCGAACACTTCCCTGTTTTCATACCAGGGTAAGTTTTGGTGACCGTGTGAGTCAAAAGTCAATGTTATGTTTAACTGCTGCACAAAAAAATAAAATTCAGAAGCAACCGGTTACTGTTGCATAAACTTTTTCCAATGAAAAAACGTCTTGTTTTCGTTTGAAGAATTAAAAAAATAGGCCATAAAGATAAAATAAGATGTAAGAATAACTAATAATAAAACTGTTCTTTGATAGGGTAGAAAACATTGTGGGAAAAGGAGAAAATGCTGGTAACCTGCATTGTCTCCTTTTCTCAGATTATTTTCCAAAGCCTTCTCTTTTAGGGGTGTTAACAGGCGTCACTGTATGGTATGGGGTCAATAAGGATAAACATATACCCCCCCTCCCAATCATCCAATCAAATCTCATCCATCTGTGAAATTATCCAATCACAGAAGCTTTTAGGAAAGCAGAATGGGTGCCAACAGCCAATCAGAGAAGCTGTGAGAAATTCAAAAATGGGCCCGGTCTGCCAGTCAGAGAGGCTTTGAAAATCAAAATGGGCCCAGTCAGCCAATCAGAGTGCTTCAAAATGGCGCCCTTATATATCGATAAAAAACAGTGAACAAGAAACGGCATAAAAGTGGATTTAAAGTCTTTCTTAAAGGCTGCTGTGCAGTCCTTGGCAACCTGCCAGGCATGCACCATCCACACATGCCAGATTTCACTGAAAAAAGGCCAAAATTCAAGAAAACAAGGTGGCAGAAGACCTTGTTTTGGTCTTTTCAAGCCCCTTGCAAGAGTTACTTCCCTTCCAGTAAACCCTTGATGCCCCGCCTTTACCCTTTTATTGGATTTTCCGACTCGGGCCACATCAAACTCATATAAGCCTAAATGATCAATGTACAGTGTAAAAAAAACACAGAAATTAATGTGACAAGTTGCTAAAAAAGAGACTGGAAACTCTTTCTGTAGCAATTGTTTCCTATTGCATAAATCAAACAAAGGGATCTGAAATGTAATTTTTTCTAATCGCTTCAAACCACGACAAGAAACCCAGTTACTTTGATTACCATCTCATACGTGCCACTTACGCACATGCGAAAAGCACGGAAAACAATGTGACAAGTGGCTAAAAAGAGACTGAAAACTCTTTCAGTAGCAAGGAACTGAAGCATAATTTTCTAATATCTTCAAACCGCAACAAGAAACCCAGTTCCTTTGACTACCGTTTCGTACGTGCCAGTTAGGCACATGCGAGAACACCAGAAAATGATGTGACAAGTGGTTAAAAAAAGACTTGAAGACTCTTTCAGTAGCAACTGCTTCCTATTGCATAAGTCAAACAAAGAGAACTGAATTTTTTATTTATTTATTTTTTTTCTCCAATCTCTTTATATCGTACATGACAACAAACCCATTTACATTGACTACCGTCTCGTAGGTGCCAGTTACGTATCCATGAAAACATGAAAAATCGACTTAAGGGACATTTCATAGCAGACGACACCTGTTTCTCAAGTCAAATATAGGGAACTAAATTTCTATTTTTTTTTCCCTCCAATCTCTTTATACCGTGACAACAAACCCATTTACGCCGACTACTGTCTCATAGGTGACAGTTACATGTCCGCGAAAACATGAAAAAATCGACTTACAGGACATTTCATAGCAGACGACACCTGTTTCTCAAGTCAAATATAGGGAATCTTTCTTTTTTCGTTTTCTCTCACTATGGCCATTGATTCAGTTGCAATGACTATGACACTAATATGAGGCGGTTACGTGCTGCGCATGAAATCGTAAAATCAACTTGGACACTTTCGGAGGCAACTGATACCCTCTTGCACAAATCAAAGAAAGGTAAATCGAACACTTCCCTGTTTTCATACCAGGGTAAGTTTTGGTGACCGTGCGAGTCAAAAGTCAATGTTATGTTTAACTGCTGCACAAAAAAATAAAATTCAGAAGCAACCGGTTACTGTTGCATAAACTTTTTCCAATGAAAAAACGTCTTGTTTTCGTTTGAAGAATTAAAAAAATAGGCCATAAAGATAAAATAAGATGTAAGAATAACTAATAATAAAACTGTTCTTTGATAGGGTAGAAAACATTGTGGGAAAAGGAGAAAATGCTGGTAACCTGCATTGTCTCCTTTTCTCAGATTATTTTCCAAAGCCTTCTCTTTTAGGGGTGTTAACAGGCGTCACTGTATGGTATGGGGTCAATAAGGATAAACATATACCCCCCCTCCCAATCATCCAATCAAATCTCATCCATCTGTGAAATTATCCAATCACAGAAGCTTTTAGGAAAGCAGAATGGGTGCCAACAGCCAATCAGAGAAGCTGTGAGAAATTCAAAAATGGGCCGGGTCTGCCAGTCAGAGAGGCTTTGAAAATCAAAATGGGCCCAGTCAGCCAATCAGAGTGCTTCAAAATGGCGCCCTTATATATCGATAAAAAACAGTGAACAAGAAACGGCATAAAAGTGGATTTAAAGTCTTTCTTAAAGGCTGCTGTGCAGTCCTTGGCAAACTGCCAGGCATGCACCATCCACACATGCCAGATTTCACTGAAAATAGGCCAAAATTCAAGAAAACAAGGTGGCAGAAGACCTTGTTTTGGTCTTTTCAAGCCCCTTGCAAGAGTTACTTCCCTTCCAGTAAACCCTTGATGCCCCGCCTTTACCCTTTTATTGGATTTTCCGACTCGGGCCACATCAAACTCATATAAGCCTAAATGATCAATGTACAGTGTAAAAAAAACACAGAAATTAATGTGACAAGTTGCTAAAAAAGAGACTGGAAACTCTTTCTGTAGCAATTGTTTCCTATTGCATAAATCAAACAAAGGGATCTGAAATGTAATTTTTTCTAATCGCTTCAAACCACGACAAGAAACCCAGTTACTTTGATTACCATCTCATACGTGCCACTTACGCACATGCGAAAAGCACGGAAAACAATGTGACAAGTGGCTAAAAAGAGACTGAAAACTCTTTCAGTAGCAAGGAACTGAAGCATAATTTTCTAATATCTTCAAACCGCAACAAGAAACCCAGTTACGTTGACTACCGTTTCGTACGTGCCAGTTAGGCACATGCGAGAACACCAGAAAATGATGTGACAAGTGGTTAAAAAAAGACTTGAAGACTCTTTCAGTAGCAACTGCTTCCTATTGCATAAGTCAAACAAAGAGAACTGAATTTTTTATTTATTTATTTTTTTTCTCCAATCTCTTTATATCGTACATGACAACAAACCCATTTACATTGACTACCGTCTCGTAGGTGCCAGTTACGTATCCGTGAAAACATGAAAAATCGACTTAAGGGACATTTCATAGCAGACGACACCTGTTTCTCAAGTCAAATATAGGGAACTAAATTTCTATTTTTTTTTCTCCTCCAATCTCTTTATACCGTGACAACAAACCCATTTACGCCGACTACTGTCTCATAGGTGACAGTTACATGTCCGCGAAAACAAGAAAAAATCGACTTACAGGACATTTCATAGCAGACGACACCTGTTTCTCAAGTCAAATATAGGGAATCTTTCTTTTTTCGTTTTCTCTCACTATGGCCATTGATTCGGTTGCAATGACTATGACACTAATATGAGGCGGTTACGTGCTGCGCATGAAATCGTAAAATCAACTTGGACACTTTCGGAGGCAACTGATACCCTCTTGCACAAATCAAAGAAAGGTAAATCGAACACTTCCCTGTTTTCATACCAGGGTAAGTTTTGGTGACCGTGCGAGTCAAAAGTCAATGTTATATTTAACTGCTGCACAAAAAAATAAAATTCAGAAGCAACCGGTTACTGTTGCATAAACTTTTTCCAATGAAAAAACGTCTTGTTTTCATTTGAAGAATTAAAAAAATAGGCCATAAAGATAAAATAAGATGTAAGAATAACTAATAATAAAACTGTTCTTTGATAGGGTAGAAAACATTGTGGGAAAAGGAGAAAATGCTGGTAACCTGCATTGTCTCCTTTTCTCAGATTATTTTCCAAAGCCTTCTCTTTTAGGGGTGTTAACAGGCGTCACTGTATGGTATGGGGTCAATAAGGATAAACATATACCCCCCTCCCAATCATCCAATCAAATCTCATCCATCTGTGAAATTATCCAATCACAGAAGCTTTTAGGAAAGCAGAATGGGTGCCAACAGCCAATCAGAGAAGCTGTGAGAAATTCAAAAATGGGCCGGGTCTGCCAGTCAGAGAGGCTTTGAAAATCAAAATGGGCCCAGTCAGCCAATCAGAGTGCTTCAAAATGGCGCCCTTATATATCGATAAAAAACAGTGAACAAGAAACGGCATAAAAGTGGATTTAAAGTCTTTCTTAAAGGCTGCTGTGCAGTCCTTGGCAAACTGCCAGGCATGCACCATCCACACATGCCAGATTTCACTGAAAAAAGGCCAAAATTCAAGAAAACAAGGTGGCAGAAGACCTTGTTTTGGTCTTTTCAAGCCCCTTGCAAGAGTTACTTCCCTTCCAGTAAACCCTTGATGCCCCGCCTTTACCCTTTTATTGGATTTTCCGACTCGGGCCACATCAAACTCATATAAGCCTAAATGATCAATGTACAGTGTAAAAACAACACAGAAATTAATGTGACAAGTTGCTAAAAAAAGAGACTGGAAACTCTTTCTGTAGCAATTGTTTCCTATTGCATAAATCAAACAAAGGGATCTGAAATGTAATTTTTTCTAATCGCTTCAAACCACGACAAGAAACCCAGTTACTTTGATTACCATCTCATACGTGCCACTTACGCACATGCGAAAAGCATGGAAAACAATGTGACAAGTGGCTAAAAAGAGACTGAAAACTCTTTCAGTAGCAAGGACCTGAAGCATAATTTTCTAATATCTTCAAACCGCAACAAGAAACCCAGTTACGTTGACTACCGTTTCGTACGTGCCAGTTAGGCACATGCGAGAACACCAGAAAATGATGTGACAAGTGGTTAAAAAAAGACTTGAAGACTCTTTCAGTAGCAACTGCTTCCTATTGCATAAGTCAAACAAAGAGAACGGAATTTTTTATTTATTTATTTTTTTTCTCCAATCTCTTTATATCGTACATGACAACAAACCCATTTACATTGACTACCGTCTCGTAGGTGCCAGTTACGTATCCGTGAAAACATGAAAAATCGACTTAAGGGACATTTCATAGCAGACGACACCTGTTTCTCAAGTCAAATATAGGGAACTAAATTTCTATTTTTTTTTTCCCTCCAATCTCTTTATACCGTGACAACAAACCCATTTACGCCGACTACTGTCTCATAGGTGACAGTTACATGTCCGCGAAAACATGAAAAAATCGACTTACGGGACATTTCATAGCAGACGACACCTGTTTCTCAAGTCAAATATAGGGAATCTTTCTTTTTTCGTTTTCTCTCACTATGGCCATTGATTCGGTTGCAATGACTATGACACTAATATGAGGCGGTTACGTGCTGCGCATGAAATCGTAAAATCAACTTGGACACTTTCGGAGGCAACTGATACCCTCTTGCACAAATCAAAGAAAGGTAAATCGAACACTTCCCTGTTTTCATACCAGGGTAAGTTTTGGTGACCGTGCGAGTCAAAAGTCAATGTTATGTTTAACTGCTGCACAAAAAAATAAAATTCAGAAGCAACCGGTTACTGTTGCATAAACTTTTTCCAATGAAAAAACGTCTTGTTTTCATTTGAAGAATTAAAAAAATAGGCCATAAAGATAAAATAAGATGTAAGAATAACTAATAATAAAACTGTTCTTTGATAGGGTAGAAAACATTGTGGGAAAAGGAGAAAATGCTGGTAACCTGCATTGTCTCCTTTTCTCAGATTATTTTCCAAAGCCTTCTCTTTTAGGGGTGTTAACAGGCGTCACTGTATGGTATGGGGTCAATAAGGATAAACATATACCCCCCTCCCAATCATCCAATCAAATCTCATCCATCTGTGAAATTATCCAATCACAGAAGCTTTTAGGAAAGCAGAATGGGTGCCAACAGCCAATCAGAGAAGCTGTGAGAAATTCAAAAATGGGCCCGGTCTGCCAGTCAGAGAGGCTTTGAAAATCAAAATGGGCCCAGTCAGCCAATCAGAGTGCTTCAAAATGGCGCCCTTATATATCGATAAAAAACAGTGAACAAGAAACGGCATAAAAGTGGATTTAAAGTCTTTCTTAAAGGCTGCTGTGCAGTCCTTGGCAAACTGCCAGGCATGCACCATCCACACATGCCAGATTTCACTGAAAAAAGGCCAAAATTCAAGAAAACAAGGTGGCAGAAGACCTTGTTTTGGTCTTTTCAAGCCCCTTGCAAGAGTTGCTTCCCTTCCAGTAAACCCTTGATGCCCCGCCTTTACCCTTTTATTGGATTTTCCGACTCGGGCCACATCAAACTCATATAAGCCTAAATGATCAATGTACAGTGTAAAAAAAACACAGAAATTAATGTGACAAGTTGCTAAAAAAGAGACTGGAAACTCTTTCTGTAGCAATTGTTTCCTATTGCATAAATCAAACAAAGGGATCTGAAATGTAATTTTTTCTAATCGCTTCAAACCACGACAAGAAACCCAGTTACTTTGATTACCATCTCATACGTGCCACTTACGCACATGCGAAAAGCACGGAAAACAATGTGACAAGTGGCTAAAAAGAGACTGAAAACTCTTTCAGTAGCAAGGAACTGAAGCATAATTTTCTAATATCTTCAAACCGCAACAAGAAACCCAGTTACGTTGACTACCGTTTCGTACGTGCCAGTTAGGCACATGCGAGAACACCAGAAAATGATGTGACAAGTGGTTAAAAAAAGACTTGAAGACTCTTTCAGTAGCAACTGCTTCCTATTGCATAAGTCAAACAAAGAGAACTGAATTTTTTATTTATTTATTTTTTTTCTCCAATCTCTTTATATCGTACATGACAACAAACCCATTTACATTGACTACCGTCTCGTAGGTGCCAGTTACGTATCCGTGAAAACATGAAAAATCGACTTAAGGGACATTTCATAGCAGACGACACCTGTTTCTCAAGTCAAATATAGGGAACTAAATTTCTATTTTTTTTTTCCCTCCAATCTCTTTATACCGTGACAACAAACCCATTTACGCCGACTACTGTCTCATAGGTGACAGTTACATGTCCGCGAAAACATGAAAAAATCGACTTACGGGACATTTCATAGCAGACGACACCTGTTTCTCAAGTCAAATATAGGGAATCTTTCTTTTTTCGTTTTCTCTCACTATGGCCATTGATTCGGTTGCAATGACTATGACACCAATATGAGGCGGTTACGTGCTGCGCATGAAATCGTAAAATCAACTTGGACACTTTCGGAGGCAACTGATACCCTCTTGCACAAATCAAAGAAAGGTAAATCGAACACTTCCCTGTTTTCATACCAGGGTAAGTTTTGGTGACCGTGCGAGTCAAAAGTCAATGTTATGTTTAACTGCTGCACAAAAAAATAAAATTCAGAAGCAACCGGTTACTGTTGCATAAACTTTTTCCAATGAAAAAACGTCTTGTTTTCATTTGAAGAATTAAAAAAATAGGCCATAAAGATAAAATAAGATGTAAGAATAACTAATAATAAAACTGTTCTTTGATAGGGTAGAAAACATTGTGGGAAAAGGAGAAAATGCTGGTAACCTGCATTGTCTCCTTTTCTCAGATTATTTTCCAAAGCCTTCTCTTTTAGGGGTGTTAACAGGCGTCACTGTATGGTATGGGGTCAATAAGGATAAACATATACCCCCCCTCCCAATCATCCAATCAAATCTCATCCATCTGTGAAATTATCCAATCACAGAAGCTTTTAGGAAAGCAGAATGGGTGCCAACAGCCAATCAGAGAAGCTGTGAGAAATTCAAAAATGGGCCCGGTCTGCCAGTCAGAGAGGCTTTGAAAATCAAAATGGGCCCAGTCAGCCAATCAGAGTGCTTCAAAATGGCGCCCTTATATATCGATAAAAAACAGTGAACAAGAAACGGCATAAAAGTGGATTTAAAGTCTTTCTTAAAGGCTGCTGTGCAGTCCTTGGCAAACTGCCAGGCATGCACCATCCACACATGCCAGATTTCACTGAAAAAAGGCCAAAATTCAAGAAAACAAGGTGGCAGAAGACCTTGTTTTGGTCTTTTCAAGCCCCTTGCAAGAGTTACTTCCCTTCCAGTAAACCCTTGATGCCCCGCCTTTACCCTTTTATTGGATTTTCCGACTCGGGCCACATCAAACTCATATAAGCCTAAATGATCAATGTACAGTGTAAAAAAAACACAGAAATTAATGTGACAAGTTGCTAAAAAAGAGACTGGAAACTCTTTCTGTAGCAATTGTTTCCTATTGCATAAATCAAACAAAGGGATCTGAAATGTAATTTTTTCTAATCGCTTCAAACCACAACAAGAAACCCAGTTACTTTGATTACCATCTCATACGTGCCACTTACGCACATGCGAAAAGCACGGAAAACAATGTGACAAGTGGCTAAAAAGAGACTGAAAACTCTTTCAGTAGCAAGGAACTGAAGCATAATTTTCTAATATCTTCAAACCGCAACAAGAAACCCAGTTACGTTGACTACCGTTTCGTACGTGCCAGTTAGGCACATGCGAGAACACCAGAAAATGATGTGACAAGTGGTTAAAAAAAGACTTGAAGACTCTTTCAGTAGCAACTGCTTCCTATTGCATAAGTCAAACAAAGAGAACTGAATTTTTTATTTATTTATTTTTTTTCTCCAATCTCTTTATATCGTACATGACAACAAACCCATTTACATTGACTACCGTCTCGTAGGTGCCAGTTACGTATCCGTGAAAACATGAAAAATCGACTTAAGGGACATTTCATAGCAGACGACACCTGTTTCTCAAGTCCAATATAGGGAACTAAATTTCTATTTTTTTTTCCCTCCAATCTCTTTATACCGTGACAACAAACCCATTTACGCCAACTACTGTCTCATAGGTGACAGTTACATGTCCGCGAAAACATGAAAAAATCGACTTACGGGACATTTCATAGCAGACGACATCTGTTTCTCAAGTCAAATATAGGGAATCTTTCTTTTTTCGTTTTCTCTCACTATGGCCATTGATTCGGTTGCAATGACTATGACACCAATATGAGGCGGTTACGTGCTGCGCATGAAATCGTAAAATCAACTTGGACACTTTCGGAGGCAACTGATACCCTCTTGCACAAATCAAAGAAAGGTAAATCGAACACTTCCCTGTTTTCATACCAGGGTAAGTTTTGGTGACCGTGCGAGTCAAAAGTCAATGTTATGTTTAACTGCTGCACAAAAAAATAAAATTCAGAAGCAACCGGTTACTGTTGCATAAACTTTTTCCAATGAAAAAACGTCTTGTTTTCGTTTGAAGAATTAAAAAAATAGGCCATAAAGATAAAATAAGATGTAAGAATAACTAATAATAAAACTGTTCTTTGATAGGGTAGAAAACATTGTGGGAAAAGGAGAAAATGCTGGTAACCTGCATTGTCTCCTTTTCTCAGATTATTTTCCAAAGCCTTCTCTTTTAGGGGTGTTAACAGGCGTCACTGTATGGTATGGGGTCAATAAGGATAAACATATACCCCCCCTCCCAATCATCCAATCAAATCTCATCCATCTGTGAAATTATCCAATCACAGAAGCTTTTAGGAAAGCAGAATGGGTGCCAACAGCCAATCAGAGAAGCTGTGAGAAATTCAAAAATGGGCCCGGTCTGCCAGTCAGAGAGGCTTTGAAAATCAAAATGGGCCCAGTCAGCCAATCAGAGTGCTTCAAAATGGCGCCCTTATATATCGATAAAAAACAGTGAACAAGAAACGGCATAAAAGTGGATTTAAAGTCTTTCTTAAAGGCTGCTGTGCAGTCCTTGGCAAACTGCCAGGCATGCACCATCCACACATGCCAGATTTCACTGAAAAAAGGCCAAAATTCAAGAAAACAAGGTGGCAGAAGACCTTGTTTTGGTCTTTTCAAGCCCCTTGCAAGAGTTACTTCCCTTACAGTAAACCCTTGATGCCCCGCCTTTACCCTTTTATTGGATTTTCCGACTCGGGCCACATCAAACTCATATAAGCCTAAATGATCAATGTACAGTGTAAAAAAAACACAGAAATTAATGTGACAAGTTGCTAAAAAAGAGACTGGAAACTCTTTCTGTATCAATTCTTTCCTATTGCATAAATCAAACAAAGGGATCTGAAATGTAATTTTTTCTAATCGCTTCAAACCACGACAAGAAACCCAGTTACTTTGATTACCATCTCATACGTGCCACTTACGCACATGCGAAAAGCACGGAAAACAATGTGACAAGTGGCTAAAAAGAGACTGAAAACTCTTTCAGTAGCAAGGAACTGAAGCATAATTTTCTAATATCTTCAAACCGCAACAAGAAACCCAGTTACGTTGACTACCGTTTCGTACGTTCCAGATAGGCACATGCGAGAACACCAGAAAATGATGTGACAAGTGGTTAAAAAAAGACTTGAAGACTCTTTCAGTAGCAACTGCTTCCTATTGCATAAGTCAAACAAAGAGAACTGAATTTTTTATCTTTTTTTTTTTTCTCCAATCTCTTTATATCGTACATGACAACAAACCCATTTACATTGACTACCGTCTCGTAGGTGCCAGTTACGTATCCGTGAAAACATGAAAAATCGACTTAAGGGACATTTCATAGAAGATGACACCTGTTTCTCAAGTCAAATATAGGGAACTAAATTTCTATTTTTTTTTCCCCTCCAATCTCTTTATACCGTGACAACAAACCCATTTACACCGACTACTGTCTCATAGGTGACAGTTACATGTCCGCGAAAACATGAAAAAATCGACTTACGGGACATTTCATAGCAGACGACACCTGTTTCTCAAGTCAAATATAGGGAATCTTTCTTTTTTCGTTTTCTCTCACTATGGCCATTGATTCGGTTGCAATGACTATGACACCAATATGAGGCGGTTACGTGCTGTGCATGAAATCGTAAAATCAACTTGGACACTTTCGGAGGCAACTGATACCCTCTTGCACAAATCAAAGAAAGGTAAATCGAACACTTCCCTGTTTTCATACCCGGGTAAGTTTTGGTGACCGTGCGAGTCAAAAGTCAATGTTATGTTTAACTGCTGCACAAAAAAATAAAATTCAGAAGCAACCGGTTACTGTTGCATAAACTTTTTCCAATGAAAAAACGTCTTGTTTTCGTTTGAAGAATTAAAAAAATAGGCCATAAAGATAAAATAAGATGTAAGAATAACTAATAATAAAACTGTTCTTTGATAGGGTAGAAAACATTGTGGGAAAAGGAGAAAATGCTGGTAACCTGCATTGTCTCCTTTTCTCAGATTATTTTCCAAAGCCTTCTCTTTTAGGGGTGTTAACAGGCGTCACTGTATGGTATGGGGTCAATAAGGATAAACATATACCCCCCCTCCCAATCATCCAATCAAATCTCATCCATCTGTGAAATTATCCAATCACAGAAGCTTTTAGGAAAGCAGAATGGGTGCCAACAGCCAATCAGAGAGGCTGTGAGAAATTCAAAAATGGGCCCGGTCTGCCAGTCAGAGAGGCTTTGAAAATCAAAATGGGCCCAGTCAGCCAATCAGAGCACTTCAAAATGGCGCCCTTATATATCGATAAAAAACAGTGAACAAGAAACGGCATAAAAGTGGATTTAAAGTCTTTCTTAAAGGCTGCTGTGCAGTCCTTGGCAAACTGCCAGGCATGCACCATCCACACATGCCAGATTTCACTGAAAAAAGGCCAAAATTCAAGAAAACAAGGTGGCAGAAGACCTTGTTTTGGTCTTTTCAAGCCCCTTGCAAGAGTTACTTCCCTTCCAGTAAACCCTTGATGCCCCGCCTTTACCCTTTTATTGGATTTTCCGACTCGGGCCACATCAAACTCATATAAGCCTAAATGATCAATGTACAGTGTAAAAAAAAACACAGAAATTAATGTGACAAGTTGCTAAAAAAGAGACTGGAAACTCTTTCTGTAGCAATTGTTTCCTATTGCATAAATCAAACAAAGGGATCTGAAATGTAATTTTTTCTAATTCCTTCAAACCACGACAAGAAACCCAGTTACTTTGATTACCATCTCATACGTGCCACTTACGCACATGCGAAAAGCATGGAAAACAATGTGACAAGTGGCTAAAAAGAGACTGAAAACTCTTTCAGTAGCAAGGAACTGAAGCATAATTTTCTAATATCTTCAAACCGCAACAAGAAACCCAGTTACGTTGACTACCTTTTCATACGTGCCAGTTAGGCACATGCGAGAACACCAGAAAATGATGTGACAAGTGGTTAAAAAAAGACTTGAAGACTCTTTCAGTAGCAACTGCTTCCTATTGCATAAGTCAAACAAAGAGAACTGAATTTTTTATTTATTTATTTTTTTTTCTCCAATCTCTTTATATCGTACATGACAACAAACCCATTTACATTGACTACCGTCTCGTAGGTGCCAGTTACGTATCCGTGAAAACATGAAAAATCGACTTAAGGGATATTTCATAGCAGACGACACCTGTTTCTCAAGTCAAATATAGGGAACTAAATTTCTATTTTTTTTTTCCCTCCAATCTCTTTATACCGTGACAACAAACCCATTTACGCCGACTACTGTCTCATAGGTGACAGTTACATGTCCGCGAAAACATGAAAAAATGGACTTATGGGACATTTCATAGCAGACGACACTTGTTTCTCAAGTCAAATATAGGGAATCTTTCTTTTTTCGTTTTCTCTCACTATGGCCATTGATTCGGTTGCAATGACTATGACACCAATATGAGGAGGTTACGTGCTGCGCATGAAATCGCAAAATCAACTTGGACACTTTCGGAGGCAACTGATACCCTCTTGCACAAATCAAAGAAAGGTAAATCGAACACTTCCCTGTTTTCATACCAGGGTAAGTTTTGGTGACCGTGCGAGTCAAAAGTCAATGTTATGTTTAACTGCTGCATACAAAGATAAAATTCAGAAGCAACCGGTTACTGTTGCATAAACTTTTTCCAATGAAAAAACGTCTTGTTTTCGTTTGAAGAATTAAAAAAATAGGCCATAAAGATAAAATAAGATGTAAGAATAACTAATAATAAAACTGTTCTTTGATAGGGTAGAAAACATTGTGGGAAAAGGAGAAAATGCTGGTAACCTGCATTGTCTCCTTTTCTCAGATTATTTTCCAAAGCCTTCTCTTTTAGGGGTGTTAACAGGCGTCACTGTGTGGTATGGGGTCAATAAGGATAAACATATACCCCCCCCTCCCAATCATCCAATCAATCTCATCCATCTGTGAAATTATCCAATCACAGAAGCTTTTAGGAAAGCAGAATGGGTGCCAACAGCCAATCAGAGAGGCTGTGAGAAATTCAAAAATGGGCCCGGTCTGCCAGTCAGAGAGGCTTTGAAAATCAAAATGGGCCCAGTCAGCCAATCAGAGCACTTCAAAATGGCGCCCTTATATATCGATAAAAAACAGTGAACAAGAAACGCATAAAAGTGGATTTAAAGTCTTTCTTAAAGGCTGCTGTGCAGTCCTTGGCAAACTGCCAGGCATGCACCATCCACACATGCCAGATTTCACTGAAAAAAGGCCAAAATTCAAGAAAACAAGGTGGCAGAAGACCTTGTTTTGGTCTTTTCAAGCCCCTTGCAAGAGTTACTTCCCTTACAGTAAACCCTTGATGCCCCGCCTTTACCCTTTTATTGGATTTTCCGACTCGGGCCACATCTAACTCATATAAGCCTAAATGATCAATGTACAGTGTAAAAAAAACACAGAAATTAATATGACAAGTTGCTAAAAAAGAGACTGGAAACTCTTTCTGTAGCAATTGTTTCCTATTGCATAAATCAAACAAAGGGATCTGAAATGTAATTTTTTCTAATCGCTTCAAACCACGACAAGAAACCCAGTTACATTGATTACCAGCTCATACGTGCCACTTACGCACATGCGAAAAGCACGGAAAACAATGTGACAAGTGGCTAAAAAGAGACTGAAAACTCTTTCAGTAGCAAGGAACTGAAGCATAATTTTCTAATATCTTCAAACCGCAACAAGAAACCCAGTTACGTTGACTACCGTTTCGTACGTGCCAGTTAGGCACATGCGAGAACACCAGAAAATGATGTGACAAGTGGTTAAAAAAAGACTTGAAGACTCTTTCAGTAGCAACTGCTTCCTATTGCATAAGTCAAACAAAGAGAACTGAATTTTTTATTTATTTTTTTTTTTTCTCCAATCTCTTTATATCGTACATGACAACAAACCCATTTACATTGACTACTGTCTCGTAGGTGCCAGTTACGTATCCGTGAAAACATGAAAAATCGACTTAAGGGACATTTCATAGCAGACGACACCTGTTTCTTAAGTCAAATATAGGGAACTAAATTTCTATTTTTTTTTTCCCTCCAATCTCTTTATACCGTGACAACAAACCCATTTACGCCGACTACTGTCTCATAGGTGACAGTTACATGTCCGCGAAAACATGAAAAAATCGACTTACGGGACATTTCATAGCAGACGACACCTGTTTCTCAAGTCAAATATAGGGAATCTTTCTTTTTTCGTTTTCTCTCACTATGGCCATTGATTCGGTTGCAATGACTATGACACCAATATGAGGCGGTTACGTGCTGCGCATGAAATCGTAAAATCAACTTGGACACTTTCGGAGGCAACTGATACCCTCTTGCACAAATCAAAGAAAGGTAAATCGAACACTTCCCTGTTTTCATACCAGGGTAAGTTTTGGTGACCGTGCGAGTCAAAAGTCAATGTTATGTTTAACTGCTGCACAAAAAAATAAAATTCAGAAGCAACCGGTTACTGTTGCATAAACTTTTTCCAATGGAAAAACGTCTTGTTTTCGTTTGAAGAATTAAAAAAATAGGCCATAAAGATAAAATAAGATGTAAGAATAACTAATAATAAAACTGTTCTTTGATAGGGTAGAAAACATTGTGGGAAAAGGAGAAAATGCATTGTCTCCTTTTCTCAGATTATTTTCCAAAGCCTTCTCTTTTAGGGGTGTTAACAGGCGTCACTGTATGGTAAGGGGTCAATAAGGATAAACATATACCCCCCTCCCAATCATCCAATCAAATCTCATCCCTCTGTGAAATTATCCAATCACAGAAGCTTTTAGGAAAGCAGAATGGGTGCCAACAGCCAATCAGAGAGGCTGTGAGAAATTCAAAAATGGGCCCGGTCTGCCAATCAGAGAGGCATTGAAAATCAAAATGGGCCCAGTCAGCCAATCAGAGCGCTTCAAAATGGCGCCCTTATATATCGATAAAAAACAGTGAACAAGAAACGGCATAAAAGTGGATTTAAAGTCTTTCTTAAAGGCTGCTGTGCAGTCCTTGGCAAACTGCCAGGCATGCACCATCCACACATGCCAGATTTCACTGAAAAAAGGCCAAAATTCAAGAAAACAAGGTGGCAGAAGACCTTGTTTTGGTCTTTTCAAGCCCCTTGCAAGAGTTACTTCCCTTCCAGTAAACCCTTGATGCCCCGCCTTTACCCTTTTATTGGATTTTCCGACTCGGGCCACATCAAACTCATATAAGCCTAAATGATCAATGTACAGTGTAAAAAAAACACAGAAATTAATGTGACAAGTTGCTAAAAAAGAGACTGGAAACTCTTTCTGTAGCAATTCTTTCCTATTGCATAAATCAAACAAAGGGATCTGAAATGTAATTTTTTCTAATCGCTTCAAACCACGACAAGAAACCCAGTTACGTTGATTACCAGCTCATACGTGCCACTTACGCACATGCGAAAAGCACGGAAAACAATGTGACAAGTGGCTAAAAAGAGACTGAAAACTCTTTCAGTAGCAAGGAACTGAAGCATAATTTTCTAATATCTTCAAACCGCAACAAGAAACCCAGTTACGTTGACTACCGTTTCGTACGTGCCAGTTAGGCACATCCGAGAACACCAGAAAATGATGTGACAAGTGGTTAAAAAAGGACTTGAAGACTCTTTCAGTAGCAACTGCTTCCTATTGCATAAGTCAAACAAAGAGAACTGAATTTTTTATTTATTTATTTTCTTTCTCCAATCTCTTTATATTGTACATGACAACAAACCCATTTACATTGACTACCGTCTCGTAGGTGCCAGTTACGTATCCGCGAAAACATGAAAAATCGACTTACGGGACATTTCATAGCAGAGGACACCTGTTTCTCAAGTCAAATATAGGGAACTAAATTTCTTTTTTTTTTTTCCTCCAATCTCTTTATACTGTGACAAGAAACTCATTTACGCTGACTACCGTCTCATAGGTGACAGTTACATGTCCGCGAAAACATGAAAAAATCGACTTACGGGACATTTCATAGCAGACGACACCCGTTTCTCAAGTCAAATATAGGGAATTTTTTTTTTTCATTTTCTCTCACTATGGCCATTGATTCGGTTGCGATGACTATCACACCAGTATGAGGAGGTTACGTGCTGCGCATGAAATCGTAAAATCAACTTGGACACTTTCGGACGCAACTGATACCCTCTTGCACAAATCAAAGAAAGGTAAATCGAACACTTCCCTGTTTTCATACCAGGGTATGTTTTGGTGACACAGCGAGTCAAAAGTCAATGTTATGTTTAACTGCTGCACAAAAAAATAAAATTCAGAAGCAACCGGTTGCTGTTGCAGAAACTTTTTCCAATGAAAAAAAGTCTTGTTTTCGTTTGAAGAATTAAAAAAAAATAGGCCATTAAGATAAAATAAGATGTAAGAATAAATAATAATAAAACTGTTCTTTGATAGGGTAGAAAACATTGTGGGAAAAGGGGAATATGCTGGTAACCTGCATTGTCTCCTTTTCTCAGATTATTTTCCAAAGCCTTCTCTTTTAGGGGTGTTAACAGGCGTCACTGTATAGTAAGGGGTCAATAAGGATAAACATATATCCCCCCTCCCAATCATCTAATCAAATCTCATCCCTCTGTGAAATTATCCAATCACAGAAGCTTTTAGGAAAGCAGAATGGGTGCCAACAGCCAATCAGAGAGGCTGTGAGAAATTCAAAAATGGGCCCGGTCTGCCAGTCAGAGAGGCTTTGAAAATCAAAATGGGCCCAGTCAGCCAATCAGAGCACTTCAAAATGGCGCCCTTATATATCGATAAAAAACAGTGAACAAGAAACGGCATAAAAGTGGATTTAAAGTCTTTCTTAAAGGCTGCTGTGCAGTCCTTGGCAAACTGCCAGGCATGCACCATCCACACATGCCAGATTTCACTGAAAAAAGGCCAAAATTCAAGAAAACAAGGTGGCAGAAGACCTTGTTTTGGTCTTTTCAAGCCCCTTGCAAGAGTTACTTCCCTTACAGTAAACCCTTGATGCCCCGCCTTTACCCTTTTATTGGATTTTCCGACTTGGGCCACATCAAACTCATATAAGCCTAAATGTCAATGTATAGTGTAAAAAAATCACAGAAATTAATGTGACAAGTTGCTAAAAAAGAGACTGGAAACTCTTTCTGTAGCAATTGTTTCCTGTTGCATAAATCAAACAAAGGGATCTGAAATGTAATTTTTTCTAATCGCTTCAAACCACGACAAGAAACCCAGTTACGTTGATTACCAGCTCATACGTGCCACTTACGCACATGCGAAAAGCACGGAAAACAATGTGACAAGTGGCTAAAAAGAGACTGAAAACTCTTTCAGTAGCAAGGAACTGAAGCATAATTTTCTAATATCTTCAAACCGCAACAAGAAACCCAGTTACGTTGACTACCGTTTCGTACGTGCCAGTTAGGCACATGCGATAACACCAGAAAATGATGTGACAAGTGGCTAAAAAAAAGACTTGAAGACTCTTTCAGTAGCAACTGCTTCCTATTGCATAAGTCAAACAAAGAGAACTGAATTTTTTATTTATTTATTTTGTTTCTCCAATCTCTTTATATTGTACATGACAACAAACCCATTTACATTGACTACCGTCTCGTAGGTGCCAGTTACGTATCCGCGAAAACATGAAAAATCGACTTACGGGATATTTCATAGCAGAGGACACCTGTTTCTCAAGTCAAATATAGGGAACTAAATTTCTATTTTTTTTTTCTTCCAATCTCTTTATACCGTGACAAGAAACTCATTTACGCTGACTACGGTCTCATAGGTGACAGTTACATGTCCGCGAAAACATGAAAAAATCGACTTACGGGACATTTCATAGCAGACGACACCTGTTTCTCAAGTCAAATATAGGGAATTTTTCTTTTTTCGTTTTCTCTCACTATGGCCATTGATTCGGTTGCGATGACTATCTGACCAATATGAGGCGGTTATGTGCTGCGCATGAAATCGTAAAATCAACTTGGACACCTTCGGAGGCAACTGATACCCTCTTGCACAAATCAAAGAAAGGTAAATCAAACACTTCACTGTTCTCATACCAGGGTAAGTTTTGGTGACCGTGCGAGTCAAAAGTCAATGTTATGTTTAACTGCTGCACAAAAAAATAAAATTCAGAAGCAACCGGTTGCTGTTGCAGAAACTTTTTCCAATGAAAAAAAAAGCGTTGTTTTCGTTTGAAGAATTAAAAAAATAGGCCATAAAGATAAAATAAGATGTAAGAATAACTAATAATAAAACTGTTCGTTAATAGGGTAAAAAACATTGTGGGAAAAGGAGAAAATGCTGGTAACCTGCATTGTCTCCTTTTCTCAGATTATTTTCCAAAGCCTTCTCTTTTAGGGGTGTTAACA
Organism: Tridacna crocea; assembly: GCA_943736015.1. Lineage (NCBI taxonomy): Eukaryota > Metazoa > Mollusca > Bivalvia > Cardiida > Cardiidae > Tridacna > Tridacna crocea. The sequence continues at coordinate 1,876,822 of OX031066.1, read as the reverse complement.
GGCGTCACTGTATGGTAAGGGGTCAATAAGGATACACATATAACCCCTCCTCCCAATCATCCAATCAAATCTCATCCCTCTGTGAAATAATCCAATCACAGAAGCTTTTAGGAAAGCAGAATGGGTGCCAACAGCCAATCAGAGAGGCTGTGAAAAATTCAAAAATGGGCCCGGTCTGCCAGTCAGAGAGGCTTTGAAAATCAAAATGGGCCCAGTCAGCCAATCAGAGCGCTTCAAAATGGCGCCCTTATATATCGATAAAAAACAGTGAACAAGGAACGGCATAAAAGTGGATTTAAAGTCTGTCTTAAAGGCTGCTGTGCAGTCCTTGGCAAACTGCCAGGCATGCACCATCCGCACATGCCAGATTTCACTGAAAAAAGGCCAAAATTCAAGAAAACAAGGTGGCAGAAGACCTTGTTTTGGTCTTTTCAAGCCCCTTGCAAGAGTTACTTCCCTTACAGTAAACCCTTGATGCCCCGCCTTTACCCTTTTATTGGATTTTCCGACTCGGGCCACATCAAACTCATATAAGTCTAAATGATCAATGTACAGTGTAAAAAAAACACAGAAATTAATGTGACAAGTTGCTAAAAAAGAGACTGGAAACTCTTTCTGTAGCAATTGTTTCCTATTCCATAAATCAAAACAAAGGGATCTGAAATGTAATTTTTTCCAATCGCTTCAAACCACGACAAGAAACCCAGTTACGTTGATTACCATCTCATACGTGCCACTTACACACATGCGAAAAGCATGGAAAACAATGTGACAAGTGGCTAAAAAGAGACTGAAAACTCTTTCAGTAGCAAGGAACTGAAGTATTAATTTTCTAATATCTTCAAAGCGCAACAAGAAACCCAGTTACGTTGACTACCGTTTCGTACGTGCCAGATAGGCACATGCCAGAACACCAGAAAATGATGTGACAAGTGGCTAAAAAAAGACTTGAAGACTCTTTCAGTAGCAACTGCTTCCTATTGCATAAGTCAAACAAAGAGAACTGAATTTTTTATTTATTTTTTTTTTTCTCCAATCTCTTTATATCGTACGTGACAACAAACCCATTTACATTGACTACCGTCTTGTAGGTGCCAGTTACGTATCCGGGAAAACATGAAAAATCGACTTACTGGACATTTCATAGCAGACGACACCTGTTTCTCAAGTCAAATATAGGGAACTAAATTTCTATTTTTTTTTCCTCCAATCTCTTTATACTGTGACAACAAACCCATTTACGCCGAATACTGTGTCATAGGTGACAGTTACATGTCCGCGAAAACATGAAAAAATCGACTTACAGGACATTTCATAGCAGACGACACCTGTTTCTCAAGTCAAATATAGGGAATTTTTCTTTTTTCATTTTCTCTCACTATGGCCATTGATTTGGTTGCGATGATTATCTCACCAACATGAGGCGGTTACGTGCTGCACATGAAATCATAAAATCAACTTGGACACTTTCAGAGGCAACTGATACCCTCTTGCACAAATCAAAGAAAGGTAAATCCTACACTTCCCTGTTTTCATACCAGGGTAAGTTTTGGTGACCGTGCGAGTCAAAAGTCAATGTTATGTTTAACCGCTGCACAAAAAAATAAAATTCAGAAGCAACCGGTTGCTGTTGCAGAAACTTTTTCCAATGAAAAAAAAAGTGTTGTTTTCGTTTGAAGAATTAAAAAAATAGGCCATAAAGATAAAATAAGATGTAAGAATAACTAATAACAAAACTGTTCTTTGATAGGGTAGAAAACATTGTGGGAAAAGGAGAAAATGCTGGTAACCTGCATTGTCTCCTTTTCTCAGATTATTTTCCAAAGCCTTCTCTTTTAGGGGTGTTAACAGGCGTCACTGTATGGTATGGGGTCAATAAGGATAAGTTTATACCCCCCCTCCCAATCATCCAATCAAATCTCATCCCTCTGTGAAATTATCCAATCACAGAAGCTTTTAGGAAAGCAGAATGGGTGCCAACAGCCAATCAGAGAGGCTGTGAGAAATTCAAAAATGGGCCCGGTCTGCCAGTCAGAGAGGCTTTGAAAATCAAAATGGGCCCAGTCAGCCAATCAGAGCGCTTCAAAATGGCGCCCTTATATATCGATAAAAAACAGTGAACAAGAAACGGCATAAAAGTGGATTTAAAGTCTTTCTTAAAGGCTGCTGTGCAGTCCTTGGCAAACTGCCAGGCATGCACCATCCACACATGCCAGATTTCACTGAAAAAAGGCCAAAATTCAAGAAAACAAGGTGGCAGAAGACCTTGTTTTGGTCTTTTCAAGCCCCTTGCAAGAGTTACTTCCCTTACAGATTACAACACAAGTGTACCAATACTTTAAAATATATATCACTATTTATGACACACAGAATTATTTTTCTTCTAGAATTTCTTTCAGAGTTCTTAATTCCCTTTCCACTTTTTTCAGCTGTTTCCTGGCCTGCCCCTGAAATATAAACAAAAGTACAAAATAAATCAAAGTGAGGACATACAGTAAAATTAATAGTTACATAAATGGGGGGAAAGTAGATTAGCTTTCTACAATAAAAAATGTACATCTATTCTTCAAATATACCAAAGTAATGATCATATAACATTTAATGTAGGTATAAAGAAAAATAAAAAGCTTGTCTTGAGCTTCCCAGAGGATTGTCATCTCTGGGTTCTCAAGGCTTGAGTCGTCCGAGTCTGATGTCTTGAAAAGAAATGATAAATTCTGACTTTCAGAATACGGTTCTACGCAGCTCCATGAAACGTATGGATATTATAATTGGGAGTAGACGGGTTCGATGTCAACATAATACAACTTACTTTTTTTTCCTGGGAGTGTTCTTTGGCAATGAATTTCAGAAGGTGATTGAAAGCAACATCAAAAGCATTAAATAACTTAGTTTTTACGACTATGATTTAAATCTTTTATTACGCGAAAATATTAAAAGCTGCGTAAAAAAAACATTGAAAGCACTATTGTATAAAAATAGGCAAAGTCTTCGCATTCAATGTTTTCTTTTTTATGAAATTATCATAAATTTTGATATATCGTCAGCAGCCGCTTTCAGTTTGGACAGCTGTAATTTTATTCCGTTAGTGCGAAAAAAGTTAACACACGCACATACGCAAGCACGCACGCGCAGGCATCCACCCACGCACACACCCCTACACACAATGTCTTAAAAGATAAATGTAACTTACGGCAAAGAGGCTCTTTGGTCGGAGATGTACAGCAGTATATGGTGCAAGGGTAACAACTTACGTCACAGGAAGTGATATCGGACCTGCGCATTTTCGTAACTTATGTCCACCATATTGAAAAGTAAGTACGATATGAAGGTAGAATGACCCTAGCTTGGGTTGTTGTTGGTTTGTTGATTGTTGGTTGGTTGTTGGTTGGTTGTTGGTTGGTTGTTTGTTTTTGGCTGTTGTTGGTTGGTTGTTTGTTGTTGTTGGTTGGTTGTTGTTAGTTAGTTGGTTGTTGGTTGGTTGGTTGTTGTTTGTTGTAGCTTGGTAGTTTTTGTTGGATGGTTGGTTGTTCTGATTTGGTTGCATATTAAGTTGTTGCTGTTGGTTGGTTGGTTGTTGTTTCCAGATATTCCGAAGGTTAATTGGTTGACTGTTGAGAATAATGTGAGAAAAGAAGAAAATGCCGGTTACCAGCAGTTTCTCTTTTTTCCCACAATGTTTTTCAAAGTTCCTTTCCATCAGCATCGTTCGACAGTAGATCAGAATCTTTTTTAAAAGGAGGATCTTAATCCACTAATAATGAAATCCGGTTTATTGTTCATTCTATTGTACCAACCTTCCAGGATACTTTCGATCTTGTCTTCGATTTATTGAATCTATATAAAGGCCCAATGTACCTCTTCGCTTTCTGTATGGTTCAAACGTTTCGCGTTCCAAGACAAAGTAAAATGGCCAGTGGTGTAAGTTGTTCTTTTCCTTAAATATATAACTGTGTTTTTTTTTCACAATTTACTTTCTTACTTTAAAAAAAATGCTTTTCTCACTTTTAGAAAATAACTTTTGCAACTTTTTCTTTCATTAATTCTTAGTATGTTAACAGCTTAGATCGAGATCATATTGCACAGAATGTGGAGTCTGATCTTTTAACTAAGGCAAACTTTTGTCAATTTTCCTTTTTATTAATTCTTAAGCTGTGTACAGCGTAAATCAGGATCAGATTACACAGAATGTAAAGTCTGATCTTTAAACCACTCTGTCCAAATAAAATAAAGGAATTCTTTTCATCTAAACATATAGTTTGAATATTTTCTTTTCAGAACTCACCAATAGTGATTGACAGTACGCCGGACACGACAGAAAAAGTATTGGGAGATGATACACCACATACTGCTGTACATCTCCGACCAAAGAGACTCTTTGCCGTAAGTTCCATTTATCTTTTAACCCTTTCCCAAACAATGCCTGGTTTTTACGGGTCGGGAATAGAAGCCTTCTGAAAACATTGTGGGAAAAGAAGAAAATGCTGGTAACCAACATTTTCTCCTTTTCCACAATGTTTTCTACCCTATCATAGACAGAAATCATCTTTTCAGCAAGAGTTGAATTGTCGTCTGCAAATGCTTTCGATTTGGTCTAGTCCAAAAGTTTGTCGGTTGGGAAAAGGTTAAGCCATTGTGTGTAGGGGTGTGTGCGAGGGTGGATGCCCGCGCGTTTGTGATCTGACTGGCTTTGATAATCATGTTTTCCGTTGCATCATGGAACTATTGATGTAACAGCATTAATGCTTCTCTGCCTTGTGGATGTCGAATTTCTGCAAGGTGAAGATATGCAGATCTGCCTAAGATATATTTACATGTATATATTTTTGAAATGTAGCCTACATAGCGAACTTGATTATCCTTGAGGAGTACTCTCTTCATTTCTTATTCAGTCTATTTAAAGCAATCGAACTCCTTCTCTACTTTTAAATAGAAAGACCTAACACTTTAAAGGGAAATGTAATGTTTGAGCATCCACTCTGTGGACTATGGTTGGCCTTCTCATCAACCCGGAATTACCTGTTCCCTTCTAGCATATGCACTGGAATGAGCATTTTGTCACATTGTTTTGCTGTCTAAGTTTTCTAGCCCTTGAAGCACACTGACCAATTAATGACCCCCAATAGGTCTATTTAGGCGACTCCTGTGCCGTTACTCTCTTGAACCCAAATGTGTTTATCTAACGGTCCCTCCAAACAAGATAGCAATCTGAAATAAATGGCTTTCAGATTATGATAATGAATGTTGTTGTCAACAGGTATCTCTGAGACACCTCACTGACCCAATGTGGGGCTGCCTCCCAGCCCATGAAGAAAAGTCTGTTGTCAGTGTGAATTTAGGGGAGATATACAGCCTAATGAAATATCTCTTAGCATTTGGTAATAATAATTATTACCCTTCGCATCCTTTTTTGAGCTATCGAAATAGTCCAAGAACTCAAACCATTCTTTCTATGTAATTACCCATCTATAGATGTATTTTTCTTTTACTCTGCACTATTTTTATGTATACAAATGCAAAAGCATACTCAGATTCATGCGGACAGTCATAAACACCCTTTATCTGGCGTGATACCTGTATCTATTCCCTTGTGAGTATTTTATTGTGATTTTCCACTTTATAACCTCACATGTACTGGAATTGTAATTGACTTAAACAATGAATTCAGAGGAATTGTTCCTTTTAGTGAGAAAGGGTGTATTCTTTTTAATGCGGCAAACCAATTCCGAAATGTACATGTAATTACTTTTACATTGTGCATTGTTAATGCATTGGAACTGATGTATGAGCCAGCAAAATGACCGGAACCTTATTGCTTATATATGACCGAATACTGCTTCCATATCTATGTGATTAATCCAGGAGTATGCACAACACTTTAGACAGTAAGTCAAGCATGTATATTTTACCATTCTGTCCTTCGTACAGGGCTCGAAGAACTTTTCTGTGCTCTTATTTCCTGACACTGTATTTAGCACGTTTTGCAAACCTTTTTAGGCTATACTCAATGTAAAGCATGTACGCCCTTGATAATGTGTTTTTCTCACGCATTTAATACCTTTTTATATCATTTTAAGAGTAATTGCCTCTCTAGCATACATGTGAATTACCATATCACTGTAGGTTCATTCTTGTGAATGCAGTGAGGGGTACTGAATTATAATACATTTCACATAAATCTTATAATTATATCCATGGTCTAATTTTGTCAGTTTTCAAAAGAACTTGCTTGGAAAATAGATTTTTCCCTGCTTATTTCATTTGGAAATTGTTGCATTACTGTTCTGCTGTGGTTTGGGGTTTGTCATCTTCACCCCCCTCTTTTTTTCACATGAATACTGCAGTTTGAAATCATTGCTGAATGCCCACCACTGAAGCTTTCCATTCCCTTCATGTTCACCTAATCAAGTTACCTATGGTTTTGGTAAAGGGCACTCAAAACATGTGGTTTTTTTAAAAGAAGTTAGAAACTATTCTCAGTAATTTCAGGTCGTTTTCCTGAGCCTCATATTGAAATAGCCACACTATTTCAAAGCGACTTTTTTTTTTCAATTTTCTGGTATCTGGTTCTGTTCTAACGCAGACACTGTCTTACAGGAAAGCAATTTAGATGACAAAAAGTGAATTGAGAAAGTTTGCCATTGTCTTAAATTGCAAAGCCTCCTTATACCCTGACAATGCAAGCAAAGTCGCACATAAACAATGCAATAGGTAGTAGTCCGACCTGTAACCTAATTTTCCTGATGCTCATTACAGTAGTCCAGTTATTCTAACGAGGCTGAAGATGTGTTTTGTTATTGACTGCACTGGAATTATACGGCAATGAAATATTTAATAGATACTCACAGTTTGTTCCACCAGCAGTTTAAGTTGAAATGAAAACATTGGTTTATAATACTTTTGTCTGTTCTCAGACAGATGACGAAGTTGTAAGAACTTGTGGTCCGACCCCATTCAGTCCATGAATAAAATATGTTTAAACTAAGATGACGAAATCTTAATTATGAATTCCTTTCTCTGAAGTTTCATTTGTAGGACTTGGTGTCCTACTGGGGCTTCTTGTAGGGCTAACTGCCTACTGGGGCTTTTTTTCAATGAAATAACTTACCTGATGGAATCAGAAACCCTAAGGCTTCAAAAAGCGTGAATTTTGGAGGCGTGACAGCTCTCCTTAGACCCTTCTGGAACTAACCTGCAATTGACCTCCTGGACACAACAAGCATCTCTCACAGGGACTCGTCACATGACCTTGTGCTGAAGGGAGAACCAGTTTTTCATTTGATGTCGTGTCATGGAAAAACGGGACTTGATGTATCTCTCCTCTACGAACCAATATCTCTGTAACTAGATTTACTGGACCAGAATTTTATTAACCTTCATATCCATATTGTTTATCGTAAGCTGCAGACAAACACTGTTTGTTTTCATGTTATGAAATGTCATGTTATGGAAAAGGGTGGTCTTCATGTAAAATTTTGGTATGGACCAATAACACAAAGGTCGCCTGTACATGCAAAATGTGATACCTCTTGTATGTTTCTATTAAAGACTTCTTTGTGGGTGGGGATATCATTTCAACGAAATAACTTGTTTTCAAATGAAAGATAAGAAACAGGATTTTGATAGTTTTTTATATTTTGCCAAGTTAGTAGCCAAGTGCATTTGATAAAATAAATTGATTGCACTGCATCCAGATTGAAATCAATGACTGCAATGAGCCGTCGAAACTGGAATGGACTAAAACCTGAATTTTATAAATTTCTTCAATCTTGTATTTACCAAAAGAGTGTAACTTCACCATAGCCATTTATTTCAAATTCGCTAGTCTGACAGTACTTTAAGTATTTGATATTAGTTACAAATGAAAAGTTGTGATAACAGAGTTAAAAGATTTTGATATTTTCGAACAAGCTGGTTTATATCTGACAATTCCAGAAAAGTTTCATGTGATTTAGATGTGTACATGGAAAAATCATCACTTGACACTGCAGACATTTTACCTGAAATACTAGTATACAACATTGAAAACTCATGTAACTGAATGATGTTCAGCTCAAATGGCCAGGCATTGCATTTCCAGAAATTTATCATTATTACACTCTACATCCAGTGGTGTATCCACAGACCAGGGAGCATAAATGTATCCACTCTCTTGCCGGATCATTCACATCCACCTCTGTGGTGGGCTCAGAAAGTAGTCCGTCATTACGTGATACTTTCGTCACATGACCAGAACTGAAAATGGCGACACAAACGCCCGTGAAAGAAAGACCGATATCGATTACTTTGTGTGCTGTTCAAACAGCATACAGGCAATCAGACTAAGTAGTAGGAAATGTGAAAGAGAGGGATTTTCTGAAAAGTTTATGTCTTTTAAAGGACCATAACTTGTTTTTTAATCTTGTAAACTAAGACCCATCGGTGAGTAAAAATGGCTGTCATCATTCGTGGGCGCAGCCATTTTTGTTAAAATTGGCGTAAGATTCTCATTAGAAAAGAGGCTCGGAAAAAATAGTTCCATTGTATATAGTTAAATTAATCCGTTTGAATGCACCTAGAATGTATCCACAATCATATTTCTTTTTTCTACTTTTATAATGTTACACATGAAACATTCAAACAATAACAAACAAAACATGTTTTCCTCGGTTTGATAAGATTCTTCTCATTTAGCCCATTGCAGAGATGAATGGTGAGAGTAACGAACAATCTGCGCGGAGATTGAAATTTATCGGCCATTAGTGTCAATAATTAGCTTGTTAACCCTTTACCAAATAATCCCGGTTTTAACGACCCTGAGATGGAAGCCCTTTGAATACATTGTGGGAAAAGAAGAAAATGCTGGTAACCAGCATTTTCTCCTTTTCCCACAATGTTTTCTGTCCTGCTGGAAACAAATTTTAATTTTTGAGTTACGGTTATTTTGTTTTCTGCTAGTGATTTCAGTTTGGACCAGTCTGAAATTTTATCGTTTGGTAAGGGTTAAAAAGAGTGAAAATACCCATTAAGACCATGGTCCTTGGGGGAATAATTCTTTACCAAAATTTTAGGCTCGTGGAAGATTCATAATGAATGAAAAACTATTAGGCTTATTGACAAAAAGTTAAATATTGCTCCGCTGGTAGGGTAATTACCTAGAGAAATCGGAAATATTGTGTCAAAAGGATACATGTATATGCTTTTTAGCAGCATGTTTCTGTTGTCATACGATATCTTCAAAAGCCTCCCTTCTCAGAAAAGTAAAAAAAGGACTACTGGTATCAAGTAAAGATTTATGCTCCATTAGACTCAATCGCGAACTCTTGCTAGCTATAAACTGCTGAGAAACGACTGGGTGAAAGACTCTTCACTTGTATTCAAAACAATGTGGAATTACGTAAGTTTCTGGTCAAATGTCATTTACATCCCCTTCGGAAAAATATGGTAGCGCACTCAGTGTCTTCCCTCTTGGCTTTAACTCTCGAGCTGCAAAGTGCAACTCACTGACCTTTTGCGGTCAGTGTAGATCAAGATCAGACTGAGATGTGAAAAATCTAGGTATCCTTTTTGTCTCAGACTCGACCGAATCTCGAAGTAGAATGGTCCTTCGACAATCACAAAATTTACAAGCAAAAGGTTTCGCACCAGTTCAGCTTGCACAGTCCAGCAGATTGGCCAGTCTTTATTTGTTATTTAATGTTGTTTAATGATGGTAAGTTTTATGCTTGTCCAAGTACCATTCTGTCTCAGTTCATTTGGCTGTTGCACAAATATCGTTGTCTGCGCATGTCATTGGAGAGGTCATCAGACCTTTCCAACAGTGGTGAGTTTAAAAGGCAGACTGCCACAGAATTTGCTCTCTAAATCTATTTTACTTGCAAAATTGTACTGATACACAGTCTGTTTCTTCATGGTTCAGGTGGCAATGTCCTACCAAGGAATACATGTATGTACAGTTCGACAGGAGAGGAACTTTATCAGCAGCTTTCGTTCCAATCCTTTTCACGTAACTTTACCTACCACAATAGTACCATGTATGTAAATATCATATTGAATAAAATATGTTTAAACTACAGTTCTGGCGATACATAGAATTTTTCTCAGGCTATCTGGCCGCAAAGTTTAATCCTTGTATCTCCTTGTAACTCCGTTGTCATATTAGTGATACCAAAAAACTCTTTTTTATTATTATTATTTTTTTTTATCAGTGTGAGAAGACCATTTCAACGATACCTATATTAATTCGCAAATAAAATTAAAATAGTTGATATTTTAAGCAAATGAGTACTGGCTTTGAAATGGCTTTAAATTGAAAGACAATGAGGGGACTCAAAATGAACACTAAAGTGTCATGTATTGCATGAAACTGTCACAAAATGAAAGGATTAGACGACTATCGGTTTATTTGCTAAGTTTTTTTTATTCTTTTAACCCTTTACCCAATAGGGTATTTCTATGGTATATCTAATTGACCCTAAATAACAGCCAGGATGAAGCAGTTTCTTATGTGTATATGACACCTTTTGATAACATAGAAAACATTGTGCAAAAGGTGAAATTGCTCGTCACGAGCAATTTCACCTTTTGCAATAATGTTTTCCAAAGGCTCCTACAAGCAATGCGTAGAAATAAGTATCTATGGAGTAAAGGGTTAACATAAAGTGGTACATGGTGATGGTCTGTAGTTTCCAGGGCTGTATAAACCTGTTAAATCATTACCGAACGACAAAATTTTAGGCTTGTTCAAATTGAAGGAAATTGCAGGCGCAAAAATAAAAGTGACTGAAAATTTGAAATTTGTTTTATGGCGAGAAGAAAACATTGTGGGAAAAAGAGAAAAAGGCTAGTTACCGTCATTTTCTCTTTCTCCCCAAAAACCCTCCAAAGGCCTCCTTCTCAGTGTCGTCAAAAGTAGGGATTGTATGGTATTAACTTAAAAGAAATTGACAATTCGATAGTTAAAACCATAGGATTGCTTTTTCAAATCCATATTTCAGTAAATGATCTCTCCCTAGCGGACAGTGTAGACTCAAGATCGGACTGCACGTTCTGTGCAGTCTGATCTCTAATTTACTCTATTTACTCTAATTTACTCTATCCGCAAAAGGTCAGCTAGTCGCGCTTAGCGGCCGTAGGTTTTTTTTTTTTGTTCACCCAACACCTGGTTTTCCTAATACAAAACTAATAACATTTATAACACAACAAAGAATAGACAATATAAGATTTAAAAAAATATGGTTGAAAAAAAAACTACAAAAAGGGGAAAAAAAGAAACTGTCCGCAGCCAGACTTTAGCGGTTAGTTTCGTTATGTTTTGTATAGAATAATATTCTTCGCATCTCAGCATTTAAAGACTCAAAGACAATTCATATCTATAAAAGGAGACCAGACATCTAACTGTCCTATAGACTTGTAAGAGGTGGTGAAAAATATCGCGGCTCGACCGGGATTCGAACCCAGGGCCTCAGGAATACCGTTCCTGCACTCTAACCAACTACCGAACCACATGTCGATACGGCCGCACGATATATCACCAAATAGCTGTACCCGACTATATTATACCTTTACATCTATCTGTGGGATAGACTAGTATACTACAGACTCATCATGATTTTCACAATACTTTATTTTTTAAAATTGTGTATTGAAATGTTAAGTAGTTTTTTGCTCCTTGTATTGATGGTTTTACATTCATGTTCCCACATTTGAAAATGTACATTTTGAAAAGAATTAACAGCAAGTTTTTCATTTTGCATGCTGATTCTATAAATCCAAATAACATGTCATTTAAAGTTAGATCTCCGTATATGTTGTGATGATTTAATAGCATATTTCTAATTAAAGCTTGACTGTGCAGGCATGTCCAGAAAATGCGTTCTATTGTTTCTGGACATTGTTTACAAAAAGTGCATACTGAATTTTCAACATAATCTATTTTGTATAAATAACTGTTAATTTGTGCCAAGAATTCTCTGGATCAGCCTTAATTGAAACCATCTTATATTAATATCACTTGTTACGGAGAAAGGTAAGAGGAAAATAGCCTCCCAGTCATCTCAGTAAAGTTAGTAGACAAGACTTCATTCCATTTCCTTATACATGTTGGAATTTCATTATTATTGTTTAAACAAGTATAAATTGATTTACAGCCTTTGCTATCATTCAATAAGCCTTTAAGGTAAGGCGGAAAGAAAGGTTTTTTGGGTTTGTTTTAATTCTTGCTGTTTGACATGGTATTTCTTTAAAGCTTTTTGAAGGGATGTTTTAATTCCTTGATATGTTAAATAATCAGATTTTACGTGGAATTTTACACTAAATTCATTATATTCCATAATTTTGTTATTCATCGTTACCAGATCTCCCTCTCTACACACGCACGCACGCGCACGCACGCACATCTACGCATACGCACGCACACACACACACACACACACACGCACGCGCGGGCATCCACCCACGCACACATCCCTACACACAATGTCTTAAAATGTCTTAAAATATAAATGACAACTTACGGTAAAGAGTCTCTTTGTTGGTTGTTGTTTACCGGTTACCAGCAGTTTCTCCTTTTTCCCACAATGTTTTTCAAAGTTCCTTTCCATCAGCATCGTTTGACAGTAGATTAGAATCTTCTTTAAAAGGAGGATCTTAATCCACTAACAATGAAATCCGGTTTATTGTTCATTCTAATGTACTAACCTTCCAGGATACTTTCGATCTTGTCTTCGATTTATTGAATCTATATAAAGGCCCAATGTACCTCTTCGCTTTCTGTATGGTTCAAACGTTTCGCGTTCCAAGACAAAGAAAAATGGCCAGTGGTGTAAGTTGTTCTTTTCCTTAAATATATAACTGTGTTTTTTTTCACTTTCTTACTTTAAAAAATTGCTTTTCTTACTGTTAGAAAATAACTTTTGCAACTTTTTCTTTCATTAATTCTTAGTATGTTAACAGCTTAGATGGAGATCAAATTGCACAGAATGTGGAGTCTGATCTTTTAACCAAGGCAAACTTTTGTCAATTTTCCTTTTTATTAATTCTTAGGCTGTGTAGGATCAGGATCAGATTAAGCGTAGATCAGGATCAGATTACACAGAATGTAAAGTCTGATCTTTAAACCACACTGTCCAAATGAAATAAAGGAATTCTTTTCATTTAAACTTATAGTTTGAATATTTTCTTTTCAGAACTCACCAATAGTGATTGACAGTACGCCGGACACGACAGAAAAAGTATTGGGAGATGATACACCACATACTGCTGTACATCTCCGACCAAAGAGACTCTTTACCGTAAGTTACCATTTATCTTTTAAGACATTGTGTGTAGGGGTATGTGCGTGGGTGGATGCCCGCGCGTGTGTGGTGATCTGACTGGGTTTGATGAACATGTTTTCCATTGCATGATGGAACCATTGATGTAACAGCATTAATACTTCCCTGCCTTGTGGACGTCGAATTTCTGCAATGTGAAGATGTACAGATCTGCCTAAGATATATTTACATGTATATATTTTTGAAATGTAGCCTACATAGCGAACTTGGTTATCCTTGAGGAGTACTCTCTTCATTTCTTATTCAGTCTATTTAAGCAATCGAACTCCTTCTCTACTTTTAAATAGAAAGACCTAACACTTTAAAGGGAAATGTAATGTTTGAGCATCCACTCTGTGAACTATGGTTGGCCTTCTCATCAGCCCGGAATTACCTGTTCCCTTCTAGCATATGCACTGGAATGAGCATTTTGTCACATTGTTTTGCTGTCTAAGTTTTCTAGCCCTTGAAGCACACTGACCAATTAATGACCCCCAATAGGTCTATAGCCGTTACTCTCTTGAACCCAAATGTGTTTATCTAACGGTCCCTCCAAACAAGATAGCAATCTGAAATAAATGCCTTTCAGATCATGATAATGAATGTTGTTGTCAACAGGTATCCCTGAGACACCTCACTGACCCAATGTGGGGCTGCCTCCCAGCCCATGAAGAAAAGTCTGTTGTCAGTGTGAATTCAGAGGAGATATACAGCCTAATGAATCCTTAGCACTGTACTATAGTCTTACAGCACAGCTGAAATATCTCTAGCATTTGGTAATAATAATTATTACCCTTCGCATCCTTTTTGAGCTATCGAAATAGTCCAAGAACTCAAACCATTATTTCCATGTAATTACCCATCTATAGTCTTACGAACGAAGTCCGTAACAATGAAACAAATGAATAAATGCATGGCAGAAATAAGGGTCGGAGCGGGATTCGAACTCCGAACTCCCGGACGCAAAGCCAATACCCTAACCACTGAGCCAAAGAGATATCTCTCTGACGCAGTAGCCAGGTATTGTATTTAAATCGGGAGTAAGCCATGCAGGAAGGAGTGGTCTCCCGTAACACACCCCCTCTTAAAGTCATCATTTATTGATGACTCAAAGCCTTATTAGGCAGGAAGTCCGATTTTGGACAACAAATGGGATTAATGGCTCAATGGCCAATCCCGGACGAGCCCCCATCTTACGAACAAAGTCCGTAACAAAGAAACAAATGAATAAATGCATGGCAGAAATAAGGATCGGAGCGGGATTCGAACTCCGAACTCCCGGACGCAAAGCCAATACCCTAACCACTGAGCCAAAGAGCCGTAACAATGAAACAAATGAATAAATGCATGGCAGAAATAAGGGTCGGAGCGGGATTCGAACTCCGAACTCCCGGACGCAAAGCCAATACCCTAACCACTGAGCCAAAGAGATATCTCTCTGACGCAGTAGCCAGGTATTGTATTTAAATCGGGAGTAAGCCATGCAGGAAGGAGTGGTCTCCCGTAACAATAGATGTATTTTTCTTTTACTCTGCACTATTTTTATGTATACAAATGCAAAAGCATACTCAGATTCATGCTGACAATCATAAACACCCTTTATCTGGCGTGATACCTGTATCTATTCCCTTGTGAGTATTTTATTGTGATTTTCCACTTTATAACCTCACATGTACTGGAATTGTAATTGACTTAAACAATGAATTCAGAGGAATTGTTTCTTTTAGTGAGAAAGGGTGTATTCTTTTTAATGCGGCAAACCAATTCCGAAATGTACATGTAATTACTTTTACATTGTGCATTGTTAATCCATTGGAACTGATGTATGAGCCAGCAATATGACCGGAACCTTATTGCTTATATATGACCGAATACTGCTTCCATATCTATGTGATTAATCCAGGAGTATGCACAACACTTTAGACAGTAAGTCAAGCATGTATATTTTACCATTCTGTCCTTCGTACAGGGCTCGAAGAACTTTTCTGTGCTCTTATTTCCTGACACTGTATTTAACACGTTTTGCAAACCTTTTTAGGCTATACTCAATGTAAAGCTCATTAATATGCCACCTGATTGTGAGCTTGCAATTACAACTTAATGTATGTAATCTGTTTACTCATTCCATTGTTTAACTCAATAACAAGCATGTACCCCCTTGATAATATGTTTTTCTCACGCATTTAACACCTTTTTATATCATTTTAAGAGTAATTGCCTCTCTAGCATACATGTGAATAATCATATCACTGTAGGTTCATTTCATCCTTGTGAATGCAGTGGGGGGTACTGAATTATAATACATTTCACATAAATCTTATAATTATATCCATGGTCTAATTTTGTCAGTTTTCAAAAGAACTTGCTTGGAAAACAGATTTTTCCCTGCTTATCTCATTTGGAAATTGTTGCATTACTGTTCTGCTGTGGTTTCGGGTTTGTCATCTTCACCCCCCCCTTTTTTTTTTTCACATGAATACTGCAGTTTGAAATAATTGCTGAATGCCCACCACTGAAGCTTTCATTCCCTTCATGTTCACCTAATCAAGTTACCTATGGTTTTGGTAAAGGGCACTCAAAACATGTGTTTTTTTTCTTTCAAAAGAAGTTAGAAACTATTCTCAGTAATTTCAGGTCGTTTTCCTGAGCCTCATATTGAAATAGCCACACTATTTCAAAGCGACTTTCTTTTCAATTTTCTGGTATCTGGTTCTGTTCTAACGCAGAAACTGTCTTACAGGAAAGCAATTCAGATGACAAAAAGTGAATTGAGAAAGTTTGCCATTGTCTTAAGTTGCAAAGGCTCATTATGCCCTGACAATGCAGGCAAAGTCGCACATAAACAATGCAATAGGTGGTAGTCCGACCTGGTACCTAATTTTCCTGATGCTCCTTACAGGATTCCAGTTATTCTAAAGAGGCTGGAGGTGTGTGTTTTGTTACTGACTGCCTTGCACTGGAATTATACGACAATGAAATATTTAATAGATACTCACAGTTTGTTCCACCAGCAGTTTAAGTTGAAATGAAAACATTGGTTTATAATACTTTTGTCTGTTCTCAGACAGATGACGAAATCTTAATTATGAATTCCTTTCTCCGAAGTTTCATTTGTAGGACTTGGTGTCCTACTGGGGCTTCTTGTAGGGCTAAGTGCCTATTTGGGCTTTTTTCAATGAAATAACTTACCTGATGGAATCAGAAACCCTAAGGCTTCAAAAAGCGTGAATTTTGGAGGCGTGACAGCTCTCCTTAGACCCGTCTAGAACTAACCTTGACCTCCTGGACACAACAAGTATCTCTCACAGGGGCTCGTCACATGACCTTCTGCTGAAGGGAGAATCATTTTTCATTTGATGTTGTGTCATGGAAAAACGGGACTTGATGTATCTTTCCTCTACAAACCAATATCTCTGTAACTAGATCTACTGGACCAGAATTTTATCATCCTTCATATTCATATTGTTTATCGTAAGCTGCAAACAAGCATTGTTTGTTTTCATGTTATGAAATGTCATGTTATGGAAAAGGGTGGTCTTCATGTAAAATTTTGGTATGGACCAATAACACAAAGGTCGCGTGTACATGCAAAATGCAATATCTCTTGTATGTTTCTATTAAAAACTTCTCTGTGGGTGGGGATATCATTTCAACGAAATAACTTGTTTTCAAATGAAAGTTAAGAAACAGGATTTTCATAGTTTTTCATATTTTGCCAAGTTAGTAGCCAAGTGCGTTTGGTAAAATAAATGGATTGCACTGCATCAAGATTGAAATCAATGACTGGAATGAGCCATCGAAACTGGAATGGACTGAAACCTGAATTTTATAAATTTCTTCAATCTTGTATTTACCAAAAGAGTGTAACTTCACCATAGCCATTTATTTCAAATTCGCTAGTCTGTCAGTACTTTAAGTATTTGATATTAGTTACAAATGAAAAGTTGTGATAACAGAGTTAAAAGATTTTGATATTTTCGAACAAGCTGGTATATAACTGACAATAGGGTCCGAAAGTCTCGTCACGTGACCGCGAGAGTTCATCACTTCCGGGATCCACCGTAAATTTATCGCCTTTACATCACAGTATGTTGAGAGATACACGAAGCAATTACGAATGGTGAAGTAAGATTTAAGAAGTCCGAGCGATTTGAAAATTTCGGTAGTCGATCAGAGAACGATATGTGACTATGAATAAACCACAGTAAAGAAGAGATCGTGTTCAGCGCAGGTAAACAGGTTGATGGTTCAACCTACTTTCGGTTTCGTATTCAATAGAATCATGCTTTTTTGACAGAGTTAAATCAAAAAAGGTGAATCACGTTTCTTTCACAAAACTACAGCTGTGTGAAGGCATAAAATGAAAGCAAAAGTACGACACAAGACGTTTTAAAGCAGATATCTATAGATCTAGTTGTAATCCGCAATTTGCCGAGGGCGATCGTGCAGCGAGATCTACGTTGAGCCGCTGTTAATTTCAGCCTTAGGTAATATTCAAGTATTTTCAAGACATCCACTCCAGTATTATGTCTTTAAATATCAAATATAAGAGAGTTCAACTTCAAGATCAGACTGCATGTTCATTGCAGTCTGATCTAGATCGACACTTTGCTGAAAAGTATGTAATTATCTTCTTAGCACAAGACAGAATCTTTGACTGATCCAAATTAAAAGGATTTGCAGATGACATTTAATGCCGTATAGAATAAAGTTCTAGTACTCAAATGATGGAAATTTATTTGAGAGGGTAGAAAATATTATTGGAAAAGGAAAAAAATGCTGGTTACTAGCATTTAATCCTTTTCCTACAATGTTTTCATAAGGCTTCCTCCGGGTCTTTAAAAATCAGGATTGTGTTGTAAAGGATTAATTGTGCTTCAAAAGCCAAGGGTCATTTAAGAAAAATGTAGTATGCTTGTTCACTATGCACACTGAATATTACCTTTGTGCATAGTACTTTGGAAAGATACCCATGACCAATTGCACTAACTGGCACATGAATGAAATGTTTAACCCTTTCTGTACAGAAAACAGTTTATGAAAACAATGCGGAAATAGGTGAAAATGCTGGTAACCAGACCAGCATGTCTTCTTTTTCTTAGGGTATTATCAACTGTTCCATAAATAAATTTCAACTTTATAGCCACTCTTACATTTTTGTCTGCTAGTGCTTTCAATTTGTACAAGTCATTTACCCTAGTGCTTTCAAGGAAGAAGCCTTTTGATAACATTGTGGGTAAAGGAGAAAATGCTGGTAACCATCATTTCCTCCCTTTTCCACGATGTTTTCTACTCATTCAAAGACAAATTCCATTCTTCCAGCCCCATTTAAATTGTTGTTTCCTAATGTTTTCAATTGGAAAAGTTTAGGATCTGTCCTGTGATAAAGAATTAATCTAGTGAGCTAAAAACTTGTATTAAGAAATACTATACATGTATTTACAAACGTCTCTTCCTAATATACTTTCAGAGCTTTCTCCTGCTAGAAGAATGACACTAAAAAGGAACCATGATTCCAAGACAACTGCACCTTACAGGGACCACATGTTATGCAATGGTGTTCTCATATATGTATAATTGGACATGTAGTCATTTAAACATTTAATTAAAGAAAAATAGTGCTGTATAGTATTAATTTTCTATGTTTACCATCTTTGCACGGCAAAGAAGTTCATGCTAGTATTTACCGGTACTGCTCAATAGTGAAAAGGGTATTAAAATCCTAACCGAGAAATGACACTAAATTAAAATAGCATTGCAGTAGACTGCTTTTGAAAATATTGTGATCAAATATGTTGCTCACAGTCAGCAATATCTATTTGCCATAATGTTTTCATCTCATTCTTTCAATTATTTTTCTCCATTTGCCTCAGATTTTATCTAGTGTTAAAACTAAAGTAAGGTTTCATGACTTTGTTAAATAAAGGACAAGCAATATTCTTGTTTATGTTTAGAACAAAATCCTTAATGCTCCTTGAAGAGTGAAAGCAATATACATGTAGTAAAATTCAGTCATTGACATTGTGTGGAAAAAGAAATTTCGTTACATACAAGTCTTATTAGCTGCACAAAATTAATAGTCCTTTGAAAACATTGTGAGAAATGGCAAATTAAGAAACAATATTGCATTTTTTAACAATATTTTTTTCTGAAGCAGAAATTTGCTTCATCAAGTAACATGAGAATAATGCAAAAGTGTTTTGTTACTACAAATGTAATAAAGATAAATATCTACAAAACTTTTAAGATTTCTCATGTTTATTTTGTTTAATCTTTACCAACTGATAAAACTCTGCACTTCTTCAAATTCAAAGCATTTGCAGACAATTGATTGATTTTGACTCACATTTTGCAATTTACCTATTAAAAGGTAGAAAACATTGTGTTGAAAGTAAAAATTATTAGTTGTCTTTTCACACAATGTCTCCTAAAGTATTTTTCTGCAGGGTTGTTAAAACTCAGGATTTTTTGGTAAAGACTTACAAGTCACCAAAAATAATAAAATTGCTTCTGAAACATATTTGGAGCACAAAACTTCAGAAGCATCCTTGTGAATGTGAAAAAAATTAATCAAGGAGTAAGCTTGAGTATTCGTTAAATCATGCCAAAATCAGACATTACTTATTTTGACCAATTTGTCCTTGGGTAAAAATGTTTTCAAAATTGGTCTGCTGCAAGACATAAAAAGTTATCTACCGGAGACAGACCACTGACCCCTTTATCTGCTGGTATAAAATTACTGGGCTGTCTCTGGTCCAACAACACTTGCAAGGATGAATTAAACAAGGGCTATATAAGAAGACATGCAACCATTTTAATCTTTTAACATTTAACAAAATTTTCATCATGTCTATTTTGAAAGCAAAGTTGTAGGATGAAAAATTGTAGCCTAAATGAAAGGAAACATTGTGAGAAATGTATAAAAAGCTGATGACCAGCTTTTTTCTCCTCTTCCTTCAATGTTTTCAAAAGCCCTCTGCTTCAGGGTAATGAGGAACAAAATTGTTTGGTAAAGGGTTAACTCACAGAATAAAATTTCGACTGGGTCAAGCTGAGAGGATTAGCAGGTGATATGCAAATGAACTGTTGAAATTTGTCTTTGAATGGGTGCAAAACACCGCAGAAAAAATGATTTCCAATATTTTCTCTTTTTCTCATATTTATTGTCCTGGCTTCCATCCCCCTGGCTGTTTTGACACAAGCTTTTTTGATAAAGAGCCAACAAGATGCCTATTCTTCTAAGTAGAAGAAAATGCCCTGCAAATCATACCTTGTGTAGTACATCCTGTTGCATATGCTGTCATTTGGACAGTCATGAATTAATCTTCTGTTTTACTGGTTTGGCATTTCCAATGAGTCTAAAGTAGGTGATGTTTCATGTGGCACTGTACAGATGTTTTGGACAGTTATTGTGATTGTTAGGATTTCATGGCCTATTTGCCCTCCTGCAAAAAAAAAAACAGGCTAAAGCAATGTATTCAAAAAGACTTTATGCAGAATATTTCATCATTAAAAACATTACACTTGTAAAGGCTACATCAAAATAGGCAAGCACAAGTACTGATTCTGAGTATTCAAATAAGTCTACAATTCTTTGTTATAACCCTCAAAGTGCCTTTGACCACTTTAGTTGCTTTTGTGATCAATGTACAATCATGACTAGACTGTAGAAAGTCTGCAGTCTGATCTCTGATCTACATTGATCGCTTTACTAAGACTGTCCAGACGAGGGCAACTTCAACATTATTCTCACGATCTTATTTATAGAATGAACCGCGTCTTTGATTTATTCCGTGCTCTTTAAAGGGTTAAGCTCATATACCTAGTTTTTAAACTAGAAATGATGAATTTAACTGAAAATAATTCCAGATAAGATGGCAAAATAGGTTTTGAAGCCAATAATTCACGACCAGTTTAGAATGGCGGTCTAAGGCAATTCAATGAATAAAATGAGGCCGAATAATTCCAACTGTCATTACCGGCAACATTCAATATGGTGCAAAGGAGATTTGGGTGCGAAACTGCACTGGTGCGAAACATATCAAAACCGCAATATGTTTCTAAACGCCCCTGAAGACTCGATATGAGTGCATTTCTAGAATGAAATGCTAAAAAAAACATTATTTTATTGCCATAACTAGGTTAGTTTGACCTTCTTAGATCAGAAATCGACCGAGTACATGTCTATTGCAAGGATGTACGAAAACTGGGTTACGGATTTTCGCCGATTTCCACGGCCTGTATTTAAATCACAAAATTATTTCTAAACAATATTTTAACCCTTACCAACATCTTTCATCTCTAGTTTTTCCTCTCCAAACCCATTTTTGAGAATTTGAATAATATACACATCGGTGTTGCGTCACGAATGTCGGTACATGCATAAGCAAAATAGCTAATATAATAACCTTAAGCCGGATCTAGGAGAAGAACTTTATAAGCATAGCTTCCGTTCTTATCCTTTTCCTCAGTATATTTATCATATATTTGTATTTCTTTTTGTTTTGTAAAATTTGTATCTAATACTGATGAATAAAATATGTTTAAACTAAGCAAAATAGTGGAAAAAATCTCAATATAGCGACCAGTGATTCCGGAAGTGCATTTCATCCAAACGAGACTTACAGACCCTATTCCAGAAAAGTTTCATCATGTGATTTAGATGAGTACATGGAAAAATCATCACTTGACACTGCAGACATTTTTGAAATACTACTATACAACATTGAAAACTCATGTGACTGAATGATGTTCAGCTCAAATGGCCAGGCATTGCCTTTCCAGATATTTATCATTACTACTTTAAATCCAGTGGTGTGTCCACGTCCCCCCCCCCCACCACCCATACCACACACAACCAGGGACCATAAATTTATTCACTTTCTTGCCGGATCATTCACATTCACCTCTGTGGTGGGCTCAGAAAGTAGTCCGTCATTACGTGATACTTTCGTCACATGACTAGAACTGAAAATGGCGTCACAAACGCCCGTGAAAGAAAGACCGATATCGATTACTTTGTGTGCTGTTCAAACAGCATACAGCCAATCAGACTAATATAGTAGGAAATGTGAAAGAGGGGGATTTTCTGAAAAGCTTATGTCTTATAACTTGTTTTTTAATCTTGTAAACTAAGACCCATCGGTGTGTCAAAACGGCTTTCATCATTCAGGGCGCAGCCATTTTTTGTTAAAATTGGCGTAAGATTCTCATTAGTAAAGAGGCTCGGAAAAAAATAGTTCCATTGTATACAGGTAAATTAATCAGTTTGAATGCACCTATAATGTATCCAGAAACATATTTCTTTTGTCTATTTTATAATGTTACACATGAAACAGTCAAACAGTAACAAAACATCTTTTCCTCGGTTTGACAAGATTCTTGTCATTAAGCCCATTGCAGAGATGAATGGTGAGAGTAACGAACGACAGCCCTGCTTGGAAATTGAAATTTATCGGCCATTAGTGTCAATAATTAGCTTGTCAACCCTTTATCAAACAATTCCTGGTTTTCACGACCCTGAGATGGAAGCCCTTTGAAAACATTGTTGGAAAAGGAGAAAATGCTGGTAACCAGCATATTCTCCTTTTCCCACAATGTTTTCTGTCCTGCTGGAAACAGATTTTAATTTTTGAGTTACGTTTTGTCATCTGCAAGTGCTTTCAGTTTGGACCAGTCTGAAATTTTATCGTTTGGTAAAGGGTTAAAAAGAATGAAAAGACCCATTAAGACCATGGTCCTTGGGGGAATAATTCTTTACCAAAATTTTGGGCTCGTGCAAGGTTCATAATGAAAAAATATTAAGCCTATTGACAAAAAGTTAAATATTGCTCCGCTGGTAGGGTAATTACCTACAGAAATGGAAAATATTGTGTCAAAAGGATATATGCTTTTTAGCAGCATGTTTCTGTTGTCATACGATATCTTCAAAAGCCTCCTTTCTCAGAATAGTAAAAGAAGGACCACTAGTATCAAGTAAAGATTTATGCTCCATTAGACACATTCGCGAACTCTTGCTAGCTATAAACTGCTGAGAAATGATTGGGTGAAAGACTTTTCACTTGTATTCAAAACAATGTGGAATTACGTAAGTTTCTGGTCAAATGTCATTTACATCCCCTTAGCGCACTCAGTGTCTTCCCTCTTGGCTTTTTAACCCTTTACTTTATAGATACATGTACTCATTTCTACGCATTGCTTGTAGGAGTCTTTGGAAAACATTGTGGCAAAAGGTGAAATTGCTCTGACGAGCATTTTCACCTTTTGCCACAATGTTTTCTATGCTATCAAAAGGTGTCATGTACACACATGAAACGGATTCATCCTTGCTGTTATTTAGGGTCAATTAGAGATACCATAGAAATGCCTTATGGGGTAAAGGGTTAGCCACTACACTGTCAGCACATTGACCTTTTGCGGACAGTGTAGATCAAGATAGGACTGCACAGAACGTGCAGTCTGATCTTGTATCTAAACTGTCGGATATGGACCTTCTGGTCCCCCAAAAGATGCCTTTGAAAAGCAAAGTTTGGGTTTGTACTGCCAGCTCAAACAATTCATTTACTTATTTAGCATATGTGTTAACTCTTTACTACACAATCCCGACTGTTAACGACCCTGAAAAAAGAAAGCTTTTGTAAAACATTGTACGAAAAGGAGAAAGTGTTAACTCTTTACTACACAATCCCGACTGTTAACGACCCTGAAAAAAGAAAGCGTTTGAAAACATTGTACGAAAAGGAGAAAGTGTTAACTCTTTAACACACAATCCTGACTGTTAACGACCCTTTAAAAAGAAAGCGTTTGAAAACATTGTACGTAAAGGAGAAAGTGTTAACTCTTTACCACACAATCCTGACTGTTAACGACCCTGAAAAAAGAAAGCTTTTGTAAAACATTGTACGTAAAGGAGAAAGTGTTAACTCTTTACTACACAATCCCGACTGTTAACGACCCTTTAAAAAGAAAGCGTTTGAAAACATTGTACGTAAAGGAGAAAGTGTTAACTCTTTACCACACAATCCTGACTGTTAACGACCCTTTAAAAAGAAAGCTTTTGTAAAACATTGTACGAAAAGGAGAAAGTGTTAACTCTTTAACACACAATCCCGACTGTTAACGACCCTTTAAAAAGAAAGCTTTTGTAAAACATTGTACGAAAAGGAGAAAGTGTTAACTCTTTACCACACAATCCCGACTGTTAACGACCCTGAAAAAAGAAAGCGTTTGAAAACATTGTAGGAAAAGGAGGAAATGCTGGTTACCAGCATTTCCTCCTTTTCCTACAATGTTTTCTACCTTTCCCAAATCAAATTTCAATTTTTCAGTCACATTTATTTTCTCATCTGCAGATGCTTACAATTCGGCCCCCAATTTTCCCCCCTTCCCAAATCAAATTTCAATTTTTGAGTCACGTTTATTTTGTCGTCTGCAGATGCTTACAATTTGGACAAGTCCAAAATTCTGTCGTTTGATGAAGAATAAAACCCGAGGATTGCTTATTCGAATTCCGAGCACAGCTAAGCTCTTCCCGAGGGTTGATGATACTAATCGCGACAGTCCTGAATCATTCCTCTCTCATGTGCACGGCTGGTCATTCTTAGATTGGTGTAAGTCCATTATATAGAGCCTTTTCATTAAAACAAAACCATCAAGTAAAACTGCAAAATGGAAACTCTGCGCTCTCAATGCTCTGAATGTCTGATTTAAGGCTTTTCACCAGGCCCTGTATTTCAGAAAAAGGGCAAGTAACAACACATGTTTCTGTGACTTTGCTGTAGTTGTGTACCTTGTTTGTTAGAATGACTTAAACGCAGGGCCTGAATGCCAGGCTAGGTCATTCTTTCAACGATGTTTATGCATATCGGTTTGGCAAGATTTTTGTTCGAAGGGTTTGTAAAAGAACCTTAACCCTTTACCACACAATGCCGACTTTTGATGACCCTGGAAAAGAAGCCTTTTGAAAACATTGCGGGAAAAGAAAAAAAATGCTGGTAACCAGCATTTTCTCCTTTTTCCACAATGTTTTCTATCCTATCAAAGAATATTTGTACCATTTGAGCCACAATGAAATTGTCGTCTGCAAATGCTTTTAATTTGGACCAGTCTAAATTCTTGTCGTTTGGTAAAGAGTTAAGGGAATTATGGGTAGGCACACTTGCCGCCGTAATCAAACTAGAATAAAGTTGAGAACAGAGGTCCTATTTGTCATATGGAAATGTTTTCAGTTCGGACTTGCAAAAGCTTGTGAGGGGCCTTATCGACGATAACCCGTTAGAACATTCGAGCGGCACCCTGGCAAAAACGTGGTTTGTTGCGTCTATGTGATCCATTGTCAGATATCACGTAACCATGGTATCCTTTTACAGGCGGCCCTTAAGATTTTGGGACGAAAATTTTACAAAACTAAAAAAAAAAATGATCCTTATACTCCCACAGCCTTTTAATTTTCATTCATAAAACCCCACAAGTCAAAAACCATCCGGCAACAAGAGAAATTAGACATTTTTTTACGGCCCAGGTCGACACCCTCAGGTCGACACCATAAGTTATCCAACAAAGAAAGAAATGACTTGTTCGATGAATAATTACAAAACTATATTTCATCTCGCAAACTGGAGCTTGGGGCAGGAAGCAGTATTAGGCCGCAAGCATGCTTACGCCACCCCATAAATCAGTATGATAAAAAAAATATATCAGACCACAATAGTGCGATACCATCACCAAAGAGGCACCAAATCAACCCTTTTTCCATTTACATGGATGGAACACATAATTCTGTTTTCAAAATAAAAGGTTGGCACACTAAAATTTTCTGTAAAGTTTGTACGCAGCAGTTATAAATTTTTAATTTACGCTGCATTTTCATGGTCAGCATCTCTTATCTCGTACATGATTACAGGGAAAAACACGGGAGAGGACAGTTACACAATTTTTGTCCACGTTGGTATTTCTCTCTAAGGCTCCATCGTTCCCGATAGTCGAGGTTAATTCTTGGTAGAGTAGACCAATGAGAATGTGGAATATTACCAAAAATGTACCATGAATATGACAGACCTACCAAGAATTGACCAATCAGCGTACAAGCTACAACCAAAAAATCAACCAATCAAAACTGACCAAAGCAATCAAAATTGAGCGGCCATATTTGATTTTGTTTTTGTTGACAACGAAGGGACTCGAAACAGGTAAAGTGTTTGATTTTTGTTTTAATGTTGTTTTAATGTTGCATCTAAGATACGATCGTATAGTCTGTTAGAAACTGACCCAAACTAACAATATTTCACAGGTAGATTTGTTTTTCTGGTTCTCTTTCCAATAGTTTTTTTAGCGCTTCAAGGCCGATCTGACCTAGTTTCTGCGTTGTTAATTTTGTTAATTCTCACTTAAATTGCGTACATATTGCGAAGTTTTTTGGCTTTTCTGTGATTTTTATAACCTCTATTATTATTTTACTACTCGGAAGTTAGTGAATATCAGACTATATTTGTTTAACGATCACTGTAAAGTCTGAATTAGTATGTACATGTAGGTTGGGTGGGTGAGAAAGTGCAGTTTCTCATTTTTCTGTGACATAAATGTGATAGGCTCAAATCTCCTGTTGATATTTAAAGCAGCCGACACAAACAAAGAATCAAGAAAGAGTGCATGTATACAGACACATCAATCTCCACTGTGAAGCATGCATCTCAAACATACGGTGAAGTATAAGATTAGACTGCTGAAGTAAATCAAGGGAAGAAAGTTTGCCTGGCATGAGACTCGAAACCATAACCCCCCTGAACACTAGTACTGCAGCTCTACGGATGGAGTTAGCCCCGGGCATCTGGTCATGAGTCCACCAATATCAATTTCACCATTGCTCAGGACATTTCGATAAATTATATTTGTACTACTGGCCTAAATTAGATCTAGTTGCATAATTAAATGTGTCTGAAGTGATTAGCTCTTTGGGACAGTAGCCAGAAAGGTGAGAAACTGTAAAATTTAATCATTATCATATTATTTAGAATTACTGTAAATATTGTGAAGATGATAATCTTTTATCGTGTCTTCCATGCAAGGGTTAGTGCTTGCAGAAAAATAAATTCCAGAATCAGTCAAAAATAAAGGATGACTTAGCCATTTTAACCCCTTTACCACAAAATCCCTACTTTTAACAACCCTGAGAAAGAGAACTTTGGAAAACATCATGGGAGAAGGAGAAATTGGTGATAACCAGCATTTCCTCCTTTACCAATAATGTTTTCTAAGCTTTCAAAGATGAATTTCAATTTGTGAGTCACATTTATGTTGTTGTCTGTGAATGTTTTTCAATTTGGACAAGTCTAAAATTTTGTTGTGTGCTAGAGTTAACCCATTACCAAACAACAATATTTTAGACTGGTCCAAATTGAAACCATTTGCAGATGACAAAATAAAAGTGATTGAAAATTTGAAATTTGTTTAGTGAAGGGTAGAAAACATTGTGGGAAAAGGAGAAAATGCTGGTTACCATTATTTCTCCTTTTCCCACAATGTTTTCTAAAGGCTTCTGTCTCAGGGTCGTCAAAAGTAGGGATTGTGTGGTAATAGGTTAACATGGCATTGAAATCCCTGGATGATCTCAGTCTACCGACTCCATTTTTAGCACAATTTGGTTTTTACGGTTAAGATATGGAACCTTAACTGAGTTGTCCAGACTTTTACAGACAGAACTGAGCAGACTACCCTGGAATATTCCAAGCTTGCATATCTTCAAACAATAATTGTAGATTGGAGAGGGGCAGAGGAAAAAAGGAATATACAAAAAAGTAAAAATGAATCAAAACAAAGGTATATCTTGATGAATATTATTAGGTCTAGATGAGAAAAAAGATCATTTTAGACATTTAGTGGAAAACGCAATTCAAGCCATTGGTTTGTGTTTGATTCAGAGGAAAGTGACATGTTTTCTTTGTTGATAGCTTATAAAATGAAGGATCTGTTAACTCTTTACCAAAGAAGAGAAGACTTGTCGAAATTAACAGCATTTGCAGATGAAAAAATACATGTAAATGCTGGTCATAAAATGAAATTTGTTCTGGGAACATTAGAAAACATTGTCAGAAATGGATGAAATGCTACTTACCAGCATTTTTCTCCTTTTCCTGCAGTATTTTGAAAAGTTTCCTCATTCAGGATCATTAAAAGTCGGGTTTGGGTGATGGAGAGTTAACTCTTTACCAAATGACAAAACTTAAGATTCCTTCAAATTGAAAGCGTTTACAGACGACAAAATAAAAGTGACTAAAAATTTGAATTTTGTTTTATGAAGGATAGAAAATATTGTTAGAAAAGGAGAAAATGCTGGCTTTTAGCATATTCTCCTTTTCCCAAAATTTTTTCAAAAGGCCTCTATCTCAGTCATAAAAACCAGGGATTTTTTTGTAACAGGGTAAAGGATCGGTTGATGTTTTTACCAAAATGTTTTTTATCCTTTTAACTCTTTACCAAACAACAAAATTTTAGACTTGTTCCACATGAAAGCATTTGCAGACAACAAAATAAATATAACTTGAAACTTGTTTAGTAGAGTAGGAAACATTGTGGGAAAAGGAGAAAATGCTGGTTACCAGGATTTTCTCCTTTTTCAACAATGTTTTCAAAAGGCTTTTTTCTCAGAGTCGTTAAAAAAAGCAGTGATTGTTTGGTAAAGAGTTGCGGTATACTGGAATTGTCACTATATGATTGCAATGGCTGCTTTCCAGTCCGATGAAACACTGAAATACCACCAAAATACCCAATTTTTTTGCTATTGAGTTCAGATTACTGATAAAAGTCAGAATTAAATGTCTTTTTTCGTGATAAATATTTGACACAAAATTTAAGCCTTGACAGAACTGAACACATTTGCAGACGACAATTTCAGTGTGCTACAAAAGAGTCAATTTCTCTATGATAGGATAGAAAATACTGTGGAAAAAGGAGAAAATACTGGTTACCAACAATAGTTCACTCAAATATCAGGAAAATAGACAAATATTTCATACTGTTATCAGTTATCGAAACTCGACAGAAAAAATTGGGGTATTTCGGTGTTTCGTTGGTATTTCGGTGATTTGTCAAACCCCTGCTTTCAATCCAGAAAAGGAATCTGGCAAGACAGCCCTGTACGCTATCAGGCTTGACCGGTACAGTTTAAATTTCTTGTTATAGATATCAAGTCAATTTATGCACAACTCCTTCTTTTGGTGAAAAAACTTAAAGGTAGTATCTTTTAGAGTCAACAGTAGCACAGTTGGTATGATACAGGACTCAAGAACAGGGTCTCTGGTTTGATACCCGGCTCAGCAAATTTCTTTCAAAGGATTGATGACAGTCTCTGTGACAGGATTCATTTCTCTTTCACTGTTCATCAGTGTTTAAGTGACAGTAATGTGAGCAGCAAGTGGCTCGGAAGAAATATTTTGCCGAACACTGGTAAAAGAAACTCCAGGAAGGCAGGGATAGGTGCACTGGCTGTCATGTTATAACGGAAATAAATTTGTAAATAATATTTAACACCTTGCAAACAATCAGTGGTGTTTCAGATTAAACTTCATGAAACCAGTGTAGAAAAATGTAAAAAAGACAGCCTCTGACAAGCTGAATTATAATTCAACCCTTTACCACACAATCCACAACAAACCTTCTACAATGATGATCACTTGACGGTTGAGTATAAAAGTAAAATTGATGTCAGGAATGTTTCAGAAATAGCGGCAAGTCTGACATTGCTATAACATGACAATCTTGAAATGGAAGCAACATAGCTGCGAATATTGTGACAATGGCATTCTTGGTTTTTGCTGTTTTGATATTCAGTAAGGTGTCATGGAAAAAGGGGGCTTCATGCATATTTTAGTTAGGGATCAATATCTTTTTGACTCAAAATCCTACACAAAATTTATGAAAATTCATGCCTGTGTTCCTTATGATAGTCCGCCATTATCATTATTTTACCTTTCTCCATTAAATGTCGTGTAATGGAAAAAGGGAGCTTAACTTATATTTTCATTATGAACCAATATCTCTTAAACTCTTTAAGTACTACAAAATCCCAAGTTTTGACATCCTTGAAGAAAATGCCTTTTAAAAGCATTGTGGGAAAAGGAGAAAATGCTGGTAAGCAGCATTTTCTCCTTTTTATCACAACATTGTCTACCTTTCCCATAACAAATTTCATTTTTTTAGCAATGTTTATTCTGTGGTCTGCAAATGCATTGAATTTGGACCAGTCTGAAATTTTGTTTGGTAAAAAGTTAACTACAGGACAAAATGTTATGAAACTTCATTTATATGTTGTTTATCAAAAGCCGCAGACAATATTAACTTGTTTCTTTTTTCTCATGAGATGCCATATCAAAAAAAGGGGGACTAAATGTGTAATTCCATTATCCATGGATAGTCTGTTGATTTAATTTCTGTCTCTCTCTCTCTCTATTTAATATATAAACAATGTGTCATAGAAAAAGGGGGTTTGATGTATATTTTCTTTATTTGTAATGTTTTTATTTAATGAAATGTCATGTTCTAGGAAAAGGAGACTTAATGTATAATCTTGTTATGGACCTCTCTAGTCTTATATATCTTTTTATGTAATGAAATGCTGTGCCATGGAAAAAGGGAGCTTAATGGATACTTTCATCCTGGACCAATAACAAAAAGGTCACATGTACATGCAAAACACAATACCTCTAATATGTTTGTATCAAAAAAGGTCTTTGTGGCAGGGATATCATTTTAACAAAATTGCTTGTTCAGACTAGAAATTGATACCTTTTTCACAAAACTCAAAGACGGAAGCCCAGTCAGGCTTACAGTTTAAGAAACAAACACAGAGAGAAAAGGAGGGCTGCAGCATGGAATCCTGCTGTTCTTAGACAGGAGGCTGCAGATACATGTAAGTGAGAAAATCCAAATTAAAAATTCACCTTATCGGCTGTTGTAAGCTTCAGTTTGTCAATTTAGGTTAGCATCATAGACCTGTGACTTTTATTTTGAGAAAGATAAATATATAAACAATTATAACTTTTTGTCAGCTAATAGTCAGCTGTTTTTACTGTTTATCATACTGTTTATTTGTACACTTGCCCAAACTGATGACATTTTAAGTGTGGCTCAAATGATGGAGTTTGTCTGTTATATGGGCAAAAAATATTTTCGAAAAAAAAAAAGGGAATATGCATTTTGTCGTTTCACTCAGTAACTCTAAGAGCCTTCTTTCTCAGAATTAGTTAAGCTCTTGATGATGTGGTAAAGGGTTAAGGCTTTATTTATTTCCTTCATTTGTGCTATTACTACATGAAGCCTAAAAAACCTACATTCAACATTACCTCTATGTGAACAATTAGTGTCTAGGGATGAGGAGGGCTTCACAGTTTTGTTAAGTATTAAAATTACTAGTATTATTTCAAACTTAAGTTAGTCCCTTTTTTGTGGTTCTGGCCTTTGGCAAAGTACTGCAAAGCCTAAGCCCATGGCTGGTGATACCCAGCAGAAGTGTGAATTAGTGAGTTGCTACAGCAATAATCATAATAATCTGCTGTATGATAATTACTTCTCATTAAATGCTGAAAGTGGCTTTATCTTTTCCAAAACAAACAAAATGTTGAACATCTGCAAACAACAAATGTGAAACTGGTATAAATGAGCTGAAATTTTGTAAAAGAAAACAATATTGAAAAATGATTTTGAGCAAGGAATTTCTCCTTTTCCCTAATAATGTCTTTGACAGATTTTTTTTAATTCAAAATTTTATTGGTAAATGGTGAAATCATCATCTGAATATTTTTCATGACATTATGTGGGTCTTTGAAATAGAAGAGGACAAACCAGCAAAGTTCTATCACAAAATCCAGGTAATTCTTTTGATTGTTTATGATCTTGAATCACAGATAAATTCTATGCATACATTTTTTTTCAAAATGTTTTGTATGAATGACTTTTTTAACTTTGAAAATTCTAACTCTTTTCCAGATGACAAGGTTATAAGCTGGTCCTTATTGAAAGCACTTGGAACATAGTGAACATATTGGTAGAAACTTGCAAATATTTCTCATTGTTTGGACTTTTATTTGAAAGGTTAGACTAGAAAACATTCCTTAATACAAGCATTTTTTCCTTTTCCCTCCTTGTTTTAAGTTCAGCTTGCTAAGGGTAGTTCCACTTTCGGTAACATTCCAACACTTGAAGATTTGGCATTATAGTCATTTCAACAGGATTTATATTCTGTCTCCTGAAATTCTTTGATAATGTATGTGGGAAAAGCAGCGTGTGAAAGGGAGTTTTTGGAAAATGCATGTGAAAGAAATTCAAGGAATGTTTAAATCAGCTAATCTCGATTACAGGTTTAGAGTGAAATAATTATGGAACTGGTCTTCAACACTGGGAGAACACAATCAAGTCCAGTTTTTGTCATAGTAGATGGTAAGAAGACCTGACATTTCTAACTTATTAAATGCAGTTTTAAGACAACAATTTAAATGCAGGTGGATTTATAAAATTTGGCTTCGAAAGGGTAGAGTACATTGTGGGAAAAAGAGAAAATCCTGGTAGCCACAGCTTTGAAAAAGTAGAAAGCATTGATGGAAATAGAGAAAATTACCAACATTTTCTCCTTCTCCCACAATGTTTTCAATAGGCTTTTTCCTCAGAGTAGTTTGGTAAACAGTTAAAAATGGCTTTTTGATTGTACTTGTCCTTGAAAGGGTACAAAAATTGTGGTTAAGGGCAAAAATGCTGGTCAAATTGTGCAAATTAATTATCATATCATTGTATCAAGTATAATATCTAGTATAGTTAAACCCAGTAACTTATTACTGAGTTACTTTTTACTAAAAGTGCCCTCAGTTACAAGAATTACCAGACTGTGTGATACCAGAGTTTCTTTATTGTGAATATTTGGAGGACATAAAAACACAGACTGCTAAGTTTTTAATGCTACATGGTATAATGCTTACTTAATTGTATTGTATACTGCTAACTTAATCTGCTATTGTATACCTACTTTTAGCAAGAACTGTAATCCTACACTGAAAAACAAAAATTGACAGGAAACAGTGATTTTCAACAGTATGTAAAACACTGGAAAAGTGCAGTAATTGCATGCCCTAAGAAATTACTTTTTTTGCCCCAAATGGTTTCTTAACTCTACCAAAGGACAATATTTTAGGCTTGTCCAAATCTAAAGCATTTGCAGACGACGAAATAAAAGTGACCGAAAATTTGAAATTTATTTTGTGAAGAGTACAAAACATTGTGTGAAAAGGAGAAAATGCTGGTTCTGCTTTTCCTACAATGTTTTCTGAAGGCTTCTTTCTCAGAGTCATCAAAAGTAGGGATTTTGTGGTGTGGTAATGGGTTAATCTGTCAACTAAAGAGGTAAAAACCAGTGTAATTGTCAAGTAACTACTTATGACAAAGAATACCAATAGAAGTTTCCAATCCAAGCCCATATAGAAACAGAAGTAAATTTAATTAGAAAATTGCTGTTTTCTAAGTACAACTTTAAAACTTCCATGTTGTAAATGGTAAACATATTCACTCAAGCAGTGAAAGATCCAGGTTCAAATCCTGGTGGAAGTAAGAGTTGGAAAAGATTCCAGTTATTCCAGAAATTAAATAAGGATAAAAGATAAAACTGTACATATTTTCTTATTAAAATTGGCTTATTTTATGAAATAAGTTTCCTTTTCTTAATTACACAGCTTTTTTTAGCTGAAAAACAGCACAAAAACACAATTTTCATGAAAAAAAAGGCATTTTTAGGTTTTCTTTTACAGAGGTCAATGGGTGCAAATTCTTGGTTAATTCTTGGTAGCGTAACAGAGACTAACAGGTACCAGCCTTAAGGCCCGGTCACACCGCCCGAACTTTGCTGGAGCGTTCCTGGAGCGGTGAAAAAAATTCATCAGCGATCGTAACCGTTCACAACCGTTTAACAAAAGTTGGCCCCCATTAAAGCAACGCCGTATACGCTCGGCCACCGCTGATGTTTCTCGAAGGGCCCTCCTACCGCTCCGAAAGTTTTGAGCTGCACAAAATATTGCGAGCGGTGAGGAGGGGACAATGTTCCACTCCGGCAAAGTTCATCCCCGCTCCACCAACGCCCATTCAAGTTTGGCACCGCTAGACACAAGTTCGTGGACGCTTGGGTCCGTTAGGCCAACGCAGAAATCTTGAACGCTGGACAACCGCTGCTTCGCTAGCGTTGCCCGGGCGGCGATTAAACGTTGCACAAAATTCGGTGGTGCGGTTGTAAGCATTTTACAAGCGGACACGGGGTTGCCGGAACGGTGTCAGGCCTTGAAGAAGCTAGCCATTGCGGCGATGAACTTTGGTTTGGCGTTGGTATAGAGGTGTCGGAGTGGGACCAGAATTTGGCTATAAATATGGGAAGAAATGGACCAGGAGCTCATTTGGAATCGAGCTGCCGTTGAGTTCAGACCTCATCTATATCGAAATTGCTCAAAGTTACAATAAAACTGTATCACCATGGATGCTGAGAGACTTGCTTTGATTGGTGCACTAGTCCAGCAGCAGAATCAGAACCTTCTCAGATTGCATCAAGCTGTTGACAAAAGGGGGAGAGAGAAGAAGAGACAGAGTTGTGTGCGTCAGACAGTGGATACTGAAAACGATCCGTTCAGCTCCGAAGTCACAAACGATATGCCGCTAAACCAATTTTATACCCTCGCCGAGCAAAAGCCTGCATGCACAGAACGCCGCTTTACCAACGCTCGCGTTACCACTAAACCAACGCTCGCTACCGCTAATTCAACGCTAAAGCAACGCCGGCTTCAGCGATGCGCCGCTAAGCCAAAGCCCGTGTTTTCGATTTTTTTCCCATTTTGTGGGCGGTGACGAGCGTTATCGAAATTCTCTCTACCGTTCAAGGAACGCTCCAGCAAAGTTCGGGCGGTGTGACCGGGCCTTTAAATTGTACGCCTTACATGCCTCAGTATTTAGGAAATGGACTGACCCTGTATTTTTCAGACGATAGAAACTGTTTATTGCATGACATGGAAGATAGGAAGGCAGGAGGCAATTCAGACAATCTTTTAACGTTGTTGTTGATGATCTACTTTTCGCCTTTTTGTGTAAACCATTTAATACATTTTCTCTTTCTTGCGATTGTCAAGTTTTTTTTTTTCGTTTGTCACTACATATCTTTTTTTTTTAAGTTTATTGTCCCCGTATAATGATGTAGGAGGGTCGGGGATCTATCCCTCTCCACATCTTACAATCTCTGACGTTTTACATATAAACACGTAACAAGGAACAAAAAACATTTTTATGTGATAGAAAAAAGTGAAGAAAAAGAAACTAGTGAAAAAAAAAAGAAAACTGGAAAGTGAAGAAAAAGGAGAAAATAGAATGGTGAAGAAAAGATGTAAAGAGTAATTTATAATAGTAAAGGTTCGAATCTTCCCAGCGTTTGAAAATAAAATAAAATAGAACTGTAACAAAGTTGCTATTTACCTATTATTCTTTAAGAAAAGATCCAAAATCGTTCCAGTTTCTTTCGAATTCCTCTAATTTTTTTGTTTCAATAGCAACTTTTTTTCAAAATTTTATATTTATAAGATATAAATTTTTCAACACCGGTTAGAGTGGATGTGCTTTTTGATGTTCGACATTTATAAATATACAGTTTAAAAAGTATGAGAAGGATGTTTTTAGCGCTTTTTGAATTTTTTGTGTAACCAAATAACATTTTACTGATGTCAAGGTACATGTAAATGGCATTATCATGTTTCAAGTAATTTGTAATTAATTGTTGAACTTTAGGACAATTCCAGAGTAAATGTTCAATTGTTTCTTGATCGTTGGAACAAAAAGTGCAGCTCGCAGAGTCAATATATTTTATTTTATACAAAAAATAGTTTGTTCCAAGGATGCGGTGATTTATACGGAATTGGAACCACTGTATGTATGTGTCCCTTGTTGCTAAAAATGGTAAAGAAAAAATCAGTTTCCATTCATTTTTGTCAAGATCAATGTTTATTTTTTTTGTCCAAGTTTTTATGCAGGCAGGTTCATCTTTATTTCTAATCTTCACTACATATTTTTATTGAATTAGGAATAATAATACTTGAAACAGTTTTATCTGTTACTATGTTTCAATGTCATGATTAAGTCCGCACCACATTTACTCGTTATTGGTTGAACATACACACATCTAGAAAAAAATGTTAATCGCTTCTAAAACGTATTTATTGTCTATATGATCTGTATCCCATTGACTGTCAATGCCATAAATAATAATACTGGATAGTACAAATCGGCGTCTAGCTCGCCTCGTAAGGGAGTAGGACTCTTGAATTTGTAGCCATTTCCGTATTCGATGTCAACCAATTTTGTATTTACCCTGAGCTTTCACATACTGATACAATTTCTCTGGGTAGCTAAAACTGACAGGATGTTTAATATCAAAAGTAAATCGAGGATAAGTATCTTTTTCGGTCATCCAATTTTATTCATATTTACATATACATAACGTACATTTTTACAACATATGGAATTACAACAAAATTGAATACAAAGGTCTATTTTGGTAAATATATAAAAGAGCAAGAGATCGTTCTATTTCGATTTCTATTTCTGTTTTTGCATGTCTATAATGTATCCATTCACCTATCAATGAAACTATCAGATGTGCAAGTCCAAACATGATCACCAATCTATAAATTAATTTGGGTTACACTGTGTACACTTAAGGGCTCCTAACTGGTTCGTATGATCACTTTGCAGACCAGGGTATCACTCTGTTCAATTCTGGTAGGGCTTTTCCAATGGTCGGTATAAGTTTTTTTAACTCTTTAATACACAATACCGACTTTTAACGACCTTTAGAAAGAAAGCCTTTAAAAAACATTGTGGAAAAAGGAGAAAATGCTGGTAAACCAGCATTTTCTTCTTTTCCCACAATGTTTTCTAAGCTTTGCAAATAAAATTTCAATTTTTGATTCACATTTATTTTGTCGTCTGCAAATGCTTTCAATTTGTACTAGTCCAAAATTTTGTCGTTTGGTAAAGAGTTAATCGATTGCATTTTTGGGGTCACGAGCAAATGCCTGTTTTGGTCGGCACCACTTTTTCATTCAGTTTCGAATATAATCTAATATCTACGCAAACGCTGTATTCGCCAATATTGCAATACACATTGCCTCCAATGTGATACCCATAGGATAGCTTACTTTGGAAGGCTTTGCCTACATACTCTATCTGATCCACCAAGTTCTTCCATGGCATCAACGGTAAACTTTTGCCTTTTTTTGGTGGGTTTGTCTTCTTGCCATTCTCTGATATCCAATCTCATCTCCTCTTTCCACCCGTTCACTTGTACGTATCTCTCATTTCCGAAACTGAATTTGCATCTGAAGTTTGCCATGTTTCTCGATCGAGTGTCGAAACTCTTATGACTAAAAGTTGTTACTTGATCATTTATAGATGAAAGTCAATTCTGATTGGCCCACTTCCTCTTGCATCTAATTGGTTGTCTAATTTTAGAACCACTATCTGATTGGTTAACAAATGATTTTCGTCATGATCTAAACATAGATAAAGTGCCCAAACATGTTTGTCAATTTATTAACTAAACAAACGGATCAACAGTTAAATAAGAAAAATGGCATTTTTGTCCTGGTAAATATCATTGAAGCTAGCTACTCGGTTCATTGGTAAATTATCAAAGTCAAATATCATAATAAAACGTTTGGATCAATTCAAAGCGTTTGCCACACTGTTACTCTTTGTCAGGATGTTTTAAACACTTTTGTATTAAACTATACATCACTTGTATTACACTATACATAACTTGTCAAAATTACAGAGGCACTTAAATTATATGCTTTAAGTGGTTTACGACGACAGGAGTTGAAAGGGAAAATGTAGGTTTCATACTGAAGTTCTTAACGATAATAAAGTAAATGAAACATCGTAGGACTTAATGAACTTAATAAATGGCGTCATACTTCATTATCCATTCAAAGGACGATTTAAATTTAGTCAAGTGCAAACGTGTTAAAAAACACACTAATATCAGTTGGTGTTATAACATGTTTAAAGCTACTTTTGCCATAGGCTATTCTTTTATACTATTCTTTATACATAATGGCGTCATTTCCGGCCGCCAACTCATCAAAAATGTATTCGTTACCTTCTTAAATGGATTTCTGAGCCAAAATTAACACAAATAGACAACAAGATTATGAAAATCGATTCATAAACAATTATTTAAGCTAACTTTTGTTATAAAGTTAGTGCATTAATAACGTATCTGAAATATTTCAGGTAATATTACGATCTCTAGATCTCTAGATAAATTCTCCGTTCAAAATTGAATTCGTAGGAAACATTTATCATGGATAGACACCAAGAACGTAAAAATCGGTCAATAAATAACGATTTGAGGCATTTTGTGTTCCAGTGGATGCCAAAAGCGCTTAAGTGATACCTACAAAACTTTCTTATTTTTTTATCAGTGTGAGATGACCATTTTAACGATACCTATATTAATTCGATCTGGCTGCAAATAGAATAAAAAAAAAAAAGTAGGTATTTTTAAGCAAATGAGTACTGGCCTTGATATTTGCTGAAAATTGAAAGACAACGAGGGGAATCAAAATGAAGACTATTAAAGTGTCATGTATTATTTGGTTGGGTTATCTCAAATTGCACGAAACTGTCACAAAATGCAAGGAAAAGACGACTATCGGTTTATTTGCTCAGTTGTCCTAACATTTGGTGCCATTGCTTACATTTCCTAGAATTAGGCGTATCAGTACACAGTGTTAGAATGTTAAAATAATTGTTTCATTACTAAAGGTGACAACTCCCATAACTTTCGACCAAAATGTTAAATTTTTACAATGTTTAATCCGTTACCAGGGTTATTATAAATCTTTATGTAAACATTAGCCATCTGTCTTTATGAGCTATCTTAATCCGATCTCAAGTAAAAAAAAAACATTGACAATAGAAAACAAATGAACCCAAAAGGCAATTCACTTCATGTTAAAACTTGTAGAAAGTCGACATTACTTATCCAGGTCATTCTAGACAATTATATTTACCTACAATTCTTAACTTTATCTGGCAATACAATGATAATGGGTTATATTTGTGGCAAATTTCTTGGAAACAGTATTAATCTTTGTTATGGATATTTCTTTTGTAAATAAAAAATTGATACGTAGTGAAGAAGGCAAGCATTATATAGGTAAGTTTTGTTTATTTCATCCAATGGTAGTAGCAACAGTCTGGTTTGAGAGTATCTTGTAGAATATATTCAACCTATTATTTACACTACGCAAGTTTTAGCTACGCTGGCCAAAGGTCAGCCAGCTTACTGGTATGTTATGGCCTTGTGCCTATCGTGCGTGTGTGCCTGTGTCTCAATTTTCGAACATCTTCTCCTCATAAACTACGAAGGTAATTTCAAAAGATTTCGCCCGTATCGTCCTGTCAGAAGTCAGAGCTTATGCCGGTGTGTATTATATGGACAAAGCTAATTTTGTCTTGTACTGATCTTCTATAGTAATTTCATAGAAAATGGCGTCATCTCACCAAAATATATTCGTTACCCTCATAAATGGATTTCTGAGTAAAAGTTAATACAATTAATCTCCAAAATCACAAAATTCGGTCCATAAACAACGATTTTAGCCACTTTTGTTAAAGTTAGTGCATTAATAACGTATCTGAAATCTTTTCAGGTAAGATTACGATCTCACTTTTATCTTTAGGTAAGTTTTGACTTCAAATTTGAATTCCCAATCAAAAGTTATCACGTATAGACATTTTAACGTAAAAATTGGTCAATTAATACAGATTTGAGCCATTTTGGTGCCAGTGGATGCCAAAAGCGTGTATCCAAAAACTTTAACCCTTGTATCTCCGTTGTCATTCAAGTGACACCTACAAAGCTATACAAGAGTGAAAAGACTATTCCAATGATTAATTCGATCTGATTGCAAATGAAAAGGTCGATATTTTTAAGAAAATGAGTATTAAGCCTGAAACGGCTGAAAATTGAAAGACAATGAGGAGAGTCAGAATGAAAGACTAAAGTGTTAACCCTTTCCCAAACGACAAACTTTTGGACTAGACCAAATTGAAAGCATTTGCAGACAACAATTCAACTCTTGCTGAAAAGATGATTTTTGTTTATGATAAGATAGAAAACATTGTGGGAAAAGGAGAAAATGCTGGTAACCAGCATTTTCTCCTTTTTCCACATTGTTTTCTTAAGGATTCTTTCTCAGGATCGTCAAAAGTAGGGATTTTGTGGTAATGGGTTAAAGGCGTGGGGTTCGTGTCCAATCTTGTTAGAACAAGGTAGTATTTTGCTTTAAAGGGGGACAACTTGATTTTTCACTTTTACATCATAATCAATTATAAATGGGTATTGGATCTTAAAGGTGGCCCTTCAGATTTTGGGACGAAAATTTAACAAGAATACAAAAAAATCATCCTTATACTCCAAATGCCTTATTATTTTCATTCATAACACCCCAGCAGTCGAAACCATCCGACAACGTGAGAAATTAGAGATTTACTACAGACCATTGCGATACCGACGGGAAACACGGTCTATTTTTAGATAAGCAACTCGGTCATTTACACACCAAAAATAGACAGGCGAAGCTTCAAGCATAGCGTCCGAAGAAGACATTATGGAAAGTAATTATACGTTTTTCATTTTATGGAATTTCATTGTCATTAGTCACGTGCCAGTTACTTACATTCCCACAATGCTTTTTTTTTTCTTTTAGTTTTGCGGGAAATCTAAAAATAGCATAAGAGGCTACGTACATGTAGCCTTTGAAGGGAATACCATCAAAAAATTTTTTCTTTGTAATTTTATGATTCTTAATTTTTGAAGATTTGTGTTGTTTTTTCATATACATTTCAGTGATATATATATATTTTTATTAGGTGGGAAAATTCTAGATACCCACCTTTTAAGGGTGGGGGTTTAAGTTCAATCTTGTTAGAGTCAATTAATCTATTGCTTTAAAGAGGGTCGATCTGATTTTTCACGTATGCATCATAATCAATGATATATGGGTACTGGACCAACTTCCTCTAATTTTTACCATAGACTATTTTTTTAGCTCACCTTAGCACAAAGTGCTAAAGGTGAGCTATTGTGATCGCCCTATGTCCGGCGTCCGGCGTCTGTTGTCCGTCGTCTGTTGTCCGTCAACATTTTTTTTAAACATCTCCTCCTGAACCACCAAGCCAATCTTGATGAAACTTGGCATGGATATTCCTTGGGTGAAGCTGTACCAAAATTGTTCAAAGAATTGAATTCCATCCATAACTCTTGTTGTCATGGCAACAAAAAGGAAAAAAATACAAAATCTTTGAAAATCTTCTTCTCTGAAACTAGAAGGTGTAACACTTCGATAATTGTAATGTGGCATCTCCTAGTGGACTTCTATTAGGTTTATTCAAATTATGCCCCTGGGGTCAAAGCTGGCCCCACCCCGGAGAACACAAGTTTGAGCATAGGAACATAACAGGAAAATCTCTTCTGAAACTAGATGGCGTAGAGCTTTGATATTTAGTATGTAGCTCTACCACGTTTGTTCAAATTATAGCCCTGGGGTCAGAACTGGCCCCACCCCGGCGGTCATAAGTTTGAGTATAGGAACAAAGAAGGAAAACTTGAAAAATCTTCTTCTCTGAAACTTGTAGGCGAAGAGCTTTGATATTTAGTATTAGCATCTCCTAGTGGACGTCTACCAAGTTTGTTCAAATAATAGCCCTGGGGTCAAAACTTGCTCCACCCCGGGGGT
The DNA here is from genome assembly GCA_943736015.1 of Tridacna crocea. Classification (NCBI taxonomy): domain Eukaryota; kingdom Metazoa; phylum Mollusca; class Bivalvia; order Cardiida; family Cardiidae; genus Tridacna; species Tridacna crocea. The sequence goes on along the minus strand of OX031066.1, from coordinate 1,834,722 downwards.
CACAAGATTGAGCATTGGAACAATAGAAGGCGTAGAGCTTTAATATTTGGTCTGTGGCATTTCCCAGTGGACCTCTACCTAGTTTGTTCTAATGATGCCCTTGGGGTCAAATCTGGCCCCACCCCGGGGGACACAAGTTTGAGCATAGGAACATAACAGGAAAATCTTCTCTTCTGAAACTAGTTGGCGTAGAGCTTTGATAGTTGGTATGTAGCATCTCCTTGTAAACCTCTACCAAGTTTGTTCAAATGATACTCCTGGGGTCAAATTGGCCCCGCCCCGGGGGACACAAGTGTGAGCATAGGAACATAACAGGAAAACTTTAAAAATCGTCTCCTCTGAAACTTGAAGGCGTAGAGCTTTGATATTTGGTATGTAGCATCTCCTAGTGGACTTCTAACAAGTTTGCTCACAGGATGCCCCTGGGGTCAAAACTGGCCCCGCCCCAGGGGTTATGTTATACATTTTGAAATGTTACATGAAATTTCTTTGTACATGTTAGGCCAGTAATACTTTGTTTTGATTGTGTCAGACGTCTTATCGATACCCATGTGGCCAATGTGGTCATGAAATTGGATTAGAACTTCGTTTGTTATTTGGTTAGGTATGTATAATTTCAATGTGGGCTGATCATCTGGGCTACTAATGTAATACAGAAGATCATTAAGCAAAATACCGGTATGTCTTTTGTCTAGTGCTTTTGCGGCTGTACCCTTGATCAGATAATCTTTAATAGCTACAATTTCCTCATTCTTATTTTGTTCCTCTATCATATTAAATGCTAACCATTCTTTCTCAGGGTCTTGAGTATCCAGTGTCTCTTGTTCATAACTTGCAAAAACCTTCGGATCGTATTGATTCGAATTAATTGCACCTATTTCTACGGAATTGCTACTTATGTCAGGTTCCACCGGTGTGTTTTCGCAATAATTATTACACTGCTCTAGATCGACTGGGCGAGACAATATATCTGCGCATGTGTTTGATTTATCTTCAATATATTCTATTTTGCAATCATAGCCTGCAATACTGACTGCCCAGAAATGTATTTTCTTGTTTTGCATGGGTGCATCATGGAGATACTTCAATGGTTTATGATCAGTTCGAATCATGAACTCTGCATTATGCAAATAATGATCCAAGCGTTGTAGTGCATAATGTATTGCAAAAGCTTTCTTTTCAATTGTTGACCAACGAATTTGTGTATCACTTAATTTATGTGAAAGGAAATGAATTCGTACTTCATTTGTTATGCCTGGTATATAACTTTCAGATGGATTACAAGGTTGAGTCAAACAAGCACCAAGAACCTTATCACTTGCGTCTGTATATAAAATGTATTGTTTATTTAAATCAGGATATGATAGTACTGGTATTCTAGTTAAGTGTTTCTTGAGTTCATCAAAAGCAATTTGGCATGAATTCGTCCATTTGAATTTAGCGTGTTTCTTTGTCAAAGCAATTAAAGGAGAAGCAATTTCAGAGAAATTTGGTAGAAATCTTCTGTAATAACTGCACATCGCAATAAAACTTCTTACATGTTTGACTGATTTTGGATTTTGCATGCTGCGTATAGCTGCAACTTTGTTTAAATCTGGCTTAATTCCGTCTTTACTTATTACAAAACCAAGGTAATTTGTTTCTTCCTGAACGAAATTGCATTTCTTAAGTTTCAGTTTTAACCCGTGCTGTCGCAACCTATCAAATACGCACTGAATATGCTTTTTGTGTTCCTGAAAGGTGGAGGAATAGACAAGTATGTCATCAATGTAAGCGACACAAAAATCTAAACTTTCAAGAACATTTGACATGAGTATCTGAAATATCGAAGGAGCGTTAGCCAATCCAAAAGGAAGAACATTGAACTCATAAAGTCCTGCATGACATGTAAATACCGTCTTTTCCCTATCTTTCGGGTCCATGGCAACTTGCCAGTAGCCTGATTTTAAATCAAGTGTAGGGAAATACTTAGCCTTCTCTAGCAATGCCAAAATCTCATCAATAACAGGTAAAGGGTATGAGTTTTTCTTTGTTATTTTATTCAAATTTCGGAAATCAACACAGAATCGTTTTGTTTTGACCTTTTTTATCAAAATAACAAGTCTATAAGTGACACTGTAGACTAAGAAAACACAGTTAGTTGTTTAAAAGAAAGTATTTAATTATGTACTGAGAATTTCAGTCCCAGGTTCTAAACAATATTACTAGACCTAATGTCAAATAGGAGCAAATGCGTGAGCTAACTGTAAAGTACAAGAGTTGTAGTGTGCAAGACCTGACTCAACAGTAAGTAACTTGGACATTAACTTTCACATTAACTAACTCAGACATTAACTGACTTGGACAGAAAAGAGCTCGGTGTTTATAGTCAAACACCAAGAGGTCCTGTCAATCATTTCCTGCAGAGACAATGGCATGGCATGTCAACAGTCACGGGCTTATTTTGACATACACGTTTTTACATGTATAACGGTGCACAGGTAAGGGCATTGCTTGACAGATACATAGAATTAAAGCTATTGTAGATGTCAAAAGATGCAGTAATACAACAGTTACAAGATATTCGGTTTAGGTAAACACCAATAAGTTCTAATGACTATTTTTTTCATTTTTCGCCTTTTTAGGGTTAGGGTTAGTGATAGTGCTGTGTCCGTCGTCCGTCGTCAACATTTTACCTTGTGTATGCTCTAGAGACTAGAATTTTCGTCCGATATTCATGAAACTTGGTCAGAATGTTTGCCTCGATGAAATCTGGGTCACTAGGTCAAATCTAAAAAATAATGTGTACTAATTAGAGACCACATTTTCAGCCTGATACTCATGAAAGTTGGTCAGAATGTTTGCCTCGATGATATTTCGGACAAGTTCGAAAATGTGTCATGTCGGGTCAAAAACTAGGTCACAAGGTCAAATCTTAGAAAATCCTTGTGTACGATCTAGATGGTTCATGTTTGGTCAATAGACTCAGGTGAGCGATTTCAGGACCATCATGGCCCTCTGTTTATTATCAAAAATATTATTTTTTTTATTTCTATCGGAAACTGAGGACCTGTTCCTCAATGTCTATGACTATGCCTTTGATTGGGTGTACAAGTCAGCTCTGTATTATTTGATTTTTTGTTGACAATTGAATAGGCTAATGTCCATACTTCCATACTTCCATCACTAAATAAATAAAACCAGTCAGTGTGGGAACTGTAACAAAGGCTTATTGTTCAGCTACCTAATCCTTTGTTAGGGGATTAATTTCAACAGTTGAATAGGGCATTGTCTACACTTCCTTTACCAAATAAACAAAAACCAGACACACTGACGACTTAAAAAGGGACTAAGTTTGACAGTTGAAAGGGGTATTTTTCTGATATCCATTCTTACATCAATAACACTCATATCTAATTATAGCTTCGCGCATGCGCATCCTCTTACTTTAGACTCTGTTCTGGACTTATGGTCTCATTTGAAAGTCAGATGTTGACCAGGGCACTTCGCGGAGCAGGGGGTAAATTTTTTATTTACTAATTTATGTATCATCTGGTAATGAAAAGGCCTGACCCTTTGTTTGGGAATTAACTTTGTCAATAGAACATGCCATTATTCTCACATCCGTTACAAAATAAACAAATTCTGAAAACCTGGTGACATAAGCCAAACATGTTCAAACATGAATGTTTAAAACATGACGCATGAGCACTTGATATATTGAAATAAGACTTGTAATTTTCCTGATTTCCATTTAGGGCATTCAAGGGATCACATCGAAGGTAACATTTTTTGGGCTCACCTGAGCACAAAGTGCTCAGGGTGAGCTTTTGTGATTGCCCAATGTCCGTTGTCCGTCGTGCATCGTCCGCCGGTCATCGTCCGTCATGCGTCGTCCACAATTTCTTTAAACATCTTCTCCTCCTAAACCACTGGGCCAATCTTGATGAAACTTGGCTGGAATGTTCCTTGGGTGAAGCTCTACCATAGTTGTTCAAGAGATTGACTTCCATCAATAATTCTGGTTGCCATGGCAACCAGAAGGAAAAAAAAATAGCAAAATCTTTGAAAATCTTCTTCTAGGTCACAAGTTTGAAACATAGGAACAAAGAAAGAAAACTTTAAGAATCTTCTTCTCTGAAAGTAGAAGGTGCAGAGCTTTGATATATGGTATGTGGCATCTCCTGGTGGACTTCTACCAAGATTGTTCATATGATGCCCCTGGGGTCAAAACTTGCCCTGCCCCGGGGGTCACAGGTTTGAAACTTAGGAACAAAGAAGGAAAACTTTAAAAAAACTTCTTCTCTGAAACTAGAAGGTGCAGAGCTTTGATATTTAGTATGTAGCATCTCCTAGTGGACCTCTAACAAGTTTGTTCATATGATGCCCCTGGGGTCAAAACAGGCCCTGCCTCGGGGGTCACAAGTTTGAAAATTAGGAACAAAGAAGGGAAACTTTAAAATTCTTCTTTTCCGAAACTAAAAGGTGCAGAGCTTAGATATTTGGTATGAAGCATCTCCTAGTGGACCTCTACCAAGTTTGTACATATGATGCCCCTGGGGTCAAAACTGGCCCTTCCCTGGGGGTCACAAGTTTGAAACATAGGAACAAAGAAGGAAAACTTAAAAAATCTTCTTCTCTGAAACTAGAAGGTGCAGAGCTTTGATATTTGGTATGTAGCATCTTCCAGTAGACATCTACCAAGATTGTTCATATGATTCCCCCGGGTTCAAAACTGGCCCCGCCCCAGGGGTCACAAGTTTGAAACATAGGAACAAAGAAGGAAAACTTTAAAAAAAAAAATTCTAAAACTAGAAGGTGCAGAGCTTTGATATTTGGTATGTAACATCTCCTAGTGGACCTCTACCAAGATTGTTCATGTGATGCCCCTGGGGTCAAAACTGGCCCTGCCCCTGGGGTCACAAGTTTGAAACATAGGAACAAAGAAGGAAAACTTTAAAAATCTTCTTCTCTAAAACTAGAAGGTGCAGAACTTTGATATTTGGTGTGTAGCATCTCCTAGTGGACCTCTACAAAGTTTGTTCATATGATGCCCCTGGGGTCAAAAAGGGGCCCTGCCCCGGAAGTCACAAATTTGAAAATTAGGAACAAAGAAGGGAAACATTAAAATTCTTCTTCTCCGAAACTAAAAGGTGCAGAGCTTAGATATTTGGTATGAAGCATCTCCTAGTGGACCTCTACCAAGTTTGTACATATGATGCCCCTGGGGTCAAAACTGGCCCTTCGCTGGGGGGTCACAAGTTTGAAACATAGGAACAAAGAAGGAAAACTTTAAAAATCTTCTTCTCTGAAACTAGTAGGTGCAGAGCTTTGATATTTGGTATGTAGCATCTTCCAGTAGACATCTACCAAGATTGTTCATATGACTCCCGCGGGTTCAAAACTGGCCCCGCCCCAGGCGTCAAAAGTTTGAAACATAGGAACAAAGATGGAAAACTTTAAAAAAAATTTTTTTTCTAAAACTAGAAGGTGCAGAACTTTGATATTTGGTATGTAACATCTCCCAGTGGAACTCTACCAAGATCGTTCATATGATGCCCCTGGGGTCAAAACTGGCCCTGCCCCGGGGGTCACAAGTTTGTAACATAGGAACAAGGAAGAAAAACTTTAAAATCTTCTTCTCTGAAACTAGAAGGTGCAGAGCTTTGATATTTGGTATGTAGCATCTTCCAGTAGACATCTACCCAGATTGTTCATATGATGCCCCCGGGGTCAAAACTGGCCCCGGCCCAGGGGTCACAAGTTTGAAACATAGGAACAAAGACGGAAAACTTTAAAAAAAATTTTTCTAAAACTAGAAGGTGCAGAGCTTTGATAATTGATATGTAACATCTCCTAGTGGACCTCTACCAAGATCGTTCATATGATGCCCCTGGGGTCAAAAAGGGGCCCTGCCCCGGGGGTCATAAGTTTGAAACATAGGAACAAAGAAGGAAAACTTTAAAAATCTTCTTCTCTTAAACTAGAAGGTGCAGAGTTTTGATAGTTGGTATGTAGCATCTCCTAGTGGACCTCTACAAAGTTTGTTCATATGATGCCCCTGGGGTCAAAACTGGCCCTGCCCCGGAGGTCACAAGTTTGAAACATAGGAACAAAGAAAGAAAACTTTAAAAATCTCCTTCTCTAAAATAGAAGGTGAAAGTAGATGGTGCAGAGCTTTGATATTTTGTATGTAGCATCTCCTAGTGAACCTCTACCAAGATTGTTCATATGATGCCCCCGGGGTCAAAACTGGCCCCTGCCTGGGGGTCACAATTTTGAAACATTGGAAAAAAGAAGGAAAACTTTAAAAATCTTCTCTGAAACTAGAAGATGCAGAGCTTTGATATTTGGTATGTAGCATCTCCTAGTTGACTTCTACCATGATGTTCATATGATGCCCCTGGTCCTGGGGGTCACAATTTTGAAACATTGGAACAAAGAAGGAAATCAGAATTATTTGGCCTTGAACTTTGATATTTATCTTCATTGTAGACCTTTACTGGTTAGTACTCAGGTGAGCGATATAGGACCATCATGGTCCTCTTGTTTTAAATATTTTCTGAGATACTTCAAAGAGCATGGATGTGTCGTTAGACTTAACCAAACAGACTTAAAGATGAGTCTTAGTGGGAAAATCTCCGTCTTGTAAAAGGGTCTGACTCTTAATGCCAGTGAATATTACTAGATAGAATATACAGGTCAGCTCTGCATACTGTTAGGATCCCCACTTATATGACTAATTTTCAATGCTATTTCTCTCCAAATTTGCAACCAAAAGAAACATCAATTTTAGTGCCCAGAAAAAGACGTCGTCTAAAAACAAGAAAAGAATCGTCGTCTTTAATGACTGCCGAAATTAAGTAATCCAAAATGGCTGCTCATTCAAAATAACCGCCGATTTAAAAATCAACAGTACGTCATCCAAAATTTATGCTGGTCTGAACATACTAACATCCTTATATGCAAATGAATTACTACTTATAGTAACTAGGTCATACAATCTTTGTTTACAAGCAAACCGGCCCCTATACTACTCATGGGTGTCTATAAGGTCCTCTGTTGGGCTATGATGGATTTTTGCCAAACTTTGTGAATTATAAGGATACAGTGGCGATGTCTTCTATGCTATATGCTTGAGAAAAGTGGGTGGGGTAATTTGATATGATTTCAACTTCTAAGACAAAATTGCAAGTATCTTCCATTTTAAGCAGCAATTGATATGCATTCATTTCTTGTGGCTACTTACCTTATAACAGGATGTAAATGATGCAGACAGTTCGAAACACTATTCTCCTATGCAGTTATAATCACTTTTAAGTCGAACTTAAATTCAATTATTTTGTCATCTTTAACTTTGCGAAAACCCAAAAGATTGTTTTATGGAATACTAAGATATGTTGATATGACAAACTATACATAGTGGTCATTCTAAAAAATCAGCAAGTTTTGGCAAAAACCCATCCTAACCCCCAAAAAAGGGCTTTATGGACACCCTTCCTTCAACCCTTTACGACACAATCCCTGATTTTTACGACCATGAGACCTTTTGAAAACTTTGTGGGAAAGGGAGAAAATGCAGGTAACCAACATTTTCTCCTTTTCCCACCATGATTGTTTTCCATCCTGTTGGAAACAATTATCAAATTTTTGAGTTACGTTTAGCTTGTCGTCTGCAAATGCTTTCAATTTGGACCAGTTTAAAATTTTGTCGTTTGGTGAAGTGTTAAAATCTTATCTAATTTTTTTAGCTGTAAAAATAGTGTCAAACCTTACTTAACCCTTTCCCAAACAAGCCCTGGTTTTTACGTGTCTGCAATATAAGTCTTTTGAAAACACTGAGGGAAAAGGAGAAATTGCTCGTAACGAGCAATTTCTCCTTTTCCCACAGTGTTTTCTACCCATTTGGAAAACTTTCTGCCATTTTTTATCAAATTTGAAATTGTCGTCTGCAAACTCTTTGAGTTTGGAAGAGTCGAAAATTTGTCGTTTGGTAAAGGGTTAAACGACCGCATCTCTTCACAAGCTGTCACTGGAAAGAATTGCTTTCAAAATATCGTAGGAATAAAAAAAATTACTGGTAACCAGCATATTCTCCTCCTCCTACAATGTTTTCTTTTCTTACAACGAAAATATATTCCTAGCACTTCAGAGATACCGGTACATCTATTTATATTGTCGTCTGCACTGAAAACGCCTTCTATCAGGACAATTAATAATTTTTGACGTGAGATAAAGAGTTATGATTTTTTTTCTGAGCTTATAGAAACCCGACAAAATCCACGAAGCTTTTGAAACAGTGTAGCAAAAAGGAGTAAAGTCTAAAGTTTGTTACTAGTACAGATTTAATCTAAGGTCTGCCTGTCGAGCTGCTATATCACTTTGGGATTATCAAAAGAAAATGATTTATGATCCTTTTTTTGTCAGCCCCATTGATCAAAATACTGCGCGAGGGCCATGTCGAAAAGATTATTTAGGCAAACGAAGTTTATGAATCATTTCTTTCTTCAGTACCCTTCACAGTGTTAAACCTTTTACTGCATAATACCGACTTGTCGACCCTGGAAAAAGAAGCCTTTTGAAAACATTGTTGGAAAAGAAGACAATGCTGGTAACCACCATTTGCTCCTTTTCGGCACAATCTTTTCTAACGTTACTGTAACAAAGAAAAATTTGAGTGACACTGAAATCGTTGTCTGCAAATCGCTCAATTTGGACAAAGCTAAAATTTCATTGACTGGGAAAGGGTTAAAGACCTTGAGGGGAGGGACTTTTGAAAGCATTGTGGGGAGAAGAAGAAAACTCAGTTAATCAACAATTTAATCCCTTTTCCCCCGCAACGTTTATATCATTGCAAATGATCGACACATTCCATCACTTGCTCACATTGAAATATGTCGTTTGCAAACTTGGAGCTTTGAAAATGGACGGTATAAATTTTGTTATCGACTAATGAGAATCAAGACAAAGATATGGCTCCCGCCATTTTTGGCAGCTGTTAGATCTAGTACGATCGCCGATGGTTAAATCAATTGACAAGTTACGTCATTAACCAGTGTTAACGAGTGTCAACCAGTAGATCTAATTCAAAATTTTATTTACTAGATGTATATATGTCTAACGTTAGGCTTCTTTTCAACAAAATGAACAAAATCGGTGAGGAAAAAGAGACAATTGCTCACAAGGTTACTTTTCATAATTTTTACTTCATATTAAATTTTTACCAAACAACAAAATTCTAAAGTTTGTCCAAATCGAAATCATTCGCAGACAACAAAATAACAGTGACTAAAAATCTAAAATTTGTTTTGTGATGGATAGAAAATATTGTGGGATAAGGAGAAAATGCTGGTTACCAGCATTTCCTCCTTTTCCCACAATGTTTTCTGAAGGTTTCTTTTTCAGGGTCGTCAAAAGTAGGGATTGTGTGGTAATGGTGCAGAAAAAGTTTCAATATTCCAGTCTCTCTTACGCCGTCTTATTTAAAGATAATTCTTGTTTACATCATAATCGTAGGGCCTATATAAAATATATGTGCCGTGTTCTGACAATCATATGAAGAGGCTTTTAAAGGTGGCCCTTCTGATTTTGTGACGAAATTTTTACAAAAATACAACAAATTCATCCATATACTCCCAAGGCCTTTTAATTTTCATTCATAAAACCCCGGTAGTCGAAAACCATCCGACAACAAGAGAAATTAGAGATTTATTACGGCCCAGGTCGACAGCGACAAGAAACATGGTCTATTTTTAGATGAGCAACTTGCTCATTTACATACCGGAAATACACATATGACGCATCAAAGATAGCGTCCGAAGAAGAAATTATGGAAAATAATTACATGTTTGTTATGTTATGGAATTTAAGTGTCATTAGTCACGTGCCAGTCACGTTACATACCCAAAATGCATTTTTTTTTCATTTTTGGCGCGAAATCTAAAAATACCTTAAGATGCTACGTAGCCTTTTAAAGGAATACCATCAAAAAAATTTTTGGGGGGTAATTTTATGATTCTTAATTATTGATGATTTGTATTGTTTTTCAGATAAATTTCAATGATATATATATTTTTTAATTTGGTGAGATGTGAAAATTCTAAATACCCACCTTTAAAATGCATCTCGGTGATATTGGATACCAAGTAAGTAATCATATAATTATAGATCCATGATAGCAACTTTTTGAACAAACGACTAAATCATGAGGTAATCTGGTCCTTGAACATACAGCTGATTTAATAAATACGACAAGTTTCGGCTGAGGTCAGACTGCGCCGATTGCGCAGGATAACGGGAGTAAAAAATTTTGGCAGAGCATTAACCTCCTTTTTCACAGAGCATGGCTTTTAGGCCTATATGTTTAATCCTTTACCAATTGACAAAATGACAGGTTAGAAAACACTGTGGGAAAAGGAGAAATTGCTCGTTACGAGCAATTTCTCCTTTTCCCACAGTGTTTTCTTAAGACTTGTACTGCTGACACGTAAAAACCAGGGCTTGTTTGGGAAAGAGTTAAAATTAAAAGCTCTTGCAGACGAAAAATATACTTCTAACTCAAAAATTGAAATTTGTTTCCAGCAGGGTAGATCTAGAGAAAAATTGTGGGAAAAGGAGAAAATGCTGGTTACTAGATCTAGCAGAACTCCTTTTCCCTCAATCAATGTTTTCAAAACGCTTCGATATCAGGATCGTAAAAACCATGGATTGCAAAGTAGAGGGTTAAAAAAATAGTCCGAAATCAAAATGAAGACAGGAAAATGTAGATCTGGGCCCGTATTCACCAACCATTCTTGAGAATATTCTTAGGCTTATTCTTCAGAATTTTGCCAATGTGAAAGTAACAGAACGTCTGATTGGCTAAACCGGATAGCCAATCAGACGTTCTGTTACTTTCACAGTCAGGAAATCTTGAAGAATAAGACCAAGAACGTTCTTGAGAATGGTTGGTGAATACGGGCCCTGATGTGTGATGATCTTGTGTGCTCGTTTTCTGCAGAAATTTCAATGAAGCGTAGCGCTAGATTATACCGGATACTTTGACTGGTTCCCGAATTACTGTCAAGTACAAATACTCTCCGCTGGTACCATTCTGCCGCCATTTTCTCCTAAACATACTCGCGCATGGATGACCGAACGCTACATTTTTTCACAAAGTGAACTTAGTTGATCTATAAAAGAAATATATGAGAGATCTCGGATCAAGTGAAAGAGGTAAAGTAGAAGTTGTTGTTTTGTTCAGTTCTATTCTGGTTTTGACAAGTTTTATTCTATTGTTCCAACTTTCAGTAGAAAGAAAAAGTTTTTGGGACAATCAACCGCGACCTGAATTTTTTTTCTTGTGAACTTGGTGAAAGTTTCTGTAAGAGCTAGACTCTACATGTACTATGTTTTGATGTTTGATTGCGATTGTTAAATGATCACCATTTAAACTATTTTTCTGGTAAAGTTGTGTCTTGCCTTTTAGATCGATATCGAATATGCGTCAGATTCGCCGTATATCAGTCGCAGGATTTGGCGTGGTCCGCACAACTGCGAGAGAATGCACAAGCTCAGTGTCGGATGAATAAGATGGGAAATAATGTGTACAATGTGGGAGGTCTAGACGTTTTTCTTGTCAGATGTACAGGGTTTCAAATTAACCCTTCACCACACAGTGCTGACTTTTAACAACACCAGGAAAGACGCCTTTTGAAAACATTGAGGGAAAAGGAGAAAATGCTGGTAAACAGCATTTTCACCTTTTTCCACTATGTTTTCTACTCTATCAGAGGACAATTGTATCATTTTCAGCCGAAAGTTTGTTCTGATGTATGTCATATGCAGGGTTTTAATGGACACACATTTTCTGCGTCTGGCACGTAAAAATAGGGAAGCAGGACTCCCAAAACTTATGCTACTGCGCCCCGGGGATGCAATTCTAATTTTGTTGTCATTGGGTTAAAGGTGCGACGATTGGTGCGGTGTAAAACCCCAGCATTCTCAACAAGCTGATCGAAAATAAGTAATACAGGTCAACAAAAAATGTTCTTTACAGTACTTCTTTTCAAAAGTAAAGATATGTTGTTAAAAAAATAATGTATAGCATCTGCCGAGAATTATCATTAATTTTGGCCTTCAAAATCTACTACAGTGGCCGGCTCTGTTATCTGTGATTTAGACTGAGATCCTAAAGGTTGTTTGTGTTGACGCAGTGTTAAAAATAGCATCTGCAAACTAGTGGTGGGCCGATGATCGACTAGTCGAAAGTCAGTTGGTTTTGGCTTCCGATTCCGATAATCGATTAAAAAATCCCGGAATCAACTATGGTCGGTTCCTGAACTCGCTTGGTGCCTAAACTTGAATTCTTGGTTTTGTGACTATGATTGATCTCAATCTTCAATTAAACATACTGGATAACAAACATGAAAATTGGTTGGAAAAATGAGAAAGAAATATTTGTCCATGGATGTCTTGACAAAACTTGACAACTCTGCACGCCTCTCATTTGATCCCTGAACCCGAGTTTTGACACATGGAAATTTGAAATGACCTGTCTTTGACAATGAAAAATATCTGCCTAAATGCCAATATGACGCATGAAATTATCGTCTAGAGCTTCATATCACCTAGCTTGCATGCATCCGGCAGAAATATTGGCCAAACACGACAAGTACAAAATGCGAAGGACACGCAGATGATAATGAAGTTTGCGAGTCAACTATGACATTAACAAAGGTGTTATTCCTCTTATCTAATGTAAAGTGACAGATTTTTAAGTTACTTGCTATTCAAACTGACTAACTGATGTCAAAGCATATAGTAATACTTCTCCAAAAATTAATTGTCACGAAAGAATAGATCGCTAAAAAAGCGTGAAAACGCATGACGCTACAATTAGCAGTGTGGCATCGTCCAATCAGGGGGACTTAAAACTTCTCTTCTCATCTGCAATAATGAATTTAAACAGTGAATTTACACAAATCTCTGTGTAAAGCAATAATTGGAAGCTATATTGCCGTTCATGAGTGAAAAAAAATGTTTCATGAAATGAAAATATAGATCCATAGCAGATGGGACGTCTGCAGATGCTTAGATTTTTTTTTTTTTCATTTAACTCGATTTGAAATTAAATATTTGAAAAAAATAAAAAGTATTAGTACTTATAAATTTGTACAACCAAGAGACCCCTAATTTTTAAGCCAGGACTCCCATAATCATAGAATTTGATAGAAATCAAGTCCCATAAATGCTGTGCAATATCAAACCCGTCCCATTCACGAATCCGATAACCACATAATTGCCAAAATTCCAGGGGGGGTCTGGACTCCCGGTCCCCCTCCCCCCCCCCCCCCCCTCCCCCCCACCTCTGGATCCGCCTATGAATAGTATTAGTAAAACTGGATTCCAGAACAGCACACGTAGCTCATTATGTTGATTGTGTTTCAACGCAGGCATTTATGTTGACTATAAAGCATAAGTCTTACACACATTAACGATTTAACCTTTTCCCAAGCAATCCCTGGTTTTTACGGGTCTGGAACAGTAGCCTTTTGAAAACATTGTCGGAAAAGGAGAAAATGCTGGTAACCAGCATTTCCTTCTTTTCCCACAATGTTTTCTACCCTATCATAGACAGAAATCATCTTTTCAGCAAGAGCTGAATTGTCGTCTGCAAATGCTTTCAATTTGGTCTAGTCCAAAAGTTTGTCGTTTGGGAAAGGGTTAATGTGTTACGGGAGACCACTCCTACATGCATTGGTTTGTCCCGATTTAGGCACAATACCTGACCACTGCCATGGCGAGATATCTCTTTGGCTTAGTGGTTATGGTATGATCTTCTAATCCTTTACCACACAGTCCCTGTGAAAGAAGCCTTTGGAAAACATTGTGTAAAAAGGAAAAAATGCTGGTATTAAACAGCATGTTTTCCTTTTCCCACAATGCGTTCTTCCCTTCCAAAACAAAATTCAGTCCTTAACCCTGTACTCCATAGATACTCATTTCTATTCATTGCTTGTAGGAGCCTTTGGAAAACATTGTGGCAAAAGGTGAAATTGCTCGTCACGAGCAATTTCACCTTCTGCCACAATGTTTTCTATGCTATCAAAAGCTGTCATATACACATAAGAAACAGCTTCATCCTTGCTGTTATTTAGGGTCAATTAGAGATACCATAGAAATGCCTTATGGGGTAAAGGGTTAAGGTACATTTACATTCATTTTGTTGTCTGCAAATGTTTCCAAATAAGACTAGTCTAAAATTTTGTTGTTTGGTAAAGTCAGTTAAACTTAGAAAATCAAGGATATTTGTCCATCATGGGTTCAAATCCTGCCAGAGGCGGTTTATATTTCAGCTACGCATTTCGATGGGCGAGTGCAACACTGTCTTAAGTGCCTATACAAAGTATAGGCAGTTGTAGGATAGTGTTGCACTCACCCATCAATTTGCTCATTTGTTTTGTTGTACGGACTTCGTACATAAGATGGAGGCTCGTCTGGGATTGGCCTTTGAGCCATTAGTCCTGTTTGTTGTCTAAAAAAACCAAAACTTTCTACCTATTAACTCATTACCAAACGACAAAATTTTAAGCTTGTCCAAATCGAAAACATTTGCAGACGACAAAATAAAAGTGACTCAAAATTTCAAATTTGTTATGTAAAGGGTAGAAAATATTGTGGGAAAAGGAGAAATTGCTGGTTACCAGCATTTTCTCCTTTTCCCACAAGGTTTTCTAAAGGCTTCTTTCTCAGGGGCGTCAAAAGAAGGGATTGTGTGGTAATGGGTTAACCCCTTACCACACATCAAAATTTAAGATCTGTCAAAATTAAAAGCATTTGTAGATAACAGTTTTAACATGGCTCATATGAAGTGATTTTCTTTGGTAGGGTAGAAAACATTGTTAGAAAAGGAGAAAATGAAAACCTATGTTGTGGGTACTCTATAGAATCGTCTTGTTGAGATGATTCTAATGAGTACCTTAAACAGACGGTTTGGTGCAAATAAATTAACATTTTTTATTCTGAAATCAAACTCGCTCCGGCTGGAAATCTTGGGTATAGAATAAAGTAGAAAAGATGCTGCTAGCTGAAATGACTTTCCTGGTGTTTTTGAGAAAGTTTTTCTTTTGTAGAAACTTTGGATTGTTTGGTAAAGGGTTGAAATTTAATTTTATGTTGTTTTTATCAGTTTGTGTTATGTTCTTTGCCAGGTGTCCAAAAGTATGTCTGGTTTGGGACCCCAGTCAACCCAGACCAACCTTGGGTCGTCCAGTAACCCAGTCCCTGAGTGGTTTATGCCTCACTATGACATTTTGCAGCGCCAGCAGCATCATCAGCAGAATTATGGTATGTGTCAATACAATTAGAAATAGCAAATATTCTGACAAGCATTTATTTTGTTGGAATATTGTATACTTTTGCCCCCTTTTTTGTGATTTTTGTTAGTTATTTTATCTCTATAGATCTCTTACGACTTTGCTTAACTGCTTACTGAATGACAAAATTAGAGATATTCAATAATTTCAGGCTTATTTTCTTGCTTTTAACCCTTTACTCCATACATCTAGATACTCGTTTCTACGCATTGCTTGTAGGAGCATTTGGAAAACATTGTGGCAAAAGGTGACATTGCTCATAACGAGCAATTTCACCTTTTGTCACAATGTTTTCTATGCTATCATAAGGTGTCATATACCCATAAAAAACGGCTTCATCCTTGCTGTTATTTAGAGTCAATTAAAGATATCATAGAAATTCCTTATGGGGTAAAGGGTTAATTTTCAAGTTTGAAATCTTGTGGCCTGGTAGTCAGTTTGTAGGCTCCGACATATTGCTGCTATACTGTTGTTTAATGATTTATTTTCATAGGTAATTCTTTAACCTTTTTCGACACAATCCCCACTTTTAATGACCCAGAGAATGTTAGCTTTTGAAAACACTGTAGAAAAAGTAGAAAATGCTAGTAACCAGCATTTTCTCCTTTTCCCACAGTGTTTTCTACCCTTCCTAGATCAAATTTCTATTTTTGATTGACATTTATTTTGTTGTCTGCAAATGCTTTTGATTTGGATTACTCAAAACTTTTGTCGTTTGGTATAGATTTAAGCCTAAGTCCCTTTACTTCCCAGTCCTAAGTTTCAGCGACTCTGACAGAGAAGGTTTTTGAAAACACTGTTGGTAAAGGAGAAAATGCTGGTTACCAGCAGTTTCTCCATTTGTGACATAGTTTGCTAATTTTATGAAATTTTCAACAGGAAATTCAACAAAACATACCAAAAGTGTATCAGATATGTTGGAAATTCTCATTGTACATAATTTGTCTGATTTTGGATGAGTATTTTTTTTGACAGCCGAGATAGTTATCTCCTTTTCCCACAATGTTTTCTACCCTATCATAGACAGAAATCATCTTTTCAGCAAGAGTTGAATTGTCGTCTGCTAATTCTTTCAATTTGGTCTAGTCCAAAAGTTTGTCCTTTGGGAAAGGGTTAAAGATTTTAATGCAGTTTCATATTTTTTTTCCATCGCAGGATCTCACATGAACCATCCGACATCACAAGGTCCATATGTAAGACCAACTGTGCAGTCAACTACTAGAGTTAGACAGCATCCATCAGCTTCACACACTCTCTCTGCCAGACCTGGTCAGAGTTCCCATTCTTCAGAAGCGTCATTTCCATCAATACCACAGCATACATCTTCACAGGAATTTCATAAGCAACAGTTTAGTGCTCAAACTTTGAAACAGCAACAGCGAGCACGTATGCCACCGTTTCAGCCGTTTGTTGGACCACACTCTGGAACAGAGGACATGTTAATTGGTGCTAGGATAGTAGAACAGCAATTTTACAGAACTCCTGATCTTATGCAGGCATCTCAACCAAATTTAGCTAAAAATCTTCAACAAAATGATCATCCCATACAGAGAGTTGGTGTTAGTTCATTACACAACCCGCAGGACATTCCCCACCTTACTCAAACTTTGGCTGGTAAGAATGCAACTGCACAGGAGCTATCCACCACTTACTCATCACAACAGTATACATTTGTAACCACTCCAGATCTAGAAAGCCAACAACATATATACGATAATGAACTTTTGCACCAGAGGAATCAGTCAAATCGCAGAAGAAGTCGGACTGTTACAAATAATTCGGGAAACAGAACTCAACAAAATCCTGTTTATAATGTCCAACAGCCTTTTCAGACAGAACAACACCTTCACTACCTGAACCCACAACCATCTGGAGCCCAAAAAGCTAGAACTATACCAAATTATCCTCAGACATCTGTCGATATGTCAGTGTATGCACATGTTCCAATGAATGTGCCAGCTAATTCTGAAGGATTAGTGAACTTGTCACTTTATTCTCAAGTTAATTCTCAGGCATCATCAAATATGCCAGTTCATACTCAGGGCTCTAGACCTGTATCATGTCAACCACCTCAGCAGCAGCAGCAGCAACAAAAAGGAATTGGTGTTCAACAGCAGTTTTACAATAATTTTTTCCCATTTTCTAGATCAACCCAAGACGTGGCTGCAGCGGAATTAAATGTCCATAGGGTCATGGCAGGATATGCAAGATCTCAAATAAGACAGAGAAATTCAGAGAGATCAGAACGCACGACTCGAGAGGATTTATCAAAGATCCGGTCAGTGTTTGCTGTTCCTCAAAGCAGTGAACAAGCAAATGACCGGTCTGTGTTACAGAGATGGTATGCAGAGCCGTCATCAACAGTACTTGAAGAACCTCCTACGTTAGAGCCTGCTGTACTGCCAATGAGTACTGATAACGGTGATGTGTCACAGAATTGTAATCAAAATGGACAGAATCAGCATTCTAAGGACAGCACAGAAAATAGATCTGCAAATGGTGAAGAAAACGTTTTGGGTTTTACCCTAACACCTTCTGTTAGCAATGAAAATGTCATAGAGTACAAAGTACTTGATTTGTTAAAGTGCTTTGAAATAGAACAGAGGAATAAGATCAAAACAAGTAAAGATGATAAAAATCCATCAAATAGAATTGTTAGTGAACAACAAGAGAGCGATGTTGGAATGGAGCAAACAGGAAGTGATTTCCTCATTGTTCCATCTCTGATCAATACATCTGTTGATGAAATTGCTGACAGACAACCGACATGTCCAAGTACTTCTGTGGAAAAAGTGATTGAGGTTACAGCTGCAAATATTAGTCCTGCTAAAAGTGAGGACACTATGCCTTCTCCAGATCTTCAAAATACATCCAAAGGAACAAAGAGAAAAGCAAGTAATGAGCAAATCACACCTGAAAAAAGTCGAAAGGTTGAAGAGCAGGTCCAAAGTGAACAAAAGACAATTTTTGGTCCTGAAGGACAAGAAAGAGGAATGGGTCAAAGAAGGGGTCGGGGCGGTAGAGGACAAGGTCGAGGTCGAGGAAAAGCAGAAAAGGGTAACTACTTTTAGTACAAATAATGTTGATTCCGTATACAATAATGCATCTACATTTACTTCCTTTGCGAAAGAGAAAAAAACATGTAAAGATATATTTATTACAGGGGATTTTCTTCCTTTCCTGTGGGGCCGGATTTCGGCCCCATTCCCAATTGCAAAAAGTGTATTTTTTTCCCAATTTCATAAAATAAAATTCCCAATTAGACGCTAGAAAAAGAAAATAGTCTGATGTATCAGCCAGGGTTTTACCCGACACACAAATTTGCGGGCACTGACCAAAGCTCAAGCAGGAAATCTACAGACGTCGTATTGTAGGTATGAAAATATTTGGGGGCAATTAGGTATAGACAGTGACTGCGTAATAATTTCAACCGATTTATGCGTTGACTGGATTATCTGGCTGTAAGCCGTTCAACCTACTAAATACAGACGACCGTTAGTTTCTCGGCAACTGCCACGCATATATTGCAGCGAAGCGGAGTTTCGTTAGGCAAAAAAGAACCCAGCTCCTAAATTGACAGTCCTGAATCAGGAATAAGTTAGGAAAAATACCCGGCTGAATCTAGAGTAAGACCACAAGATTTTTTTACTCTCTCAGATCTCGATCGGTTGTCTTGAGCAGTTCATAGAAGCAAATTTCAAGTGTGAAGTTTCCTCTCTCCAATTGATTTTTAACAGTTGCTTTTTAATTCTGTAATAGGTCTACCACAGAAAATGACAATTTTTCAATCTTTCTTTATATGTCAAAGCACTGAAAAAATCAATTTCAAAGATAAATTGTCATGGGAAAAAACCACGAAAATGCATAACAATACAGTTGTCAAACAAGACTTCAGCTGATCAGAGGCTCTTCTCTCTGTCGTATCAAGCCTTGATAAGGACCTTTATCAGCTGACTTGCATACACACAATATAATTAAATAAAACAAGAAATGATTTCTCTATTAATTCACCAGAAAAACAAATATCTTTATTTAAATATCCTACCTAGCAGGGTCCGTGTTGGGGGGGGGGGGGGGGGGAGAGAGAGAGGAAGAAAGGGGGAGTTGAGGTCCTTACAGCTTAGACACTTGAACTAGTATGACAGACAAAAGAGAGCAAATCCACCAAAATAGAAAGAAGTTTGGAAAAAAAGAAGCAGTATTGATTCAGTAGTACATTTAATGCCTGAATAAGTTAATTATAAGGTTAAATGTGTTCCAAATTTTATATTTTTTGTCAATATTATTTTCCCAATTTTGACATTTTGTCGATGATTTTTTTCCCAATTTGGCCAGGGGCCTTTTCCCAAAATGCCTGGATAAAGCCCTGTATTAGCCCTGTGCAAAAATATGGAACATCTTCAATTTGGTATATGTGGGTAAGTGTGTATGAAAGTGTATTGGATTGACTGTGTGTGTCTGTTAGTTTATCTGGCCATATGTATGGATGGATTTGGATATGACACCACAGAATCCTTCTCCTTGATGGCTTGCAACACACGAAAATGGGCATTCGGACATTCGCGTAAAGTGTCGTCTCGGATCAGGCTATGCAGTCTGTGCAGGCTTATCCAAAAGTACACTTTCCGTTTCTATGTATCTATGTAATTTTCTGTTTTGTGCAAGTGAGTGAAGTCTACTGAAGCCCAGTATCTAATGTAGTCGTAAAGTGCCGTCTCGGATTAGCCTGCGCGGATTGCGCAGGCTAATCTGAGATGACACTTTACGCAAATGTCCGAATGCCCCTTTTCGTGTGTTGAAGCCTGAGAGGGATATACTTCAGATAAAATTTTGTTCATGTAGATCCTAGGCCAACATCAGATGGACTGCAACACACGTAAAGGGACTGGCGGACATTTGCATAAAGTATCATTTAGGTACAGCCTACACAGTCAGCGCAGGCTGGTCCTAGATGACACCCAGTTTTTATGCAATTTTCTGTTTTGCGCAAGTCTACTGCAGCACAAAATCTAATGTAGTCGTAAAGCGTCATCTCAAATTATTTGCGGAGAATGCACATACAGATCCGAGATCACTTTACACAAATGTCCGAATGTCCCTTTTCATATGTTGCAAGCCAAATGATGAAACAGTCATTAACTCATTACCACATGAGAAAATTTTAGACTGGTCCGAATTGAAAGCATTTGCAGACGACAAAATAAAGGTGACTGAAAAATTGAAATTTGTTCTGAGAAGGGTAGAAAACACTGTGGGAAAAGGAGAAAATGCTGGTTACCAGCATTTTCTCCTTTTCCCACAATGTTTTCTAAAGGCTTCTTTCTCAGGGACGTCAAAAGTAGGGATTGTGTGGTAATGTGTTAAAGCTGTCAAATAGGCATTTATTTTGTCATGGGCTTTCTTGCTTTTTCCATTAGTCCTTTTTCCATGTAATTTACTTTTGAAAAGTGACTATTTGACATTTGAAATACTAATACATTCTTTCAAATGTAAGTCAACAGTATGCTGTGGTATTCTTTACAAACTGCTTTTTGAATGCACTGTGTTTTCGACCCACAACAGATCAAATTCTGACTCATCAGTCCTACCTGATCAAAAAAGTGAACCCTTTATCACGGTTATAATCCAGAGTTAAGGGAACTCTGAAGATTAGGGATCATGAAGTATTGTGGCAAAAGTAGGCAAAAGCATTTTTGCTTTTTCCTAGCCAGGTTTTTCACCTTGTTAAACCTTTACCACTCAGCGGCAACTTTTAACAACCCAGAGAAAGAAGCCTTTTGAAAATGTGGGAAAAAGGAGAAAATGCTCCTTTCTCCACAATGTTTTCTCTCCTCTTCGATACAAATTTCAAGTTTTCAGTCACTTTTTATTTTGATGTCTGCAAATGCTTTGAAATTGGACCAGTCTAAAATTTTGTCATTTGGTGAAGAGTTAAAGAGGAGTCATCATTTTGTCACAATGTCTCCAGCAAATGCTTTCAATTTGGTCAAGGTAGAGTACAAATTTGGTTGTTTGGTAAAGAGTTAGCTCTTTACCACACGAGAAAATTTTAGACAGGTCCAAATTCAAAGCATTTGCAGACGACAAAATAAAGGTGACTGAAAAATTGAAATTTGTTCTGGGAAGGGTACAAAACACTGTGGGAAAAGGAGAAAATGCTGGTTACCAGCATTTTCTCCTTTTCCCACAGTGTTTTCAAAAGGCTTCTTTCTCAGGGGCGTCAAAAGTAGGGATTGTGTGGTAATGGGTTAGTTGAAATCTTTAACATACAAGACTTACTTAATGTTTTCACAGGTATAGGAATGACTTCATCATTCAAGATGCTGGTAGATAGTAGTTTATGGGGAGGTTCCAGGGGGCGTGGCAGAGGGAGAAAGAGAGGAATAGGTAACAGCTAAGGCTAAAACAAAATTTATATGTGGTTCCTATTTCCTGAACATGTTTAATTTTTATCTCTGTACTAAACAATTTTTACCAATTGATTATTTTGTATTTGATTGTCAACATTTTGTTGCCGGGTCTCTTCAGGGAATGGGTGCAAAATAGCATTACAAATGATTGTTGGTAAATATCCGATCACCATATGAAGATTGCTTCAGTAATATTTTCTGTGATAAAGTCATCATCAGCTTGGGAAAAATATTTTATGCAAAGCACTGGTGAAAAACCAATTTTAGACTTCTGATCATAAGCCACTGGCAAATCTGAAGAGGCAGTCATTTCAGTGAGCAAGTCCTTGGTTGGAAGTTCTTTAGTGAGAAGAAGAAAAAGTGTCTAGTGCATTTCAAATTTTTATTCGTCCGTCGAAGACGGGACGTATTATGGGATCACCCGTGGCGGGCGGGCAGGCAGCGTCCAGTTACTTTGTCCGGAGCATATCTCAAAAACTATTCTAGCTAGGGTTATGAAATTTCATGGGTGGATAGATCTCATTGAGGGGGAGTGCAGTGCACAGGAATCATTACTCTTGCAGGAATCATCACTCTTGCTCGCTTAATTTTTGAGTTATTGCCCCTTGTTTATTTTCATACTTGAATTTTGTCCGGAGCATATCTCAAAAACTATTCTAGCTAGGGTTATGAAATTTCATGGGTGGATAGATCTCATCAAGGGGGAGTGCAGTGCACAGGAACCATAACTCTTGCTCTCTTAATTTTTGAGTTATTGCCCTTTGTTGTTTTTCATACTTGAATTTTGTCCGATGAATATCTCCAAAACTATACTAGCTAGGTTTATGAAATTTCATGGGTGGATGGATCTCATCAAGGTGGAGTGCAGTGCACAGGAACCATAACTCTTGCTCTCTTAATTTTTGAGTTATTGCCCTTTGTTGTTTTTCATACTTGAATTTTTTCTGGAGCATATCTCCAAAACTATACAAGCTAGGGTTATGAAATTTTATGGGTGGATAGATCTCATCAAGGGGGAATGCAGTGCACAGGAATCATAACTCTTGCTTGCTTAATTTTTGAGTTAATGCCCTTTGTTGTTTTTCATACTTGAATTTTGTCCGGTGCATGCCCCAGCTTTACAACTTGGGGTAAGACGGGCGTATCTTGCGACAATTTGCCACTCTTGTTAGGGTTATATTGGCCTCTCACTATCAATTGGTAAAATGATTTCTTACTTTGGTAGGGTAGAAGATATTGTGGGAAAAGGAGAAAATACTAGTTACCAGCATTCTCTCCTTTTCCCACAATAGTTACCAGCATTCTCAGGGTCATTAAAAGTCAGGATTATGTGGTGAAGAGTTAATTTGTTATCTTCTTATGCTTACAACTGGGATGTGCCTAAAATTTTGGTAAAGGATGTAACTCCACCAATGATACATGTCGCTCTGCAAGAACTTTTGACCATCATCAGCCTGTATAATCTACGCAGGCTGACCTGTGTCAAAACTTGTTGCTCTCAGTAAATTTTCCGCATATTCAAGGACTATTCTACCCCAGGATTTAGTCAGTTTTCAGAAAAAAATGAATTTATGAATCCATAGTATTGTGGCGACTTTTATAGTATGGTGCATTGGTGCATCATTGAGTTACACAAAAACCCTCTTTTTCTCGAGCATGGTTTGTATATGTTCATGATATTTTTCAGGTCGAGGAGCAACAACGTCTGCAAAACAACCACTAGATAGTAGTTTAAAGGGATTTTCAGGAGGGTGTGGAAGGGGAGGAAAGACTGGATTAGGTAATGTGAATCAAGTCTTGGACAATTTTGAATTTGAAAGCTTCTGAAACCAGAGCCCATATTCACCAACCATACTTACCCCTTTCCCAAACGACAAACTTTTGGACTAGACCAAGTTGAAAGCATTTAAAGACGACAATTCAACTCTTGCTGAAAAGATGATTTCTGTCTATGATAGGGTAGAAAACATTGTGGGAAAAGGAGAAAATGCTGGTTACCAGCATTTTCTCCTTTTCCTACAATGTTTTCAAAAGGCTACTATTCCAGACCTGTAAAAACCAGGAATTATTTGGGAAGGGTTTAAAAGTGTTCTAGGCCTTAATATACAGAATTATCTGTATTTGAAGGTAATCAACTTCTGATTGGCTAAACAATGTTTTAGCCAATCAGAAGCTACATGTATAAGGTTTTAAAATTCATTAACAGCATTTTCTCCTTTTCCCACGATATTTCAACCCTTCCAACTGCGAAGTTCAATTTTTCAGCCATGTTTATTTTCTCATCTGCAAATGCTTTCAATTTGGACTTGCCTAAAATTTTGTGGTTGGTAAGGAGTTAAAAAGTGCCTTTACAGCTCCTGTATGTGGAGCCTGAAATAAAGATACCATTTGTCTGTAACTTTCAATTCTTAACTCTTTACCAAACGACAAAATTTTAGACTGGTCCAAATTGAAAGCACTTGCAGACGATAAATCAAACATAACTCAAAATTTGAAATTTGTTTCCAGTAGGGTAAAAAAACATTGTGGGAAAAAGAGAAAATGCTGGTTACTAGCATTTTCTCCCTTTCACACAATGTTTCAAAAGGCTTCTATCTCAGGATTGTAAAACTGTATATTCTATTGGAATTTTCCTGGTGCTTTTATTTACTTAACTCTTAACTCATTACCAAATGACAACATTTTAGGCTTGTCCAAATCGAAAGCATTTGCAGACATCAAAATAAAAGTCACTGAAAATTTGAAATAAGTTTTGTGACGGGTAGAAAACATTGTGGGAAAAGGAAAAAATGCTGGTTACCAGCATTTTCTCCTTTACTCACAATGTTTTCAAACGATTTCTTTTCCAGGAGCGTCAAAAGTAGGGATTGTGTGGAAATGGGTTAACCAAACAGCAAAATTTTAGACTGGCCCATATTTAAAAAGCATATGCAGACGATAAAGTAAAAGTGACTGGAAATTTGAAATTTCTGTTGGGACGGGAAGAAAACGGTGTGGGAAAAGGAGAAAATGCTGGTCACTAGCATTTTCTCCTTTTTCCACAATGTTTTCAGAAGGCTTCTCTCTCGGGGTCATTAAAAGTCGGGATTATGTGGTAATGGGTCAAAGCTACATGGTGAAATTTGATATCTTGCATGGCCAAAAGTGGAGCGAATCCCCAGATTACTCCAAAATATCTGTTTTAAACATATACCTACAAATTCAAAACAAAATATTGCAGTCATTCACAATTTTATTGGAAAATAGTACCAAAGTAAATACTACTTTCATAGGTGAAGCCTCTCTCTCTTGAAAGGCAGAGGAATGTTTCAGTGTGACTATTTCGCCAATCAAATTAGAAAGTAAGCCAAAAGTTGTCTGTACAAGGTTTATATCATCATGCCATTTTTTAGACCATATTTGAAACTGCCAGACTTTTTTGTTCTAAATTAGTCTATCTGTACATAGAATGCATGTCATTTGGGCTGAGAGATTTGCTGGTATTAAAAATTTAGAAAATTTAACAAACAGCAAAATTGTAGATTTGTCCAAATTTAAAGCATATGCAGACGATTAAGTAAAAGTGACTGGAAATTTGAAATTTCTGTTGGGACAGGAAGAAAACAGTGTGGGAAAAGAAGAAAATGCTGGTCACCAGCATTTTTCCTTTTCCCACAATGTTTTCAGAAGGCTTCTCTCTCAGGGTCATTAAAAGTCGGGATTATATGGTAATGGGTTAAAGCTACATGGTAAAATTTGATATCTTGCATGGCCAAAAGTGGAGCAAATTCCCAGATTACTCCAAAATATCTGTTTTAAACATATACCTACAAATTCAAAACAAAATATTGCAGTCATTCACAATTTTATTGGAAAATAGCACCAAAGTAAATACTACTTTCATAGGTGAAGCCTCTCTCCTGTGAAAGGCGGAGGAATGTTTAGCCCTTTCCCAAACGACAAAATTCTAGACTGGTCCAAAATGAAAGCACTTGAGGATGACAAAACAAACATAACTCAAAAATGGAAATTTGTTTCCAGCAGGGTAGAAAGCATTGTGGGAAAAGGAGAAAATGCTGGTTACCAGCATTTTGTTCTTTTTCCCACAATATTTTCAAAAGGCTTTCATCTCAGGGTCGTAAAAACCAGGGATTGTTTGTTAACTCTTTACCACACAATCCCGACTTTTAACGACCCTGAGAAGGAAAGCTTTTGAAAACATTGTGGGAAAAGGAGAAAATGCTGGTAACCAGCATTTTCTCCTTTTCCCACAATGTTTTCTACCCAGATGGAAACAAATTTCAATTTTTAAGTTACATTTATTTTGTCGTCTGCAAATGCTTTCAATTTTGAACCAGTCTAAATTTTTGTCGTTTGGTAAAGAGTTAAAGGGTTAAGACATATGTATTTTTTCAGGTCGAGGAGCAGCAACTTCTATAAAACACACACTAGATGGTAGTAAGAGGGGAAGTGCAAGAGGCCGTGGTAGAGCAAGAAAAACTGGAATAGGTAATATCAATCAAATCCATTATATCCTGCTAGATGGCATTCTATAAATACTCATCTATCTAATTTGGGCATCCTGGGTACAGAACCGAACCACTTTCCTATGCATCAACTGTTACTTTGAATTTCAAACTGAAATAAACGTTTACTCAATAAAACCCATACCTCGTGCAATTCACTTAGCTATGATCAGCAGTTTAGAGAAATCTGGAGCTTAAACAGGTTTCATTTTTCCTCCAATGTCATCAAATACTGGAAAAATAGCAAAAGTGGTCTAATAGGATCACAAACTTTAGGTGATCGAAAGCCTGATTAATTTGGCGATGTATGAAAGGTCCCAATGACAAAAAAAATTAAAAAAAACAATGATTTTAAGTTGTTTGACTTCGGCAAAGCTCCACAGAAATGGAAGACACAAAACCTTTCTTCTGTTGGAGTCATTATAACTCAAGATTGTGAAGTAAAGGATTACTGTTGAGTTAGTAACTCTTAACCCATTACCACACGAGAAAATTTTAGACTGGTCTAAATTGAAAGTATTTGCAGACGACAAAATAAAGGTGACTGAAAAATTGAAATTTGTTCTGGGAAGGGTAGAAAACACTGTGGGAAAAGGAGAAAATGCTGGTTACCAGCATTTTCTCCTTTTCCCACAGTGTTTTCAAAAGGCTTCTTTCTCAGGGGCGTTAAAAGTCGGGATTGTGTGGTAAAGAGTTAAAGAACCCAGATTACAGTTGGACTATAAAACCAGTGTCAAAGTAGTTAAAAAATATGCCATTTAACCCTTTACCAAACAATCCGAATTTTTAACAATCCTGAAAGTGAGAGATTTGGAAAACATTTTGGGAAAAGGTGAAAAAGCTGGTTTCCAGCATTTTCTCCTTTTCCCAGTTCCCACACGGTTTTCGAAAGCTTTCCTTTCCAGGGCTGTGTAAACCAGGGCTTTTCTTTTTTTGCAAAGGGTTATACCATTAGGCTTTTTTTTTTCACTGAAGGGGTTAAAGACTTTTTTCCCTGCTATCCCAGAAATATGAAATTTCACATCAGCGCTAAATCTCTAGTTAACCCTTTCCAAAAAGACAAATTTTAGACTCATCTAAATTCCAAACAAATCCAAAGTAGGTACATATTAGCCCTAGTTCTCTGAAAGGATAGGAAAATACAATGTGAGAGAAGGCGAAACTTCCGCTTTCCAGCATTTTCTCCTTTTCCCACATTTTTTTTTTACCTCAAAAAGCTTTTATTCCAGGGGTCACAAGTTTTACATGGGCTTTGGTGTTGAAAAGTTTATAAATCCTCTTGTTACTAGTCACAACAGGACCTAGGGCTACTTAACTCGTTACCAAACAACAACCTTTTTGGCTTGCCCAAATCAAAAGCATTTGCAGACGTAAAAATAAAAGTGACCGAAAATTTAAAATTCGTTTTGTGAAGGGTAGAAAACATTGTGGGAAAAGGAGAAAATGCTGGTTTTCTATCCATCACAAAACAAATTTCAAATTTTCAGTCACTTTTATTTTCTCGTCTGCAAATGCTTTCAATTTGGACCTGTCTAAAATATTGTTGTTTGGCAATGGGTTTAAGCTGTTTCAGGCAACAAATTAAATGTGGTTCAAATGATGAAACATTTTTTGTAAAAGGGTTTAAAACTTGTATGTAAAGGAATATTTGCTAGTCACCAGGATTTTTTTCATTTCTTACATAGTTTTCAATTTTTTTTTCTCATGGGGTTTGTCGTTACTCAGGCTTGTATAGCAAAGAGAAAGAATCGACTGACCAGAATTCTCAGAGATGCTTGGTTTTTTGGGTTTTTTTCGTGCAATTTGCAGTTTTCCTCATTACTGAATATATGCTTCACTCTTTTATCATTCATTCCAGGTCAAAGGAGAGGAAGAGGTAAGATGGCAAGTTTACATCGAACGCTTGATTCTGTGCTAATGCAAGAGGACCCAGATGTGGATGCTCTTACAGCACACTTGAACACATATACTGAAGATGCTCTCACCAAAGAAACAATCTCTTTGAAAAGTCTAAGGCACTGTTTGAACAAAATGAAGGGAAAGCTGAAAGTGCCTGAAATTTTGAAAGAAAACAAGGAAAATTCTGATGGAGAAAAATGTGAAAATACTTACAGAGGTGATGAGAGAGAACATGCATTAAATAAGTCCCATACTGCAACTGATACAGAATTACCAGAGAACATAAGTTCTTTCCAAGATGGATCTGATACTACTTATGATCTGAATAAAGAAAATGTTGGCATTCGTGACATAGGAAGATCTGATGATTCAAATTTCACTGTCAGTGCTACCAGCAATAAATGTGAAAGTGCTAGTGGTTTGAACAAAAATAGTGTAGTTGGCTGGACAGTGCATATTGAAAACGTTTCTGATGATAATGGAGTTACTGAGAGTATTTCCTGTCAGAATGCTGGAAGCTCTGGTACAGCCAAGGTATCTTGTGATATTAATGTTGAGGTCATAGGTGGGTCTGATGAAAAAATGAGATCTGATGTTGAAGAAAATTGTAGTAAACAGACTGATGAAAATAAGTGTGATGGTTCAGAAAATGATGATCATATAAAACAAGAAGTAAATGATGGGGGCACATTTGATGGCCCAGAGATAACTGAGCCTGCAGGTTTGATAGTGAAACTTCCAAACCTTGTTCCTAAGGGTAAAGAGAGAAAGGAAAAGGTTAAAACAGATACTGATACAAAAAGTGCTCCTAAAATGTCACATACCTTTGATGAAGCACACAAGGCAGCTATTGTTAAATTTCATGACAAAACCGTCCTACTCTTGTCAACAGAGAAAGGCAATTTTTTCCTCATGAAGGAACTGTTGAAGCGATGTTTCTGCAAAGATATTGTTGATAAAGAGGAGAGATTAAAGACCAAACAAAAAACTCTCCTGATAAAAGAAAAGCAGTTAAACATACCATTTAAAGCTATGGACATGATATTTCATTCATTTGTTAAAAATTACTTCCGTAAAAGAAAAATTTCACCAACCCTTCATTCAGAAGTAAGTGTGATTAGTGAAGAAGATGCCAATAGACTTTTCCATGTTATATATGGGGACAAATACTGTACAAATGGTTGCATTGTC
Source organism: Tridacna crocea (assembly GCA_943736015.1). Lineage (NCBI taxonomy): Eukaryota > Metazoa > Mollusca > Bivalvia > Cardiida > Cardiidae > Tridacna > Tridacna crocea. Next base: position 1,805,382 of record OX031066.1, on the reverse strand, counting down.
ACTGATGCATGGAACAAGGTTAAAACAGTCCAACAAACTGATAGGTCTTGTGATGTTACCGACACATCAGCCTCTACCTCAACGCATCAGGGAATTGTAAAAGACTCATGTCAGTCAAACTCAGAAAGTGTGGTAGGAAGTAGTAGTAACGTGGAGAATAAAACTGTCAGTAAACACAAGAACGATCAGAATATGGATGTAAAGGAGAACACAAATGACAGGAATATCTTTCAATGGATTAGTCTGGAGACTTGTAAATTACCAATGGTCAATATGTTATCAAAGAAACAGGAAGGAGAAGATGATAAGGGCTATGACTCTGATGCAACTTACGTATATCAGGAGGAGGAAGATGACAGGTGTGTAGATGAACTTAATGATAGTAAGAAGGATTCTGATACCAAGGATGGATCTGGCAATACCGGTAACTCTGCTAGTGTGACCATAGATAAAGATAGTACAGAAACGTTTGAAGTGTATAAAGAGGATGAATTTGTTGGAGTTTTTAAAGTGAACTCACCTAATCAGGTGGAGAGTGACAATAATTCCAAAACAATGGATGAGCACAGAAACAGAAAGGTAGAACCTTGTAAGGCTGAAGCTGAAGGAGTGAAGTTTGACTCGTGTATTGATTTAACTCAGTCAATAGAAGATGCTATCATTGACCTGACTGAGGCAATGGATGATGACTTTGCAGACTGCCAAGAAGAGAAAGGCATTGCACAAGAGGATTATAACAAGATAAATGTGGCATATGAAAATGTAGATAAAGGTAACGAAGAAGAGAAAATGAAGAAAAATAAATCCAACAAGATACACTGTTCCCAGACACAAGAGTCAAGCCAAGTAGGTACTTCTATGGCAGAGAATATGGAAGATGATGTCATGATTGAAGGAAATACAGAGGTAATAATAACTGAAAAACATGCATTTGAACTTTTACCTAATGATCAGAATACTAACTCCAATGAAGCAGGTGAACATAATAGTTTGAAAATAAACAAAAAGTTTCAGACAGATACAAACCATTCATCATCAAGTAATATTACAGAATCTGATGATGAATGTTCAAGTATAAAAGTTACCCATCTTTTACAAGACCATGTTATAGATGATGATGATGTTGTGGAAATTCAGATCAATGTAGAAAGCAAACCAAAGACAATTGATACAGTAGCAACTATCCAGAAGGCAAAGGAACAGAATGTAAACACTGTAGCTGGAGAGGTTACAAGCAACAAACATAGCCAAACAATGGCTATTGGTCCCACTAATGGTGAAGCCACTATGGATGATTCAACAGTATGCAATAGTGTGTCAGAGGCTGATGCTGTCAAAAATCCCAGCAGCACTATACATAAAGAAGTCCAAGACAGTAAGCCAGATGATGGCAAATCTAGTGAAATACAAATACCAATGCTCAAAGAAAATTTAAGTTCTTCAGTTACATTGCAAAATGACATTATTGACAAACATGTAAATGAAAGAGGAATGGATGCTGAACTTGAAACAAAAACCACCAGTGAGGAAAGAATAGATATAAATATTTCTGCCACTGATACTCAAAAGGAAAATCATGTGATTCTTGACAACAAATCTAGTGAAACACAAACACCAATGGTCAGAGAAAATAAAAGTTCTTCAGTTACAATACAAAAAGACAGTATAGACAAACCTGAGAATGAAAGAGGTAAGGATGCTGAACTTGAAACAAAGGCCACAAATGAGGAAAGAACAAACATGAATATTTCTGCCGCCGATACTCAAAAAGATAAATTTGTGTTTCTTGACGACACAACTATCATCCAGAGCACAGAGTTCATCTCCAAAGCTGAAGAAACAGTACAGGGCTTTATCTATAAAGCAAACTCAGTCAGGAAGGATGAAAAATGCAGGGAAATGGTGTCAGATCTATACAGTAAGTAAAAAAATTCATTTTTATCAATCAGCTGTAGCAGTCCACTTTTGACATCATTTGATTGTAAAGAAAGAAAGTTTAATTATCTTGGCAGTTTTGACATGTGGATACATATATACATTTACTCTTTAACAGATGGCAAAATTTTAGACCTGATGATTTAAAAACATTTGCAGATGGCAAAGGAGTATGGTTCAAGTGCTAGAATTCATCATTAAAGTTACTGAAAACATAGTGGGTAAAGGAGAAAATGCTGATAACCAGCTTTTTTTTTTTCCTAACATTGTGTTTAAAAGTCTTCTTCAGTAATATGGAGATATAGACCTTTTGTGTTTGTACATCACCTAGGAGATACATGTACCTTTTCTACTCTTGCACTAGATCCCTTTTGAAATGCATTGAAGCCCTAGGAGGAGATGAAAGCAATTTTCGACTATTGTCTTAAAGTTTTTATATTCATAATTACGTTCAACTTTGAATTTTTGTTGATAATCTGTATTTCATAATTTTATTTATGTGTTCCTATGCCAAACTTATTTTAATGGTTTATAGGTAAATTCATTTGTTAACTTTGCTATAGTTTATTTATTGCCTATTTACTGAACAGTGTCATGCTTTTATGACCCTAAGAAAGTGGGCTTTTGAAAGCAGTGAGGGAAAAAGAGAAATTGCTGGTAATTTCAACTTTCATAAAACCTAACCTTTCACAGATGAATCTCATCATTTAGTCTTTTACCACACCATCCCAAGGTTGAATGAGCCCAAGAAAGCTTCTAAAAACATTGTAAGAAAAGGAGAAAATGCTGGTCATTAGTAATTGCTTTTTGTCCCTCAATGCTTCTTTTTTTTTTCTTTTCTGGACAGTCTTCATCATTTGAGATTCTTTTCATCGTTGTCTACAATTGCTTTCACTTTGGATGAGTCTAAAATTTCGTCAAATAGTAAAGAGTTAAGTCATAATTTTTTTGTCATCTGCAAATCCTTTCAATGTAGATAAGAGGAAAAATTTTGTTAGCTTAGACTCGGACAGAGCAGGCTGGCATGGGTCAATATATTTTTGAAGAGGCACGTCCCTTGGATGATGTTTACTTTTTTGAAGCTCTGATACTCGGAAAAAAAACATTGCAAAAAAAAACACGAATTAAAGAAGTGATGAATTTCAGCTTTATACAGCGTCCGTCGGAAGTATTGAGGTATATCTGAAGAAAAGGAAAGGCTTTTTACTGCATTATTTCGCAAGTTATTGACTTTGATATTTGTTGCATTGTTCAAGAAGGGGTAGCGAGGCGTGACTTAACTGACTCGAATACTGGTCAGAGGTAAACCCACGCTCGATTTTACGTTGAGGCCCGTCATGGGTGTTTCTATTGAGGAGTGGCGGACGCGGATCGGCCGGTTTAGCATGCCGAGGATGAGAGATCACTCGTTAAGACAAGATTGCCCAAACCGTGTAACACAAACTATGTCCCTCAGTCTGAGGATAGTATTATTCTTGTTATTAGCTGCAGAATGTATTGAGATGAATCCGGGGCCTACTGGTGGGGCAAAGGGAGGTAACTCTGGACAGAAATTAAAGACTTCTGCAAGGAAGGATAGAGGCCCAAACAGAGGTACTACACAAACAGATAATTGTGACCCTCAAACATCTTTTGGTTGTAGTAGACCCACACCTTCTGAGCTAGATCAGTTATCTCAGTCCTCTCAGTCCCATAGTATTCTTGAACCTAGAAGATCATCAAGAAGAACTGTACAGCAACCAACGATTGGAGATATGTTCGCCGGATCTTCTTCTTCTTCGCGGAAAAATCGAAAACGGAGTGAATCAGCTTCAACCCAAGCATCTTATACTGATGATGAATTTCTTACCAGCGACGAGAGAACCGATCAGACAAACACTAGTGCCCTTCCAGCCGAGGTATTACTAGATATACAGAAATGTGTAAAGAGACTGGATACCAAATTTGATAGGATGGAATTATCTCTACAAACGTTAAAGGATGAAAATAAACAGTTAAAACAACAAAACGCAGAGCTTTTTGAGAAAGTGGGAAATTTGCAAACGCAAGTAGGCGAGCTGTCGGCGAAATATGATTTTTTTGAAGAGGCATTAACGCTTTTACCAAACAATCCCTGGTTTTTACGATCTTGAGAAAGAAGCCTTTTAAAAAACATTGTGGGAAAAGGAGAAAATGCTGGTAACCAGCATTTTCTCCTTTACCACACTGTTTTCTATCCTGCTAGAAACACATTTTAATTTTTGAATTACTTTTATTTTGTTGCCTGAAAGTGCTTTCAGTTTGGACCAGTCTAAAATTTTGTTGTTTGGTAAAGGGTTAAACTACCTTTTCACAGAGCATGACTTAAGTCTTTACCCAACAACAAAATTTTAGACTGGTCCAAATTGAAAACATTTGCAGACCACAAAATAAAGGTGACTGAAAAATTGAAATTTGTTCAGGGAAAAGGAGAAAATGCTGGTAAACACTTTTCCCACAATGTTTTCTAAAGGCTTCTTTCTCAGAGGCGTCAAAAGTAGGGTTTGTGTGGTAATGGGTTGACAATATTTTAGACTGGTCCAAATTGAAAGCATTTGCAGACGACAAAATAAAGGTGACTGAAAAATTGAAATTTGTTCAGGGAAGGGTAGAAAACGCTATGGGAAAAGGAGAAAATGCTGGTAACCAGCATTCTCTCCTTTTCCCACAATGTTTTCTAAAGGCTTCTTTCTCAGGGGCATCAAAAGTAGGGATTGTGTAGTAATGGGTTAAATGATGTCAGGTTAGCATATAAGTTTTGTTATTATCTTGCAGGAGAATTGGATGACATATCAAAACCAGTGATAGAGTGGTCGCTAAGATTTGTGAATATGTACAAAAAGTCCTTTGAAATGGCAAAAGATGGTATGTTCCCTTTGGTTCTGTTTAGTCACAATAGCCAATTGGCTGCTTCCTGTACATATACATCACTACAACCTCATTGGTAATGTAAATCTTGTTATGTAGATAGGATATTCGGTGACCTGTTTTCAGAATATTCTAGAAACATGTGGAACATGTATTGGTTTTCCATTGTGGTTATTTTTAGAAACAGGCTGTTTACTAATCAATGATGTCATCATTCTAGAAAAGACTAATTTAGATTTTCCAAGCTGAACAAAAATTAACAATTTGCAAAGGGAAGTCCTGCAATGGAATTTTGTCATTGATAGGGTACAAAGACCATGCTTTCCAGAGCTTTTTGCCTGGATATGTTAACCCTTTACTCCAAAGATACTCATTTCTACGCAATGCTTGTAGGAGCCTTTGGAAAACATTGTGGCAAATGGTGAAATTGCTCATGAAGAGCAATTTCACCTTTTGTCACAATGTTTTCTATGATATCAAAAGGTGTCATATACCCATAAAAAACGGCTTCATTCTTGCTGTTAATTAGGGTCAATTAGAGATATCATAGAAATGCCCTATGGGGTAAAGGGTTAAAAGCATGGATAAATATTGAAAGATTCCCTTTCTGTTTTGCAGATTCGATGTTAAGAGACCTGGAGGAGGTAGAAAGGACGTATACAGATTGTAAGTACTTTGGACATGAACTTATAAATCTAAACCTTTGAATGATCTGGTAATTGTTTTATAAATGAATATTCCTGGAACCCTTTCCCAAACAAGCCCTGGGTTTTACATGTCTGCAGTAAGAGTCTTTTGAACACTTTGGGAAAAGGAGAAATTGCTCGTAATAACCAATTTCTCCTTTTCCCGCAGTGTTTTCTTCCCTTTTTGAGAATGTTCTGCCGTTTTCTCCAAATGTAAAATTGTCGCCTGCAAACTCTTTTGGTTTTGGTTTGGAAGGGTCGAAAATTTGTCGTTTTGGAAAGGGTTAAACCCTTTACCACACAGCAGAATTTAGACCAATTCTAATCGAAAATATATGCAGGCAATAATTTCATAGTGGCCTATATGATGCAACTTTCCTTTGGTAGAGTGGAAAACTTTGTGGGAAAGGGAGAAAATGCTGGTTACCAGCATTTTCTCCTTTTCCCACAAAGTTTTCTAAAGGCCTCTTCCTTCGGGATATTAACAGTCGTCATTATGTGGTATAGGGTTAATTTAATTTTACTACTTTGGTTTTGATTTTGGTTGCTTTCATTATGGGCATCTTGTACGTCAAATTGCATGTGTGTGAAAGAACCAGAGTTAAGTTGAAACTTCCACTTCTTCAGGCTTCAGAAAAAGAATCTGAATTGTAAGTTTGGTATAAAAAAAATTGGCTTGTTTAACTCATTACCACACAAGAAAATTTTGGACTGGTCCAAATTGAAAGCATTTGCAGACGACAAAATAATGGTAATTGAAAAATAGAATTTTTTTCTGGGAAGGGTAGAAAACAACCAGCATTTTCTCCTTTTCCAACAGTGTTTTCAAAAGGCTTCTTTCTCAGGGGTGTCAAAAGTAGGGATTGAGTGGTAATGGATTAATCAAGAGCGCTCTCTTCAAATTTTCATATATTTCAAGTTGCATCTAGTATGTAGTTATATCAGTGTGACCTTTTTCAAACAAATGGATGAGGTATATGCTGGAATAATTGGGTCCATCTGTCATTGTATCTGTAGACACGTGGTACTCTTGTACTCTATTCTCCTCTTCTGTAATTTCTAGCAGTTTTAACTGAAATTTTAACAGAAGTCTTTTTAAGAACATGTACACATATAATTTCTACAATAAAGTGGTAGCTTTTGCTGGAAATAGGGGCCTTTTGAAGTTTATTTCCTTGACCTATAAGGCAATCATAAGGACTATTCAGCTGTCTGCAACAGCAGTATTTGGTGATGTTAAACATTTGGCTGCAGTTATTTGTTCTTGCCAACCTATCTGATTTAATCTCTTCTTCATCTAGAAATTAATGACTTATCAAGGATCAGTAGTTTTGATTAACTTCAGATGAGAGATGTTTGTAAACATTGTGGGAAAAGGAGAAAATGTTGGTAACCAGCTGTTTTCCTCTTTTTTCCCATGTTTTCTTCCCTTTTAACCCTTTCCCAAACAACAAATTTTTGGACTAGACCAAATTGAAAGCATTTGTAGACGGCAATTCAACTCTTGCTGAAAAGATGATTTCTTTCTATGATAGGGTAGAAAACATTGTGGGAAAAGGAGAAAATGCTGGTTACCAGCATTTTCTCCTTTTCCCACAATGTTTTCAAAAGGCTACTATTCTAGACCCGTAAAAACCAGGGATTGTTTGGGAAAGGGTTAAAGACAAATTTCTCACATGCAAGTGTGTACCATTTGTATAGGCTTTGAAATTTTATATGGGTAACCCCCATTTGACTTTAAATGAAGATTAGGAAGAAGGTTTCTGAATCCTTGATTGAAAAGGAGAGTATGCTGGCTACCACCATACTTTCCACCTTATCAAGGTTTTCTCTTGTCATTTGAACCACTTTTGTTGTCTGCAAATGCTTTCAATTTTGACATGTCCAAAGTTTTGTCATTTGGTAAAAGATTTAAATGACAAAATTGTTGACTTTTCCAAATCAAAGTATTTGCAGACGACAATGTAAGCATGGCTCAAAAGTTGAAATTTGTTTTTGGTAGAAAACATTGTGGGAAAAGGAGAAAATGCTGGTTATCATTCCCACAATGTTTTCAAAAGGCTTCTTTTACAGGGTCATTATAAATCGGGATTATGTGGTAAACAGGTAACCCATTACCAAATGACAATATTTTAGACTGGTCCAAATTGAAAGCATTTGCAGACGACAAAATAAAAGTGACAGAAAATTTGAAAATTGTTTTGTGAAGGGTAGAAAACATTGTGGGAAAAGGAGAAAATGCTGGTTACCTGCATTTTCTCCTTTTCCCACAATGTTTTTCAAAGGCTTCTTTCTCGCGGGTGTCAAAAGTAGGGATTGTGTGGTAATGGGTTAAGAGTCTCATTTCTTGTAATTGTTGGTCTCAGAGTTTGTACATGTATTTTAACTTGCATTTTTGTTTTATTTATTTTTCAGGGAATGGGAAGCAGTTAGATAAAGGATGTGACTGAAGGTGAAGTATGATTTATTTATGCATAAGAAAAAGAAATTTCTTAGACTTGCTATATGACTAAATATCTGCATATTGAAAGTTTTGCAGACAACAAATGCGGCTCATATGATAGAAACAGGAGACCATTGTGGATCAAGTGGCAAATGACAAAATTTTAGGTTTGTCTGAATCAAAAGCACTTGCAGACGACAAAATAAAAGTGACCGAAAATTTAACTTTTTTTTTGTGAAAGGTAGAAAACATGGTGGGAAAAAGGAGAAAATACTGGTTACCAGCATTTTCTCCTTTTCCCACTACGTTTTCTAAAGGCTTCTTTCTCAGGGTCATCAAAAGTAGGGATTGTGTGGAAATGGGTGAAGAGGAGAAAAGTAAATTTTCTATTTTACTGTCAATGGTTGCCAAAGTAAAGTGGTTATCCTCTGGTTTGTTAACTTGTTACCAAACAACAAAATTTTGGGTTTGTCCAATTCGAAACATTTGCTGAAGACAAAATAAAAGTGACGGAAAATTCGATTTTTTTTTTGTGAAAGGTAGAAAATATGTAGGGAAAAGGAGAAAATACTGGTCACCAACATTTTCTCCTTTGCCCACAATATTTTCTAAAGGCTTCTTTCTCAGGGTCATCAAAAGTAGGGGTTGTGTGGTAATGGGTTAAAGGGTAGAAAACTGCATTTTCTCTTTTGCTCTCAATGGTTGCTAAAGTAAAGTAGTTATCCTCTGGTTTCTTAACCCATCATCACACAATCCCTACTTTTGATGCCCCTGAGAAAGAAGCCTTTTGAAAACACTGTGGGAAAAGGAGAAAATGCTGGTAACCAGCATTTTCTCCTTTTCCCACAGTGTTTTCTACCCTTCCCAGAACAAATTTCAATTTTTCAGTCACTTTTATTTTGTTGTCTGCAAATGCTTTCAATTTGGACCAGTCCAAAATTTTCTCGTGTAGTAAAGAGTTAAAGCATGATGGGGGTCGTAGATGAAGTTTTTATAAAGGCATTTACCTGTCTTTCAAATGGTGTGGCAGCTGTGCAGAGTTGGAACTAGCTTCCAGGCTAGGTAGCTTTATCTGTGCTGCAAATGGCTGTTAACTCTGGTTTGTTACATCCTCTCCCAGCCTGATGAAAACTTTAAAGTTTCAGTCTATACCACACAACCCCAAGTTTTAAAGACCCCAGGGAATAGCCTTTTGAAAACCTTGTGGGAAAAAGGAGAAAATACTGGTAACCAGCGTTTTCTCCTTTTCTTACAAGATTTTCTTAACTTTCACAAATTGTTAACATTATTTAATCCACATGTAATTTGTTGTCTGCAAATGTTTCAGTTTGTCTAACATTTTCTCTTATCTCATTACCAAACAACAATATTTTAGGCTTGTCCAAATCTAAAGCATTTGTAGACAACAAAATGAAAGTGACTGAAAATTTGAAATTATTTTTGTGAAGGGTAGAAAACATCGTGGGAAAAGGAGAAAATGCTGGTTACCACCATTTTCTCGTTTTCCCCTTAATGTTTTCAAAAGGCTTCTTTTCCAGGGGTATCAAAAGTAGGGGTTGTGTGGTAATGGGTTAAAATAAGGGAGGTTATGTAGTATAAGTGACTTTTATTTCTGATGTTTCACATTTTTAGTGAAAAATGAACCCACTGGTGAGCCTTGGCATCTGCAGACTGCATTCTTGTTAACTCTTTACCAAACAACAAAATTGTAGACTGGTCCAAATTGAAAGCATCTTCAGACAATAAAATAAATGTGACTGAAAAATTGAAATTTTGTTTGAGAAGGGTAGAAAACATTAATGGTAAAGGAGAAAATGCTGGTTACCAGCATTTTCTCCTTTTCCCACAATGTTTTCAAAAGGCTTCTTTTGCAAGGTCGTTAAAAGTTGTGATTGTGTTGTAAAGGGTAAGAAAATTTGGACTTGTCTAGATTCAATGTATTGCAAACAAGGAATAAATGTGACCCAAAAATTGACATTTTAGAATGGTTAGGAGGAAAACATGGTTTTGATTGTTTATTTTAGGGAGAAAGGGATACTCACCTGAAGCCAGGTAACACAGCTGGTCCACTATGATGAAGTAGTAAAGTGTCTGACAGAGAGAGTGCCCTTGAGCAAAACCCAGCCTGGAACTTGTGAAACTGAAGACTCGTTTTAACTCTTAACCACACGAGAAAATTTTAGACTGGTCCAAATTTAAAGCATTTGCAGACGACAAAATAAAGGTGTGTGAAAAATTGAAATTTGTACTGGGAAGGGTAGAAAACACTGTGGAAAAAGGAGAAAATGCTGGTAAATGAACTATTGCATTAACCCATTACCACACAATCCCGACTTTTAACTACCTCGAGAGAGAAGCCTTTAGAAAACAATGTAGGAAAAAGAGAAAATGCTTGTAAACAACAATTTCTCCTTTTCCCACAACATTTTCTACCCTGACCCACACAAATATCAAATATTCAGTCACTTTTATTTTGTCATCTGCAAATGCTTTGAATTTGGACCAGTCTAGAACTTGTTCGTATGGTAAAAAGTTAAGGGCTTTTTCTGTTTTCTGGAATATTTCCTGATGCCTTTTGTTAACCCAGGGTTCTAAAGTTCTGAGTTTTAATGACCCTTTTGAGAACACTGTGAGTAAAGGAGAAACTGGTAATCAGCATTTTTCCCTTTTTTCCACAATCCTTTTTACGATTGAGGGTCGCCTGCAAATACTTAACCATTTTCCACACAGTACCAAGTTTTAATGACCCTGTGAAAGAAGCCTTTTGAAAGCATTGTGGGAAAAGGAGAAAATGCTCGTAACCAACATTTTCTTCTCCCACGATGTTGTATCCCCTTCCTTATACAAATTTCAATTTTTTTGATCACATTTATTTTGTTGACTGCAAAATTAATGTTGTTCATATAGACCGGTCTAAAATGTTGTGGTTTGGTGCAGAGTTAATATGGACAATGTACTTTTGTCATAAGGCAAATACTTGCGAATGAATTAAACTTTGAAACCAAATCCATAATCTTGTCTCTACTATTCTGAATAAACTATTACAAATGTTGCGTGTGCCATATACAAAAAAAACTTCTTCATTCAATGGAAGTTTATCCGGTTTTACTGATGATACTCTACTGTATCCTATGACAAACTTATACTTGATGGTAATGTCTACAAATACAATGAGAGCGATGATAACTTGGTGTGTGTTAGTCAACGGAAAAATAGTAAACAAACTACACGTGGTTTTCAGCGCAGCAACAGATCGGCTACAACCAATCAGAATGAAGAGGATTCCTCTATTTTGAATATGAATGATAGCACCACACACGTCGATGGCTCGTCAACCAATCAAGCGCAAGCACGTTCTCCCACCCATGAGAGTGAGAATACTGCGCATGCGTACTGATATTCTGGCCACCACCCAGGCGCACGTGATATTTACAGTCTACAAACAATATCATGGAATATAGCGGGGTTAAAAAAGCATGTTAACAATGAAGAAAACGTATCTTTCTCAGTTCGATGTAGTACATCTATCCGAGACTTGGAGTAAAGAAAAATCAGAATTTAAAAATCTCCTACATGATTATTTATATTTTGATATCGTGCGGGCAAAGATCAACAGAGCTTTTCACAACAGTGGGGGAATCTCCGTCTTCATAAAGGGCGATGCATTCAGGGAAATCTTCAGATGTTGAATACACGAGGAGTTCTCTGAATGCATAGCCTTTCTGTTAACCCATTACCACTCAATCCCTACTTTTGACGCCCCTGAGAAAGAAGCCTTTTGAAAACACTGTGGGAAAAGGAGAAAATGCTGGTAACCAGCATTTTCTCCTTTTCCCACAGTGTTTTCTACCCTTCCCAGACCATATTTCTATTTTTCAGTCACCTTTATTTTGTCGTCTGCATATTTTTTTCAATTTGGACCAGTCCAAAATTTTCTCGTGTGGTAATGAGTTAAAAGATAATATTTATGAGATATTCCACAGACACTTGATTATGGTATTTGTGTATATATCACCAGAAGGGTCTGTTATTTACGACCCTGATGAACCAAATGGTATTGAAAATCTTTGTAATCATTTATTATTGTTAACCCATTACCACACGAGAAAAATTTAGACTGGTCCAAATTGAAAGCATTTGCAGATGACAAAATAAAGGTAACTGAAAAACTGAAATTTGTTCTGGGAAGGGTAGAAAACACTGTGGAAAAGGAGAAAATGCTGGTTACCAGCATTTTCTCCTTTTCCCACAGTGTTTTCAAAAGGCTTCTTTCTCAGGGGCGTCAAAAGTAGGGATTGAGTGGTAATGGGTTAAGAGATGAATACCCTGACTGCCTATTTTACATAGCAGGTGATTTTAACGCCCGTACCAAAGATTTTCTAGATTACATTCCGGACGACTCGTTAGACTTTGTATTGGGTGATAACCCTTTTTTCTCAGACAGTTTTTCATTTGCTAGGAAAAATAGAGACACAAAGTATAACGAATTTGGAAAGTCACTTGTTGAAATGTATTGCACTCTTAATATTCATATTTTGAATGGTCGATTGTTTGAGGACAGGGAGGGCAATATTACGTGTATTTCCGGTAACGGAGCTTCAGTGGTAGACTACAGTATTGCATCCACTGACAGATTTTGAAATCCTGACAAGAGACGAATCTGACCACTTCCCTATTAAGCGTTCACTAGGGTTGCAAGTCAAGCACCATCCAGGTACTAAGACGTTGGCTCAAAATTTAAATGGACCGCAAGAAATTTTTCATAAAGTAGACAAATATTATTGGAAAGAAGAAAAAAAGGATTTATTTGTCTCTACATTCACACTCAAATGTAACTTAATTTATGATGAATTATTGCAACTGATTAACCTAGATACAGCCGCAATGATCTCTAAACTCAATCATTTATACACATCAACAGCTGAGGATTTAGGTCTAAAATCAACAGTTCAACAACCTAAACCAAGCACACCATATAAACAACCAGAATGGTGGGATCAGGAACTACAGGAACTAAAATGCAGAAAGTACCTAGCTCTAAAAACGTTCAGAAAGATTAATACACCAGATAATTTGAAAATTTACAAAGAGCAAAAACAGATTTTTAAACATACGTGTTGGAAAAAGAAAAACACTTTCAGACACAAAAACAAAATGGATCTAGTAAACGCAAGAAAAAATCCTCATACTTTCTGGAAATTGCTTAAATCAAATAACACAAATTTAAGTAATAATAACAATATTTCAGGGGCACAATGGGTTAATCATTTTTCGAAGCTTTTAAAAGGTGAAGACAATTTTAACTATAGTGTAGAAGAGCTAAATATCAATCCATGCAATGAATCTTCATGTGATATTCTGAACTCGGAGATTTCAGAACAAGAGATTAAGGAAGCTATCTCTAAAATCAACATAAACAAAGCCCCAGGATCAGATGGAATTATTGGTAATTTTTATTGTCCCTACAAAACATACAGTGACTCCGATTCTTACTAGGCTTTTTAATCGCATTTTGACAACGGGCACAATTCCTTACCAATGGTCAGAAAGTATCATCTGTCCACTACACAAAACAGGAGATATCAATGATCCAAATAATTACAGAGGGATTACTCTCATCAATGTGATGTATAAAGTATTATCTTCAATCCTGAACACACGACTGTGCAATTGGGCATTTATTAATAATCAAATAGATGAATCACAGGCAGGTTTCAGAAAAAAATTATTCACCAGTTGATAACATGTTCATAATGCATGCACTTATCCAAAAGTATTTATCGAAAAAAAGGGGCCGTCTTTACATAATATTCATTGATTACGAAAAGGCATTTGATAATGTCTCCCATAAAGTTTTGTTCGAAATCCTTGCAAGGAAAGGTGTGTGCTGCAACTTTCTGAAAATTCTGTTAAATATATACAAGAGAAATAACTCCTGTGTAAAAGTGAACAGGTCAGGGACGGGTTCTTTCCCCTGTTCGAAAGGTACCCGACAAGGCGATTTAAGAAATGAAAGCCCATTGAGAAAAAACGAGAAATGGTATTTTCATGACAAATCAATAACCATATCATCTTTTTACAAATATATGGGTCTGATATTCACACCTAAATTAAAATGGTCTAGAGCGCTATTTGCCCAGGCAGCGCAAGCTAAAAAGTCACTGAATTGTATCCGCGCTCAATATAATCAATTCGGATCTATACATTATAATGATTTTTTCAAAATTTTTGATGCTATGGTAAAACCAATCCTATGCTATGGGGCAGAACTGTGGGGGTTCAGGTATAGAGATACCGTAGAAAAAATAAATCTCAGCCTGTAAACAATCTTTGGGTGTAACTAAAAGAACAAGTAACCAGATGGTGTTAGGCGAATGTGGCAGATTTCCCCTTTGTCTTGAATATTATGTAAAATTTATAAAGTACTGGTTAAGAATAATACAAATGCCAGGCCATAGATATCCTAAACAAAGTTATTTGATGTTAAAAAGGCTTGATGACGATAACAGACACACATATGCATCAGAGATCAGAAACTTATTATTCAGTTAGGGATACGGATGTCTGGATTGCACAGGATGTAGGAGATATAAATTTATTTATTCTAGGTTTTAAACAAAGGCTTAAGGATTCTCTACAACAAGAATGGCATAATTCTCTAAGTAATTCGGGGAAAGGGCAGTTTTACACGCAGTTTAAATCACTTTTAAATGTAGAATTTTACTTATCTTTCGACCTGCCATTCTATTTAAGGAAAGCATTAGCAAAATTTTGCTGCTCCGATCATAATTTAAATATCGAAGTAGGAAGACACTATAATGCCCCGAGAGAGGAAAGGCTTTGTACTTACTGTCTTGAGACATATGGAGCCGAAGCTATTGAAGACGAATACCACATATTTTTTCTCTGCCACCGATACGATTTTTATAGGAAAATAGATATAGGCGAGCCTAGGGATAAAACATACGATTCATTCTTTAGATTTATGTCAAATCCTAATCAATTCAGTCTCCTTAATATTTCAAAGTTCGTACACAAAATTCTACAAATTCTACCCTTCATAAAACAAATTTCTAATTTTCAGTTACTTAATTGATCGTCTGCAAATGCTTTTGATTTGGACAAGCCTAGGGTGTTGTCGTTTGGAAATAAGTTAAATGGAGGAAATGTACGCTGATGGCATTTTCTCCATTTCGAGCAGTGGCAACTGCAGATGTTTTACTTTTGGACAAGGCTAAAATCTGGTAAAGTGCAAAGATGAAAACAGTTTAATAATTGTGAATTTAAGCATCTCCTACAGGTAATAGATTATATTTTGTGAGGGAATGCATGGTAAAATTGTTTATATATTATGGACCGGTGGCCTATATATTTGAATAAATATCTTGAAATATCAAAAATGAAATGTATGTGTTCATTTTTTTTGAAGATTTTATTTTTCCATTTTGTATGTCACATGTACTAGAATTATAGCTAATGATAAATTTGTATCATGATGCATAGTGCAGGGTTTTCCATGACGCACAAATCCTGCGTCATTGACGCAATTTTAATTCAAATGACCCCCAAAATAAATGACAGTGCGTCATCGGTGACGCAACTTTCCAAAATCTAAATAATGTACGAAGTTGAATGAAGCGTCATAATTCCAAGTCTGTTCTTGCTTCAATGTCAGACGAACACCGTTCTTTTTTTAACTACAGGGTTTGTTTTAGATGAAAGTGGTTTTCCGGTAATTTATTTATAGAATAAGACTGGTTTACGCATTATTGCCGAAATGTATATATTGGACACGTGTGGTAAATAATTATGGGTCCAGTCAAAGTCGTGGTTGGGTTCTGTGTATTTCATAGCATAATTTACACGACTTCCGGTAAATAAAAGTACACATTACCGGTCTGTGCTGTTAGCGGAAAAATAATGTCATGACGAAGAAAACTGTGGCATTCTTCTATCGTCTGCTTCCTACAACTGCCGATCAAGCCACGTCGAGCAGCGATTCAGACGAAAATGTTTGGTCTGTCAAAAAATAACATCGGCCTTTCCGTCAGAAATGATCGACCGACTTTTTAATCTTGGAAGTTGGCGTTTAAAAGGTTAAATGCATTATAAATCGTGTTTGAAGTTGATGACGAGGAAATCCATATTTTTGACCCCCAAAATTAATTAAATGACCCGCAACTAATGAGGAAGGGGGTCACAATGACCCCCAATTTTCTAAGCCGAGGGAAAACCCTGATAGTGTTTATTGTTATTTGTGTAGGATTGTCTTTTTTTTAGCTGGGCATTTTTACAGAAAATGTTGGTTGTTGTCGTGGCTCTTGTGGCTGACTTTGTGGTGATGTCAGAGCTCCTGATATGACCGAGTGATGGTATTCTAAATCCGTTATTTCTCTTTGAAACCCTATGTTGTGGGGACTCATTAGAATCGTCTCATCGAGACGATTCTAATGAGTACCTACAACATAGGGTTTAGTGGAGAATAGTTAAAAAAAAATTAATTTTGAAATCAAAATCACTCCCTCTATTTGGAGATCTGTAATGTGTTAACTTTTAGATTGTGTCTGATACCTGTTATTACTGAAGATATATAGATTTATGTACTTCAAATAAATACAAACTAGCCGTTAGCTGTCAAAAACAGAACCAAGTCAAAGAGGACATGTTCCTTTTAACCCTTTACCAAACGACAAAATTTTAGACTTGTCCAAATTCAAAGCACTTGCAGAGGACAAAATATATGTAACTCAAAAATTGGGATTTGTTTCCAGCAGGGTAGAAAACATTGTGGGAAAAGGAGAAAATGCTGTTTACCAGCATTTTCTCCATTTTCCACAATGTTTTCTATAGGTTTCTATTGTAAAAACCAGGGATTGGTAAAGGGTTAAAGCACTTTCTACACTTTTGCCCCTTTTTTGACTTGCAAAACAAAAAATCTATGAAAAAGAAAGCACTAGCAGCCGTGGTACTGTTTTTGTGGATGTTTGTGTGTTAGTTAAAAGTAGGAAATTAGCCATACATGTTTACATAAAATAATAATTCATTTTTTTTTTCTCTTTATGATTTTTTTTTATCAGTTTGTCACTTTTTAGCTCACCTGAGCACAACGTGCTCAAGGGGAGCTTTTAGGATCACCCGGAGTCCATCGTCCGTCGTCAACAATTCTTTAAACATCAACTCCTCCTAAACCGCTGGGCGGATTTGGACCAAACTTGGCAGGAATGTTCCTTGGGAGGTCCTCTTTGAAAATTGTTCACAGAATTTGATTCCATCAAAAACTCTGGTTGCCATGGCAACAAAATGGAATTTTTAACAAATTCTTTAAAAATCTTCTCCTCTGAAACCGCTGGTCGGATTTTGAAATAATTTCACAGATATGTTCCTTGGGTGACCCTTTTCAAAAATTGTTCGCGAAATTTTGATTCGTCAAAAATTGTGGCTCTGGTGAATGGGGGCTTCTTGCACTATACAGAAATGAAGGAATTCTTTAAAAATCTTCTCCTCTGAAACCGCTGGTCGGATTTTGAATTGATTTCACAGATATGTTCTTTGGGTGACCCTTTTCAAAACTTGTTCGTGAAATTTTGATCCGTCAAAAAATGTGGCTCTGGTGAATGGGGGCTTCTTGCACTATACAGAAATGAAGGAATTCTTAAAAAATCTTCTTCTTTGAAACCGCTGGTCAGATTTTGAAATAATTTCACAGAGTTGTTCCATGGGTGACCCTTTTAAAAAATTGTTTGCGAAATTTTGATTGGTCAAGAAACATGGCTCTGGTCAATGGGGGCTTCTTGCACTATACAGAAATGAAGAAATTCTTAAAAATTCTTCTTCTCTGAAACAGCTGGTTAGATTTTGAAATAATTTCACAGAGTTGTTCCTTGGGTGACCCTTTTCAAAAACTGTTCGTGAAATTTTGATCCGTCAAAAAATGTGGCTCTGGTGAATGGGAGCTTCTTGCACTATACAGAAATGAAGAAATTCTTAAAAATTCTTCTTCTCTGAAACCGCTGGTCAGATTTTGGAAAATATTCACAGAGATATTCCTTGGTTTACCCTTTTCAAAACTTGTTCGTGAAATTTTGATTCATGGAGAAACATTGCTCTGGTGGATGGGGGCTACTTGCACTATATGGAAATGAAGAATTTCTTGAAAATTCTTCTCTGAAACGGCTGGTCAGATTTGAAAATTATTTCATGGAAATATTCCTTGAATGACCTTTTTCAAAATGTGTTCTCGAAATTTTGATCCGTCAAGAAACATGGCTCTGGTGAATGGGGGCTACTTGCACTGTACGGAAATTAAGAAACTCCTAAAAATTCTTCTTTTCTGAAACTGCTGGTCAGATTTTGAAAGGACTTTTACAGATGACCTTTTAAAATTGCTTGGCAAAATAATGATTTTGTTTCCAGTGTTTCGATTCCTTAAAAAAAAAAAAAAGGCTATGGTCCTCTCAAAAATCAGGTGAGCGATCCAGGGCCATCTTGGCCCTCTTGTTAATATGTATGTTTCACCCTTTACCCTATAAGGCATTTCTAAGGTATCTGAAATCGACCCTAAATAACAGCAAAGATGAAGCAGTTTCTTATGTGTATATGACACCTTTTGATAGCATAGAAAACATTGTGATAAAAGGTGAAATTGCTCATCATGAGCAATTTCACCTTTTGCCACAATGTTTTCCAAAGGCTTCTACAAGCAATGCATGGAAATGAGTATCTATGGAGTAAAGAGTTAAGTAAGAAGATATCACTGCAAACATGATTTTTAACTTTTTACATCATATTGTCTTCATGACTATTGCAGAGGTCCATTTTGAAAAGATAGTCAAAAGAAAACATTGCTTGTAAGGATCTTGTCATTTCACTTGTACTTACAGCCCTACCTGCATTAGCATTTTACCTTGTGACAAAGTTTTGCAGGCATCAAAATTGAAAGCTCATACAGATGACAATTTTAACGTTAGTTAAAAAAACAGAAACATGCCTTTGGAAAGATGGAAAAGGTTGTGAGAAAGAGAGTTTATATTGTGGTTAATATGGAGAAATATTTGCTGAAAAAGGGAAAGGTACTCGAGATATTTTTGTGGACCTTTCCCTTTTGAGGCAAATATTTCCCCATGTTAACTAAAAGCTGATGAAATAAATTACATACTATATTTCCACTGATTATTTTGTCAATGAATGCCTCTTTTAAAACTAGTGATCTCAAGTTAATTAAACAGATAATCAATATTTTTAAAAAAAAAAAGTAGTTCCAGATTTTTGGCTGGAGGAAAATATTCACTGTGGCGGGGAAATATTTCCCCCCAGCTGAAATTACGACATTTCTTTTCCCATAACATTTCTAATAATAGATACATGAAATATAATATAATGCTGGTTATCAGCATTCTTTCCTATACCTATAATGTTTCCAAAAGGGTTCTATCCTTGGGTCATTGAAAATTTGGGTTTGTGTGTCAACGAGTTGAGGACACAAAATTGATTTTTTTGCTTTAACTCTAAACCAAATGACAAAATTTTGGACCAGTCAAAATTGAAAGCATTTGCAGACGACATAATGAATGTGAATCCAAAATTGAAATTAGATTTTAGAAGGTTAGAAAACATTGTGGGAAAAGGAGAAAATGCTGGTTACCAGCATTTTCTCCTTTTCCACAATGTTTTCAAAAGCTTTTTTCACAGAGTTGTTGAAAATTGGGATTGTGTGCTAAACAGTTGACAGGCACTGTCTGTTATACTGTAACAAATAATCCATATCTGAACAAATAGAAGAAGGAGGCTATTGTAAACATTGCCAGAAAGGATGAAAATAGCGGTAACCGGCATATGTGTATATGGATGTTAAGACTCTTGATTTTGTGGTTAAGGGTGAATTCATTACCAAACGACAACATTTTAGGCTTGTCCAAATTGAAAGCATTTGCAGACGACAAAAAGAAAGTGACTGGAAATTTGAAATTAGTTTCGTGAAGGGTAGAAAACATTGTGGGAAAAGGAGAAAATGCTGGTTACCAGCATTTTCTCCTTTTGCCACAATGTTTTCAAAAGGCTTCTTTTTCCAGGGGCGTCAAAAGTAGGGAGTGTGTGGTAATGGGTTAACCCTTTACCAAACGACACAATTGCAGACTAGTCCAAATTGAAAGCACTTGCAGACAACAAATTATATGTAACTCAAAAATTGAAATTTGTTTCCAGCAGGGTAGAAAACATTGTGGGAAAAGGAGAAAATGCTGGTTACCACCATTTTCTCCTTTTCCCACAATGTTTTCAAAAGGCTTCTTTTTCCAGGGGCGTCAAAAGTAGGGAGTGTGTGGTAATGGGTTAACCCTTTACCAAACGACACAATTGCAGACTAGTCCAAATTGAAAGCACTTGCAGACAACAAATTATATGTAACTCAAAAATTGAAATTTGTTTCCAGCAGGGTAGAAAACATTGTGGGAAAAGGAGAAAATGCTGGTTACCATCATTTTCTCCTTTTCCCACAATGTTTTCAAAAGGCTTCTTTTTCCAGGGGTTAAGGCATTTGCTGCAACATTCTTTCATGAGCTAATGGGTCAGCTCACAAGCTCATGATGCATCTTTTTGGTAGTTGTAACTTGTAAATATGTATATAATATTTTTATACACCAACGAAAACATGCAGGAATTCTGTCTGATATTTGTCGGACTTTAGGTCGGTCTATAGGCATTCTCCTTTGTTTGTATCATCAGGAAAACTGGTTACCAGCATGTTCCTCTATCCTCACATTGGTTTTTTTAAGGCTGGGACTGTTTGGTGAAAGCTCATTATGCATGCAAAGAAAAGAAAAATGTTAGAATATCGAAATGATTGATTGAAGTGAAAAACTAATTGTTTCTAAAGCCAGAATGTTGAAAATACTGTTAACCTACAACGATTTCTAGAAACCATATCTCTCTTGGTCAGGACCGAGTTTCACAAAAGTCTCTTCTTTTGCTCAAGTCTGCTGATAGATCCCATTTCTGACTTATGTTGAGTTTATGGCTTGTGACCCATTCTACGAATATTGGCAGATATGAGAAATGTTCTGAAATCCTGAGTTAACACACTGTTTTTACACTCATTTTGCCAAAATAATTTGTTAAATTGACTTAACTCTTCACCAAAGGACAAAGTTTTGGACTAGACCAAAATTGAAAGCATTTGCAGACAAAAAATTAGATATACCTTAACTCATTACCACGCGACAAAATTTTAGGTTTGTCCAAATTGAAAGCATTTACAGATGACAAAATAAAAGTGGCTGAAAATTTGAAATTTGTTCTGTAAAGGGTAGGAAACATTGTGGGAAAAGGAGAAAATGCTGGTTGCCAGCATTTTCTCCTTTTCCCACAATGTTTTCTAAAGGCTTCTTTCTCAGGGTCGTCAAAAGTTGGGATTGTGTGGTAATGGGTTAAACCTTTCCCAAACGTCAAATTTTGGACCAGACCAAATTGAAAGCATTTTGCAGGTCACAAATTAAGAGTTGCTAAAAAGATGATTTTTCTATATGACAGGGTAGAAAATATTGTGGGAAAAGGAGAAAATGCTGGTTACCAGCATTTTCTCCTTTTCCTACAATGTTTTCAAAAGGCTTCTATTCCTGACCCGTAAAAACCAGGTATTGTTTGGGAAAGGGTTAATTGATGATTTTTGTCTTTCATAAGGTAGAAAACATTGTTGGTTACCACAGCATTTTCTCCTTTTCCAACAATGTTTTCAAAAAGCCACTATGGGGTCATTGAAAGTCGGGACTGTGTTGTAATGGGCCTAAGCCATTATTTTGCTGAGCTGCTACTGAAACATTGTGTCACCATAGGATTTGAGAATGTTTTTTAAAGACTGCCAGTGCTAATGAAATGTGTCAGAAATAATCATGAACTAACAGTTGGAAATTGAGTCTATTAGTTGACTTGGCTAAAAATAGACTTAAGTTTATTCATAGTATTATTTTGAAGTAAATGGAATGTAGTATTATCCTTTTACTTCACAATCTCTTCTTTTAACAACCCTTAGAAAATAACCTTTTGAAAACATGGTGGGAATAGAAGAAAATGCTGATAATCAGCATTTTCTCCTTTTTCCCACAATGTTTTCTACCCTTCCCAATACAAATAATGTATCTTCCTTGAAGTCTGTGATATGGCTGCGTTCAAAACTATTCGAAATAAAAAGCTTTAGCCTATGACAAATGAAATGATTGAATTTATCTTTAGTAGGATGAAAAAGATTGTGGGTATTGGAGAAAATGCTGGCAACCTTCAGTTTTTAGCTCCACTGGCCAAAGGCCAGCGGGCTTATGTCATGGCCCGGTGTCTGTCATGCGTCCGTCCGTAGGCGCATGCGTGCGTGCGTTAACTTTTATTTCAAATATCTTTGAAACTACCGATCCAATTTTGATGAAACTTCACAGAAATGATCCTGCTATCGTCCTTGTCAGAATTCCTTGAAAGAATTTTATTTCTTTAAAAACTCTGGTTGCCATGGCAACAAAACTGAAAAATATTGAAAATTTTTAAAAATCTTGTTCTTTGAAATGATAAGGCCTACGGCTACCAAATTTAGCATGTAGCTTTAACTAGTGGGCCTCTACCAAGTTCTTTCAAATAATAGCCTCGAGGGTCAAAATTGGCCCCGCCCTTGGGGGGGGGGGTCACAAGTATTATATGGGCTTATATAGGGAAAACTTTAAAATCCTTCTGGTACCTAGCTATAGGGCCTAGGGCTACCAAATTTGGCATGTATCTCTATCAAGTGGTTGTCTACCAAGAGTGCCCAAATGATACCCAGGGGTCAAATTTGGGTCACAATTTTTGTATGGGCTTATATAGGGAAAACTTTGGTATGGGGCTTTATCTTGTAGACCTCCACCAGGATTCAAGTAATTATGGCTTTGCGGTCAAAATTGGCTTGCCTGGGGGTTACAACTTTCTGATAGGATTTTATGGAAAAAAATTTGTATGTCCTCAAGTTTGAAACCAATTGGCAAAATATTGTAATGTTTGGCCTGTAGTGTTTTTATTTATTAGCCAGTGGAGCGATACAGGGCCATCATAGCCCCCTTGTTTCATTTTCCACAATGTTTATTAAAGCCTTCTTGCGCTTGATCTTGAAAAATGGTATTTGGATGATACAGGGCCAAGTCATAAGATGATGTAGTTCAAGCTTAGCACTTTTACTCATTACTTAACAAAATTTAAGACTGGTCAGAATTGAAAGCAGCTGGAGATCATTTAAAGTTAGCTCAAGTCATGAAAAGAGTTAACAGCATATACCATCTTCTCACAATATCTTCAAAAGGCTTCTTACTCGGGGTTGTTAAAGTCCAATTATGTGGTAAAGTGGAAAATGGAAATTTTATGGTTGTAGGCATTAAATTTTGTGCAAAATTGTTTTAATGTATTCCAAGATGCTTTTTGCTTGAATTATAATCAAATGAATTGCTTTTCTATAATGAAAACTTAGATTATAGTTGTTTTAGTTATTTACAGTTTACATGTGTATTGAAACAAAGAGATTAAAAGAAAGTATGATATATGTGTGTTCTTATTCACTTATTTACTACAGAGGAAAAATTTTAGCTCCTCTGGCTGAAGACCAGCAAGCTCATATCAATGACTTTGTGTCTGTCATTGCATGCATTAACTTAAACAAGAGGGCCATGATGGCCCTGAAATCGCTCACCTGAGTCTATTGACCAAACATGAACCATCTAGTTTCCCAGTGACCTAGTTTTTTATCAGACATTACCCATCATCAAACACTTTTGAGATATCAATAAGACAAACATTCTGACCAATTTTCATGAGTATTGGACTGAAAATGTGGCCTAGTTTTGGACCCTACAATTAACCATTATCAAACTCTTTTGAGACATCACCAAAACAAACATTCTGACCAAGTCTGAAGAGTATCAGGCAGAAAATGTAGCCTCTAGAGTGTACGTAAGGTTTTTCTAATATTTGACCCATTGACCTAGTTTTTGACTCCACATGACCCATTTTCAAACTCATTCAAGGTATCACCAGGACAAATATTATGAACAAGTTTTAGGAGTATCAGACTGAAAATGTGTCCTCCAGAGCATACAAAAGGTGTTCATAACATTTGACCTATTGACCCGGTTTTTTACCCAACATGACCCATTTTCAAACTCATCCAAGATATTATAAAGGCAAACATTCTGACTAATTTTCAAGAGTGTTGGACTGAAAATGTGACATCCAGAGCATATATAAGGTTTTTCTAAGATTTGACTTGGTGACCTAGTTTTTAACCCCCAAAGACCCATTTTCAAACTTGTCTAATATATCATCAAGGCAAACATTCTGACCAACTTACAAGAGTTTTGGACTGAAAATGTGGCCTCTAGAGCCTACAAAAGGTTTTTCTAACATTTGACCTGGTGACCTACTTTTTGACTCCACACGACCCATTTTCGAACTCGTCCAAGATATCATAAAGGCAAATATTCTGACCAACTTTCAAGAGATTTGGACTGAAAATGTGGCCTCTAGAGCATACACAAGGTTTTTCTTAGATTTGACCTAGTGACCTAGTTTTTGACCCCACATGACCCATTTTCAATCTTGTTCGAGATATCATCAAGACAAACATTCTGATCAACTTTCGAAAGTTTTGGACTGAAAATGTGGCCTCTACAGCGTACACAAGGTTTTTCTAAAATTTGACCTAGTGACCTAGTTTTTGACCCCACATGACCCAATTTTGATATTTTCTGAGATATTATCCAGGCAAAGATCCTGACTAATTTTCATGAGTATCCAACTGAAAATGTGGCATTTAGAGCTTACATAAGGTTTTTCTAAAATTTGACCTAGTCTTTGACCTGGCATGACCCATTTTCATACTCGTCCTAGATTTCATCAAGGCAAACATTCTGACCAACTTTCATGAGTACCGGACTGAAAATGTGTACACAAGGTTTTTCTAAGATTTGACCTAGTGACCTAGTTTTGGACTCGACATGAACCATTTACGGACTTGTGCGAGATATCATCTAGACAAACATTCTGACCAACTTTTAAGAGTTTTGGACTGAAAATGTGGCCTCTAGAGCGTACACAAGGTTTTTCTAAGATTTGACCTAGTGACCTAGTTTTTGACCCGACATGACCCATTTTCAAACTCATCCGAAATATCATCCAGGCAAACATCCTAACCAACTTTCATGAGTATCGGACTGAAAATGTGGCCTCTATTGCATTCACAAGGTTTTTCTAAACTTTGACCTAGTGACCTAGTTTTTGACTCGACATGACCCATTTTCAAACTTGTTCAAGATATCCTCAAGACAAACATTCTGAAGAACTTCCAACAGTTTTGGACTGAAAATGTGGCCTCTACAGCGTACACAAGGTTTTTCTAAGATTTGATCTAGTGACCTAGTTTTTGACCCCACATGACCCATTTTCAAACTCGTTTGAAATATTATCCAGACAAACATCCTGACCAATTTTCATGAGTATCCAACTGAAAATGTGGCCTCTAGAGCGTACACAAGGTTTTTCTAAGATTTGACCTAGTGACCTAGTTTTTGACCCAACATGACCCATTTTCGAACTCGTCCGAGATTTCATCAAGGCAAACATCCTGACCAACTTTCATGAGTATCAGACCAAAAATGTGGCCTCTAGAGCGTACACAAGGTAAAAAGTTGACGAAGGATGACGGACACAGCACGATCACAATAGCACACCATGAGCACTTCGTGCTCAGGTGAGCTAACAAGAGGGCCAAGATGGCCCTAGATTGCTCACCTGAATTTTTGAATGGGCCATAGCCAATTTTTAGCTCACTTGAGTTCAAAGTGCTCAAGGGGAGCTTTTAGGATCATCCAGATTCCGTTGTCCTTTGTGCATCTTCAACATTCTTTAATCCTCCTTAACCTCTTGGCTAATTTAGACCAAACTTGGCTGGAATATTTCTTGGGAGGTCCTCTTTAAAAAGTGTTCACAGAATTTGATTCCATCAAAAACTCTGGTTGCCATGATAACCAAATGGAATTTTCTATGGAATGTTTTAAAAATCTTCTCCTCTTAAACCACTGGTCAGATTTTGAAATAATTTCACAGAGTTGTTCCTTGGGTGACCCTTTTCAAAAATTGTTTGTGACATTTTGATTTGTCAAGAAACATGGCTCTGGTGAATGGGGGCTTCTTGCACTATATGAAAATGAAGGAATTTTTAGCTCCACTGGCCAAAGGCCAGCGGGCTTATGTCATGTCTGTCGTGTGTCCATCCGCCTGTGTGTGTGTTAACTCTTATTTCAAACATCTTTTTGGCATGTAACTTTATCAAGTGGATGTCTACGAAGAATGCCGAAATTATAGCCCTTGGGTCAAATTTTGCCTGGCCCCGGAGCTGACAAGTTGTATATGGGCTTATATAGGAAAAATTTTAAAAATCTTCTTTTACCTAGCGATAACGCCGAGAGCTATCAAATTTTACAAAGTATGCCCAAATTGTAGTACTGGGGTCAAATTTGGCCCCTTCCCATGGGGTCACAAGTTTTAAATGGGCCTAGTGAAAAGCACCGACACACGCAAGGCTACCTCTGGATTCCAAACCAGTCCACCTTGTGTTTCAGTCCACCTTGTGGGAAACACAAGGTGTCTCAGAAAGGTCCTGGTTGGGCTGGGTATCGAACCTCAAGCCTCAGGATTGAAAGCGTTTTACCACTGCACTACCCGTCTGAAAGACAGATACTGTGTAATGTAGTCCTCCTAAAGCGCGATCGGAGTGCCATCATATTGCCACTTGATTGTAAGGGAGCGCCATCCTATCGCCACTTGATCCTAACAGAGCGCTATCATATCGCCACTTGATTGTATTAGAGCGCTACTGCATCTATAATGGTTGCTATCGGATCACATAGGAGTGCAATGACTGGCATACTGGAGGAACATTTGGGCTCTTGAGCGATCTGATTGCACTCCATTTAAGATGTTTACGTTCAAGTTGCCTTTTGATAGTGATTTAGTAGCTATGTGAGGGCATTCTGAACAGAGCGTCATGGATCTTTCTGCAAGAAAGTAGACTGGTGGTGATCTTGATGATCCGTTAAAGATCTGTTAGCGTTCTTGGTGCTCTGCATAGCGATCTACATTTATGGATCTCGGCCCAGTGGAATGAAGGTATAATATTGTAATGTACATCATCACAAGCCAAGATTACGATCACTAGGTGGATCTTACCTTGGCTGATTGAGCCGATTTCGAGATTCCTGCGATGCGCCCTCTATTAGATGCTGGTTATTATCCCCCTTTACATCATATTTCTGAAAGCCAATGAAATATTGTTTTACAAACCGCTTATGAATACAATTATTCAAGATGAAGCGATAAACAGACATCCACATGGGTTTCCATGTTTACCTTCTATTCGAAAGGTTGCGACATTCTATTTTTATCAAATATGAAATGCTACAAGTGATTTCATTCTTTGCAGTTAGAGCTGGCTGCATCCAATGAAAAAGCATATCGGGAGAATGTAAAAGTCAAGCTCGATCCGCCAAGGGTAGAGTAGCGTAGTGAATCGTCAGCCTTGTCTTGCGAAGATGTGTAATGTTTGGCTTGTAGTATTATTACTTACCAGCCGGTGGAGCGATACAGGGCCGTCATGGCCTTCTTGTTAAAAATTCTTCTCTGAAAGCACTGGTCAGATTTTGAAATAATTTTACATAGACTGATGTTCCTTTGGTGACCCTTGTCAAAAAATGTTCACAAAATTTTGATTAGTCAAGAAACATGGCTCTGGTGAATGGGGGCTACTTGCGCTATAGGGAAATGAAGAAATTCTTAAAAACTCTTTTTCTCTGAAACGGCTGGTCAGATTTTAAAATAATTTCACAGAAATGTTCCCTTGGTAACCCTTTTCAGAAGTTGTGTGCATCAAGAAACATGGCTCTGGTGAATACAGGCTACTTACACTATAGGGAAATGAAGTAATTCATAAAATTCTTCTCCACTGAAACCCCTGGTCAGAATTTGAATAATTTCACAGAGATGTTCCTTGGGAGAGTCTTTTCAAAAATTTTTTGTGAAATTTTGATTCGTCAAGAAACACTGCTCAGGTGAATGCACAATACGGAAATGAAGGAATTTTTAGCTCCACTGGCCAAAGTCCTGCAGGCTTATATCATGGCATGGTGTCCGTCGTGCATCCATCCATCTGCCCATTCGTGCATGGGTGCCCTAACTTTTATTATATGCCCGAAGGGTCGTATTATGTTATACCCCCGGTCATCCGTCCATCCGTCTGTCTGTCCATCCGTCCGTTAGCAATTTCTTGTGTGTGAAACTCCTCCTACAGTTTTCATCAGAATTATTTGAAACTTGCCACAATGAATCTCCATGATGTCTAGTTGTGCACCTGGGTCTTAGAATTTTGATGGCTGTTTGCGTTCTAAAATTATTTGCCCTTGATTTCTGAAAATAACCAACTTTTCACTTTGAATTTTTGTTCAGGCCTTAACTTCCATACCATAAAAGGTATCAACTTGAAACTACATACACTGATAGAACACATTATGGAGAAGTGCAGTGCACATGAACCATAACTCTATGACCTTTATTTTTTTAGTTATTGTCCTTTGTTAATTTTCAGTTTGAATTTTTGTCCAGGCCATAACTTCCAAATTATAAAAGCTATTAACCTGGAACTTCATATGCTGACAGAACACATTATGGAGAAGTGCAGTGCACATGAACCATAACTCTGCCCCCTTTATTTTTTGAGTTATTGCCCTTTGATATTTTTCAGTTTGAATTTTTGTCCAGGCCATAACTTCCAAACTATAAAAGCTATTAACTTGGAACTTCATACACTGATAGAACCCATTATGGAGAAGTGCACTGCCAATAAAATATAACTCTGCCACATTTATTTTTTGAGTTATTGCCCTTTGTTAATTTTTAGTTCTAATTTTTGTCCAGGCCATAACTTCCAAAGTATAAAAGGTATCAACTTGAAACTACATACACTGATAGAACACATTATGAAGTGCAATGCCCATGAACTATAACTCTGTGACCTTTATTTTTTGAGTTATTGCCCTTTATTAATTTCTTTAGTTTTAATTTTTGTCCAGGCTATAACTTCTAAACTTTAAAACATATCATCTTGAAACTTCAAAGACTAATAGAACACATTATGAAGAGGTGCACTGCACAAGAACTATAACTCTGCCATCCTTCTTTTTGAGTTATTGCCCTTTGTTTATTTTCTCTTTGAATTTTCGTCTGGGCCATAATTTCTAAAATATAAAAGCTATGATCTTGAACCCTTCAAGACTGATAGAACACCTTGTGGAGGACAGCAATTCACAAAATTTGTAACTGTGCCACCCTTCTTTTTTTAGTTATTGCCCTTCAATATTTTTCACATATCATTGAGATTAACTACTCTTCATTCATGGCCCTTCCGTCATTTCAACTCTTTTCACTGACAAGCCTCTTTGGGCGTATATGCACAGCTTTGCGAAGCTCTTGTTTCAAACATCTTCTCTGAAACTACCCATCCAAACTACCCATCCAATTTTGATGGAACTTCACAGAAATGATCCTACCATGGTCCTCCTTACAATTATTTGAAAGAATTTGATTTCATCAAAAACTCTGGTTGCGATGGCAACAAAACTGAAAAATATTGAAAATCTTTAACCCATTACCACACAATCCCTTCTTTTGACGCCCCTGAGAAAAAAGCCTTTAGAAAACATTGTGGGAAAAGGAGAAAATGCTGGTAACTAGCATTTTCTCCTTTTCCCACAATGTTTTCTTCTCTTCACAAGGCAAATTTCAAATTTTCAGTCACTTTTATTTTGTCTGCAAATGCTTTCGATTTGGACAAACCTAAAGTTTTGTTGTTTGGTAATGAGTTAAAAATCTTCTCTGAAACAATAAGGCCTAGGGCTACCAAATACAGAGATATTCCTTAGTCGACCCTTTCCAAAGATTTTTCGTGAAATTTTGATCCGTCAGGAAATGGCTCTGGTGACCGGGGACTACTTGCACTATACAGAAATGGAGAAATTGTCAACAATTCTTTTTCTCTGAAACCGCTGGTCAGATTTCAAAATAATTTCACAGAGTTTCCTTGGATGGCCCTTTCCAAAAACTGAAATTTTGATCTGTCAAAAAACAAAAGTCAATTCAAAATTTGTTACCACCCCAACAATCATCATCACAGCAATGAATTTGATGAATCAGAATTCTGCAAATAAATTTTTAGATAGATCACCCAAGGATAATTGCTTGAAAGAAGCACATGCACGATAGTGACTAAAACCCTAAGTCTAACATGAGCACCAAATGCAGCTGCCAAAAATTGGCTATTATTTTCCATGGATAAAAATTTTCCTAACAATTTTTGAAAAGGGTCACCAAAAGGAACGTTTCTGTGAAATTATTTCAAACTCTAACCAGCCGTTCAAGGGAAGATGAATTAAGAAATTTCTCTTCATGTCCATGTCGTGCAAATAGCCCACGGCCATCGGAGCCATGTTTCTTGACAGATCACAATTTTGTGAACAATCTCTGAAAAGAGTGGATCGTGGTACATTGTTGTGAAATTATTTCAAAATCTGACCAGTAGCTTCAGTAGAGAAGAATTTTTTAAGAATTTCTTCATGTGCATATACTGTAAATATAAACACATTAGATGCATGCTTCTTGATGGATCAACATTTTGCAAACAATTGTTGAAAAGGGTCACTCAAGGAAAATTGCTGTGAAATTATTTCAAAATCTGACCAGCAGTTTCACAGAAAAAGGATTTTCAGGAATTTCTTCATTTTCATACAATGCAAGAAGCCCCCATTCACCAGAGCCATGTTTCTTGACGGATCAAAATTTCGCGAACAAGTTTTGAAAAGGATCACCCAAGGAACATTTGTCAAATTATTTCAAAATCTGACCAGTGGTTTCAGAGAAGAATTTTCAACAATTTCTTCATTTACACACATAGTGCATTCACCAGAGCCATGTTTCTTGACGGATCAAAATTTTGCAAACCAGCGGTTTCAAATCAGATGAAATTTTTAGGAGTTTCTTCATTTCTGTATAGTGCAAGTAGCCCTCATTCACCAGAGCTTTGTTTCCTGACCGATCAAAATTTCACAGGCACTTTGTGAGAAGGGTCACCCAAGGAACACCTCTTTGAAATTATTTTAAAATGTGACTAGTGGTTTCAGGGGAGAAGATTTTTAAAGAAATTCTTAGAAAATTCCATTTGTTTGCCATTGCAACCAGGGTTTTTGATGGAATCGAATTCTTGAGCAATTATTAAAGAGGTCCTCCCAAGGAACACTCCAGCCAAGTTTGGTCCAAATTGGCCCAGTGATTTAGGAGGAGTTGATTTTTAAAGAATTATTGACAACGCACAACAGGTGATCCTAAAAGCTTCCCCTTGAGCATGTTGTGCTCAGGTGAGCTAAAATCCAGCTTTTATTTGGATTTTGCCAGTATATAAGACTCCATGCGTGGGACATACTCAATCAGAATGTGTGAAATTTCTTTGCAGTATAATACAACTATTTGCCTGATGCCCAGAATCAAGGCATTTGCAGACCACAATTTGCCTTTTACCAAACAATCCCAACCTTTAATCTCCCTGAAGAAAGGGGCATCAGAAAAACATGAGGGAAACAGAGACAAGAGGACCATGATGGTCCTATATCGCTCACCTGAGTACCACACAGCAAAGGTCTACAATAAAGATAAATACCACTTATCATTGTTCAAGGCCAAATGATAATGAAACAAGAGCAGCAAATTGTCGCAATTAACTTGGGACTTCAAAGTTCCATTCCCGACAAGCAAGAAATACTGTAAAAATGAAGCTCAAAGTGGAATTACTTAAAATTCGCGCTAGGTAGAGTTACTGTTCTTGCACACTGTACTCCGTAATATTGCTACAAACATGCATACCAAGTTTGAAGTCATTCTGACTTGAAATGACAATTTATTTCGGACGGGCACTTAATGCTGTAAAAATTACATTCAAAGGGAAATAACTCAAAAGACAGCACAAGGTGGAGTTGCAATTCTTAGGCACTGCACCTCTAAATACTGCAACAAATAAGCATACCAAAGTTTAAGTCATTTCTACTTAAGATGACAAAATTTTGCTCTGGACAAGCAAGAAATGCTATTCAAATGAAGGCCAAATGGGGAATAACTCAAAATTCATGCAAGGAAGAGTTATGGTTCTTGTGCACTGCACTCTGTCACTTCACAACAATCATGCATATCAAATTTGAAGATGTTCAGGCTGTAGATGACACAGCTTTATTTCATGCCTTCCGGTGGGATATCGAGAAATAGCAGTGAAAATATTTTTCGATCTTACACCAGTGAAAATACCGATTTTCACGTTCTTGTTGCCTAGGTAAATTGCGCGTGCCTAACAACCAGATGGGAAATGTGACGTCATATACCTTACATTTCTCGCGCTTGACGTCACGTTGCTATGCGGGAGGGGTACGCCACGGGGAAAGAGGGAAAAGAATTGTACTGAATTTTGATAAAGTTCCTCCCAGAAAGGGTTAAAAGCATAAAATAAATAGAATATTTGTTTTTTTCGGTGAAAGATCGAAATTTATTTCATCTCGTGAACACCATCGGTAATATTTTCACTCGTGGCTGCGCCACTCGTGAAAATATTACCGATGGTGTCCACTCGATGAAATAAATTTCGATCTTACACCGAAAAAAACAAATATCCTCTATATATTCCAGACGAGCAGAAAATGCTGTAAAAATGATAATCAAAGGGAAATAACTCAAAGGTAGTATGAGGTAGAGTTATGGTTCTTCCACACTGCACTCTGTATTATTGCAACAAACACAAATACCAAGTTTCAAGTCAATCGAACTGGAGATGACAAAGTTATGCTACGGACTAAGAACTCTTTTAAAGAACTTTCTAATTCAAGGGCAAATAACTCCAGTTGTTCTAGTTCGAACTCATTCAAGATCTAATGGTCATGTATATTTTGACCAAGTTTGGAACTAATTGGTTGATATTTGTAAATGCTAGAGTGTAAACAAAGCGAAATATAACAATTTTTCGAATTCAAGGGCAAATAACTCCAGTTGTTCTGGTCCGCTTACATCCATAATCAAACCTTTTTGAGATCTTATGGTCATGTATATTCTTACCAAGTTTTGTGCCGATTGGTTTATAACTGTAGATGCTAGAGTGTAAACAAAGTCAAATATAGCAATTTTTCTAATTCAAGGGCAAATAACTCCAGTCGTTCTGATCCGATTTGACCCATAATCGAACTTATACAAGAACTTATGGTTATATATATTTTGCCCAAGTTTAGTGCTGATTGGTTTAAAATTGTAGATGCTAGAGTGTAAACAATGTCAAATATAGCAATTTTTCAAAGTCAAGGGCAAGTAACTCCAGTCGCTTTGGTCCACTTGCACCCATAATCGAACTCATCCGAGATCTTATGGTCATGTATATTTTGACCAACTTTGGTGCTGATTGGTTGATAATTGTAGATGCTAGAGTGTAAACAATGTCAAATATAGCAATTTTTCAAAGTCAAGGGCAAATAACTCCAGATGTTCTGGTCCGATTTGACCCATAATCGAACTCATCCGAGGTCTTATGGTCATATATATTTTGACTGAGTTTGGTGCTGATTGGATGATAATTGTAGATGTTAGAGTGTAAACAAAGTGAAAAATTACAATTTTTCAAATTCAAGGGCATATAACTCCAGATGTTCTGATCCGATTTGACCCATTATCGAACTCATCCTAGATCTTACGGCCATATATATTTTGACCAACTTTGGTGCTGATTGGTTGATAATTGTAGATGCTAGAGTGTAAACAAAGTGAAATATAGCAATTTTTCCAATTCAAGGGCAAATAACTCCAGATGTTCTGGTCGGATTAGACCCATAATCAAACTCATCCGAGATCTTATGGTCATATAAACATTGACCAAGTTTGGTGCTGATTGGTTGATATTTGTAGATGCTAGAGTGTAAACAAGAAAATGTGAACGGACGACGGACGGACGGACCACGGACGGACGCCGACGGACGGTGAGTGATCACAATGGCTCACTCTGAGCACTTCGTGCTCAGGTGAGCTAAAAATTATCCACAGTGTTTTCTACCTTATCAAAGTTAGAAATAATCAATTGGGCTAAAAACAATTTGGCCTCTACAACAGCTATTAATTTATGCCATTATAAAGTTATATTTTGATTTAGATGAAGTTAAATTAGGTTTATGAGATAAGAAATGTGGTTGATATCATAGAAATTAATTGTGGAAAAAGGAGAAAAGGTTTTATACAAACATTTTTTTCAACTATACTTTCACAGACAGTGTTTCTTCCTGTATAATTATTCCCTTTATCAAACAACAAAATTTTGGACTCTTCAAAATTGAAAGTTTTTGCAAACTATATATGGCTCAAATGGTGGAACTGGTTTCTTAACTCATTACCAAACAACAATATTTTAGGATTGTCCAAATCGAAAGCATTTGCAGAGGACAAAATAAAAGTGACTGAAAATTTGAAATTTGTTTTGTGAAGGATAGAAAACATTGTGGGGAAAGGAGAAAATGCTGATAACCAGCATTTTCTCCTTTTCCCACAATGTTTTCTAAAGGCTTCTTTCTCAGGGTCGTCGGAAGTAGGGATTGTGTGGTAATGGGTTAAAGCCTAAAAAATATTGTATTGAAAAGAAGAAAATGTTGGTTCCTAGCATTTTTTCCCCATACTCCTCAATGTTACAAGAAGGAATTCTTTCTCAGCGTGGTCAAAACTCTGGTTTGTGTGGTAAACCTACAGCGGTTAATAAATCTACGTCAAGTTTCTTTTTTTTTTAATGTTAGAACAATTTGGAATCTAAAAAATTATGTGAAACAAATTTTTTTTTACATCAAATATTTATTTTAGAAGAAGAAAGAGGACACAAAAACATATGAAAATTAACAATTTCAAAAACTTAGAAAAGCAAACTTGGCTTGATCATAGACACTCACACATTGCTACACTGCTCTCATGAGTCAAATGCAATCAACCTGGGCCCGTATTCACCAACCATTCTTAAGCACATTCTTTGTCTTATTTTCCAAAATTTCTACATTTGTAAGTAACACAAC
Organism: Tridacna crocea; assembly: GCA_943736015.1. Taxonomy (NCBI): domain Eukaryota; kingdom Metazoa; phylum Mollusca; class Bivalvia; order Cardiida; family Cardiidae; genus Tridacna; species Tridacna crocea. Next base: position 1,770,262 of record OX031066.1, on the reverse strand, counting down.
TTCTGATTGGCTAAACCTTTTGGTTTAGCCAATCAGAAGTTGTGTTACTTACAAATTCAGAAAACCTTGGAGAATAAGACTGAGAATATCCTCAAGAATGCCTGGTGAATACAAGCCCTGTACAAACAGCTTACAAAACAATCCCGTGTTCTAAGGATACGAAGAAGAAGCTATTGAAAGACATGCCAATCACTTGCGCCATACCAGACAACAAAATTATTGACTTGTTCTTGTGAAAAGATTTGCAGATGTCAAATTCAGTGTGGCTATATACATGCATTTTGTCTTTTAACTGTTTACAAAAGGGTAGAATTATGGACTGGTCCAATTTGAAAGCAATTGCCGACGACAAAAAAAATGTGAATAGGGTAGGAAATATTGTGGTAAAAGGAGAAAATGCTGGTTTTCTCCTGTTCCCACAATGTTTTCAAGAGTTTTCTCTCTAAAGGTCATATAAAATTGGAATTGTGTGGTAATGAGTTAACCCATTACCACACAATCCCTACTTTTGACAGCCCTGAGAAGGAAGCCTTTAGAAAACACTGTCGGAAAAGGAGAAATGCTGGTAACCAGCATTTTCTTATTTTCTCACAATGTTTTCTATCCCTCACAAAGCAAATTTCAAATTTTCAGTAACTTTTATTTTGTCGTCTACAAATGTTTTCGATTTGGACATTCCATAATGAAAGCATGTGCAGATGACAACTGTGGGTCAAACAATGTGATTTTAAAATATAAGTTGTCTGCTCAAATTTGTTTGAGGAATTACATAAATAATTTGCCTTTCATCAAACTGTCCCCAGTTTATCAAACAACAAAATTTTGGACTCATATCTAACTCAAAAAACTAAACAGACGATGAAATGAATGTACTCACAATTTCTAATTTTTAACCATTCCTCCACTTCCTACAATGTTTTCAAAAGCCTTCTTCAGGGTCATTTTGAATTCGGGATTGGCTGGTAAAGGATTAAATGATCCACAGTGAGGCAGTTTTAGAGAAAATTGTTAAAAAAGATGAAAATGTTGGCTCGTTCCATTCAACTGAAACCGTCTTGTTTGGTACAGAGAAAAACGTTTCCCAAACATGTAATTCTAGTCTAATCAAATTTAAAATCTTTTACAGCCATCATTGTCTAACATATCTTCTGGAAAATGTCTGTTATAGGCTAGAAAACATTATACAAAAAGTTAAAAATGCAGGTTTATGCCACAAGCCATTTCTATGGTATCTCTAAATGACCCTAAATAACAGCAAGGATGAAGTCGTTTTTATGTGTTTAGGACACCTTTTTGATAGCACAGAAAACATTGTGGCAAAAGGTGAAATTGCTTGTCACGAGCAATTTCACCTTTTGCCATAATGTTTTCCAAAGGCTCCTACAAGCAATGCATAGAAATGAGTATCTATGGAATAAAGTGTTAAAAGCATTTCCTCCTTTTCCCAAAATATTTTAAAAGCCTTTATCCCAAGGGTTGTTAAAACTCGGGATGGTGTGGTGAAGAGCACAGGAACACAAGACGAAGTTTCAACAGTATTAACAGTATACAAGTATGGCCTAAAAAAAGCTATATATGTTTAGGGTTTCTTGACCCTATCTAGAAGACTTTGTCCATCCTAAATTATTTACTCTATGGTTGAAACAAAAACAAATATTCTGGTGTGATGTCAGTATACAGTCCATGTAAAATAAAATCTGAAAAATCTCTACCTACCCAACCCATAGCATCTCAGACCAAAACCCTAAACACTGATATTTTTTTGATAGGCCCTATTAACACAAATTTCTACATTTATTTATAAATATACTTGAAATAAATATACAATATCCACAATGAAAAATGAAGTTTTCCTTTTCACCAAACAGTCAAATTTTAGAGTCATCCATTTTCAAAGCATCTGCACGCAACAAAATTAATTTGGCTTACATATACATGTAGGTATTTATTGATGGAGGAGCAGAAACACTTTAGGAATAGGAATAAATGCTGCTCAGAGACCGCCTTGGGTCAATTTGTTTTTCAGATGCATAAACCCATTACCACACAATCCTTACTTTTGACGCCCCCTGAGAAAGAAGCCTTTTGAAAACACTGTAGGAAAAGGAGAAAATGCTGGTAACCAGCATTTTCTCCTTTTCCCACAGTGTTTTCTACCCTTCCCAGAACAAATTTCAATTTTTCAGTCACTATTATTTTGTTGCAAATGCTTTCAATGTGAACCAGTCTAAAATTATGTCAAGTGGTAAAGACTTTAACCCCCTTTTTAGAGATCATGGCTCAAATAGAATGAGTTTTTGTCAGCCGCTGGGGAATTTTAAGAAAAGACACCCCAAGTATTGCAAAATTGAGACTATTTGGCAACATTGGCTTGTAAAATGTTGTACAGTGTAGACCAAAGTTTTGGCCTATCCAATCTTGATCTACACTCACCACAAGAAACTAAACATTCACTGGGCATACTATGGATAACAAGTTTTCTCCAGTTCAAACGCATTGTTGCAACTGAATGCTTTTTTTCTTTGCATTTTTTTTTTTAAATGGGATCCCCATTACAGAAACATTATAATCTGCTTTTCTTTATGATAGTAAATTACAGAAAAACTCCACATGTAGATGCCAATTCTCAGCTGAAGCTGCTTTAAGAAGGAAATTTCTGAATGAGTTACCTGTCCTTTAAACACTTGAAACTTGCCAAGTTGGCTTTGTGTCTATCTATGTTCTATTTAAGAAATAATCTTCTTTCTATCGTGGTATATCGTTCAATAAACCACAGTTGTGAGTTATGAGGCACAATAAATAATCCACAAGGGCGATAGCCCGAGTGGGTTATTATTTGCGCTGCATAACTCACAACGTGGTTTATTGAATGATATACCACGACAGAAAGAAGATTATTTCGATTCTAACTTGGCCAATTCTTAATGAAAGGAAAACGAGTTCAAACTAAAAGTAAAAACGCGGATGAAGATTATGTTCCATTGAATAACTCACTCATTGAATGATGTCACTCTACATGGATTGTCGCAGATTTTTCCACGTTTTCCTTGCACTGTGTTTATAGAGCCAAAGTCGCGTGTCATGTTAGAATATGATATACATGTACCTTACACAGAATCAGAAGCATCTATTCACTTATTCTCTTTTCAAATCTTTCGCAATCCTAGAGAGATACTGATCATTTCAAGAACCATCATTTTGTTAAGTGTTAACCTTTTACCCCATGAGGCATTTCTATGGTATCTCTGATTGACCCTAAATAATAGAAAGGATGAAGCCGTTTCTTAAGTGTATATCACACCTTTTGATAGCATAGAAAACATTGTTGCAAAAGGTGAAATTGCTCGTCACGAGCAATTTCACCTTTTGCCACAATGTTTTCCAAAGGCTCCTACAAGCAAGTGTAGAGTGGAAATGAGTACATGTATCTATGGAATAAAGGTTTATAATCCCCCTAAACGTTTGTTGAGAAGAAGTGATGATTATAAGGCTTAGAATTGGGCATTCTCTGTTAACATACCTATGGCTTTTGGTAAGAGAAGGCACACCTGCCTATATTCATTGCAATAAACATCTTATCATTAAAAACATTCTGTCAAATTACATTGACATTCAGCCAATTTGTAGGAACTATTACATTGCTGTCTGTACGCAAAACCTCTTTGAGACAGTCAACAGTGATTTAATTATCACCTTTATCACAGAGATTGGTCTTTAAAACGAGCTGTGATATTTTCTCAGTTGCCAATTTAACCTGCTGTGCAAACTCATATTTCGACCACCTAATCAATCCTTTTTATCTTCAGTTTGCAACTCCCTAATGGGTGGGCTTGCTTTCTTGCGAGCATCATATGTCAATGGTGATGGAACATCTTCAACCCCTAATCACACAATCCCGACTTTTATCGACCCTGATAAAGAAGCTTTTTGAAATTTTGAAAACATTATGGGAAAAGGACAAAATGCTGGTAACCAGCATTTTCCCCTTTTCCCACAATGTTTTCTTCCCTTCCCAAAACAGATTTCAATTTTTGAGCCACATTTATTTTGTTGTCTGCAAAGGCTCTCAATTTGGACATGTCTACAATTTTGTAGTTTTGTAAATAAGGTTGCTTTGATCCCAGTGGAGGCCCTACACTCTCAATCCTTCAAGTTTTAACTTTTTCAAAACTGCTCTTTACAATTTTAACATTTTCGTTTGGGTAGATACAGACCTATCACTAGTCTTTCATACATATCAAGATTACCCACAAGGACACTTTAAGACACTTTTTACTAAACTATCATTTTGTTTCAATATTTTTAAGCATAAATTCTTTTTCGTGCTTAAAGCACAAAAAGTGCTCTTAATGAACAAAGGTATTGATGCCCCATAAAACAACATTCATAGATATGGAATCCCCTTGATGGTGAATTCCAAGCCCTTTAACTCTTTACCCCATAAGGCATTTCTATGGTATCTCTAACTGACCCCAAATAACAGCAAGGATGAAACTATTTCTTATGTGTATAACTTATGTGACAACTTTTGATAGCATAAAAAATATTATGACAAAAGGTGAAATTGCTCATTACGATGTCACAATGTTTTCCAAAGGCTCCTACAAGCAATGCATAGAAATGAGTATCTCTGGAGTAAAGGGTTAATAATGAACAGCAATTAATTGTTGAAGTTTGTGCAAGACAATCATACAAACAACAACTGGGCTCTGACAATATCGACATATTTTCTTCGAAAAAAACTCATAAGCTAATACACAAAGTTTAACGCTTTACCAAACCCAAAAAATGTAGACTTGTCCAAATTGAAAGCATTTGCAGACGACAAATTGAACGTAACTCAAAAACTGAAATTTGTTTCCAGCAGGGTAGAAAACATTGTGGGAAAAGGAGAAAATGCTGGTTACCAGCATTTTCTCCTTTTCCCACAATGTTTTCAAAAGGCTTCTATGTCGGGGTCATAAAATTCAGGGATTGTTTGGTAAAAGGTTAATAAATAAGAGGAATACAATGTGGTATACTGGCACATTTTATAGGTGTCTCAGATTTTTTCAAACACCTGACAGGATCCATATCTTGGGTCTCTATGCTACGGTTTTTGTCCCCTTGCAACTTTTTTCCGCTAATGCCTTTCATCATCTTTCTACAGCTTCATGGACTGTTGACACATCCTTGCTGCAAGGTAAAGGTTAAAAATTTCAATAATCTTTAACTTTGAACCAAACGACAAATTTTGGGACTGGACCAAATTCAAGGCATCTGCGGACAACAAATTAAATCTTGCTAATATATATAGGATCTGACATGAGTGGACTTTTGAGATAAGATTTTATTAAACGAGTCAAGGGAAATGTTATTAAGCTAGCCTTTGGCGAGCATAATAACATTTTCCTTGACGAGTTTAATAAAATCTTATCTCAAAAGCCCACAAATGTCAGATTCTTTTTATCACATTACGATATTTCACAAAATATAGATCAGATGATGCAAAAACATTCATAAATGCACCCGCGGTATTTTCCATTCACTTGTATGAAATGCATACAAAATGACGTCAAAGATGACGTCATGCAAATGTGATATTAAACGTGTGTGAGATAAGAAAATTCGTAATGGGTATATTACACTGAAAACAAGGGAGGTTATGTGATAAAATGCTTTCTGACTTTTACAGTCTTACAAACAAAGTCCGTAACAAAGAAACAAATAAATGCATAGCTCAGATACAAACCCTGTCTGGCTGTATTCGAACCCCTGAAGGGACAAATAACCTCGTTTTTTCAAGGATTAAAAGACCAATACCATAACCACCGAGCCAAAGAGAAATCTCTCCGACGCAGTTGTCAGGTATTGATTTAACACGCAAGAGCTACGCAGTAAGGAAGGGTAGAAAATATTGTGGGAAAAGGAGAAAATGCTGGTAACTTTTCCAACAATGTTTTCTAAAGGTTTCTTTCTCAGGGTCATTAAAAGCAGGACTGGTGATGTTTGGTAAAGGGTTTGGAATGTTTCACAGACCTATGGTGAGGTGACATTTAAGGAGTGATTTCATTTTAACTTGCACTGCACTTTTCTACTTTTAATGCCTTTGTGGCCAATATAGATCAAGATCAGACAGTAAATGTGCAGATAGAGATAATATAGATCAAGATCAGACAGTAAACGTGCAGATAGATATATTATAGATCAAGATCAGACAGTAAACGCGCAGATAGAGATAATATAGATAAAGATCAGACAGTACACGCGCAGATAGAGATAATATAGATCAAGATCAGACAGTAAACGTGCAGATAGAGATAAACTGTCCACTTTGGCGACACACTCTGGACAGGTGCCAACCTTGAAATAAATCATTTGGGGTTACCTTAACTCATTCCCAAACAATCCCTGGTTTTTACAAGCCCGAGATAGAAGCCTTTTGAAAATATTGTGGGGAAAAGGAGAAAATGCTGGTAACCATCATTTTCTCCTTTTCCCACAATGTTTTCTACCCTGCTGGAAGCATATTTCAATTTTTGAGTTACATTTATTTTGTTGTCTGCAATTACTTTCAATTTGGATCAGTCTAAAATTTTGTCATTTGGTAAAGGGTTGACTAAAAAAGTATAATTAGTTTATCTTGTGATCTTGAAAAAGAAGAAAAAGCTTGTTATCAGCATATTTGTCTTCTCACCTACTGCTTTCAAACACATGTCTTTCCTGGTTCATAAATTTGTAACATGTAAAACTTTGGATCCTTTACAAGCATAGAAGAGTATAAAAATACTTTTGGCCAAAGTTGTTAGTAGTGGCTACCAGCATCTTCTCCTTTTCTAACAATGTGGTCTAAAACTTTTTTGTCCGGGTTGTTTAATTAAAGTCGACATTGTGTGATAATGGACTAGGTGACAAACTTACAAAAAAATCATGCGAGCACTGTTTCCACTTTACAAATGCCATCGACCAATCAGAAAACTGCTGTTTCCAGGCATCTATTATATCTTCAGTATCTGAAATGGAGGTGCAAACTTGTCGTTAGGCAAACAGATTCTGAAAACATTGAGAAATTGCTTGTAATCTGCATCTTCTCCTTTTCCAGCAAATGTCCTTTATCCTTACAAAAAGCAATTTGATCATGTGATCCATATTCAACATGACAACTGAAATTGCTTTTAACTCTTTACCAAAGGACAAACTTTTGGACTGGTCCAAATTGAAAGCATTTGCAGAAGAAATAATAAAAGTGACTGAAAATTCTTAATTTTCATTGGGAAGGATAGAAAACATTGTGCGAATAGGAGAAAATGCTGGTTACAAGCATTTTCTCCTTTTCCCACAATGTTTTCTGAAGGCTTCTTTCTCAGGGTCGTTAAAACTCGGGACTGCGTGGTAAAGAGTTAATTTGTACAGATCTTATATTCTGTAGTTTGGTGAACAGTTAAGCCTGCAAAGAAAATTAGCTGTTGATTTTATACAAGTGAATTCTGGGATAGATAAAATAGATGTTTGGCCCTTTTTGCAAACAATGTCTTCAACATGTAGCATGCAGAAAAAGTCAAAGACAAATGATCTTTTACAATTGAATCAACACACTTTTTAAATGGTCACAAGTTACTATTCTGCTGCATTAACCCTTTCCCAAACGACAAATTTTGGACTCTTCCAACCAAAACAGTTTGCAGACGACAATTTTAGATTTGGAGAAAATGGCAGAAAGTTCTTAAAATGGGTAGAAAACACTGTGGGAAAAGGAGAAATTGCTCCTAACGAGCAATTTCTCCTTTTCCCAAAGTGTTTTCAAAAGGCTTTTACTGCAGACACGTAAAAACCAGGGCTTGTTTGGGAGAGGGTTAAAAAGGAAGGACGGACTGGTCGTAACCTAGAATGAAATAATGGATAGTGTACAGTAGATTAGAGATCAAACTGCATGTTCTGTGAAGTCTGATCTCCATCTGCTTTATTTGTGACAGATTCTTGTGCCATCTGGTACAGTAAATGAAAATCAAATACTTTCAGTACTCTGTCATACTTACTATCTATTACATGTAAACTATAATCGGCTATAAGATTACTATCTTGATCGTATGCTTTGTAATGTCCCGCATCATCAAACGTTGTGTTTGCAATAGTCAAATCTCCCCGTGAACTGAGAGCATATTTGAACACTTCTCGCTCCAAATCAACTTCTACTTCTGGATGATCAAGTTGTGACCTTTTCCACCTTGAAAGCTTTCTTGATACTGGATATAAAATTTCTAAAGTTGTGTAGATTCCAGAGATTCCTTTTCTGTTTACTGGCGTCACTGAAAAATATTCAAATTCCTTTTCTGTTTATTGGCTTCACTGAAAACTATTCAGTGTGTTATTTTATTTTATTTTATTTCATAACAAATTGTGCCTTCAAAGTAAATTTAATATAAACGATACTAATTTCCTTATACCAATATCCTCTCAGAGTACAGAATAAATCCAGCAGACTTTTTAACCACATATAACCCACAAATAATTGCAACATTCACCATTGATACAGTCTATCATTTTCCAGCAAAGCACACAGTATGAACTAAAGATCAGAAGACATATTTTATGATGAAATTTGACAAAATTTAAGAAAAAAAAATGTTATTAACCCATTACAACACAGTCCCTACTTTTGACGCCCCTGAGAAAAAAGCCTTTTGAAAACACTGTGGGAAAAGGAGAAAATGCTGGTAACCAGCATTTTCTCCTTTTCCCACAGTGTTTTCTATCCTTCCCAGAACAAATTTAAATTTTTCAATCCCTTCATTTTGTCAGCTGCAAATGCTTTCAATTTGGACCAGTCTAAAATTGTCTCGTATGTTAAAGAGTTAAACTTAAGGTTATACCAAACAATCCCGTCTTTAACAACTCTGAGGAAGACATTGTGACAAAAGGTGAAATTGCTTGTAACGAGCAATTTCATCTTTTGCTACAATGTTTTCCAAAGGCTCAAACAAGCAATGCGAAGAAATGAGTATCTATGGAGTAAAGGGTTAAGAAAAAAGAAATGTTATTAAGGTTATACCAAACAATCCGGTCTTTAACAACTCTAAGGAAGACAACTTTCAAAACATTACGATTGGTTTGGTTTGTATTGGAGTTCAACCCCATTTTTACCCTTTACCCCATAAGGCATTTCTATGGTATCTCTACTCGACCCTAAATAAAAGTAGGGATGAGGCCATTTCTTATGTGTATATGACACCTTTTGATAGCATAGAAAACATTGTGGCAAAATGTGAAATTGCTCGTCATGAGCAATTTCATCTTTTGCCACAATATTTTCCAAAGGCTCCTACAAGTAATGCTTAGAAATTAGAAATGAGTATCCATGGAGTAAAGGATTAACAGAATAGGTCATATCATGGGGGTCAGTGACGCATCCATGTGTTGCCTGGCTTTCTCACACCAGTACTGACACAATTTTCTTTCCAAAGCCACTGACTACTTTTCTCACGTGCATCAGATATAAGAGGCAAAAAATCGCTGGATAGAAAGTTCGCCACAACCAGGTATTGAACTCCAGGTCATAAGTCAGAAACACTAACCACTGAGCCATCCAGCTGGACTAAAACATTAGGAAAAGCAGAAGATGCTTAACCCTTTCCCAAACAATCCCTACTTTTTACGGGTCAGGAATAGAAGCCTTTTGAAAACATTTTGGGAAAAGGAGAAAATGCTGGTAACCAGCATTTTCTCCTTTCCTCACAATGTTTTCTACCTTATCATATAGAAAAAGCATCTTTTTAGCAACTGTTAATTTGTCGTCTGCAAAATGCTTTCAATTTGGTCTGGTCCAAAATTTGCTGTTTGGGAAAGGGTTAAAACCAGCATTTTCACCTTTTCTTACACTGCACAATAAGTGCCTCCAATAGTCCAGGGTCAAACAAGGACTTCCATAGTTATGTACTGCTCTATCCATGGTGCTTTAAATACCATTAATTACTAGCATTTTCTCCATTTCCCCCAATGTTTTCTAGAGTCAAGTTTTAATTTTTGAGACACATTTATTTTGTGGTCTGAAAATGCTTTCAATCTGAACAATTCTAAAATTTTGTTGTTTGGTACAGAAGGACAGTCATGAAAATTACTGAGCTACATGGCTTGGTCAATAGCTCTTTCCCGAATGACAAATCTAAATTTTTTCAATCCCTTTACCAAACAATCCTTGGAAGAAATCTTTTGGAAAACATTGTAGGAAAAGGAAAAAAATGCTGGTAACCCTCCTTTTCCCACAATGTTTCTAGCCTATCAGAGAGAAATACTATTTTCAGCAATATTTCATTTGTCGCCTGCAAATGCTATCAAGCTGGACCAGTCAAAAAAAAAAAAAATCATTTAGTATTGTGCTAAATTAAAAAAAAAATGATATAAAGTTCTCTTTTAGCATGGACAACATTTTAACAAAAGGAGAATTTTTTTCTGGTTAACCCTTTACTCCACAGATACTCATTTCTACGCATTTCTTGTAGAAGCCTTTGGAAAACATTGTGGCAAAAGGTGAAATTGTTCGTCATGAGCAATTTCACCTTTTGTCACAATATTTTCCTTGCTATCAAAAGGTGTCATATAAACATAAGAAACAGCTTCATCCTTGCTGTTATTTAGGGTCAATTAGAGATACCATAGAAATTCCTTATGGGGTAAAGGGTTAAAGGAATATCTTTTGTTCCCAACATGTTTTCTTAAGCTTTCTTCCTCAGGGAAAAGGTTACCAAGTACTGTAGTTTATCAAGAAATATCTGTGAAATACTTTTCAATATTTCAAGGTTTCGACCACTGATAACTGTTTCGGATTTTGATATAAGTTCCCCCTGGAAAGGGTTAAAAGCATAAAATAAATAGAATACTTGTTTTTTTCAGTGAAAGATTTTTTTTCATCAAGTAAACATCAAGAGTGGCAGCTACTTATGAAAGTATTATTGAAGCTGTTCATTTGATAAAATGAATTTCTATCTAACACTGTAAAAATCAAATAGCATTTATACATTTATCTGATATCCTCACCTTCTTGAACAGCATCATTGTTTATTAGCATTTTAAGCAGGGAAGTGCCAGGTTCTATATAATCATGGTTTATGATACAGCTGTTGGACCTGTATAAAAAAAGAAAAACTTCAATATTATACCACAGATAGCATACAACAATCCTGAACAGTTTCACACTCTGCATGCCTCATTTCTTTGTTCTGTGTTAAGTCTCAACTCTTTACTCCATAGATACTCATTTCTACGCATTGCTTGTAGGAGCCTTTCGAAAACGTTCTTGGAAAAGGTGACATTGCTCGTGACGAGCAATTTCACCTTTTGCCACAATGTTTTCAATGCTATCAAAAGATGTCATATACACATAAGAAACTGCTTCATCCTTGTTGTTATTTAGGGTCAATTAGAGTTACCATAGAAATTCCTTATGGGGTAAAGGGTTAAGTCATTACCAAATGAAAAAAAAAAAATTCAGCTTTGGCCAAACTCAAAGGATTTACAGACGGCAAATTTAACATAAGTTGAAATACAAAAATTATCTTCCAGAGAGTAGAAAACATTGTGGGAAAAGGAGAAAATGCTGGTTACCAGCATTTTCTCCTTTTTCCCACAATGTTTTCTATAGGTTTCATTCTCAGAGTTGTTAAAAGTCGATACTATGAGGTAAAGAGTTAAAGTGCTACTTAACTCTTAATTATATATATGAACCTGAAAGTTTTCCGGAGAAGATAAATGGGTCATATGTGGATAAAATATCATACAAAACAAAAAAAAAGTCTGTATCTACTCCCTTCAAAATACAGGTCCAAATATGGTTTGTCACTTTGCAAATGGTAACTTTCCACTTTGTCATGACTTCAGATCTGATATCAAAATACTTATTTGAAGATGATTCCGCATCATCAAAACCTGTTGTTGACCATTATGACATTCCCACCAAAATGTTTTGGCAAATTCTTGTGGGAAATATAAATTACCCAAAGAAATTCTGTAGACTTTTAGACAAATATTTCTTTCTCACATGCATCTTCCTTTCTACCAAGGTCTGCCAGCTATCGCTATCAATATCAAATTCAGAGAGAAAGCATTTATGAAGTCTGACAAGATTATTTAACTCTGTAAAGCTGTACAAAACAGAGTACATGTAACTGATGCTCAATTTTTAAACAGTTCCAGTTCTTGCTGAGACATACTGAAATCATTTTTATTTCTTTATCAGCTCTTTTCTTTTAAACCTTTCCCAAACGACAAAAATTTTAGACTGGTCCAAATTCAAAGCAATTGCAGACGACAAAATAAAAATTACTCAAACATTGAAATTTGTTTCGGGCTAGGTAGAAAACATTGTGGGAAAAGGAGAAAATGCTGGTTACCAGTGTTTTCAAAAGGCCTCTATCCAGGGGTCAAAAATCAGGGATTGTTTTGTAAAGGGTTTACTCAATACCATACAATCCTTTTATACTAACAAGCATGATTTTGGAAACATCCCTGGAGTAGGATGCTGGTCACCAGCATTTTTTTTCTTTTCCCACAAAGTTTTTCATCATTTTAGAAATAAATCTAAATCGTCTGGGTCATATTTGATTTTGTTTATCTGAAAATATTTCACTATTTGGCCAAGTACAAAGAAGCCGATTGGTAAAAGGCAAATATCACAGGTATTTTTTTTTTCCTTAATAAGTTAAGCAATTTTTTGTACATTTACTAATTTTGGGTAAAGAAAATAGGAAAAGTCTTACATTGGGTCATCCTCTGTTCTGGGCGAACATTTCTTCACACACTTGTCCCATACACATCGTGTATCCAAAATGCACGTGTCAATATTCTGTATGGACTCACATACATCCAAGGTCAATCTAGTGACATTGTAATCAGTTCCTAATAACACAGCATTCTCCTGTAATCATTAGAATTGAAAGATAAACCTGTTTGCCAAACAAGAAACTTCTGCCCCAATAAAGGATTTGCAGATTACAAACTTACTGTCGCTCAGATGATAAGACTTGTTTTAGATTGGGAAGAAGAGCATCATATAAAAATACTGGTAAAATAGCATTTACTACCTTTTTCAAATTGTTTTCATCAAAACCTCTGTTTATCAAATATAAAAAAGAGCATTGAATAAAACTATTGGTAAAATGGCTTTTTCTACCTTTTTGAACAGGTTTTCTTCCAAATACTGTTTAACAGAGTCAAACAAATATAAGATATTTCTTTCACACACCCCCCCCCCCCTCCTCCAACACAAAAAGCACAGAATAAAAATATTAGGTAAAATAGCATTTTCTACCTTTTCCAATTCCCCCCCCCCCCCCCCCCCACAAAAAAAAAACACAGCTTCTGGAACCATTGTAGAAAGGTAAAAGGTTCTGGTACATAGTATTTACTTCCTTATCCAACTATATCTCTTTGTATTAAAAAAAAAAAATCTGTTCTCTTTCTTTACACAGAACTAAATTTGTGGATAAAACACTGTTATATAGCATTTGAATAAACCATACCAACTCTCCACAAAAGAACAGTTTCAGATTAAGCACATATTGAAAGAATTTGCAGATTAATATCAAATAAGATTCAAATGGCAATTTTTGTATTTGAAAAGCTTTTGCAAAAAGCATCTGATTATATGCCCAAAGGGGCTCGTCAGTGAAATGGATTAAACTCTAGAATTTTAGGAATCACATGCACAAGTACACATCTTAGAGATTCATTGTGACAAGAAATTGCTAACGGACAGACAAAAGGACGACCATGATCTTAACAAAATATGACCCGTCAGGGTACTAAAAGAGAAAATACTGGTTGGTAATCAGCATTTTCTTCTTCCTCAGGGTAATCAAAACTCAGGGTTGTTTGGCACAGGATTTTAACCGTTTACTACACGGCAACATTATAGACCTATCCAAATTGAAAGCATCTGCAGATGACAATTTCAAAAAGGCTCAAATGGTGCTATTATTCTTTGATAAGATACAAAACTTTGTGGAAAAAGGAGAAAATGCTGGTAACCAGCTTTTTCTCCTTTTCCTACAATTTTTTCAAAAGGCTACTTCCTCAGGGTTGTTAAAAGTCGTCATTGTGTGGTAAAGAGTTAAGCGACTATCATTGACATAAATTCATACCAAAAGTTTCATGTTCCAAACAGCATAAGATCTGTCTGTCTGGGGGAATGGTTCGTATATTTTGTTCAATTTGACAATACAGTCCGATAAACTACCGCTGTTGCCCTCTTTAAAGAATATATCAAAGAGTTTCCCTTCATCTGAAATAAAAGGAAATACATTCGGTCATGTACAACTACCTTGTTATTCATTCTCACCGGCAGACTTTTTTTAATCTTACCAGCTCATATACAGGTAAATCTCATCAATATTTTACCTGGTGACAAATCTTTAGATTCCTGAAGACTCATTTCAAACATCTGCAGATAACAAACAAAACTCAAGGTAAAGGGAAGTGATTCTAAATCCATTATTTCGTTTTCAAACCCTACATTGTGGGTACTCATTAGAATCAACTCTTTGAGACAGATCTAATGAGTATCTAAAACATAGGGTTTGGTGCATAACAATTGTTTTTAATTCAAACATCAAAGTCACTCCCTCTATCTGGAGCTCTGCACAATCAGTGCAGGCTAATCTGAGCTGGCACTGTACAACTACATTAGATTCTGTTCTTTAGCAGACTTGCACAAAACAGTAACTTACAGGAAAAGGGAAGGTGTAGTTTCAGAATAGCCTGCATGAACTGTGCAGGCTGATCTGAGATGACACTTTACACAAATGTCTGAATGCCCCTTTTCCGTGTTGCAGGACATATTTGAGCACTACCATTAATAAGCTTTTCATTTATGAAAATATGACCAAGCTTACAATATCTTTCAATAAACTCAGAGTTTGTTCAAAACAGTAATATATACAAAAGTCCAGGCTTTTTACAAACTATAGAGTACAAATAGTTCTTTCCCATAGTAGATTACAGAGCCAGTTCTGTTTGATCACATAATTAATACAGGTCAATATCCATTAACCATTCTGAATTTAATTCTGAAGTATATTTCTCATGTCTAAGGCTAGCTTTTCATCCTTTACAAAGTAATCTCATGCTTTCTAAAAACTGACCAAGAACGCTTTTGTAAACATTACTGGGAAAATAAGAAACTGCTGGCTGGCAACCAGCAATTTCTACTCCTAATTTCACCCCTCCCCCTCCCCCCACAATCCAATCAAGAATATTTTCTATCTTTTGAAAGGCATTGATTTCTTTACCAAATGACAAAATTTAAGATTAGTCAAAAATAAAAGTATTTGCAAACAAAAAAGTAAGGAAGGCTCAAAAGACAGGATTTGTTCTTCATACAGTAGAAAATACTGTGGGAAAAGGAGAAAATGGTAGTTACCAGCACTTTCTCCTTATCCAACAACATTTTCAACAACTTCTCCCACAGAGTTGTTTAAACCCGTGATTGTTTGGTAAAGAGTTAACCCTTTACCACACAGCAGAATTTCAAACTGGTCTTCACTGATGGAATTCACAGAGGACAATTCACATGTTTTTTGAATTATAATACTTGTTCCTGAACAGGTAGAAAACATTGTGAGAAAAGGACAAAATGCATTTTGTCCTTTTCCCACAGTGTTTTCTACAGGCCATTTTCTCAGGGTCGTTAAAAGTAGGGTTTGTGTGGTAAAGGGTTAAGCCAACTTTCAATAATTTTGTTCTCTGTTAAAGAGTTCACATCCACCTATCTGGTAAAAGGTTAATTTTCTAATTGTTCATGTAATCAAAGGGTTTGTCTTTGAACTTAACTCTTTCAACATCAAATTTATTGACTCAGTCCTTTTTGATGCCTGAAAACAGAATCCACTGAGACTCAAAACAGATTTTAGTCTCAAAGGGTTGAGTAACAAGCAGACGTAATAGATCCAAGACCTGATTGCATGTTCTGTATAGTCTGATCTTGATATATGCCGTCTGCAAAAGTTCCCTACGGTTAAAATAAAAACAAATCTAAAAATTGAAAAATTTATTCCTTGACAACCCCACCTACCTGACGCTACATATATATTCCTCGCACTGTTCTGTGTACTTCCCACAGCAATTTTCATCAACTGAACACCCTGCTGGTAAAATATTGGCTGACCATAAACTGGTTTAACTGTGTCATCCATCAGCTGGTATCTAGATCTATAGTCATCAAAATTCTCTTCTCTTTCGTATAGAGAACACTAAAAACAGAAGTGTGTAATAAAAATATAATAGTCATAATGCACGATACAGATGTTCAATGCACTGTAACTGGATTGAGACACAAATTCAAAGGGTCATCACTCCTGTCATAGCCATTTAACCCATTACCAAATGACAAAATTTTAGACTGGTCCAAATTGAAAGCATTTGCAGACGATAAAATAAAGGTGACCAAAAAATTAAAATTTGGTTTGGGAAGGGTGGAAAACACTATGGGAAATGGAGAAAATGCTGGTAACCAGCATTTTCTCTTTTTCCCACAGTGTTTTCAAAAGGCTTCTTACACAGGGGCGTCAAAAGTAGGGATTGTGTGGTAATGGGTTAAAATTTCCACATCTGGTACACAGTAATGAAAAAACCTTGAGATAATATTCAAGACAAGAGGACCATGATGGTCCTATATCGCTCACCTGAGTATATTTGTAACTTATATAGTTCATCAAGGGCAGGCTATTAATTCTTTTCAAATAAGGCATACCCTGGGGTTTGTCACAAAAATATGTTTACAAATTTTCTTCTTTGTCTTAGGCCAGTGGAGCTAAAAGCTGCTGCTTATCATCAATTTTTCTCTTCACAGTGTCTTGTTCCCTTTTTGACTTGTAGTTTAGCCATTACCAGACGACAAAATTTTAGACCGTTCCAAATTGAAACAAAATGCAGACGACATTTTAAAATGTATCTAAAATGAAAAATAAGTGATCTATATGGTAGAAAAGATTGTGAAAAAGGAGAAATTGCTTGTTACAAAGAAATTCTCCTTTTTAGATGGAATTGATTTTAAAAGATTTCCTTCTATGATTCTATGTGAAATAGTGTGCACCAGGGGACAGAGCCAAAATATGACCCCAAAGGGTCACTAGATGATGCTACATGCAAAATATGAATGCTCTAGCCTTTATGGTTTGTCACAAGTAGATTTTTAAAAGATTTCCTTCTTTGTTTCTACGTAAAATAGGGCGCGCCCGGGCAGAGCCCAAATATGACCGCAGAGGGATAATTCTAGCAATTTTGGCAGAAGATTATCAGATTTTGCTACATAGCAAATATGAATGCTCTAGCCATTACAGTTTGTCTGAAAAGGATTTATTAAAAGTTTCCTTCTTTGTTTCTATGTAAAATAGGGTGTCCCTGGGCAAAGCCCAAATATGACCCAAGGGGAATAATTTTAACAATTTTGGTAAGGGGTCACCCAATGATGCTTCAAACAAAATACGAATGCCCTCCGCCTCATGGTTTGTCACAAGAAGATTTCTAAAGATTGTAAAATAGGGTGCGCCCGGGCAGAGCCCAAATATGACCGCAGAAGGATAATTTCAACAATTTTGGTAGAAGATCATCAGTTAATGCTACACACTAAATAGGAATGTTCTAGCCATTATGATTTGTCACCAGAAGAAGTTATAAAGATTTCCTTCTAAATTTCTATGTAAAATAGAGTGCGCCTGGGCAAAGCCCAAATATGACCCCATGGGAATGATTTTAACAATTTTGGCAAGGGGTCACCCAATGATGTTTCAAACAAAATATGAATGCTCCCAACCTTATGTTTTGTCACAAGAAGATTTTTAAAGATTTTAAAATAGGGTGCGCCCAGGCAGAGCCCAAATATGACAGCAGAGGAATAATTTTAACAATTTTGGTAGAGGATCATCAGATAATGCTACATACCAAATATGAATGCTCTAGCCATTATGGTTTGTCAGAAGAAGATTTTTTAAAGCTTTCCTTCTTTGTTTCTATGTAAAATAGCGTGCGCCCGGGCAAAGCCCAAATATGACCCCAGGGGAATAATTTTAACAATTTTGGTAAAGGGTCACCCAATGATGCTTCATACAAAATATGAATGTTCCCGGCCTTATGGTTTGTCACAAGAAGATTTTTAAAGATTTTTTCCATTTTCAGCCATTTTGTTGCCATGGCAACCAGAGTTTTTGTTGGAATTAAATTCTTTTAACAATTTTTGTAGAGCTTCACCCAAGGAACATTCCTGCCAAGTTTTATCAAGATTGGCCTTCTGGTTTTGGAGGAGAAGATTTTTAAAGAAATTGTTAACGGACGGACAGATGGACGGACGGACGGACGGACGGACAGACGGACGGACGGACGGACGGACGCCGGACGATGACCGGTCACAATAGCTCCCCCTGAGCACGTTGTGCTCAGGTGAGCTAAAAAAGAAGAAAATGCCAGTACTAACATATTCTCCTTTTCTCTCAATGCTTTTTAAAGTGATATTGGCAATTGCTTCAGGGTTCATATTTCGTTCTTTTATCCAGTTGCAAATTTTAGCTAGTAGCTTTTTTATCCAGTTGCAAAATTAACATTGGACTCACACATTTTTCTTAACTCATTACCACACGAGACAATTTTGGACTGGTCCAAATTGAGAGCATTTGCAGACGACAAAATAAAGGTGACTGAAAAATAGAAATTTGTTCTGGAAAGGGTAGAAAACACTGAGGGAAAAGGAGAAAATGCTGGTTACCAGCATTTTCTCCTTTTCCCACAGTGTTTTCAAAAGGCTTCTTTCTCAGGGGCGTCAAAAGTAGTGATTGAGTGGTAATGGGTTAAACCGGCTTTGCTACCAATTGTGGAGAACAGAGTGCCTGTACAAAGTGTTCAGTTCTATTCTATTTCTTAACCTGTCAACTACAGACACAATCAAACAAAATAGAAGAATGATAATTAATATTAAAACTAAAATTTAACAATCGATTCAATTCAAGTGTAATGTCTGTTACAATTTTGTGGACAATTTTGTTAATGAATTACAGACATTTCACATGTGAATATCTGCCTATCTGAAAACTAAGTCAACCATTTGTGACCCGTTCTCATTCCTATTTGTGCATGATAATTATCTTTTCAGGAAAGAATACTTTTGTTTTGTTATCAGTAATTGAATTAGCTTACAATTTTTTTTGTTTTATATTATGCAAAATCGCAGTATTGGCCATGAGTGCAGACAAACACTCTTAAAGGCCCACAAAACTCGGATACTGAATGACAACTCTGAGGCTTCAATGGCAATATGCGAAATTCTTAACAGCCATCCATCAAAGGGTGTTCCGAGTGTGAAGTGACCAATGTTTATCCCCCCAAAAAAAGAAATACTTCATTTGTATTCACGATTCTAAATTGCATTTTGCAAGTAAATACATGGGAATTTCAAAGTCTGTTGCTTATAAATTAATTGCACAAGATGACTTTTTTGCTTTATCAAACAACAAATTGCAGAAGTTAATTCAAGTTAAATATGCCTGGAATTATAAATCATGGCTGTCAAATTGTTGAAACAATTGTGGGAAAAGGAGAGAATACTTTACCAGAATTTTCTCTTTCCTCCAAAATGTTTTCAAGAGCTTTGTCTCTCATTGTCTTTAAAACTCAGAATTGTGTAAAAGTAAAGTCTTATATTGAGTACTTACGTTGTCCAGTCTGGGACTGGGATCTGTTTCTAAAGTTACCCAGTTATCATTGCCATTTTTATACTGGAATCTACCTCTAAGTACTTGCAGAATATCTGCCTTCTTGTAGATACATATTGCTGAGGCTGACAAGTCTCCACTAGAATGAAAGGAAAGAACAAAAATACACAATACTTGTAACAGGAAAGGTTAACTCTTTACCACACGATGAAAATGAAAACTTGTCCAAATTGAAAGCATTTGCAGATGACAATTCAAACATGTCTCCGGTAACGGTACTTGTCTTTGATAGGTAAGAAAATATTAAGGGAAAAGGAGAAAATGCTGGTTACCAGTATTTTCTCCTTTTCCCTTAATGTTTTCAAAAGGCCTCTTCCGCAAGGATCATTAAAAGTCGGGATTGTGTGGTTAAGAGTTAACCCTTTACCGAACAATCCCTGGTTTCAACGACACTGAGGAAGAATACGAAAACATAGAGGGAAAAGGAGAAAATGCTGGTAACCAGCATTTTCTCCTTTTCCCGCCATGTTTTCTACTCTTCCAAAATCAAGTTTCCATTTTTGAGGCAGGTTTATGTTCTCGTCTGCAAATGCTTAGAATATGGACAAGTCTAAAATTTTGTTGTTTGGTAAAAAGTTAATTCATTACCAAACGACAATATTTTAGGCTTGTCCAAATCGAAAGCATTTGCAGACAACAACATAATAATGACTGAAAATTTGAAATTTGTTTTATGAAGGGTAGAAAACATTGTGGGAAAAGGAGAAAATGCTGGTTACCAGCATTTTCTCCTTTCCTACAGTGTTTTCTAAAGGCTCCTTTCTCAGGGCCATCAAAAGCAGAGATTGTGTGGTAAAACAACACCCTAAAATTTTAACTCTTCAAACTTATTGCATCTTTGCCTCTGGGTTCCACAATTACCTATTTCAAAGAGGAAATGTTCGTCCAATCTGTCCTGGTGGCAATGTTTTTTTCCCAGCCTAATACTGTTGAAATGCAGATATGCTTCAAATATCTACTCTGTTTTCAAAAGTTGGCTGCTTCATGGCCAACAAAATAGGCTGCAGATGGTCTTGTGTTTAAGGCCCTGCACTACGCTTAATCCATTACCAAACGACAATATTTTAGACTGGTTCAAATTGAAAGCATATGCAGAGGTCAAAATAAAAGTGATTGAAAATTTGAAATTTGTTTTGTGAAGGGTAGAAAACATTGTGGAAAAAGGAGAAAATGCTGGTTACCAAGCATTTTCTCCTTTTCCCACAGTGTTTTCTAAAGGCTTCTTTCTCAGGGGGCGTCAAAAGTAGGGATTGTGTGGTGATGGGTTAAACAACAGGACCTTTTGTCATTAACAACACTTCATAATATTCTTAGTCTGAATAGAGATTTTTTCTCTTGTTTCAGAGTTGTGCAATATCTGGTTGGCTAAAGCAACATGGCTTTACCAGACTTAGTCAAGCCAATAAGAATATGTGCTACTTACTCAATCAAGTGTACGACTTAGAATGCAATCTTTCAGCAAACTATCTTTAATGACCGCAACAAAGATAGCTTTCAAAAACAGTGTTGGAAAATACTGGTAACCAGCATTCTCTCCTTTTCCGACAATGTTTCTTTTCCTACCGAGAGCAGTTTTCAGTTTACAATCACAGATCTTTTTCTCATCTGCAAATACTATCAATTGAAAAGGTCTGATATACCAGTATTGTTATTCAGTAAAGGATTAAGAATGGCTTGAGAATATGGACCGAAAATATTTAGCTCTTTACCATACAATCAAAAGTTTTGATGAACCTAAGAAAAAATTTTTTGAAAGACCCTTGTAGGGACGCCTTTTGAAAACATTGTGGGGAAAAGGAGAAAATGCCGGTAACGGCATTTTCTCCTTTTCCCCAAAATGTTTTCTACCCTTTCAAAGAAAAAAAAGTCTTAATTTGCATCACATTTATTTTCTTGTCTGCAAATGCTTTTAGTTTTGACCAGTCAAGTTTTGTCAGTAAAGAATAAAAGGATGTAAGTATCAAGACTTAACCCATTACCACACAATCCCTACTTTTGACGACCCTGAGAAAGAAGCCTTTAGAAAACATTGTGGGAAAAGGAGAAAATGCTGGTTACCAGCATTTTCTCCTTTTCCCACAATGTTTTCTACCCTTCACAAAACAAATTACAACTTTTCAGTCACTTTCATTTTGTCGTCTGCAAATGCTTTCGATTTGGACAAGCCTAAAATATTGTCGTTTGGTAATGAGTTAATCAAAATGCAGCAAGGATAAGTAAGCTTAACAGCATGTCCGACTGATCCAACAGAAGTTTAGACTGTGGAAATTCTGTAATTGTTTATCTTTAACCCTTTCCCAAACAAGCCCTGGTTTTTATGTGTCTGCAGTGAAAACCTTTTGAAAACACTGTGGGAGCAACTTCTCCTTTTCTCACAGTGTTTTCTACCCTTTTTGAGAACTTTCTGCCATTTTTTCACAATCTAAAATTGTCGTCTGCAAACTCTTTCTGTTTGGAAGAGTCCAAACTTTGTCGTTTGGGAAAGGGTTAATGCAAGTAATGCATTGTAAGAGAGAGAAATCAACTTACGCTTGTTTATAAAACAGTGCATAGTAGTAATCATTATCTTTATAAACATCATCTGTAATAGAGCAAGATTAGTGATCAGTAATAATTTATGAACACTTACAGCGCATTTCACAACCATTATGGACAGTGTAGATCAAGATCAGACAGCACAAAACATGCAGTCTGATCTTGATTCTACACTGTCTGCTTCGCTAACAAACAATGAAACTGCAATTACTTGAGTCTTATTTCTAGACATGAAAATAGTTGTTGGGTTGAACCCATTACCACAAAATCCCTACTTTTGACGACTCTGAGAAAGAAGCCTTGAGAAAACATGCTGGTAACCAGCATTTTCTCCTTTTCCCACAATATTTTCTACCCTTCATGAAACAAATTTCAAATTTTCAGTCACTTTTATTTTGTTGTCTGCAAATGCTTTCGATTTGGACAAACATAAAATTTTGTCGTAATGAGTTAATGTATGATGTATCAAAAACTAATACTAGTGAAACAAAAGACAGTGATAAAGGAAATGGTTTCCAACATTAAGTTCATCATATGAAAATATCCTTCGAAAAGGAACAGTTACTTGTGAGAAGTAGCATCTTTTCCAAAGTATTCCAAAGACTTCATGCTCAAATGTGACAGAATAATGAATGCTGAGTATTTTGTCAGAGCTCGGGATTAGGGTTTCAAGCCGTGCATGCTATCAACTGGGGACAGCAGTCTGCAAAAGGGTTTCCAAACTCATCTGATCAATCAGACCTGCTACTATACTCTATTCAACTCTTTTACTCCATATATACTCATCTATATGCATTGCTTGTAGGAGCCTTATGGAAAACATTGTGGCAAAAGGTGAAATTGCTCGTCACGTTTTTAATTGGGTAGACCAGCATTACCAGCATTTTCTCCTTTTCCCACTATGTTTTCAAAAGCCTTCTTTGTTAAGGTTGTTAAAACATTGGACTGTGTGGTAAAGAGTTAAAACTGCTTAGGCCAGACTCTGGTTTTATATCACAAAGCAGCACTTACATATATCATCAAAATAAAATGGCAAGTTTCCTGGCAGGGAACAATTCAGTCTAGCTTTCTGGAATGACAGCCATTTTCTTTTTGCAATCTCTAACCGTCCACCACCTTGATCTTTCTGTACATGCAAGGATATAAAGTAATTAGAATACACAATAACTAAGAATGTCCACTCACCCTATTTCTATCAATAAAAGCGCTCTCTCTAATTGTAGCTTCCCCGCACTTCCCCCATGATAAACCCTTAACCCATTATCACACAATCCCTACTTTTGACGCCCCTGAGAAAGAAGCCTTTAGAAAACGTTGTGGAAAAAGGAGAAAATGCTGGTGACCAGCATTTTCTCCTTTTCCCACAACGTTTTTCTACACTTCACAAAACAAATTTCAAATTTTCAGTCACTTTTATTTTGTTGTCTGGGAATGTTTTCAATTTGGACAAGTCTAAAATTTTGTCGTCTGGTAATGAGTTAACTATTCACCATACAATTCAGACTTTTAAGAACCCTGAGAGGAAAAGCTTTTGAAAACATTATGGGAAAAGAACTCCTTTTCCCTTAATGTTTTCTACCCTTCCCAAAACTGATTTCAATTTTTGATTCACATTTGATTTGTTGTCTGCAAATGCTTTCAAAATGGACCGTTCTAAAATTTTGTGGTATGGTAAAGAGTTGAATCATTACAACCTAATATGTATTAGTTGATTAAAATGAAAATATTTGAAGAATTCGATGAATATTTCCTCTAATTTGATTAATATTTCCCCTAAAAATAACAAAAACACAAAATTGGATTGACTTTTTACTTTGGGTACAAAATAAAGACTCCCTATCAATGCTTTGCATAGCTTCCTGGATCTTTTAACTATGAGAAACACTCTATACAGTAGCCTTGTTTATGTGAACATCTTTTTCCACAGTTTTCAGTACTATCACGACAACAGTTTCACTAATTTATGTTTCTTTGGGGTTTAATTACTGCTCTGTAGAGTCATGTTAAAGGACACTCCAACACAAAGAGCCCTGCCAAATCAAAAGATTTCAACAATCAACTGATAAGCCTTTACCAGACAACAATACTTCAGACTCATCTGTTAGCAGGTAACAAATTAACCCTTTCCCAAACGACAAACTTTTTGACTAGACCAAATTGAAAGCATTTGCAGACGACAATTCAACTCTTGCTGAAAAGATGATTTCTGTCTATGATAGGGTAGAAAACATTGTGGGAAAAGGAGAAAATGCTGGTTACCAGCATTTTCTCCTTTTCCCACATTGTTTTCAAAAGGCTACTATTCCAGACCCGTAAAAACCAGGGATTGTTTGGGAAAGGGTTAAATGTGGCTCCAGTCATTAGGTTTGTCTTTGATGCGGACATTTCCTCATTGGACAGTGTAGATCCAAGATCAGACTGCACATTCTGCGCTCAAATGGTCTTTGAGTCTCATATAGGGGCCTAAGGGTTAAAATTCTAGGAAGCAATCATCAGGCTTGAATAACCCTTTACAAAATAGTCCCGAGTTTATATGACCCGTAAGAAAAAGGCTCTTCAAAACATTGTGGGAAAAGGAGAAAATGCTGGTACACAGCATTTTCTCCATTTCCTATGATGTTTTCTACCATATCAGAGAATTTCAGCTCATTTGCTCAGGTTAAACTGGTATGAATCAAACAAGACTAAACATTTACCTTACAAACTTTACCAACTCTAGAAAAAATCTTCCTATCATCTGAGGGCGTTTCTATGGCAATCTCACGGAAGAAAAAGAAAACAGAATCTTCCTCATCAAAAGACCCTACAAACTGCGGTGCTGAAAAAAAAAAGGTCAAAAGTCATCTTCCGATGACTAATACACCCTAACATAATTCTTTGTCAGATAATACACCCTAACATAATCCTTTGTCAAATAATACACCCTAACATTATCCTTTGTCAGATAATACACCCTAACATTATGCTTTGTCAAATAATACACCCTAACATTATGCTTTGTCAGATAATACACCCTAACATAATCCTTTGTCAAATAATACACCCTAACATAATCCTTTGTCAGATAATACACCCTAACATTATCCTATCACATGTAATTTGTGGTCTGAAAATGTTTTGAATTTGGACAAGTCTCAAATTTAGTACACATATTTTCTAAAAGTTATTATCTCTTCCCCATTGATAGTACTTGAAGTCGATTAATATCACATGATAGTAATGATGCCAAATTTTCATTGAGAGGGTAGAAAAATTGTGTGTATAGGATAAAACACTGGTAACATTATCTCATTTTCCCACAATCTTTTCAAAATCCATCTTCTGCAGAATCGTTATAAGGTTTGACTTTTGATAAAAGTCTAACTCTTTACCAAACGAAAAGCTCTAAGCTCTGTCAAACTGTAGTCAGGGTTTTTAGACTTTCGCCACACAATCCCACGTTTTAACGTTCCTTAGAAAAAAGGCCTTTGAAAAAAACGGTAGGATAGGGATAAAATGCTGCTAATTAGCATTTTATCCCTTTCTCACAATGTTTTCTGCCCTATCGTAGATCAAAACCATTATTTTACATACATTTTACACTTCAGTAACTGTTGTCATCTGCAAATGCTTTCAATTTGGGCATGTCTAAAGATTTGTTGTCTTATATGGCTTGCAACACTCAAAAAGGGGCATTCGGACATTTTGCGTAAAGTGTCGTCTCGGATCAGCCCTTGCAGGCTAATATGAGATGGCACTTCACGTCTTCATTAGACTTTGTTCCTTAGAATACTTGTACAAACCAGAAAATTACATAAAGATGGAAATTGCCATCTTGGACTAGCCTGAGCAGACTACCCAGGTTGGACAGAGACAACACTTTATGCAAATGTCAAAATACCCTTTTTCAGGTGTTGCAGAACAAATACATGGATCCGTGGCGATAAGATAAATCGACTACCTTAGTTACTGTTGCCAAGGACTCACAAACAAACGCTGTCAATACATATACTCTATAACAGATAGGCTACTTAAATCGTGCTGTCATGAATGTTTCTCTCAATAAAATTTCGGAAAAAATATTTTAATCGTATATTTCTGTCCATGATTAAAATATCGGTAAGAAATTTAAAGATGCTTGAAAGAACTCACACACGGATATGTATTAAAAGGGAGAATTATCGGGTCAACGGACAATGTAACACATATACATGTTTAAACAAAATTTCGAACTCCAATGTGAAAGGGAAAAAAAAAACAAAAAACAAATCCCCGTTCTGCCACAGAATTACAGATACTGATTGCTTTCGTTTGTCTATTAAAGTCATTTTAGCATCATACCAAATTAAATGACAATGAGTTACAAAACTTTCGAAAAAATTATAGACTGTCTGATTCAACCGAGAGGTTTAAGTTAATGAAAATTTTCAATATCAGGTTAAGGGGAAAAGGGTTGTCTGATGATTATAAAATGTGTTAAGTGTGTTGTCAATTAAGAAAATTGTTAATATCATTGACGGTAGTTTATCGTATGATATACTGATGACAACGGGTGGTCAAGTTGATTAGAGCGGTGATTTGCTTTGCAATCAAACACGCTTCCTATCAATTGACAGTTTACTAAAAGACCCTTTGTGCTAATGTGCAGATGTGCTAATCCAATCAAACTCTTCACCAAATGACAACATTTTTACAACAATCCAACCTCAAAAATTTGTAGACAAGAAAAGAAAGGATGCAAAAATTGAAATTTGTTTTTGAAAGAGCATAAAACACTGTCAAAAAAGGAGCCAATGGAAGTTACAAGCATTTTCTACTTTTACCGCGATGCTTTTAACGGTTTTCTAAGGGTCGTTAAAACTCAGGTTTATCTGATTAACGGTTGAAAAAGCTAAGTCAAGAGAAAAATTAACATGTTGCCCATTAAGCTAAACATCCACCAGTACAAAAGATAAACCTTTTTAAAATTGAAATCTACTCTTAATGAGGAAGTACACGTCATTTGAAGTGCTTATTGTAAATAGCAGTAGTTTAAATCTAAGACTAAACTTCATGTAATTTTCAGTCTGATCTATATCTACACATGTAGCATATTCTTCATGCACCATGGGTTAAGATTAATGTCAAACTGAAACATTGGTGACAAGTTACGCGGACACTTTTAGGATGTGCATAGGTTATTTAACAAGGTTAGATATTCAAGTAAACGTATTTTCTCTTTATTAGTATTTCATGTAGGTCTATTTTTACCTTTGTTTTCAATTTTTCTCTTTCAGAGGGGTAATCAGTATTTAAATTAATCCATTTTCTAGAGCTCATCAGAACTCTTCATATTAGTCCAAATTTTCAGTCATTATCATAATTTAAACTTGTCTATAGCCTCTGCGTGATCTCACGTCAGCGGTACACGCTCGCAAAGCACATATTTTAAGGTTTTTCTTAAATTCATACGTTAAAAACACAAAATAAATAAATAGTATCGGATCCCTCCAACGTTAACAATCGTTTATTTGTGAGCCAGAATGGCAGAACACAACGATGCACATCGGATAGAATAAATGCGATGACCTGATTGGTCAAATATCGATTTCCACGGATCCATGTATAGAGTTGAAACCTAGCTATTGCTTAACAAAGACTTAACCATTGTGCAAATCTGAGATTAACCCATTACCACACAATCCCTACTTTTGAAGCCCCTTAGAAAGAAGCCTTTAGAAAACATAGTGGGAAAAGGAGAAAATGCTGGTAACCAGCATTTTCTCCTTTTCCCACAATGCTTTCTATCCTTCACAAAACAAATTTCAAATTTTCAGCCATTTCTATTTTGTTGTCTGCGAATGCTTTCAATTCGGACAAGTCTATAATACTGTCGTTTGAGTTAACCCAATATCTGAAGACAAAATGGTGACTCACAGTATAACCAGTTGATATCTTCACTGTCGGAAGACTTTCTAATATACGTCGTTCCATCCACTGTGTATTCTGGTCTAAAAAACACTGGGAAATTCTTTATAAAGTCTGTGTAAGTTCCAATATATAGGGCAGAGGAATTAAATGGATTTCCCTGATCTGAAAAGAAAACAAAACATGGCAGAGTTGTCATAGTTCGGTAGAAAAAAGGTAAACCTGGAAATGGAGCTGTATCTAAAATGAGCCAGATTCAAGGGGAAGCCAAAAGTAGTGCACTAACATTTTTGCAGACAAGTTTTAACACAGTAACCCTTTACCATATGACAAAATTTTAGACTTGTCCAAATTGAAAGCCCTTGCAGAAAACAAAATAAACGTTATTCAAAAACTGAAGTTCGTTTCCAGCACGATAGAAAACATTGTGGAAAAAGGGGAAAATGATGGTTACCAGCATTTTCTCCTTTTCCCACCATGTTTTCAAAGGGCTTCTATCTTTGGGTTGTAAAAACCAGGGATTGTTTGGTAAAGGGTAATGTTTGTGACAGATCTACTCATTAGTATACAAGCTACGTTTAGATGCACCTATGACAAGGAAAGATAAAACAAAGGACATTGTATTAGTTTAACCGATTACCACACAATACCTACTTTTGACGCTCAAGTGAAAGAAGCCTTTAAAAAACATTTTGGGAAAAGGAGAAAATGCTGGTAACCAGATGTTTCTACTCTTCACAAACCAAATTTCAAATTTTCAGTCAGTTTTACTTTGTCGTCTGCAAATGCTTTCGATTTGGACAAACCTAAAATTTTGTCGTTTGGTAATGAGTTAAACAAGAGGAAAAAGAAAATGATATGAAAATACTGATCAATGTATGGCGTTTCAACATTATTTCAGTCATACTGTGGCAGCTAGTGCACCTATTCATGCTTTCCTGGAGTGTCTTTTCGCAGTCCTCTGCACAATATTCTGTCCAAGCTACTAGCTAACCATCGCTGCAACAATGTTC
Source organism: Tridacna crocea (assembly GCA_943736015.1). NCBI lineage: Eukaryota > Metazoa > Mollusca > Bivalvia > Cardiida > Cardiidae > Tridacna > Tridacna crocea. The sequence continues at coordinate 1,741,101 of OX031066.1, read as the reverse complement.
ACTGGTGAGAGTAAATGATATTGAAAGCATTGTAACAAAGGGGAAAGCATTGTAACAAAGGGGAAAGTATTGTAACAAAGGGATAATAGTTATTAGAGTGATCATTTTCTTAATTTCTCACAATGTTTTCTTCTTTACAAAGAGCATTATACAAGCATGGAATTGTTTGGAAAGAGGTTAACTGATAAATCTGTTGGAAGATGCTGAGAAAACATAGATAAACTGCCCACAAATATGGTAATTTAGTTTTAGGTAAAACTTAATTATTTTAGATCAATTGAGAAACAAGTTTGTGCAACTTCTACTAAATTCTCTTGATTCTGCTTCCTGGGAACTACACCAATACTCACACCGAATATGTGGGCCAATGAAAAATCCCAAAGTTGACACCCACTTCCAGGTATCAAACTCAGAAACTTATGGTTACGAGGCCAACAGTCTACCTCAAAACCACGGACAACACAACACAACAAACATAAATATAGTGTGAGGGATAGACAAACTCAAGGAAGTTGTCCTCGTATAAAACCAGAAATGACAATGGCAATTGCTTTGAAGGCATTCATAACATGAAGTGCATTTTCTATCCATTGAACTCTTTGCAATCTTGCAGATGTCAGATGCTACATCTGGCATAAAGATACAGGAATGATTATCATCTCATTCAATAAGAATGAAAAGGGTTGAAAACTGGGTGAAAATAAGTACAAGGCCCATACTCACCAACCATTCTTTAGAATATCCTGAGTCTTATTCTCCACAGTTTTCTAAATTTGTAAGTAACACAACTTCTGATTGGCTAAAACATTCGGTTTAGCAAATCAGAAGTTGTGTTACTTACAAATGTAGACAATTCTGGAGAATAAGACGAACAAGAGCCGTCAGAGATGAGTTGCGCTCCCGAACAGGTGTTTGTCATAAAAAGTATGAAATGTTCCAGTTCAGATTTGAAATTTCATGAACTTCTGAGCACTAGTGTAGGAGATATTAGAGAAAAACAATTTTTTACATGAAGCAACCTTTTTCAGCGACCCAGCCTGTAACTGAGAAACCGGGAACGAGTTATCCAGGCAACGTTCCAACGAGTTCAGATTTTAAATTTCGCAAAGTTTTGAGCAATGATGTAGGAGATATTAGTGAAAAACAATTTTTTACGTGAAGCCCCATTTTTCCATGACACAGCCTAAAATTCAGAAACCAGGAAAGAGCTATTTGCATGTTGTTTCAAAGAGTTCAGATATGAAGTTTCATAAAATTTGGTCCTAGAGTCGTGGAGAAATGGTTTTGGACAGATGGACAAACAGACACACGGACGAACAGATGTACGCACAGCGTAGCAACTATACGCTTCCCAGAAAAGTTTCGGGGAGCATAAAAGCCTTAAGAATGGTTGGTGAATACAGGCCTTGATGTACCTTTAATTTCCTTACCTATTTTAATTGCTGTATAATTATCTAAAGGATCATAAGGACACAAAGCTATCCCTAGTGAACTTGCTTCTACATGTAGATTTTGACTCTGAAAGTAATAATATAGACATATATCAGATAAACAGACTGATACATTAACAAGAGAGTCATACTAGCCCTGCAGTGCTCAACTTGATAACAAAGTTATAATGATTATTTATTTGGTGTTTAAAATATTTTTTAATTATTTCATTTATAAATATGACCAGTACACCATTCCATCCATCCATCAAGTTTCTTTTAACCCTTAGGCTGCTAAGCACAACTCAAAGACATTAGGCTGACAGTGTAGATCAAGATCAGACTGCACATTCTGTGCAATCTGATCTTGTATCCACACTGTCCAATAAAGATTTACTTTTCACAAAATATAGCACTGAAATTGCAACATCTAGAATTTTGCTATCAGCTTCAAGGTTTTTATCCAAGTAATTCAACAGGATAAGAGTTAACAATAATTTGCATAGTACATGTATTATTTTTAAGCCACTGGCTTTCTGAAATAATCACTGTTGAGGCAATAGTCACCAGCAAGTGGGTATGTTACCTTCTGCCTTGTTAATACAGGACCATTGTCCTGTGTCTTGACCATAGGACATTACTTGGTTAACAACAGTTTTATAAACAAGAGCTGTATGTGAATGTGGCTCAATACTCCCACCAGTGCCTTGACAGAAACAGGTAATTTAACAAAAAAATTTACAAGTTCAAGAGGAGATTACCCTTGAATCACAGGGAGTTGATGATTGAAAACAACGCCTTGCACAACTTCAGAATACGATCAATGTGTCAACAAGCTTTCAATACCATAGTAGCGAAACTGTAGGAGTTTGTACCACAAAATTATTAGTATTTTGTACATAGACAGATACACAGATGGACATGCTGGCAGGCTGATTCCAGTATACCCCCAAAAACATTCATTTTGAGGGGGTATAACGTATGACCAGCTGATTTTTTTGTAAATGGCTAGGATTGCTGATACTGGCCAAGTTTGTCACTTGGTATTGAACAAACAGTTTTTATTATACAAAACCAATGCAATAAGACAGTACCATGATTAACTATCATTAATCCTAACAAAGAGTTAGGCTGAGTTTGCTTTTGACCTTTCAACTTCCTGCCAACCCAGCTACACAACACTTCAAAGTTACTTACATTTAAACCAGAGATCACAGAAAAAAACACAAAAATACATTAGCATGATACCAAGATAAAACAAAATGATTCTTATTTGAACAGAATATCTAAAATCATTGTATTCTGATGCCTGTGTTTAAATGCTTTCAAAAAGTCTGGACATATGTGAAGATGGAACATATTCATTGATAAACCCCATGCTTCTTCAAATGTTCTATACATGCATTATGTAGCAATTAGTATGTAAAAGATTCATTCAGTTTTGTCAAACAATAGATGGACAATATAAAAATAAGCAAAATCTATTCCTACATGCTGAACTGTGATATCACATGCAAGCTTTCGACATAAATATTGTTCAGGGGAATATCAAAAGATCAAAACTGACCATTTAAAAGATGCCAATTAAAAGCAAACAGTAACATTTTTAATGTTTTCAAAGCTACCTGATAAACTCCTAGTCTGTTAACAAATGCATACAATTTGCTTGCTTGCTTACTTGATTGGTATTTTTTTTTATCGATCCTTGTACTGAAAGGTTCATTATTCGAACCACACTGAATCTATTGTCTGCAAATGTTTTAAATTTAGTCCAGTCGAAAATGTTGTAGTTTAGTAAAGTGTTATATACAAGGCTTTTTGTAAGGCTTTTGAAAACATTGTTGGTTAAAAAGAAAATGATGAAACCTTTTCAAAGACAAAGGAATTTATTAGACCTACATTAAAGTTAATTTGCTGTCTACAAATGTTTTCAATATGGACAAGACTTAATTCTTTACCAGATGATAAAATCTTAGCCATTTTCAAATTGAAAATGATGAAACCTTTTCAAAGACAAAGGAATTTATTAGACCTACATTAAAGTTAATTTGCTGTCTACAAATGTTTTCAATATGGACAAGACTTAATTCTTTACCAGATGATAAAATCTTAGCCATTTTCAAATTGAAAGCATTTTGCATACAACGAATTCAATAGTGTTAGTTACTTTTGATTGTGTAGAAAACATTGTGATAAAAGGAGAAAATGCTGGTTAACAGCATTTTCTCCATTCCCCCTACATTTCCAAAAGGCATATTCCTGAGGGTAGTGAAAACCCAAGATTGTTTGGAAAAGGGAAAATTCTTCATTAAGAGTTAAACTTTCTGAGATGAGACTGATCTCTGGAAGGGAAAAGAACATTTAACTCTTTACCACAAAATCCCGACTTTTAAAGACCCTTAGAAAGAACCCTTTTGAAAACATTGTGGGAAAAGGAGAAAATGCTGGTAACCAGCATTTTCTCCTTTTCCCACAATGTTTTCTACACTTCCCAAACCCAATTTCAATTTTTCAGTCACATTTATTTTGTCATCTGCAATTGCTTTCAATTTGGACTGGTCTAAAATGTTCTTGTGTGGTAAAGAGTTAAGGAAAAGGAGAAAATGCTGGTTTGGTTGCTCTTGCTAAGGACTGTGTGGTAAAGTGTTAACCCATTACCTCACAATTCTTACTTTTGACAAAGAAACCTTTAGAAAACATTGTGGTAAAAGGAGAAAATGCTGATAACCAGCATTTTCTCCTTTTCCCACAATGTTTTCTACACTTCACAAAACAAATTTTAAAATTTCAGTCACTTTTATTTTGTCGTCTGCAAATGCTTCCAATTTGGACAAATGTAAAATTTTATCGTTTGGTAATGGGTTTTCCTGAATGTGCACTTTTCAACAGTTGGTGAAACCTTTTGAAAACTATGACGATGGTAGAAAACTTAGCATCAGCAATTTCCTCTCTTTTAATACCAAATCTGTCCTCATTGTCTGTGACTCCAAACACTTTTTCCCTTACCAGATGATCCCTATTTGTACCAAGCCAAAGGAAAAAGGCTTTTGAAAATATTATCGAGCAAGGAGAAAATGCTAGTAGGGGCAAGAATAAGACAATTTATTGTTTGGGAAAGGGTTAAATAATATACAACTCTCTGAGATATGCGTGCAGTTTCATTCCAGCAAATACATGTGAATTGTTTTCTCTGAAAAGATGAGAGTACTTATAACTTCAGATTTAACAGCCTAAAAGAATTTCAGCCATTGATTTCTTCTAAAGTGCTTTCTTTGGATGCTTTTAAGTGGCAGTGCACATGAGTCTAAAGGAGACAGAGTATTTAAAGGACTTTAACCCTTTACACCATAGATACTCATTTCTACACATTGCTTGTAGGAGCCTTTGGAAAACAATGTGGCAAAAGGTGAAATTGCTCATCACGAGCAATTTCACCTTTTGCCACAATGTTTTTTGTGCTATCAAAAGGTGTCATATACACATAAGAAACAGCTTCATCCTTGCTGTTATTTAGGGTCAATAAGATATACAATAGAAATGCCTTATGGGGTAAAGGGTTAATCTTTTTTCAACAGCCAGAGCATTCGGAAAGGTTCCTCTGTACTCAATAATTATGGGCTCCAGGATTTTACATGAAACTTTTATATATACTGCCTAATGTTTTACGTCTTCATTTGGAAAAAAACAACAATTAAATATTCAGAATAATAGAAAGCAAATGTCTTTAATGAGGTTAAAACAAACTCCCCAATAACCCTCTACCAAACAATTCTGAATTTTAATTACTCTGAAGGTTTTGAAAACATTTTGGGAAAAGGAGAAAATGCTGGGAACACACATTTTCTCCAGATACGACAACATTTTCTACCCTTCCAACCTGAATTTTAGACGCTGGATGGCACAATGGGTCTGCAAACCCTTTCTCTTTTGACAATTCCAAAATTTTTATCTTGGTAGAGTTGAAATAGCCTGTAAATCTGTAATGAGATTGACTTTTGAATTAGAACCTCTCTTGGCAATGTTTCTTTCTTCATTATTTTTTTATTATTTTGTCCTTTTCCTACAAGTCAACTTCTTTCCCAAGCCTTAGTACATGTAAATTACTAGTAGTTGGGAGAATTTTCTACCATAAAGGACTGTGTATTTGTTCAAAATGTAACCCCTCTATCCTCCCTTTTTCAAATGCAAATTCATTAAATTTTCAACTCAGTATAATCAAAGTTTCATGTATACTCTGAAGCAAACAAAGTTAGAAACACATACTGCTGCTGACTGGACATCTCTAAGGATTTCTTGCTGTTTATATACATATATACAGTATTTTACATGTTCCATGTTAGCAAACAATTCCAAACCTGAGGTAGAGGATTTTAGAAAACAGTGTGCAAAAAGGAGAAAATGCTGGTAACTAGGTTTTTCTCCCTTTCCCACACTGTTCTCTCCCCTATCACAGCCCAAATGCATAATTCCAGCTACATCTGAACTTTTTGGATGTCTGCAAATGCTTTCTATTTAGGCAAACCCAAATTTTGTTGTTTGGGAAAGAGTTCAACTTTCCCTCATATACAAAAAACACAGTAAGCTGGGACTTATGTGCTCAAATAAATGGTTTTCCAGAGTTCTCCTAAGTGAAATGCCTTTTGAAAACATTGCGGCAAAAAGAGAATAATGCTGGTTACCAGCATTTTCGCCTTTTCTTATAATGTTTTCTGCTATATATATATTTGAGCTACACTTAAATTTTGTCTTCAAATGCTTTAACCCTTTACCAAGCAATCCCTGGTTTTTACAACCCAGAGACAGAAGACTTTTAAAAACATTGTGTGGAAAGAAGAAAATGCTGGTAACCAGCATTTTCTCCTTTCCCCACAATGTTTTCTATCCTGCTGGAAACAAATTTCAATTTTTGAGTTCGGTTTATTTTGTCGTCAGCAAGTGCTTTCAATTCGAATTTTGTCGTTTGGTAAAGGGTTAAATTTTGACAACAATACATTTTTGCAGTCTGGTTGTGATTGCCATTTCCAGCAGTAAATAACTTTACTTTAGCTGCAGACAATGTACTTATTTATATGCAAGCAAAAGGCAAAAAAGCTCACCATGCCCAATTTCACCTTTTGTTGCTGTGTTCTCATATGTTTTTAATCCTTTTCCACACAATCCTGACTTTTAACAACCCTAAGAAAGAAAGCTTTTGAAAACATTGTGGGAAAAGGAGAAAATGCTGGTAACCAGCATTTTCTCCATTTCCCACAATGTTTTTTATCCTGCTGGAAACAAATTTCAATTTTCGAGTTATGTATATTTTGTCATCTATATTTTGTCATCTGCAAGTGCTTTGAGTTTGGACAAGTCTAAAGAGTTAACTCTTTCCCAAATGACAAAATTTTAGACTGGTCCAACTTGAAAACATTTGCAGACATCAAAATAGAACTGACTGAAAGTCTGAAATTTGTATGGGGGAGGGTAGAAAACATTGTGGGAAAAGGAGAAAATACTGATTACCAGCATTTTCTCCTTTTCCCGCAAAGTTTTCAAAAGGCTTCTTTCTCAGGGATCATGTGGTAAAGGGTGAACAATCTCACCATCATCAGTGTTGAATATCCACACTCTAACCCTTTATCACATAGTACCAACTTTTAATGACCCTGGCAAAGCTACTGTTTGAAAACATTGTGAGCAAAGGAGAAAATGCTGGAAACCTTTTCCCAAGTTTTCACAACCTGCCAAAGAAAAATCACACTGAGCCACATTGAAATCATTGCTTGCAAATGCTTTCAATTTGGAAAAGGATAAAATTTTCTTGTCTGGTAAACGATAAGAGGATCTCTTCAAAACTGTTTGCTGCAAATTTGTTCAAGATTATCTCTAAACCAAAGAGCAAACTTTAACAAATTTCAATATTTGAGTCACATTAATTTTGTTGTCTGCAAATGCTTCCAATTTGACTAGTCTGAAATTATGTTGTTTGGTAGATTCAATAATTACGGGACTATTTCATAAAGGATTAAGTTAGGTGTAATACTTCTGTGTTATCCATCTTGAAGAAGAAAGCTTTTGAAAACACTCTTTAACAAACGTCCTAAGTTTGAAGCAACAATCCTCTATAATAATAACAAAGGTATATAGGAAGTGTCAGTTTTTGTATGTATATAATGATGACAACAACAACAAACATAATGCAGACAACAAGGCAATCAAAAGCCTTATTATTTTATCCTGAAATAGGCGGTGCCAAAACAGAAAAGATTTCAATCTTACAAACAGATCACCACAATAAATATAGCATGGCTATATATCTAAAGCACACGTCCAAGCCATCAACCTCATCCAGAGGAACAGATAAGAGGGGTACGGAGGGTGGTGGGCGCAATGTCAAATGTCAATTTCTATTAACTTCTTTCATACAACCTATGTTGTGGTTATTCATTAGAATTGTCTCTAATGTGTACCCACAACACAGACATAAAGAAATATAATTTTTCAGATTTTGATCACCAGCCTCTCATCCAGACTTCCAGTACCCACACTTAACATGCCAATTACCAGTGTTTTGCTGAGGGTTACTTAAGAAAAAATCTTCTTTCTATTGTGGTTTATTGTTCAATAAACCACAGTTTTGACTTATGAGACGCAATAAATAATCCATATGGTCGATAGCCATACTGGTTTATTCATTGCACCTCATAATTCACAATGTGGTTTATTGAACAATAAACCAAGACAGAAAAAGGATTATTTCAATTCTTACATGACCAACTCTTAATCAAAGGAAAACAAGTTCATACTTTGAGTAAAAACGCGAATGCACATTTTATTATATTGAATAACTTACTTTTACAGAACGACGTCACACTTTATAGAATGACATCACCCTATATGGCTTGCAACACAAAAAGGGGCATTCGGACATTTGCGTAAAGTATTGTCTCGGATCAGCCTGCGCTGTGCGCACAGGCTAATCCAAGACGACACTTAACGACTACCTTAGATTTTGTGCTACAGCAGACTTGCGCAAAACAGAAAATTACATCAAAACGGTAAGTGTCATTTCGGATTAGCCTGCGCGGACTGCACATGCTGATTCGGAATGGCACTTTACGCAGATATCTGAATGCCCCTTTTCGCATGTTGCAAGCCATATAGAATGACATAGATTTTCCCATGCTTTCATTGTACTGTGTTTATAGTGCCGAATTCACATGTCATGTTAGAATTATAAATGTGGTACTTGTTCAAGAAACTTGCAGTGGTGGGGGAAACTAAAATATGTAGAATGCACACAAGCCTATCAAAAATATTGTGGGAAAAGGTAAAATGCTGGTCACCAGCACTTCTCCTTTTCCCACTTTGTTTTTTACTGTTCAGAAGTCAAGTTTCTATTTTTGAGTCACTTTTTTTTTGGAATTCTACAAAATGCTTTCAATTTGGACAAATCTTAAATTTTGTCATTTGGTAAAGAGTTAAATTTTAAGCATGAACTTAGTTCAGCATGAAGCTAAGTTTTATAAGCATGGGCTCTGTGTGTATTATGACAGGACTTTTCTCTTCTTCAATGGGACACAGTCCCCCACTGGCAAAACACCGGATAACCAACTACAATGAAGTATATTACCAAATCTACAAAACTTACATTCAAAGTATAATCTACTGGTGAGTATGCCCCTGTACCACATACAAATAATTCTTTGGGGCCCATCTCAATAACTGTCCTGATATGATTCTGACAATCAGGTCTCTGAAAATACACAAATTCAAAAAAGTAAAAGGAATTGTCTGAGTTTGTATGTTTGGCGTAGGACACTTATTTCAACATTATTTCAGTCATGCTATATGATGAATAAGCACTTTGATCTGCATTGACCGCTATTTCATTCTAGATTATCTCTGCCATGCCTCTCTATATTGCAGCAAAAAATGTTTTGTGGTGGTTAAAAAAATCATAAAGTTGGTTGTGAATGTTTGTTTGTTTGGTGTTTAACCCATTACCACTCAATCCCTACTTTTGACGACCCTTAGAAAGAAGCCTTTAGAAAACATTGTGGGAAAAGGAGAAAATGCTGGTAACCAGCATTTTCTCCTTTTCACACAATGTTTTCTATCCCTCACAAACCAAATTTCAAATTTCAAAATTTTATTTTATCCTTTTTAAATGTTTTCTGATTTGGACAAGCCTAAAATTCTGTCATTTGGTAATGAGTTAATGCTACTTTAAAATTATTTCAGTGACATCATGGCTGCCAGTGCACCTATCAATGCTTTATTTTCTTGGGTTTTCTTTTTCCAGTACATACACGTTGTAGTCACTTGCTACTTTCCCATACACTTGTCATCATAAAAATTATCAGCTGTAACAGAGTAACTAATCCTGGCACAAAAACAGTCATCGATCCTTTGGAAGAAAGTGGCTAAACTTGGGGTTTGAGCCAGTAAACCCCTGGCCCTGGTTCCAGGTTTTATGGGCTCCTAACCACAATACCAGGTCTGCTATTAAGTAGTCAAAGAGTCAAGGTCAATATGCATAAAAATGTACTGGGCAGGGTGACCTAATATTTCCTAATTATTCATTGTTTCATAGTGTTTGATGTCAACTCTGTCATGTTTCCTGTTGCACTAAGTACCGGTACTGAACAATCCAAATGCACTTGAAATCTGACCCACTTGTGACCAAACCTTAATTTGTGATTGTTTCATTTTCCTTTTTTAGAAATAAATCAACTCTTTTCGTCAAGCACTTACAGACAGTCTTAACATGAGCTACACTCTGCAGACAGGGGGTTTAACTCATTACCAAAAGACAATATTTTGCAGACGACAAAATATGGGTGAGTCAAAATTTGAAATTTGTTTTGTGAAGAGTAGAAAACATTGTGGGAAAAGGAGAAAATGCTGATTACCAGCATTTTCTCCTTTTCCCACAATGTTTTCTAAAGGCGTCTTTCTCAGGCACGTCAAAAGTAGGGATTGTGTGGTAATGGGTTAATCCTTTACTAAACAGTCCCTGGTTTTGTCGACCCCTGAGGAAGAAGCCTTTAGAAGACAGTGTGGGAAAAGGAGAAAAAGTTGATTAACAGCATTTTTTCCCTTTCTCACAATGCTTTCTAGTTTTGAAAACAAATTCTAATTTTCAATTCACATTTTGTCTTACACTGGTAAAACCTTTTAACCCATTACCTCGCAATCCCTACTGGCGACCCTGAGAACGAAACCTTTAGAAAACTTTGTGGGAAATGGAGAAAATGCTGGTTGCCAGCATTTTCTCCTTTGCCCACAAAGTTTTCTACCCAATCAAAGCAAAATTGCACCATTTGAGCCACTTTGAAACTGTCGTCTGCAAATGCTTTCAATTTGGATAGGTCTAATGTGTGGTAATGGGTTAATTTGACCATGACAAACTTTGTCATTTAAAACAGGGTTAATTCTTTACCATACAATCCCAACTTTTAACAATGCTGAGAAAGACAGCTTTTAAAAACATTGTGCAAAAGGGAGGAACCAGCATTTTCTCCTTTTTCCCCAATATTTCCAACAATTCCCAAATGGAATTTCAACTTTTCATTTCACATTTATTTTGTCATCTGCAAATGCTTTCAGTTTGGACTAGTTTAACCCATTACCACACAATCCCTACTTTTGACGCCCCTGAGAAAGACGCCTTTAGAAACCATTTTGGGAACAGGAGAAAATGCTGGTAACCAGCATTTTCTCCTTTTCCTACAATGTTTTCTACCCTTCACAAAACAAATTTCAAATTTTCACTCACTTTTATTTTGTCGTCTGCAAATGCTTTTGATGTGGACAAACCTAAAATATTGTCATTTGGTAATGAGTTAAAATTTTGTCGTTTGGAACAGAGAAAAACATGGGTTACTGACAAAGGTTTGGGTACATACCAGTGACTTTCCTTGAACCGTGCATCTTGTAGTGGTTCTCTGGTTTACAGATATATTGAGATATTTCTGAAAGAGAAAATGAAATATGTATGAATTAATGTTTTCTAAATAATGACGACTTTTGACTACCCTTGGAAAGAAGCCTTTAGAAATCATTGTGGCAAAAGGAGAAAATGCTGGTAACCAGCACTTTCTCTTTTTATACAATGTTTTGTACTCTTTCAATTAACAATTGCTCCATATCAGCCATACTGAAATTGTCATCTGCAAATGTTTTTAATTTGCACTTTTCCCACAATGTTTTCAAAAGTCTTCTTTTGTAGGGGCAGTTACAAGTTGGGATTATGTGGAAAAGGGTTAATGAAGATGAGGAAGAAGGCCTTAGAAAACATCATGGGAAAAGATGATAACGTTGGTTACAAATATTTTCTTCTTTTCCCACAATGTTTTCTACCTTTCTGAAGACAAAAACCATTATTAACCCTTTACTCCATCGATACTCATTTCTTCGCATTGCTTGGAGCCTTTGGAAAACATTGTGGTAAAAGGTGAAATTGCTCGTGACAAGCAATTTCACCTTTTGCCACAATGTTTTCTATGCTATTAAAAGGTGTCATATACACATAAGAAACAGTTTCATCCTTGCTGTTATTCAGGGTCAATTAGAAATACCATAGAAATGCCTTATGAGGTAAAGGATTAAAGCTGTTCTTGTAATTATGCATTCATAAATTCCATTTTGTACAACAAATGACCCAAGCATGAGGTATACCAGTCCTTTGACATGCAAAACATTTATCAACCAAAGATTTGACACAAGTAAGCTTGCATGGAATATGCAGGCTGACCTTGGTTGATATCTCTTGCAGATGCAACAATCCCCTTTTTCACAGAGCATAACTCATATGTATAAATTATTGTAAGTGAAGTGCAAAACTGTTACTATTTTAAGTGCATGTTCAAGTTTAAGTGCAGATTCAGAGAAAATGTAAAGAATTTCCTAAATATTTCTTAGGAAGCAAAGTCACAAAATGTTAAGTTTCTGTGAATAGTGACGTCAATCTGCACAGAAAGGGTAATTTGATGTACTGTCTACTATTCAGTCCAGTACTTGGCAACATATTCTTGCCAACAAGCAAACCTACATGAAATGACACAGTACTGGTCCCGTGGTTTCTTTTTCATAACTCTGAGAGTGAAAAAATAACCAAGCAAATGGCATTATTTAGTTTGTTTGATGCATGAGTATATGTGAAACCATAGTGGAGAAATAAAACAAGGAAGCTATGGCAACCACATATCCCTCCACTAGCTATGAAGTATAATAGTTAATAACAAATGTTACTACACTAAGCCAATTGGTTTTGAAGAACATGTATTATACAGTAGATTCCGCTTATTTGCAAGTCCTATTTGTCAGAGAAAATATTGCGAATAAGCGGTCGGCCCGATAATCCGATGGGCTCTTTTCAGACCGGAAGTCAAACCAGAGTTGCAGACGATCGTTTCGTTCTAATGACAGACGTTCAGCTCTTGCATCCCGATCATTTGATTATTGCTCATAAATTTTTTAATATGTGGCTTTCAAACTAAACAAGTTTTAAAAAATCATTTGTTTGCTTACTTTATTTACCCATCAAGTGCACAAAGCACCAGGAACGATCCTGGCTGTTAGCCATGGCGATGCTTCGTTTGACATAAAATTCAACACAAACTTTTTGTCAACACAGGTTTCGACGCATATCTCCAGTTTCCGGTTATCTAACATTTACTCCATGTGTACATGTACATTCTTACACAACATGATCGTGTACTGTGCACCTGTATAAACCCCGACTCGCCACCTGTTCGGTTGAATGGGTGGATAAATTTTGTGTGACGTCATTGACTGATTGACGCGCAGACGAATCTATTTTAACGCCTCAATTTAGGCCATACCATTCAAAGCAGACCTAAATAAGAAACGGTTTTCTGTGTTTTTCACAGTTTACATTCGGTACACCTTACTTTCACGCCTGTAGTCAAATTGTTTGTCACAAATTGGATTATCAACGAGACACTAACAAACAGTTAAGTTTTTTTTCCCCAGTGTGTAATTATCTGATCGGTGATAGGTTATTTCGATCGGTCTTTCTTGTAACAGGTAAAGTGCCGAATTCGTCTGCAGTTGCTTTCGGGGAGCGTAGATAAAGATCGGACTGCTGAGAATGTGTAGTCTGATCACAGAACGTCTATGTTCGTTTTTTTTTTTTTCCGAGTTATACCAAGACAAGATTTAAGTACATGTAGTCATCTTTTCGCCAATTTTCCTGCCCTAAAATTACTATTTTTTTAATCAGTGCTCTTGGTGGTGAATGTACAGCCTGGTACCCGAAATCTCGCGTAAGCGTCCAATAGTTTGAAAATCGGCAACCAGTGAAGCTTCATATTCAGAATGTCGGCCATTTGCAGATGTTTTGTAACCGTTATTACACTTTCTTAAATGAAAAGAATAACATGAAATACGCCAAGAATTTTTATCTTCCATGATTAGATTATGAAAACGGATCTGTCGGACTCGTCGTTTGTATACAGCTACATTAGTTTTTAATCTGCGATTCTCTTTACGCATTGAAATTCGACTTTTATCTTTTTGAGTAACCTTTTTTTTCCAGGACAGATTGAAATTTTTCGCTGTCTTATCCAACGGAATTGCTAATAAACACTAGAATCTCGAATCATGTGCTAATTTTTCGTTGCAAAAAACCGAAATGTTCTATTTACGGGATCCCGATTAAGCGTTGAAATTTACGTTGTCTAAATAGAAAATGGATCGGTGCTGGACCAAATCTTGCAAATATCCGAAAATCCCGATAAACAGGGTTGCGATTAAGTGGAATCCACTGTAATAGGTAAGTAATTTCATGCTATTGTCACGAATAGGAGACCCATGATAGTCCCTTTTTTGCTTCACTGAATAATGAATTTTGAAGTTTTTAAAAAGTAAAAAATAGCGACTTACTTGGCATGTTAAATCATTGATGTCCAATTTGAACAAATAGTTCCTGAAAAATAAAGAAGAAAATAAGAGAATGTTTGCAAAGCTATTTCTTTTTTACTCAGACAGTTGAGCATAAAAAGAAGCTCTCGGACAAAAGACTTATTTCTGACTCAAGTAGATAATTTCAGTTTTCAACTCTTTAACAAATAAAAATACCGGTAAATTGGACCAGTCCAAATTGAAAGCATTTGCAGACGGCAAAATAAATGTGAATCAAAAACTGAAATTTAATTTTGACAGGGTAGAAAACATTGTGGGAAAAGGAGAAAATGCTGGTTACCAGCATTTTCTCCTTTTCCCACAATGTTTTCTAGGGCTTTCTTTCTCAAGGTTGTTAAAAGTCGGGATTGTGTGGTAAAGAGTTAAAAGATCTGTTACACCACTGAGACCCTTTTGACCAAAATGTCTTGTCCAGTAATCCTTCACATAACCATTCTATTTTCTTTAACGATCTTCAGAAAAGAGCTTTCATAAAATATTCTGGGAAAAGTAGAACATGCTGGTAAGTATAATTTTCTCCTTTTCCCAGAAAGTGTTTTTAACTCTTTACCAAACAACAAAAATTGTATACCACTCCAAATTGAGAGCACTTGCAGATGGCATGGTAAATGTGGTTAATAAATTGAAAATTGTTTTGAGAAGGATAGAAAACTTTGTTGGAAAAGGAGAAAATGCTGGTTACCAGTATTTCTCCTTTTCCTACAATGTTTTAAAAAGGCTTCTTTCTCAAGGTTGTTGAAAGTTGAGATTGTGTAAGAAACATTTAACCTTCTATAACCATGCCCCACTCAATCTGGTATAACCTTTTATTCCCTAAGGCATTTCTATGGTTTCTCTAATTGACCCTAAATAACAGCAAGGATGAAGCCGTTTCTTATGTGTATATGACACCTTTTGATAGCATAGAAAACATTGTAACAAAAGGTGAAATTGCTCTTCACGAGCAATTTCACCTTATGCCACAATATTTTCCAAAGGCTCCTAAAAGCAATGCGTAAAAATGAGTATCGATGGAGTAAAGGGATAAGCAAATGCTGCAAAATGGGCAAGCCAAAAATTTTATAACTTGACCAAGAGTGAAGCAACATCTACTGAGTCAAACTGAGTCTGCAAATTGAGTCTGCAAACTGAGTCTGCAAACAGAGTCTGCAGACTGAGTCTGCAAATTGAGTCTGCAAATTGACACTGGCAGACTGATCTTGAGTGATCTTGAACTCACTGTTCATATAAGCATCTCAAGTCAGCCTTGTTTATCCTTTTTTACCTTACATATTATTGCATGATTGTGCCAATTTGACAAATGTACTCACATTGCCCCGACCCAGACATACTGTCCATCCTCAGAGACTGCAAGATATCTGTAATAGTTTGGATCACCTGGACGCTCGCAATCAGCATGTCCACAACAGTCACTGAAATATTTCAGCTGTAAGTCTGAAACGAAAAGGTATTACACAAAAATATTGTGGGAAAGAGAAAAAATTCTGGTTCCAACAATGTCTTAATAATCCTTTTAACCACAGAAGGTTTGTTAGGATAGTTTGGTACAAAGTTAATGCTAATTTTCAACCCCTGAAAAAAAAAACTTTATACATTCATTTCCTCCTTAACCCTTTCCCAAACGACAAATTTTGGACTCTTCCAAACCGAAAGAGTTTGCAGACGACAATTTTTGATTTTGTGAAAATAGCAGAAAGTTCTCAAGAAGGATAGAAAACACTGCGGGAAAAGGAGAAATTGCTCGTTATGAGCAATTTCTCCTTTTCCCACAGTGTTTTCAAAAGAGTTTTACTGCAGACACGTAAAAACCAGGGCTTTTTTGGGAAAGGGTTAAGAAAAGACCAATGCACACAGATGCCAATGTTTGGCTGCCACTGTTTCTTCAGTAATCAAGGGTTTATCCACACTGAGGAAGAAGCCTTCTGAAAACACTGTCGGAAAAGGAGAAAATGATGGTAACCAGCATTTTCTCCTTTTACCCTAATGTTTTCCACTCTTCAGTTATTTTGTGAAGAGTGTAAAATTGGCTCCACGAAATAATTTAACCCTTTACATAAATCTCAAATGATATTTCCTTGATTTGTGTAATATTTCCTCGATTTGTTAAGTACTAAGTTGTTCTGCCGTTCCTAAAAAAAGGTCATTTTCCACAAATAGTGTGGTAAACATGAATCACAACAGGGTCTGTATTCACCAACCATTCTGAAGAACGTTCTTTGTCTTATTCTCCAGAATTTTCTACATTTGTAAGTAACACAACATCTGATTGGCTAAACCAAATGGTTTAGCAATTAGAGGTTGTGTTGCTTACAAGTTCATAAAACTTTGAAGAATAAGACTAAGAATTTTCTCAAGAATGGTTGGTGAAAGTGGGCCCAGATTCTCACAAATCCAAGTCAATAGCTAAACTGACAGTACAAGAGTGTTACTGTCAACAGCATAGAGCAAGATCAGACAGCTCATAACATAAATCTAATCTTAACCCATTACTACACAATCCCTACTTTTTACGCCCCTAAAAATGAAGCCTTTTGAAAACACTATGGGAAAAGGAGAAAATGCTGGTAACCAGCATTTTCTCCTTTTCCCACAGTGTTTTCTACCCTTCCCAGAACAACTTTCTATTTTTTAGTCGCCTATATTTTGTCGTCTGCAAATGCTTTCAATTTGGACCAGTCTAAAATTTTCTCGTGTGGTAATGGGTTAACCACCATTGTCAGGTATTATTCAATGTTCAAGGAGTACTTTGCCAAAACACTACTGTTGGCTCTGGAAGTGATGACATAAATGAAATGTTGCTATTCAGAAGGTCAACCTATCACAACAGTAGCCATTACACATCCATTTACAATGTCATACCATCAACTTTACTGTGAAAGTAATCACAGTCTCTGTTCCTTTGACAAGCACTGTTTATCATTTTTTAATTGAAAAGTTGTGGTCAAGATCCAATGCTAGTCTAAATAAAAGTTTTCTTATCCCTTTAACCCTTTATTCCATAGATACTCATTTCTACACATTGCTTGTAGGAGCCTTTGGAAAACATTGTGGCAAAAGATGAAATTGCTCGTGACGAGCAATTTCACCTTTTGTCACAATGTTTTCTTTGCTATCAAAAGGTGTCATATACACATGAGAAAAGGCTTCATCCTTGCCGTTATTTAGGGTCAGTTAGAGATGCCATAGAAATACCTTATGGGGTAAATGGTTAAAGGTAGCCCTTCAAATTTTGTGACGAAAATTTAACAAAAATGCAGAAAAATCATCCTTATACTCCCAAAGCCTTATGATTGGCGTTCATAAAACCCCAGCAGTCGAAAACCATCCGATAACATGAGAAATTAGAGATTTATTATGGACTAAGTTGACACCAACGGGAGACATGTTCTATTTTTAAATCATCAATTCTCTCATTTAAATACAGGAAAACACAGACGAAGTTTCAAACGTCCGTCCGAAGAAGACATTATGGAAAATAATTATTACATGTTTGTTATGTAATGGAATTTAAGCGTTATTAGTCATGTGCCAGTCACTTGAAATTCCCACAATGCTTTATTGATTTTTGGCGCGAAATCTAAAAAATAGCTTAAGAAGCTACGTAGCCTTTTAGGGGAATACCATCAAAAAGATTTTTTTTTGTAATTTTATGATTCTTAATTATTGATGATTTGTATTGTTTCTTCATATAAATTTCAATGATATATATATTTTTTAAAGGTGGGTATTTAGAATTTTTACATCTCACAAAATTAAAAAATATATATATCACTGAAATTCATATGAAAAAATAATACAAATCAGCAATAATAAAGAATCATTTAATTACAGAAATTTTTTTTTAGATGGTATTCCCTTAAAAGGCTACATAGCCTCTTAAGATATTTTTAGATTTCACGCCAAAAATCAATAAAGCATTGTGGGAATGTTAAGTGACTTGCACGTGACTCATAACGCTTAAATTTCCTATCATAACAAGCATGTAATAATTATTTTCCATAATGTCTTCTTCGGACGCTATGTTTGAAGCTTCTTCTGTGTATTCCTGTAAGTAAATGAGCGAATCGATCATCTAAAAACAGAATGTGTCTCCCGTTGGTGTCAACCTGGGTCATAGTAAATCTCTAATTTCTCGTGTTGTCGGACAGATTTCGACTATTGGGGTTTTATGAATGAAAATTAAAAGGCTTTGGGAGTATAAAGATGATTTTTTTGCACTTTTGTACAATTTTCGTCCCAAAATCTGAAGGGCCACCTTTAATTTGGTGTGATGTGAAAATTCTAAATACCCACCTTTAACACATGACAAACTTTCTGTTGAATAGTACTGGCTTCCATTGAAAAACAATGTTTTCCTTTCCTTAAAATGATTATCCTGAGCTAATTTCTTAGCTTTAGGTAAGTTTAGCTTGTACATTAATGGGCTCGCTCTTTACCAGATGACAAAATATTAGACTCATCCATATTCACAGTGCAAGCAGATGAAAAATCAAATGCAGCTTACATGGTATAAGCTATGTTTAAGAAAGGGTTAAAAAAAAAAAATGCATAAAAAAGAGAAATGCTGGTAAGCTGCATTTTCTACTTTTCCCACAATGTTTTCAAAAGGCTTCCTCTTAAAGATATCATAACACAGGACTGTCTAAAATAAGGGTTTATAATGGTTTTGCAGTCTGCACAGGCTAACTTGAGACAGCACTTAACTCATTACCAAACGACAATATTTCAGGCTTGTCCAAATCAAAACCTTTTGCAGGCGACAAACTAAAAGTGATTGAAAATCTGAAATTTGTTTTGTGAAGAGTAAAAAACATTGTGGGAAAAGGAGAAAATGCTGGTAACCAGCATTTTCTCCTTTTCACACAATGATTTCTATAGGCTTCTTTCCCAGAGTCATCAGAAGTAGGGATTGTGTGGTAATGGGTTAAGAACTAAATTAGATTTTGTCCTGCTGTAGAATTGCACTAAACAGAAAATTATATAAAAACAGAAAGTGCCATTTGGGATTAACCTGCACAGAATGTGTAGTCTGATCCAAGTTGTCAGTTCAAACAAATGTTTTAACCCATTACCACACAATCCCTACTTTTGACGACCCTGAGAAAAAAAGCCTTCAGAAAACACTGTGGGAAAAGGAGAAAATGCTGGTAACCAGCATTTTCTCCTTTTCCCACAATGTTTTCTACTCTATAGGAAACTAATTTCTATTTTTGAGTTATGTTTATTTTTTTCATGCTGCAAATGCTTTTGATGTGGACAAACCTAAACTTCTGTTGTTTGGTAAAGGGTTAATTAAGAAATAATCTTCTTTCTATCGTGGTATATCGTTCAATAAACCACAGTTGTGAGTTATGAGGCACAATAAATAATCCATGAGGGCGATAGCCTGAGTGGGTTATTCATTGCGCCTCATAACTCACGTGGTTTATTGAACGATATACCACGATAGAAAGAAGATTATTTCGATTCTAACTTGGCCAATTCTTAAAGAAAGGAAAACAAGTTCAAACTAAGAGTAAAAATGCGGATGAAGATTATGTTCCATTTAATAACTCATTCATTGAATGACGTCACTCTACAAGGATTGTCGCAGATTTTACCACGTTTTCCTTGCACTGTGTTTATAGAGCCAGTCGCGTGTCATGTTAGAATGACCCTTTTAGCCTATTTCAGGCCATAATGCATTCAATCAGATACTATTCTTCATGTTTCTGAGACAATCTCAAAAAAGACTTTTAATTTCCTATTGAAAGCAAAGATGGCTGTGACATCAGTTTAACCCTTTACCTGATATGCCAATTAGAGGCTCTTCCATTTCAGCAGCAAATAAAGATATGATGTCAAAAATATGGGCTAATGAGGATACAAATATTTGATCGAGTAGAAAACATTGAGGGAAAAGGAGAAATTGCTCTTTACGAGCAATTTCTCCTTTTCCCACAATGTTTTCAAAAGCTGTCAGTTGTTCATGTCAAAATGAGTATCAATGGAGTAAAGGGTTAACTCTACCACACATCAATATTTTAGACCGATCCAAATCAAAAGCATTTGCAGAAGACAAAATGAACTGAACTCAAAAACTGAAATTTGTTTCCAGCAGGGTAGAAAACATTGTGAGAAAAAGAGAAAATGCTGGTTACCAGCCTTTTCTCCTTTTTCCACAATGTTTTCAAAAGGCTTCTGTATCAGGGCCATAAAAACCAGGGATTGTTTGGAAAAGGGTTAATTAAAGTAAAGGCATAAATACATGAAGAAAACAAAAGGAACTACTTATGGGACCTCTCCCTTTCATAAATTCACTTTTTCTTTTCACATGGTTCAGCTGATACAGTGAAAAGTGGGATTTTGAGCCAGGAAGTATGATATTTGCCCAGACAGCTAAAACAATAGAATCACTGACTAGCAGTTTTTAAGGTTACTAAGTACCAACGGAAGAAGATACAAGCACTCTTTAATGCATTTATTTCCCCAAAAAAGAAAACAGTCATCTTTCTTATTCTTTTTCCCTTTCAAACAAATAATTCAATCCTAATTGCCTCTCCCAAACCTAAATTGGGTTTAAAACTGGTTCTATGCTGCTTTAACTCCTTGCCAAACAATCCCCAGTTTTCACAACTATCATGAAGACGCCTATTGAAAACATTGAGGGAAAAGAAGAAAATGCCGGTAACCAGCATTTCTCCTTTTCCCACAGTGTTTTCCACCTTTCCCAGAACAAATTTAATTTTATGAGTCACATCAATTTTATTGTCTGAAAATGCTTTCAAATTGGACCAGTATAAAGATTTTTTTTTTGGTTTGGGAAAGAGTTATATCTTTTCTAGATGAGAAAATTTTAGTCAAATTACACTGACACCATTTGCAGATGACAACATCATTTTTAAAAACTTGGGATTTCCTTTATAAATGGAAGAAAATACTGTCTAAGAATGTTTTCCAAAGTCCTCTTCCTCAAGGCTGTTAACAATCAGAATAATGTTAATTCTTTACCAAACAACAAATTTATAGACTGGTTCAAATTAACCCATTACCACACAATCCCTACTTTTGACGCCCCTGAGAAAGAAACCTATAGAAAACATTGTGGGAAAAGGAGAAAATGCTGGTAACCAGCATTTTCTCTTTTTCCCACAAAGTTTTCTACTCTTCACGAAACAAATTCCAAATTTTCAGTCACTTTTATTTTGTTGTCTGCAAATGATTCAGATTTCGACAAATCTAAAATTTTGTTGTTTGGTAATCACTTACAAGCATTTGCAGACGACAAAATGAATGGGATTGTAAAGTCAATTTTGATTTGGGAAGGGCAGAAAACATTGTGGGAAAAGGAGAAAATGCTGGTTGCCAGCATTTTCTCCTTTTCCCACAATGTTTTCAAAAGGCTTCTACCTCAGGGTTGTCAAAAGACGTCATTGTGTGGTAAAGGGTTAAAGTAGATACAGACCATCATGCAAGGTGAAGAAGACCCAAAGATAATCCATTTAAATCAAATTGGGCCACAAGGGCACATGTTTCCCACCCAAATTACTTCAAATTCCTTCAATTATTTTAAAACTAGTGTGGGAAATGGAGTGAAAAAAGTTCAATTCTTCATTTACTTCATGACTTTGATTTCATACCCTTACACTTTCAGTTCTTTTCACAAACCTAAGATTTTTCCTATGAGGACTTAAGTTCATGTCTGAAACCATAGCAAGTAAATTTTACAGATCAAATAAAATGTTATTCTTCCATTCTACAGGAAATCTGTGTCTCCGCCGCCCCCCCCCCCCCACCCCCCTTCTCAAAAATCTACACCTTTTAACCATTTCCAAATTGGCAAATTTTAGATTTCTAGAAATACAAAGCATCTGTGGACAAGATGGGCACAAAGGAACTAAAGTTCTCTGACAGTGTAGAAAACAGTGGAGGGAAAGACGAAAATCATCTTTTATCAGCAAGTTCTTTTCCTACAATATTTTTTCGAGAGTGTTGTTCCTTAACAAAATTAATCCTTAAACTCTTTACCACACAATCCTGACTTTTAAAGACCCTGAGAAAGAAACCTATTGAAAACATTGTAGGAAAAGGAGAAAATGCTGGTAACCAGCATTTTCTCCTTTTCCTACAATGTTTTCTACCCTTCGCAAACCAAATTTTCAGTCACTTTTATTATGTCATCTGAAAATGCTTTCGATTTAGACAAGCAAAAAAACTTGTCGTTTGGTAAAGGGTTAAATAACTGGGAAAGTACAAAGGGTAAGATATGTGCCAGCCTAGCAAAATGTCATCCCTGCAAACAACCTGCAATATGCAACCCCTAAAGGTCACCTGTAAAATTTCAATGTTAAGTATTTCACACTGCAGTCAACACCATTTAAATTACATTCCAGCAGCTAGTTCAACTATACATGCTTTCCTGAAATTTCTCTCTTTAACCCTTTCCCAAACAACAAATTTTGGACTCTTCCAAACTGAAAGAGTTTGCAGACAACAATTTTAGATTTTGAGAAAATGGCAGAAAGGTTTCAAAAAGGGTAGAAAACACTGTGGGAAAAGGAGAAATTGCTCGTTACGAGCAATTTCTCCTTTTCCCACAGTGTTTTCAAAAGACTTTTACTGCAGACACGTAAAAACCAGGGCTTGTTTGGGAAAGGGTTAACCAGTACTTTGTACAATATTTTTCTCTAGCCATTATCTGTTTTACCACATAAACGTCATTGAAAGCAAGGAACGAATCTGTTGCAATGATTTACATCACAACAATCCTTAGCCTGGCATTCAGGCCCTGCATTTAAGTCATTCTGATAAACAAGGTACACAACTACATCAACTCACAGAAATATGTGTTGTTACTTGCCCTTCTTCTGAAATACGTTAAATCAGACATCAGAACATTGAGAACTCAGAGATTTCGTTTTGCAGTTTTACTTGATGACTTTGTTTTAATGAAAAGGCTCTATTTAACGGACTGACACCAGTCTAAACAATCCTAAAAAGCTAGTGACCACGACCCAATCTTTGGAATGGAACAAACTACCCCCTACTTTTAACCCTTTCCCAAACAATCCCTGGATTTTACGAGTCGGGAATGGTAGCCTTTTGAAAACGTTGTGGGAAAAGGAGAACATGCTGGTAACCAGCATGTTCTCCTTTTCCCACAATGTTTTCTACCCTATCATAGACCGAAATCATCTTTTCAGCAAGAGTTGAATTGTCGTCTGCAAATGCTTTCAATTTGGTCTTGTCCAAAAGTTTGTCGTTTGGGAAAGGGTTAAGCCATATAAGTTACAAACCTACCCTAACTAACAGATTCGACTTCATCACTTGTCACAGCTCCGAGAACTCAAAACAATAGACTTACTACAACTGAAACGGGCCTAAGAAATATTTAAAGTTTTGAGAATATTAACCCTTTCCAAAACGACAAATATTAGACTCTTCCAAACTCAAAGAGTCTGGAGACGACAATTTCAAATTCGATAAAAATGGCAGAAAATTCTCCAAATGGGCTGAAAACACTGTGGGAAAAGGAGAAATAGCTTGTTACGAGCAATTTCTCCTTTTCCCACACTGTTTTCAAAAGACTTGAACTGCAGACACAAAAAAAACAAGGGCTTGTTTGACAAAATTTTAGACCTATCCAAATTGAAAGCATTTGCAGATGAAAATTTCACTGGCTCAAATTATGCAATTTTGTTTTGATAGGGTAGAAAACTTTGTGGGAAAAGGAGAAAATGCTGGTTACCAGCATTTTCTCCTTTTCCCACAATGTCTTCAAAAGGCCTTTTCCTCAGAGTTGTCAAAGTCATCATTCTGTGGTAAAGGATTAATGTTTTCTTTTTGTTCACAGATACAACTACATGTAGTTCAGCCGCATTTTAAAATGCCGTTTTGTAAATACTTTTAAATGTCATTTGCAAATACATTCAGTTGGACCCCAGAGTTCAACCCTTTACTTCATAGATACTCATTTCTAGGCATTGCTTGTAGGAGCTTTTGGAAAACATTGTGGCAAAAGGTGAAATTGCTCGTGACAAGCACTTTCACCTTTTGCCACAATGTTTTTTACACTATCAAAAGGTGTCATATACGGATAAGAAACAGCTTCAACCTTGCTGTCATTTCGGGGTCAATTAGAGATACCATAGAAATGCCTTATGTGGTAAAGGGTTAAAAAAAAATTATCCTTCCATTAACAGAACCAAGTTCAGCTTGCTACACTATACATTGTGAGTGAAGGAAAGCTTTGAAACAAAACAGAGGTTTTAATGTTTCATTCCATGCTTGATTACATTTTTAAAGAAAGGTTAATCAAACATCAAAGCCCAACATCTGAGACCCAGGCCTGGACTATCTTTTAACTAATTCCCAACCCCGTTACTCTTTACCACACGAGAAAATTTTAGACTGGTCGAAATTGAAAGCATTTGCAGACGAAAATAAAGGTGACTGAAGAATTGAAATTTGTTCTGGGAAGGGTAGAAAACACTTTGGGAAAAGGAGAAAATGCTGGTTACCAGCATTTTCTCCTTTTCCCACAGTGTTTTCAAAAGGCTTCTTTCTCAGGGGCGTCAAAAGTAGGGATTGTGTGGTAATGGGTTAAACAAATAACTGTTAACCCTTTGGCTACTAAGCTTGACTTACTGACCTTTTGTGGACAGTGTAGATCAAGATCAGACTGTACAGAACATGGAGTTTGATCTTGGATCTTCCCTGTCCCATCAGAAGATATTTTTTGCCAAACTATAAGTTTGGGAGTTGAGTTATTCAGGTATTTACTTCAGCTTTGAAAGTTTAACCTATTACCACACAGTCCCTACTTTTGATGCCCCTGAGAAAGAAGACTTTAGAAAACATTGTGGGAAAAGGAGAAAATGCTGGCAACCAGCATTTTCTCCTTTTCCCACAATGTTTTCTACCCTTCACGAAACAAACTTAAATTTTTCAGCCACTTTTTTTTTTGTCATCTGCAAATGCTTTCGATTTGGATAAATCTAAAATTTTGTCTTTTGGTAATGAGTTAATGTAACTTTAATGTAAATGTAAAGATCACTGAATAATGATGAGGATTAACAACCCAACCTTTGTCATGCTGACGCAGGATGTAATTGCTTACACAGATGTTGGTCAAGATCAGACAGCACAGACCATACAGTCTGATCTTTGATCTCTACAACTAGCATTTCTTTTCCAGAAATAATGTGAAACAAGAGGGCAAAGATGACCCTGGATTGCTCACCTGTATTTTAGAAGAAGAATTTTAAGGAGTTTCTTAATTTCCATACAGTGCAAGTAGCCCCCATTCACCAGAGCCATGTTTCTTGACCTATCAAAATTTTATGAACAGTTTTTGAAAAGGGTCATTCAAGGAACATTTCTCTGAAATTATTTTCAAATCTAGCTGACCAGCCGTTCGAGAGAAGAAGAATTTTCAAGAATTTCTTCATGTCCGTATATGCAAGTAGCCTCCATTCACCAGAGCCAGGTTTCTTGACAGATCAAAATTTCACACACACTTTTTGAAAAGGGTCACTCAGGAACATTGCAGTGAAATTATTTTAAAATCTGACTACGGGTTTCAGCGAAGAAGAATTTTCCAGAATTTCTTCATTTCCATATAGTGCAGGTAGCCCCCATTCACCAGAGCCATGTTCTTGATGAATCAAAATTTCATGAACACTTTTTGAAAAGGGTCACCCAAGGAACATCTCTGTGAAATTATTTCAAAATCTGACCAACATTTAGAGAGAAGAAGAATTTTTAAGAATTTCTTCATTTCCCTATAGTGCAAGTATCCCCCATTCACCAGAGCCATGTTTCTTGACGAATCAAAATTTCACAAACAATTTTGAAAAGGAACACCCAAAGAACATCTCTGTGAAGTTATTTTAAAATCTGACCGGCGATTTCAGAGAAGAATAATTTTTAAGAATTTCTTCATTTCCCTTTAGTGCAAGTATCCCCCATTCACCAGAGCCATATTTCTTGACGAATCAAAATTTCACGAACAATTTTTGAAAAGGGTCACCCAAGGAACATCTCTGAGAAATTACTGCAAAATCTGGTCAGCAGTTTCAGGGAAGAAGATTTTTAAGGAATTTCCTAGAAAATTCCATTTGGTTGCCATGGCAACCAGAGTTTTTGACGGAATCAAATTCTGTGAACAATTTTACAGAGGTCCTCCCAAGGAACATTCCAGCCAAGTTTGGTCCAAATTGGCCCAGCTGTTTAGGGGAAGTTGATGTTTAAAGAACTGTTCACGACGCATGACCGACGACGGACACCAGGGCTGGTATTCACCACCCATTCTTAAGAACGTTCTTGGTCTTATTCTCTAGATTTTTCTACATTTGTAAGTAACCCAACTTCTGATTGGCTAAACCATTCGATTTAACCAATCAGAAGTTGTGTTATTTACAAATTTGGAAAACCCTTGAAGAATAAGACTAAGAATATTCTCAAGAATGGTTGGTGAATACGGGCCCAAGTGATCCTAAAAGCTCCCCTTGAGCATGTTGTGCTCAGGTGAGTTGAGCATCTTTGAAACTGCAATGTCTGCACCTTTAGTAGCTGTAATGACTTATGAGAGTCAGAGTTCATTTGTTATGTTTGTTTCATAGCATTATAAGAAAGTTAACCATTAAAGGCCCAGTAGTGTTCATGATTTAACAAAATTTTGTCTAAAAGATAAAGTGTTTAAAAGATTTTCATTTAACTTGTTACCAAACAACAATATTTTAGGCTTGTCCCAAAGCATTTGCAGACAACAAAATAAAAGTGACTGTAAATTTGAAAATTGTTTTGCAATTTTTGGAAACGGAAGAAAACATTGTGGGAAAAGGAAAAAATGCTGGTCACCAGTATTTTCAGAAGGCTTCTTTCTTAGTGTCGTTGAAAGTCGGGATTGTGTGGTAAAGAATTAAAAGTTTTTCATTTAATAAAAAAAACATACTAAGACTGGAGGGAAAAAACTAACAAGAAAAGCTGATGACTGTTGGAACTGTATACTTCATGATGTAGATAAGCCCTGGGAGTTCGTCAATATCTTGAGATCTAAATTCATAGATTTTTGCTGCTCTTTTTGTGACCTCAACATAGACTTTTATTCATTTCACCCTCACCTCTTTACAACAGGATCCCAAGTATTAACCACCCTGAGGCAGACAAGGGCTTTTGAAAACAATATGAGATCTAGATGCATTATTGCAATTTCAAGGCTTCTTTGGTGACTATATCATGCAGAGAAGCTGAAAATGTAGATCCAAGTTCATATATCCATTGAATTTTGAATTCAGTGCCGTCTGGAATTTTTTTTTATTTTATCTACAGTGTCTGTATGTGCCACTATTGTATTATCAGGGCTCAGTACAGCAAGGGTATAGATCCCATTTCACAAATTTTTTGCAGCACCTCTGTGACCTTGACAACAGGGTTTACTTATTTGAAGCTTACTTGTCAGTAATCCTAGATTTTTCAGACTTTTATTTGAAAAGGTGTGATAATATATAATTTTTCTGTATAAGATAAAAAAGCTCTAAAAGTTGAAAAAAATAAAAATCATGATTTGCAGATATCATTACACCATATGGTTGAGTTATTCTTAGTTTTGATAATAAATATGTCATGGATGACATAGATATTTTCAGTCAAAAAAGTTTATTGTTTCCACAAATTATTCCAACAAATACTGTATCAGGCTTTGACCTTCCCCTAATGCACCAACCATTATCAAAGTTTATTACTGTATCCAGTTTTGAACTCACCATATATTCACCAGCCATAATAAACTCTGCCGTATAATATTGAATGTTAACAACCATGGGAAAGAAGTATTTTGAAAACCTTGTGGGAAAAGGAGAAAATGCTGGTAGCCAGCATTTTCTCCTTTTCCCACAATGTTTTCTACCCTGTCAAAAAAAATTACACCATTTGAGCCATGTCAGTTCTTTGCTAAATGTTATCATCTAGGCCAAAATGAGTTAATCTTTTGTATGTAATTTTATCACTTAACCCCTGGAGCCGTAATAAACCGAACATTCACTTTGAAGACAAGAAAAAGAGACCCAAACAAATGAATTTATATGGTTGCTTCTCTTCAGGATGTCGACACAAAATGGACTTCCGTAAGTCGGAGATCACATGTACTGGTAGCCACATCTGAATCTACATTTTATTCCAAAAAGCAAACAAAACAGTCAACAGTCTTTTATCCCTTACAAAACAATCCCAGTTTTTAATTCTTTACCACACGAGAAAATTTTAGACTGGTCCAAATTGAAAGCGTTGGCAGACAACAAAATAAAGGTGACTAAAAAATAGAAATTTGTTCTGGGAAGGGTAGAAAACACTTTGGGAAAAGGAGAAAATGCTGGTTACCAGCATTTTCTCCTTTTCCCATAGTGTTTTCAAAAGGCTTCTTTCTCAGGGGCATCAAAAGTAGGGATTATGTGGTAATGGGTTAACAGCCCTGGCAGTTTGGTAAAATTCTAAACAAAAGCAACATCAAAACTTCATTTATTTGGGTCTAATGTTTCTAAACTCGAAGTGCTCGTTTTTCTCCTTTTTCCACAATGTTTTCTACCTACCAGAGATCTTTACTGATTTGAATGAATTTTGAAATAGTAGTTTGCAGAAAGATCAAAAGTCTTAACTTTTGTCATCTGGGAAAGTGTTTGTCAAGGGGTTGAGGATGGTTCAATTTTATTGTTTCTGGCTAAAGCAACATACTCCACACGGGTCATTATAATGTAATTGTCTAATCTAGAGACAGATTATTTCTTTACCACACAACCAAGGTCTAGACTTATCAAAACAGCACTTGCTTACAACAATTTAGATTTCGCTTTGATGATGGAATTTGTCTGTGATAGGGTAGAAAACATTGTGGAAAGGGAGAAAAATCTGGTTACCTGCATTTTCTCCTTTTCTAATAATGTTTTCAAAAGGCTTCTGTCTCAGAGTCTTTTATCTCCGCATTGTGAAGTATGAATTGTGTAGTGTGGAGGTTATCAGTCAAAGTTTCATAGGATTATTAGTGTAGTTCTTTTATGGCCAGGCCTGTTGTTTATTGTTGTTAACCCTTCCCCACCCACATACAATTTTTTCACGTACAGCTGTCAAACAGACCTTTGAAATCCTGGTGGGTAAGATGAGAGCTTCTAGCCATTATATCAAAATGTTGATTCATGTTGACAGACCATGTTTTACATGGGTGTTTCACTTGTCTTCTGCACCCAATTCACTCTTTATCAGATAATTTAAAAATTGGCTTGTCCAATTTAAAAGCATTTTGTAGATGACACTTTAAATCTGGCTCTCATAGAAGGGTCTGTCTCTGACAAAGTAGATAGTATTGAAGGCAAAGAAGACTGTTGGTTGTATTGGGGTACAACACCTCATTAACAGCTAAGGTCATTTCATGGTGGTTGGTGACGAAAAATATGTGTTTCCTGGCTTTTTCATACCAGTACTTACACAAAGCCACCAACTACTTTTCTCACATGCTTCAGCAGAGGTGAGAGGCTAAAATACACTTGAAAGAAAGTTTGTCTCAACCTGGTATCAAACTCACAACCACCAGGTCATGAGTCGACATGCTCACCACTGAGCCACCCCGGCAGGCAAAGAAGAACACTCTGATAAAGCAAGTTTTCCTTTGCCAATGTTTACAGAAGCTTTCTTCCCCGAGGTTCTTAACTCTTTACCAAACTGCAAAATCTTAGACTGGTCCAAATTTAAAGCATCAGCAGACGACAAAATATATGTGAATAAAGAATTAAATTTTGCTTCGGGACGGGAAGAAAACATTATGGGAAAAGGAGAAAATGCTGGTAACCAGCATTTTCTCCTTTTCCCATGATGTTTTCAAAAGCTGTCTTTCTCAGGGTCGTTAAAAGTCAGGATTGTGTGGTAAAGAGTTAAAACATAGAATTGTTTGGTAAAGAGACGTATTATCAGAAGGCAATAAGTATAGTGGGTGGAGTATGAGACAAACCAGTCTCTTAGTTTATTAATGACAAACCCAGCAGTTATTGCAACACAGATTAGAAACTGTTTTCTCATTATCTAGGCAAGACGACAAAAATGCTGGGCTTACCAGAATATAATACATTTGCAGAGAACAAATTAAATGTGGCTCATTTTGGGACTTGTCTTAGAAATGATGTGAAAGAAGGAAAAAGAGTGGATCACCAGTATTCTCTCCTTTAAACATGTTTTGTTATTTGGAAATTGGGTTAAATTTGGGTTTTAACCTTTCAACATCCTCTAGCTTGAGAAATTGGGCCTTTTAACTCTTTACCAAACGACAAAATTTTGGACTCATCCAAATTCAAAGCATTTGCAGACGACAAACTAAATGTGAATCAAAAATTGAAATTTGATTTGGGAAGGGTAGAAAACATTGTGGCAAAAGGAGAAAATGCTGGTAACCAGCATTTTCTCCTTTTTCTACAATGTTTCCTACCCTTCTAAAAATAAATTTCAAGTTTTTAGTCACTTTTATTCTGTCGTCTGCAAATGCTTTCGATTTGGACAAGCCTAAAATATTGTTGTTTGGTAATGAGTTAAACCATTTTTAATTTGTAGCCTGATATGCTTTTGATTTGAGGAAGTTTACTAGTTTGGTATCTGTTAAAGACAGGGTTCGAATTTCATTTTTTTATTCACTTGCAAATATTAACAAGTAGCTTTTATTTCCACTTGCAAAATCAAAATTGGACTCACATTTTCTTTTGAAGCTCAGCTTGCCTATCAATTGTAAAGAATGAATGGCTTGTACAAACTGTTCAGTTCTGTTCTATTACATAACCTGTCTGTCAACTGAGACAACAACTAGACAAAAAAGGAACGTTAATTGATATTTAAACCCTCATTTACCAATCGATTTAATTCCAGTTGAATTTCTGTTCTAAAACTAAGTTAAATTTCTGTAAGACTTACAATGGTGGACGATTTTGTGAAATACGGATGTATCGCATCCGAATATCTGCATGTCCGGTAACTGGTTTATAGAGTCCACCACATCCGACTCCCTTCCCGTTGCTATTTGTGCATAATGATTAACTTCTCATGAAAGATTCACAAATATTTTTGCTTTATAATCAGAGATTGAATTCGCCTACTGTTTTTCCGTATAAAAAACGTAAAACCTCAGTATTGGCTGTGAGAGCAGACGAACACACTTGCCTCATGAAATTCTGATAACGAACGACAACTCGGTGGCTTCAATGGCGACATGTAAAATTGTCAACAGCCGTCGAAGGGTATTCTCAGTGAGACATGACTGATGTTTATCCAGAACGAAAAGAATTACCTTTTTTTGTATTCACATATGAAATTTAGTACATTTGGTAACTGTTCTTCAATAATTTGCACCCGCATTTTTAGCAAGTGCCTGAAATTTCAACTTGCATTTTCCAATTTTGGCTTGCATTTTGCGAGTCAATATGTGGGAATTTGGAAACCTGAAAGAGTTAAAAATACCAATAGTTTGCAAGACAATACATCTAAATGGAGCTAACCAATCAGCTAATCTGTAACTACATACCTTCTGCTTGAAAAACTGTTTGAAAAATGGCTTCATCAAATATCGAAGCAATTATCATTCCAATCCAAATAGAAATCTTTTCCATGACAGGGTCTTCAGCTGGCACTGTGTAAATTAAAAATAAAGTCTTTTCAAAGTCATCCGATTCCTAACACATCACGCGACCTTTTAAAAACACACAGCCTCCACTGTTTTTCACTACTTATGGACACAGTTCTGTATTTTTAATCTTTGTATCTTTCTTCCTTTAATGCAAGAAGCTCTCGACACTGCCAACACTTTTTCCTAGTGGTGTCACACTAATCACTTGAGTTTCTCTTCCTGTTGAAATATGTATACAGTCTTCTCTTTCTTTCCCAAAGTCAGGACTTAGTCTGAGAGTCATCAGCTCACTGCATATGTAAGAACTACAACAAAACACTGCCTCTATCCGAGTGAAAGTCCACCAGCTTAAACTTCCCTTTATAAGACTTCATCTATTTCTAATGAGTTCTTTTTGTCTTTGTGTTTTTACATCTGAAAGAAATGAAAAAGACATTAACCCTTTACCACAGAAAGCCTGCATTCTCTCCTTTCCCCACAATGCTTTTTTACCATAAGCAAACACATTGCTATTTTTGAGTCACATTTATGATGTCATTTGCAAATGGTTTTAATTTGGGCGAGTCTAAAATTTTAATGGTTGATAAAGGGTTAACTGGTATGCTCTTTTGCACACCTACAACTGAACAAATTTCATGTAAACACTCCCAAGGGTACTAAATTTTATGGTCAGGTGGAAAGGGGACTTGTAAACTTGTTCATGGGTGTGATGGATCATGTCGCCCCAGACCAAAGACACAAAGTCTCAGCCTCCACTTTTTTGTGCAGAAATGAGATCAGCATTGTGGAGAAAAGGAGCACTTATTTCATACAAGCAACGGTTACTGTTTCCTTTCCCACTTCAATCTAAACTGATGGGAAGCTATATTTTTCTTTTCCAAAATATTTTACTTTCCCGTTTTGTCCAATATGTTGGTAGATCAAACAACACCCTTAAAGTCTCAACTGCAAATCCTTTCAATTTAAACAAGTCTACATTTTTTTTTTTTTGAGTAATTCCTCTACCAGACGACAAAATGTTAGCCTTGTCCAAATTGAAAGCATTTCTAGACCAAAATTTCATTGTGGCTCAAATGGTCTAAATTTTCTTTGACAGGGTAGAAAACATTGTGAGAAAAGGAAAAAATGCTGGTTACCAGCATTTTCTCCTTTTCCCACAATGTTTTCAAAAGGCTTTTTTTGGGGGGAGCAACAAAGTTGGCATTGTGTGGTTAAGGGTTAAGTAAAGGGCTAATGAGCTTTCCTGCAGCCATCAGACACTTCCTAGGTTTAATGTCCCATATAAAACATTAGAAGTAATTTTCAGTGAGCCAGTGGTGGGTATTGAACTTGCACCATATATCTCAAAAAATGTTAATTGCTGCTTATCACTTGGAAAACATCCTTCTAAAGTGGAAGTTATCAATATGAATTAGGCTTTTATGCATGGGTAACTTGAAAATAAAGCAGTTTGATCTCTTCGACATAAAATTGCCATGCATTTTATTTACCACTTACAGATTAGTAAGCCCTTTCCCAAACCTGCATACTGAACATATAAAAGAAAACATTTGAAAACTTCATCGGACAAAAAGAAAAGCCTGCAATCAGCATTTTCTTCTTTTCATATAATTTTTAGCACTGCTTCACACACAAATACCACCATAAAGGTCAATTTAAAAATGTCATCTGGAAGTGCATCTAACTAGAGAAGTCTATTTTTTTCATCTGATTAAGAGTAAAAGCAAAAGCTTTTCTTATCAAGCAAGAACTATTTACAACAAAAAACATCAAGAGAAAGTCTAAAATGCAGACAAAAAATAATGAAACTGAAACTTTTTTGAGAAACAGAACAAATGACAGAAATATGTACTTGGTAACCCACTGGGGTTCACAGACAATGGAAAACAGGGCAACAAAGGTCTCCACAACTCCAGTGGGTGTGGGAGG
Organism: Tridacna crocea; assembly: GCA_943736015.1. NCBI lineage: Eukaryota > Metazoa > Mollusca > Bivalvia > Cardiida > Cardiidae > Tridacna > Tridacna crocea. Next base: position 1,707,180 of record OX031066.1, on the reverse strand, counting down.
TACATGAAATGGCAGGGCATAAATTAGAAAGCCTTATTTCATTACCCTGATTGTAATGATATCTTTACCACAAAATGCAGACTATTCACAACCCTGAGAAAGAAATTCTTAGAAATCATTGTCCAAATTGAAAGCATTTGCAGACAATAATTTCACTGTGGCTCAAATGGTGTAATTTTCTTTGATAGAGTGGAAAACATTGTGGGAAAAGGAGAAAATGCTGGTTACCAGCATTTTCTACTTTTCCCACAATGTTTTTTTAACCTATCAATGAAGAAATGCACTACCTGAGCCAGAATGAAAATGTCATCTGCAAAAATTAATGCTTTCAATTCGGAAAAAAGGCTAAAATTTTGTCATCTGGTAAAGGGTTAATTCTTTACCACACAACAAAATTTTAGACTGGTTCAAATTGAAGGCATTTGCAGACAACAAAATAAAGGTGACTGAAAAATTGAAATTTGATCTGGGAAGGGTAGAAAACAGTGGGAAAAGAACAAAATGCTGGTTACCAGCATTTTGTTCTTTTCCCATAGTGTTTTCAAAAGGCTTCTTTCTCAGGGGTGTCAAAAGTAGGGATTGTGTGGTAATGGGTTAATTCAGTTATAAAAGGTTGGAAAAGCTGTTGATAACAGTGCAAGAATGCCTTGAAAAAATTTGCTGGTGCCACCAACTTGTCTTTGCCTCAGAAAGTTCCGAGTGCATTTCCAAAATTGTACCTAAAGGTCTTTTACAAAAGCTTATTAATCCAGATCATCGGCGTTTCTTTTTTTTCCTGTACTAATATAAAGAAATGCTACCAAGTGCAAATTTCATGCTTAGCACAGTTATCTCCCTTTTAACAGTAGTAATTTTCTTACCAGACAGAAAACTTAGACTTACCATACCTATGTTAACCCCTGCCCAAAGAAGCCCTGATTTTTACGTGTCTGCAGTAAAAGTCTTTTGAAAACACTATGGGAAAAGGAGAAATTGCTCGTAACGAGCAATTTCTCCTTTTCCTACAGTGTTTTCTATCTTTTTTGAGAATTTTATGCCATTTTCTCCAAATCTAAAATTGTTGTCTGCAAACTCTTTCGGTTTGGAAGGGTCCAAAATTTATCGTTTGGAAAAGGGTTAAAGTAATAAAATCATTTGCAGTTGACAAACTTAGAATTTTTTAATATAAAAGCATTTATGTTTAACAAACTTAATGTAGGTCTTGAATGATGGCAATCTTTGAAAGGGTTAAAAATATCCTGGATATAGAAATGTTGGTTACGTCCTTTTTCCACAAATTTCTGGAATGAGTTTCCCCTTAGTTACCAAATGATGGTGTATCACTAAAATCTTGAAGTAGAGTTTTAAAAGCATTGTTGGAAAAGGAGAAAGTGTTGGTAGCCTGAGTATTTTTTCCATTTCTGACAAAGCTTTCAAGATAAACTTGCACCATATAATGTCAACATTTTCACATGCCCTTTTCCCATGTGATCTTTGGTACAGGATAATTTGACTTGAAAAAAAAAAAAGCCATTTGCTTATCTAAATAAGTATTTAACAATGTATCGGTAACTCAATTTAGAATATATTTCAATTAGATAAGTACATGAAAATATTTGGAGTGAAACCTTAAACCAGTAACTTTAGTATTGCATCCTTTAAAGGTGGCCCTTCAGATTTTGGGACGAAAATTTTACAAGAATACAAAAAAATCATCCAATATACACCAAAAGCCTTATAATTTTCATTCATAAAACCCCAGTAGTCCAAAACCTCCCAACAACATGAGAAATTACAGATTTGCTACAGCCCAGGTCAACACTGATGGGAAACACAGTCTATTTTTACATAAGCAACTCGCTCATTTACACACCGGAAATATACAGACGAAGCGTCCGAAGAAGACATTATGGAAAATAATCACGTTTGTTATGTTGAGGAATTTCAGAGTCATTAGTAATGTGCAAGTCACTTAACATTCCCACAATGCTTTTTTAAATTTCTGGCGGGAAATCTAAAAAATAAGCTTAAGAGGCTACGAAGTCTTTTGAGGGAATACCATCCAAAACATTTTTTTTGTAATTTTATGATTCTTAATTATTGATGATTTGTATTGTTTTTTCATGGAAATTTCAGAAATATACATTTTTTTTAATTTGGTGTGATGTGAAAATTCTAGATACCCACCTTTAACAAACAATCCTGCGCTTGACAACCTTGAGGAAAAATCTTAAACAAAAAATAGTGTGGGAAGGAAAAGGAGAGAAAGCTGTTAAGCAGGATTTCCCTCTTTTTCTGCAATGTTTTCTATCTTTTCAAAGTCATATCTTAACATCAAAGTGCGGTTTAATGCATCTTCATCTGTAAATGCTTTGAGTCTGGACAAGTCTACAATTTGGTTCTGTGATAGTTAACCCATTACTACACAATCCTGACTTTTTAAACCCCCTGTGAAAGAAGCCTTTTGAAAACATTGTGGGACAAGGAGAAAATGCTGGTAACCAGCATTTTCTCCTTTTCCAACGATGTATTCTTCCCTCCCTAAAACAAATTTCAATTTTCTAGTCACATTCATTTTCTCATCTGTAAATGCTTTCAATTTGGACCAGTCTAAAATTTTGTCGTGTGGTAACAGGTTGAATGTACATATTTCATCTGGCTTGTGAGCAAACGGGGGCCAATAGCAGACATTTTCATAGAAATAACTTGTGATCATGATTATATGTGACTTGGATTTCCACCCTAATCTGCATTTTAACAATCTTGCAAAAGAAAACTTGAAACCATTGTAAGAAAAGGAAACTAGAAGGCCCTGAAGGGCCTGAATATGCTCTACTGGAAGAGAACTGAATTTTGCTTTTATGCTAGCATACATTATGAATTCATGACGCAAAAAGACAAAAAAGACACAAATCTGTTCCTACAATTAAACAAACTGTGTGAAATTCATGAAAATCTGACAAGAAATGCAGATTTTAATGCATAAACAAGAATTGGTAATTTTCAACTTGAATGGCTACTTTTCCCATACTTTTTGTTGGATTTATATTTCAAAATCGATAGGGTTGAAGCTGTTGGTGAGATAAACAAACCGTGCAAGTTTCACAAAAATCTAATAACAAAATGCACCTTTTATCTGGTAAACAAGAATTTGAAATTTTCAACTTGAAATAGCTAATTTTCCCATACTGTTGGCTGGATTTTTCTCAGAATAAAAAGGGTTGAAGCTACTGATAAGATTAAAAAAACTTTGTGATTTTCATGAAAATCTGACAAGAAAGACAGCTGTATCGTGTAAACATGAATAAGAAATTTTCAACTTGAAATGGCTACTTTTCCCATGCTATTTATTGGATTTTTTTCAAAATCAATAGGGTTGAAGCTATTGATGAGATAAACAAACCGTGCAAGTTTCACAAAAATCGGGCTACAATTGCAGACTTTATCGCGTAAATAAGAATTAGAAATGTTCAACTTGAAATGGCTACTTTTCCCATACTGTTTGTTGGATTTTTCTCAAAATCAATAGGGTTGAAGCTATTGATGAGATAAACAAACTGTGCAAGTTTCATGAAAATCGGGCAACAAATGCAGACTTTATCGCGTAAACAAAAAAAAGACTAACGGACGGACGGAAAGACGGACAGACAGATGGACAGACGGATGACGGAAACCACGCCATGACATAAGCTCTGCTGGCTGAAAGCCAGTAGAGCTAAAAATGCTGTTAACAGTTTACTAAACAACATTATTTTAGAGTTGTCTAAATTAGAAGCATTTGCAGATGATAAAATTAATGTGACTCAAGTTGAAATTTGGGTTAGAAAGGGTAGAAAATACCATATGAAAAGGTGAAAATGCTGGTTACTACCATGGGTACAGTGTTTTTAAAAGGCTACTTTCTCAGGGTCTTTAAAAATAGGCACTGGTAAAGAGTTAATTAACAGTGTCTTCTAACCTTCCAGGTTAGAATCTGATCTTTTGAATCCTCTTTAATTTGTCCTTTGTGGCCTAGAAATTTTTCACCTTGTAAATGATTAATAAACAAAATCTACATGAACCTTCAACCCTTTACCACACAATCCTGGGTTTTACTGAACAGGGACAGGAAGGCTTTTTGAAAACATCGTTGGAAAAGGAGCAAATGCTGGTAACCAGCAGTTTTCTCCTTTTCTAACAATGTTTTCTATCCTGTCATTGCACTTACTACCAAATGACAAAAGTTGGGACATGTCCAAATTGAAAGCAACTGCAAACAACATATTAAAAGTGGAAAAAATGGCATGACTTCTACTTGCTTGAGCAGAAAAGTTTGTGGGAAAAGGAGAAAATGCTGACAACCATTTTCTTCTTTCCTCACAATGTTTTCAAAAACTTTCTTCCCCAGGGTTGTTAAAAGTTGGGACAGAGTGGTGAGTTAAGCTACTTTGTATCAATTATGAATTTTATTGTCTGTGAAATGTTTTGGAACCTAGAGGGTCAAATTTTTGTTGTTTGTGAAAGAGTTAAACCTTTACGACATGTCAAAGTTCAAAGCATCTATAAACAACAAATTATCGGTGGGAAAGAGAAAAATTACTAGTACTAGTATTTCTCCTTTTCCAGCAATTTTCTTGAGAGAATTCAAAATTCTAAAATTATCAAAAAGACCATCTTACAACCATGTGATAAGGTATTGGAATGGTTGGAGAGATTTTTCACCCATTGTTTAAAGCAGACCTTAATTCAATAAAATATCTCCAAGTTGACACATTTTCTCAGATGTGGACCATAATAAAAGTAGAACAGCCACCTTCAAAGTAAACCAAAGGTTAATTTAAATTCCATTTCACCTTTCTTAAATAGTCAATTTATGCACCTGCACAGTTTCTAACTTTTAATCCAAAGTTTATTGGTTACATTTTAAGCTTTTAACCTCAGCTTCTAAATCTGTTCTGCCATGGACAAGATCTCACATAAAAATTTTGCCTCAATGAAAAATATCAAAAATTGAATCCTAAAATATCAAATGCAAGAGTAGTTATTCATTATGACCTAAACTTCATTTCAGTGTTTTTCGGCCAACTGGCCAATCAAATCTTTTTTAGCTATAACTGTCGAAAGCTGAAAACACTCTTTCCCCATCTGTTGCCTCGTCAACGGGTCAGGAAAACATTTCCAAGGGCCATAACCCATGTAATAGTACAAAGGTAGTGATAAAAATATGCAATGCACAAGTTCCATTTGTCCCTGGTTTGACATCCTTGTTGACCCAGTTTCGATTCATACTGTAAATGACCCTGGGTTATTTGGCTAGCGTTTCCTTGTTCTCATGAATTATTCATGAAGCATTTTGATTGGTAATCTCAGTTTTTCTCTGAGAAAATTTAAACTATTTTTATCACAAATATACCATCATTTCTATTTTTAGTAACCGACGAAATGAAATTACCCTCTCTACACAAGAGAATGAATATGATATCAATCTTCCGATTGGCTATTAATGTACTTTCCAACCATATGAATATTCATAGGAAACGAAGATTTGCTAGTCAATTTTCCCAGGGGTATTGCATGGAGAGCAATGTAATGCTTAACATAATGGGTTCCGAGGATGTGGTTTGAAGGCTTAGTTTACAATTAACCCTCTCTACATGGGGCTTACAGTTTACCAGAGTAGAGCACAGAAAAAAGGTCAATTCCCAATTGAAGAATGAAGCTTTGGTCACTATCAAGAGCAAACAGTGAAATGTAGGTAATCAGCATCTTCACCGTTTCCCACAATGTTTTCTATCTTCTCACAGATAAAGATTAACCCTTTCCTGATTATGCCAATTTGAGGCTCTACCATTTCAGCAGCAAATATAGATATGATGTCAAAAATGTGGACAAATGAGGATACAAATATCCGACTGAGTGGAAAACATTGTGGGAAAAGGAGAAATTGCTCGTTACGAGCAATTTCTCCTTTTCCCACAATGTTTTCAAAAGCTGTTTGTGGTTGATACATCAAAATGAGTATATATGGAGTAAAGGGTTAACATTCGAACCACATTTACCATGTGAGTCATGCTCTGTGAAAAGGGGGGCTTACTGCATCTGTCAAACGTTTCCACCCAGATCAGTCCACGCAGGCTGTCATGGGCTGAAACTTTTCACTATTTATCAATTTTCTGTATGTCCAAGGCTCAGTCTACCTTATGATTAAGTCATTTGTTTAAAAGAGACTGGCTACCATGGATTCATAAGTATGTGTTTGCTTGCTTGGTATCATGCATCATGGCGATGCATTAAGCCCACTTTTGCCAGAGAACAGCTTATATCATCCATAAATGCTTTCAATGTGGACAGGTCTGAATTTCAAAGGACTGGTAAAGAGCAAAATGCATTTGAAATTGCTACAAGGACTCTTGAAATACATGTACATGTACCTTCAGTCACATATTTGTGGTTTATATATTTCTGTTTTATATGTACATATATTTGTGGTTTATATGTATCTAATATAATTGTTTTGCTTACATTATTGTTGTCTTGAATTCGGATGCTTTCCAACCATGCTGGTCTTGCTCTTCTGAAAAGAAACAATAAAATACTATTTAACCGTTAATCTTGAAAATTGGGAAAATATGTCTCTACAGTACACACAAAGGCTTGGCCAGACCAGCTCAGGGATATGTAATGGGAGAAAAACGGATAAAAACATGCAGAATTTGTTTACCCAGTGACAAAATTCATCTTCTTTGCCCCTAGAGGCTTAACCCATTACCACACAATCCCTACTTTTGACGCCCCTGAGAAAGAAGTCTTTTGAAAACACTGTGGGAAAAGGAGAAAATGCTGGTAACCAGCTTTTTCTCCTTTTCCCACAGTGTTTTCTACCCTTCCCAGAACAAATTTCAATTTTTCAGTCACCTTTATTTTGTCGTCTGCAAATGCTTTGAATTTGGACAAGTCTAAAACTTTCTCGTGTGGTAAAGAGTAATAAGTCATCAGTGTGCCACACAATGACCGCACAAGTACTGCACATGTAATGGGAAAAATGCAGGTTTACCGGATAAAAACTGGATATAATAAACGGCCTATTAACAGATATCACTGTACCAGTATAGGACTTGTATCGGATAAAACAGACTGAAGAGCAACATATTATAAGAATCCGACGAGATGCTTTTCCAAATGTACGATGAACGTAAACGTACCAACCCCAACATACAAGAGACGTACTGGTCATGTGACATGCCGAAAGCATAACTTGTCAGATGCACCTCAAGTCTATCATTTGCATGTCTCTGTCGGCTTTGTCCGATGGAAATTTTGAAACAAGCTCAAAATTTCCAACCGGACGGAACATACATCACCTGACAAGTAGCGGATTCATCGAATAAGAAATGGACATAAAATCTATAAAAACAGACACTAATGGATAAAATGATTTTTTCCTGTTATTCGTTTGTTAGCTCTGTGTGACAAAGGTTTATCAAACACTTATCCCAGTGACCTTAATGACCTTATTTTTTCCACTCTTAGTAAAAGATATTTATTAACAAGACAAATATTCTGAAAAAATTTGATGAGTATCAAACTGAAAACCTGGCATATAGAAGTCAAACAAGTTTTTTCTCAGATTTCATCAATTTAGTGACCTACTTTTTGACCATATAGTTATGTTCCCAACTATTAACTCTTTCGAAGACATTAGTAAGATATCACCTGACCCAACTTCAAACTTGTCCAAGGTATTTATCATCTAATAAACAAGATACTCATACTCTCAAACTGAAAATGTGGCATAAAAGTGTGCCCAAGTTTTTCAAACACTTGTCCCAGTGACCTTATCTTTGACCAGTACTGTAACCCACTTTCATCCTTGGTCAAGATCTTAACAAGAGAAACATTCTGACAAGCTTTCATGAGTATAAAATTGTGGTTTCTAAAGTTCAGAAAAAAATTTTAACCTACTTTTTGAGCCAATGTGACCTAATTTCATTCTTAACCAAAGTTTTCCAAGAGAAACATTCTGATTAAGTTTCATGAGTACAGAACTGAAAATAAAATCTTTAAATACCACATAGTTAACTTACATTTTCCCAAGATTTGTCCAGGGACCTTTGTTTATTAACCCATTACCAAATGACAATATTTTAGACTGGTCCAAATCGAAAGAATTTGCAGACGACAAAAGTGACTGAAAAATTGAAATTTGTTTTGTGAATGGTAGAAAACATTGTGGGAAAAGGAGAAAATGCTGGTTACCAGCATTTTCTCCTTTTCTCACAATGTTTTCAAAAGGCTTCTTTCTCAGGGGCGTCAAAAGTAGGGATTGTGTGGTAATGACCAAGTTATCATACAGGCAAACATACTGACAAATTTTTATGAGTTTTGGACTGAAAATGTGGCCTCCAGTGTGCATGCAATGTTTTTTGTATGATTCCTTCCAGTGACCTACTCTTTGACCATATCTGATCGATATCTCTTGTCGAAGATATTTGCATGACAAACTTGATAAACCATTCTTTATGGATATCAAACTTAAAATGTGGCCTCCAAAGTGCAGATAATATTTTTATAATATTTGGCCAAGCGACCTCCTTTTCAACTTGGAGTGACCCCATTTCCTCATTCCTAACTTGTCTGAGATACGTGTATTATAAAGATAAACATTTCTACCATTTTTCCAGGGAATTGGGATGAAAATGTTGCCTCTAGGGGGCACACATGGATTTTGTAACATTTATACCTGCTACCTAGATTTTGATGTCGCAGGTGAGTGTTTGACTGAAATTGTGACCTCTAGAGGTAAAACACACAAGGATTTTCTAACATTTGCCCTGTGACCTAGTTTTGCATGTGACATGACCAAATTTCAAAGCTGTATCGGATATTATTGGGAAAAACTTTCAGACTAATTTTGATGAGTGTTTCGCTGAAAATGTGGCCTCTAAAGAGCATGCAAGATTTTCTTAAGATCTGACCCATTGACCTACTTTTTGACAAATTGTGACAAAATCTGCAACTTATCCGAGTTAATATCAAGACAAAGATGCTGAGTATGTTTAATGAGTATCCAACTGAAAATAAGGCTTCAAGAGTACACATAAGGCTCCACTAACATTTATAAAGCAATTGACTTACCGGGTACTTTTAACTCTTTACCAAATGACAAAATTTTAGACAGGTCCAAATTGGAAGCATTTGCAGCCGACAAAATAAACGTAACTGAAAATTTGACATTTGTTTTGTGAAGGGTAGAAAACATTGTGGGAAAAGGAGAAAATGCTGGTTACCAGCATTTTCTCCTTTTCCCACAATGTTTTCTTAAGGCTTCTTTCTCAGCGGCGTCAAAAGTAGGGATTGTGTGGTAATGGGTTAAACCCATTATGACCCAAACAATCCCTAGTTTTTAAGTCCTTGAGACAGATGCCTTTCAAAAACATTTCGTGAATTGGAGAAAATGCTGATAACCAATATTTTCTCCTTTTCTCACGTTTTCTACCCTACTGAGACAAAATGATTGCAAAGGCTTACCTTGAGTGCTCAGCATGTATTCAGGAAGTAAGCTTAAAACACTTGAACTGTCATAAATGTAAATTAAATCTTTCAATAAAGACAGGTCTAAAATTTTGCAATGTGGTAGAGGTTTCAACAAATAACAATCCCATGATCTACCCAACCTAAGGTTGAACATGTTTGAAAACTGCAGAAAAATGTGAAATACTGTACCCAGATCACAAAAATTCAGACTTGTTCCAACTGCAAGCATAAGCCGATAAATAATATATCAGATAGCAGGTTTCAAGTTCCAATTAAAAGAAAAAAATCATTGAGAAAGATGAAAAAAAAAAATCTGATTTTTTTTTAAAATGCATGACTCTGCTAAAGTGACCGCAAAAAGCTTGTAAAGCTGTGTGAGATAAATAACAAGATACAAAATAAATTCTGTTCTGTTCACAAACTAAATACATGGTTGCTGTAAGTGATAGGGGTGTCAATAATGCATCAGTCTGACTGATTGAAGTGCTGTCCAGGACTGCATATAGAACTGATAAATTAACACCTGCAATAATAAACTGAGCATTGGAATCAACCTAACTCTTAACCCTTTACCACACAATCTCAAATTTTAATGACCCTGAGAAAGCGGCCTTTAGGAAACATTGTGGGAAAAGTAGAAAATGCTGGTTACCAGCATTTTCTCCTTTTCCCGCAATGTTTTCTATTCTTCTATAGACAAATCTCACCAAATGTCTAATTTGTCAGCTGCAAATGCTTTCAATTTTGATAAGTATAAAATTTTATCATGTGATAAAGGGTTAAGCAGTCTTTGTTTCCTGCCCATGTGGGAATAAATTTATTTAATATGCTGTAAGCTATAATAACATGCAATTGCTGTTTTATGCTGAATGTTATGTTATGTTATGTTATGTTATGTTATGTTATGTTATGTTATGACTTGAGGTGCTTTTTGCTGACAACTTAGATAAAATTCAGACTGCACATTCCATACAGTCTAATCTTATATGTAGTCAGTCTCATACAATTAAAGAATTTAACCCATCACCACACAATCCCTACTTTTGACGACCCTGGTAAAGAAGCCTCAGAAATCATTGTGCGAAAAGGAGAAAATGCTGGTACCCAGCATTTTCTCCTTTTCCCACAATGTTTTCTGTCCTTCACAAAACAATCTTCAAATTTTCGGTCACCGTTATTTTGTTGTCTGCAAATGCTTTCAATTTAAACCAGTCTAAAATTTTCTCATGTGGTAAAGAGTTAAGCAAATACTTGGACATTGCAATGTGAACCTTCAACCCTTTCCCACACAACAAAATCATAAATAGTCCAAACAGAGAGTATTTGCAGGCCACTATACAATTGTGATTAAAAAATTGGAATTTGTTTCAGAATGGGAAAAAAAATATTACAAGAAAATTACAAAATGCTGGTTGCCCGTTTTTTTCTCCTTTTACCACCATATTTTTCTCCTTGTGGTCAATTAAACATGGGGACTGTTGAGTAAAAAGTCACTGAAAGATCAAAGTGATCACTGCAATTCTAGGTGTAATATAACCCTACAATCCAATTCAAAATCTCACATTTATTTCAGTTTTAGCCTTTAACCACACAATCACGACTTTTATTGACACTGAAAAAGAGATCCTTTAAAACAATTTAGAAAAAGGAGGCAATTCTGGTAGCCAGCATGTCCTCCTTTTCCCACAATGTTCTCTCCCGATCAAAGACAAATCAAAGACTTTGAGCTATACATATTTAAGATGTCGTCTGCAAAGTTTTAAATTTAGACCAGTCTAAAATTTTGTCGTCTAGTAAAGGATTGACAAGGGCTGAACCTGCAATTTTCATTTACTTATTTGGACACCCATGGAGTAGATCACTTTGTGATTAAAAACGATTCAGCATTAAAATTATATAAAAAAGTGACTTGAAGTAATCACAGTTCATGATGATCTTGGTTGATAAAAATGTTTATGTTAAGCTTTCAGCTCCCCCAACCAACCAGATTTATATTCTGGATGCATTGAATTTCTACCTTTCCCAATTAACCCTTTACCAAACAATCCCTGGTTTTTACGACCCTGAGATAGAAACCTTTTGAAAACATTGTGGGAAAAGGACAAAATGCTGGTAACCAATGTTTTCTTTCCTGCTGGAAACAAATTTCAATTTTTAAGTTATGTTTATTTTGTCGTCTGCAGGTGCTTTGAATTTGGACCAGTCTAAAATTTTGTTGTTTGGGAAAGGGTTAATTTTTGTTTCGAGGGTTTTTTTTGCCTCAGATTCAAGTCATGTTGTCCATACCAATGTATGTACATGTATTTATAATCTATGTGTTTGGCAATGAACTTTATTTGTTCAAGCTGATATTATGAATTAAAGTTTCTGTTCTGTTCTGTTCTGTTCACAATCATTTTGCCAAAATGTCTTCAATCATTGTTTACTCTCAGAAGAAAAACTGTCATGCACGAAGGCCATGCTTTAACGCATTACCACATAATCCCTACTTTTTACAACCCTGAGAAAGAAGCCTTTAGAAAACATTGTGGGAAAAGGAGAAAATGCTGGTAACCAGCATTTTATCCTTTTCCCACCATGTTTTCTACCATTCACAAAACAAATTACAAATTATCACTCACTTTTATTTTGTCGTCAGCAAATGCTTTCAATTTGGACAAGCCTAAAATATTGTTGTTTGGTAAAGGGTTAAAATGTTTTCCTACCAGAGAAGACAAAAAGAATGCACTTGAACATAGAAGATAAATTTGGAGCATCAATCCACATAAAAAAATTTGCTTGATCATATCGAAACACATAAATTGATATTTAACCCTTTAGCACCACATAAAGCAACAATATACTTTTACCCAACAACAAATTTAGACTGGTCCAATTTAACAGCATTTGCATATAACAAATTAACTATTCCTCACATGATGCAATTTGTCTCAGATACCTGTAGGATGGAAAATAATGTTAGATTGTTTTTTTCAAAACCTTTTTTTACCAATGGTTGGTAACAGTTGGGACTGTTTGGTAAAATTTGAAAAAAAAGAAGGGAAATGTTGCAATTTCGAAGACATTACACAAGACAATGGGCAGAGTACATTCAGGAGCAGACTGTCTTGTTGATTGTATAATAACTTTTGTTATCATACTTTAACTCATTACCATACGACAATATTTTAGGCTTGTCCAAATCGAAAACATTTGCAGGCGACAAAATAAAACTGACTGAAAATTTGAGATTTGTTTTGTGAAGGGTAGAAAACATTGTGGAAAAAGGAGAAAATGCTGGTAACCAGCATTTTCTCCTTTTCCCACAATGTTTTCTAAAGGCTTCTTTCTCAGGGGACATCAAAAGTAGGGATTGGGTTCAATAGTCTGTCCACAAACATGAGCTTGTAATGTCAAGGGTTTAGAACAAAACTGCCAGGAAAGATGGAGAGAGTACAGTAATATTTATGAGTGAATAAAGAGATCTTTAGAGGCATAATAACTCACAAACACAAAGAACGTAAAGGAGGAACAAAACAATAAAACGTCACATGTATTGATGATGATCCTGACTAATTAGTAATTCTATCACTGTGATCTTTGAAACATTGCAGATATGATTGATTGCAAATGGATTTTTTTATTGCTACAAACTATTTGCTCTGCTATCTTACTCAAGCTCAAGTACTTTTCTTAACCCTTTACCCCATACGGCCTTTCTATGGTATCTCTAATTGACCTTTAATAACAGCAAGGATAAAGCCGTTTCATATGTGTATATGACAACTTTTGACAGAGATGAAAACACTGTGGCAAAAGGTGAAATTGCTCGTAGCGAGCAAATTTCACCTTTTGGCACAATGTTTTCCAAAGGCTCCTACAAGCAATGCATAGAAAAGGGTTAATAAAAAATCTATTGATCCTGGGAAGTGTGCCAAGTACATGAAATTAACTCTTTACTAAACAAGAATTTCTTGACTTTTCAGAGTTGAAAGCATCTGCAGTCAAAAAATTTTAAACATGATTGAAATTAGCCTGTCTTCTCTGATAGGGTAGAAAAAATTGTGGTTACCAGCATTTTCTCCTTTTCCAACAATGTTTTCAAAGGACTCCTCCCTTAGGGTCATTAAAACATGGGATTGTGGGGAAAAGGGTTAAAATAACTCAATAAGTATTTTTATCCTACAAACATTTATCCTACAAAAAAGACCAAATAATTTATCATGGTTTGATTTTCTCTAGAATATCTCAACAAAGCAGAAATGATCAAAGACCACACACCATCTTTTGAGCACCCAATCTTGATTTACACTAGCAAAACAATCATTTTATTGGAAACTAAGCAGAAAGGGGGGGGGGGGGGGGGGAAGGGGGGAAAGGGGGGATCAAAATACTTGATTATACATTACCAATGCAATTTAACTCTACTGTGGCAATCAAGGGAGATCATTGGAAACATGTCACAAAAGAAGTTACCCCCCTTTCATCAGTTTTATCTCCAATACATCTTATGAAGTGCAATTAAAACAAGCTGCCAGCAACCATATCTTTCTTAAGATCAAGTCAGTTGGATTAGCCCAAGTGACAGAGCACAATTTTTTTTTACTTCTGGATACTGGAGGGTGTGGGTTCAAGGGTTCAATTCCCATGACAGCATATTCAAAATTTTCTAATGCTTCTTTCCAATGAAGCTTTTAAGACCTCGGTCATGTGTGACTGTGCTATACAATAAGCACTTTGAAGAGCCAGTCATAACTTACAATTTGGTAAGTTTTGTCCAGTACATATTTTTCACTTTTCCTTAAAGGTGGGTATTTAGAATTTTTACATCTCACCAAACTAAAAAATATATATATCACTGAAATTCATATGAAAAAATGATACAAATCATCAATAATTAAGATTCATAAAATTACAAAAAAAATTTTTTTTTGATGGTATTCCCTTAAAAGGCTACGTAGCCTCTTAAGGTATTTTTAGATTTCACGCCAAAAATCAATAAAGCATTTCGGGAATGCCTAGTGACTGGCACGTGACTCATAACGCTTAAATTCCATTACATAACAAACATGTAATAATTATTTTCCATAATGTCTCCTTCGGACACTATGTTTGAAACTTCGTCTGTGTATTCCTGTATGTAAATGAGCGAATTGATAATCTAAAAATAGAACGTGTCTCCCCTCGGTGTCGACCTGGGCTGTATTAAATCTCTAATTTCTCCTGTTATTGTACGGTGTTCGACTACTGGGGTTTTATGAATGAAAATCAAGAGGCTTTGGGAGTATAAGGATGATTTTTTTGCATTTTTGTACAATTTTCGTCCCAAAATCTGAAGGGCCACCTTTAACCCTTTCTCACACAAGAAAACTTTAGACTGGTCCAAATTGAAAGCATTTGCAGACAACAAAATAAAGGTAACTAAAAAATAAAAATTTGTTCTGGGTATGGTAGAAAACACTGTGGGAAAAGGAGAAAATGCTGGTTACCAGCATTTTCTCCTTTTCCCATAGTGTTTTCAAAAGGCTTCTGTCTCAAGGACATCAGAAGTAGGCATTGTTTGAAAATTGGTTAAAACATAACTAAAACTTCTGGGAGTGTCTCAAATGTCAACAATATTCTAAGTCTTATTTTCCAAGTTTACTAAATTTGTAAGTAACACTACTTCTGATTGGCTAAACCAAACCGTTTAGCCTATTAGAAGTTGTATTACTTGCAATGTAGAGATTTCTTTAGAAAAATACAAAGAAAGTTCTAACGAATGGTTGGTGAATACGGGCCCTGAAGTGAAATTGAATAGACTAAAAACAGATCAAGAAATCTGAATGGTGTGCACTCGAGAATCATAATAATTATAATCAATTTCAAGAGCATTCCAACCAGTTGTGTTGGAGGAGAATTCTTTTTTAAAGATTTTCAAAATCTGTTTGGTTTGTTGCTACCAGAGTACCAAGTAGCTATAAATCTTTTGAAGGAACTCTTCAGAGGACCATATCATGATCATTCTATAATGTTTGTCTAAAATGGCATAAATAATTTCAGAGAAATTATTTATCATACTCTACCATTTCATCTCCCTGCCCTGAAAATAAGATAAACTGAAAAATGTCAGTACAGTAAGGGTTAATGCCTGTGAGGCAATATGGATAACTAAATAATTAACAACAGCTGCTTAACTCTTTACCACACGAGAAAATTCTAGACTGGTCCAAATTGAAAACATTTGCAGACAACAAAATAAAGGTGACTGAAAAATAGAAATTTTTACTGGGAAGGGTAGAAAACACTGTGGGAAAAGGAGAAAATGCTGGTTACCAGCATTTTCTCCTTTTCCCACAGTGTTTTCAAAAGGCCTCTTTCTCAGGGGCGTCAAAAGTAGGGATTGTGTGGTAATGGGTTAATTGGAATATCATTAACCAAGGCAGACTCTGAAAGTCATCAAACTACAATATTTTGCTTTCACCTTGCACAAATATTGGCAACGATTTCTAGGTTCTTTTTTACTAATCCTACTAATTTGTTAGTCTTGCAAATACTGTTCATAAATGCAACACACATAGTCAAATCTTTCAACCATCTTTAAGAACAAGGACACATTTTCAGTTCAAAAAGACACATATTATTTGGATAGTTTGTTATAAGTTTTAATCGTCACCAGATGAGAAAATTTTAGACAAGCCAAAATTCAAAGCATTTGCAGACAACAAAATAAATGGGACTGAAAAATTGAAATTTACTTTAGATTGGTATAAAAATATTCTGGGAAAAGGAGAAACTGCTGGATACCAGCGTTTTCTCTTTTTCCCACAATGTTTTCAAATGGCTTCTTTCACAGAGTCCTTTTTCTTTTAAAACTTATGGTCCCTTCCCCTCAAACAAAAAATCCGAAAACATTCAGACAAACACTAAAATTAATAGAGAAACCAGGGTCTGTATTCAACAACCATTCTCAAGAATGGTCTTTGACTTATTCCTCAAGATTTTCTAAGTTTGAAAGTAACCCAACCCCCGATTGGCTAAACCGAATGAATTTAAGCCAATGAGGAGTTGTATTACTTTTAAAGTTTGAAAACTCTGGTGAATAACACAAACAACAATCTATACAGACTAAGGAGGCTCACACATTATCTATAAGTGACCTACATTAACCAGTTCCACAGGTAATTAACAATACTGATTGACAGTTAACCACTCATTGCTCTCATTATTGCTCACAAACAATGCCATGAATTCCTGTAGTGTTTACAAAACATCTTTATTTCCATCAAAACTGGTACCATATCACCTCTACCATTTGTCAATGTCTCACCATACTCAGGAGTGAAGCCTTCACCTAACATATTCACCATGATTTTAGTATCTGCTTATCCTTAGCAATAGTACTCAAAATTTACACCTTTGGAACTAAAGACTTTGATGACCCAGTGGAAGAAGGCTCTTAAGAAGAAAACAAAGTTAAAGCTAACTCTATTGTAAAAGTAGAACAGGCCTCCCTTCAACCTTGCACCTGCACTAGTAAGGGCTTGTCACATAATAAAACTAAAAGTTCAGATTGTTGTATTTTAACAAATGCAGGACCTGTGTCATCTGCATATACATGTATATACACATACACAACTCAAACACAGAAAAAGTATTATTACTGTCAGGTTCCATAATTTTGAGTACATTCTCATGTATTTCTCAGATTGAATTATATTATTAATCAACAAAAACCATTATATACAGAAGTTAATGATTTAATCTTTAACTGGTGTAGCTGCCACAGTGTGTCAGTTTTGGTGGATCAAAACAAGTTTTTGGGGATATTTTGTTATACAACATAAAACTTGCATTACTAATTAATTCTAAGAATGATAAATTAATTCCTAAATATTTATAAATACAATAATTCTGAAATTCATAAAACCTGTTCTGTTTTTACATTGTTTTTCTGATGTTAATTTTTATTGGTGTTGTCTCCTATTTATGCTATTCTTTAACTTTAATTTTTCTTTGGTAACATTAATTGTACATAGTTTTTGTTATAAATCCATTAACACAAAGTCAGATGTCATATAGATTTATCCCCTTTGAGTAAGGAAAAGCAGAGGGAATTATTGCAGAAATTACTTGATTGTTTACATCGTAGGCTGCTTTGGGAGGGATGCATGCAAAAAAATGGCGCGATAAAAAAGTGATTATCAGGCATGAAATTCCAGAATACCCTGAGGAAAAAACTCACACAACAACAAGTTGCGGCTCATTAACAGGAAAAGGTCATTTCTGTTTCCTAAAATGCAACAGAGCACAGTGCAATGAAATGCATCAAGTGTGCCAGTTACCTTCACGATATTCCACTCTTTACCTTAAAATAAAACCCTAACTCATCTAGATTGACAGCTTTTGTACTTGACAAGTTTTATGTGCCTCAGTGCTTTAACTCATTTCCAAACGACAAAATTTTAGACTGGTTCAAATTGAAAGCATTTGCAGACGACAAAATAAAGATGACTGAAAAATTGAAATTAATTCTGGGAAGGGTTGAAAACACGGTGGGAAAAGGAGAAAATGCTGGTTACCAGCATTTTCTCCTTTTCCTACAGTGTTTTCAAAAGGCTTCTTCCTCAGGGGCATCAAAAGTAGGGATCATGTGGTAATGGGTTAAATATTGCCTTTGAGTGGAAATAGGAAAAGGAAGCAAATACTGGAACTTCACCTTTTCCCACACTATTTCTAAACCATTCTCATCTTGGAAAATACACATAATATATGGAATCATTTCCATTTCCAAAAGGATTTCACCACTTGAAATCTTAACGGTAGCCACTCAGAATCCAATACCAATCAGTTCTTCATTAGATAGGCCTTTACCACACACTCCTGTTTTTTAACCCATTACCACACAATCCCTACTTTGACGACCCTGAGAAAGAAGCCTTTAGAAAACATTGTGTGAAAAGGAGAAAATGCTGGTAACCAGCATTTTCTCCTTTTCCCACAATGTTTTCTACCCTTCACAAAACAAATTACAACTTTTCAATCACCTTCATTTTGTCGTCTGCAAATGGTTTCAATTTGAACCAGTCTAAAATTTTCTTGTGCGGCAAAGAGTTAACAGGAGGCTTTTTGAAAATGTGAAAAGGGAAAACTTGCTGGTAACCAACATTTTCTCCTTTTCCCACATTTTCTTCTAAATTTTTTCAACATAAAATTTTATGATTTGAGCCTCATTTAATTTGTCATCTGTAAATGCCTTGAATTTGGACAAGTCCTAACTTTTGTCATCCGGTAAAGACTGTAACCTGTCCGAATGCAAGCCACAACCGAAACTGCTATTTGCAGACAATGAGACAATGCTGATCAAGATCAGCAGCACATTTGATGCAGTCTAATCTTGGATCCACAATGTGACATATTTTTAAGATAATATGATAACATACAGCTGTAGCACATTAATATAGCAGGTTTTGGGGGTCTTTTCTCTTGGCCGAAAGTATCAGAGTTTCAGGCAGGATCTTGTTTGGTACTGGATACCTTCATCATGCTCACTGTTTAATAACAACTAGAGCATCTAAATCCATGCCTAGCTTCCTGGATTTTTCTTTGCCAATGTCTCATATGACATTCTTTCCAAACCACTGCATGGTTGCTTTTCCAAATAAGCACCGTATGAATAGAATTTAGCAGTTTTAAAAACCTTACAGAGGAAGCCATGTAAAAACATGGTGGGAAAAGGAGAAAATGCTAGTAACCAGCATTTTCTCCTTTTCCCATAATGTTTCCTTACCTTTCAGAGGTAAAATCCAGTTTCTGAACCACATCTAGTTTGTCACCTGCAATTATGCTTTCAGTTTGGATCATTTTAAAATTTTGTTGTTTGGTAAAGAGTTAACAAACTTAATTGGTTGATACATGTACAAGCAAAAATGCTAGTTTGTCCAAATTCAAACCATTTGCACACGAAAAAGTAAGTGAGACTCAAAAACTTAAAAATTGAATTTTGGAAGGGTAAAAAAAATGGAGGGAAAAGAAGAGAATGCTGGCTGTGAACATTTTTCTGCTTTTCATACAAAACTTTTATTAGCGTTCTGTACGAGGACCATTAACTTTTTACTGAATGACAAAATTTTAGACTAGTCCAAATTCAAAGCTTTTGAAGATGACAAAATAAATAAATGTGTATCAAATATTGAAATTTGATATTAAAAGGGTAGAAAACATTATGGGAAAAGGAGAAAATGTTGGTTACCAGCATTTTCTCCTTTTCCCATAATGTTTTCAAATGCTTTCTTTCTCAGGGTCATTCAAAGTGGGAATTGTGTGGTAAAGAGTTAACCCATTACCACTCAATCCCTACTTTTTACGCCCCTGAGAAAGAAGCCTTTTGAAAACACTGTGGGAAAAGGAGAAAATGCTGGTAACCAGCATTTTCTCTTTTTCCCACAGTGTTTTCTACCCTTTTCAGAACAAATTTCTATTCTGCAGTGACCTTTATTTTATCGTCTGCAAATGCTCTCAATTTGGACCAGTCCAAAATTGTCTCGTGTGGTAATGAGTTAAGACAGGGCTGTAGAGTAAAGGTTTACATTATGTCCACACCCAGCTTTTCATCTTTACCTATCTAACAAAATGACATTTCCTTCAGCAAAGTTGCATTCCTGCATAAACGTTATCTAATCAAATGCTTTACATTTAGATACCATGGTGCATCTGCAGTGTATCACTTCTGTAGACCTTTAAACAACTCAATTCTGTGTTTCAATGCCAAATGAAAAACAACAGCTTTCAAGAGCATTACATAAAAGACAAAAAGCTTTTTACCATTATTTTCTTTTGCCACAGTGTTTTCAACCTCATATGAATGGCAAATTGCATGAATAAGTAACATTTGATATAGTTGTCTGGAAATGCTTTCAATTTGGATCTATCTAAAAATATTTTTTTCCGGTGCTAGAGAGGTAACTGTTTTACTCCATGTGATAGTGTGTTTTAACCCATTACCACACAATCCCTACTTGACAACCTTGAGAAAGGAGCCTTTGGAAAACATTGTGGGAAATTGAGAAAATGCTGGTAACCAGCATTTTCTCCTTTTCCCAAAATGTTTTCTACCCTTCACTTAAGAAATTTCAAATTTTCAGTCACTTTTATTTTGTCATCGGCAAATGCCTTCAATTTGGATAAGCCTAAAATTTTATCGTATGATAATGGGTTAAAGGATCCATGCCATAACTAATCAAAGCATTGAGAACACTGATGTGGTATTTGTTAAGGAGGCCATTGTGTGGAATTAATAATTTGATAAGAAAAAGAGAAGTATTCAAATATTGGCTTGAAAGTCAACCAACTAAGCAAACAAATACCTTTTTGGTTGAAGGGAGAGTACTCATGTCAATGTTAGGATTATTTGTGTATAGATGGTCTCCCTTAGATCATTAGGAGTCAGATGTAATGTCCTTTGACAGTACAATGCATGATGGATAACAAGAGAAACCATGCAAATAATTGAATAAAATTACCTTAAAATTAACTCTATGGTTTTTTAAATATCTTTGGTCGTTAATATTTAATTCTAAGCATTACAATCAATTATTTCAATCTATAAATATTCATGCCCAATCAAATGGAATAGCCTGCAATCATGGGATAAATGAGCAACAGACAAACTGGTTTTGGAACGAAAAAGCCCAGGACCAAGTGATCAGTAGACGAATTTTGTATCATTGCGCCTATGAGAGAGTGAAGCTATTTTTAATCAAAAATTAGTATTTTCATGATCGATGGCCTCACCCAATGTATTTTAACATGTCATTTCCAATTACATATTCGAGTGCTACAGAAATAAATATTTGCATGAGAAAAAGTGAGTTTAATTGGGTTTATTTCCTTTGCACAAAATATGATACAGGGTCTTCAAAATTCAACACTAAACTCAAAGTGGTATTGTCTTCAAAAAATACAACAAAAACTATTTCTTCCACAGATATTTTTGCCGAAGAACATTTCAACAAAAACGACAATATCTTAAAGTTGACTTAACTCATTACCACACGAGACAATTTTGGACTGGTCCAAATTGAAAGCATTTGCAGACGACAAAATAAAGGTGACTGAAAAATAGAAATTTGTTCTGGAAAGGGTAGAAAAACACTGTGGAAAAAGGAGAAAATGCTGGTTACCAGCATTTTCTCCTTTTCCAACAGTGTTTTCAAAAGGCTTCTTTCTCAGGGGCGTCAAAAGTAGGGATTGAATGGTAATGGGTTAAGTGATTGGTATGCAACATTCTGCCAGAGAGAAAAGACTGTAAAAGATTTCAAACATGTTTCTCCCTGGTTTCATTAAAGCTCCTGACCATTTAACTCTTTTCCACACACTCACAACATTTAACACCCTTGTATAAGAAGCCTTTTGAAAACATTGTTGGAAAAGGAGAAAATGCTGGTAACCAGCATTTTTTCCTTCTCTTCCCTTAGTGCCCTCTTCCCCATCCAAAACAAAAATCATTTTTTGTCATTGCAAATCCTTTGAACTTAAACCAGTCTAATTTTTAGTTGTCAGCTAAAAAGTTAATAAAGTGTCAAACAAGAAGCAAACTATTTTTCAAACTGTGCTGCAAGTGCAAACACTTAGAGAATGTCCACACCAGGCTAAACACTTCAGAAGTCATTCTCTGCATTCCAAAGTATACTTAACCCTTTCCCAAACAATCCCTGGCAACCAGCATTAATTTTCTCCTTTTCCCATAATGTATTCTACCCTTTCATAGACAAAATAATAATTTGTATAATATTTAATTTTGTTGTCTGCAAAAGCTTTGAATTTGGTCCAGTCCAAAATTTTGTCATTTGTGAAAGGGTTAACAACAAAATTTTGGGCAGGTCCAAATCGAAAGCGACTACAGACAACATAATAATTTAATGTGACTCAGTGATTAAAATTTGTTTTGAAACGGGTAGAAAACTTTGTGGAAAAATGAGAAAACATTGGTTACTAGCATCTCATTTTTCCACTATGTTCGCAAACGCCTTTTGGCTCAGGGTCGTTAGAACTCATGATTGTGTGGTATAAAGGAGTTAAATCTTCACTACACGTTAAAAGTTTAGTTCTAACTAAATCATGAGCAACAATTGCACAGAACAAATCAATGTGCCTCAATAAATGACTATGGGCCTAAATCCTTTACCAAACAATCCCTGGTTTTTACGTCCCTAAGATAGAAGCCTTTTGAAAACATTGTGGGAAAAGGAGAAAATGCTGGTAACCAGCATTTTCTCCTTTTCCCACATTGTTTTATATCTTGCTGAAAACAAATTTCAAATTTTCAGTCACATTTGTCATCTGCAAGTGCTTTTAATTTAGACCAGTCTAAAATTTTATCGTTTGGTAAAGGGTTAAAATGACAGAAAGCTTAGTTGGAAAATGAGAAAATGCTGCTTACCACAATGTTTACAAAAGCTGCCTTACTGTAGTTCATTGAAGACTATGATTGTTTGGTAAAGGGTGAAAAATTTGACACATATCATTAATAGGGCTTGCCAAAATCTTGTCTACAAATACTGACAAATTGTGTTCTGATCCTGTCAACAAACAGTATAAATTACATATGTTGGTCATTACTGTGCTCTGACCATTCAACACAATCTATTACAGTACAAATACAACTTTTCTTTTACTTCCTAGTTTTCTTTCAGCTATGGAAAACACTGTAGTAAAAGGCATTTATAGACAGAAGTTGCCTTTCATCCCAATGCATTGTCTCTATACTGTCAAAAAGAATTTTACAGTCCCCCTCCCCCCAAAAAAAACACATTTAATGACCCAAAAGGCAGCTTTGAAAACATTGTGGGAAAAGGAGAAAAATGCTAGTAATCATTGCTATCTCTGTTATCTCCCATTTCATAGACAATTTCTTGTTTGAGTCAAACTTGCAACCACTCTCAATTATAAAATATGATGTATAAAATTTTGTAGTTTATTACATTAGGCAAGGCTTAACAGTTTACCAAACAGCAAAGTTTTAGACCGGTCCAAATAGAAAGCACTTGCAGAAGACAAAATAAACGTAACTCAAAAATTGAAATTCATTTACTGTAGGATAGAAAACACTGTGGGAAAAGGAGAAAATGCTGGTTACCAGCATTTTCTCCTTTTCCCACAATGTTTTCAAAGGGCATCAATCCCAGGGTCGTAACAGCCAGGGATTGTTTGGTAAAGGGTTAAATAAATAAATCCGAATTCTGAAAAGCAGAAAACATGAGAAAAAGAGAAAATTCTGGTTACAAGATTTGTCCTAATTTCTCATTCTGTTTTTCCAAGGCCTTTTTTCTCAAGAACATTTTAACATTGGATTGAACTGTCAAAAGTTTTATGGTACATATGAAAGATCCCAGCAGCAAATCAAAGCAGGTATAAAGAATAATGTATCATTTTCATTTTTCTCTTTTATGAAAGATAAAACAAAATATCGCTTGCAGAATCTGACCAAATTATCAATGAATACATGTTTCAAGTCAGACAAAACCAAATCTTTATCTGGCAAGTGGCATAAGTCCAGATTTTACTTATTCTGCATATTTCAATATCTGGTTTAGAAAATGCTCATGCCATTCTTAAATACTGAGGCGTACCAAATTATACCCCACACACCCTGGCACACCTTATCAAAAAGCTTTGATGCTTTCACAGTTTAATCCATCAGGTGACAGAGACA
Source organism: Tridacna crocea (assembly GCA_943736015.1). Lineage (NCBI taxonomy): Eukaryota > Metazoa > Mollusca > Bivalvia > Cardiida > Cardiidae > Tridacna > Tridacna crocea. The sequence goes on along the minus strand of OX031066.1, from coordinate 1,683,017 downwards.
AACCTAAATTATTAACTATTTGCCAAATGCAAAAATTTTAGTTAAGTAAGTGCAAATTGAATGCATTTGTAGAGGACAAAATAAATAGGACTCAAAAACTGAAATTAGTTTTGGAAAGAAAACATTGTGAGAAAAAGAGAAAATGCTGGTTATCTGCATTTTCCCATTTCCCACACAATGTTTTAAATGCCTTCTTTTTCAGAGTTATTAAAACTCTGGAATGTACTGCAAAGTGTACACTCAGTTAATGAAAAGGACTTAGCACTTGAAAGTTTTCACAAAATCCTTATACTCAAGGTCCTAGACTAATATCAAAATGCAGGACCTTTAATGCCAGGTTATCAGAGCCCCTGAATTTCTCTACTTTTTGGTAAATGGTTAGTGTTGATTTTTTTTCTGAAAATATTTATAATAATTCAATAATGGGATATTGAAACTCATAGATCTACAAAGTGAAATGATAAAGTAACAACTTAAACAGATAAAGAACAGACAAAAGCTGTTCAGCATAGACAAGAACCCTCAACATGAAAAACACCTTGATTTACATTGGTTTCCAGGAAAAAATTGGTGTCAAATCATAATTCTTATACGCAGAGAGTACCACAATGTATGGCATTGCTACCCACACAATGCTACCCACACAAACATCTGAACATGAACAGGATATTTTTGTTTATCTAACAGTAAATTATTTTGAGGAAATTGAGAGGAGAAATTTCTCATTAGGGGCCTTCAAGCTTATCACAGATTTTTCACATAATAATACTCATAAAATTATTCCTTAACCCATTACCACACAAGAAAAAATTTAGACTGGTCCAAATTGACAGCATTTGCAGACGACAAAATAAAGGTGACTGAAAAATTGAAATTTGTTCTGGGAAGGGTAGAAAACACTGTGGGAAAAAGAGAAAATGCTGGTTACCAGCATTTTCTCCTTTTCCCACAGTGTTTTCAAAAGGCTTTTTTCTCAGGGGCGTCAAAAGTAGGGATTGTGTGGTAATGGGTTAAGTAACAATACTGGCCAAAATTACAAAAAGTCGGTGTTACAGTGCATTTCCATTTTTATCATACAATCTAAAAATATAGAAATTTTTGTGAAGATGATATAGAGGATATTTGGGTTTTTTTCTGTGAAAGATTGAAATTTATTTCATTGAGTGAACACCATCAGTAATATTTTCACGAGTGGCACAGCTGATGGTGTTCACTCAATGAAATAAATTTCGATCTTTCACCGAAAAAAAAAAAAATTCTATATATTTTGTGCTTTTAACCCCTTTCTGGGAGGAGCTCTATCAAAATCCAGTACAGTTCTTTTCCGTTATTCCCTGTGGTGTACTGCTCCTGCATAGCAAAGCATTACAATATTACGTCAAGCACAAGAAATGTAAGGTAAATGACATCATTTTTCCATCTGGTTGTGAGGCATGCACAATTTACCTAGGCAACAAGAACATGAAAATCGGTATTTTCACTGGTCGAACCTGTGTAATATCGAAAAACATTTTCAATGTTTTTTCTCGATATCCTACCGGAACTATGAAATAAAGTATGTTATTGTTTGGTTGATCACAGTGTTTGGTGGCAACAGAAGAATTAATTTCAAAGCTAAGTTAAAACCTGCCAGGTCACTCTATCTTTTTATGACTTTTTGCCTTATTTCAAAATTCTTTTTTTCTGTCAGTGACTTTCACTTGGACCAACGACACAAAAATAGATTGTCATCCTCACAATATAGTCCATATTAACCCCTAACCACACAATCCCTATTTTTGACAGCCCTGAGAAAGAAGCCTTCTGAGAGGCGACCAGTCATAAGTAACATCGTCTTTGAGGGCCGTTATCTGCACTAGGCTCATGCCATGTGCAATCACATGTAAATTCAAAATGTTACAGTGTTTTTGTCGCCAGTGCGCTATAATTGTCCTTTTCAATTTCCAACAACTGTTAAGTATGAAATGTTGTCAATTAACCCTTTCCCAAACAGCAAAATTTGGACCAGACCAAATTGAAAGCATTTTGCAGATCACAAATTAACAGTAACTGTTGCTAAAAAGATGATTTTTCTATATGATGAGTAGAAAACATTGTGGGAAAAGGAGAAAATGCTGGTTACCAGCATTTTCTCCTTTTCCCACAATGTTTTCAAAAGGCTTCTATTTCTGACCCGTAAAAACCTGGGATTGTTTGGGAAAGGGTTAAACAAATGCTTATGAAATATTAGGCTTATTTTGTTGTTGTTAATTGGCATGTTGAAACAGGTCTTGGGCTTTAGTTTAAGTGTAAAATTAAATTTCAATCATTGTCAAAACAGTAAAGGTTGCCCAGGAAAAAAGAAATTTAACCCTTTACCCCATAAGGTATTTCTATGGCATCTCTAATTGACCCTAAATAACAGCAAGGATGAAGCCGTTTCTTATGTGTATTTGACACCTTTTGATAGTATAGAAAACATTGTGGCAAAAGGTGAAATTGCTCGTCACAAGCAATTTCACCTTTTGCCACAATGTTTTCCAAAGGCTCCTACAAGCAGTGCGTAGAAATGAGTATCTATGGAGTAAAGGGTTAAAATCCATGAAGTTCAGGGCTCAATCAGTATTTTTTTCCCCAAAAGATGGTATTTGAGCAATCTCATGAAAAAAGATGGAATTTGAGTATCTCATATAGATGATCCTGTTGTACATCAGTCAGCGACTCTCAGATCTTGAGGCTACCAAAGCATCGACCGACAGGTAGTCTCAATAATGAGACGCCCCTGTGCTCTTTTTCATATTTTGACATTTACTGTAAACCATACCGGCAGCCAGTCAAAAAGTAACATCGCCATTGGGGACAGTTATCTGTACTACTACTGACAGGCAGCAAATATCCTTTGATTGTATTTGGATGGTACTGTTCCATACAAATAAATGAAAACTATCAAGATTTAAGTGTTCTTTTAGAAGTTGTCCCATTGGTTTTCAACATGTCAAATTGATTTTCTTGGAGGAAGGGCCATTGTCCCATTGTAAAAAGTTCTTTCCCAATCACTGGCCACCAGGGGGGCTTTAACCTTTTATCAAACAACAAGTTCTGAACTTGTCCAAATTAACCCTATACGACACAATCTTAACTTTTAATGACCCTTAGAAAAAAAGCCTTTTGAAAACAATGTGGGAAAAGGAGAAAAAGCTGGTAACCAGCATTTTCTCCTTTTCCCACAATGTTTTCTACCCTTCCCAAACCAAATTTCAATTTCTTGGTCACATCTATTTTGTAATCTGTAAATGCTTTCAATTTGGACCAGTCTAAAATTCTCTCGTGTGGCAAAGAATTAAAAGCATTTGAAGATGATGAAACAAATATAGCTCAAATGATAATTTCTGTCTTTGATAGGGTAGAAAACATTGTGGGAACAGAAAAATTGTTAGAAACCACATTGTTTTGCTGTGTGAAACAATAAAATATTCATTTAATTTTATAGGCTATTTCCTTACCTTGTAAACAATCCAAATCTTGTGGGAAAATCGAGAGAAAAAAATTAATAAACTCCCTCACACCAGGAAATAATCCATACACAAATGCATCTAATTAATTAATATAATATCCTCAATTTATGTATAATGGAAAGTTTCTAACAAATACACAGCGTACATTCTTTTATCTTCTCATTTAGATCTACTTACACAGTTAATTACTAACGGAAATCTCATTACAGCTACGTCACTGTGTGTATGCTATCTCTTAACCTGTGGAATACACAAGCTAAGCCAGTGTGGCTTATAAACAACCAGACAAGACGATCTCAGAGATTACCTGAACATTACACCAGATGGAATATGTCGCTCTCATCTGCAGAACAGAGTTTGGAGTTCTTTTATTAAATTTGAGTTTAACTCCACTAATTTAACCCTTTCCTAGACAAGCTCAGGCTTTTACATGTCTGCAGTAAAAGTCTTTTGAAAACGCTGTGGGAAAAGGAGAAATTGCTCATAATGAGCAATTTCTCCTTTTCCCACAGTGTTTTCTACCCTTTTTGAGAACTTTCTGCCATTTTCTCAAAATCTAAAATTGTAGTCTGCAAACTCTTTCAATTTGGAAGAGACCAAAATTTGTCGTTTGGGAAAGAGTTAAGGACTAATTCCCCGCCCTCTGCAATTTTATCAAATACAGAGTTTAACTCTTTACCAAACAATCCGGACTTTTAACAACCCAGAGATAGAAGCCTTTTGAAAACATTGTTGGAAAATGAGAAAATGCTGGTAACCAACATTTTCTCCTTTTCCACAATGTGTTCTAAAGTGCTGGAAACAAACTTCAATTTTTGAGTCACAGTATAATTTGTCGTCTGCAAGTGCTTTCAATTTGGACCAGTCTACAATTTTGTCGTTTGGTAAAGAGTTAATCCTCTATCAGCCCCATGCTGAGGAAAAAGCCTTATAACTTGTTACCACTTGAAAGCACTTGCAGATGACAAAATAAAAGTGACTGAAAATTTGAAGGTTTTTGGGGGAAGGGAAGAAAACATTGCAGAAAGTGGAGAAAATACTGGTTACCAACATTTTCCCCTTTTCCCACAATGTTTTCAGAAGGCTTCTTTGTTACGGGAGACCACTCCTTCCTGCATGGCATACTCCCGATTTAAATACAATACCTGGCTACTGCGTCAGGGAGATATCTCTTTGGCTCAGTGGTTAGGGTATTGGCTTTGCGTCCGGGAGTTCGGAGTTCGAATCCCGCTCCGATCCTTATTTCTGCCATGCATTTATTCATTTGTTTCTTTGTTACGGACTTCGTTCGTAAGATGGGGGCTCGTCCGGGATACTCCTTCCTGCATGGCATACTCCCGATTTAAATACAATACCTGGCTACTGCGTCAGGGAGATATCTCTTTGGCTCAGTGGTTAGGGTATTGGCTTTGCGTCCGGGAGTTCGGAGTTCGAATCCCGCTCCGATCCTTATTTCTGCCATGCATTTATTCATTTGTTTCTTTGTTACGGACTTCGTTCGTAAGATGGGGGCTCGTCCGGGATTGGCCATTGAGCCATTAATCCCATTTGTTGTCCAAAATTGGACTTCCTGCCTAATAAGGCTTTGAGTCATCAATAAATGATGACTTTAAGAGGGGGTGTGTTACGGGAGACCACTCCTTCCTGCATGGCATACTCCCGATTTAAATACAATACCTGGCTACTGCGTCAGGGAGATATCTCTTTGGCTCAGTGGTTAGGGTATTGGCTTTGCGTCCGGGAGTTCGGAGTTCGAATCCCGGTCCGATCCTTATTTCTGCCATGCATTTATTCATTTGTTTCTTTGTTATGGACTTGGTTCGTAAGATCTTTCTCAGGATCATTCAAAGTCTTCATTGTGTGGTAAAGGGTTAAGTAATGTGAGAAAAGGTGAAATTGCTGGTTGCCAGTATTTTCTCCTTCATCCATTATTTTCTCTTCCATTTTATTGGAAACACTTCACATTCACATTTATATATAGAGACCTTTTTTGTGGACTGGTACAGTATATAAAAGAGACACAAGCACTGCAGGTTTTCTGAACATTTCTGCTTGCATGTTTCAGTATAGCTGACAGAATAAGTCAAGATCAGACTTTGTATATGTGGTATGATCCTGATTCACAATGTCACATACACAACTAAAATTGTGCGCCTAGTGTTCTCAGTTAATTAAAATGGAGCATGGCCAATATTTATCCCGCCATTCTTGACCTATAGTGTGCCATTAACCATTTACGACCCTGAAAAAGAAGCCTTTTGAAAACATTGTGGGAAAAGGAGAAAATGCTGGTCACCAGCATTTTCTCCTTTTCCCGCAATGTTTTCTACGCTGCTGGAAACAAATTTCAATTATTGAGTTACATTTATTTTGTCTTCTGCAAGTGTTTTCAATTTGGACAAGCCTAAAATTTTGTCGTTTGGTAAAGGGTTAATAAATCAACCAGATATTCTTAGTATAGCATTAACTCTATTACTGTAGTTGACACAAGAAGCCTTCATGGACATTGTAGATCAAGATCAGATTGCACCATAAGTCCAGTCTAATCTTTGACCTATACCGTCCACTACTGGTAGTTTATTCTAGATTATGACACAAGTTGTTCTTCATTGCACACTAAATATGAAGTATGTATATCAGTGACCATTGAAAATCAAAGCGTTGAGAACGCTGAAGTGGTATTTGTCAAGGAAACCCATTGTTTGGAATTTATAATTTGAAAGAAAACGAGACATATTCTTCAAATATTGGCTTTAAAGTCAACCCACTAAGCAAATGAATACCTTTTTCAGTTGAAGGGAGAGTGCTCATTTACCTTAAAACTATAATTTTGAAATATCTTTAGCATTTTACATTTAATTTCCAACATTACACTCAATTACTTCGATCTATGAATATTCATGAGCTATCACATGGAGAAGCGTGCAATCATAGGACGAACAAGCCATGGAACGAACTGGTTTGGAACAAAAAAGCAGGCAAATTTGTATCATTACGCCAATAAAAGGCTGGTTACCAGCATTTTCTCATTTTCCCACAATGTTTTCAAAGGGCTTCTTTCTCAGGGTCATTAAAAGTTGGGATTGTGTGGTAAAGGGTTTAACTTTTAAGCTACTAAGCCAGACTCAATGACCTCTTGAGGACAGATTAAGGTCAGACTGGACAAAAAATGCAGTCTGATCTTGAATCTGCACTGTTCGATCAGAGGATATTTTTCTCCAAATATGACTTGGAAATAGCAACATAATTATGGGTTTTTGTTGTCGGTTCGAAAAATTAATTTTACTTTTTCAGCAATGTTACATGTTAACCCTTTACCACAAAATCTCGACTTTTAACAACCCTAACAAAAAAAAAGCCTTTTTAAAACATTGTGGGAAAAGGAAAAAATGCTGGTAACCAGCATTTTTTCCTTTTTCACAATGTTTTCAACCCTTTCCGAATCAAATTTCAATCTTTGATTCACATTTATTTTGTTGTCTGCAAAGGCTTTCAATTTGGCTTAGTCCAAAATTTTGTCATTAAATTGGTAAATAGTTAATCTAAAATAGACATAGGAATGCAATATTGAAGAGTTGGAGATACAGGCCTGGTTTTAGCAAACTAAAATTTGTTTATGCTCTTGTTTATCAGAAAGATAAACAGTCTGAAAGAGCAATACTAAATTAAGACCCAAGTTTTTCGCCAAAGTTTAGAAAGAACATGTGGCATGTTGATGGGTATCCGCCCTCTTTACTTACACTATCTACCAGATGACAAAAAATGTCCAACTTGCCCAAATTACAATCATTTGCAAAGCACAAATTAAATGTCGCTCAGAACAAGAAATTTATCTGCTGAAGTGTATAAAAACAATGTGGAAAAAGAAGAACATTTTGATTCCTAGCCTTTTCTCTCTATGTTTTCAAAAGGTTTCATTCTCAGGATTCTTTAGTAAAGAGTTAACTCATTACCAAACAAGAATATCTTAGGCTTGTTCAAATCGAAAGCATTAATTTTGCAGACAACAAAATAAAAGTGACTGAAAATTTGAATTTTGTTTTGTGAAGGGTAGAAAACATTGTGGGAAAAGGAGAAAATGCTGGTTACCAGCATTTGCTCCTTTTCCCATAATATCTTCTAAAAGCTTCTTTCTCAGGGTTGTCAAAAGTAGGGACCGTGTGGTAATGGGTTAAATGCTTTCAACCCTTTACCATACAACAAAATTTTGGACTCCACCAAATTCAAAGCACTTGCAGACAACAAAATAAACATAAATCAAAAATTGAAATTTGTTTCCAGTAGGGTTAAAAACATTGTGGGAAAAGGAGAAAATGCTGGTAAACAGCATTTTCTCCTTTTCCCACAATGTTTTCAAAAGGCTTTTATCTCAGGGCCGTAAAAACCAGAAATTGTTTGGTATCGGGTTAAATTGTTGTAACCAGTGAATCAGAATTTAGGTCATGGTTGTTGAAAAACATTAGAGGTTGCTACTACAGGTTTTTCGTAACCTTTTATCACTTAATCCTTTGCAATCCCAACCTTTAACCACCCTAACACATATGCCTAAAGAAAACATTGTGAGAAAAGGAGAAAATTCTGGTGAGCAGTATTTTCTCCTTTTTCCCACAATATTTTCTACCCTATCAAAGTCTGGTATCATCATATTACCAATAATTAATTTGTTGTCTGCAGAGGCTTTGAATTTGGTCTGGTCCAAAAATCCGCAGCTTGGTAAAGAGTTAAATGTTTGCACTCTAGACACATCACTTTGATGTTCGGGCAACCTTCAGGCAAAATCAAGGCTGGATAAAAAGCCTAACAGCCACCAAAATTAAACACTTTGAAAGCCAACTTTAATTCGGTCACTAGTGAGCTGATTAATGTAGCTATAAACTGTGTTTTAATCCTTTTTACCAAATGATCCTGTGGTGTACTTTATGACACTACAGAATGGGTGCATCTGAAAAATCTGACAACATTGTAATTCATTTCATGGAATGAATATCACTGGTGATATTTTCATAAGTGGCTCAGGGTAGATACATGTATTTGCAAATTACGTCATATGTCCCTCTGGTTGAATAGCATAGGCTCACAGTTTGCCTATGCAACAAGAGCCCGGTAACTAAATGTAAGTATTTCAATTTTCAACTGAACAGTTAGAAAATGTGAAACTTGAATTTTTCACAGGTCGTAACCATGAAATATTAAACCATAATCCATCATTATTTCCAGACAAACCGCAGAAAAGCATGAAATAAAAATATTCCCACTTGTCAGAAATTGGATAATGGATTTCTCCTCCCACTTTATTCATTTCCAGATGCAGTCAATGGTTTCTCGCAGATATCTTTTAGACGCTTTTTATGCTTTTATCAGGCTAGGAGGAGTGTGTTGCAACACTTGCAAAAACACGCCAATCAACCCCAATGATAAAAGCCTCATGCCCGTAACCTGTGATAAAGTTTCCAGATTTGACTCTTTACCGAACAACAAATTTATACACTGATCCAAATTGAAAGCATTTGTAAACGACCAAATTAATGTGACTGAAAAATCGAAATTTAATTTGGGAAGAGTAGAAAACATGGTGGGAAAAGGAGAAAATGCTGGTTACCAGCATTTTCTCCTTTTTCCACTATGTTTTCAAATGGCTTGTACCTCAGGGTCGTCAAAAGTCATCATTGTGTGGTAAAGGGTTAAACAGTTATTTCAATGATTCAATTTTATCATAAAGCCCACTACTGTTCACATGAAAAGTCAAAGTTACACAGTAACACAGTAATAATAATAATTAAGAAATAATATTTTTTTCCTATTGTGGTTTATCCTTCAATAAACCACAGTTGTGAGTTATGAGGCACAATAAATAATGCACGAGAGCAATAGCATGAATGATAAACCACGATAGAAAGAAGATTATTTCGATTCTAACATGGCCAATTCGTAATGAAAGGAAAACAAGCTCAAACTTGGAGTAAACACGCGGATGAAGATTATGTTCCATTGAATAACCCACTCATTGAATGACGTCACTCTGCATGGATTGTCGCAGATTTTACCATACTTTCCTTGCACTATGTTTATAGAGCCAAATTCGCATGTCATGTTAGAACAATAAATAATATATGGTGTATATCCATTGGACAAGACAGTACATTACAGGCAGTCTGACATAAAATCTGCACTGCACCATCAAAAGGTGTCATATACACATAAGAAACGGCTTCATCCTTACTGTTATTTAGGGTCAATTAGAGATGCCTTATGGGGTAAAGGGTTATCCCTTTCCCAAACAACAAATTTTGGACTCTTCCAAACCGAAAGAGTTTGCAGACGACAATTTTAGATTTGGAGAAAAGGGTAGAAAACACTGTGGGAAAAGGAGAAATTGCTCGTTACGAGCAATTTCTCCTTTTCCCACAGTATTTTCAAAAGACTTTTACTGCAGACACGTAAAAACCAGGGCTTGTTTGGGAAAGAGTTAATCCCTTGCCATTCCAGTCAGGAGTTTAGACCCTGATAACTCTGACGAAGAAGGCTTTGGAATCTTCTGTAAGAAAAGGAGAAAATGCTGATGACCAGCATTTTCTCCTTTTCCAACAATATTTTCTTTCCAAAACAAATTCTATTATTTTGACACTTATTTATATCTTGTCTGCAAAATAAATAGAGCATATTTGTTTTTTTTCCATCAAAGATCGAAATTCATTTCATCGAGTGGACACCATCGGTAATATTTTCACTCGTGGTTGTGCCACTCATGAAAATATTACCTGCGGTGTTCACAAGATGAAATAAATTTTTATCTTTCACCAAAAAAAAGCAAACGTTCTATTAATTTCATGCTTTTAACCCTTTCTGGGAGGAGCTTTATCAAATCCAGTAGAGTTCTTTTCCCTTATTCCCCATGGCGTACTCCTCCGCATAGCAACATATTACAATATTACGTCAAGCGCGAGAAATGTAAGGTAAATGACATCATATTTCCATTTGGTTGTGAGGCAGGCCACAATTAACCTAGGTAACAAGAACATGAAAATCAGTATTTTCACAGGTAGTAAAAGTGAAAAATATTTTCACTGCTATTTCTCGATATCCTACCGGAAAGCATGAAATAATTAGTGCTACTGATATGGAATAGTAAAAAGTTTTGCCTTGTGGTGAATAGTTAACAAATTCTGTGGAAATTTACTAATAGCTGTTGGATTGTGTAACAGTAGCAAGAAACTATCAGACCTGAACTGAACAATAAAGTAATGGTGAGATACTTCATCAATGTTGATAGCATATCATCACTGGCATATTAATGGCTCATTTCTTTTTTAAGTTACACAAACATTAAATACTTTATGAATTATTAATTTAACTCTTTACCACACGACAAAATTAAAGACTCATAAAAATTGAAAGAATTCGCAGACGACAAAATGAATGTGACTGAAAAATTGAAATTCCTTTTGGGAAGGGTAGAAAACATTGTGGGAAAAGGAGAAAATGCTGGTTACCAGCATTTTCTCCTTTTCCCACAATGTTTTCAAAAGGCTTCTTCCTCAGGGTCGTTAAAAGTCGGGATTGTGTGGTAAAGAGTTAAGGGGGCTCAGGTAAATAAAGTAGGAAGACTGTCTTAACGGCACTGAATCATCAATTATTTGTAAAAAACTGACATTTGTTGTTCTTCTTGGATGCCTTCAACTGATTTATCACATTACAATTTTATCTCTTCAGTGACTGCTGAATCATTATGACCTTCAAAAATGTCTTCGATTCAAAGATAGCGAGATTGTTTTTTTCCAATACCTGATTAATCAGACCACTGCTCAAAATGTGTCACCTAAGGCTACTGCTCTGTGTCATTCCTCGACTGTATCTGTGTCATTCTCATTCTCAGATGTCTGTACAATGTACTCAGAGTTCTGCTGTTTCTGTGTCCTCAGATGTTACCTCGGTATCTTTCTCTGACTTTTTTATGTGTGTCCTCCTCAGGTGTCTTCTCCACCCATGTCTTTTTCAGATATCTGCTCTAAATGTTTCATCTCGGATGTCAACTCTGTGTCCTCAGGTCTTCTGCATTGTCCTCAGCTATCTGCTGATTCTGTGTCCTCAGATCTCAGCTCTCTATCTTATTGTCAGCTATGTATTTTTCTCAGATTTCTGCTGTCTGTATCTTTCTCAGGTTCTGGTCTTTATGCTTCATGTCAGATGTCAACTCTGTCTGTCCTTAGATCTCTGCTCCTCTTGTGTCCTTCTCAGATACCTGCTTAACACTTTTACCACACAATTCCAACAGTGTAGCAACCTTGAAAAAAAAATCCTTTTGAAAACACTGTGGGGAAGGAGAAAATGCTGGTAACAAGCAGTATGTTTTCTACTCTGTAAGAGACAAATTTCTTGTTCTGAGGTACATTTAATCATTTGCCGTCTGCAAATACCATCAATTTGGACAAGGCCAAATTTTTGTCGTTTGGTAAAGAGTTAATCTGTGTTCTCCAATCTCTGCTCTGTGTCCTCCTTAGCTAGTATGTATTCCTCAGAATTTCGTCAATGTGAAAGTAAGAGAACTTCTGATTGGCTAAAGCATTTGGTTTAGCCAATCAGAAGTTCTGTTACTTTCAGCATCAGAAAACGTTGAAGAAAAAAACAAAGAACGTTCTTGAGGCCAGTCTCTGGTCTTATTGATGTGAGAATTATTTCATTACTCAACTCTTTACCAAACAACAAAATTTTAGACTGGTCTAAATCCAAAGCATTTGCAGAGGACAAAATAAAGGTAACTGAAAATTTGAAATTTGTATTGGGAAGGGTAAAAAACATTGCAGGAAAAGGATAAAATGCTGGTTACCAGCATTTTCTCCTTTTCCTACAATCTTTTCAAAAGGCTTCTTTCGTTATAAGTCGGGATTGTGTGGTAAAGGGTTAAATGATGACTTCTTTACCTAAATCCATGTTGTGAGTATTTATCAGTAGTTCAGTACCCACAACATAGGTTGTGAAGAAGAATATAACTGCTATGAAGGTCTATTCAATCAAATATGCCATTTCTGGTCCCAGTGCATGCTGCACAAGAACAACAAGAAGAGGTAGATGCCAGAAGGTTCTTACAGAAATACAAGAAGACAGAAAAGGCTGCTTTCATCTCTGGTCAAATAATTCAGATTTTTATCATTCGTATGACGTCTTAACTACTTATCAAACAATGTTCTTTATCAAAACACTTCCATAATCCTTTCACAAACATCAAATTTCAGATCCCTCCAAACAAAGATTATAAGATTATAATTTGAAATCAGTACAACAGTTACTAAGATTCCTAGTAACTGTTGTACTAATTTCAAATTATAATCTTATAATCTTTGTTTGTAAAGATAGAGCTAACACATGGTAGGGTAGGCAACATTTTGAACAGAAAATATTACAGGCCAGCAACCCCCCCCCCCACCCCCATCCCCACCCCCATGTGGATGTTTTGTCACTGGATCAGGAATTTGATTGATTGTAGGGTGTTTATGCAACTTTCAACATTATTTCAGTTATATCGCAGTGGCCAATGCACCTATCCATGCTTTCTTGTAGTTCCTTTTACCATTGCTCTGCACAATATTCTTTCCAAGCCGCTGGCTAATTTCCCACATAATCATCAATGAAAAAATGATCAGTAAGGAAAGAGGAATCCTATCGCAATGCATCATCAATCCTTAGAATGACATTGGCCAGCCCAGCAAACCCTCTTCTCAAGTCCTGTACTTTACCAACTGAGCTATGGGGCATTGTCACGTGATCAGAGAAAAAATTTCGAAATGTCAAAACAGTACTGGATCAGGAGAGACAGGTCACAGGCTCATAACTCTAATAAATACCACATAAACTACTCTAAAGAAGAAGGCAAACACAACAGCTTCATTCAACACTTTACCACACAATTCCAAGCTCTTAACTGACCCTAGGAAAGAAGTCTTTGGAAAACATTGTGAGAAAAGGAGAAAATGCTCGTAACCAGCATTTTCTCCTTTTCCCACCATGTTTCTAACCTTTTTACAGTCAGGTTTCATTGATTGACGTAATTTAATTAACACTTTACCAAACCACAAAATTTAAGACTTGTCAAAATTGAAAGCATTTGCTGACAACATAATAAAGGTGACTCAAAAATAGAAATTTGTTCTAGTAAGGGTAGAAAACACTGTGAGAAAAGGAGAATATGCTGGTTACCAGCATTTTCTCTTTTTCCCACAGTGTTTTCAAATGGCTTCTTTCTCAGGGGTGTCAAAAGTAGGGACTGTGTGGTAATGGGTTAACAGCTTTACGGATGAGGCACCCTTTCATTGTTCAGACTCGGCAAGGACTTTATTAATCAGCAAGGACTTTATTAATCTGTAATCGAGGCTGGGAACAAGACTAATCTATTTCCAATTACTCAAGTCTCAGCTCAATCAACATTAAAATGCCTTATCCTTCAGTTTGAATACATAAAAAAGTAAAGAGTTAATACCATAGAAAAAAAATACCATAGAAAAAAAGTTTGAAAGATCTTGTAAAACTGAAACATACCAAAGTAGTGTTGATATCAAAATGAATATTCCCACAGCTATGAACTTTATTCTATATCAACTTTCCTTCCTTGACAGAAGTATCAGTCATGTACATGTATTTCCTCTCTCGCTAATTGTTTCACCAGATTTTTCCTGCAAAAACAAAAGCTATCAATAAATCATCACATTTCATACCACAGTTAACAAGTCAACCCTTTCAGAGTGCTCAAGTGATCCTGGTAGCTGTACAAATACAATTCACATGTCTCTGTATAGTGTTTAACTTTCCCAAACGACAAATTTTCGACTCTTCCAAACTTAAAGAGTTTGCAGGCGGCAATTTCAAATTTGATGAAAATGGCAGAAAGTTCTCCAAATGGATAGAAAACACTGTGGGAAAAGGAGAAATTGCTCGTTACGAGCAATTTCTCCTTTTCCCACATTGTTTTCAAAAGACTTGTACTGCAGACATGTAAAAACAAGGGCTTGTTTGGGAAAGGGTTAAATGTCCTCTACAACGCTACTTCATTCATATCATGGTGACAAGGGAACCGATCCATGTTTTTCTGAAGTTTCTATTACACAGTGTACAAGTACATGCAGGGCCCATCTTCACCAACCATTCCTGAGAACAGTCTAATTCTTCAGAATTATCTATGTTTGAAAGTAACACAGCTTCTGATTGGCTAAACCAAATGGTTTAGCCAATCGGAAGCTGTTTTCCTTTCAAAGTTGGAAAATATTGGAGAATAAGACATGAACCGTTGGCCCTGCTTGAGAACTTCTGTTCACTTTTTCCAATTATGGTGAAAGCATTCTCAGATGCTTTCAGTTTCACAGTCTGCTTTACCAAATGACAATATTTAACTCTTTACCACATGGCAGCTCAATTGACTGGTCCAAATTCACCAATCTATGTGTAGACACAATGTCAAATGAAGCTCAAATAGTTGCATTGTTTCTCTGAAAGGTAAGAAAACTTTGTGAAAAAAGGTAAAAATGCTTAAGTTACCAGCATTTTCTCCTTTTTGCACATTATTGTCAAAAGTTTTCTCACTCAGGATCGTAAAAACGCAGGACTAAATGGTAATGGGTTAAGATTAGGCTTGTCCAAATCCAAATAATTTGTGGATAACAGAAACATTAAACCTGACATAAAAGACTGGATTTTTTATTCAAAAGGTCTGCAAAATTATTGTGGTGAAGATGATGATTACAAGCATATTTTTTCTTTTCCAAAAAATGTTTTCAAAGGCATTTTTGCTAAGGGCCTCTTTTACTCGGAAATGTATTGGAAATGTATCGTAAATGGTTAAACATGGGAAAATCTAGCATCAAAGAAAGCAACAGCTGAATTCTCAGGAAACTGACAGGGGTTGGAATTTTTAAATATTTGCATCAACTCAAAATATCCAGACCAAAATCCAGGGCTCATAGTGCTACGGATGGAGTACAAGTACACTCTCTCAAGTATAATCCTGTTATGTGTGTACTCTGCACCAGATGCACACATTGTGACAAAAAGAGAATATGAGCACCACATGTGAGTGTCAAGGCTGTGAAAAGTCTGTTTTATAGTTGTCAGTACGCTGTTTAATTTGGTTTTCAACATTTACTTCAGTTATATCACTGCAACCAGTGCATCTATCTATCCTTTCATTGAGTTTATTTCACCACTACTACACACTATATTCTTCCAAAGCCACTTGCTGCTGTCTAACACAACTATCCTAAAAACAATGAACAGCATTAACCCATTACCACACAATCCCTACTTCGACGCTCCTAGAAAAGAAGCTTTTTGAAAACATTGTGGGAAAAGGAGAAAATGCTGGTAACCAGCATTTTCTTCTTTTCCAACAATGTTTTCTACACTTCACAAAACAAATTTCAAATTTTCAGTCGGTTTTATTTTGTCATCTGCAAATGCTTTCAATTTGATCAAGCCTAAAATATTGTTTGGTAATGAGTTAACCCTTTACTCCATAGATACTCATTTCCACGCATTGCTTGTAGGAGCCTTTGGAAAACATTGTCGAAAAAGGTGAAATTGCTTGTGACAAACCTATTGTCCCAATCTTTTCCATGCTACCATCCTATAAATATAAAAAACTGCTTCATCCTTGTTGTTATTTTGGGTCAATTAGAGATACCATAGAAATGCCTTATGGGGTAAAGAGTTGAGAGATAAATGAATCCTGTGGCAGTGAACATCATCAATCCTCAGAAAGAAATTGGCTGTTCTGGGATTTGAACCTGAGATCCCAAGTTCTTAACACATTACCAAACGACAAAATTTTAGGTTTGTCCAAACCGAAACCATTTGCAGACGACAAAATAAAAGTGAAAATTTGGAATTTGTTTTGTGAAGGAAAGAAAACATCATGGGAAAAGGAGAAAATGCTGGTTACAAGCATTTTCTCCTTTTCCTACGATGTTTTCAAAAGCCTGGTAAAGAGGTAAGTATAGCACTAAGTGTGCTGCCTGAAAATTTTTGGTCTAAAAACCACTCTGAGGGTTGCCTACAATTCTGGCACACGTTCCCCTTTAACTCTTTACCACACGACAAAATTTTAGACTGGTTCAAATTGAAAGCATTTGCAGACGACAAAAATAAGGTGACTGAAAAATTGAAATTTGTTCTGGGAAGGGTAGAAAACATTGTGGGAAAAGGAGAAAATGCTGGTTTCCAGCATTTTCTCCTTTTCCCACAGTGTTTTCAAGAGGGTTCTTTCTCAGGGGCGTCAAAAGTAGGGATTGTGTGGTAATGGGTTAAATATTTAATCCTTTACCAAACATTCCCTGGTTTTTATGACCCTGAGATGAAGCCTTTTGAAAACACTTGTTGGGAAAAGAAAAACAAGAGGGCCATGATGGCCCTGTATCGCTCCACTGGCTTTTTAACCCTTTACCACACAAATTGAAGTGTTCATGACTATGAAAAAGAGGGCTTTCAAAAACAATGAACACTGTCAGGTATTACAAGCAGGTTAATTCATTAGCATGAAAGGTAAAATCCTTGGAAAAATAAGCTGAATGATACAAACCTTACTCTGAATTTATTATTCACCTCATGTGAGCATAACTATTAGCATCAAAAAAATGAATAACCCTTGAAAACAGAATATTTTCTATCAAAAAACTTAATGTCTAGCACCAATCATGTATCAATGCAGTTAGATAATCAAGGGAGGTAAATAGTACCAAACTTTATCTTTCATAAAAAGAGTTATTTCCCTTGATTAATGTATAAATTAAACTGACTATATCTTGAGGCCTATGTTAAACTTGTGATCCCTGGATAAAGCCAATTTTGACCCCAGACCTACAATATGAAACTAGAATGTGTGGTTATAAACACGACGATTTTTGAGTCTTGCCCAATAAAAAGCCCTGTACAACAAGTTTGCTCAATAAAAGGCCCTGTAAAATATGTGACCCATGAGACAGGTTTTTAAAGCCAATGTAAAACTTGTGACCCCTGGGATGGGGTCAAACTTGACCCCCAAAGTTAAAATTTTGGCCCTCTTGGTAGAAGCCTATTAGATAAAGCCACATGCAAAATTTGGTAGCCCTAGGCCTTATGGCTATGTAAAAGTAGATAATTAAAGTTTCCCTATATAAGCCAATGCATAACTTGTGATCCCCTGTGACAGGGGCTAAATTTGATCCCAGGGCTATACTTTTGGGCACCCTTGGTAGAGACCCCCTAGATAAAGCTACATGCAAAATTTGATAGCCCTAGTCCTTATAGCTAGGTGCGACAAGATTTTGAAAATTTTCCCCATACAAGCCCATGTAAAATTTGTTACTCTCCGGGGCGGGGCCAAATTTGTAACCTGGGCTGTAAGTTGGAAACCCTTGGTAGAGGTCCACTAGATAAAGCTACATGCCAAATTTGGTAGCCCTAGGCCCTATGGCTAGGTGGAAGAAGAATTTTGAAGTTCTCCCTATAAGCCCATGTAAAACTTGTTACCCCCGGGGCGGGGCCAATTTTGACCCCAGGGCTATAATTTAAACACTCTTGGTAGAGGTCCACTAAATAAAACATCATCCCAAATTTGGTAGCCCTAGGCCCTATGCATAGGTAGAAGAGGAGTTTTAAAGTTCTCCCTAAATAAGCCCCGGGGCGGGGCCAATTTTGACCCCAGGGCTATAATTTGAAGAAACTTGGTAGAGGTCCACTGGATAAAGCTACATGCCAAATTTGGTAGCTGTAGGCCTTACGGTTTCAGACAAGAAGATTTTCAAAGATTTTCAAAATTTTTCAGTTTTGTTGCCATGGCAACCAGAGTTTTTGACGGAATTAAATTCTTTCAAGAAATTCTGAAGAGGACCATGGCAGGATCACTTCTGTGAAGTTTCATCAAAATTGGATGGGTAGTTTCAGAGAAGAAGATGTTTAAAGAAAAAGTTAACGCACGCACGGACGGACGCACGGACGCACGACGGACAACGGGCCATGACATAAGCCCGCTGGCCTTCGGCCAGTGGAGCTAAAAATGCTGGTAACAGTCATTTTCTCCTTCTACCCTGCCAGAAACAAATTTCAATTTTTGAGTTACGTGTATTTCGTCATCTACAGGTGCTTTCATTTTGGATAAGTCTGGAATTTTATCATTCGGTAATCAATTAACATAGTTAATATTATAGTTGAACAGGCGTGGGTTTGAAGCAATATCTTTAGAAATGATACAAAATATCGAGGTTTTTGCAACATAATGACACAGACGACGGGGATGTATACCTGTTGTTGATTTGTCAATAATAAAAGCATCTGCAAACAACAATCTAGATATGGGTTAACTGATGGATTATGCCTTTCATAGGTTAAGAAATAGAGTGAGAAAAGGAGAAAATGCTGGCATCATGTACCACTGACCTGGAATGTTCTTAAAATCTTTTTTAACTAATTACCAATTGACAAAGTTTTAGGATCGTCCAAATCGGAAGCACAGACTACAAAATAAAAGTGACTGAAAATTTGAAATTTGTTTTGTGAAGGGTAGAAAACATTGTGGGAAAAGGAGAAAATGCTGGTTACCAGCATTTTTTCCTTTTCCCACAATGTTTTCAAAAGGCTTCTTTATCTGGTTCGTCAAACGGGATTGTGTGGTTGGTAATGGGTTATGACAAATCCCAAATATTTGGGACACAATTTAGTTTTTATCTGTAAATGCTCTACTGTTATTTTTTACTCAAGACTCAAACTCAGAATTGTGTGGTAAAGAGTCACAAAGTCATGGGGGAGAAGAACTCTGAAATGGTAGACACTATTGAAAAGGAAGAATTCTGTCTTTCAAAGATGTGCGTAACATACAGCTGTCATCTGCAAAAACATTCAGTTTCGACAAGTCTATAAACTATTTTAGTCTGGTACAAGTGCCTATCTTTGCAAGCCTAACAGTATTTCTTCACATGCCATGAAATTGTCTACTGTTCCTAACCTTACTGTTCCTGATGATTAATTAGGACCTAATACTCATTTTCAGCCAGTTTTAACTTAAGGTAGCGGACCGGTAATACTTCTAGTGCAGCATGGAAACAAATTTCTTGACAGTTGATAAAGACAGATTTATAAAGATATAATATTTTTGCACATTTTTAACCGACTAGAAATTCCTTTGATGTCTATCTTGAAATTATTTGTTGATACTTTTGTTGGTTTCAGAAAAGGGAGGTAATTATCATCTCAGCTTGTAATGAGAATATAGTGGTTTCAGATTTATAAATGTCAATTCCAGGAAGGACAAAAAGGAGAAAAAGTGGCTCCGTGAACATATTACAATGATACTCATTTTTAATCCTAGCAAATTTTGTAGGATAATATTACAGCAGAAACAGCTGTTTTCTATTACAGGTCCACTATGTTAATTCGTCTTTATTTTATCAAAATATAGTCATTCTTATATCTTCATGTTACATATTGCGTCTGACGGTTGCAAGATTGCTTAGATTACGGTCAATAGAAAATGCATTTCGCTGAGTTGCAGCCTTAAATGTAAACAGACTCGTCGTTTCTGGTTTTTGAATCAAAAGATTTTCGATAACCATTATACACGGCGTGACACGGGTAGATTCATATGATGATCAAGCATTCTGTCACATGACTATATTTGATCTTTGCCCTGCGTCTAATGAAGGAAAATGGATGCAACTCTGTTGCAGCCTCGATTTTTACTCAGAGGTCTCGGCCCATATGCAAATTACTGTGTATCCGACTCTCGGCGGAAACCAACGATAAATTTCCATGACGCACCACTATTATTTACAGTTTCCATCTTCAGCCAGTTTTCTGATGACCAATGTTGGGCTTCTGATACAAATCTCTGTGCGTCTTTTTTTCAATTACACCACATATTATGTCAGTAACTTATCCATGTTAACTCAAAGTATTGATTTCTGTACCATTCTAAATCATTTGAAATTAAACAGCATTTTTGCTCACCTTCTGTAGACGGGCATCTTTAAGTTCAAAGGAATTTTTTTCAATGACAACAAACTGTAAGTTATTCAGAAAGAGATAAGCTACAGGGGTCTAACACAGTCTATGAAGTTTAGGCAAACAAGGCTCTTGACACTGTTACAAAAAAAATTCTAAATAGGGCAAAAAACACTGGGATAAAAGGTTGTTGCAGAAATATTTTATCATGTTAGATGTAGAGCTGGATGTGAAAGAACAGATTGTAGCCAGCTTCTATTTTAACTCATTACCAAACGACTATATTTTAGGCTGGTCCAAATTGAAAGCATTTGAAGACGACAAAATAAAAGTGACTGAAAATTTGAAATTTGATTTGTGAAGAGTAGAAAACATTGTGGGAAAAGGAGAAAATGCTGGTAACCAGCATTTTCTCCTTTTCCCGCAGTGTTTTATAAAGGCTTCTTTCTCAGGGGCGTCAAAAGTAGGGATTGTGTGGTAATGGGTTAACTCTTTACCAAATAACAAAATTGTAGACCAGTCCAAATTGAAAGTATTTGCAGACGACAACCTAAGTCTGGCTCAAAAATTGAAATTTGTCTTGGGAAGCGTAGAAAACATTGTGGGAAAAGAAGAAAATGCTGGTTACCAGCATTTTCTCCTTTTCCTACAATGTTTTCAAAGGGCTTCTTTCTCAGGGTCGTTAAAAGTTGGGACTGTGTGGTAAAGAGTAAACCATTAACTCTTCATTAAAAAACAGGTTTTTGGACTGAACCAAATTCAATACATCAGTCTGCAGTCAACAAAATCTTGCTAGTACGATAATTTCTTTGATAGGGTAGAAAATATTGTGGGAAAGGGAGAAAAATGCTGGTCTGGACAGTGTGGTGAAGAGTAAAGTAACTCTTTACCAAAAGACAAGTTTTTGGACTGAACCAAATTCAATACATCAGTCTGCAGTCAACAAAATCTTGTTAGTACGACAACTTCTTTGATAGGGTAGTAGATATTGCGAGAAAAGGAGAAAATGCTAGTTACCAGCATTTTCTCCTTTTCCCACAATGTTTTCTACAGACTTCTTTCTCAAGATTGTGTGGTAAAGAGTTAACTCTTTACCACACGAGAAAATTTTAGACTGGTTCAATTTGAAAGCATTTGCAGACGACATGATAAAGGTGACTGAAAAATTAAAATTTTGTGTGGAAAGGGTAAAAAAACACTGTGGGAAAAGGAGAAAATGCTGGTTACCAGCATTTTCTCCTTTTCCCACAGTGTTTTCAAAAGGCTTCTTTCTCAGGGTCGTTAAAAGTCGGGATTGTCTGGTAATGAGTTAAGCCCCTTTTCACAATGATAGTTATCAGTGCAACCAATGTAGAGCATGAAATCCATCATTAGCCCCAGTGATTTTGATGAACATTCCAAAAAGTACAAAACAGGTGTAGGACAAAAGCCCACTAGGAGAAAAGTCCACTGGGACAAAAGCCCACAAGGACAAAAGCCCGCTGGGACAAAAGCCTAGAAGTGGACTTTTGTCCTAGTCAGCTTTTGTCCCAGTGGGTTTTTGTCCGTTCCCCGTACAAAACACAGTGGTGAAAAAAAAACATGCTTGGGTTACCTGAGCATTTGGTCTGTTTCTCTCCGCATTTATAAAAGACTACTTTCTTAGGGTTGAGGAGCAGTAACACTAAAGTTTCCCAGGATGAATTTATAAACCTCATCTCATCCTGCTTATGAAATGTACTGAGTTTGTCATGTATAGACAATCAAGCAATTAATTGCATCACTATTGTCATAAGTGCACAATGCATCATGCATATCATATGACTGTACATGTATAAAGTTTGCTTCCTGAAAGCTTTGGTCCATTGTTACAAGTTCCTCAGGAAGGTTTACTTATCTGTTCAGCTGATTTGTATATGTGTTGTTTAACTTAAGGTTTCATCCAAGTGGCAAGGGCAAGTACTCATGCATTTTTCAAGAGTTTTTTCAACCAGTGCTTCACACAACAATATTTTGAACCTAATGGCTGCTTTCCACTATAAATTGCCAACAAAATACCCATCAATGAAAGAGGAATCTGAACCCCTTCACATTATCCCATTACCAAACAACAATATTTTAGGCTTGTCCAAATCGAAAGCATTTGCAGACAACAAAATGAAAGTGACTGAAAACTTGAAATTTTTTCTGTGAAGGGTAGCATGTTCTCCTTTTCCCACAATGTTTTCTAACAGTTTCTTTCGCAGGGTCATCAAAAGTAGGGATTGTGTGGTAATGAGTTATCATCAATCCTCAAAAAGAGTTTGCTCAAGTTTAAATTTGATTTCATCACTCTGTTGTATCTTTGTATCGAATAGCCCAGCACGTTACCAACTGTGCAAGAGCTCTTGACAAATTTGATCGGAGACAACAGTCTCCAGTTTTACAGTCCTAAAGAGAAGGGCCTTTGAAAATATTGCGAAAAGGGATCACTTGGGGTCTACAGCCCCTAACTCTCATAATTATTAAAGGAGAAAAGCTGCTGGGATTGGCAGAACAGCCTTTATGAAAACAATGATGTGTGCCAAAGAGTTCCGGGCTGTGGACCCTAAACTCAGGGCTGTTTTATAAACAGTTGCCAGCTACATAGAGGTGGCGGCCAGGACAGGTTTACTCCACATGTATGTGTAAAATTTTTAACTCTTTTCCAAACGAAAAAAATTTAAACCTGTATAAATTGAGGACATTTGCAGAAGGCAAAAGAATGTGACTGTAAAATTGAAATTTGGTTTGGGAAGGGTAAAAAACATTGTGGGAAAAGGAGAAAATGCCAGCTAACAGCATTTTCTCCTTTTCAAACAATGTTTTTAAAAAAGGCTTCTTTCTCAGGGTCGTTAAAAGTCGGGATTATGTGGTAAAGAGTTGACAAAATTCTGAACTTGTCCAAATTCAAAGCAAATTGCTGACAACAAATGTGGTTTGAATGATGGGAACTGTGTCCTTGAAAGGGTACAAAGTATTATGGGAAAATGTGAAAGAACTGGTATTAGCAATTTGGTCTTTTTGTTTTTTACAATGTTTTCTTAAGAGTCCATTACAACTCAGTATTGTTTGGTGAAGGGTCTAATTCTTTTTAGAAGGTTTAACCCATTGCCATACAATCCCTACTTTTGACAACCCTGAGAAAGAAGCCTATGGAAAACATTGTGGAGAAAGGAGAAAATGCTGGCATTTTCTCCTTTTCCCACAATGTTTTCCAAGCTTCACAAAACAAGTATTAAATTTCCAGCCATTTTTATTTTGTCGTCTGCAAATGCTTTCGATTTGGACAAACCTAAAGTTTTGTTGTTTGGTAATGAGTTAACTCTTCTTTTAGAAAACAATCTGGCAAATGCAGAAATTGCTCAAATTCAGCAGCTGCTTGATTTGTCACCATATTTTGATTATTCTTTACACAATACAATTTTTTGTTCTAAAGGAAACAAAGAATTTAGGCTTATCAAAAATTATTACTTAACCTTAAGCCAGATGACAAAATTCAGGACTTGACCATATTGAAAAGATTTGCAGATGACAATGTACTGAACAATATGATTTCTATCTCTGATAGGATAGAAAAAATGCTGGTTACCAGGATTTTGTCCTTTTCCTGCCATGTTTTCAAAGGCTTTCCAGTATTTGGTCATTAAAAGTCGCAATCCTGTGGTAAAGGTTACTTACACCACAATGTAGAGGATTTATCTTTGGGTAAAAAACATTCTGGTAACTGGAAAAAGTACATATTACTAGTATTTTCTCACTTTTTGCTTTAAGTTTTCAAAAGGATCTATTAGTATTCAATTTTGAATGTTTTGTTGAAAGCAACAAGTTTTGTGTGTACATTCCAATCTTATTAACCTTTTACCAAACAATCCCTGGTTTTTACGACCCTGAGATAGAGGCCTTTTGAAAGCATTGTGGAAAAAAGGAGAAAATGCTGGTAACCAGCATTTTCTCCTTTTCCCACAATGTTTTCTCCCTTTCCAAAATAAATTTTAATTTTTTGAGTTGCAGAAATTATGTTGTCTGCAAATGCTTTCAATTCAGACCAGTCTAAAACTTTGTCGTTTGGTTAAGAGTTTAATTTTATAGAAGTTTAATCTTCCAGTGACATCTTTGGCTGACAAAGTCCTTATTTTAAATCTATCATTACCATACAAATAGCATTGACTGACAATAGCCTTTAAAAACATTAACCCTTTACTCCATAGATACTCATTTCTACGCATTGCTTGTAGGAGCCCTAGGAAAACATTGAGGCAAAAGGTGAAATTGCTCGTGACGAGCAATTTCACCTTTTGCCACAATGTTTTCTACACTATCAAAAGGTGTCATATACACATAAGAAACAGCTTCATCCTTGCTGTTATTTGGGGTCAGATAGAGATACCATAGAAATGCCTTATGGGGTAAAGGGTTTAACAACTTTGGAAATAGCCCTGAAAAATACTAGGTAACCCTTTACCACACGAGAAAATTTTGGACTGGTCCAAATTGAAAGCATTTGCAGACGACAAAATAAAGGTGACTGAAAAATTTAAATTTATTCTAGGAATGGTAGAAAACACTGTGGGAAAAGGAGAAAATGCTGGTTACCAGCATTTTCTCCTTTTCCCACAGTGTTTTCAAAAGGCTTCTTTCTCAGGGGCATCAAAAGTAGTGTGTGGTAAATTGGTAATGGGTTAACTCTTTACTAATCAATCCTGACTTTTAACGACCTGTATAGAGAAGACTTTCGAAAACACTGCTGGAAATGAAGAAATTGCTAGTAACCGGCGTTTTCTCCATTTCACACAATGTTTTCTATCCTACCAATGACAGAAATCATCATTTTAGCAACAAATAAAAGTCTTGTTGTCTGAAAGTCCTCTGAATCTGGTTCTGTCAAGAATTTTGTGGTATGACACAATGTTTTCTACCCTTCACAAAACAAGTTTCAAATTTTTAGTCACTATTATTTTGTCATCTGCAAAATGCTTTCGATTTGGACAGCCCTAAAATATTTCTGTTCTGTAATAAGTTAACATAGTGGAAAAAGGATAAAATGCTGTTTTCAACAATGTTTTCTCTATTTTTAAAAATAATTATCTTTCAATTATCAGATATATTTGCTTGCATTATGCACAAGACTAAGATTTTGTCCACTCATTAGAAGTTAAAGTTTAATATGGTACATCCTGAATGCATTGTGAAATCTTTTATGGCCAAGTGGAGGTTTAGACTCCTTATGAAACATTAAAGTCCTAAGACCTGTTCAAATTCAAAGAATTTGCAGACAAAAATTAGAACTTGTTTTTCTACAAAAAAAAAACCCGGACTGATGTCGTCTCCCACTTCTTTTTTGGTGTCAGACAGATTGATATGTGACCAAGGCAATTTCTAACTTATAACTATAACAAGCAATTTCGTTGAAATGATATCTGCCAAACCTGTATAACTCTACAGCAGAAAGTGTTTTAACCGATTACCACACAATGAGAAAGAAGCTTTAGAAAACACTATGGGAAAAGGAGAAAATGCTGGTAACCAGCATTTTCTCCTTTTCCCACAATGTTTTCTACCCTTCACAAAACAACTTTCAAATTTTTAGTCAGATTTATTTTGTCATCTGCAAAATGCTTTCGATTTGGACAGCCCTAAAATATTGTTATTGTTATTTGGTAATAATTAAAAATAGTGGAAAAAGGATAAAATGCTGTTTTCAACAATGTTTTCTCTATTTTTAAGCATAATTATCTTTCAATTGTCAACTATGATAGGTAGGATTACGCACAAGACTAAGATTTTGTCCACTCATTAGAAGTTTAGTTTATATAGTAAGCAAGAATACTTACTTTTTACAACAGAATTAAAATATCCACAAAAGAAAATTGCCTGCAATTCAGCTTAAGAACAGTCCAATGACCACATATTTCACAATAACCATTCAAGTGTCCAGCAGTTTCTGCCCTGTGGGGTAACTGGTCATTTATAATTACAAATCTGGCCACTTGTCACATACTTCTGATAAACCTTGTCCAACTTTGATAAATTTTCTCACATCCAAATAATTTATTATGTGGATGCCTCGCACCAAGATGTGAATGGAAAACAACTGTAAATACAAAATTAACTCATTACCAAACGACAATAATTTAGGCTTGTTCCAAATTGAAAGCATTTGCAGACAACAAAATAAAAATGTCTGAAAAATTGAAATTTGTTTTGTGAAGAACAGAAAACATTGTGGGAAAAGGAGAAAATGCTGGTTACCAGCATTTTCTCCTTTTCTCACACTGTTTTCTAAAAGCTTCTTTCTCAGAGTCGTCAAAAGTAGGGATTGTGTGGTAATGGGTTAATACATCAATTGTAACTGCCCTGTTTTATGTCCTATACTCTTCATGCATAACAAATGAATGTATCTCCATCTATGAAAATAACATCATGATACAATGTGCTGCTCTTTAACAAATGACAACAAATTTATACAAGTCCAAATGAAGGACTTGTCTAAGAAAGGGTAGATAACATAATGGGGAAAAAGAAAATATGCTGGCTGATCGAAACTAATGAAAAAAATTGTGGAAAAAGGAGAAAATGCTGGTAATCAGCATTTTCTCCTTTTTCCACTATTTTTTCAAAAGCCTTCATCTTAACTCTTTACCACACAATCCCGACTTTTAACGACTCTGGGAAAGAAGCGTTCCGAAAACATTGTGGGAAAAGGAGAAAATGCTGGTAACCAGCATTTTCGCCTTTTCCCACAATATTTTCTTCCCTTCCCAAAATAGAATTTCAATTTTTGATTCACATTAATTTTGTTGTCTGGAAATGCTTCTAATTTGGACAAGTCTAAAGTTATGTTGTTTGGTAAAGAGTTAACTGTTGTTAACTCTTTTCCATAGAGTTAACCGCTGGTAACCAAGTATTTCCTTCTTTTCCCACAAAGTTTTCTACCCTATCAAAGCAAAATTGCACCATTTGAACCACTCTGAAATTGTCGCCTGTAAATGTTTCAAATTGGATAGGTCTAAAATTTTGCTGTTTGGTAACAGGTTAAGTGCATGTATCTTCTGCATGACCTTTCAATTATATGAGCAGAAAATTTCATATTCTAGTGAAAAAGTTTTACCAAATACCAGAAAATGCAGGTTGTTCAATATTGATTAACTCTTTACCACACAATCCCGACTTTTAACGACCCTGAGAAGGAAGCCTTTTGAAAACACTGTGGGAAAAGGAGAAAATGCTGGTAACCAGCATTTTCTCCTTTTCCCAGTGTTTTCTACCCTTCTCAAACCAATTTTAATTTTTCAGTTACCTTTATGTTGTCGTCTCCAAATGCTTTCAATTTGGACCAGTCTAAAATTTTCTCGTGTGGTAAAGAGTTAAGTGATTTTATAGTGTTTTAATGCTGTTTTCAACATCATTTCAGTTATACTGCAGCATCCAGTGCACCTAACCTTGTATTCCTTGAGTCTCTTTTACAAGTACTTCTCACAATTTTCTTTCTGAGCCACTGAGTGCTTTCCAACATAATCATCATCGAAACAATTGTAAGCAGTGTGACAGAAATAAATTTTGTCACAAAATTTATCATATTAATCCTCAGACAGAAATAAGCAAAGCGTGAGGTCATGGCCAGGGATCGAACCCTGGACCCTGTGTTGTCAGGTCCTGCCTGCTACCAAAATGAGCTACCTGGGCTCGGCAGGTTCTTCAATAAACAGGATAAATGATACCTTTAACACTTGGCCGCACAATGATGACTTTTAATGCCCCTGAGGAAGAAGTCTTTGAAAACATTGTACGGAAAAGGAGAAAATGCTGGTAACCAGCATTTTCTCCTTTTCCCACAAGGTTTTCTACCCTATCAAACAAAAATTGCTTCAATTTAGCCACTATGAAATCGCCTTCTACAAATGCTTTCAGTTTGGATAGGTCTGGAATTTTGCCTTGTGTTACAGGGTAAAGTCAAAATAAAGACTTCTCATGTTTCACTAGGGTCAATTTTCATAACCCACATTGTAAAGAAAATTCCTAGTCTTATTCTACAAGATTCTCTAAATTTGAGAACTTCTGATTGGCTAAACAGTTCTTCAAACCAGAAGCTATGTTATTTTCTAAATGTAATATAATACAAAGAATAATTCACAAGAAAGGTTTCTGAGTATCGGCCCAGGATTCTTATACCTGATATACAGCAAAAAAGCTTGGAACAAATATTAGATAGAGGCTTGGAGTAAAAAATATTTCATTCATCATTCACACCTTTTGAAATACTTCAATGTTGGAGATCTCCCAAATGGAATCACATGGTAAAATTCAAAGGTTAGCAATTAACAACTTTTTCTTTGATGGGCAATCTTCCAGAAAAAGAGAGCTACAAATTTATCTCTCTGAAGATATAAAACTTATTCTTTACTATATGCCTTACCTCTTTACCACACAACAAAATTTATGACAATCTAAACTGAAGGCATTTGCTTTTTACAAAAAAGGTACATGTAACTCAGAAAATGAAATTGAATTTGGGAAGGGTAGAAAACTGTTACCAGCTTTTTCTCCTTTTCCCACAATGTTTTCAAAAGGCTATATCTCATAGTCATTGAAAGTTTGGATTGTATGTGGTTGTTGTTGTTTCTGGTATTTTCCCACACTAGCACTGTGGCACTCCTTCACGTAGGATATTCTTCTCGCGATTGAGAATTTTGTCACTATATTTTAGATGTAGTATTTGTGGTATTTAGTTTTTAATACACAAATTCTTATATGTAAGCCGGTAGCTAGCAATGTTTTCTAGGCCTATAAAATCTTATCATATTTGTCAAATTTAACTTATCATTTTTTCTTTGGCATAAATCAAATACATGTACACTCTAGATTTGGATGAGTCTATAATTTTCTTCTGTTAAATAGTTGGCTAAATGACTTTCATTATAATGCTACAAGCAACAGATTGCTTTCTTTGTCTGCATGTGTTTATACCAAAGTCACAGCTCACTGTATTCTTGTGTTTCTCAGAACTGCAAGGGATCTGCTAACCTTGGCTAGCATTTTCTTCTTTTTGTGGTATTTGTCACAGACAATACCACTATGAGTTCAAAATTGAATTTTGAAGACCATGTATTGTATTTTGTGCAAAGCCAAAGAAAATAAATCCATATTATACTCAATTTTTCTCAGGCAAATGAATTTTTGGTAGCACTCAGATATGTAATGGGAAATGGCATGTTCTAATACAATTAGTAAGGCCATGCATCATGGATAAACCTATTTATGGTTGAAAATGGCTTCATTTGCTCATGACCTTGTATTGGTGCAATGATACAAAATGTATCTACCGATTGCTGGGTCCTAGGCTTTTTCATTCCAAAACCAGTTCGTCCCATGCCTTGTTCATCCCATGATTGCATGCCACACCATTATATTGGGTACGAATATTTATAGATCAAAATAATTGATTGTAATTTTGGGAATTAAATGTTAATGGAAAAAGATATTTCAAATTATAGTTTTCAGATACAAACTTAATGTTATTCCATATATTCATATGGTTTCTCTTTCTATCCATCATGCATTCTATTGTCAAAGGACGTTACTCCTGACCCCTTCTAATGATCAAAAGGAGACCACCAATACACAAATAATTTTAACTTTATCATGAGTTCTCTACCTTTGACCAAAATTTAAAAAAATATTCATTTTCTTTGTAGGTTGACTCTCAAGCCAATATTTGAATATTATTTCTCTTTTTAAAATGATCAATTCCATACAATGGTTTCCTTGACAAAATTTTAATATCACTTCAGCGTTCTCCACTCTTTGATTATATGACAATTTCTACCTCATAACAAATTTATACAGCTCCTTAACCCATTACCACACAATCCCTACTTTTGACGACCCTGAGAAAGAAACCTTTAGAAAACATTGTGGGACAAGGAGAAAATGCTGGTAACCTGCATTTTCTCCTTGTCCCACATGATATTTTCTGCTATTCACAAAACAAATTTCAAATTTTCAGTCACTTTCATACTGTCGTCTGCAAATGCTTTCGATCTGGACAAACCTAAAATATTGTCGTTTGGTAATAAGTTAAACCAGGCTTTGGGTCCCCCCCCCCCACCAAAGTCACTGGCCTTGCCCTTCTAATCCCTGCTGTATGGCTTAGGATGTTATGTAAGAATGGAAAATAAACAATAAATATCATATGCAGACAGTTATGAGAAAATGTCATGGTTCAAAATATGCAGTTACAAGCATGCAATAAGCACTGCAAGCAAATAGCAAAATTCCTAGAGATACATGAGTTCCCCTGGGATTAAAATGAATAGAATGTTATGGGAAGGCAAATAATAGTAGTGTTTTTGTGTGGTACAAATTTGCCTTTAATCCAATTTTACAGTATTACAGTTGTACATGTACTATCAAAATGATAATTAACTCTTTACAACACAATCACGTCCTTTAAACAACCTTAAGAAATAAGACTTTTGAAAACATTGTTGGAAAAGGAGAAAATGCTGGTAACCAGCATTTTCTCCTTTTCCCACAATGTTTTTTACCCTTTCCAGACCAAATTTCAGCATTTCAATCACATTTATTTTGTCGTCTCCAAATGCTTTCGATTTGGACAGGTCTAAATTTTCTTGTGTGTTAAAGAGTTAATACATGTACCAGTAACACTTGGAGATAAAACCTTTCAAAACATTGTGGAAGTTGGGAACAGGAGAAAATGCTGGTGAACAGCATTTTCCCTCTTTTACACAATGTTTTGTGTAAGAGTAAAAAAAAAATTTCTCTTTGGGACCAATTTTGAAATCCTCGTCTGCAGAGGATTTTCAATTTTGTATGAGACATATAGAATTCATAGTAAGCCAGAGGATTTTTTAACCCATTACCACACTGAAAATTTTTAGAGCTATCGAAATTGAAAGCATTTGCAGACAACAATTTCAAAGTGGCTCAAATGGTGCAATTTTACTTTCATAGGGTGGAAAACTTTGTGGGAAATGGAGAAAATGCTGGTTACCAGCATTTTCTCCTTTTTCCACAATGTTTTCTCCTTTTTCCACAATGTTTTGTGTGGTAATGGGTTAATAACTACACGTACACTTAACTATCTCTCACAGCAATTGGCTGCTTTCCCATATTAATACCATTAACAATTAACCTTTTCCCAAGCAATCCGTGGTTTTCCCAACCCTGAAAAAGAAGCCTTTTAAATACATTGTGGGAAAAGGAGAAAATGCTGGTAACCGGCCTTTTCTCCTTATCCCACAATGTTTTTTGCCCGCCCCAAAATTGAGTGCAATTTCAATTCTTGAGTCACATCACATTATGTCGCCCGCATATGCTCTCAGTTTGGACAAGTCTAAATTTTGTCGTTTGCTAATGAGTTAAAGGTAAATAATTATAACAAATTCTGTCACAGCATCTTTCACCAAGCCATGCAAAGTATTTAGAATCCACCCAAGTCCTAGACATGAGATGAAAATCTAGTCTATTTTCAGGGCTGTTTTTGCCAGTGCATTCCCTGTTGGCAATTTGTTATCTCATCCTGAGATTCTGGCAGCAAATGGGATGCTAATTGCAGTTATCATATCTTGGGAATGTTGTTAAAAAAGACAGTAAATAATTATTTTCTTTCATTGTGTCATTTTCTTGGCTAAATTAAATGGTGTTTAACGAGGTTTTCAACTTGTGTTAGTCAGATCATGGAATTAAAGGTCACTCATTTATGTATTTTGCTGAGAAAAGTGAAATGAAAGATGGAAATAGAACTGATTCGAGAGTAGGCTCTTCTTTACCATGCAATCCTGTGTTTTAACTGTTTACCAAACAACAAAATTTTGTACTAAATGTCCAAATTGAAAGCATTAAATTTGCAGATGACAAAATAAATGTGACTCAAAAATTAAAACATGACTGTGATAGAGTAAAAAAATATTTTGGGAAAAGGAGAAAATACTGGTTACCAGCATTTTCTCCTTTTCTCAAAGTGTTTTCAGAAGGTGTTTACCAGGGATTATTTGGTAAAGGGTTAAACACTGTGAAAAAAAGCTTTTAAAAAACATTTTGGGCAAAGGAGAAAATGCTGGTAACCAGAATTTTCTCCTATTCCCAAAATGTTTTTACTCTTTCACAGTCAAGTTTCGATTTTTGAGTCACATTTATTTTGTCATCTGCAAATTTAATGCTTTCAGTTTGGACAAGCCCAAAATTTTGTTATATGGTAACCCTTTACCCCATAAGGCATTTCTGTGGTATCTCTAATTGAACCTAAATAACAGCAAGGATGAAGCAGTTTCTTATGTGTATATATCACCTTTTGCCACAATGTTTTCCAAAGGCTCCTAGGAGCGATGCATAGAAATGAGTATCTATGGAGTAAAGGGGTAAGGAGTTAAAACACAGAATTGTATGGTAAAGAAGAGAGTACTCTCAAATCAACTTCTTCAAAATAAAAAAATGCCGCTGCCTAATCTCTGAACCAATAGCCCAAACCGTACTGTGCTACTTTACCAACTAAGCTACAGACCCAACAAACATGACAATACCATCTTGTGGACTGTGTTAATAGGAAATCTTACAGAAGAAACCAAAAGCTTGATAACTCTATCTTTGTTGTCATCTTAATCCATTACCACACAATCCCTACTTTTGACGACCCTGAAAAGAAGCCTTTAGAAAGCATAGTGGGAAAAGGAGAAAATGCTGGTAACCAGCATTTTCTCCTTTTCACATAATGTTTTCTACCCTTCACAAAGCAAATTTTCATCTGTCATCTGGAAATGCTTTCGATTTTGACAAACCTTAAATTTTGTCGTTTGGTAATGAGTTAACTCTATACCACACTGCAAAATTTTAGACTGTTGCAAATTGAAAGACTTGCAGACGACAAAATAAACGTAACTCAAACAGTGAAATTTGTTTCCAGCAGGGTAGAAATCATTGTGCGTAAAGGAGAAAATGCTGGTTACCAGCATTTTCTCGTTTTCCCGCAATGTTTTCGAAAGGCATCTACCCTAGGGTCATAAAAACCAGGGATTGTTTGGAAAAGGCTTAACCCATTACCACACAATCCCTACTTTTGACGCCCCTGAGAAAGACGTCTTTTGAAAACACTGTGGGAAAAGGAGAAAATGCTGGTAACCAGCATTTTCTCCTTTTCCCACAGTGTTTTCTACCCTTCCCAGAACAAATTTCAATTTTTCAGTCACCTTTATTTTGTCGTCTGCAAATCCTTTTAATTTGGACCAGTCTAAAATTTTCTCGTGTGGTAAAGAGTTAAACCATAATGTTGCATGTGCATGAAAATCAGCAATCTTTCATAAGATTTTCACACACACAAAAAAACATGAAATAAAGTCTGGTAAAATGCCAATTTAAGGGTATATGATTAGTGCCATAACCTCTAGAGTTTTACAGCTTACAGAGGGGCACAATACCAGTATAGGGATAACGAGACAGTAATTGTTGTTTACCTGATGCAGTGATTACCCTGTTTGATATTATTATGCAAGAAGTAGAGGACAAACCCAACCCTGAAGGGACATAATGTATGCCAATTAACCCTGTACCAGACAATACTAAGTTTTACTGACTCTGAGTATCAAGGCTTTTGAAAATGTTGTTCAAAAAAGAGAAAATGCTGGTTACTTGACAATTTTCTAGTCTTCCCACAATATTTTTAGCCTATTCAAGGACAAATTGTATTAAAAGCCACATTTCATGTGTTGTCTTTAAATGTTTTTAATTTGGACCAGTTAAAATTTTTGCATTACTGTACCAGTAAGTAGAGTTAATAGTTACTACAGTGTCCAGCTAATGATTTGGCTCTAGTCTCATTAACCCTTTATCTGACCATTCCAAGTTTTAACGACGTTTAACCCATTACCAAACGATATTTTAGACTGGTCTAAATTGAAAGCATTTGCAGACGACAAACTAAAAGTGACTGAAAATTTGAAATTTCTTGTGTGAAGGTCAGAAAACACTGTGGGAAAAGGAGAAAATGCTGGTTACCAGCATTTTCTCCTTTTCCCACAATGTTTTCTAAAGGCTTCTTTCTCAGGGGCATCAAAAGTAGGGATTGTGTGGTAATGGGTTAAGAACAAAAAAAAAACTGAATCATTCAAAGAAATGGAGAAAATGCTGGTAATCAGACACAATTTGTGTGGTTAATGTCCTCATCCTTTCCATAAAATCCAAAATTTTGACATCCCAAATATAGAAAGCTTTTGAAGACATTGCTAGAAGAGGAAAAATATTGGTAATCATGACATATGTAATAAAGGCGCAAATGTCTTGTTTTCCTACAATGTTTTCAAAGGATTTCTTTATCATGGTATTGAAAATATAGGTTTGCTTGTAAAAGGCATTCATGGCCAAGTTATGGACAGATAAATAAAGGGATCGAATTTTGCCTGGGGTCAGCATGATTGACATTTACAACAAATTATCTGTATCTGTATATTCAATCAGCCCACCATATTTGTAAAATGCTGTCATTAGGTAAGTGAAGTTGCAGTCAAGTGGTTTTCTCCCCTTATTGTTTTGGATGTGCCTCAAGGGTTTTCAATTCTGTACCAGAACACAAAGTTTTTCACAGACAACAAAATTTTTGACTTATAGATAGTATTCAAATCAAAAGCATTTGCAGATCAAGCATTGACCCTTTACCATACACTCTCAAAGTTTTAATTACCCTCAGGAAGAAGCCTTTTGAAAACATTTTGAAAAACTACAGATGCAACTTGGTCTCATACATGGGTATCACACAAGGCTCAGATTGTCTATATTTCATATTCATCCAGTATATACATTCACAAGTAAAGAGTGGCTCGCCCGGGTGGCTCAGTGGTGAGCATGTTGGACTCATGACCTGGTGGTTGTGAGTTCAACACCCGGTTGAGACGAACTTTCTTTCCAGCGTATTTTCGCCTCTTACCTCTGCTGAAGCATGTGAGAAAAGTAGTCAGTGACTTTGGAAAGAAAGTTGTGTTAGTACCTTTGTGAGAAACCCAGGACACATGTGCGTCATCGACCGCCATGATATGACCTTAGCTGTTAAAGTGGCGTTAAACCCCAATACAACCAACCAAAGTACACAGTGTAGCAGGTAGTGTATTTGTTAAATTACCAATGCAGAATTCAAACATACATCGACAACATCAAATGTTTCTGTTAGACAGTCTGGGATTCAGCTTATAAGAGTGATTAATTTGCTTGTGCTTCAGATTCACAAGAGGGCCATGATTGCCCTGTATCACTCCACTGGCTTTTTTATCCTTTATCACACAACTTGAAGTGTTTATGACCCTGAAAAAGAGGGCTTTCAAAAACAATGTCACTGTCAGGCAATACAAGCAGGTTTTATTCATAAACATGGAAAGGAATTGGTTGGTTGTTGGTTGTATTGGGGTTTAACGCCACTTTAACAGCTAAGGTCATAGTCATGGCGTTCGGTCATGCTCATGTGTTTCCTGGCTTTCTCACACCGGTACTAACACAACTTTCTTTCCAAAGCCACCGACTACTTTTTTCACATGCTTCAGCAGAGCTGAGAGGCGAAAATACGCTGGAAAGAAAGTTCACCTAAACCGGGTATCGAACTTACAACCACCAGGTCATGAGTCCAACACACTCACCACTGAGCCACCCGGGTGGGGACATGAAAAGTAAAGTTCTTGGGGGGAAAAAATGAAAGATAGAAACCATACTTTGAAATTAAAATTCCACTCAAGTCAGCAAAACTGTTAGCATCAAAATGAATCACTCCCCCTGGAAATAGAATATTTTCAATCAAAACACTTAAATATCTAGCACCAATCATGTATCCCTGCAATTTGATACTCAGGGGAGATAATTTTGTAACATTTTTTTTATCCTTTATAACAAGAGTTAATTTCCTTGATTAATTTTAAAGCTCACGTTAAACTTGTGACTCTTCAGGAATAAAGCCATTTCGACCTCAGACCTATAATATGAAGATACTTGTTAAAGGTCCATTAGATAAAGCTACATGCCATGTGGACCATTTGGTTTCAGATAAGATTCTTAGAAATGTTATTGTTTTTTTTTTTCATTTTTGTTACCATGGCAACAGGACTTTTTGAAGGAATAAAATTCTTTCAAGAAATTCTGTAGAGGACCATGGCAGGATAATTTCTGTGAAGTATCATCAGATTTGGAAGGGTACTTTCAGAGAAGATGTTTAAAATAAGTCAACAGACAGACGGATGCATGCACTGATATGTGTGCGCACGGCGGACACCAGGCAATGACATAAGCCTGATGGCCTTTGGCCAGTGGAGCCAAAATTCTTAACCCTTTACTCCATAGATACTCATTTTAACACATTACTTGTAGGAGCCTTTGGAAAACATTGTGGCAAAAGGTGAAATTGCTCGTGACGAGCAATTTCACCTTTTGTCACAATGTTTTCTATGCTATCAAAAGGTGTCCTATACATTATAAAAAACGGCTTCATCCTTGCTGTAATTTAGGGTCAATTAGAGAAACCATAGAAATACCATATGGGGTAAAGGGTTAAACTAGTGACCAACTATAGTTTATGTTTTATACCCCTTCATTGTGGACGGGTCATACACAGTGAAAAGTGGTTTTTTTCCCAAATAAAGGATTTGTCTTGACTATAAAATATCCTCAAAAAAGCAGATCCAAGCTAGAACCTTTCAAAGTTGATGCATGAAAATATGCCAACATAAAGTCAAGAGTGAAAGTTTACTTTGAGTCCATAAATTCTGTAGATAAAATAACAGTTGGCTTCAATGTAATCAAGTTTATTGCCTACTTGGATATTTATCTCAGCAGTTTGTGACACCAAATTACAGGGCACCCCTGTCTTTGCATAATGATATAAAATTGATTACAGAGGGCAAAATTGGATTTGCGATCTCATTACGTCAGAAATCAATAGCTCAACTCTCAACCACACAACAAATACCCGTAGTTTGAAAGTATTTTGCACAGATAACAACTTTATTTGGCTAAAATGATGAAAATTGTGCTTCACATTTGTGGGAAACAGAGAAAATGATGGTTGACAGCATTTTCTCCATTTCTCACATTTTTTTTCCAAGGCTGTCTTTCCCTGAGGTCGTTAATACAAAATTATGACTGTCTGGAAAAGGATTAAAGATGTTAGTTTCTCTGGGGAACAGATGTGTATGTTTACAAGAATGTAATTATTCTGCCAATTGTTTTTAAAACCTTTGCAGAAAAAAAAAATAACTAGACTAATTTAGTGTTATGAAAGACAGAAATCATCACTTGAGCTGCATTTAACCCATTACCACACAATCCCTACTTTTGACGCCCCTGAGAAAGGAGCCTTTTGAAAACACTGTGGGAAAAGGAGAAAATGCTGGTAACCAGCATTTTCTCCTTTTCCCACAGTGTTTTCTACCCTTCCCAGAACAAATTTCAATTTTTCAGTCACTTTTATTTTGTCGTCTGCAAATGCTTTCAATTTGGACCAGTCTAAAACTTTCTCGTGTGGTAAAGGGTTAACTTGTCGGCAAATGCTTTCATATTGCCAAAGTCCAAAGTTTTGTTAGGTGCAGGGCCGTAGGATTACTGAATATTGCTTGACAATCATCGTGCATAAAGAGGATGAAATAATAGAACATTCCGAACAATTTAAAATAGTTCTAAACAAACGGGGCGGCAAGCCATGAAAATTTTTCTTTCTTTTACTACTGTTATCTGAGACACACCAAACAATTTCTGACGTCACATTTCATTGCATATGATTTTCTGCTTTATTTTTTCTCCAAATCTCATAATTCACCACGTTGTTGAACAAATTTCCTTCTTTTTTGGTCATTAGTGTTAGTAGGTGGGTTATTTCTCACTGCATAACCAAACGCATTTATATGTAAAATCAGGACAAGCCAATTCTAAAATGATGTTGGCCCCCCCCATCCAAAATTGCTTCCTACGTGCCTGAGGTGGTAAACAGTTAACCCTTTCCCAAATGACAGACTTTTGGACTAGACCAAATTGAAAGCATTTGCAGACGACAATTCAAGTCCTGCTGACAAGATGATTTCTGTCTATCCTAGGGGAGAAAACATTGTGGGAAAAGGAGAAAATGCTGGTTACCAGGATTTTCTTCTTTTCCCACAATGTTTTCAAAAGGCTGCTATTCCAGACCCGTAAAAACCAGGGATTGTTTGGGAAAGGGTTAAACAATGATTCAGTGTTTCAGAAGATAAATTGCACCTATAGGCAAACAGATCAAATAAGAAAAATCATGACAGTTACTTAGGCAACATAAAAAATGCCTGCAAAAATTTCATCAGAGGTAAGCAGGATTCAATACAGGGACAAAATTATGCAAGCCATGATAAAAAATTTGGGCCCATGATCGGCTTCAAGTATTTTGAAAACATCCTGAGGATATCCAGATGTGATGCTGCACCTTTCATTATCAAAAGAAAGAATCTTTAACCCATTACCACACAATATCTATTTTTGATGCCCCTGAGAAAGAAGACTTTTGAAAAGACTGTAGGAAAAGGAGAAAATGCTAGTAACCAGCATTTTCTCCTTTTCCCACAGTGTTTTCTACCCTTCCCAGAACAAATTTCAAATTTTCAGTCACCTTTTTGTCGTCGTCTGCAAATGCTTTAAATTTGAATCAGTCTAAAATTTTGTTGTGTGGTAAAGAGAACTGACACAAAATATTATGCTTGCCTATATTGACTGCAAATTACAGACAACGTCCTTACTACCTGTACAAGGTTTGTTGCTGTCAGGGTAGGAAACTCAAATTTAAAAACGTTAAGGAGAAAATGCTGCTTATCAGCAAGGGTTTTTTTCTGTTTTTCACAATGTTTTAACCCTTTAGCAAAATATCCCTAGTTTTTACCACCATGAGATAGAAGCCTTTTGAAAACATTGTGGGAAAAGGAGAAAATGCTGGTAACCAGCATTTTCTCCTTTTCCCACACTGTTTTCTATCCTGCTGGAAACAAATTTCAATTCATAAGCTACGTTTATTTTGTTGTCTGCAAATGCTTTGAATGTGGACCTGTCTAAAATTTTGTCCTTTGTTACAAGGTTAACTCTTTACCAAACGAAAATATTTTAGGCCTGTCCAAATCTAAAGCATTTGCAGACGACAAAATAAAAGTGACTGAAAATTAAATTTGTTTTGTGAAGGGGAGATAACATTGTGGGGAAAGGAGAAAATGCGGGTAACCATCATTTTCTCCTTTTCCCACAATGTTTTCTAAAGGCCTCTATCTCAGGGTTGTCAAAAGTAGGGATTGTGTAATAATGGGTTAAAAAGCCCCCCTTCCACATGATGTAAAATCATCACAAATAAGCAGAATGCACTTAATCTACAATAACAAATTAGCATATTATTGCATGAGGTTTTTGTAACATTTCAAAGATATCTACAGGTACTCTTACCCGACCCTTACTTACAGGGAAAGTGTAGATCAAGATCAGACTGCACAAAACATGTTGTGCGGCCTTAGATCTACACGGTTTACTACATATGCCTGTATTCTGCTTGAAACAGCCAAGAAACAACAATACCTGGGCTGATTTTCAAAACTGAAAAGGTCGGATTTATCAACCCTTTACCACACAATCCCTAGTTTTGGCAAGCTGGAGAAAAATAGTTTACGAAATATCATGGCAAAAGGAGATTTATCATCTGCACCTGCTATCAATTTGGACCAGTCTAAATTTCTGTCAACATGCCCAGAGTAAAATGGAGACATTTGCAGACTACAAAATAAATGTGACTGAAAAATCAAAATTTGATTCGGGAAGGGAAGAAAATATTGAGGGAAAAGGAGAAATTGCTGGTTACCAGCATTTTCTCCTTTTCCCACAATGTTTTCAAAACTTGTCCTTGTGTGGTTAACCCATTACCACACAATCCCTACTTTTGACGCCCCTGAGAAAGAAGCTTTTTGAAAACACTGTAGGAAAAGGAGAAAATGCTGGTAACCAGCATTTTCTCCTTTTCCCACAGTGTTTTCTACCCTTTCCAGAACAAATTTCAATTATTCAGTCACCTTTATTTTGTCGTCTGCAAATGCTTTCAATTTGAACCAGTCTAAAATTTTGTCATGTTGTAAAGAGTTAAAGGTTAACAGACAGAATACTAATGGATGCACTAAACTTCTTAACTCCTCAGATTTTACAACAAAATTTAAGACGGGTCCAAATTCAAAGGAGTTGGAGGCGAAAAATTAAATCTGGCTCAAAAAATGAAATTTGTCTTGGGAAGGATAGAAAAGCATTGTGGGAAATGGAGAAAATGCTGCTTGACAGCATTTCCTCCTTTGTCCACATTGTTTTCAAAAAGCTTTTTCTTCAAGGTTTGTTAAAGCTCGGACTGTGTGGTAATTAATTCTTCTCAATTAACCCTTTCCCAAACGACAAACTTTTGGTCTAGACCAAATTGAAAGCATTTGCAGATGACAATTCAACTCTTGCTGAAAAGATGATTTCTGTCTATGATAGGATAGAAAACATTTTGGGAAAAGGAGAAAATGCTGGTTACCAGCATTTTCTCCTTTTCCCACAATGTTTACAAAAGGCTACTTTTCCAGACCTGTAAAAACCAGGGATTGTTTGGGAAAGGGTTAAAGCTATGGATTTTATGATTTCCAAAAATCAATTCCATGTTGCTCAACCTAGTTTCTCAAGGCCTCACAAAACAGTAATAGCAAGCGATCATTCCAGAAAGAACTATTTCTGAATCACAAAAATACAGTATTATAGACATTCCTTTCAGCAATAACTCATCCACATTTGTGAAAGTTTTTTGGATACCTAGAAAGCAAACTTCTAATATGAAGATGCAACACTTTAACAACAAGGGACTTAATGAATCTCTGTGATCCATGACACAGAGCCAGTCATTACAGAATTAGGGGATCCATGGTGGTTATATAATGACTTTTTTTATAATATGCTTTCCGGTAGGATATCGAGAAATAGCAGTGAAAATATTTTTCGATCTTACACTGGTACCACCAATGAAAATACCGATTTTCATCTTCTTGTTGCCTAGGTAAATTGTGCGTGCCTAACAACCAGATGGGAAATATGACATCATTTACCTTACATTTCTCACGCTTGACATAATATTGACTTTGTAATGCGTTGCTATGCGGGAGGGGTATGCCACGGGGAATAGAACTGTACTGGATTTTGATAAAGCTCCTCCCAGAAAGGGTTAAAAGCATTAAATAAATAGAATACTTGTTTTTTTCGGTGAAAAATTGAAATTTATTTTACCTCGTGAACACCATCGGTAATATTTTCGCTCGTGGCTGTGCCACTCGTGAAAATATTACCGATGGTGTCCACTCCATGAAATAAATTTCGATCTTTCACCGAAAAAAGACAAATACCCTCTATATAATAAGCACCTGCATCATGGGATTGACTGGCCCTTTGACATACAGGTAATTGACCATTTGTGAAAACTTTTGGTTCATATCAGCCTGCACAGCCAGATCTTGGTCAATACTTTACACAGATACATTAAGCCCCCTTTTGACAGAGCATTGCTTAACCCATTACCACACAATCCCTACTTTTGACGCCCCTGAGAAAGAAGCCTTTTGAAAACACTGTAGGAAAAGGAGAAAATGCTGGTAACCAGCATTTTCTCCTTTTCCCACAGTGTTTTCTACCCTTTTCAGATCAAATTTTAATTTTCCGGTCACCTTTATTTTGTCGTCTGCAAACGCTTTCAATTTGAACCGGTCAAAAATTTTGTTGTGTGGTAAAGAGTTAAATGTAGAGGCCAAGATTGACAGCCTGATTGCTGTCTGGAACAGAAATTTGCCCGAAACCTAGGATTGTTACCATAGTCATCTTCGTGAGCCAAATTTACGATCACTATGTGGATCTTACCTTGGCTGATTGAGCCCGATTTCGAGATTTCTGTGATGTGCCCTCTATTGGATGCTGGTTATTACCCCCCTTTACATCATATTTCTAAAAGCCAATGAAATATCGTTTTACAAACCACTTACGAATACACATGAAGCGATTTGTAATTTGTCGTCTGCAAGTGCTTTCAATTTGGACCAGTCTACAATTTTGTAGTTTGGTAGAGTTAAAGCATGTACTGCAGTTTTTTATATTTAGCAAAAGAAGAAAAAAATGCTAGAAATCTTAGGAGATGCACTTGTCACCTGCTACCTGGGAAAGGCTTTCATACTGTTGGGTCTAAAATTTGTTGAGTGGTGAAGAGGAAAAAGTGGGTGAATGCTGCTTCTAAAATTATCCTAATGACTCTCAATTTATTTTTTTTACCTTCACTGGATTGGACGGATCATCCTGCAGAAGCCAAATTTGTCCTGGACATGTAATTGATATAAGTGCACTATTACTAACACGTTTTACAGTATGAATGAATTAATGATTATTGGTTAATGGGAGATTACACCGCCTGGGTCATGCAGTGTGCATGTTGTCTGTTCAGTAAGTACAGGCCCATAGCCTTGCCTGTTAACCCTTTACTCCATAGACACTCATTCCTACCCATTGCTTGTAGGAGCCTTTGGAAAACACTGTGGCAAACGGTGAAATTGCTCATGACGAGCAATTTCACCTTTTGTCACAATGTTTTCTATGTTTTCAAAAGGTCTCATGTGTACATAAGAAACGGCTTTCAACCTTGCTGTTATTTAGGGTCAATTAGAGATACCATAGAAATGCCTTATGGGGTTAAGGGTTAAGTCTTTTACAAAACAAAACATTTTTAGATGGTCCATACTAACAATACTTGCAGACAGATCATTATGTTGCTCAAATGATGTAATTTGTCTGTAAAACAGTAGAAACATTTGGAAAAAAGAGAAAATGCTAGTATATATAGAGCTCCAGATAGAGGGAATGATACGGTGGCACAAAAGTGACATTGAAGATATATTTTATACTACGTGCCCACGCAGTAGCTAATCATGCGCACGTAATAAGTAATATGTGCGCATGCAGTGGTATTATGTGCGCACGCAGTAGCTAATACGTGCGCACGTAATACTATTGCGTGCCCATGTATTAGCTAATATGTGCCCACGTAATAGTTTAGTTATTACGTGCACACGTATTAGCTATTATGTGCGCACGTATTAGCTACTGCGTGCACACATAAAAACTAATACGTGCGCACATATTAGCTACTGCGTGCGCACGTATTAGCTACTGCATGCGCACGTAGTATAAAATATATCTTCCATGTCACTTTTGTGGCACCATAGAATGATGCTGATTTTAAAATGGAAAATATTTACCATTCTCCAATGAATTCTATATTATGGGTACTCATTAGAATGAAGAATCATTTCATCGAGACAATTCAGATGAGTACCCACAACATAGGGTTTGGAAAAGAAATGATGGATTTAGAACACATCACTCCCTGTTATTGGGAGCTCTGGAAATAGTACTTTCTCTTGTTTTTTAACCCATTACCACACATCCCTACTTTTGACAACCCTAAGAAAGGAGCCTTTAGAAAACAGTGGGAAAAGGAGAAAATGCTGGTAACCAGCATTTTCTCCTTTTCCCACAATGTTTTCTACCCTGCTGGAAACAAATTTTAATTTTTGACTTGCATTTATTTTTTTGTCTGCAAGTGCTTTCAATCTGGACCCGTCTAAAATTCTGTCGTTAATGGGAAACAGTTAACCCATTACCATACGACAATATTTTAGACTGGTCCAAATTGAAAGCATTTGCAGACGTCAAAATAAAAGTAACTGAAAATTTGAAATTTGTTTTGTGAAGGATAGAAAACATTGTGGGAAAAGGAGAAAATGCTGGTTACCAGCATTTTCTCCTTTTCCCACAATGTTTTCTAAAGGTTTCTTTCTCAGTGGCATCAAAAGTTGGGATTGTGTGGTAATGGGTTAAAATAAAAGACTGTTCAGAAAAAGGTTGAAGGCTTTTAGTAGCAGGTAAAAAAAACCTGCCTTATCTTTGGCTTGCTGTCTGATATAGCTTACAATGCTGAAATATCTGTCTGCTAAACTTTTTTACACCTAGTGAAGGATAATGGTTTGATTTTCCTACAAAAGAGCTCATTACCTTTAACTCATTACCACACAATCCCTACTTTTGACGACCCTGAGAAAGAAGCCTTTAGAAAAGATTGTGGGAAAAGGAGAAAATGCTGGTAACCAGCATTTTCTTCTTTTCCTACAATGTTTTCAATACTTCACAAAACAAATTTCAAATTTTCTGTCACTTTTATTTTGTCGTCTGCAAATGCTTTCGATCTGAACAAGCCTAAAATATTGTCATTTGGTAATGAGTTAACTCTTTACTAAACAACAAATTTTTTTGACTTTATCAAATTAAAAGCATATATGCACATAATGCACGTATACGATAAATCATCAAAATTATGATGATTTCTGTCTCTGATAGGGTAGAAAACATTGTGGAAAAAAGGGGCAAAATGCTGGTTACCAGCATTTTCTT
The DNA here is from genome assembly GCA_943736015.1 of Tridacna crocea. NCBI lineage: Eukaryota > Metazoa > Mollusca > Bivalvia > Cardiida > Cardiidae > Tridacna > Tridacna crocea. The sequence goes on along the minus strand of OX031066.1, from coordinate 1,638,093 downwards.
CTTTTCCCACAAAAAAACTCAAAAACTTTCTTTCTTAGTGTTGTTAAAAACTTGGGATTGTGTGGTAAAGGGTTAAACAAAAAAGTCAAGTCAATTTAAGCATTCCAGAAAATCAATCCTCTAACATTCATCCTATAGGTAAAATACCTATGTACAATTATATTTGTACCTAACAGTACACATAAATGACTTATTTATAAATGTAAATTCTTGTGCTTGTTTCATGGCAGTTTTATGCCAAACCTACATTTGTTATGCAGACTGGAATCTTCATATTTCATGGATTGTTTCCACCAGAACTCGTTGTCGTTTTATTATTGTTTTATTTTCCTCACAAACAGGCTAATCCATTGGAACACAAAATTTCATACGAATATTAATCCCTAATACAGACAATATAATTCTGGAAAAATAGCCTTTGGAGTCACGTGATGCTCACTGAATGTGTTTTTGTCACAAAATGGGTTACTCCTCACCCTTTAAAAATTTCAAAACTGAAAAAAATTCAGAGCCATTAACTCTTTAACACACAATCCCGACCTTTAACAACCCTGTGAAAGAAAGCTTTTGAAAACATTGTGGGAATAGGAGAAAATGCTGGTAACCAGCATTTTCTCCTTTTTCCACAATGTTTTCTATCCTTCCCAAAACAGATTTCAATCTTCAAGTCACATCTATATTTTCTTCTGCAAATGCTTTCACTTTGGGCTAGACCAAAATTTTGTCGTTTGGTAAAGAGTTAAACTGATAGGAAAATTATCAAACCAGAACAGGCTAACAACATGCGTATGTCGTTGTTACGCAGAAACTTCTCAATAAGTTTCTACAATTTCATGCAGCAGTTGCTGAAAGCTGGAGACTACAAATTCAAAAGCTAAATTATATCTATGCACAATTGCATTGCTTGATTCTCCAATAGATTGCTAAGAAATAAATATTGAAAAATTCCTGTTGACATACTTTTGTTTACTGTTTTTCTGTTGAAGGCTCTAGTTCACAAGTTCCTGGGTTTGTTGAGGGGATGTAATTCCATTGAGTCTTTTAGAGTTACTTCCCTTGATTACCACCACAATGTTCTTACCCTGTTCAATAGAAACAAGGGATTGTTTGGTATTGTGTTAACTCTTAACCCTTTACCACACAATCCCAAATTTTAACGACCCTGAGGAAAAAAACCTTTTGAAAACATTGTGGAAAAAGGAGAAAATGCTGGTAACCAGCATTTCCTCCTTTTCCCACAATGCTTTCTACCCTTCCCAAATAAAATAATTTTTGAGTCACATCTATTTTCTCGCCTGCAAATGCTTTCAATTTAAACAAGTCTAAAATTTTGTTGTTTGGTAAAGAGTTAACAAAACAACTGTGACAACTTCAAAATGAATGCATCTACATTATTATGAAGATTAAAACATGGCAAAAATCATATGTTCCACAAAGGTAAATGACATTGTAGGAAGAAGAAAAAATGCAGCTCAATCTTCAATTGGCACAAACTTTTCAAAAGCCTTCTCCTTCAAGGTCACAAAAAACTAATATTTAAAACCATTTAATCACAGTGAAATTCTTTTCATCAAGATTTATGAGGAAAACATTCATAACAGTATTGCATGCTTCAGTTCAACCGGCTTCTATCACCAGTTTATCTAAAATGTAGAATGTCTGTGACGCAAAGGCTCCGATAGAAGTTGCAAAGCGTGACAACAAAGCAGGCTTTCATAGCCACATATGTTATCTGTGCAGATCTTACTGACAAGTTGTTCTCGATAGCAAACATTGTACTATCTATGATCTCCAGTGACTTAACCCTTTACCACACAATGATGACTTTTAACGACCTTGAGGAAGTAGCCTTTTGAAACCATTGTGGGAAAAGGAGAAAATGCTGGTAACCAGCATTTTCTCCTTTTCCCACAAAGTTTTCTATCCTATCAGGGAAAAATTGTGTCATTTGGGCCACTATGAACTTGTCATCTACAACTGCTCTCAATTTGGATAGGTCCAAAATTTTGCTGTGTGGTACAGAGTTCAACCATTCACTTCATGAAGAGATTGAGGCAACAGAAGAATTACCAGGGTCCGTCTTCAACCAACCATTCTTAAGAACGTTCTTGGTCTTATTCTTCAAGATTTTCTGACTGTGAAAGTAACAGAACTTCTGATTGGCTAAACCATTTGGTTTAGCCAATCAGAAGTTCTGTTACTTTCATAATGACGAAATTCTGAAGAATAAGATTAAGAATGTTCTTAGGAATGGTTAGTGAATACAGACCCAGTATTCGTTTTTGACAATAATCAACACAAAAACTTGTACAGTAAGTGCTCATACCAATAATCCAAAAGAGACAAGTTATCTTGACCATATAATCCTGTCTTTAAAACTTTACCAAACAACAAAATTTAAGACTGGTCGGACCTGAAAGCATCTGCGAACAACAAAATCAATGTGACTAAATAATTGAAATTTGTTTCCAGCAAGGTAGAAAACAATGTGGGAAAAGGAGAAAATGCTGGTTACCAGCATTTTCTCCTTTTCCCACAATGTTTTCAAAAGGCTTCTATCTCAGGACCTTAAAAACAAGAATTTCTTTGATAAAGAGTTGAACTTTTTAATGCACAATGCCAACTTTTAACTACCATGTGGAAAGAGCCTTTCAAAATCATTGTGGAAAAAGGAGAAAATGCTGGTAACCAGTATTTTCTGCTTTTGCCACAATGTTTTCTACCCTATCAAAGAAAGATTGCATCATTTGAGCAACATTTAAATTATCATCTGCTTCTGCTTATGCTCTCAATTTGGACAAGGGGAAATTTGTGTCATCTGATATAGGGTTAACAACCTTTAGGGCAAACATTTGTGATAGAGTTAATTTTTTGCTAGCGAAGTTTCCAATTAAAGGTCAGTTTATACAGAGAGCGAACGCGTTTTTTCGTCCTGGAATATTTTAGTCCTTTGTAGAGGAACTGTTCAAATAGAGTGTGAACGAGAAGAAATATTTGTTTACGCTAACGACCGCCTTGATTGCCCCCCGAACGAATTTTCTGAGAAGGCTGCACCATCAACAGGTACTTCCCTTGCATTATTTCCACAAATAGAAACTTGTACTTGTAGCGTCAGTCTACTTTGCTTGTGAAGTTTGGATAAGAATGGACAAGACAGAAGCCATGATTCTTGAAATTGAGAAGGATCATATACTGTTTGACAATTTCGTGCACTGATACACGCCTCTTTCTCTTCCTCCGTTGTTTTGCGTACAGATGCTGTACTATGATCTCCTCCGTATCTGACTCTATCTGCGCCATGATTCCAAATGACCAAATTTTATCTCTCACAGCAAGAAAAAGACAAGCCGCCTCGAAAGCCATCGACGGTTTTCCACGTTCAGGTTCCTGTTCTATTTGAATGGCAAAACTGCTCAAAAGTCGTGTTCGTGTTCATGTTGGATGCATTCGCGCTCTGTATAAACGGGCCTTAAGTGAAAAGTTTTGTTGGCTCCAAAAGGGCTGATTGATATGTTGTAAGATTTTGACTTTTGGTGGAAGTATAGCATCAGTTTTCAAAAATTCTATATTAGTATCTGTTTTGCCAGCGATGATTTATAGATGTAAATGCAACGTTTAAGAAAGTCGTTTTCTTAATGTTTCAGAGAAACCTCCACTGCAGCATCAGAGCTCCAGATTAGAAGGAGTGATGGCATTTTAAATCCATTATTTCTCTTACAAACCCTATGTTGTGTGTACTCATTAGAATCGTCTCAATGAGACGATTCTAATGAGTACCCACAACATTGGGTTTAGTGGACAATAATATTTTTTAATTATGATATCAAAATCACTTTCTTTGTCTGGAGCTCCGACAGTATGTATAGCACCATCTGACCAAATGCAGGTACATATACTGGGAATGGCCTTTTTCACTCATCACAGGATTCTAACCTATAACCTCAGATGTGAGAAGCACATACTACATCCCCTAATATTGCCCAAATTGGGCCTTGGATGGTACAGTCTATTCAGTCATATAAGTTTGAGAAAATTTAATGCTAACAAATGATCACTGTGATAGGTGAATCAACAGGTTGGACAGGAAACTCAGACTGTGTCTGCCCAGTGAATAATAATTCATTTTAACACAGAATTACCAGATGGTAGATAAATGGGAAAATTGTGTACAATATACATAAATAATTGTGTCAGTTTGAGTAGCGGCAGGACAAGTCATGGCAAAATTCTTTGAACTGTTGTATGCAAGTAGTGATGTTACACTGGTTAGAGGATGTATCATCAAATGCACTTTTTTCAGATGGTTTCCTTGGGTTTTTTTTATAACACTATTTTCAACAATATTTCAAACAATTGTATGTATTCTGCCTCACTGCATTTCACCAATACAATGCACAGCAATAAAATTCTTTCAAACACAATGGCTGCTTTCTCATGCAAAAACAATATTCAGTGGCTTTTTATCAGAAGATTGTTTGAAAACAAATTACATTTTCAGATTAATGTTTAGGCTTTACTTGGGGTATGCATATAAACAAAATGCACAAGGTCAGAAATGTTACCACATATTAGGCTTTTTTTTTAACAGCAGCATGCACTGCAAAATTGTTTCAGAATTAGTAAAGGGAAATATCTTTTTCTGAACACAGTTGAACACAGCAGAAGTTTGAGTTCTAATACTACATGAATTTCAAGGCATTTTTTTTATTTTTTGTGAAGATTGTGACATTTCATGAAACTATAATGGTATAAACCCACAATTAAATCTGGACAAAGTTTAACATGTATCGAATTCCCTGGATTATGATGCCAACATTGGTTGATAGAATTTAAAGCACACAACACAGAAAAATCAATTTACCACAGAATTTTTTTCAAAATACCACCATTTTCTTATTCACTGTATCAAAATCTTTAGGTACCACTCCAGTCTAAGAAAGCTTGGGCAAAACCAAACATTTTTGTGTGTCTTAACAAAATTAATGGTCATAACAATAAATGTTTATTGGTGATCAGCAACAAACTCCAGGAATATCTGTTTAGTGTGACTTGGTTTTAACTCTTTACCACAGGACAAAAAAATAGACCTGTTCAAATTCACCGCATTTACAGATGACTATTGGCCCACAAGGTGGAGTTTGTCTTTGATAGTCTATAAAACTATGTAGGAAAAGGAAAGAGGTGCTGGTTTGAAGGATTTTTTACTATTCCTGTGACTATGCTTTCAAAAGACATCTTCCAGGGAGTTGTGAAGCTCAGAACTGTGTGGTAAATGACTAAATGCTAAACTCTTTACCAACAAACCCCTGTTTAACAACCATATAGAAGGCTTTTGGAGATTATCGGAAAATGAGAGAACATGCATCTTCTTCATTCCTAACACTGTTTCATTTTTGTAGTATTTGCTGAAGTCAATGCCACCATGAGTTCAATATTGAATTCTGAAGACAATGTATCATGTTTTGTCCAAAACCTGATTTTCCCAACAACTGACTTTTTTGATGGCATTCATTATGTGCAATTGGAAATGGTGTGTTAAGATAACCTGGAGTAGGCCATCAATTGTGGAAATAATTTTTTTATTAAAAATAGCTAAAAGTCATCTGCATAATTATAGCCTTCTGCTGGCTCAATGATATACACAAAATTTGTCTTCTGAGAGCTTGATTCCAGGCACGCTTGTTTCAAAACTAGCTCGTCCCTGGGCTTGTTTGTCCCATGATTACACACAACTCTATTTGAAAGTGCATGACTATTTACAGACCCAAATTATTGACTGCATGTTCAGAATTGGATCTTGACAGCCAAAATATCTAAAAATCATATTTTTCATGTACCAACTTAATTTCATTCGATAAATTTAAATTTGTTTCTTTCTCTACCCCTCATGCATTTCACCAGCAAGGGAGATGATTGAAAGGAGACTACCAAAACACAATCCAAATTTTGGTATGAGTAGTCTCCCCTTAACTTGACTTTGAAGCTTATATCTGCATAATATTTCTCTCTTTTTTTTTCAAATTATTAGCTCCACAGAATGGCTTCCTTGACAAATGCCACACCAGTGTTTTCAAAGCTTTGATACCATCTCAAAGAGAAATCCTGTCATTTACATCACATTTCATTTTTTCCCTTGAAATGCTTTAAACTTGGACAAGTCTAAAATTCTGTTGTTTGGTCAGCGGCCACAGTACAACACTTTACAGGTATTTCTGCAAGACATTAATTTTCCTAAGCAAAAAACATGACTTTCTACTCTAGAAGGAGTCCAATTTTGAAAAAAAATGAGACAAAAGAGGAGAGAGCTAAAGGACAAGTAAACATTCCTATGATGGTGGTTTGCAACAAACTAAAGGAATTTCTTGCCAACTTCTCATCTGATGACAAAATTTAAGACCTAAAAACATTGAAAGCATTTGTCTATGAAAGGGATTAAAATACAATGGCAAAGGGAGAAAGTGCTGGTTCAAGCATTTTCTCCTTTACTCTGGACTGTCCAATATGCCTTCAAATATTCATGTCATATCCAAGATCTGAGTATAGAATATTCATTATCATTTCATGAATAATTAGTTCAAGATTTTCATTTAAATCATCTTGGCATTTAGTTATAAACTCTTTTACACAGTCTTACCTCTCTACTGTAGATTCTCCAATCTTTCTCGGCTTTACCAAACAATCTTGACTTTAACTCTTTACCCAAGAACAATATTTTAGACTGGTCCAAAATGAGAGCAATGTAACCCTTTCCCAAACAATCCCTGGTTTTTACGGGTCTGGAATAGTAGCCTTTTGAAAACATTGTGGGAAAGGAGAAAATGCTGGTAACCAGCATTTTCTCCTTTTACCACAATGTTTTCTACCATGCTGGAAAAAAAATTCAATTTTTGGGTTACGTTTATTTTGTCGTTTGCCAGTGCTGTCAATTTGGACTGGTCCAAAATTTTTTGTTTGGGAAAGGGGTAATTAAGGTGGCCAAAATTATGATATTTGTACTTCATAGAGTAGAAAACATTGTAGGGGAGGGAGAAAATGCTGATTATCAATTATTTCTACTTTTCCACATTGTTTTCAAAGAGGCTTCTTTTTCAAGGACCTTAAAAGTTGGGACTGTGTGGTAAAGGATTAACTCTTTACCACACGAGAAAATTTTTAACTAGACCAAATTGAAAGCATTTGCAGACGACAAAATAACAGTGACTGAAAAATTGAAATTTGTACTGGGAAGGGTAGAAAACACTGTGGGAAAAGGAGAAAATGCTGGTTACCAGCATTTTCTCCTTTTTCCACAGTGTTTTCAAAAGGCTTCTTTCTCAGGGGCGTCAAAAGTAGGGATTGTGTGGTAATGGGTTAAACCATCCACAGGTAAAAGGCTTTTACTAAAGTCATTCATGAAAAGGGATAAACGTGGGTATCCAGCATCCCCTAATGCTTTTTTACTCTCTCTGATACAAATCCCATCAAACATGCAACAAAAAATTTTGTTGTTGGGAATTTATACTTTCAAACCAGATCAAACTTACCAGTAACCATTCTTCTGCTATAGAAATTAAACGAAACAATCAAGCCAATAGTAAACATCTGATAGTAAACATCCGATCACACTTACATTTTGAGAAAAAAATATTTCTTTATTGGTCAGTGTAGATCCATGATCAGACAGCATGTTCTGTACTGTCTGATCTTGATCTACTCTTTCACCGACAGGTCAGTGAGTCAGACTAAATGGTAGCCGGAAAGTTAAAAGAGTTTGGTGTGGGTTTCATGCATGAAAAAGCTGTGTGAAAATGTTTGGTGTGGGTTTCATGCATGAAAAAGCTGTGTGAAAATGTTTGGTGTGGGTTTCATGCATGAAAAAGCTGTGTGAAAATGTTTGGTGTGGGTTTCATGCATGAAAAAGCTGTGTAAAATGTTTGGTGTGGGTTTCATGCATGAAAAAGCTGTGTAAAATGTTTGGTGTGGGTTTCATGCATGAAAAAGCTGTGTAAAATGTTTGGTGTGGGTTTCATGCATGAAAAAGCTGTGTGAAAATGTTTGGTGTGGGTTTCATGCATAAAAAAGCTGTGTAAAATGTTTGGTGTGGGTTTCATGCATGAAAAAGCTGTGTGAAATGGATCCAGAGTCCGTATTCACCAACCATTCTTAAGAACCTTCTTTGTCTTATTCTCCATAATTTTCTACATTTGTAAGTAACACAACTTCTGCTTGGCTAAACCATTTGGTTTAACCAATCATAATTTGTGTTAGATCTACTTACAAATTTAGAAAACCTTAGAGAATAAGACTAAGAATATTCTCAAGAATGGTTGGTGAATACGGGCCCAGATCTTGCTTGTCACAATGAACCAATTTCCACTTTTCTCTCAATGTCTTTAGAACCGCTATGCAATGAGACTGGGAAATTATAATGTTTCGGTTTAAGATTGTCAAACAATAGCAGTCAACTTGTATGGCTACATTGTATTCAAATTCAATGAAACAACCTTTGGTTCTCTAGTTAATTTAAATATTTAGATGCAACTGCCACTGGTATCAACACTACCTTTATCTTATTTAGTCCAACTTTACAGCACAAAATGTGAATGTGTATCTCGCTTAGTGACCCTGAACATTAGGAGGTTTTCGAAAACACTGTCGGCAATAGCAATGAAAGCTTTGGTTTGGGAGCTTAACCCATTACCACACAGTCCCTACTTTTGACGCCCCTGAGAAAGAAGCCTTTTGAAAACACTATGAAAAAAGGAGAAAATGCTGGTAACCAGCATTTTCTCCTTTTCCCACAGTGTTTTCTACCCTTCCCAGAACAAATGTCTATTTTTTAGTCACCTGTATTTTGTCGTCTGCAAATGCTTTCAATTTGGACCAGTCTAAAATTTTCTTGTGTGGTAAAGAGTTAAAGAGTCGAGTCATTTTATGGCAATTTTAACACCAAGATGTGGTTTATGGACCATCTACCATATAAAACATTTTGTGGTTAACACTCAGGTGTCACTTTCCCTCAATAACATTTAATATAAACTATAAAATCAGACCTCTAATGTTTTTCAACAACTTACGCTTAGATGCTTCACTCTACCAAACAACAAAATATGAACTTATCCTAATACAAAGCATTTGATATGGCTCAAACAGTGACAATTGTCTTTGAAAGGACAGAGAATATTTCAAGGAAAGGAGAAAATGCTACTGTGAAGTTGTATGCCTGCACTGTATTCAGAAAACATTTTTGGGAAAGGAAACCAGCGTTTTTTCCTTTCCCAAAAATATTTCCAAAAGCTGTTGTCCTCAAGGTTGTTAAAACTTGGGATTGTATGGTAAAGGCTTGAATCTGAGCAGTCTGACCTGAATTTTAACTGTCTCGAAAAGTACCAAAGGTTATTGTCAGTATTCAAAAGGCCCTCAGAGGAGCCAATGTTGGTATATTAATCCATTACCACACAATCCCTATTTTTGACGACCCTGAGAAAGAAGTCCCTAGAAAACATTGTGGAAAAAAGGAGAAAATGCTGTTAACCAGCATTTTCTCCTTTTCCCACAAAGTTTTCTACCCTATCAAAGCAAAATGCACCATTTGAGCCACTTTGAAATTGGGGTCTACAAATGCTTTCAATTTGGATAGGTCTACAGTTTTGCTGTGTGGTAACAGGCTAAGTAAGTGAAACAGACCCATTTAGATCTACTGCTACTTGTCAAAATGTCTTGCGAAACATCAGACAGTGTAGACTCAAAATTAGACTGCTGTCTTTGTTGTCTGATTTTGATCTTTATGCTCTCAGAGAGCACCAGGAGTTATATGCTCAGTACCTGAAAAGACCTGGGACTGAGCATCACATATCTATACAGGCACGTAGGAAGCAATTTTGGATTGGGGGGGCCAACATCATTTTAGAATCAGCTTGCCCCGATTTCACATATATTGCGTTTCAGGGATTATGCAATGAGCAATAACCCACCCACTAATACCAATGATCGAAAAAGAAGGAAATTTGTTCAACAATGTGGTGAATTATGAGATTTGGAGAAAAAATAAAGCAGAAAATGACACGAAATGAAATGTGACGTCAGAAATTGTTAGGTGTCTGTTAGATAACAAAAGTAGAAGAAAAAAATCCATGGCTCGCCGCCGTTTGTTTAAAATTATTTTAAATCGTTCGGAATTTTCTATTATTTCATTCTCTTTATGCACGATGATTGCCTAGCAATATTCAGTGAAATACTGACACGGTCGTTTTATTGGTGATCATCAAATTATTGGGGGGGCCCGGCCCCCCCCCCCCCTGTTCCTACGGCCCTGTCTATAGGTGAGTGCAACACTATTCTAAGTGCCTGTACAATGTACAGGCACTTAGAATAGTGTTGCATTCACCTATAGATCAATATTCAGTCAGTGAAAAGGATGTAGTACATAATTGCAGTTTGTCAGTCTCTGGTACAATGTAAGTACAAGACCCAAGATCAGACTGCAAGTTCTGATCTTCTTCAACATCTTGCAAGAGAAAACAGGCACTCAACTCTAACCAGTTAAATGGTTGCCTGAATTATAAACACCTAATTCTCTCAATCTTAGAAAATAAGGAGTAATTACTCCATTGCACCCTCTCCCCCAACAATATTTTCCAAAGCTATCAAACTGCAGAGATGTGAAAAGTACCTCTTGTAATGAAATGGGTTCATAGCTTGGGACCATTATCATCATAACCCTTCAAGAACCTTTCACAACTTTAGTTGACTGTTTTGGCCAGATTACATCATGATCAGGCTGCACAAAATGCACAGTTCAATCTTAAATTTGTCAGACTGTCTGCTTCACAGAGACGTTCTAGACAATAACAGCTTTAAAATTGCAATGCAGTTGTAATTTGGGTCTGATTTCTAGTCTAAAAATGTCAGTGCTTTAACAAAATCACGAATTATATCGACCCCTTTGGAGAAAGCTTTGGAAGACATTGTGGGCAAAGGAGAAAATGCTGGTAACTAGCATTTTCTCCTTTTCCAGTAATGTTTTCTACCCTTCTAAAAACAAATTTTGATTACTGAGTCGGACATTCACCATGTTGTCTGCAAAGGCTTTCAGGTTGGATAAGTCTGAAGTTTTGTCAAATAGTATAAGAGTTAACCCATTACCACACAATTCCTACTTTTGATGCCCCCAAGAAAGAAGCCTTAAGAAAACATTGTGGGAAAAGGAGGAAATGCTGGTAACCAGCATTTTCTCCTTTTCCCACAATGTTTTCTATCCTTTACAAAACAAATTTCAAATTTTCAATCACTTTTATTTTGTCATCTGCAAATGCTTTCGATTTGGACAAGCCAAAAATTTTGTCGTCTGGAGAGTTAAGGGCTTGCAATGTATCACAATTTATTATGACCCCACCTTTAGCATGATACCTACACATAACAAAATGTTGTTTATGACTTCCGACTAAACTTATTGCTGAACTCTTTACCATTTTAGCACATACCATCCATCCACTCATACAACAATCCATCAATCTAGTCTTAGCAACATGTTGAGAGTCTAATTTTAAAACATTGTGGGAAAGGATAAAATTCGAACCAAGTTTTCTTATTTTTCAACAGGATTTTCGACTTTCTCAAAGATAAATCTCAACACCAATAAGCCGAAATTCAATAATTCTGTGGTCTGCATTTTCTTTTTAACCCTTTCCCAAACGACAAACTTTTGGACTAGACCAAATTGAAAGTGTTTGCAGACGACAATTCAACTCTTGCTGAAAAGATGATTTCTGTCTATGATAGGGTAGAAAACATTGTGGGAAAAGGAGAAAATGCTGGTAACCAGCATTTTCTCCTTTTCCCACAATGTTTTCAAAAGGCTACTATTCCAGACCCGTAAAAACCAGGGATTGTTTGGGAAAGGGTTAAGTTAGGTAGGTCCAAAATTCTAATAACTCTTTACCACACGAGAAAATTTTAGACTGGACCAAATTGAAAGCATTTGCAGATGACAAAAGAAAGGTGACTAAAAAATAGAATTAGTTCTGGGAAGGGAAGAAAACACTGTGGGAAAAGGAGAAAATGCTGGTTACCAGCATTTTCTCCTTTTCCCATAGTGTTTTCAAAAAGCTTCTTTCTCAGGGGCGTCAAAAGTAGGGATTATGTGGTAATGGGTTAATCAAGTACAGATCTACCAATTTCCTTATGGGGCTTCTGGATAAAGACAGTATTTTCTTAGACTAGATCTACAGAATGGTTGAAGCAAGCTCTTTGTAACTGTAATGACACATTTCAAAGAATTCAAAACTTAAATTACCTAAGATAAATCAAAATTACATATCACAGTGTTTACAAACTGTTCATCTGCACAAGACCAACCAGGACATTCCAAATATGAATCACAATTTCGTCACGATACCAGCAAAAATATGCAGTTACTCCACCCACAACACTAACATTATGATAATCAGGCATATCAAATCAATATACCATACTGGGCAGATATCAACAGCTCTCAGCTGTTCCTTTCCTTACTTTTTCCAATATTCTACCAAAAACCTAGTAGGAAATCAACGTCTGAAAAATAATGATCATACTCCTTTCTGGGAAATTATGTTAACTTTGTCAATTAAAAAAGTGCCATTAAAGTTTAGCATAGATCTAAATGTATTTTCACTAATGATTGGATAATTTTATTTCAAAGGAATAGATGATACAAAGCAACTTAAATCTTTACCACACAATCCCGACTTTCAACGACCCTTAAGAAGAATCTTTGGAAAACACTGTGGGAAAAGGAGAAAATGCTGGTAATCAGCATTTTCTCCTTTTCCCTCAGTGTTTTGTACTTTTATCAAAGAGAGAAATCATCATTTCATCAATGATTAATTTGTCCTCTGCAAAATGCTTTCAATATGGTCACATGGAAAGTGTTTCCCCTTGGAGCTCAGAGGAAACCTGGATATTTCATTCAGATAAATGGAGCTTAATTACTTGAATGTACAGGCCAACTTTTCCTGAAACAATATCTTGTTCAAGCAAGCACTGTAGATCCAAGGTCAGACTGCACTGTTCGTAAAGTAGATCTAGTTTGATCTTGATCTACATGCACACTGTCAAAAGCAACTAAAATTTTAACAAGTACTCAAAGGATAACAAATGTGTCTCAAGATACCAATATCACTAGACAGGCTTCACCTAGAGTCAATATTTTAGATATAGAGTAGGTCCGGGTAATATCTGACCCACGTGTAACTTCGGACACTTCGTCCGTCATTAAATACAAGCAACAGAATAAAGACGAAGACTGGAAAAATTGATCATGGCTTCACATAAATCCCACAAAAATAAAAAGCATATGTCATGATGATGTAATCAGAGCAATGTAAGGGTTAATTCGATTGGATTACGCATCGATGTTATGAATATGCATATGTTTCGTTTTCCTCCATAGGAAAGTATCAAAAGTGGAAAGATTCTAAATGCAAGTTGAAAGGCTTGGTAAAGGTATTTGATATAGTATTTAAAACTATCTACATATACAAAATGGGTTTAAAGTACGCATAGATGTACATTCTCGGTGTCTGATAATGTTTTATTGTGATAAATAAAGCATTTTGTTCCAAAAATTGAAAATAATTCCATGTCCGATGAAACCCTACACGTGACAAGCAAACAGAGAGGAGCAAGTCTTGTATCGGACACAGTGTTTGTGGATTTGAAATGCAGCTTATTACAGCTTTCCACAACTGTGTTACGGCTTTTTCATTTCATAAATAAATTTTGCACTGAAGCTATGGATTAAATTATCGTTTGTGGGGAAATTATGGCGTTTTGAATGTAAACATACATCTATTTTACATTAAGGAGAAACAAGCTCCCACAACGTGCACCAATCTCTCTCTTGAGTCTGCATCCCAGCTACTACACTGGTAGACCCAGAGGGGAACTGATTGACAATAAAATGATAAATGTAGATTGCCAAAATGTTAAGGGGGAAAGAAGCCGTTGCTATCTAGAGCTGCTCAGTCTTAGTTAACTCCTGAATTAAACATTTTTTCCCATCCAATTTGCCGTCCGATGTTCCCCGAACCAAGTGTCCGATCCAAGACGCCATGTGTCCGATTCAAAACTACCTATACAGTATGAACAATATCATTTATTTTTTTATTATAATCCTAACTTTTTGGAATAATACTGTGCCAATAACTCTGTTCAGAGGTTTGCCCAGTTGGTGACCACAGAATAAACAACCTTGGCGAGCCAATGAACATGTAACAAACCATAGATGCCGAAAGTGTCCAATACTACCCGTAGTCCGGTCTGTTAGCTCAAAAATGTTTACCAGCCGGACGAAAGTGTGAAAATTTTATATGATGTAAAAAATACGTTTCTAAAACGAAAAAAAGGGGTGTGCCCGATTTTAAGGCCCTAGATCAATTTTTATTGCGATTTGAAATTCGGATAACTGTACTGTCCGAATACTCTTCCTTTGTAGAACAGTAATTTGGTTGTTTCCCGTTTAATCACAATGTATGATCGACAAAAATGTTGTTTCAAGAATATTTTGCCATTTTAAAGGCACAGCTGGATTTAGGGATTGATTTTATAAATATTCTATATATGTCTTTCGTATCTGTGTGTTTATCTGTCCGTCCATTTGCCTGTCATTCAAATTGCTTGCACTTTACATACTTAAAAAGAACTGACTTTGAATTTCGCGTATAGGATTGCTTTGAATTTGGTCGATCGGCAGGACAAATCAAATTGCCTTCAGATTTCCGCATACAATGCAATACACGATTTGCGATTACATGTGATATAACGGATATTTTCTTTTTATCCAAAGCATTTTTTTCAAGGACAAATGCTGAATGTCCCGTTTGCAAACCCTTTAAATTTGAACAAATTCACAACTGAAAAGAAAATGATATAGCAAAACATCTAGAGGAAATCAATTCTAACACAATTTAGTAATATTTCGTGATATTGATTTTGAAAAAAATAATCATGAACAGACTAAATATGCATTTTATGAGATCGTATTGAAATAAAGAGCACATAGAGACTAAGAATGAACCCTCAGTAACCTGTGTATAATTCAAAATCCCGTCCATTAATGATCGCCACACGGGTAAATTAACATGAAACAAAAAATACAGAGTCAGTTTAATGTGACACATGTTTGGAAATCTGTAAGAAGACAGTACATTACAACTCTTCTATAGGTCACCCATCCTGCAGTGCCATACTGAGATCAAAAGAACACCGAGTTAACCCTTTACCCATTTTTCACATCT
Organism: Tridacna crocea; assembly: GCA_943736015.1. Classification (NCBI taxonomy): domain Eukaryota; kingdom Metazoa; phylum Mollusca; class Bivalvia; order Cardiida; family Cardiidae; genus Tridacna; species Tridacna crocea. Next base: position 1,622,836 of record OX031066.1, on the reverse strand, counting down.
TTAAATGCTCAAAATGAAGCTTGAATAAATATTTTGTGAATACGGTATGAAAGGTTTGAAATTTGATCTGAAGCCACGTTTCTTTTGTCCATGATCTATAATCTGAAGTTATGAGTGTAGGACAAAACCCCCCTAGGACAAAACCCCCATGGACAAAACCCCCCTAGGACAAAACCCCCATAGGATAAAAGCCCCCCCCAGGACAAAACACCCATCATATATAAAAAACATATAAATTTGAGAAAACACACATAATTTGCAAACAGTTTTAAAGTGTTCAAAACAAGTCTCTTTGATTTAAGGGGAAAAAATCAAACATGAAAGGCAAAAAATGATTTAGATATTATCTTATTTCAGTTTGTAACTTAAGTTTGTTGAGTTTCTATTGATATATTAACACTTGGGTAAGACAGGTGTTGAGAAGGGATTAAGACACCTGATTTGCAAGTTTACACCTGTCATATTCACTAATGTTTAGCAGTAGATTTGAACATATAAAAGCACCAAATAAGAAAAAAAAAATCAAAAAATTAAATGAATTAATATTATGAATGTATACAGAAAGCAACACATTTTTGGTCATAAAGCACAATTTTAAGAAAAAAAACCACATTTTTGATCATAAAGCACAATTTTAATAAAAAATATTCTTATCAAATCAATTTAACTTCTACAAAATCATTATTTTTTACAACCCCCACAAGTATTTAAGGCAGTTAATTTTATTCAACTTCAACATGGTTGTACAAAAATAATCAATTTAAAATCATGGGGGTTTTGTCCATTTTTCAGTTAAGGGTATGGGGGTTATGTCCATGGGGCTTTTGTCCATGGGGGGTTTGTCCTAGGGGGGTTTGTCCTAGGGGGGTTTTGTCCGTACCCCGAAGGTATATGTCAGTAGGAACATGCCTGTAAACGCAACAAAGACGGTTTGATAAAAGTGCTGTAATATCAGTAAATGGACTGTTTCTGTCTCTCTGAAGACACTGGACCCCTATTTTACCTTTTACGAAAGTAATTCGTGTTTTGGGGACCCGGAAAAAAGGGGCAGACGTGTTGATTTGTCCCACTTTCTGTTTTTTTGTCTCACATCCTCAACCTCAACACCGCCCACACCCCCCGCAAAAAAAGTAATCAATGTATAGTTCAAAAACATCTATGAAAAATGAATTTTCAAAGTGTGAGAGAAAATATTGGGAAAAAAAAAGGAATCTTTCTCCAGCTTCAACAATATGTTTTACTTTTTCAAGGACAATTACAAACATTTGAACCACCGTTATTCTCCATATGCTGGGTGTAGGACGAAAACCGAATGGGACAAAAGCCCACTGGACAAAAGCCCACTAGGACAAAAGCCCACTGGGACTATAGCCCAATAGAACTTTTAGTTCTAATCATATATCGAATTAATAAGTTTCGTATATATTATGTGACTTGTCTCTACAAAAAGTAGAAAACATGTGAAAAGCAGAAAATGCTGATAAGCAACATTTTCTTCTTCTTTCACACGGTTGTTATAAGAATGGGAAATGTTGCAGAGAATTAAACATTGAGAAGAAAGAAAAGCAATTTGATCATTCTGATCAATAAATCTCTGTGTTTTTTCTACAAAAATGATTAAAGAATTATTAATATACACTTTTTTTTATTAGCAGTGGGCATTTGTCCTCCCTGTCGAAATTAGCAGTGAGCTTTTGCCCAGTGGGCTTTTGTCCAGTGGACTTTTGTCCGTCCCCCACATGCTAAGTATATGGAGGTCGTCGGGTGAAAACATTCACTGTAACTATTTAAAACCCTATCCCGCATAACACAAGCTTTTCACGACCCTGAGAAATATAGTTTTCAAAAATGTTGTAGAAAAGTGATAAAGTTCTGATAACCACCCTTTTCTCCTTTTCCATTTGCTATGCTTCTTACAAATAATTTCATTTGTTCAAGTCACATTCAAATTTTTGTCTGCAAAGGCTTGAAATTTGGGCAAGTCTCAAATTTTCATTTGGTAAAGAGTTAATGAAGATTCAATATTGTAAGAAATTGGGGAAAAGGGAGAAAAATAACATTAATATAACTGCAATAGACCTTTCCTATTTTTATGTCTGATTAATCAACTAATGTTTGCCGAATTCCGTGGCTAAGTTTTTTAACGTACTGGCTCGAAATCCAGGAATCGGTGGTTTGATTTATGTAAACTATTAAAGTAATAATTTTTGTTTTTTAAAAAAAGTTCCAGTATCTGCAAATAGACAGAGACAGTTTATTTACCCAAAACTGGGATATCATACATTTTCAATTTACAGCGGAATCCTGACTTTGAAATAATATTTTAAATCTCTATAGTTGCATTTTTGTCATGTTCCTGTTTGGACTACCTTATAAATTAACTATCGTAATAACAAAATTCAATTCAAATCTCAAACCTCCCATTCCTTCCAGAAAAAAACAGAAGTTCGAGCACCGACTAACACACACGTAGCATAATTAAGTGTTTATCCCGTTCAGCCTTACGTTGATATCACTTGTAAAGGGTTGAAATGGTTAAAATGTTACAGAGGATAAGTCTGTTCTAATTACTGGCCCTAAAAGATGCATTTTTCTGCCCGAACTTTTTTTTTTTGTTTTCAAACGCACAATTATGTAACCTGATTTAATCGGCCCCAGTTTAACTGTATATTTGCACTTATTTCTTTCGGAATGGGCTGGGGGATTTGTTTTTCAAATTATTAAACCTTATCCTACTAATTAAATGACACTTTAAAGCCGATCGTAAAATCCCAAATGTTATTTCAGAGGAATATCTTGAGGAAAAATATCTCCGTATCGGACAGTGTAGATGATCTAGGATCAGACTGCACATTCTTCGTAGTCTGATCTTAGTCTACATTGTCTGCAAAAGATCATTTAGTCGCGCTTGGCAGCCTAAAAGTTAATGCATACAAAAAGTTCTATCAACACGCTCGACAGAAGATGGTTCTTATGGTACTGCTTTACTATCTAAGTCTACCGAAAGATTGATAAAACGACATTTCTTTTTTTGTGTGTATTTTCGAAAAAGACGATTAATAAAACTACCGGCACAGCCGTTTTAGAGTTTTTGGACCTTTCAAAAATTTCGGAACTTAAAAGTGAAAAAATTACTAAAAAAATTCCCCTTTCTGGGTATCATTTCGGATTTTTTCACATCTATATTACTGAAAATAAACCAAAATCCACCTACAAAGTAAATTAAAAAACAAATTTTCGATAAAAAAATGAAGTTCTCTGAAATTTGAAAGCGTTTTGATCGACCCTCAGTGATCAAATCATTATGAGATACCAATATATGTGTTCTGATAAAATGCAAAGGAAGAGTATTCGGACACTACAACTATCCGAATATATAATAGGCAGTAATTAATGAACTAGGCCACTAAAATCGGGCACACCAGGCAAAAATGGTTCGGAATGATGTTTATTAACTGTATGCAAAATTTGTTGCTTTCGTCCGGAGTGTAAACATTTTGCTAAAAAATCGAGTTAACAGACCGGACTACCGGTTGTACTCTAGATCTAGATCTAGATTTTTTTCCCCCATAAACTTTACCTTAGAGCTGTAAGACAGAACTTGGCCATTTTTAAAAGTGAGTTTGATTTAACATTAATGGCTCATGGCTCTCTAGAGAGTGTGGATCAAGATTACACTGCACAAAACCTATGGTCTAATCTTTGATCTATAGATTCTGTGATAATACACAATGTAATAACTTTGGGCACTGTATTATCAGCCTAAAAAATTGGGAAACAGACATCTGCATAGCACACACCAAAAATCAATAGTAGAAAGACCATTTTTTTTTCCAATATTTGCCCCATAACAGTGAAAATTGTCCCCATTCTGCTATGCTAAGATCAATAATGGGGATTATGTGAATAAAGATCAGAGTGTAAAAGACACTATGTTGTAGTCTAAACCTGGATCTCATGTTTGTTGTCTGTTTTTTTTTTTTCAATTCTAATTGGTCAGGAGAATTTTAAATCTTTCCCATACAAGAAAATTTTAGACTGGTCAAAAATGAAAACATTTGCATGTGACAAAATAAATGTGACTGAAATATTGAAATTTGGGCTGAGAAGGGTATAAAACATTGTGGAAAAAGGAGAAAATGCTGGTGACCAGCATTTTCTCCTTTTCCCACAATGTTTCCGAAAGATTCCTTTCTCATAGTCATTAAAAGTAGGAATTGTGGGGTAAAGAGTTAACCAAAAACTGTGGGAAAGAGGACAAAATATCCCTCCCCCAGCACTTTGTCACTGAAGCAGCACAATCAAAGAACGGAATAATTTTCAAAAACAAAGATCACCTGTGACCTTGACACTTGACCTATGTGACCCAAATTATAACAAATATTTTTGGTTGAAAATAAGCAAACAGTTTTTCCTATATAGATCTATCTGTTCTTTAATTCATCAAAACAGTAATTTTCAAAACTCTGCTAGAAGCATATACCATCCTATGCCTTGCATTAAGTAGCCCTAACAGGGCCCATATTCACCAACCATTCTTATAAAATTAATGCTCTTTGTCTTATTCTCCAGAATTTTCTATATTTGAAAGCAACATAACTTCCAATCAAAAGTTGTGTTATTTACAAATTTAGAAAACCTTGGAGAGTAAGACTGAGATATTCTCAAGATCAGTTAGTGAATATGGGCCCTGGTTGCCTAGCTAAGGGCACAAGCCATTATTCACCAACCATTCAAAGGAAGATTCTTAATCCTTTATCAAACGACAATTTTTCAGACTGGTCCAAATTAAAAGCACTTGCAAACAACTAAATAAACATAACTCAAAAATTGAAATTTGTTTCCAGCAGATTAGAAAACATAGTGAGAAATGGAGAAAATGCTGGTTACTAGCATTTTCTCCTTTTCCCATGATGTTTTCGAAAGCCTTCTATCTCAGGGTCGTAAAAACCAGTGATTGTTTGGGAAGGGGTTCATCAGAAATCATTTATCCATTTGCATAATATGTCTGTCCATAGATTTTATCTACAGTGAATCCGCTACTTGTTTGGCGATTTATCCAGTGATGTCTGTTCCGTCTGGTGAGAAGTTTTGAGCATTTGAACCAGGAAGAAGTTTAGTTACTTTCTAAATCTAGATTTAGAGCAAGAATGAAATGAAGAACAGTTGGTGTTTATAGTTAAAGAATGCACCAAAAGACGCCTTTTGAAAACAAAAAGAGTAGCCTGATCTTCAATTTACAAAATCCTCTCTATAGGATAACTTGAGTAAAATAAAAAATACTTCATCCACAAAAGAATCAAATGAACAGACAACTTTATCTAATTACCGGTATGCCTTCACCACAGGACAAGATTTTAAACCTGTCTGCAGTGCTTTGTGCAGGGGCACTGCAGTGCTTTGTGCAGGGACTCCACAATGCTTTGTGCAGGGGCTCTGCAGAACTTTGTGCAGGGGCTCTGCAGTACTTTGTGTAGGGGCACTACAGTGCTTTGAGCAAGGGCACTGCAGTACTTTGAGCAGGGGCTCTGCAGTGCTTTGTGCAGGGGCTATGCAGTACTTTGTGCAGGGGCACTGCAGTACTTTGTGCAGGGGCACTGCAGTTCTTTGTGCAGGGGCACTTCAGTACTTTGAGCAGCGGCACTGCAGTGCTTTGAGCAGGGGCACTACAGTGCTTTGAGCAGGGGCACTGCAGTGCTTTGTGACAAATTACTACAGCTGAGTTTCAACTAGGATTTTTTTAAAATTACAAGTCCAACACCTTAAACAATGAGTCACAGAGAGGGTGCCCACCCCTGTATCGCTGTCAAAGAGCTTATTCATGAACAGCACTAAATAGTAGATAGGGACAGAATAAACATGGTGCAGAATTCCAAAGTATTGATTAAATTTAACATATGTTATAAACAAACACAGTGCACTGTTGCAGATTATCGATAAACATCCATTTTTTCTCAGGAAAACTGTGATTCTAGCTGGAGGTACAAAGATTAAATCATGGGGCTGACATTATCACTTTATTAAAGATCCCCCATGTCTAAAGTTACAACCCTGTAGCAATGGGCCATGGAAAAACTTTACTGGAACAGGAAGATTAGATGAACAGCATTTTCCTCTTTATTAAATTTTTTTTCAAACCTTTTCAAAGGACATTCCCATCATCAAGCCACATTTTATATCTACAAATGCTTGAAACAATTACCACAGGTCTTAATTTAGTTTTCCAGTAAAAAGGATGTAGACAGATAGCTGACTACATAGTATTACAGGCTCATGTTTGACTGTTTGCCTCCTGGAAAGCAAATATGTACATAATCAACATAAAGTAAGAATTAATACCCAAATACATGTAGGGGTACTGTGGTACCTTGGAAAAAATGCTGTTTGATCATTTCAAGTATCAAAATTGGATGTGAATTCAACAAGTGGTCTCTTAAAGCAGTGGATTCCTTGGAGCAGGTGGTCTTCCTGGCAAGGCAAACTGTTAAAAATGTAATCCTGATGAGCAAGTGGCTCTGTCAGTATTTTCATGGGGTATACAAAACTATCTCTGACAAATTTCTGCTCATGGTTCAACATAAATTTAATCCTTTACCAATGAATTGAGTCTTTTATATTGCTGGATTTCATCCATACCATTACCATACTAAGAACTGTTTTTAATCTGTATTCACATGTAGTGGGCAAGAAAAATCATGAACCAATTCTTACTATTGGCTTAATTTTGTTTGCTTCAATCAGCATAAAAAATATGAAGTAGTTTATTGTACTAAACAACCACTTCTTCATTCCGGGTCTAATTCTTCTACAGACGAGTTCCCATCTTAACCCTTTACGCCATAAGGTATTTCCATTGTATCTCTAATGGACACTAGACAACAGCAAGGATGAAGCAGTTTCTTATGTGTATATGGTACCTTTTGATAGCATTGACAACATTGTGACAAAAGGTGAAATTGCCTGTGGCATTGCTCGTCACGAGCAACTTCACCTTTTGCCACAATGTTTTCCAAAGGCTCATACAAACAATGCATAGAAATGAGTATCTATGAAGTAAAGGGTTATAATATCTTTCATCAGAAAGAAACATACCATATTTTCTCCTAAAAGCTCCAGGAGCTATGTAAAACCGAGGTTGAAGGCCTTTATTTTGTACCCAATGAGGGTCAAAATGGTCTTTTTCTTTGAAAGGATAGAAAACATTGCTGGAAATAGGAGAAAATACTGGTTACCAGCCCTTTCTTCTTTTCAAAAAATGTTTTCAAAAGCTTTTTCACTCATGGCTATTCAAGAAATAATCTTCTTCCTATCGTGGTTTATTTAAGAAATAATCTTCTTTCTATCGTGGTATATCGTTCAATAAACCACAGTTGTGAGTTATGAGGCACAATAAATAATCCATGAGGGCGATAGCCCAAGTGGGTTATTCATTGCATCTCATAACTCACAACGTGGTTTATTGAAAGATATACCACGATAGAAAGAAGATTATTTCGACTCTAACATGGCCAATTCTTAATGAAAGGAAAACAAGTTCAAACTAAGAGTAAAAACGTGGATGAAGATTATGTTCCATTGAATAACTAACTCACTGAATGACGTCACTCGATATAGGATGACGTCACTCTACATGGATTGTCGCAGATTTTACCACGTTTTTCTTGCACTGTGTTTATAGAGCCAAAGTCACTTGTCATGTTAGAATGTTCAATAAACCACAGTTGCGTGTTATGAGGCACAACAAATAATCCACATTTTTTTTATTTTGCCTCATAACTCTCAAAATGGTTTATTGAATGATAAACCATGTTAGAAAGAAGATTATTTCGATTCTAACATGGCCAATTCTTAATGAAAGGAAAACAAGTTCAAACATGGAGTAAAAATACGGATGAAGATTAAGTTCCACTGAATAACTCACTCACTGAAGGATGTAATTCGATATAGGATGACGTCACTCTAGCTTCCACTTGTGTGGTAAACTATCGTGCAAAAACATGGTGGCAATAGGAGAAATTCCCACCAAATTTCCTAAACTGGTCCAATGCAGGGCTCAATAAGTTATCTTTAGGTGTTAGAGTGTTTACCCTTAGCGTACTAAATTAACCCTTACCCAAACAATCCCTGGTTTTTACGGGTCAGGAATAGAAGCCTTTTGAAAACATTGTGGGAAAAGGAGAAAATGCTGGTAACCAGCATTTTCTCCTTTTCCCACAATGTTTTCTACCCTATCATATAGAAAAATCATGTCTTTAGCAACTGTTAATTTGCCATCTGCAAAATCCATTCAATATGGTCTGGTCCAAAACTTGCCGTTTGTGAAAGGGTTAATAAAAATAGTTCCAATCAGTAAATAAGACTTGGTGGAATGTAATATCCACATTGTTTTGGCTAGAATATCTCGAAAACCTGCAGACATTGTAGGAACAAGATCAAACTGCACATTCTGTAGTCAGATCTTAATCTACACTTATTTAAAAAACGGCTTAGGTTGTGAAAAGCACCTTACATGTTAACATGATAAATACTTCGGCAAACAGTAGGGAGCACCTGTTAAAAGTACTCTGATATCTACCTTGGATATTTTATAGCAATTTATCTTGATTATTTATCTTATCTTTAAAATATCTGACATGGAACATATCAATTTTTTAAAATCTATCTTCTTGTTTATGATTTTATACTGTGAACAAAATTTATCCAGGCGGTCCACAGACCTTAATTTTCCAATAAACACAGAGAGAAGTCAAATACCACAAATTTACCCTCTACTGAAAATCCCAACGTTTCAATGACCCTTTGGCAGAGAGCTTTTGAAAATGTTGGAAAAATCTTAGAAGAAAATGCTGATACATGAAATTAGCATTTTCTCCTTCTCCAACAATGTTTTCTGTCCAATCAGAAATCTTAACCCTCTATCAATCAATCCAATAAAAATGGAAGTTGTTTGAAAATTGTGGGGAAAGGAAAAAATGCTGGTTACCAGCATTTTCTCCTTTCCACACAATTTTTTCTACCCTGGTGGATAAAAATTTCAATTTTGATTTACAGTTTATTTTGATGTCTGCAAGTGCTTTCAATTTGGACCAGTCTAAAATTTTGTGGTTTGTATAGAGTTAAGCTCATTTGTTGACTATTTTTAATTTGTCTTCTGCAAAGGTTTTGAATCTGGAAAGGTCTCTAACGGCCCTGCAGCAGCCAGTAATGAACAATGCAGGTGTTAAATTATATAAATCAAATTCATGCTTTCTAAATGTACCTGAAATAATTGTAAAGATGCTAATCTGTTATTGTGCAATAAATCGAAATATAAGGCGCAGGTAGAAAATTCAGTCAAAAATCAGGTAAAAGGTATAATCAAAAGACTGGGGTGATTTGGTAAAAGGTATAAACAAAAGACTTGAGTGATTTGGTAAATTTATGCATTTTAACACATGCACTATTTACTTTGGCCATCTCTGGGCCTTTAAGGTTTTGAATCTGGAAAGGTCTCTAACGGCCCTGCAGCAGCCAGTAATGAACAATGCAGGTGTTAAAATGTATAAATCAAATTCATGGTTTCTAAATGTACCTGAAATAATTGTAAAGATGCTAGTCTGTTATTGTGCAATAAATCCAAATATAAGGCACAGGTAGGAAATTCAGTCAAAAATCAGGTAAACAGTATAATCAAAAGACTGGGGTGATTTGGTTAAAGGTATAAACAAAAGACTAGAATGATTTGGAAAATTTATGCATTTTAACACATGCACTATTTACTTTGGCCATCACTGGGCCTTTAACTTGTCATTTGGGAAGGGTAAAAGACTGACTGGCCTCAGCTTATGACCAAGAGATGAGCTAAGCTGGTTTTTTCCAGAGTAACAGAGGAGTTAGTATCATTCTTGAATTAACCCATTACCTCACAATCCCTACTTTTGATGACACTATAGGAAAAGGAGAAAATGTTGGAAACCAGCATTTTCTGCTTTTCCTACAGTGTTTTCTACCCTTCCAAGAACAAATTTCTATTGTTCAGTTATATTAACATGTATTTTGTCATCTGCAAATGCTTTCAATTTGAACCAGTCTAAAATTTTGTCGTGTGGTAAAGAGTTAAAAGGACCTTTGATAAGAGCCTGGAAATCATTCAATTGTCAGCTTTAACCTTTATGCTGCGAAATAACTTCATATAAAATTTTTGCAAGCTGACATTAAAATCCAAAGTTTTACTATTTCAAGGGTAGTTTTAGTTGAAAGATATCTCCTTATCAGACAGTGTAGATCCAAGATAAAACTGCATGTTCTGTGCAGTCTGATCTTATCCCATAACCACACAATCCCTACTTTTGACGACCCTGAGAAAGAAGCCTTTAGAAAACATTGTGGGAAAAGGAGAAAATGCTGGTAACCAGCATTTTCTCCTTTTCCCACAGTGTTTTCTACCCTTCCCAGAACAAATTTCTATCTTTCAGTCACCTTTATTTTGTCGTCTGCAAATGCTTTCAATTTGAACCAGTCTAAAATTTTGTCGTGTGGTAAAGAGTTAATGTAAAATGTCTGCAAAAGGTCAGTGAGTCTATCTTAGCAGCTTTATGGTTAACTCATTACCAAACGACAATATTTTATGCTTGTCCAAATTGAAAGCATTTGCAGACGACAAAATAAAAGTGACTGAAAATCTTAAATTTGTTTTGTGAAGAGTAGAGAACATTGTGGGAAAAGGAGAAAATGCTGGTTATCAGCTTTATCAGCTTTATGGTTAAATCATTACTACACACAATTTTTATGCTTGTCCAAATTGAAAGCATTTGCAGAAGACAAAATAAAAGTGACTGAAAATCTTAAATTTGTTTTGTGAAGAGTAGAAAACATTGTGGGAAAAGGAGAAAATGCTGGTTATCAGCATTTTCTCCTTTTCCCACAATGTTTTCTAAAGGTGTCTTTCTCAGGGTCATCAAAAGTAGGGATTGATTGGGAATGGGTTAACTCTTCCATGAAGACTCAAGAGATTAGTAAAGCTGGAGTTTTACAGAGTGAAAGAGGAGTTAGTTCCCTTCTTGTATATCAGCTTGGACATCATCTTTCTATTCTTTATAAAAATTACCCTGACCAATGGGGTAGAGTGTAGGACTCATGAATCTGATGTTTCAGGTCATTTGAGGTTTTGGGTTCAAGCACCAGGCTTGGCCATTTAAAAGTAATAATATTCTTTTGGATGAGAGGTCCAGTGGGATGGTGCTATACATGGAGCACTTTAACCCTTTCCCAAACGACAAATTTTGGACTCTTCCAAACCAAAAGAGTTTGCAGACGACAATTTTAGATTAGGAGAAAATGGTAGTAAGTCCTCAAAAAGGGTAGAAAACATTGTGGGAAAAGGAGAAATTGCTTGTTACAAGCAATTTCTCCTTTTCCCACAGTGTTTTCGAAAGACTTATACTGCAGACACATAAAAACTAGGGCTTGTTTGGGAAAGGGTTAAGGTAAGACCTGTTTAATGGAAAACAGCTAAAACATCATCCTACAAAATTAGGTATAATTAAAAATGAGTATTATTGAACTACTTTCACCTATTCATTTTTTCCATTTTTTCCTTCTTTGAATTATCATTTATAAAGCTAAAACCACTATATTCTCAATTCAAAAAGAGATAATAATTACCTCCCTTTTTAGAAAACTAACAAAAGTATAAAAAACAAATTTCACGATAGACATAAATGGAATTTCTGATCCGTTAGAAATGTGCAAAAATATTATTTCTGCACAAATCTTTATTTATCCTTATTTATCAACCAATTAGAATTTTCAATGGAAGTGCATTACACATGTCTTACCTCAAGAACCAGGTGCAATTTAGCATGGGTTTCATCCTAACTATCCCCTGTAACAATATTAATAGCTTAAAGTCTAAGCTCATCACATTGGTAAACATCGACAATTTCATGAAGGCTATTTGGCCATCCTCAGCACCTTTCCTGTTTCAGTACGAAAGTTGGGGGCTGCAGACCTTACAGAAAAAACAAGTTTAATGCTGGTAACCAGTATCTCTACCTAAATGTTTTCTACTCTACTAGAGAACTACAGCTCATGTGCTGTTTCCAAAATGTTATCCTGCAGTTAATTTCAAGATGGAAGAATAGAAAACTTGTTGCGTGGGAAGTGATAAAATGTAAAGTGTGAATGCATTATTCATATAATGACAATGTCGTCATAATGATAGCAAAAGTTTCTAATCTCTTCAGTGCAAAGTATGCAACAGCTGTTGATAACACTTTGCCTAACAATCCTGTATTGTCACAAACAATAGGCAGAAGACTTAAACATCACAGGTAAAGAAGAAAAAGAGCCATGGTGACATGGCCATCCCTGCCAAATACTTGCTCAACTGTAGTTGAACACAAGATGTGGGTCTTCTAAATAGGTTGCTTTAACTCATTACCAAACGACAGTATTTTAGGATTGTCCAAATCGAAAGCATTTGCAGACGACAAAATAAATGTGACTGAAAATTTGATTTTTTTTTTTGTAAAGGGTAGAAATCATTGTGGGAAAAGAAGAAAATGCTGGTTACCAGCATTTTCTTCTTTTCCCAAAATGTTTTCTAAAGGCTTCTTTCTCAGGCTCGTCAAGAGAAGGGATTGTGTGTAATGGGTTAACTCTTTATCGAACCACAAAATAGCTTGAGTTATGAAATCTTGAGACTAAAAAATCACTACAGGGAAATAACTCTAAAATCATGGAATGCACTTTTCCTAATACACTGTAGAATCTGCCTACCTCTTAACTCTTTACCACACAAGCAAATAATAGACTGAAGCAATTGCTGACAACAAAATAAAAGTAACCGAAAAATTGAAACTTGACTTCAAAACAAAAGAAAACATTGTGGGAAAAGGAGAAAATGCTGGTTACCAGCATTTGCTCCTTTTCAGACACTGTTTTCAGAAGGCACTTTCTCAGGGTCGTGAAAACCAGGAATTGTTTGGGAAAGGGTTTATTAACCCATTACCACACAATCCCTACTTTTGACAACCCTGAGAAAGAAGCCTTTAGAACACATTGTGGGAAAAGCGGAAATGCTGGTAAATAGCATTTTCTCTTTTTCTCACAATGTTTTCTACCCTTCACAAAACAAATTTCAAATTTTGAGTCACTTTTATTATGTATTCTGCAAATGCTTTTGATTTGGACAAGCCTAAAATATTGTTGTTTGGTTATGAGTTAAGTCTCACATGGATACCCTGTATAATTCTAGAGTTATGCCACAGACAAAATTTTTAACGCATGAAAAATTAATAACAAAGGGAAATAATTCTAATTTATGGCATTGAAAGTTATGGTTCTTATACACTGCACTTCTCCTCAATGTTATCTATGAACCTGTAAAGTTTCATGGTTACATCTCATGCAGTTTTCAAGTTATGCTCATTCAAGTTGCTTGTATAAGAAACTCCAAGGGAGCATGGGAAGGTGCACTGGCCATCAAAATATAACTGAAATAATACTGAAAACAGTGTTAAACAAGAGCGGCAAATTGTCGCAAGATACGCCCGTCTTACCCCAAGTTGTAAAGATGGGGCATGCACCGGACAAAATTCAAGTATGAAAAATGACAAAGGGCACTAACTCAAAAATTAAGCGAGCAAGAGTTATGATTCCTGTGCACTGCACTCCCCCTTGATGAGATCTATCCACCTATGAAATTTCCTAACCCTAGCTAGTATAGTTTTGGAGATATGCTGCGGACAAAATTCAAGAATGAAAAATGACAAAGGGCAATAACTCAAAAATTAAGTGAGCAAGAGTTATGATTCTTAAGCACTGCACTCCCCCTTGATGAGATCTATCCACCCATGAAATTTCATAACCCTAGCTAGAATAGTTTTGGAGATATGCTCCTAACAAAACTCAAGTATGAAAAACAACAAAGGGCAAAAACTCAAAGTTATGATTCCTGTGCACTGCACTCCCCCTCGATGAGATCTATCCACCCATGAAATTTCATAACCCTAGCTAGAATAGTTTTGGAGATATGCTCCGGACAAAATTCAAGTATGAAAAACAACAAAGGGCAATAACTCAAAAAATTAGCAAGCAAGATTTATGACTCCTGTGCACTGCACTCTCCCACGATGAGATCTATCCACCCATGAAATTTCATAACCCTAGCTAGAATAGTTTTGGAGATATGCTCTGGACAAAATTCAAGTATGAAAAACAACAAAGGGCAATTACTCAAAAATTAAGCAAGCAAGAGTTATGATTTCTGTGCACTGCACTCCCCCTCGATGAGATCTATCCACCCATGAAATTTCATAACCCTAGCTAGTATAGTTTTGGAGATATGCTCCCCACAAAGAACTACATGCCGCCCGCCCGCCACAGGTGATCCCATAATACGTTCCGTCTTCGACGGGCGTATAAAAAGGGGGAAAACTCTGGTCAGTTTAAAAAATGACAGGGAAGAAAAACATTGTGAGAAAAGCAGATAATACAGGCTACCAGCATTGTCTCTTTTCCCATGATGTTTCACTCAGGATTGTACAAACAGGGGACCTATTTGTTAAACTGTCAATTAACCCTTTTCCTGTTTAATGACAATTATGAAATGTTCAATTCTAAAGTAATAAACCCAAATATTGCTATTTCAAAGTTATGTTATGAGAAATAATATTGCCTTCTTGGGCAGTATAGATCCAAGATCAGACTGCACATTTTGTGCAGCCTGATCTTAATCTACACTGTCTGCAAAAGATCAGGAAGTCATGCTTAGCAACCTAAGGAGTTTATATAGTGCTTCAAGGGTTTCTAACAACACTTACTATCTATAAGCTATTTCAAAGTTATGCTGTGAGAAATAATATCGCCTACTTGGGCAGTGTAGATCCAAGATCAGACTTCATGTTTTGTGCAGCCTAATCTTGATCTACACTGTCTGCAATAGGTCAGGGAGTCATGATTAGCAACCTAAGGAATTTATATACTGCTTCAAGGGTTACTAACAACACTTACTGTCTCTAAGCTGCCAAACTTAATAAAATCTTTATTTCTGTACAATAAATATTAGGAGATAGATATGTATAGATGATATCAAAGCAACAAGCTCTAAATCCACGGAAATCAGTTCTCTACCAAACCATGTGTTTCTGCAACCTCTAGAATGCCTTTTCACTCTTTATTGCATGATATAAATTTAGACTAGTCCAAATTGAAGGCCTTTGCAGGTGACAAAGTAAATGTAGCCCAAATGATGAATTCTGTCTTTGAAAGGGTAGAAAAAAATTGTGGGAAAAGGAGAAAATGCTGGTTATCAAAAGCTGTCTTTTTTCCAGGTCATTACAACTCAGGACTGCGTGGTAAATGCTGAACTCTTTAAAAAGCAATCCCTCATTTTCATAACTCTGAGAAAGAATAGTTTTGAAAACCACGATTTTCTCCATTTCCCACTTTGTGTTTAACTCTTCCCATAACAAATTTTAATTTTTTGATCAAGTTAATTTTGTCGTCTGCAAATGCTTTGAATTTTGACCTGTCTAAAATTTTGTCGTCTGGTAAAGAGTTAATGTCAAAGAGAGAAGATATTCTGGGTCATAATTTATCAAGCATTCCAATATCTTTCTTAATATTTTTTTAAAGAGTTCTATAAGTATGAAAGTACAGTATTTTAATAAGATAAACCAAAATTAATGCTTTATCCAATCAGAAAATTTATTTCTTTCTAAATCTAGAATCAGATTAACCTTTTATCAAGTAATGTCGATTTTTTAACTCTTTACCAAACAACAAATTTTTGGACTGGAACAAGTACAAAGCATCTGCAGACAACAAATTCAATCTTGGTAATATTATGATTTCTGACTTAGATAGGGTAGAATTTATTGCAGAAAAGGTAGAAAATGCTGGTAATACCAGCATTTTCTCCTTTTCCCACTATGTTTTATAGGCCTCTTTGTCGGGGTCTTTAAAAGTCGGGATTGTGTGGTAAAGAGTTAAAAACCCTGAGGAAGAAGCCCCATGGACACATTGCGGAAAAAGGAGAAAATGCTGGTAACCAGCATTTCCTCCTTTTCCCGTAATGTTTTATGCACTTACCAAAAACAAATTTCAGTATTTGAGTCACATTCATTTTGTCGTCTGGAAATGCTTTCAATTTGGAACAGTCAAAAATTCTGTTGTTTGACTGGTTGGTTGGTTGTGTTAGGGTTTAACACCACTTTAACAGCTAAGGTCATATCATGGCAGTCGGTGATGCACATGTGTTTCCTGGCTTTCTCACACCAGTACTAACACAACTTTCTTTCCAAAGCCACCAAATACTTTTCTCACATGCTTCAGCAGAGGTGAGAGGCGAAAATACACCGGGAAGAAAGTTCGCCTCAACCAGGTATCGAACTTACAAACACCAAGTCATGAGTCCGACACCCTCACCAATGAGCCACCCAGGCGGGCTTTGTTGTTTGGTTAGGAGTTAGGAGTCTATACCTAACAACAAAATTTTACACTGTTCCAAACTGAAAGCACTTACAGACAACAACATAAACGCAACTCAAAAATTGACTTGTGTTTCCTGCAGGGTAGAAAACATTGTGGGAAAAGGAGAAAATGCTGGTTACCAGCATTTTCTCCTTTTCTCACAATGTTTTCAAAAGGCTTCTATCTCAGGGTCGTAAAAACCAGGGATTCTTTGGTAAAGGGTTAATATAATTTTCTCCTATTTTAACAACGTTTCCAAGGAAAAGAATTTCGGTTCTAAAATTATATCATAGTAAACAGTTAATGCTTTATGAGATAACAAAATATCAAGCTATTATTATAGATAACAAAACTACCGTAATGCATTATGGTTTAATTAACAAATTACCACACAATCCCTACTTTTGATGCCCCTGAGAAAGCGGCCTTTAGAAAACATTGTGGGAAAAGGAGAAAATGCTGGTAACCAGCATTTTCTCTTTTTCCCACAATGTTTTCTACCCTTAACAAAACAAATGTCAAATTTTCAGTCACTTTTATTTTGTCGTCTGCAAATGCTTTCAATTTGGGCAAGCCTTAAATATAGTCGTTTGGTAATGAGTTAAGAAACAAAATTTGACTATGATTTACTAGTAAACCATTCTGGTAAACTGAGAAAATTCTGATTAACTCTTTAACATACAATCCCGACTTTTAACCACCCTGAGAAAGAAGCCTTCTTCCCTTCCCAAAACAAATTTCAAATTTTCAGGCACTTTTATTTAGTCATCTGCAAATACTTTCACTTTGGTCCAGTCTAAAATTTTGTTGTTTGGTAGAGTTAAAAGAATTTCTATCATTCTTTTCACACAGTATCTTCAAAAGCCTTCTTCCCAAGGGCTTTTAAGCACCAGACTTTTTGGTAAAGGAGAAAGTACATAAAAATCACAAGACTCTTAAGTGTGCTCATTATAAAGCTGGCAAATTTCAGACCCATCAAATTGCAATGAAAGAGGCATAAACTTTGAACACTTAATTTGGTTCCAAGGAAATTCAATATCTAACTCTTTACCAAATGACAAAATCGTAGACTTGTCCAAATTGAAAGCACTTGCAGACGACAAAATAAAAGTGGCTCAAAAATTTAAATTTGTTTTGGAAAGGGTAGAAACATTATGGGAAAAGGAGAAAATGCTGGTTACTAGCATTTTTTCCTTTTCCCACAATGTCTTCACCAGGGTTGTTAAAAGTCGGGATTGTGTGGTAAAGAGTTAACTCTTTAACAAACAACAAAATTTTAGACTGGTCCAAATTGAAAGTACTTGCAGAGAACAAAATGAACGAAACTCAAAAATTGAATTTTGTTTCCAACAGGGTAGAAAACATTGTATGAAAAGGAGAAAATGCTGGTTACCAGCATTTTCTCCTTTTCCTACAATGTTTTCAAAAGGCTTCTTTCTCAAGGTCGTTAAAGTCAGGAGTGTGTGGTAAAGAGTTACATGATTTGTTTTAACAAAAACAATCAAAGATAGAAATGATCATTTTAGCAACTTTTAATTTGTCGTCCAAAACTTTGTTGTTTGGTAAAGGATTAAGAATCAATCGGTGGCAATATTTGCTGGTATTCAAGTTAGAAAAATCTGTGGAAGAATAGAACATCATGAAAAGTTTTAAAGTGTTTCAAGAAAACATGAATATTACAGTATATGTGTAAATTTTCGGGAGGTGAAAGTTTTTGCGATTTCCCAAATTTGAAAAAATTTACAGACTTTTCTGTTCACGAATTTTACTAGAAATATACCACCAAATAATGAGTGTCTTGAATTTGCAAACTTTTCTGTGCGCATAATGTCCGTAATCAGTAATTCACGAATTTTTCGACATACATATAATATATATATCCATGTATACAGTGTAGGAAATGAAGAAACTTCTCAGGTGAACAATGTCATCTTTTATCCATGTAGCCCCCTAGCTCAGTTGGTGGTGTACAGAACTTGAGAACACAGGGTCACTGGCTTGATCCCTGCTCGTCCAGTTTCTCTCCAAGGACTGAGGATAGTAAATACAACAGGATTCATTCCTGTCTAATTGCTGACTATTGTTTTTATGATGGTTACATGAGAAAGCAGCCAGAAACTCTAGGAAAGCATAAGTGGGTGCACCGGCGGCCACAAAATAATTTTGAAAACAACATCTTGTAATCAGTCATCATTTACTGAAATACGGTGATACACCATGATTGCAAGTTTTAAAAATCCTGTGAAAAGAGTTTATGAAATCATATTGGGAAACAAGCAAAGGCTTATTAATTCTCTGCGGTGCGGAGTATAGCAGAGAATGTTTGTCTAAACCGGTTTAATGCACTAAGGTATAGTATACATTGGTTACGCACGTTTTGTCCGTGCAGATACGTGGTATGTGTATAGAGTTTTGGAGGCAAAATATCAGTTCCACGCCAGACGCGCTAAGGCTCAGTCGTTTTGGCATAATGCTATTCAAATTCCGCGTTTTCATGTATAAATATGTATAAATTCTAAGTTCTTAGGCCGGAAACCGTCCATCCTGTTTTCTTAGAGGTAGTCTGAGAGGTAATAATTTACTTCGTACATTTGCTATGGAAACACGGTTCCTCTCAAAGAGGGGTTTTACGTGGGCGGCCAGTACCTCCGTAATAGAAAACACGTAGGTTGATAGTTATGTGTAATTACGTCTTTAGACTTCTCCGCCGCTGTATGTAAATGCTGTAATACATATATACATATATATATATATTTATATTTTGAATATATATAGTGCGTTAGCAAGTACCTAACGCACACATACTAAAACTGCCTAGCAATCGTCTCGGCTATTGCAAAAGAGTGTTTGTTGCTTTGTGAATGGTTATGTGTTTAGACCATACGCTTCTCACCTGAGTAAAGTCATCTAGGATTTATGAAGCTGCAGAAATCCTGATTTTAATAGCGTAAAATTACATGAGTTTAAGTGACTGCTGTTTGACCAGACATGACACTTTTTCGAACTTGTGCCAGATATCAACAAGACAAGCATTCTTATACAGTATCAAAAGCATAATGTTGGAAATAAGCCAGGCTACTAGATTGCACACAAGGTTATTCAAAAATTTTGCATGGTGGCCTACCTTTTAACCCTACATGACCCAATTTCAAATATGACTTGAAATATCATCAAGACAAACACTGTGACATAGTTTCATGGCATAAAATTGGAATCCAAACTGCATAATTATAAGGTATTTTTAGTATTTGGCCCATTGACCTTCTTTTTGTACTGATTTGACCAAATTTAATACATGCAAAAGGTATCATCAATACAAACATTCTCATAATGTTTCATAAATATCTCACTGAAAATGTGGCCTGAAGAGAAAACACAGGGTTTTTCTAAGGTTTGGCCCAGTGACCTACTTTTTAACCTGAATTGACCAAATTAGGAAGGGTACCAATATACATGTTTTATCAAAATTTATATTCTGACCAGGCTTCATAAATATCAGACTGAAAATGTAGCCTCTAGACTGCACACAAGGTTTCTCTAGGATTTAACCTGGTGACCTACATTTTCCACCAACATGACCAAATATCAATCTTGTTTGAGATATTGGCAGGACAAACATTCTGACCAAGTTTCATGTGAAATATACCGGTAATGGTGCATGCAAGGTGGTTGTTGTCTGCCTGGACGACAAACAAAGTACTACAGATGATGAACGAAGGATGATGGACAACACACAATGGACACAGCACTATCACTTTGTGCTCAAGTGAACTAAAAATGCTGGTAACCAGCATTTTTCCTTTTCCCTCAACATTTTCAACCCGTTCAAAGACAGAAACTATCTTATGAGCTTGATTGCGTTTGAGGTTTGCATATGGATTTCATTTGGACCAGTCTGTAATTTTGCATTTTGTCATGTGGTAAAGGATTTAAGAATAGAGGGCATGAAGAACAATTCACAGCCTTTAATCTCCAATTTTATAGGTTACTGCAGTTGGAATACATATTGTGTTGAACAAGTTCTTTTGGTAGAGTTGTCCGATCTTGCGAGGGCAACCATGTCAAAAGAATGAGTTCAACACAATACATTTCCAAGTACAAGTGTAGTAACAATTTAATTACATACTTTGATATAATTTTCCATGTTTTAACAGGGTTTTCAAAATCGATAAGAAATCAGTTTCATCAACCTACAATAGTTTTGCGGAATTTTCAATTTTGCCTTTCGATGATGTCACCTTTGCTAATGGTATGTAAACAAACAAGACGGCGACCAAGGATTCTTTTTCATTGTTTAATAATTTCATCATCTATAAACAAATTTGATAGACAAATTTTTCATAACTTTTTAGTGACTCTGATAGTACAGTCACAAATCAGTAAATGCCGCCTGCCAGTGTGGTAACTGCCAGTTTTCACTCAAATTCGGCCGGTAGTAGCTCAATGGCAGCTCGGTGGCAGGCACAATCGGCAGACGGCATTCGGCATTTGTCGTCAGGGTGCTAGGAGGGCACATTTCATATTCGCGAGGTGGCTATCAAGCGGCAGATGGCTGCAGCGCAATTTTTACTCGATCATCACGGGGTTCAAGGGTCTTCAATCTTCGGCCGGTGATCAGTAGCAACTAACTGCCACTCTGCCACTGTGCGATTTCAAAATATCTGCCAGCGGCAGGGCGGAGATTGAAAAGCAGATGGAAGGCGACTTTCAGTGTTGGTAGGTAGCAGGACGACAATCTGCCAAGTGCAGACTCCCAGGCCACTGAATATAAATCTGAGGCTATTTACAATAAAAAATTGTCATCATGGCGATTTTAACAGCACCATAGCGATTCAGAGACTTGCGTATTGCTGGGTTGGGCTCTGGTCTCTTGCGCTTCGGTGCTGGTGCTTTGTCCTACCCTTTGCCTTTAGGGGGCAACTTGTTGGAAGGAAAAATTTCTTAGATATTAGATCTATTTATCTTGTGGTTTATAATAATGATGAACACGTTGTAGTGATACTCGAGCAATCTAGCTTTATATATCTCCCGTAAACCAGCCTGCTGCCGTCAGATTATCGGTGACAGTTCAAACGCCCGATCGCCGGCCAGTGTCAGGTGTAAATGGTCGGTGTCCGCCAGGTTGCCGGGCGGTGGCAGGTAAAATCTTAAGGCTGCCGCCCTGTTGCCTGCCACCGGCCAACACCTTGATGACGCCCCACACCCCTCGAAATTAAGAAACTGCCTGGCACGGCCCGGAACCCGCCAGGCAGCCTTTTACTGGCAGTTATTTATGACCACTCTCACTGATTTGTAAAAAATCAGCCGGCGGCATGTAATTTTAAGAATCTACCGATGTCTAAAAATTGGCAGGCGGCAGTTTCACATTGTGACCATAGTGTTACTCAGGAAACAGACATTATGCTTATTTTTCATGTTTTTAATAAGTACTATGCATTGAAAAGTTTGTAAACATTGTCTAATGAAATTTTATGAAAATGGTAGCCATTCATAGTTTGATTTTTAGAGAAATGGCAGGTTTTTGACTCATTATCAAACAATATTTTAGGTTTGTCCAAATCAAAAGCATTTGCAGATGACAATTTAAATGTGACTGAAAAATTGAAATTTGTTTTCAGAGGGGGAGAAAACATAGTGGAAAAAGGAGAAAATACTGGTTACCATCATTTTCTCCTTTTCCCACAGTGTTTTCGAAAGGATTTTTTTCTCAAGGTCATCAAAAGTAGGGATTGTGTGATAATGGGTTAAGCAGTCCCATACTTGACAACGCATGAGAAAAAAACTGTAAAGTATGTAATATCAAAATATGCAATAGATCTATAGGAATTTTATTGCATACTTTCATCCACTGCTAAAACATGGGGACCATATCAAAATACAATGTTCATGTATATAATAAGACATTCAACAAACTCTACACTGAAATGAACTTCTAAACGGCCACTTTTGTTTCTCCTATAAATTGGAGCAAGTATAAAAAATGTTAATAAAAACAAACTGTGACGTATATCTGGACGTCAACCAAGGTGTTGTGGTGAAAAGATTCCCGATTTTGCCAACAGAAGAACTCCCTTTTTCGAAAAAAGGAAACTATTTGCTTGCGCATGCATGGTGTCTACCAGCCAAAAAAGTTTAAAAAAGATAAACATAAAATACTAAACTTCTGTAAGCAGTAAGAAAAAACATGAAAATTATTCTCTGTGAAAGAAATGTTATCTGAAAAAACAAGCACGAAGTTTTCAAAAATTGATATCTCAATTTACAATGTTGAGTGAATGGACGACGAATAAATTTCTTTCGCGATAGAATTAAATGAATTCTCTTCAGAATTTGGCTCAGGCATGTTTTCAGACCGAGAAATTATTCTGCAAAAAATGAAACCAAATAAACCGTCCCTCTTATAGGCAGCGGACGCGAAAAAACGTCAATGGGAAATTACAGCTTAAAAGCGGCCGTTTAGAAGTTCGTTTCAGTGTATGCATTTTTGCATGTCCAGTTCATGAAGGCTGTTTCTTCTACTACATAAAACATAAGCACAATGCTTGCAAATGCCAATACTTAGTTGTAGTTATATTTATTAAGTAAAAATTGAAATCAAAGTAAGCAAATCGTCACAGGTTGAATAGCTTACCCAAGCTTCTTTAACTGTGAAATATAACCCTGAAAAGTTTTAAATTCCTTGTCAGTATAATTTAATTTACATGTACATGTGTTTTTATCAGATTAAGCCATAACCATACACTACACAATGCCGACTTTTTACCACTCTGTTAAAGAAGCCTCTCATAAATATTTCGGAAAAAGCAGAAAATGCTGGTAACCAGCATTTTTTCCTTTTCCCACTATGTTTTCAACCCTATCAAACAAAAATTGAATCATTGGGCCACCTTGAAATTGTTGTCTGCAAATGCTTTCAATTTGGACAGGTCTAAAATTTTTTGTGTGATAATGGGTTAACACTTAACCCTTACCAAACGATAAAAATCCTAGGTTTGTCCAAATTGAAAGCACTTGCAGACGACAAAATAAACATAACTCAAAAATTGAAATTTGTTTCCAGCAGGGTAGAAAACATTGTGGGGAAAAGAGAAAATGCTGGTAACCAGCATTTTCTCCTTTTCCCACAATGGTTTTAAAAGGCTTCTATCTCAGGGTCGTCAAAAGTCGGCACTGTGTGTTAAAGGGATTGTTTGGTAAAGGGTTAACTAAACAACAAAAACTTCAAAGTTGTCCGAATTGAAGGCATTGATTTTGCAGATGACAAAATAAAAATGACTCAAATACTACAATTTTGTTCACAGGAAAGTAGAAAACACTATCGGAAAAGGAGACAACACTGGTTCCTAGCATTTTCTCCCTTTACCTCATTGCATCAAAATACCTTCTTCTTCAAGGTAGTTAAAAATGGGTATTTCATGGTCAAGATTTAAAGTGCCTTGTTCAAGTATAGTTGCCGTGGTGGCCAGTGTAAATCAAGATCAGACTGCACAAGACATATAGTCTGATCTTTGATCTTTACTTTCCATGTTGAGATATTCTGGACAAAAACCTTTTAACTGTACTTATTTGGCTTTTATTTCCTGTACTTCTGGATTAATAAAACTTAATACATGTACATGTTTTGTGTCATAAAGGGTTAACAACTGAAATGTAACGAGTTGGAAAACAATGGCATCATTGAAACTGAGAGATGTCATTACTCTCTTTTGGTGCAGTCACACTACAGCGTATGACAGTAAAATGTGTGAATGTATGAGAAAAAATTCTTATATGTTCGCATACGCTGATGTACGCTATGAGTTTGCTAGGCATAAGTCTTTTGCGTTAAAAGCACACTGTTATACGCCAGTGCATGTTGTCATACGCAGAAGGCCAACAAAAGTTTTGAACATGTTCAAAACTTTTCAGGGTATGCCAGCGTATAACATATATACTCTCATCATTCGCTAGGCATGGGCTTGACGCGCTAGAGTGACGCTATAAGTATATTTATTACCCATAAGTAGAGTATGATTCTCATATGATAGCATGAAGTAGAAAAGTTTAGCTACAAGTATATTTTGTGAACCATTACCTTGTTTTAGTCAGTTGTAGATCAACAGAGAGAAGAGGTAGCTCTACTTCGATCTGATTGATTTAACCATAAACTACCTTCAACATAATTAGACAAAGAAGAAGGAGGATGAGAAGAAGGATAAGATGTGAAATTTGGGTAAAACCATGGACTGGAAGGCAGCATCAACTTATGTTTGAGCTGAGAAATGAACACCAAAGGTCGTTCAAGAACTTCGAAAGTCTCTTCGGCTGGGCCAGCTTCATCAGAGGGCGGAGCAACAGGTTTACTTTTCATTGAAGAGGGACTTTGCATGGTAGATTAATTGACCTTTCCCGCAAAAATCTTGACTAGTGAAGGCTTTTAGGTATTCTATTGCCCATGTCAGGGAACACCCATGGATCCCTAGGGCAGTTCCAAATCAGAGAGCTACAGAAAGGAGCACACCTGAACATTGCTCTACCAAATTGTTTACCACACATAACAGATATACAGGATATTAGTTTTTTTCGGTGAAAGATCGAAATTTATTTCATCAAGTGAACACCATCGGTAATATATTCACTTGTGGCTGTGCCACTCGTGAAAATATAACCGATGGTGTTCACGAGATGAAATAAATTTTGATCTTTCACCGAAAACAACAAATATTCTATTTATTTCATGCCTTTAACCCTTTCTGGGAGGACATTTATCAAAATCCTGTTAGTTCTTTTCCGTTATTCCCCGTGTCCTACCCCTCCTGCATAGCAACGCATTACAATATTACGTCAAGCGCGAGAAATATACGATCATATTTCCTATCTGGTTGTGAAGCACGCTCAATTAATCTAGACAGCAAGAACGTAAAAATCAGTATTTACACTGGTGGTGCCAGTATAAGATCGAAAAATGTTTCCACTGCTATTTCTCGATATCCTACCGGAAAGCATGAAATAAGGTATGATAGCATGAATTGATTTGCAGTAGAGTAATTTTTTAAGTAATTGTAGGGAAAATTCACCCGGGTTCGTATACTCAAAACAGTCTTATGTTCATTCTATGTTTAATTCTGAATTTATAGAGTAATCCAACTTCTGATGGACTAAAGTATTTTGGTCAGCCAATTTAACTCTCTACCACACAAATGAATTTTTGCAAAAATTGTGAAACCATCAACAAACATACTGAAATTTTGGCATTCATGAATGAGCTTATAATCTTGGTCTTGCATCAAAACAAAAATTTACCCCTTTTTTAGCTCACCTGAGCACAAAGTGCTCAGAGTGAGCTATTGTGATCAATCATCGTCCGTCAGCGTCCGTCGTCCGTCCGTCTGTTCACATTTTGTTGTTTACACTCTAGCATCTACAAATAACAACCAGTCAGCACCAAACTTGTGTCAAAGTATATATGACCATAAGATCTCTGATGAGTTTGATTATGGGTGTAATCAAACCAGAACACCTGGAGTTATTTGCCCTTGAATTAGAAAAATTGCTATATTATACTTTGTTTACTCTCTAGCATCTACAATTTTTAACCAATCAACTTTTAACTTGGCCATAATATATATAACCATAAGATCTTGGATGAGTTCAATTATGGGTCTAATCGGACCAGAATGATTGGAGTTATTTGCCCTTGAATTAGAAAATTGCTATATTTGACTGTGTTTACACTCCAGCATCTACAATTTTTAACCAATCGGCACCAAACTTGGTCAAAATATATATGACCATAAGATCTCAGATGAGTTTGATTATGGGTGTGATCAGACCAGAACAACTGGAGTTATTTGCCCTTGATTTAGAAAGTTCTTTAGTATAGTTTTTAAGCTGGAGCATAACTTTGTCATGTCCAGTCTGACTGACATGAAACATGGCATTTGTATTAGTTGCAATAATGCAGAGTGCAGTGTGAAAGAACCATAACTTTACCTCAAACTGTCTATAAGTTCTTTCCCTTTGACTGTCATTTTTACAGCATTTTCTGCTCATCTGGAATATAACTATGTCATCTACAGCCGGAAACATGATTGTTGAAAATTTATGAATGCAGTGCACAAGAACAATAACTCTTTCCTAGCATGAATTTTGAGTTATTTCCCCTTTGAACTTCATTTTTATAGCATTTCTTGCTTGTTCAGAGCAAAACTTTGTCATCTTAGGTAGGAATGACTTGCAATTTGGTATGCTTATTTGTAGCAATATTTGGAAGTGCAGTGCACAAGAATTGTAACTCTACCTTGTGCTGTTTTTGAGTTATTTTCCTTTGTATATCATTTTTAGAGCATTCAGTGCCTGTCAGGAATATAACTTTGTCATCTCAAGTCACAACAACTCCAAACTTGGAATACATGTTTGTTGCATCCGTACAGTGCACAAGAACAATAACTCTAACTAGCATGAATTTTGAGTAATTCCTCTTTGATCTTCATTTTTACAGTATTCTTGCTTGTCCAGAACTGAAGTTCAAAGTCTCCAGTCAAATTGCAACAATTTGCTGCTCTTGTTTCATTATCATTTAGCCTTGAACGTTGATATTTGGTACTTATCTTTATTTTAGACCTTTGATGCTTGGTACTCGGGCGAGCGATATAGGACCATCATGGTCCTCTTGTTTTAACAAGTTAAAGACTGACAGAAATGCTCATTTTTACATTCTACTTAGAGTAGTTCCATTTGAAAATGCATCATTTTCGCCACACCGAAATTGTCCTTTGCAAATGCTTTCAATTTAGAAAAGTCTAAAATTTTGTTGTGTGGTAAAGCGTTAACTCTTTACCACATAGTCCTGACTTTTACCGACCCTGAGAAAAAAGCCTTTTGAAAACATTGTTGGAAAAAGAGAAAATGTAGTTAACCAGCATTTTCTCCTTTTTCCACAATGTTTTCTACCCTTCCCATCACAAATTTCCTTTTTGAGCCAAATATATTTTGTCATCTGCAAATGCTTTCAATTTGGACAAATCTACATTTTTGTCATTTTGTGACAGTTAGACCAGTGTTGAAACAGCCAATATACACTATTGGGCTACATCTGGAGAAATTATCAGTTATGTACCACTGATATTTATCTATTATCTATAGAATCACATGTAATAAATACCACTAAATCGTTTTGGTAAAACAGAGTCAGTAGGAAACTGACATGAATTTTTTTAAGCAGCTGGATTGTAACGATAAAAATTTATCACAAATTGCAGACACAACATTTTACAAATCTGGTTTAATGTTCCTTTAATGTTTGAACACAACATTGCAAAGATAGCAACTAAGAGCCTGTAATGTGTTCGAAATCCAAGGGACAGGAAACATATTTCAATTTTATTTCTTACTGCAAATCTTTTTCAGTCAAATTTTCAATTAACTTTTCTTCTTTCATATCTGTAGAAGATTCAAACATAGGAAAAAAAATGACAGAAGATGCCAACTTTAATTGGTAGTATATATATATATTTTTTCATTAAGCAGTAAAGTATTTAAAAGACCTAACATTATGATAGACAAAAGTCTGGCAAATGATCATAACTCGGAGCTCCAGATCGAAGGACTGATTTTGATTGCAATACAGAAAAAAAAAATTTATTCTCCACTAAACCCTATGTTGTGGGTACTCATTAGAATCGTCTCATTGAGACGATTCTAATGAGTACCCACAACATAGGGTTTTTAAGAGAAACAATGATTTTAGAATACTATCACTCCCTCTTTTCTAGACCTCCAGTAACTCATTGTCATGGAAACAAATTTGCTTTAACTCATTACCAAACAATCCCTACTTTTGACGACCCTGAGAAAGAAGCCCTTAGAAAACATTGTGGGAAAAGGAGAAAATGCTGGTAACCAGCATTTTCTCCTTTTCTCACAATGTTTTCTACCCTTCACATAACAAATTTCAAATTTTCAGTCACTTTTATTTTGTCCTCTGTAAATGCTTTCAATTTGGACCAGTCTAAAATATTGTCGTCTGGTAATGGGTTAAACAATTTTGAAAACATCCTTTCATGCTACGGCCCGTCAACACAATATTTATCTCATTACTACACTGGTCCGAATCAAAAGTATTTGCAGACAACAAATTATATCATGTGCCTGAAATTATTGTTAGAAAACATTGTGGGAAAAAGAAGAGAATACTGATTACAAGATTTCCTCTTCTTTCCCACAGCGTTTTGTTCAGTCTTATTTCACAGAGCTTTTTAACTTGGAATAGCATGCCAATGGGTTCACCACACTGTTTTCAAAAGTTGCATATATCATACAAACGCTATCTTCACAAGCCACGGCTGACGATTCACTATGCTACTCTACCCTTGGCGGATCGAGCTTGATTTTTACATTCCCCCGATACGTTTTTTCATTGGATGCAGCCAGCTCTAACTGCAACAAGTGAAGTCGCTCGTAGCATTCATCTTTGACAAAAATAGAATAAGGTTGCTACCTTTCGAATAGAAGGTAAACGTGAAAACCCACTCAGATGTCTGCTTATCGCTTCATGTGTATTCATAAGCAGTTTGTAAAATGATATTTCATTGGCTTTTAGAAATTTGATGTAAAGGAGGGTTAATAACCAGAATCCAATAGAGGGCACATCGCAGGAATCTCGAAATCGGCTCAATCAACCAAGGGAAGATCCATGTAGTGATCGTAACCTTGGCTCGCAAAGATGTACAAACGCAAATTGAGTAGATGTGTGCAGTCGGTTAGTGAGGAGAAGGAAGGAAAATGAACATTGGACAGTTACTACATACCACAATTCAGATAAATAGTTATGACATAATGCAAGATATTAGACAAATGTAAGATACATGATTACCAGAGATAACTTTTATTTTGACTTAACTCTTTACCACACAATCCCAACTTGTAACGACCCTGAGAAGGAAGCCTATGCATGCACTATGAAATTGTTGTCTGCAAATGCTTTCAATTTTGATAGGTCTAAAATTTTGACATGTGCTTAAGGGTTAAAGTATAACAACACAACCTTGAGCTTTAACCCTTTACCACACAACAAAATTTTAGACCAGTCAGAATTGAAAGCATTTGCAGATGACAGTTTCAATGTGCCTCATATCAAACGATTATTCTTCGATAGGGTAGAAAGCATTGTGGGAAAAGGAGAAAAGGCTGGTTACCAGCATTTTCTACTTTTCCTACAATGTTTTCAAAAGGCTTCTTTCTCTGGGTCGTGAAAAGTCGGGATTGTGTGGTAAAGAGTTAATGACCCTGGAAAATCAGACTTGAAAATGCTGCTAACCGGTTTTTTCTCCATTTCCCACAAAGTTATTTACTCCATCAAAGACTAGGATCCACCACTGAGTCATGTTCCTTTTGTTGTCTGCAAATACTTTCAATTAGGATAAGCCTTCATTTTTGTGGTTTGATAACAAGTCTAATACTGGGTTAATTTCATCTTTCCAGCAAAGAAAATTTACTGCAGACAACTTTGAAAGTATCCTCATAAAATTTTTAAAATAGGCATAAATAAGCCCTAATCCTTTGAGATCGGAATTCTGGTCTATTTGTTCATAATGAAAAACAAGGCATATCATCAAAGGACCAGGACCAGCTTTAATAAGTTAAACGTTTTTTACTCACAGACAACAACCCTTTACAAATAAAGACCAGATTATCTTTTGGTATAGGATCTAGTGACATACTTTTAGACCAAAAATACCCTTTTGCAACTCGCTCATATCTAATATTAGCAGTCTGACAAAGTTTCATAAGTATTAGACTGAACATAAATGGATTCTACAGCTCTATTACGGTTTCGCCTGATTTGACCTGATGACAACCTTTAGGCTTTTTCTTTTAACCCCACAGGTGATCTATATTCAGTTTTGTTAAAAATACTATTGAGACAAACAGCCGGGCAATTTCATGATCATTGGACTGAACTGTAGCCTTTGGAGCACAAACAAATGTATTTCACTCAGTGATCTACCTATCCTTTGGAAATAATTTGTTTTTGTTGTTGTCCTGGTTGAGGTTTCGACCAGTAATGGTTTCTATGAATGTGGCCGCTACAACTAAATAAAATCTATAACCAAACAGCATGATCATCAGCCTTTAATATTTGTCTGCGTTTTATAACGTCCCAAGGATTATAGTGCTTCCACACCAATCAAAAATTGTCTACATGTATATTGCTTTGGTGTAAATTAAATGTTTTCGATTCGCTTTATTACCGTATACAAAAACCCTTCACAAGATTACAAACACTCCAATAAAGAACTTGTTGTTCGAGCGGGTAAACACTAATCTGTTCTATTATATTTGAATTATAGCGGAGTAAAAAGTCAATTTCTCAGATTGCTGGTAATGTTGTTAGAACTGCGTAGTGTAAATTCAGATTTTGGCAGTTACAAAAGCACCTTGCGTTCTAACACCCGCATTAATAAATTGTTGTTTAATAAATACTAGATCTAGGTTAATCGCTCATTGAAAAAAACAACAACAGGTTTAACAAATTTGGCCGTCTTTATGAACGAAGACCAATTAAAAATAGTAAACTTCAAAGCACTCTCTCTACAGAGGCCGGTTCAGCGACTGATTCATAAATATGTAAATTTATAGATTTCCGTGGTGCAAATGACGTTTATACGTCACATGATTATAAGATCTATATTTGTCGCAAAGCTACAGTCCAGAAAACACCTGCAAAGCGATGACTTGGTACAGCCTAGAACCGTGTGCTTTGCATACGCTATGTACGTTCTCTGGTGCACCTAGAATATGGGTGTGCAAAGTATCTAAAGTCTAGATTAAAAAGCTGGGAAGAAGCAACATGTAAGAATGTCTAAGAAGGCAATGCAACCATTCCAAGTCGTTATAAATTTGTTTAAAAAATTAGCCTACTGTTGAGAAAAAAAGCAATTGAAAGCTTCCATGTTAACTCGGCATCGCCTTTCTCTGTCCAATTATAGGTTGAGCGTTGTTCAAATTGAAATAAGGCTTGCAGTTCGGACTGTAAGATTGTAAGAGTTAGAGTGTACTTCTAATAGGTAATTATCAAACAATTTTCACTGAGAATTGTCCACAAATAGAAGCAGAAAAGATGCTTGAAGTTGAAAATTTCTCAGCGTGTCCGCAGACTTGTTTAGTTCACGGCAGCTATTTTTACATATACGTAATGCGCTATTTTTAGAGATGATGTCTTACACAGACATCAGGCTAATGTGTACCCTTGCACACGAAATGATTGTTTCAAGAGTTTGAACCGTTAAACAGCTCAGTCTTTATTCATTATCACAAAGGCACAATTGTAAATTGTTTACAACAGAAAAAAACTAATAAGAGAACTATGTTTTATCTCATAAACCGGAACGTGGGACAGGAAGCAGTACAAGGCCGGAGGTATGCTTACGTCACCCCATAGATCAGGGCGATAACAATGACAGCCTGTTTGCTACGCAAACAGGCGACTCAAAAATCAGACTGCCCATAACTTTAATAAAATGTTCTAATATAATCCTTCTTGAAACAACAATACTTGCATCTTTAAATCTTTCCATAGTATAGACGACACCAGAAGCTTTGGTAGGCAGTGTAGATCAAGATTGGACTGCACATAATGTGTAGTTTGATCTCTGATCTGCACTGTCCACCACAACAGTCTAGATTATGACAGAACTGTTTCTTTATCTTGCAGAGAATAACAAAATTTTAGACCAGTCAAAATAGTAAGTATTTGCAGACAACAATTATAGTTTAGCACAAAATATGGTAAATTCTCCTACAATGTTTTCTACTCTCCTGAAAACAGAATTTACCATATTTTGTGCTAAACTATAATTGTTGTCTGCAAATACTTACTATTTTGACTAGTCTAAAATTTTGTCCTATGGAAAAGAGTTAACCCTCTACCAAACGACAGAATTTTGGACTGGTCCAAATTGAAAGCGTTTGCAGACAACAAAATAAATGTAGCGCTAAAATTGAAATTTGTTTTTTGCAAGGTAGAAAACATTATGGGAAAAGGAGAAAATGCTGTTACCAGCATTTTCTCCTTTTCCCAAAATGTTTTCAAAGATTTTTTTCCTAGGGTTGTTAAAAGTTGGGATTATGTGGTAATGAGTTAAAGGTGGCCCTTTAGATTTTGGGACAAAAAGTTTACACAAAATTTAATGCAAAAAATCATTATACATGTACTCCCAGAGCTCTTTAATTTTCATTCATAAAACCTCAGCAGACGGAAACCATCCGACAAAAAAGAAATTAGACATTTACTATGGCCCAGGTTGGCAGCAATGGGAGACACATTCTAATTTCAGATGATCGATTCGCTCATCTACATACAGGAATACACAGATGAAGTTTCAAACATAGCGTCCAAAGAAGACATTATTGAAAATGAATATTACATGTTTGTTATGTAATAGAATTTAAGCGTTGTGAGTCACGTGCCAGTCACTTGACTTTCCCACAATGCTTTATTGATTTTTGGCACGGAATCTAAAAATACTTTAAGAGGCTACGTAGCTTTTTAAGGGAACACCATCAAAACATTTTTTTTCGTAATTTTATGAATATTAATTATTGATAATTAGTATTATTTTTTCATATGAATTTCAGCGATATATATTTTTTTATCTGATGAAATGTAAGAATTGTAAATACCCACCTTTAATTGGTAGTGAAAGATTTAAACCTTTGCCAGACAACAAAATTTTAGTCCTGTCCCAACTGAAGGGATTTGCAGACGACAATTTTATTTTGACTCAAAATAGTGGAAATCTTTCTTTAAAAGACTAGAAAATGCTGGTTACCAGCATTTTCACCTTTTCTAACCCCCTGTTTTCAAAGAGCTTTTAAAATTGCAGGGTTGTGTGGTAAATTGGTTTTTAGTTGTATTGGGGTTTAACGCCACTTTAACAGCTAATCTCATATCATGGCGGTCGGTGATGCACTTGTGCTATCTCACACCAGTACTTACACTACTTTCTTTCCAAAGCCACCAACCACTTTTCTCACATGCTTCAGCAGATGTGAGAGGCGAAAATATGCCGAAAAAAAAGTTCACCTCAACTGGGTATCAAACTCACAACCACCAGGTCATGAGTCCGACACGTTCACCATTGAGGTAGCCGGGCAGGCGAATGTGTGGTAAAGGCTTCAAGCTTAAAATAGACCAAAAGGGTATTGCCATTCAAGAAATAAAACCAAAACAATTGCCATTTCAGTAACCTCTTTTCCAGTCAAGATCTCGATCAGAAAGGAAAATGTAGTTAAAAGATCAGACTCCATGTTTTGTGCAGACTTATTTTGATCTTCACTGGCTTCAAAGGCAATTTTAGTAGTGATATGGCAGGCTGTCAATTGTCTGATAGTTAAATAAAAGCAGGTCAAAAATCAGTGAGACATCATGAAAAAAATGGGATCCAACAGCAATTTATTACGCTGTTATGAAATTATATTTTTTTTACAACTTGACACTAACTATGGGGGCACTTATTGAAACTAACTGTTGGAGGACTTAAAAATTGTTATGAAATTTTCACATCCTAAATAACTGTTTGTCATGCTGCAATTACTTATAGTTATTTATAAACTGCTTACCCATGGCAGATATCATGGAGAACTCACCCTAACCTTACTGCTTAAGCCGACTTTTAACAACCCTGGGAGAGATGCCTTTCATTAAACACTGTGGGAAATGGAGAAAATACTAGTAACCAGCATTTTTCTCACTTTGCCCACAATGTTTTCTACCCTGTCAATGAAAAATCGTATCATTTGAGCCACACTGAAATTGTCATCTGCAAATGCTCTCAGTTTGAACAAGGCTAAAATGTTGTTGTCTGGCTAAGGGTTAAACAGCCCTGTGACTGTATACTTATAGAAATATCATGGAAAAAGTAGAAAAATGCTGACAACCATCATTTTCTACTTTACCACCATATTTTCCTTCCTTTCAAAGGAAAGCACCATCAACTGAGCAACATTTACACAGTCTCTTGCAATTGCTTTTGAAATGGACAAGTCCAAATTTTTTTTCTCAAGTGAAATCTTGCTGCACACACATCATAAAAGTACAAAATTTTCTTACACAAGAGATTGACATCATTTCTAACTCAGCTTGAATTTTCTTTTATACAGTGTCAACTCTTAACCAAACGACAAATTTTAGACTAGTCCAAATTGAAAGCATTTGCAGACAACAATGAATTTTGAATCAATTTCAATGACTTTTTTGGGAAGGGTAGAAAACATTGTGGGAAAAGGAGAAAATGCTGGTTACCAGCATTTTCTCCATTTCCCACAGTGTTTTCAAAAGGCTTCTTTTTCAGGGTCATTAAAAGTCCGGTTTTAGTGCTAAAGGGTTAAGAGAGAGACGGAGGTGTCAAACAAAACCTCGGATAATGAAATATGGATATGATCAATGTGACAGTGTCATCATTGCAGACCCAGCACATAGCAATTTTAGGTACAAAAATAATGACCCTTCTGATATAATGCATAACTTCTTCAGTTAAACTGCAAGATCATACATATTCCATCCAATTTTCGCAGGCCAAGGGTTACGATCCACTATGCTACTCTACCCTTGGCGGATTGAGCTTGATTTTGACAATCACCCGATACGCATTTTCATTGGTTGCAGCTAGCTCTAAGAGCATCAAATCAAATCGCTCGTAGCATTTCATCTTTGATAAAAATGGAACAGGGTCACGATAAAATAGAAGGTAAACATGGGTACCACCATTGATGTGTGCTAGATCTGTATTGATTTATTATCGAAGAAAACATAGACGAACACTATTTACATAAAGTTTCAATGTGACCAATCAATTATCAGATGTTTTGGGCTATATCCCAGCATCTGACCATGGAATACATTTATGGTTATTGCTTCATGTTGAATTATTGTATTGGTAAGCAGTTTGTAAAACGACATTTCATTGGCTATAAGAAATATGATGTAAAGGGAGATAATAAGCAGCATCCAATAGGGGATGTGTTGCAGGAATCTCGAAATCAGGCTCGATCCGCCAAGGTAAGATCCACGTAGTGATCGCAACCTTGGCTCACAAAGATGATTCTATCCTTCAATCAAAGTTACTTCACAGAGAAGTAGTTCTAATCTGTGGGAGGTATGAAATATCAAGAAAAGAAATCATGATGGTCCTCTAGACTTTTGTTTGGTGAAAAAGTATGTCACCTTGATATTTTGAGCTTAGATCTTATTTTTTTGATTTATACATGGATCCGTGGAAATCGATATTTGACCAATCAGGACATCGCATTTATTCTACCCGATGTCCTACCTTGGTTTCTGCTATTTCGGCTCACAAATAAACGACTGTTTACGTTGGAAGAATGCAATTCTCTTTATCTATGTTGTGTTTTTAACGTTTGAATTTTAAAAAAAGCTTAAAAATGTGCTTTGCGAACGTGTACCGATGACGTGAGATCACGCAGAGGCTATAGACAAGTTTAAATTGTGATGATTACTGAAAATTTGAACCTATGCAAAGAGCTGATCAGCGCTGGATAATGGATTAATTCAAAGTATTCTATGATTTTTCCTCTCTGGAAGAGAAAACTGAAAAACAAAGGTAAAAATAGACTTATATGAAGTATTAATAAAAAGAAATACTTTTACTTGAATATTAAACTTGTTCAATAACCTATGCACATCCAAAACATGGCCGCGTAACTTGTCACCAATGTTTCAATTTGACATTACTCTTAACCCATGGTGCATGAAGAACATGCTGAATGTGTACTGGGATCATATATACAATCTCTGATGTGTAGATATAGATCAGATTGCAAATTACATGATGGTTAGTCTTGGATTTAAAGAACCTGCTGATTACAATAAGCACTTTTACGTGTAGTTCCTGCTTCCTCACTAGAAGTTTATTTCAATTTTAAAAAAAGTCTAACTTCTGATCTGGTGGAACTTGGAAATTTTTCTCTTGACTTGAGGTTTTAACCGTTTACCACATAACACCGAGTTTTAACGACCCGTAGAAAGCTTATAAAAGCATTGCAGAAAAAAGGAGAAAATGCTTGTAACATTCATTTTATCCTTTTCTCACTGTGTTTTGCGCTCTTTCAAAAACAAATTTCTATTTTTGAATCATTTATTTTGTTGTCTGCAAATTTTTGAGTTTGGATTGCTCTAAAAATTTTGTCATTTGGTGAAGAGTTTAAATGGATTAGCACATCTGCACATTAGCACAAAGGGTGTGTTGGTAAACTGTTAATTTGATAGGAAGTGTGTTTGACTGCAAAGCAAATTACCGCTCTAATCAACTTGACCACCTGTTGTCATCAGTATATAATATACTACCGTCAGTGATATTAACAATTTTCTTAATTGACAACACACTTGACACATTTTATAATCATCAGACAACCCTTTTCCCCCTACGTAATATTGAAATTTTTCATTAACTTAAACGTCTCTGTTGAATCAGACATTCTATAAACTTTTTGAAAGGCTTGTAATTCAGTGTTATTAATTTAGTATGATGCTGAGATGACTTTACTAGCCCAACGATAGCAATAAAAAGTTAATTCTATTATTCTGTGGCAAAACGGAGATTTGTTGATGTTTTTTATATGTTCAAATTTTCGTTTAAACATGTAAATCTGTTACATTGTACGTCGCCCCTGTAATTCACCCTTTCAATACATCTCCGTATGTAAATTAGTTAAGCATCTTTAAATTGCTTACTGAGAATTTATCATCGATAGAAATATTTGATTAAAGTACTTTTTCCGGAATTTTATTGAGAGAAACAGTCATGACAGCACGATTTAAGTAGCCTATCTGCTATACTGTATATGTATTGAATACGTTTGTTTGTGAGACCTTGGCAACAGTAACTAAGGTAGTCCGTTTATCTAATCGCCACGGATCCATGTATTGGTATTGACTTTGACCTTAATTTTAAACCTTAACTAATTACCATATGACTAGATTTTAGATCACTTCAAACTGAAAGCATTTGCAGATGACAAAATAACTGTGGTTGAAAAATTGAAATTTGTTGTTTTAGGAGTAGAAAACATATTTGGAAAAAGGGAAAATGCTGGTCACTAGCATTTTCTCCTTTTTCTACAATGTTTTGAAAAGGCTTCTTGCATAGTGTCGTTAAAAGTCGGCATTGTGTGTTATAAAAGGTAAAAGTTCCTTTCATACTAGCCTTTGAAACAAATGTAGATCAAGACTAGACTGCACAAAACCCGCAGTCTGATCTACACTTCATGAGACCAATGATACAAGAAGCAACCATAAACTTGCAATTATCTGGCTCTCCTTGTGTAATACTTCCTGCAATATTAATACATTTCTATTTTTACCTTTTCTCATCAAATGGCTTTTTTCCATGTCAAGCCTTGGTCACACTGAGGTAACAGACAAGTAACAAGTAACGGATAAAAAATCATTTTATCTGTTTGTATCCGTTCTTTGTTTATTTCTTAAATAGACAGTTTATTATCTGGTACATATCCTGTATGCTGGGGTTTTTTTGTTACATAATTATGCAGTACTTGTGCTTCATAACTGACAACTGTGATTTATTGAATGATAAACCACGATAGAAAAAATATTATTTCTTAAATAGACCGTTTATTATCTGGTACATATCCTGTTAACATGCGTTTTTTTTTTGTGTGGCTTCTTTGCTCCGTAAAAGGATGGTGCGAGCCTTGAGTGGAAGGAGATGAATTTTGTCACCAGAAAGACAAATTCTGCATATTTTTGGCTATTTTCTCCCTATTATGTATCCATTAGCTGGCCTGACCAAGCCCTTATTTTTTAAACCCAAAATTGTGTAGCAAAGGTATAGCTCTTTACAAAACAATCCAGAGTTTCAACAACCCTGAAAAAAGAAGCCATTTGAAAACATTGTGTGGAAAGGAGAAAATGCTTGTAACCAGCATTTTCACCTTTTCACACAGTTTTCTATCCCATCAGAGACCAATTCCACCATGTAAGCAACAACTGATTCATGGTCTTTAACTCTTTACCATACAACAAAATTTTAGATTGGTCCAAATTGAAAGCCTTTGCAGACTACAAATTAAACATGACTCAAAACTTAAAATTTGTTTTGGAAGAGTAGAAATAATTGTAGGAACAGGAGAAAATGGTAGTTACCAGCATTTTCTTCCAGTCCTACCATGTTTTCAAAAGGCTTCTTTCTCAAGGTCATTAAAAGTCGGGATTATGTGGTAAAGGGTTAACTCATTACCACACGACAAAATTTTAGGATTGTCCAAATTGAAAGCATTTGCAGACGACAAAATAAAAAAGAAAAATTGAAATTTGTCTTGTAAAGGGTAGAAAACATTGTGGGAAAAGGAGAAAATGCTGGTTACCAGCATTTTCTCCTTTTCCCACAATGTTTTCAAAAGGCTTCTTTCTCAAAGTCATTAAAAGTGAGGATTGTGTGGTAAAGGGTTAAATGCTTTTAATCTGGACTAGTGTAAGGTTTGGTTGTGCGGTAAAAGAGTTAAGGGTTGAGTTTTCCCATATATCTTCAGCAAGGGTGTAGACATAATTTCAACAGACAACTTAATGCACTGGCACACTGCAAATAGCAAATTTATCATTTGCATTTCATTAGTTAAGCAATTCATTAGAATTAATGTTTATTTTTTTCCACATAACTCTGCTTTTTGCAAGGTAAATGATTCAGCTTCTAAGCCTCTTGAAAGCCCATCAGTTTATTTAGGAGGTAATATTTTCAAAACGTTTACCAAACAATTCGCTGAACCCTATAATTATTGCATAATACCAACTTTTAATGAGACTGTGGAAGAAGCCTTTAGAAAACATTGTGAGAAAAGGAGAAAATGCTGGTAACCAGCATTTTCTCCTTTTTCTGCAATGTTTTCTACCCTATCATAGAAAGATTGCGCTTTTTGAGCACTATTGAAATTGTCGTCTGCAATTGCTTTTAATTTGGACAAAGCTAAAATTGTGTTGTCAGGTAAAGGGTTTAAGATGCCAAGGAAGCAAGACAATTTAAACTATTTGAGAAAAGCAAGACAAGGTAAAACATTGCAGAAAAGGCTAAAATGCTAATAACCAACATTTTCTCCTTTTCCAACCATGGATGTTTTCTGGATTATCAGAATAATATCTTCATTTGAGCTACAACTAGGCTTTTAATTTCGACTAGTCTTAATTTTTGCCACATTGTGCTTTTAATTTCGACTAGTCTTAATTTTTGCCACATTGCCCAAACAATCCTGCAGAAAAAGGCCTTCGAATACATTGTGGTAAAAGGATGAGATACTGGTAACCAGCATTTCCGTCTTTTCACATGTCCTTTTAACCCTGTTTTAACTCTTTCCCAAACAATCCCTGGTTTTTACGGGTCTGGAATAGTAGCCTTTTGAAAACATTGTGGGAAAAGGAGAAAATGCTGGTAACCAGCATTTTCTCCTTTTCCCACAATGTTTTCTAACCTATCAGAGACAGAAATCATCTTTTCAACAAGAGTTGAATTGTCGTCTGCAAATGCTTTCAATTTGGTCTAGTCCAAAAGTTTGTTGTTTGGGAAAGGGTTAAGAATGAATTCTGTCATTCTAAGAGCTATTCTTAAACATGGTCTGCAAATGCTTTCAATAAAGTACAGTCTAAAACTTTGTTGTGAAGAAGTGCATTAAAGATAAAATTTAAATCAATTTTTCTACAATATCTTCCAAAGAATCAACAAGTAAGGGGACAGAGATGGCCGTAAATCCCTCACCTTAATGTCAAATTGATTGTTTTGAAAGAATTACAGCTCATTTAAAAACAAGAGAGTCATTTGTTTTCACTCTTTACCAGACAACAAAAATTTTAGCCACGTTCAAATTGAGAGCAATTCGAGGGGTGAATGCGAAACCATGCCCACCCGAGTTCCAGAAAACTCCACAGGTGGGAGAAAACACCTCTCATTTCTCCAAAAAAGATCCATCTGACCCCTCCTCCCCCCCCCCACTTTTCTGAAACCCCCACCCCCAGCCCCACCCCCAAGATAAGCTGTGTTAGATTGGGTAAATGAATTCAACACAACAGATCAAAAAAAGATGGCCCAACAATGTTTTTCAGAGAAATGAGAAGCCACGTACCCACCCCCAATACCCTCCAAAACGCAGATGGAATCACATCTAGCCCTCGAATTGCAGACAATAATTTCAATGTGGCTGAAATGGGGTTGTCTTTTTTTGATAGGGCAGAAAACATTGTGGGAAAAGGAGAAATGCTGGTGATCAGCTGGTGACCAGCATTTTCTCCTTTTCTCACAATGTTTTTAAAAGGCTTCTTTTCCAGGGTCGTTTAAAGTCGGCATTGTGTGGTAAAGGGTTAAAGCACTTGCCTGAATAAAATCAACTTTGATTTATAAAGTTAAAGATATCCTGGTAGGGATGATGTTAACCCTTTACCAAATGACCAAGTTTTACACTGATCCAAATTGAAAGCACTTGCAGAAGACAAAATAAACGTAAATCCAAAATTGAAATTTGTTTCTAACAGGACCGAAAACATTGTTGGAAAAGGAGAAAATGCTGGTTACCAGCATTTTCTCCTTTTTCCACAATGTTTTCAAAAGACTTCTATCTCAGGGTCTTAAAATCCAGGGATTGTTTGGTAAAGGGTTAAACAGAAAAGTGCTAGTGACCTCATTTTAAAATCAACATGATCCAGGTTTAAAGTATTTCAAGATATCAAGATAACATTCTAATCAGATTTCATGAGTCGACAGACTGAAAATATGGCCTCTCGAGTGCACACAAGTTTGCAAAATTTTCATAAAATTTGACCCAGTGACCGACTTTTTGAACCCATCATAACACAATCATGAAATTGTTCCAGATACTTTCAAGAGCATCAGCCTGAATATGTGGCCTCTATAGTACAGCTAGGGTTTTTCTAAGGTTTCTCCCAGTGACCTTGTTTTAAATCAGTGACAAGACTCAATTTTGAATTTGGCAAAGATATTATCAAGAAAAAACATTCTGACCAATTTTCATTAGAGTTAGCTGTATTTGTGGCCTCTTTAGTGCCCAAAAAGTTTTTTCTAAGTCTCGTCCCAGTGGCCTACTTTTAAACCTGACATGACCCAAAGTTGAATTTTGTCAAAGATTATCATTCAACATGTCATCAAACATCCATACCTAAATTCTTCGAAAGAATACATCAGGTATTGGAAGTTGGTAACCCTAAGCCTACTTGGTTCACAGCCTTATATTTTACCCTATTAGTTATCCGATCAATACTTTGAAATTAATAAGTAAAGGATGCACCCTGAGAAAGAAGCCTCTAGAAAACATTGTGGAAAAAGGAGAAAATGCTAGTAACCAGCATTTTATCCTTTTCCCACAATGTTTCCTACCCTTCACAAAACAATTTTCAAATTTTCAGTCACTTTTATTTTGTTTTCTGCAAATGCTTTCAATTTGGACCAGTCTAAAATATTGTCATTTGGAAATGGGTTAACTTCTTTCATATTTTTTTTAAACGGAATAATAATGAAAATTGCAAATATAAAGGTATTTCCCCCTGGATTAGGTACTTTCCTTCACAAAATAAGTCCTCAATGGCTGCAGTTATACTTTTTGTAGTTATAGTAGATTGAAGCTATAATGCCTGCCATTTTATTGCCACAGCCAGAGTCACAGTGTATGGCACAAAAAATCCCAGTTCATACAAATTTGTCCAAATACACTACAACATATATTTTGAACATATTTTATTTATAAATTTCAAAGCTGGAAACAATTTTTTCTTCATATTGACCTAAATACCAGCTTTTTTAACTAGGGGTGACCCATGCTCATACCTTCACAAGAACATATTAAAGGAAAACAATCTGACCAAGTTTCATGAATATACCAGAAAAAATGCTATACTGGAGCACAATCATGTAAGGTTTCACTAAAATTTGACTTGGTGAACTACCTTCCGATCAGAGAATAGTATCTGAAACTCATAGTGTGTACAAAAGGAAAACATTTTGGCCAAGTTTCATGGGAAATGAAATGACAACAAAGTCCCAAGAGTACAGAAGAGGTTCATATATGATTTGACCTCCATTTATCATATCTGTTATCAAGACAAAATTATCATCAAGGACAGATTAATAAATAACAGGCTTATGATATAATACCTGGAGCACGAAGTTTTCACATTACATCTAGTTACCCAGCAACCTACTTTATGACGGAAAAGGACTCACTTAACCCTTTACCACACAGTCCCGACTTTTGACGACCCTGAGATAGAAGCCTTTTGAAAACATTGTGGGAAAAGGAGAAAATGCTGGTAACCAGCATTTTCTCCTTTTCCCACAATGTTTTCTACCCTGCTGGAAACAAATTTCAATTTTTGAGTTAAGTTTATTTTGCCGTCTGCAAGCCAGTCTAAAATTTTGCTGTTTGGTAAAAAGTTAAAAAACTGTCACAGAAATTATGAAGACAACTCTTATGGCCAAGTTTTGAGAGAATTAGAAATTATGCCTATGGAATGCATGGTGTCATGTAAAAAAGCCATAGGTAAAAAGGCCATAGGTGAAATGGCCATAGGTAAAAAAGCCAGAAGTAAAACGGTAAAAAATCCATAGGTAATAAGGCCAAAAATTGACTATACAATACATAAGCAAGACACAGCATGATCACAAAAACTCAACTTGTGCACAACATACTTACATGTATGTGAGCCTAAGAATGAGGCGAGTAAATTATAGTCCATCTCCTGGATTCCAATTAACTTTCTCACTAAGTTAATTGGAAAAACAATTTATAGGATACAAATATTGCATATTGAAGGTGGTTCTATGTCCAGAATATTTTTTTAAAGTCAAAGATAGCTTTGGATGATTAATGAAATATCATCTTGTTTAGTCCAGGTATTTAGCAAAATCTTGCTAAAACAAAATCTGCTGGTAAAACTATTGTAACTCTTTATTATATAATCAAATAGAGACACTTATCTGAATTGTTTGCATTTGCAGATGACAAATTTATCATAGCCCTATTAATGACGAAATTTGTATGCGAGCAGAAAACATTTTCGGAAAAAGAGAAAAATGACAGTTTTCTGAACTTTCTCGCTTTACTGCAATGTTTTCAAAATCATTATTTTCAAAAGCTCTTAACCCTTTAAGCGCTGGAACCAACTTAACTTGTTTTTGTGGACAGTGTAGATCAAGATCAGCTAGACTGCACAGAATGTGCAGTCTGATCTTAGATCTACACTGTCCACTATATTGTTACATATTCTGCCAAAAAAAACCTTGGTACAGCAATATTTCAGGTGTTTTTCCTTTTTAAAAATGTCTCTTGTATTAATTCAGCACTTTAACCCTTTACCAAACAATCCCTGGTTTTTACGGGTCAGGAATAGAAGCCTTTTGAAAACATTGTGGGAAAATAAGAAAATGCTGGTAACCAGCATTTTCTCCTTTTCCCACAATGTTTTCTACCCTATCATATAGAAAAATTATCTTTTTAGCAACTGTTAAAATGGTCATCTGTAAAATGCTTTCAATTTGGTCTGGTCAAAAATGTGCCATTTGGAAAAGGATTAAGGGTTAAAGCCTGGTATTGTTTTGTACAGGGTAAATTACATCAAACCTCATCAACCCTAGTTTACATGGAAGTTTTAAAAGCCATTTCCTTCTTACTTGCTTTGGGGAGGTAACAACTTGGAGCCTTTGATGGACCTATTTCAGCCGTGTTATCAGATAAATTAATGCTGTTCATCCGTCCTCTTCAAGTTGAACAACTTTGAAGATAAAAAGAAAAAAATACTTAGAATATATAATTAATAACACTTACAAGGTATAATTGATCTATAAACATAAATACAGAAGATATAATCAAGAACTGCTCTATTGGTAATCATTCTTCCAACTCTTTCCCAGACAAAACAAGTTTTCACATGTCCAAGCTAAAGTAATAAAATGCAATTCAAATGTTAGGGTTTGTCCCTGAGAGGGTCGGAAAAAATTGTTCAAAAAAGAGAAAAATGCAATCTACAAGCATTCTTTTCGTACCTCACACTGTTTTGACCAGCCTTTTCCCACCATGATTGTCAAAAAACACACATGGTTTGGTGAAATGTTACCAGTTTAACTCTTTACCACACAACACCGAGAAAGAAGCCTTTTGAAAAGATTATGGGAAACGGAGAAAATGCTGGTAACCAGCATTTTCTCCTTTTCCAACAATGTTTTCTACCCTTCCCATAACAAATTTCAATTTTTGAGCCACATCTATTTTGTTGTCTGCAAATGCTTTCAATTTGGATAAGTCTAAAATTTTACTGTGTGGTAAAGGGTTAATAACTACAGATAACTGCAATAACTACAGATAATTAACCCTTTACCACACAATGAAGACTTTATGACTTCCCTACGGAAGTAGCCTTTCGAAAACTTCGTGGGAAAAGGAGAAAATGCTGGTAA
This sequence comes from Tridacna crocea, assembly GCA_943736015.1. NCBI lineage: Eukaryota > Metazoa > Mollusca > Bivalvia > Cardiida > Cardiidae > Tridacna > Tridacna crocea. The sequence goes on along the minus strand of OX031066.1, from coordinate 1,577,918 downwards.
CCAGCATTTTCTCCTTTTCCCACAAAGTTTTCTACTCTATCAAAGAAAAATTGCATCATTTGAGCCCCTACGAAATTATCATCCGCAAGTGCTTAAAAATGATTTGGATAGGTGTGAAATTCTATGAAAAATGATTTCTATCTGCTAGTTTCATTGCACTTTGGCATGATTTAATCGATACAGATTCCACATTCTTTCTTCCAAAAATAAAATATCAACCGACCTCAATAAATACACTTATAACGCTCCAGAATATCAAATAGTTCTTATATATACCGATAGGTGCACTTCATCAAGCCGGCAACTCATGAGTCTAACCAAACAGATAATAGAAACAAGAGGGCCCCAAAGGACCATGTAACGCTCCACTGACAAATGGTTTTGCCTATATAGTAAGAGGCTTATCTTTTTGGTAGTGAACACAATTTTTAACCCTTTACCTGATATGCCAATTTGAGGCTCTTCCATTTCAGCAGCAAATAAAGATATGATGTCAAAAATATGGACAAATGAGGATACAAATATCTTATTGAGTGGAAAACATTGTGGAAAAAGGAGAAATTGCTTGTTATGAGCAATTTCTTCTTTTCCCACAATGTATTCAAAAGCTGTCTGTTGTTGATATATCAAAATGAGTATCTATGGAGTAAAGGGTTAAGATTGTTTCAATTGTACCAAGATGGCAAGTACACCTATCCATGCTGCCCTGGACTTTCATTTTTTAACACAAGTTTGCAAAACATTATTTCAAGCCACTCCTTTTCCATGTAAGCATCATCAAAGAGTGCTTAGTGATGAGTGAGGAATAAGTTTAAATAAAGTGACTATCATCACAATCCATCCGAAAAATTTGGCCTTAATGGGGTTAATTTTGCGATAATCTTCATCAATCCATGCAAAGAATTTGATCAAGATGAAGTTTAAATTTAAGTCTTTACCAGACAACAAAATTTTGGACTGGTCAAAATTGAAAGCATTTGAAGATTATAAAATAAATGTGAATCAAAAATCAAAATCTGATTTTGGATTGATAGAAAACAGTGTGGGAGGAAATGTTGGTTACCAGCATTTTCTCCTTTTTCCATGTTTTCAAAAGCTTTCTTCTCGGGCTCATCAAAAGTCGGGATTGTGTGGTAAAGAGTTAAGAACCCTGGATTATAAGGTCCAAGTGAGCTACTGTGCTTGAGGACCTTCACAGAGAAAACTTTCATTAACAGATGGTAAACTTCCTACAATACTGGTTGAATATTACATTTTGTTTAACCCATTACCACACAATCCCTACTTTTGATGCCCCTGAGAAAGAAGCCTTTGGAAAACATTGTGGGAAAAGGAGAAAATGCTGGTAACCAGCATTTTCTCCTTTTCCCACAATGTTTTCTACCTTTCACAAAATAAATTTCAAATTTTGGGTAACTTTTATTTTGTCGTCTGCAAATGTTTTCGATTTGGACAGACATAAAATTTTGTTGTTTGGTACTGAGTTAAAACCAGTTATTTCAACCCAAATTCATACAATTTAAAGGTGTTACTCAACTCTTGACATGCAATAAAACTAGCTAGGTGTTTGAGAACCATTGTCAGGCCAAATGGAATTGCGGCTTTGTGTGAAATTAAATCTTTTAAGTTTTTACCAAACATTCCCGACTTTTAACGACCTGGAGAAAGAAGCCTTTTGAAAACATTGTGGGAAAAGGAGAAAATGCTGGTAACCGAAACAAAATTTTAATTTTTCAGTCACATTTATTTTGTCATCTGTAAATGCTTTCAATTTAGAACAGTTTAAATTTTCTCATTTGGTAAAGAAAATGTCCTCAATAGGGTAGAAAACATTATGGGAAAAGGAGGAAATGCTGGTTACCAGCATTTTCTTCTTTTCCCACAATGTTTTATAAAGCGTTCTTTGTAAAGGTTGTTAAAGGCTGGCATTGTATGGTATAAGCCTAAAAGGTTAAACAATTCTTGAGAATTCAATTAAAATGAATGTTAGATGTTCACTTAAAGTCCTTGAGCCATCAATTTCATTGATTTTTTGGACCTCAATGACTAGGGTTATACATTACAACATAGCTACTAGGGGCTGGCTGCTGTCGAAAAAGACTGAAGTTATCTATAGTGTCAAACGGTCAATGGATGGACATAAAATGACCTGATCAGTTTCCTTGTAATTCAAATAAGGCGTTAGTCCATGTGTAATTTACCATAAATGACCATGAATTAACATTTAAGAATTCATTTCAGTTTTAAATTAACACAGCAGGATATAGTTTGAACCAACTGCCCTGTCCTTTACAAATCTTAGAGTGTCCATCATAAATCTAAACTGCTTTCATGGATTGTGTAGATCATGATTAGACTGTAAAGAATGTGTAGTCTGATCTTAGATGTACACTCTCAGCTACTTGGTGAGATATTAGAACAAAATCAGCATGAATAATGTTGCAAATTTGGTCCTGTGCTGATTGTTTCATTCATTTGGCACTCCAAAGGGTTAATCAAATATTAGTACAGCTTCCAACAAAGGCACTGAATACAGGAAATTAAAATCTTGGTTGTTGCTGGAGACTTTTTAAAAGTCAACATGTCTAGCTACTGAACCAATTAATTATCTTCACCTGATCGTTTGTACCTCCATGCAAAGATTTGACTCATCACCAAAGGATAAAATGTTAAACTTGTCCAATGTGAAGGATTTGCCGCAAACGAATCCACAAGCCTTTTCAGTGTAGACTGTGATGTGTTTATGAAACCTTTCCCACATAATTCCGAGTTCTAACAACCCTGAGCTAAAAGTCTTTTGAAACATAGCTGGAAAAGGAGAAAATGCTCGTAACCAGCATTTTCTCCTTTTCCTACAATGTTTTTGACCCTATCAAAGACAGAAATAAAATTTTAACTACATTAAAATTGTTATCTGCATCTCCTTTCAATTTGGCTCTGTCTAAAATTTTATCATTTGGTAAAGAGCTGATTAATCAGAGCCAGTCACCTGCATAAAAAGTCTGTTGCCAAGCAAAATGAATTTTAGGATTCAGATTTTGTAAGGAAAAAAGTATGGGCAATCTTTTATTGCATGGTTGGTCCAATTATAAGTTGCTGGCAGAGAAATTTAGTTCAAATCTAGGTAAAAAAATTGCCAGGTGACACTATCCCATGTATACCTCTTGCCCCATTTCTACATTAATTTTTCTGCCAGGGATTAAAAATTGGACAAACCAAACAATAATAGATTGTTATTTACGCCAATATTTTCCATTATTTTTAAATAATGTTATAAATCTAATTGCATTTTAACACCAGTCCTGCAGTATGGTTTTGGCTGGTTATGGTTTTGCCTTTAACTTATTACCAAACAACAACATTTTAGGCCTGTCCAAATCGAAAGCATTTTGAAGACGACAAAATAAGTGACTGAAAATTTGAAATTTGTTTTGTGAAGGTAAGAAAACATTGTGGGAAAAGAAGAAAATGCTGGTAACCAGCATTTTCTCCTTTTCCCACAGTGTTTTCTACCCTTCATGAAGCAAATTTCAAATTTTCAGTCACTTTTATTATGTCGTCTGCAAATGCTTTCAATTTGGACAAACCTAAAATATTGTCTTTTGGGAAAGAGTTAAACAACAAATTTTAGCAGATCTAAACCAAACATCTTGATAAAGTCAGGGAAAGAAAGAAATCTATCAGTCAATCAAGAAGGGAAAATGTAACAAGAAAATTTGCAAAATTGCCTGATGCAGATTTTTACAGATGATGAGGGGTGTCAGACCATGAAGTGCAAATTCTCTGTAATCTGAGCAATAAAGTCTCTTCTTGCCGTATTATTTCCAGATGGATTAAACTACATACAGGCCATACTTTTGGAGAGGCCAATTTGGTTGGTTGGTTGTATTGGGGTTAAATGCCACTTTAATAGCTAAAGTCATATCATGGCGGTCGGTAACGCACACATGTTTCCTGGCTTTCTCACACCGTTACTAACACAACTTCTTTTCCAAAGCCACCGACTACTTTTCTCACATGCTTCAGCAGAGGTGAGAGGCGAAAATACGCCGGGAAGAAAGTTCGCATCAACCGGGTATCGAACTTACAAACACCAGGTCATGAGTCCTACACGCTCACAACAGAGCCACCTGGGCGGGCAGAGAGGCCAAGCATCTTTGTGATGCGTGATACCAAAGTAAGGGATCGCATACTTATGGATCCATAATAGCAATGTTTTTAACAACAGACTTAAAATGCGCTTGGCTGGGCCTTAGCCTTATGAACAACTGACCAGTAACAAAAGTTGGCCAAAGTCAGCCTGACCAGACTGCACAGTCTGACCGTAATCAATTTTTTCACAGATGCATTACACCCCCTTTTCAGAGCATGGCTCATGAATATATGTGATATATAGAGGAAATCTTTTTTTTGGTGAAAGCTCAAAATTTATTTCATTGAGTGAACACCATTGGTAATATTTTCACGAATGGCTGTGCCACTCTTGAAAATATTACTGATGGTGTTCACTCAATGAAATAAAATTCAATCTTTCATTGAAAAAAAAACCAACTATTTTATTTATTTCATCTTTAACCCTTTCTGAGAGGAGCTTTATCAAAATCCAGTACAGTTCTTTTCCGTTATTCCTCATGGCGTAACCCTCCCACATAGCAATGCATTACAATATTACATCGAGCTCGAGAAATGTAAAGTAAACGACATATTTCCATCTGGTTGTGAGGCACTGGCAATTTATCTTGGCAACAAGAACATGAAAATAGCTATTTTCACAGGTCGTGCCCGTGTAAAATCAAAAAATATTTTCACTGCTATTTCTGCTATTTCTCGATATCCTACCTGAAGGCATGAAATAAAATGTACTATTCATATACCATGCCTCTTTGCTACAAAATGGACTGTGTCCAAGAAAAGGGTGAAACCCCTCACCCTGTGAAATAAATCTGCATCCAGCAACTTAGCAAATTTCCTTGTTACATATCAAATTCAGTGTTTTCTTTTGGCAACAATGTCTTGGCAAAGTGGCCAGTTTAGATCATAGATCAGACTGCATATTTTGTGCAGTCTGATCTTTGATCTACACTGGCCACAATTAAAGGCCAATAACATTGTGAGAGGACACTTTAAGAGTTGAAGTAAGGCATTAATGTTAAATGTCACGCAGTTGTTGACCAGGGGAAGACCGCTCAGGTATTACAACACCCATGTAATGTAATATTTTGATGACCTTTTCATCCTGACTAATGGGAAATTGGACGCCTTTAATCACTTTTGCTGTGTTCTCTATGACCTCTGCATTAATTAATTAACATATTACACCTTCAGCTGAGTATTTGGGGGTCTAACATCAGATGACATTCAAAAACATGGTACATGCCCCTCCTTTAGTCATAATGTTTGCACTTGTTTTTAAATGTACATAATGTTATAAATACCTTTTAAATTCATGTTGGTTATGCAAATTAACCCTTTCCCAAACTACAAACTTTTGGACTAGACCAAATTGAAAGCATTTGCAGACGACAATTCAACTCTTGCAGAAAAGATTATTTCTATGATAGGGTAGAAAACATTGTGGGAAAAGGCTACTATTCCAGACCCAAAAAAAACAGGAATTGTTTGGGAAAGGGTTAAACAATTAAATGATGAGACTTTTCTTAAAATAGGATCTGTCTTGCCTAAATTAGTCATAATGTCATAAATTTATGAAATATGACAACTGTATTTTGCAACATGCAAACTTAAGCATGTTTTTTTTAAACTTAAACTTGCTGTGTCATTTCACAACTTAAGTGTCAAAATACTTATTACATTAGCATTCAGGGCTTCCAGATAGAGGGAGTGATTTTTATATAAAAATTGAAACTATAGGTGATTCTGATCTCGAAATTGAAAATATTTATAATTCTCCACTAAACTCTATGTTCTAGGTACTCAAAATATTTGCTGCAAGAGACGTCTCTTTGGCAGAGATTACATGGGTATGCATTTGATGACATTCATAATGAAGCCAGAGCATCAGATAAAAGGAGTGATGGTATTCTCCATCAACTTCTATCTTATGGGTACTCATTAGAATAGTCTCATTAATTTTCCTCTATTTACAAAACCATGATGAAACAGACTGTGTATCACAACAATTTGGCAAGAAAAATAGATTTAGACAGCAAATTCTGTGGCAGTCTGTGTTTTAAACTCACCACTATTCGAGACCACTCCAATAAGCATCAAATTTAGTACCAATATTTCATATGACCCATGCTTTGGAAAAAGCAAGTTTAATGCATCTCACTGCTTGATGCATTGTACATGTATAAAGTATAAAGCCAATCATCATATGAATAAACGTTCATAAAATCCATTTTGCCTAACAACTGATTTGCCACTCCAATCTTGTGGGTTGTGTAGATCAAGATCTAACTGCATAGAACATGCAATCTGATTTGAATTTACAGTCTGCTTCTCTGCCGTACAATATAAAAAAAATCAGCCAAGAAATTGCAGTATATGTATCTGACAATATAAATGCTTAACTCCTTACCAAAAGACAAATTTTTGGACTGGACCAAATACAAAGCATCTGCAGACAACAAATTAAATCTTATTACCGGTACTATGAACATTTCTGACTTTGATAGACAGAAAATATTGTGGGAAAAGGAGAAAATGCTGGTTACCAGCATTTTCTCCTTTTCCCACAATGTTTTCTATAGGCTTCTTTCTCGAGGTCAAATGCACAATAAGACCAAGATAGTTACATATTTGTGGCTGCCTTTTGTCTATACTGAATCAGAATAAAGTGGACAATGCAGATGTTGATGTGCAGTGGCCAAAAAGGCAACAAAGAGTCATGAAAGGCACTTTAAGGAAAAAAAAAAATTTCAATTATTAGCACTGCCAAGATTAATCCTTAACTCTGGGTTTTCTGGGTTTAAATGACCCAAAGATATGAAGGTTTTTAAAAATTGTGGTAAAAGAAAAAAATGCTGGTTGCCATCATTTTCTCTTTTTCCTGTTTACTGCAATTCCAATGACACAGTTGGTCTTTTAACCCTTTAACAAGCAATCCTTGGTTTTTACGACCCTGAGAGAGAAACCTTTTGAAAACATTGTAGGAACAGGAGAAAATGCTGGTAACCAGCATTTTCTCCTTTTCCCACAATGTTTTCTTCCCTGCAGGAAACAAATTTCAATTTTTGAGTTGCGTTTATTTGTCATCAGCAAGTGCTTTCAAATTGGACCAGTCTAAAATGTTGTCCTTTGGGAAAGGGTTAAGCTATTATGATTCTTCTTGTCTACAAATGCTTTCAATTTGGACAAGTCTGCAACTCTTTCTTTTGGTGAAAGTTGATAGTTGGTATAAAATTTCCTCTAAATGACAAAAGAAAGTTGAAACTTCATGGCCCTGCATGTAAACCTTGCATCAGTAAACAAAATAAACTTACTCGTCTCAAGAAATTGCTACTTTTCTATTCATGTTTTCTAAAGCTTTCAAGAGCAGAAGTATGAAAAGTCCTTTATGTTTAGGAAGGGGTCAATAAATTCTATAAATCATATTTGAATTTCACATACAATTTCATGACAGCAGTTGTAAATTAAATTCTGTTGACAAAAATAGAAAGCAACAATAGCACTGGCTAGTCTGATTACATACTGAATTGCTGCAAGAAAAAGAAAATATTCTCAAACTATAATTACCACAGAACGATAAAAAGAGCAAATCATTTGACAAAAGAATTGAATAACATCCAATATATTATTATTTGATAATTACTTGTTCTTCAAAATGGAGGTATTATATAAGTGACATGTGTCAACTTTGAGCAATTTAATGGTTGACTGAACTTAGTATTGGGTATTCTGCAAATCTCACAAAATTTAAAGAAAAATATATCACTAAAATTTATATAAATACACAATACAAATCATCAATAATTAAGAGCAAGACAGCCATGATTGCCCTGTATTGCTCCTTTGGGTTTTTAATTTAACCCTTTACCACATAAATTGAAGTGTTCATGACACTGAAAAAGAGGCTTTTGAAAACAATGAACACTATCAGGCAATACAAGCAGGTTTATTCATTGGCATAAAAAGTACAGTTCTTGGAAAAAAGACCTGAACGACAGAAACCTTGCTTTGAATTCAATATTCCACTCATGTGAGTATAACTGTTACCATGAAAATGGATCACCCTCTCTAAAAACAGAATATTTTATATCAAAAAACTTAAATATCTGGCACCAATCATTTATCACTGCAGTTTGATGATCAAGGGAGATAATTAGACCAAACTTTATCTTTTTTAACAAGAGCTACATCCTATGTTTAAATGGAAGTGACAAGATATGTAAGCCCATGTTAAACATATGATCCCTGGAATGGAGCCAATTTTTTACCCCAGGCCTATATCTTGAAGAAACTTGTTAGAGGTCCATTAGATAAGGGTACACGCCAAATTTATTAACTCTGGGCCTTGTGGTTTCAGAGAAGAAGATTTTTTTCAGTTTTGTTGCCATGGCAACCAGAGTTTTTGAAGCAATCAAATTCTTTCAAAATATTCTGAAGAGGACTATGCCGTGATTATTTCTATGAAGTTTCATCAAATTTGGATGGGTAGTTTCAGAGAAGAAGATGTTTGAAATAAAAGTTAACACATGCATGCACAGAAGGGCTGACGGACGGACGGATGCACAATTACATAAGCCTGCTGGCCTTTGGCCAGTGGAGCTAATAATAAAAGTCTATATAGCCTTGTAAGGTATTTCTAGATTTTGTGCCAGAAATGAAAAAATGCATTGTGGAAATGTCATATGCCTTTCAGTGAGACGCATCTTAAAGGTGGCCCTTCAGATTTTGGGACAAAAATCTTAGAAATGTACAAAAAAAATATCCTTATACTCCCAAAGCCTTTTAACTTTCATTCATAAAACCCCAGTAGTCAAAAACCATTAGACAACAAGAGAATTTGGAGATTTACTATGGCCCAGGTCGACACCGACAGGAAACACAGTCTATTTTTTACATGAGTAACTTGCTTCAAAAAGAATGTCCAAAGAAGACATCATGGAAAATAATTATGATTGTTATGTTATGCAATTTGAGCATCATTAGTCATGTGCCAGTCACTTGATATTCCCACAATGCTTTTTTTATTTCTGGCACAAATTCTAAAAATACCTTAAGAGGCTACATAGCCTTATAAGGAAACACCCACAAGATTTTTTTTTTTTGTCATTCTATTATTCTTAATTATTGATGATTTTTATTGCTTTTTCATATAAATTTCAGTGATACATGTATTTCTTTTTTAATTTGGTGAGATGTGAAAAATTTAAATACCCACCTTTAAAACATACGGAAAAATGGAAAATTGTTTGGTACAAATTCGGTGTGCCTCAAATCATGGAACTTGTTCTTTGAAGTGTAAAAGGCATTGTGGGAAAATGCTGGTTCAGCTTGATACTTTTGTTCTTCTCTTATTTCTTTTTTAACATAGAATGTGCAGTCTGATCTTTGATCTACACTGTCTGATATTATCAGTGATAAGGACTTACTTTCCTCCAAGAATTACCTTCAACCCTTTACCAAACAAAAGATGGAGATGGAACCCTTTTGAATGTTTTTTACCCTGCTGGAAATAAATTTCAATTTTTGAGTTATGTTTATTATGTCATCTGCAAGTGCTTTCAATTTGTACCAGTCTAAAATTTTGTCGTTTGGGAAAGGGTTAAAATGGCTTGAAAGTTTCATTTCACTTACTTTAACTCAGTACCTAGATAAGGATTAATTAAATGTTTAGGTATTTATTATTACTTATTCTAGTATTTTGTAAAAAAACAAAATCTTACCTTTTGGACTCTTTCACTACAATCCAACCTGATATAACTCTGCCTCTCTTTCCTGTGATTGGCTGTCTTTTATACCCAAAGCAACTTCCAACCTTTGTAGGAGTATCTGAACCATGAATGATGAACAGTTGTGTTAACAAAAACTCGGATTCACTTAAAAAAATTTCAGGCCTTATCATAAAGATCCTAACCATAGATTTATGGTTCAGCTGACCATGTCCGATTGGTCAATTAAGTGTTCAAAAATTCAATTCCCCCTAAATTACAATGACTGTTTATGCAAAAATGAGGTCAAAATACCGACATCTGTATAGACTATTTACAAATTACCACACAATCCGGGGTTTTTAACTCATTACCAAACAACAAAATTTTAGGATTGTTCAATTCGTAAGCATTTGCAGACGACAAAATAAAAGTGACTGAAAAATTGAAATTTATCTTGTGAGGGGTAGAAAACATTGTGGGAAAAGGAGAAAATGCTGGTTACCAGCATTTTCTCCTTTTCCCATGATGTTTTCTAGAGGCTTCTTTCTCAGGGGCATCAAAAGTAGGAATTGTTAGTAATGGGTTAAACACTCTGGAAAAGAAGGCTTTTGAATACATCACAAAAAAAAAAAAAGAGAAAATAACATTAACCAGGATTTTCTCCCATTCCCTATGTTTCAACCGTTTAAAAGACTGAAATTACCCTTTGAGCGTCATATAATTTTCTGTCTACAAAATTAATACTTTGAACTCATTACTTGGTCATTTAACTCTTAAGCACACAATCCCGACTTTTTGACACCCTTTGGTAAGACGCCTTTTGAAAACATTGTGGAAAAAGGAGAAAATGCTGGTAACCAGCATTTTTTCCTTTTCGCACAATGTTTGCTTCCCTATCAAAGAAAAATTGCACTATCTGAGCCACACTGAAATTGTCCTCTCTAAATGCTTTCCATTGGGATCAGTCCAAACTTTTGTTGTTTGGTAAAGAGTTATTCTCATGGTTTAAATCCTTTATCAAACAATCTAATGACATTAAGGACCTGAGGCAAAAATAGTGCGGAAAAAGGATGAAATGCTGGTAATGAATATGCCCTCCTTTTCTCAATGTTTTTACACCAACCAAGACCGATTTCTTCTTTATTGTCTATAAAAACCCTGTCACACTAGGGCCGCTGTCCCATGGTGTCCATGTAAAATACAGAATGACAAGCTGCGTGGTGTACAGACACAAGTTGCAATGTACTGACATCATGAGTAGACATGCTAGGATCATCTAGAGGACTAGTACATACTTTCAGAGTCACAAAATTAATTCCGTTGCTCAGGTTAGCTGTTCAGTAAGATCTCCAACAATGTCACAGGAGCTCCTCTTGGGGCACAGAGGTTGCAGTATGAACACTACTTTTGTCGATGGTGCTTGCACTGAGACTGTACGGTGTCCTCTGAGATGCCACAGTGTTCATACTATGCTTATTTAGCGCATCAATGGTTTTTACACAGAATGTTATTCATTTTAATGCACTCTTGCAATGACTGTACTATCTGTCTGCCTGACAAAATTAAACATATAGATGGCGATATAAATAAATGTTTGTTTCACCATGGCTTGTATACCCCAGCAAGCTGCAATGGCTGATGAGGTTACAATGGTTGATTTACTTCTGTTTGAGGGGATTGGGTTTTTGTCCTGCTTTTTCTCCCTTTTTTTTCTGCGGACAGTTTTACTGTCGCATGACTTTTCGAGAGCACAGTAAAGAAACAATTAATAAATAAATATGTACAAATATAGTTTGTTTTCTTAGAAAGCACAGTGCATGCTGTGGAAGCTCCATGAGAGTGCAGACAATTGCCATGAAGAATGCCATAGGATTGCGATAACATGCAATGTTCATGGCGAGAGTGCCATGACATATCCATCTAGGACAAAAATATAAATTATTTTCGCTGTTTTCTTGTTTTTTTTCTCTCACTGTTTACTACTCTATCAGAGACAAATCCATCGTTGGGGCTTAACCCTTTCCCAAACAAGCCCTGATTTTTATGTGTCTGCAGTAAAAGTCTTTTGAAAACACTGTGGGAAAAGGAGAAATTGCTCATAATGAGCAATCTCTCCTTTTCCCACAGTGTTTTCTATCCTGTTTGAGAACTTTCTGGCATTTTCAAATCTAAAATTGTTGTCTTCAAACTCTTTTGGTTTGGAAAAGTCCAAAATTTGTCGTTTGGGAAAGGGTTAAATGCTTTAGATGTGGAAAGGTCCAAAATTTTAGGATTTGGTAAAGAGTTAACTCTTTACCACACAGAAAATTTAGGGATTGGTCCAGATAGTAAGTATATATGGAGGCAACAGATAAATGTGGCCTCAATGATGGATTTTTATTTGGAAGGATAGAAAACATCGTGAAGTGAAGAAAACAAGAAAATGCTGACCTTTTTACCAACATTTTCTCCTTTTGCCAACAATGTCTTCAAGAGTCTTCTTACTCCATGGTGTTAACACTCACAAGTTCTTTGGTAAAGCATTAACCCATTCCCAAACAAGTCCTGGTTTTTATGTGTTTGCAGTAAAAGTCTTTAAAAAAACACTGTAGGAAAATGAGAAATAGCTTGTAATGAGCAATTTCTCCTTTTCCCACAGTGTTTTTTACCTTTTTGAGAACTTTCTGCAATTTTCTCCAAATTTAAGATTATCGTCTGCAAACTCATTCAGTTTTTATTTTTTGGTAAAGCATTAAATACAAATCAAATCATTTAAGCCGCATTTAAATTTTCTTCTGCAAATTCTTTCAAAGCTGAAAACGCGTATGCTCTTTAACTCTTTACCACACAACAAAATGTTAGATCCATCCAAATTCAAAGCATTTGCAGACAACAATTTCAATGTGGCTCAAATAATGAAACTTTCCTTTGACTGAGTAGAAAACATTGCGGGAAAAGGTGAAAATACTACATTAGTTAACAACATTTTCTCCTTTTCCCACAATGTTTTAAAAAGACTTCTTCCTAGGGTTGGTTAAAAGTTGGCATTGTGAGGTAAGGAGTTAACTCTAAACTAAGCACAAAAGCAGCATTTTCCCCTTTCCACATTGATTCTTACCCGTCCAAAACTAAGTATCATCTTTTTCAGCTTTAAAATTCTACATACTTGATTCGCATTTATTATGCTATCTGCTAATAGTTTCAATCTGGATATGTCTGTGGTAAAGTATTTTGTGAATCTGTTTGCCTTCCACTGACTGAACCACTGTGATAGCTAGAAGGGTATGTCTACATACCAGTTTACAATCTACTATCACTACAAAAATGTAAACAAAAATTCATCTCTTATTTCCAACATCAGTCTTTGATCTTCTCCACCACCGAGTTATTTGCCTCCTGAAAAAAATGTAAATATGACATTCATTCAAATACAGCCATTATCATACAGACAACTTCAAAAAACAAGATTTTAACCTTTCAACTCAAGTGGCCCTCCAACCTCAAAGGCCCTGAAAAATTTCAGAGGGCTTCAAAAGAATAAGAAAAACTATGTAATTATAAAATACGGGTAAGAACTTTGTGCCAATGTCATGATTGATTGTATTGTGCTTTATACTGGTTTCAGCATTATTTCAGTCATATCATATTCCAAAAGCATGAAACAACAATTTCTTTTCTCTTTTTTTCCTTGGTTTTATCTGTGCTAGGCTGGGGTTGTGAGGTGTTTTTTCCATAGAATACCCCCACAGAAAAAGAAAACTTAGTCTCAGATAAGGATTTAACCAAGGACCTCTTGATTGCCAATCCTGCACCTTCACCACTGAGCAGTTGATACTTATTAAAAACACTATGGAAAAGACGGACCACGGCATTTTACAACCAAATTGCTTCTGACAAAAATGTCTTCAATACAACTGACAAACAAAAATGTCAATTCAAAGATGTTTGCTGTTTGTGGGACAAGAAAAGCATTTTCAGAAAATAATATAGATCTAGATCTACAATAGGGCAGGCATAAGGTTGTGGTAAAAATAGAACAAGTGCACCACATGCTAGTAGACAACGCTTGGTTGCTGTTGCTAGATTTTCAGTGAAATTTTAAGTTGAAAACGGGACATAACTTTGTAAATATGTTGCTTGTTATCTGCCCTTTTAGTGTCTGTTTCTCTTTTTGATGGTTAATAACCTGTCCAAATTTGAAATGAACATCTTTCGTAATATCAGAAATATTGTTAAATGTCAAAGTTTTTGCACATTGAGAGACCATGATTTAAATGCAAACGGTTCCAGGCTTATGACAACAGCTATAAATTTTCTTTAAAAACAGTTGAGACAAAATGGGGCTAAAATTTTGCTATCTGGTAAAGAGTTAGATCTAAGTAATTGTAACTGGGTGGTAAAGGTTAACTCTTTACTGAACGACGAAATTTTAGATTTGTCAAAATTGAAAGCATTTGCAGACGACAAAATAGCCTCGAGTGTCCGTATTCCGTGATAAGGAAACAACTTGATGAAATTAAGAATTGAGACAAGAATGTGAGCTAGAAATTAGATCTACTTGCCTTCACAAAAAAAAAATTTCTGGTCACTGTTATATGTAAAGATTACGTTGGATAACAATTTTAATGTTCAATGCGCATAAATAATAATTTATAAAGAACACATCGCCGGCCTTCATGTGCAAAAATGGCGTGACCTAATTCCATTAGTTCGGTAGTATTTACAGCAGGAAGTCGATGATCTTTATATTTTTTGAGAAGGAACACTATTTAACATCAAGAAAAAATTCTTAGATTTCTTTAACATGTGATAATTAGGTTATTTTCTGGTGTATTTGTCTTGTATTTGTTTGAAATTCATGGGCAATGAGACATTCGAATATTGGTAAGGTTTACGAGCAGAAATACCGTGTGACGTCATCAAAATATGTGTTCTACGAGATGTACTCAAAATTCACCAGCTCAAGGACACTCGCGGAATAAGGACAGTCGACGAGATAATTGTTGCTACAGAATTGAAGTTTGTTTTAGCAACTTGTTGTCAAAATAAGCCGATTGTCGATCAAAATAATCGCTAAAAATCGCGTTTGGATCGGTTTACTCGTAACTCTTAACATCGGACAGCTCACAGGTGCCTGACGTGTCTGGTATCATACCATCCCTCTATATAGATATAATAAAGACTTTATTATATCTATATAGAGGGATGGTATGATACCAGACACGTCAGGCACCTGTGGGACAGCTGACGGTTTTGCCTTAATGAAAGTTAAATTTCGTTAGAAGCAGATTCATGAATACAGGGCTGAGAAAAGAAAATATCATACCAGATTTTGTTTTGGGAAGTCAAAAATAACTTAAGAAAATTGATTTTCTAAATACTTGTACATTTCAACATGCCCGACATGTATATACTCTACCATATTATCATTTTTTTTTTTTTTATTAAATTGAATGATTAGAAATGATTCAGCAATGAAGGCATACTGTAGGAGCATTTGATTGGTAATTAGTTTGAGCCCAGCCCTTTTGCAGAGAATCTTAGCGGTGTCCTTTTTTTTACACTGCTGTTTCAAGGTGACTCAACAATGTAGGCCCATTTTTAGAGAACGTTATGTCTGTGGGTACAACAACAGCTTGCACACACACACACACACACATCATATTCTCTGCAAATTGAAATCTAGATGTATACCGTCAAAACATCAGAATGAACATTGCTGACAGAGTTTGATCAGATTTAGATTTTTCAGCAATTATTATCATGGCACCTAGATGCAATTCAGAACAAAACACGTTGGCTAAAAGAAAGCACTTTCCTTTTGTTATAAGAAAATGAAGAAAAATCACTGCTGAGAGTAGATCTAGACATTTTTTTTTTTTAAACTGAAAAAATATAACCTTTATAAGCAGCTGTAATCTAGATCCCGATGAGAAAAGTTTTTTGTTACATGATCATGTTCAGAATGAAAGAATCGCTCGTAAATCCGTCTATGTAGCCTTTCTATACATAGATTAATTTAACACACTAAATGCTCGGGTAGTGTTGACTTGGGGACGAGTTAAGTGCTGGCCGATTTGTTTCTCTCCCTTTACCGTGAAAGACTTTAAAAATAAGGGAGAACGTCCGAATAAAACATGTACAAAGTTTTCAAAAGCAAGAGCGCGAAAAAACTTGAAAGCACAGTTCAGCTGCTTTATGAATCCTGTAATGTTTATTTCTGTATTAGGAAATTTCCGTGAGTCAGAAAGATAAGGGAAAAGACCAAGTTCCATGGTATTTGACCAGATCTCGCGAGGATCTCGTTTGTAGACTGGGACACTGTTTCAAATCACGTGACTGTTAAGGGTGTAAGGAATTATGGGTTAGAAACGCTCTTATTAGTGACAGTCTTTTACATCACTTCCGTCCGCCATATTTAAATTTGTTTACTTCCGGTCCACCACTCTGTCGAAGGCATAAGGTATGTACAAATTTGACACAATTTGTACCAATGAGCTCTCGTTTCGCGAGGCGTCGCTTCGCGAAGCCTCTTGTGCGCTGCTCGCTACTGCCATTTCTACAGCTGCTCAGTTTTTAGTGTTCGTCTTTTGTCATAAATTTTGGCGTGTAAAAGGTGGGAGAAATACTGAGACTTTAGTTCCCTGACAATTTAGACCTTGGTTTTTCCTATTTAGTTTTACACTCTTTGGACACTCATACCCATATTTCTGTTTTCCAGATTCTATAATATATGTCTTACATGCTTAGCAGATGTTTTGACCACTTTGTAGGTAAAGTGGCCATTGCACTTTAAGTTACTTGCATAGTTGTCGACACTGAATTTCTTGTGACAAAGTCCTAAATCTCTTTTCTTTTGACATAGATCTATAAATACCTATTTTGCTGATAGCCAATATGTATTTAGTCATTTTTATCACAAACACACACAAAAATCCATAAATGCCTCGGTCGTATTTGCCTGATCTGCACCCATCTTTTTATAAACAAAGTATATAAAATGCTGATGAATCTAATCTATTCTATAAAAATCAAATGAAATATCAAAATCAAGTTGATCAGTAAAAACTTACTTTTTTTGTAACTTGGGAGGGATCCCTGATAATCAGGAGGGCACGCAGATAATAATGACTTTGTCATGGGCTTATCTGAACCAATTAGAGACAAATATACTGCAAACTTTATGCAAAGGTTTGTGATTAAGGATGAAACATGGATCCATCATTTCACCCTTAAAGTCATTAGGGATTCCTGCTGGATCCCAAAGATAAATCTGGAAAGGCGATGAATTTGCTGACTTTCAACTTAACGGTGGATTGTTATGACTCAGGTAGATGTATGTTTTCAGAAATTTAAAGGTTGCTTATTTTTTTCACAAGCAGATGCCAAAAACCAGGAATGAATTGTACAAATATACAACTCATTTCAAGGCATATATAACCGCACCGATACATTTCTTCCCCAATTAGATCTCGGTGGCAGTAAGCTTGACAAAGTACATGTACATGTATAATTATTACCTCAAGGATGGTTCCGATTTATAGACTATATATTTTTCTATACATAAAATATTAGCATGAGAATATACATTTATAAAAAAAAAGATGAAAGACACTACCCACAGGAAAAATCTTAAGAACATATTACGAATGATCTATTTTATCAAAAAAAAGTTTAATATTTTCTCCAAAGAGCAAATATAATGTAATTTGGCAAATACTGAGAAAGAAAAATGAAGGGAATTTGCATTTAATTCCAAGGCGTTTAGAATTGCCGCAATTCATTTTCGGCCGGGGGCTGGGGGGACCCCCCGCCCGATCTGTTAGAATTCAGTTTTGATCTGTTACTTTAAAACATTTTGACAACCCTGAGCAAGGGAAGAAAACATAGTGGGAAAAGGAGAAAATGCTGGTAACAACAATGTTTTCAAAAGGCTTCTTTCACAGGGGTGTTAAAAGTCAAGATTGTGTAGTAGAGTTATACAAAAATATTTATTGTTGTTGGTTGTATTGGGGTTTAACGCCACTTTAACGGCTTAGATCATATCATTGCGGTCGGTGATGCACTTGTGTTTCCTGGCTTTCTCACACCAGTAGATCTACTAACACAACTTTCTTACCAAAGCTACTTTTCTCACATGCTTCAGCAGAGGCGAAAGGCGAAACATATGCCCTAAAGAAAGTTCGCCGCAACCGGGTATCAAACTCGAAACCACCAGGTCGTGAGTCCGACATGCTCACCACTGAGCCACCCGGGCGGGCTAAAAAAAAAGAGGTTTGCAAAGAAGTTGCAACAAAAAATATGATAATGGCTCTAATGATGAGAATATTCCTTAAATGGGTTTGAAACAATTAAAAAAAAAAAGAAAAATAGCTTGTTACAAGCATTGTCTTGTTGTACCAGCAGTGTTTCCAAAACCCCTCTGAATGTTATTAACCCTTTACTCCATAGATATACATTTCAACGCATTGCTTGTAGGAGCCTTTGGAAAACATTGTGGCAAAAGGTGAAATTGCTCGTGACGAGCAATTTCACCTTTTGTCACAATGTTTCCTATGCTATCAAAAGGTGTCATATACTCATAAAAAACGGCTTCATCCTTGCTGTTATTTAGGGTCAATTAGAGATACCATAGAAATGCCCTATGGGGTAAAATCATGCGGGTGCCGACACAGGGTTGTTAGTACTTGATTTTGACATAGCTAGTTCGAAAAATGGTTATAATTGTGTCCAAAAAAAAAAAATCGTTGATATTTACGTGCCCTTGTTCTATAGATTCCCCTTTTAATAGTTAAGAAAGCTTGTACA
Organism: Tridacna crocea; assembly: GCA_943736015.1. Taxonomy (NCBI): domain Eukaryota; kingdom Metazoa; phylum Mollusca; class Bivalvia; order Cardiida; family Cardiidae; genus Tridacna; species Tridacna crocea. Next base: position 1,559,292 of record OX031066.1, on the reverse strand, counting down.
AGTTTGAAGAGAATTTCTTCAGTTATAATATAGATATTATAAATTGCTAAAGTTTTAGACCATCGCAGATGCTTTGACAGTTATTATAGCTTGACTTTTTTTTTCCAGACAGAATGAGCTAAAAGTTTGATGATGAAGTAAAGGATTAAAGAAACACAGAACTGTCTGACACTTACATGACAGAGATGGGCAGGATACATTGCAGATGATTGACAAAACCACTGGCTGCCATCCATCTCTGAACAATAATACACTATTTATTTTTAGCCTTTTTCTTTAGTAAAACCGGGGGGGAGGGCTTTTGTAGAAGGCACAGATCTCAAGATCAGGGTTGAGACTGCACACAATATGCTGTCTGAACTTGATGTATACCGCCCTTAGGGTCCAAAGAATTTCAGAATTCACACTTGTCCTCCTGCCATGTTGCACTCCTCCTACAATTAGACAAAGAGGGATAATCCACTTGCCCTCACATTATTTTTACTAGTAAGGACTAGCGGACAAGTGAATTTTTTGGACCCTGCCCCTCTTGTTTAGCCAAGCCTAGTAGGTTAGGAGTGACGCAATCCCGACTTTTAATGATCCTGGAAAAAAGCTTTTGAAAACATTGATGGAAAAGGAGAAATGCTGGTAACTAGCATTTCTCCTTTTCTTAAATGTTTTCTTCCCTGTCTGAGGATGAAATGATTATTTAGCCCTTTATCACACAATCCTGAGTTTACCAAACAACAAATTTTTGGATTTGTTCAAATCGAAAGGCTTTTGCAGACAACAAAATAAAAGTGACTGAAAATTTGAAATTCGTTTTGTAAAGGGTAGAAAACATTGTGGGAAAAAGAGAAAATGCCAGCTACCAGCATTTTCACCTTTTCCCACAATGTTTTCCAAAGGCATCTTTCTCAGAGTCGTCAAAAGTAAGGATTGTGTGGTAATGGGTTAAACAGCCCTGAAGTAATGGCCTTTTGAAAATCCTTGGAGGAAAAGGAGAAAATGCTGGTAACCAGTATTTTCTCCTTTTCCCTCAAAGTTTTCTACACTGTCACAGACAATTACAGGTGCTACCGTTTTTTTCTTTAATCTATAATGTTTGTATATTAGAATTAATCTCTGTAAAGAGGAATTAAACAAAAATAATAAAATATTGGCATCTGCAAATGCTTTAAATTTAGACCAGTCTCAAATTCTGTGTTTGGTAAAGAGTTAAGAAACTTGTTAAGGGTAAATCTTCAGGCTGCTAAGCGCGAACCAAGGAATGTTTGTGGACAGCGTAGATCAAGATTAGACAGCACAGAATGTGCAGTCTGATCATGCATAGCAACTGTGCAATATGGAGATATCCCCCCTAAAGAAAGGGGGACTTGTTGATTTGAGGTTCTGGGTTCACTACTTACTGGTGGCATAATGTTGTGCTGGAGTTTCCTTGAGTAAAGCACTGTAGATACTCTACCAAATGAAGTCAAATATTTTATAGTGGCTCAAATGGCACGATATTTCTTTGATAGGGTAGAAAACTTTGTGGGAAAAGGAGAAAATGCTGGTTACCAGCATTTTATCCTTTTCCCTCATATGTTTTTCAAAAGGCTTCTTCCTCCGAGTCGCTAAAATTCGTCATTGTGTGGTAAAGGGTTAAGTCGAAGATTTCTGACGCATGTCTTTATTCCTTACACCATACATGTAATTATATACACATGTAAGTAATTCATCAATGTTTTCACAGCTGACTAAATTCCTAACTATTGTACGGTATATCAAATTTTAAAAGCATTTTTTGCTCTCTGGTTGTATCTTTTCCAGCAAGTATTCTCAAAATGGACAAATCTTTGCACCTTTAGGTATTGAGCTGAAGAGTCCAATAAAGTAGATGGCCATTTTTTAGTAAGTCAAAGGTCAACTGTCATGGAAACTAACTTATGGTTAAAGATACACCGACGACAGACACTATCCATCAAATAGATCTCACCATCATTGATATATATCTCTATTTGTGACCACCTAGAGTCCAATATATCCAATTAGCAGCTCTGATTACTATCATCAATGGCTTAACTCTATCTGGGTCATAGGCCAAAACACTCTTTTGGTGGATGGTATAGATTCAAGATCAGACTGCACAAAATGTGCAGTCTGATCTTAGATCTATATCATCTGATTGTTTTAGAAAGGCTTACCAAAGGTAAAAAGTCTTTCTGAGCTTCTGTTTCTTATATTTCAGCTATCAAAGAAGATCGAGTTGATATGTTTAGTATTGAAAGCGTCAAGGTCATACGACCCCTTGACCTCAAAGTATCTTGCTTTCTTTGGAAATACTTATTACTATGAATATCCATGACAATGTAGATGCCAGTGTCATTGACCTTTCTCAAAATTTATGGCTTTCTACTTTCATTCATTATATATGTAAAGCTACATACAAACTCATCATCATCTTTCAAAGAAGTTTTGTTTGTCAAAGTTGTATTTTTCGTTTGTGAAGTATTTAACTTGAGAAGAGTCTTTCAAAACTAAAGCTGCCATAAATTTTGTGGACTCTGTAGATTAAGACCAGACTGCATACAATTTGTGGTCTGATCAATCAGCTTTGTTGACAATGTCTGGTTAAATGCAGTTTTGGATATATTAATATATTACTCTTTATATCTCGCTGAAAGTTAAACTTCAACTGTATTTATTTGAAACTCTATGGAATTGGGAAAAAACAAGCCACCCTCTGGCAAAAGGGGGCTTAATGCAACTCCATTTTGCTGGCATTTGTGGAAGACAATGCCACAATGAGATCGATATAATAAATGTTCATTATTGAATTTTGAAGATCACGTATGGTGTTTTGTGTAAAACCGAAGGATATAAACAACATTAAATTCAATTTTTCTAGACAAATGAATTTTTTCAATAGCACTCAGATAGATAATTGGAAATGGGGTATTGAAATAAATGTAAAAGGCCATCGAACGTTGAAAGACTTCTTTTTGATTGAAAATAGTTTCACCTCTTCATAGCCATCTATTGGCGCAATGATACGCACAAAATTTGTCTTCTGACCGCTTTGCTTCCGGAGTTGTTCGTTCCAAAACCACTTCGTCACTGGGCTTGTTCGTAACATGATTGCTACTCATTTGATTGTACATTAATATTTACAGATAGAAAACCTTATTGTAATGCTGGGAATTGGATCCTGACGACCAAAGATATCTCAAAATCATCGTATTCAGGTATAAACTTTATTGAGTTCAATATGTTTACATTGCTTCTCTCTCTACCCATCATACATCATTCCGTCATGGGACGTTACTCCTGACCCCTCTTGAAAGATCAAAGAGAGACCATCAATACACAAATAACGCAAATTTAGGCACCAGTAATCTCCCTTTAATAAAAGAGATATATTAATTTGCTAAGGAGGTTGATTTTTAAGTTAATATTCATATAATATTTCTCTTTTATTTTTAGCTCACCTGAGCACACAGTGATAAAGTGAGGTATTGAGATCGGTCATTGTCCGGCGTCCATCTGTCCACAATTCCTTTAAACATCTCCTCCTAAACCGCTGGGCCAATCTTGATGAAACTTGGCAGGGATGTTTCTTGGGTGAAGCTCTACCAAAGTTGTATAGGAGATTGAATTCCACCTTTAACTTTAGTTGCCATGGCAACAGAAAGGAAAAAAATAGCAAGATCTTTAAAAATGTTCATGTCTGAAACTAGAAGGTGTAGAGCTTTGACATTTGGTATGTAGCATCTCCTACTGGACCTCTACCAAGTTTGTTCACATGATGTCCCTGCGGTAAAAACATGCCCGCCCGGGGGTCACAAGTTCGAACATAGGAACGAAATTAGAAAACTTTAAAATTCTTTTTCTCTGAAACTGGAAGGCATGGAGCTATGATATTTGATATCTAACATCTCCTTCTGGACTTCTACAAAGTTTGTTTATATGATGCCCCTGGGATCAAAACTGGCCCCACTCCAGGCACAGAAGAAAAGATTTAGAATTCTTCTCTGAAACGTGAAAGCATGGAGCTTTGATATTTGGCATCAAGTATCTCCTAGTAGATCTCTACCAATTTTGTTCATATGATGTCCCTTAGGTCAAAACTGGCCCCGCCCCAGGGGTCATGAGTTCGAACATAGGAACTCAGTCAGTTCAAAATTGGGTCACCTGGGGTCATAAGGTAGGTCTCAAGGTAAAATTAAAGTAATACCTTGTGGGCACTCTAGAGTTCACATATTTGCTCAGTTGGCTTGAAAAATGGTCAGAATATATGTCTTGATAAAATCAAGTATGACTTCAAAATTCGGTCACCTAGGGTCATAATCTAGGTCATTAGGTTAGATTAAAGAAATACCTTGTGGGCACTCTAAAGGCTACATTGTTTGCTCAAGTGACCTGAGGATTGGTCAGAATGTTTGTGTTTCTGAAATATTGGGCGAGTTTGGAATGGGGTCACCTGGAGGTCATGAACTAGGTCACTTGGTCAAATTTAAGAAATACCTTGGGGGCACTTTAGAGGCCACATTTATTGCTCAATTTACTTGAAAAGTTGTTATTTTTATACATTCGAAATTGGGTCACGTCGGGTGATAAATTAGGTTAACTTGAGGAAATTAACAGGCTCTAGAGGCCACATTTTAAGCTGAATTGATCGGACATTTGGTCAGAAATTAAATCACGACCTTAAGTGAATTTTGCCTGTTGACTCAATGAGCGATCCAAGGCCATCATGACCTTCTTATTTTCAAATTATTAATTTTAAATTATTATTTAGTTAACAGTGACTTTCTTGACAAAATGCCACATCAGCGTTCTCAATGCTTTGATTACAACAAGTAGGCCTACTCCCAAAAAATCATCAGGAGGGGGAGGAGTGTTGTGATATGTGACGTTGGGTAGACTCACGACCAGATGCCAGGCTAGCTCATTGGTAGAGCTGCGGTGCTAGTGTTCCGGCGGTTGTGGGTTTGAGTCCCGCATCGGATACACTTTTCTCCCTTTAGTTTATTAGAAAAATGTATCAAGATAATGCGATTTACATCATCCACATGTATTTTCGTTTCCACAATGTTTTCGAAAGGCCTTTATCTCAGGGTTGAAAAAACCAGGGATTGTTTGGTTACTAGTATTTTCTCTTTTTCCTACGGTGTCTTGAAAAAGGCCTGTGTCTCCGGGATTGTTTTTTTCTTAAAGAATTAATCACATGTATACATGATTGTGGACATTTCATAAAAGAGCCAAAGTTCAAATATATTAACTTGACTGTTACACATTATAGCTACTGATGCTGATGTGGGGATCTAAAATTATTGCTGATGGTGTAGTTTAAGATCACAATTGTGTAGTAGTTACACCTTACAGCTGCTGATGCTGATCATGTGGGAATCTACATGTACTGCAGACGGTGCTGATCAAATTTAGAAACATGTAGTAGTATTACCTTACAGCTGCGAATGCAGGGATCTATTGCGGACGGTGTTGATCAAGATCGGAAACGTGTAGTAGTAAAACCTTACAGCTGCTGATGCTGATCTACATGTATTGCAGATGGTGTAGAACGAGATCAGAAACGTGTAGTAGTTACACCTTACAGCTGCTGATGCTGATCTACTTGTATTGCAGATGGTGTAGAATAAGATCGGAAACGTGTAGTAGTTACACCTTACAGCTGCTGATGCGGGGATCTATTGCAGATTGTGTAGAACAAGATCAGAAACTTGTAGTAGTTACAGCATATGTGTAGCCGCTGATGCGGGGATCTGTTGCAGATTGTGTAGAACAAGATCGGAAACGTATAGTAGTTACACCTTACAGCCGCTGATGCGGGGATCTGTTGCAGATTGTGTAGAACAAGATCGGAAACGTATAGTAGTTACATCTTACAGCCGCTGATGCGGGGATCTGTTGCAGATTGTGTAGAACAAGATCGGAAACGTATAGTAGTTACACCTTACAGCCGCTGATGCGGGGATCTGTTGCAGATTGTGTAGAACAAGATCAGAAACTTGTAGTAGTTACAGCATACAGCTGCTGATGTAGTGATCTACATGTATTGCAGAAGGTGTAGAACAAGATCGGAAATGTGTAGTAATTACACCTTACAGCCGCTGATGCGGGGATCTGTTGCAGATTGTGTAGAACAAAATCGGAAACGTATAGTAGTTACAGCTTACAGCTGCTGATGTAGTGATCTACATATATTGCAGAAGGTGTAGAACAAGATCGGCAATGTGTAGTAATTACACCTTACAGCCACTGATGCGGGGATCTGTTGCAGACAGTGTAGGTCAAGATCAGAAACGTGTAGTAAGATACAGTCCGATCAGGACCCCCTCTCTGAGAAGAAATATTTGGATTTATTCTTTCGAATGTATGGTTTTAATTTTAGCTAGACACTTGTCTTCGACTGTATATAATCATGTTCAGTAATTACCAAATAGCAAAATCTTAGTTTTGTTCAAATCGAAAGCATTTGCAGATGACAAACTAAAAGTGACTGAAAGCTTGAAATTTGTTTTGTGAAGGGTAGAAAACATTGTGGGAAAAGGAGAAAATGCTGGTAACCAGCATTTTCTCAGTTTTCTATTTTGTTTTAAAAGGCCTCTTTCTCAGCATCATTAACAGTTGGGATTGTGTGGAAAAAGAGTATAACAATAAGATATTTGTGTGAACATGTGAAGTGCAATGCAAAAAAAGTGTATGTCATACACGACCTTTTGATGAAATCAGACTGCACAAATATACTCTGATCCTGTGTCTATACTGTCTATACTGTCCATTGTGTAGTCAAATACTAGTACTTTACAAGTGGAAATTTTTGCTACATGGAAATTTTTTGAGATTTCGAGGATTTGAAAAATTCAATAACTTTTCTGTTAAAGTATTTTACAACAAGTATAGTGCTCAACAAATAATGAGCGTCTTGAATTCACATACATTTCTGCAATGTAATGAATGAATAGCGTTTTAAGGCCCGTCCACAACTTGGGTCATATAGGGTGCACTTACTTGGTAAACAATAATGTGAGGTGAAAATAACATACATGTGCAACAACATAAGACAAACATGATAAATGAGGAATGGATGAAACACTAAATGATGCCCCTTTTGTCGCCTTTTACTACATGCATGCTGTCACTTTTGTTCCGCCAGATGAAATGGCAGATGTGACGATCGCAGGACTGCAGTGGTTTATTCTTATACCTCCGATTAAACCACACGGGGTCCCACAGGCCAATTGATTCCCATTCCAAACCCTATTTACATCGAGAAAAAAATATAGGATTTGGTATAAGTACTACCCAGCCTGCTGCAATCCTACGAGTTACGAGGAAAGCAGCCGTTTGTCTCTAATTTTAGTTGCCTTCTACAACATACCATGGAGAAAGTCCGAGGTCCTTTGTATTTGAGCTATGCATTTCTTTCTTTCTTTGATAGGGACCTTGTACTTAAGAGCAAATTGTGTATAGAGTAATCTGACAACAGAACAACAATGCAATTTAATAAGTTTTATAACCATTCTGTTCTTTTCTGATTCAAAATATAAGTAACATGTTTAAGCTCTTTCACAAATTAACCCTTTACCAGACAACAAAATTTCAGCCTCCTCCAAATTAAATGTGTTTCCAGACAACAATTTCGTTGTGGCTCGAAGGGTGCTATCTATTTTAGAAAGGATAGAAAACATTGTGGGGAAAGGGGAAAATGCTGGTAATCAGCATTTTCCTTTTTTCCCATAATGTTTTCAAGAGGCTTCTAGGGGTCGTTAAAGGTCTGGATTGTGTGATAAAGGGTTAATAAGCAGGTTCTTGGGATTTACTACCCTGGAGGTAAGTGACTTTTTAAAACATGATCAGCATTTTTTTTCTTTAAATCTCTACCATACAACAAAATTTTAGACTGTTCCAAATTGAAAAGAGTTGCAGATGACAAACTAAATTTACCTGAGATGGTGATTTGGGGTTTTGAAGAGGAAGAAAACGTTTTGGAACAAAGAAAAAATGTGGTTAACAGCAGACAGCAATGCGTAGAAACGAGTACCTATGGAGTAAAGGGTTAAACACAGATTCAGGAAAGTCTATCCTTCTACATCTTTGTCTTTTTTTTTTATTTCTGTATAATGTTCCACACTCTTTTTTGTTTCCCAAGGGCACTTTTGAGACAGGTCCCCTTCTTCTTGCTTTATTCAATGGCAGCTAGGCAGTCTTTCATTCCAGGTGTGTGGTTTGACTGAATGTGCTTCAGAAAACATTTAGTTTCATCCCTTCATCTTCTGTTCTCTTTTTACCTGCAGTTTGAACATGCTTTCTTCTATTACGAAAGAAATTTTAATAGCTCAGTCATATGTTATGCAAAGACTACTTGGTGGTATATGTATTTAACAAGGCTTCTTTTATAGACAAACCTATCGAGGCATATTTCAGCCACAAGATACGAGGTAACTATTGTGATAATTTAACTCTTTACCACATGGCAAAATTTTAGACCTCTACTAATTGAAAGCAATTGTAGACCAATATTTCAAAGTGGCTCAATTATTGCAATTTGCTTTTATAGGGTAGAAAATTTTGTGGGAAAAGGAGGAAAATGCTGGTTGCCAGCATTTTCTCCTTTTCCCATAATGTTTTCAAAAGGCTTCTTCCTCAGGGTCGTTATAAGTTGTCATTGCATGATAAAGGATTGAAAACAAAGTGATAAAAATTTTTATGATAAAAATGTCGCAATAACTCTAACTGTCATCATGTTAATTTTTGTATTCGTGCCTACAACTCACACTGATGGTACCTATAATTAAATACGGTTTCGGAACATCTTCCTCTAGAACCTTATGAATTCTCCTTTTTGCCCAAATAGCTTTGAAGTTGTTTGTCGGAGGCATTTTGATTTGTCTTTGTGATTTTAAAGAACTCTGTTCATATAGAGTCTTGTCTAACTTTATAAATTAACTCTTTACCACACAACAAAATTTTAAACTGGTCTTAACTGAAACCATTTGCAGACAAAATAAACGCAACTCAAAAATTGAAATTTGTTTCCAGCCAGACAGAAAACATTGTAGGGAAAGGATAAAATGCTGTTTACCAGCATTTTCTTTTTTTCCCAAAATGTTTTCAAAAGGCTTCTATCACAGGTTTGTTATTAATTTCCTGGGTCCCGTTTCACCGAGGCAGTTACAAACAAAATTTGCGTAAGTTTTACATTAATACTACAGTATAGTGTCATTAATCTGCCACTTAATGCCACTATATTATAGTTACGTAAAACTTACGCAAATTTTGTTCATAACTACCTTGGTGAAATGGGGCCCTGGGCCCGTATTCACCAACCATTCTTGAGAATATTCTTAGTCTTATTGTCCAAGGTTTTGTAAATTTGTAAGTAACACAACTTCTGATTGGCTAAACCATTCGGTTTAGCCAATCAGAAGTTGTGTTACTTCCAAATGTAGCAAATTCTGGAGAATAAGACAAAGAACGTTCTTAAGAATGATTGGTGAATACAGGCCCTGGTCTTCAGTCTAGTACACAACAGACTGCGCTATCCTGGCTTGGTATCTGGACAAGAATCTACGTAGAAACTGAGGTACATCATTTACCTGTGTTTTCTGTGGCTATGCCAGTTCATTTGTTGTAGATTCTTTGCTTTGGACAGAAAGAACTCGACTTCAGTCTGAAAGTAAATCAGTATTTATCATGTAAAAGAAACTGTGAGATAAGGAGGAAAATACTGATTACTAGCATTATCCTTTCTTCCAATTTAACCCTTTACCCCATATGGCATTTCTATAGTATTTCTGATTGACCCTAAATAAAAGCAAGGATGAAGCCCTTTCTTATAAGTATATCACACCTTTTGATAGCATAGAAAACATTGTGACAAAAGGTGAAATTGCTCATCATGAGCAATTTCACCTTTTGCCACAATGTTTTCCAAAGGCTCCTACAAGCAAATTGTTGAAATGAGTATCTATGGAGTAAAGGGTTAATGATGTCTTATCCCCTTACCACACAATCCAAACTTTTAATATCTTTTATACTCAGGATACTCATTAATACTTTGTGACAAGGCATTAAAATGCAGAAAACATAAATTGGGTAGAAAACATTGTTGGAAAAGCTGAAAATGCTGGTTACCAGCATTTTCTCACTTTCCCTAAATGCAGACAACATAAAGGGTAAATGCAGAAAACATAAAATGGGTAGAAAACACTGTTGGTAGCGCAGAAAATGCTGGTTACCAGCATTTTCTCGCTTTCCCTAAATACATACAACATAAATGGGCTAGAAAACATTGTAGGAAAAGCACAATCTTTTCCCACAATGTTTTCAAAAGGCTTCTTTTCAAGGAGCGTCAAAAGTTGACAATGTGTGATAAAGAGTCGATGGATCTCTGTGAAATACTATACCAAGCAAGCCATCACACGATTATAGATCCATAGCTGACGAGTTCCAGGTGGCACCAGGCAGTTTTTCAAGTTTGACGGTTTTGGGACGTCATCAGGGAGTCGGCTGGTGGCAGTTAGGTGACAGGCCAGCAGCAGTCAGATTTTACCTACTACCGCCCAGCGACCTGGCGGACACCGGCCATTTACACCTGACAATGGCCACCTAACTGCCACTGGCTGGCACCGGCATGATAGTTTGACGGCAACAGGCTGATGTATGGGGGATATATAAACTTGATTAATTGCTCTCACATTACTACAAAGTGTTCATTATTATTATCAACACGATAAAGAGATCTAACTTTCCAGAAACTTTCTTTTCAACAAGATGCCTTCTAAAGGCAGCAGCAAGGGAAAGGAAAAGGCACCAGCACCGAAGCTCGAAAGACCACAGCCCATACCTCTATGATATGCAAGTCTCTGATTCGCTCTGGTGCTATAAGAATTGCCATGCTGACTATTTTTGTACGGTGAATGGCCTTGGATTTATATTCAGGGGCCCAGGAGTCTGCGCTCGGCAGATCGCCGTCTTGCCACCTACCAACCCAGACAGCCGCCTCAAAAATGCTTTTCAATTTTCAACTCTTTACCGTATGACAAAATTTTGGACAGAATCAACTTTACAAGGTGTTTAGTTGAAAAAATTAATGCTGCTCAGTGCATCATTTCTGTGTCAAAATGGTGGGAAAAAGGAGGAAATGCTGGTAGCTAGGATGATTTTGTGTTCAAACAATGCTTTTAAAAGCCATCATATTAATCCTTTACCATAGACTGATGACTTTTAATGACCCTGAGGAAGAAGCCTCTTGAAAACATTGTGGGAAAAGGAGAAAATGCTGGTAACTAGCATTTTCTCCTTTTCCTACAAAATTTGATACCCTATAAAAGGACAATTGCATTATTTGAGCCAGTCTGAAATTCCCATCTGCAAAATTAATGCTTTCAGTGTGGATAGGGTAATATTAACCCTTTACCGCACAATTCCTACTTCTAACTCCGCTGTGAAAGAAGCCTGTTGAAAACATTGTGGGAAAAGGAGAAAATGCTGGTAACCAGCATTTTCTCCTTTTTCCCACGTTTTCTTACCTTCCTATAACAAATTTCAATTCTTTTGTCACATTCATGTTGTCGTCTCCAAATGCTGTCAATTTGGACCAGTCTAAAATTTTGTCATTAGCAGTGGTCAGGTATTGTATTTCAATGAGGACGAAGCTTAATACTTCCTTCCCTTCCTAAAACAACTTTCAATTCTTGTCGTTTGGTAAAGAGTTAAGGGTTATTAAAAGTCAGGAATGTTTGATTAAAATTTGAGACGAGTTCAGTAGTTAATACAGTAGATTGTTTTTATAGTTTGTTCTGTGCAGTTGCTTTCAAACATCAAGTTTTGTTTGGTAATATATTAACCCATTACCAAACGACAATATTTTACACTTGTCCAAATTGAAAGCATTTGCAGACGACATAATAAATCATAATAAATATGACTGAAAATTTGAAATTTGTTCTGTGAAGGGTAGAAAACATTGTGGGAAAAGGAGAAAATGCTGGTTACCAGCATTTTCTCCTTTTCCCACAATGTTTTCTAAAAGCTTCTTGCTCAGGGGCGTCAAAAGTAGGGATTGTGTGGTAATACATTAACCCTTACTCTACTTACTTAGCATGACTAAATGCTCTTTTGCAGACAGTGAAGATCAAGATAAGAAGGCATAAAGCAATGCTGTCTGATCTTGGATCTACACGTCCGATACAGTTGTATTTTATCAGGATTTGTAAAAAATGTTGGTTACCAGCATTTTCTCCTTTTCCCGTAATTTTTTCAAAGGCTTCCTTTCTCAGGGTCGTCGAAAGTCGGGATTATGCGGTAAAGAGTTAACTCTTTACCACACGAGAAAATTTTAGACTGGTCCAAATCGAAAGCATTTGCAGACGACAAAATAACGGTGACTGAAAAACTGAAATTTGTTCTGGGAAGGGTAGAAAACACTGGGAGAAAAGGAGAAAATGCTGGTTATCAGCATTTTCTCCTTTTCCCACAGTGTTTTCAAAAGGCTTCTTTCTCAGGGGCGTCAACAGTCGGGATTGTGTGGTAATGGGTTAAAAACACTTTTAAACTCTTTACCAAATGACAACATTTTAGACTGGTCCAAATTAAAAGCATTTTGCAGACATCAAAATAAAAGTAACTGGAAATTTAAAATTTGTATCAAAGAGGAGAGAAAACATTGTGAGAGAAGGAGAAAATGCTTGTTACCAGCATTACCTCCTTTTCCCACAATGTTTTTCAGAAGGCTTTTTCCTGGTATTCGTTATCAGTCACTAGTGATGAGCGAATTTCAAGAAAGCACTTTTGATAAGTTTTTTTTTTCCTCTTTACTTACTGGTCTTATGCAAACACAGAAATTAGGTGCCATTCCACATTACAGCTTGTCTTCATCTCTGTCTATACCTGGACATATGCACTAACTTGGCATTGTGCCTGATCTGGGACCTCAGGTGTTTGCTGTAATTACAACATATTTTATTTGATAACAAATGTGGTTCAGATGCAGAGAATTGACCTTGCAGCTTAGTGGCTTACTAAGTTTTTTTTTTAATCCAGATCAGCCTGGGCTTTCTGCACAGGCTGACCTGGGTTGATTCTTTTCCCTATCAGTCAATTTTCTGTCTGTCAAAGGCTCAGTTTACCTCATGATTAATTTGGTTGTAAAACATTGGGTATGTGATGGGTTGCTTGGTTCTATGGATCACCGAGATGCATTAAGCTCCATTTTGTCAGATCATGGCTCTTATATAAATGTAAAGATAGTGGACAGTGAAGTTTCAATATCAGACTACACAGTCATTCTCCAAAAATGGGTACAATTACGAAAAATGCTAGTCGCATCAATAAATACGTGAATTACTCTAATGATTACATACAAATGATAGACAGACCAATTATTTTTATATCACTGATGATACTAGTCTACAATAAGTATACACGAAAATCTGATGACTTTCAAAGTATACTTATTGTAGACTAGTATCATCAGATTCTTTTTTGTGACATCAGTATCCTTTCAATTGGATGAGTGTTGTTAACCCTTTCCCAAACAAGCCCTTGTTTTTACGTGTTTGCTGTACAAGTCTTTTGAAAACACTGTGGGAAAAGGAGAAATTGCCCGTAACGAGCAATTTCTCCTTTTCCAACAGTGTTTTCTAGCCATATGGAGAACTTTCTGCCATTGTTATCAAATTTGAAATTGTCGTCAGCAAACTCTTTGAATTTGGAAGAATCTAAAATTCGTTGTTTGGGAAAGGGTTAAATTTTGCCTGTCGCAGGTACTATACACTGTATGTGTACTTCTGCTGTATCTTAAGATTAGGAAGAATCGGGTTGTATACTTTATTTTTTCAATTGACACAACTATCATATACTGTATTTGGATACTTTTCTTAATTATATCAAGAGCTTATATATTCTTTCATCCAAAATCATCTGTCGCAAAATCATATCTAACGTCCGTAACACATTTTGATCAATTTATTGCAAGTCTTTTGAACTGTATCATCTACCCTAAAATATGAATAGAGCTCACAATCCTTTGATATTTTTTAACATTCCCTTAAAGTTGAGCTGACTGTTACATGTGATATACAAAAAAGCTATTTGGGACAAATTCTTTTCTAACATCCGTAACGGCTTTTTCTACCATAAATTGATTGGTTTCCTTGAAATTGATGCCGTTTTAGTTTGGGCACAATCAAGGACACATAATTGAAACACTGCACATGAGTCTCTCCTGCATCTCCTTAGATAAATGTTAGTTTCAATGAAATATTTCTAATGTCCGTAACGTCTCACATCCATAACGAAATATTAATTCTAACAAAAGTCACATCACTTAAGATCTTATGCTGAGGGTGTATAACCTATTATGACACCGCCATCAATGTATATGTTCGAAATGAAAACAATTAGCTGCAAGTGTTGTGTCTGGAAGCCATGCCGGAGGTTGGAAGTAGATGCCAAACGAGTTCTCTAGTGCATCATAAACAGACTTTTAAACAGTGATGTCTTTACTGACTGATTATTGTAGATATGTATCATAAACACCAGGAATGTGAATGTTTAACAAATTCGCCACCTTAATACCAGTGTCAACACTTAATATTTCTGAGCAATCAAATCCTCCCCTTTTTTGCTGCGGAAGTTAGACTCGTGACCAGATATTCATTTTACTTCATGAAATCAATTTAGATCCGTTTTGAATTTCTTAAATCATGTTTTCAGTCTATTAAGACGTCGCATAGTGGGTGAAATGTGAAAAGTGCAAGCATTGATGATAAAAATATATGTAAACGGTACTAAATCATTACGGAGGTTAGATGAAGTAATCATTGTTCCTCAATCTGTCATTTTTCTAAGTCAGCATGACATAAATACATTGAATCTTGTTCAATCGAGTTATGATTTAGATAAATGGTAACATTAGAAAAACCTTTTTAAAGTAAATAGTGGTTGATAGTATTAAATTGTGGCGTCACGGACATTAGAAATCAGTGGAGGTTTGAAAAAATATATATATTATCGATTAAAAATTGATAAGTTCAATCACGCTTAAACTGTCAATGATATTATTTCAAAGTTTCATATCGGATCACAGTCATGATTTCTGTTGCAGACCGGCAATCATAAACGTTGAAAGGCATAAGAAATTGAGCTAAAGACAAAGAAAAAACAAAGGCTTTTTTTTTTAGAGAGAGAACAAAGAAGAAAGAGAGTGGTCAAGTTGACTAGAAAGGCAGAAAGTGATCGAGAGTACTTTCTTTCATCGGCATTTTAGTTAACCAATTAGGTTTTCTAGTACAACACTTTTAAAGTCAAACAGCTTGGATCCTGACAAGGCACAAAACAACTTTGTGTCATATGAGAATCAATTCTGTATACTAATCGTATCATGTTACGTATTCAAAAGAAAGTTTTATATATTCTATTTGGCTTTTTTGCCGTTTTTGCTATATAAATATCCATAACAAAAGTATTTAATAATTAGGTTTCTACCAACAATGGTGCTGTGTATATCAGTTTTGTCATACCGTATCGTTCTCAAGATATCTATATTACTACTGTGCTGGTTCCATTATTTGTTAAACAAAAAGAGTTGAAACTATTTCATACACTATAATACTTAACCCGTTTTCTGGTGTAAATGTTGTCCGGAACTAGATTAAACAGTTTGATTTCTGAGAAGACACTGAATAGCTTAGTGTCTTAAAAGAAATAATAGCTTCTTGCTAATGGTACATGTATCATGTTGTGGGTGCGGCAAAAAGATTAAACATGTTTGTTTTTATTCTAATCAACACATTTTGCTAACCTCCGTAACAAACGCACTGGCTAGATTTATACTAGAAATACTGGTGTGTACACTTTGATGTAATAGCGTATGTCAGTAAAATGTTTATGCAGTTTATTGGTTCCACTTTTATATTAAAAATGTATTCCATCACTCATTTAGAGTACTTAAATTACAAACATTGGACAATGTTTGATTAAAATAAATTTTTTCTCAGTATATCAATTTGTATGATGATGTATTTTTAATGTTGTGGCAAAATTTGACCAAATATTTGCTATTCTCTGTAAGCGTAATGAAATCATCCGTCAAAATCTCAAACTTAAACAACATGTCTCTGTCACAGAAGTAGATTAATATGTCAAACAAATGTTAAAGTAGTGTTTCTAACATCCGTAACAGAGCCTGATGCTTGATTATTTTGCCTGCACATTTCTCGGAGATGGTTGATGTTGACTGTGTCAAATTTTGCAGATAATTTATTCGATAGTTGAATTTTACTTTCCAGAAGATATGACAATCATTTGAGAAACTAAAAATTTGGACATTTTTTTTTTCAAGTGTAATTGTACCCATTTTTTGAGAATGACTGTACAAGTTTCTATGCAGTCTGATCTTGACCTAAACTAAGTACAAGAGCAACTTACATTGATCCTAACTGTCAAGTTGGTGTATCTAAATTTATAGTCACACACTTTGTCTTCACACAACATATGTTTTCTTAACCCTTTCCCAAACGGCAAATTTTGGACTAGACCAAACTGAAAGCATTTCGCAGGTGACAAATCAACAGTTGCTAAAAAGATGATTTTTCGATATAACAGGCTAGAAAACATTGTGGGAAAAGGAGAAAATGCTGGTTACCAGCATTTTCTCCTTTTCCCACAATGTTTTCAAAAGGCTTCTATTCCTGACACGTAAAAATGACACGTAAATATGACCAATGCCCTGTGTAAAGGGGCCTTAATTCATCTGTGAAAAGTAAAGACTGAGCCGGGCCAAAACTTTTTGCTATCTTTCAATTTTCTGTACGCCCAAGTACCCGGTTTTCTCTAGATTCAATCATTCATTAGGCCAAGTGAATTTTATGGATCCCTAATTATGTGATGACCTGCTTGTTATTATGGAACACAGATATTTGCATTATTCCTTTACCAAACAATCCCTAGTTTTTGCGACCCAGAGATAGAAGCCTTTTGAAAACATTTGTGGGAAAAGGACAAAATGGTGGTAACCAGCATTTTCTCTTTTACGCACATGACTTTGTTTTCTACCTAGTTGGTGACAAATTTCAATTTTGAGTTATGTTTCTTTTGTTGTCTGCAAATGCTTTCAGCTTAGACCACCCTAAAATTTTGTCGATTGGTAAAGGATTTGCCTCCACTTGCCAGAGCATCATTGCAGCATGCTTCATTTACATGAAATAATGGAATAATAAGTTGATCTTACTTCTCCAAGTTCGTGTATAGTCATATGCTCATATCTAGGTTTATAGTTGAAAATATACAGGTTGTGTTGCATTTTACAAGCTCTGGGCTCTTAAGGATTCTTCCACTCCAGTACCAAACCAATAGTCTGTCATCATCTGTAAAACAGTGTGTAAGGTGGAAAAATATATAGGATAATAAAGAAAATTATGAAATCTTGCTTGTTCTATAAACAAGTTATAAACCATCTCTTCAAAACTGCTGCTTTACCCCTAACGTAACAGCCTGTAATTTAATGATCCTGAGAAAGGCTTATAAATGAAAATATTGAAGGAAAAAGAAAAAAAATCTGGTAACCAGCAATTACTCCTTTTCCTACAATGCTCTCTGCCCTTTCAGAGACAAATCCCATTATTGTAGCCACATTCAGTGTTTTATCTACAATTGCTTTCAAAGGACAAAGCAAAAACACTTTGTCATCTAGAATGGAATTAAATACAAGTCTTTATTTTCAGAAATTTTATTTCTTGGATTTAACTCTTTACCATACAATCCAGACTTTTAACGACCCTGAGAAAGAAAGCCCTTGAAAACATTGTGAGAAAATGCTGGTAACCAGCATTTTTTCCTTTTCCCACAATGTTTTCTACCGGTTTCAGATCAAATTTCTTTTTTTGATTCACATTTATTTTGTGGTCTGCATGTGCTTTTAATTTTCCTTTGGTAGAGTTAACTGGTTTTCTTGCATCTGCAGGTCAGCATAGAAAAAAAACCAAAATATTTTCAAAAATTTCTGCACAATCTTTTGTGGTCTTGAAGGAAATGGCCGCTACGCCCACCCTCCCTCCTTCCGAAATAATCTGTTGAGCTGCATTGGATTTGTCATCTGCAAATGATTTCAGTTTGGATGAGTCTAAAATTTTGTTGTGGTGTTTGTGAGGTAGAGCATCAACCTCATAAGCCAAGGGTCTCGAGTTTGGTATGTGGGAGCAGGTGTTCAACTTTGTGATTTTTCATTGGTCCACATATTCCGCATGAGTACTGGTGTAGTTCTCAGGAGGTAGAATCCAGAAAGAATAGTATAGGTCGTAAGAACTTGTTTATCAATCTATGTAAAATAGATTTGCTCAACCAATTACCAAACAATTCCTGGTTTTAAAGAACCTGAGATAGAAGCCTTTTGAAAACATTGTGGGAAAGGGAGAAAATGCTGGTAATAAGCATTTTCTCCTTTTCCAACAATGTTTTCTATCCTGCTGGAAACAAATTTCAATTTTTGAATTACCTTTATTTTGTCATCTGCAAGTGCTTTGAATTTGGACCAGTCTAAAAATTTTGTCATTTGGTAATGAGTTACAAAACTTAAACTAAAATTATGTTGTGTGGGAATGGGTTAAAACTGATAATCTCTGAGATTCATAAACTTAACCCTTTCCCAAACAATCCCTGGTTTTTCTACCCTGCTGGAAACAAATATCAATTTTTTCAGTTACATTTATTTTGTCGCCAGCAAGTATGTGCTTTCAATTTGGACCTGCCTAAAATTTGTTGTTTTGGAAAGGCTAAACCTGTTTTATTGTGACACAAGTCCAATGCAGTTCAACAGATTATTTCTAACAAGGTCAGCTGGTTACCAGCATTTTTTTCTTTGCCCACAATGTTTTCAAAAGGTTTCTTTCCAAAGATCATTAAAAGTCATCATTGCATGGTTAAGGGTAAAATGTTAAATGTTCTATTGGAGTGAAGAGTCATGCATGTATGTTATCTATTTGGAGGGTTGTGCTTGTTGCATTGGCACATGGATTCTGTGAATCATGGGATAGCAAGTCATGTTTAGATATAAACCGAGGGGACAGCAAGCATCTTTGGACATGTATTTTTGCAAGGGATACACCTGAATAGTGTGTGGCAGTGCTGCAAAGAGTTCTGGGGTAAGCTTTATCTTGGAGATTTTCAGTTTAAGAGCATATTTTTTGAGGGTAGACTTTTAAACCATTGATTGCTGAAAGGTTGCCCTGTAATTTAGTAGTATGACAGTGCTGAAGAAGGAGCAGTGCTATTTTTCTTGCGGTGCAATCATGGGTAGCAGAAGCATGTTGTTGAAATTTGTAAATTTTACTATATTGAGTTCTAATTGTGTTTTGGTACTATGGCTTGGTATATGGTATTAATTAGCATTCTCCCTAAGAATCATGCAGATGGTGATAAGTGACTAGTCACAGAATTCATTGGTTTAACCCTCATTCCATCAGACTTGTTGAAAAACTTTCGCAAAACAAAGCATTCCCATTTTCTGACAGTGGTTACCATGGAAACTAAAAATCAAAATTTCACGGAAATTGGTCGAAAGTTGTCAGTCAAAAAATTGAAAAATGACACTTTTTAGGGTGGTTTTTGACAAATCATTATTATTTAGATCATCTAAACTACTTCTTATATTACAAAAAGGACATGAGTAGTACTCAAAATTACTTTGTTAAATGGAAAATGTTACTTGCATTGTGTTGCATAGCAACATAAGTTTAGCCATAGAAACCAGTTTTTCAAACTTCCAATTTTGAACATTTTCAAACCAAATTATCTTCTAACAGCAAAAGTGCATATGAAAAATACATATAGGGCCTAAATGAGCAACATCTGATTTTTCACGGCCAACAATAAAAAAACTCAAAATGTTTATAATTTTTGTTACCATGGCAACAAAAGTATTGACCCATCAGTGATTTTGCTAAAAAGTGTCAATTTCAAAGCAAATTATCTCCCCTCTGCAAAGAGAAATATTAACAGTGTATTTACATATTAAATGATCCACATCTGTTCAACCAATAAAGAAAAAAAAAAGCTCTGCAACAATCCAAACATTAGTTACCATGGCAACCAAACTATCCAACAGTTTGCGACTTTAACAAAAATCAGCACATTCAAAGTAAACTACTGCCCATTTAGATAATCTATACTACTACTTAAAAAATATGTTAAAAGGAGGACATGAGTAGTACTCGAAATTACATAGAAAAATAAAAAACATCACTTGCATTGTGTTGCATAGCAACATAAGTTTAGCCATAGAAACCAGTTTTTCAAACTTCCAATTTTGAACATTTTCAAACCAAATTATCTTCTAACAGCAAAGGTGCATATGAAAAATACATATAGTACCCAAACGAGCAACATCTGATTTTTCAAAGCCAACAATAAAAAAACTCAAAATATCTATAATTTTTGTGACCATAGCAACAAAACTATTGACCCGTCAGTGATTTTGCAAAAAAGTGGCAATTTCAATGCAAATTAATTCCCTTCTGCAAAGAGAAATATTTACAGTGTATTTATGTATTAAATGATCTACAACTGTTCAACCAATAAAGACAAAATTAAGTTCTGCAACAATCCAAATATTAGTTACCATGGCAACCAAACTAACCAACAGTTCGCGATTTTAGCAAAAATCAGCACATTCAAAGAAAACTACTGCCCTTTTAGATTATCTATACTACTTCTTAATATGTCAAAAGAACGACATGAGTAGTACTCGAAATTACATGGGAAAATATAGAAAAATATAAAATGTCACTTGCATTGTGTTGCATAGCAACAAAAGTTTAGCCATAGAAACCAATTTTTCAAACTTCAAATTTTGAAGATTTTCAAGCCAAATTATCTTCTGACAGCAAAGGTGCATATGAAAAATATATATAGTGCCTAAACGAGCAACATCTGATTTTTCACAGCCAACAATTAAAAAACTCAAGATGTTAATAATTGTTGTAACCGTGGCAACAAGACTATTGATCCGTCAGTGTTTCTTCAAAAAAGTTGCAATTTTAGAGCAAATTATCTCCCTTCTGCTAGGAAAAATATTTACAGTGTATTTACGTATTGAATGGATCCACATCTGTTCAACCAATACAGAAAAATCTAAGTTCTGCAACAATCCAAATATTAGTTTCCATGGCAACCAAACTATCCAACATTTTGCGATTTTAACAAAAATCAGCACATTGAAAGTAAACTACCGCCCATTAGCGAAGGATTACATTGATAAGTAATACTTACTTAAATTACCCACATCTGTTTGTCAATATTAAAATGTAAAAGAAAAAAATAATGGCCCAGTCATGTTACCATGGCAACCAAATCATTGAATCATAACAAATAACAGCTTGTTCAAAGCAAATTAACCCTTTCCAGCTAAGAAGCATCTGAATAAATTAAACCTACTTTAAATGACTAATATATGTTATGCACATACAAAAGATAAAAAGTATTCAACACCGCAGAAAAAAAATGTTACCATGGCAACAAAACAGTAAACTCATCCCCTTAAAAGTATGGAAAATGACAAGATATCAAAGGGTAATAATTCTTGAATTATGCAATCAAGAGTTATGGTTCTTATGCACCACACTTCTCTTTGATGAGATCTATCCATCTGTGAAGTTTCATGTTTATCCCTTAAATAGTTTTTGTGTTATGCTCTAGACAAAATTTAAGTGAGAAAATAAAGGGCAATAACCCTTAAAATATGCAATCAAGAGTTATGGTTCTTATGCACTGCACTTCTCATTTATGAGATCTATCCATCTGTATAGTTTCATTTTTACATCTCAAATAGTTTTTGAGTTGTGCTCCATACAAGAAATTGGGATGCGAAGAGGGATAGACAGAATGGAAGAAGAATGGATAGACAGACAGAAAGACAGACAGACAGACAGACGGATGGCTACTATTATAATATATATAGCCGCCTTTTTGGCAGGAGATAATTAGCATGTATGCTACTTTATGAATGAAAACTAACATGCCAGGAACTATGTATAGAGGGGTATGAACATTTTTAATTGTTGGTCATTCTATTTGATAGATAATTGTATTTTCTCAATTTTACCGATATGTTGCCACTTTGGCTGCCATGGTAACCTGGAGTATGATATGATATGCTCATTGTTATTTTCTCATGGACAACACATTAGATTAATAGCTATTTCTAAAACCAAAGTTATTCAGTTTACTTACTCTTGTCTCTACAATTATTCCTTGAAAATAAGCAAACATTGGAGTTTTATGCCAGTATCGAGATTCAGGTTGCCATAGAAACCAGGGTTTTTTAAGGAATAAAATTCTTTCTAAAAAATTCTGAAGAGGATCATGGCAGGATCATTTCTGTGAAATTTCATCAAATTTGGATTGGTGGTTTCAGAGAAGAAGATGTTTGAAATAAAATTTAACGTATGCACACACGTACCACGCACGTGTACGCACACACGCACACACGGACAGACACACAGACGCAAGACAGATATCTGGCCATGACATAAGCCCGCTGGCCTTCTGCCAGTGGAGCTAATGAAACTGACATGCCATGAACCATATATAGAGGGGTATGAAGATTCTAAATTGTTGTTCATTATATTCGACAGATAATGGTATTTTCTCAATTTTACCGATACATTCCCACTTTTGCTGCCATGGTTACCTAGAGTATGATATGATATGCCCATTCTTATTTTTTCATCGACAACATGTTAGATCAATAGCTATTTCTAAAACCGAAGTTATTCAATTTATTTACTCTAGTCTCTACAATTTTGCCTTGAAAATAAGCAAAAATTGCAATTTTATGCCATTGTCGAGATTCAGGTTGCCACGGAAACCAAATTTAGACACAAAACCAAAATATCTTCTTTGCAGCTTTTCAGATTTGTACTAATACTTCATATGTCATATAAACTGACGTTCAAATATTTGTGTTTAGTGGTCATTTTTTTGCATAAAATACAGCATTTTCCAAATTTTACGAATCTGTTGTCACTTTGGTTGCCATGGTAACCTGACCTAAAAACATTTTGACCCTTTTTATTTTTTTATTTGTGACCCAATACATTAGTCTTTATGCCCAATATTGAAACCTTAAATCCTAGCTTTGCTGTTAGGAGATAATTGAGATAGAAATTTGTCAATTTAAGCCACCAGCAGAAATGCGAAATACAGTCTTTGTTCGTTGCCATAGAAACACATTCTGGAAGCTTATTTTTGCTATTGAATTCTTGATATTGCAAGCCAATACATGGGTGATTATGTTATAAAAACACAACTGACTGGACTTTTCGTGATAAATATGTTGTATTAACTTCAAAGTGCTTAATTTTCGAAGTTTTAAAAAGCAAGAAACATGCCTCTGGGGGCAAAAACTTTCTGTGGCTGTTGCCATGGTAACAGCATGACAATAAAAGTTTCCCTTTGGCTTTTGAACTTTTGTGACTAAAGGAATCAATTGCACAAACTTTTTTTGGTATTCTGAACAAGTCACTTATCACCATTTCTACAGGGCCTGCATGATTCTTAGGGAGAATGCTAGTTAATTAGTTAATCAAAAGAAGCACTATGACAAATGGTAAAAAAAATTGGCAAATACATTGTGAAGTGAATGGGAGTGTGTAACAACAGTTTCAGAAAAAAATGTGTGGAGATGTACTGATTTAATACTGAGTGTTTCTTCTCACCTACTGTGCTTAAAAAAAAGTATTGTGGAGGCTAGCACTACTGGCAGTAAAATCAGTGCTGTTGTATTTCATGTGTATATTTAAGCCATGCTCATTCTAGACATTTATGAATGGAGATGGATGTGGAGATGGACAACGGAATGCAGGTTTCAATAAGGGGTTTTCTCAAAGTAACTATGCCATTATGTATATAGGCCATAGAAAAGACATCATGGTTTAAGGTCTACGGCCTCCATATTAAAAGACGGAAGTTGCTGAGATTGGCCGAATAGCCTTTGTGAAAATGGCGATCTTACAAATGCGATATATACCTATGAGTTAGGGGTCGTAATCCTTAACTCTTTTTCATGATTGCTTCTGATACAACCCAATGGTCAAACTTTTGAATAAGCATCAATATTTTCAGAACTACTACTTATGCCTAGTTCCCCCATTGTTTTTGGCCTCCTCATTTTCCACACAACATTGGAACATTGTTGCTCTGACAAAACATAGCGCATCTGTTGTTCATGTGATTGGCATCATTTTCCACTTAGTTTCTTAACAGTGTTGTTAATGTTAGTATCTCAACAGAGAGCAAAGTGATAAATGCATTGATGTCTGGACTTTACTACACTTTCCAACGGTATTTAGGCTTTTATGTAATTGCATAATGGTCAATCCGACGGTGAAACTAAAAAAATTGGGATGGATAGAACGAGTTAAAGATATGTAAGACCTGCTAAAATTAAATCAAAAATGGTTTTACTTCGGGATCGATTTTGTACTTGTAGGCCCACTCGTTACAACTCGGCTGATGTAGGCCTATTCCCAGGTTGTCATAAACAATACCGAAATGGTTTGGTAGACGGAAACTAGATAAAGGGTCGTCACAATGATACCCAGCGATTCATACTGATGCACACATTTGACTACAGTTACCATTTCCGGTTGGTTGCATATTGTTCGTGGATAAAATACGATATATCCAAACCAATTTCCAGTCATGAAGTTTTTCTGCAATGCACATTTGAGTCAGAGTGGGAGATGATCATGCATGTTGATCGAAGCAATATATTTCATGTTATAGGATTAAGGTTGAAGACATAAACATAATTTTGGCGGCATCAGTGACCATTCCTATCGCAACATTTTTTAATAATTTGCAAAATTAGTATATCGTTGTAACTTAGTAGGATCGATTCTATGAAAAGTAATGTATCTAATAATATTATTGGCTTGGTTTTCATGTTTCCTTGGGTTGAATACAGTCGCTTGAATTTTCAGTGGAAATTCAGTCGAAAAAGTGGTATAACTCTGTCAAAATACTTTCATGGTTATCAGCCCATGTTGTCTCTGTTTCCCATTTGATAATGATCAACCTGTTCAAGTTTCAGATAAATATCTTCCGTAATGACAAGAGATAATAAAAAATGTCAGTTTTTGATAATATCAAATTTTTTACCCAATGACAACGCAGACGATGGCGCAGAGGACGTCAGTGATATGACATTTCCTTGATGTTTTCTTTAAAAAAAAAAAACAACCGAACTAAAAAT
Organism: Tridacna crocea; assembly: GCA_943736015.1. NCBI lineage: Eukaryota > Metazoa > Mollusca > Bivalvia > Cardiida > Cardiidae > Tridacna > Tridacna crocea. The sequence goes on along the minus strand of OX031066.1, from coordinate 1,534,052 downwards.
GATCATTGTAAAATATTCTAATAAAAATTTATAATATGGCCTTAACGCTCATTTTGATACATGTGATCCGTCATGCATAATAATTTTGAAACATGTGACCCGTCACGCAAAATGGATCCATTACTGAATCCGTAAATCAAACAAATGGTGAGGAGATTGAAGCTAGCGTAGGTTTATCCGGGTAAATAGGTTTAAACAACTATTTAGTAAGACTGAATGGTCTCTTCACATATAGAACATCTGCCAAAAGCGTAAAGATTTGACCCTGGTCAGACAGTGCATTCGGCGTAGTTTGACCACGGTCGATTTTTTTTGCTGTTCCATGATGGTTCCTTTATGCGTGACGTGTCACAAATAAATGTGTTGAGACAATCCCCGAGTTTTCTCTGCTTTCTGTTGTCCATCTCCATATCTGTGTCCGCCCACAAATGTCTATTTGCAGTCATACATGTAGTTGTCCTTAGTTAATTTCAAACATAGTCTGCCATAGTGCTTCTACGGTCAATGGCATTAAAGTATGTTCAAAGTAGGTTCAAACTTGGTGATATAGAAAGTTTAAGTCCGTTGAACTACATGTATGTACAGTTAACCCGTTCCCAAACTGCAAATTTTGAACCAGACCAAATTCAAAGCTTTAGCAGATCACAAATTTACAGTTGCTAAAAAGATGATTTTTCTATATAATAGGGGACAAAACATTGTGGGAAAAGGAGAAAATGCTGGTTACCAGCATTTTCTCTTTTTCCCACAATGTTTTCAAAAGGCTTCTATTCCTGACACGTAAAAACCAGGGATTGTTTGGGAAAGGGTTAACTACATTCAACTGCGTGCAAATTGGCAAGGGTAAATTAGGGTATTACTAGGCTAGAAAACATTGTGTAAAAAGAAGAAAAAGCCAGTATTTTCTCTTTTTCCCCACAATGTTTTCAAAAACTGTGTTCAGGGTTGTTGAAAGTCAGGATTTTAAAGAAAAGGATTGAATGGTGAAGATGTAATCAGTGGTACTTTCATCATAGTTGTGTTTTTTACATTTTAGCAAATAAAAAGAACTACTTTGTTCTTAAGTTGTTGGTTGTATTGGGGTTTAACGCCAGTTTAACAGCTATAAAGATCATAAAATGGCAGTTGGTGACACACATGACTGTGTTTCCTAGCTCTCTGACACTGGCATTTACACAACTTTCTTTCCAAAGCCACTGACTACTTTTCTCACATGCTTCAGCAGGGGTGAGAGGCGAAAATGCGCCGTAAAGAAAGTTTGCCTCAACCGGGTATCAAACTCGTAACCACCAGGACTGGTCATGCGTCCAACATGCACACAAATGAGCCACCTGGGCGGGCACTTTGTGACTTAATTATTTACCAAATTGACAAAATTTGGAATCTAACAAACTAAAAGTATATGCAGATGACAGATGTAATGGAGCTCTACTGAAAATTTCTCTATGATATAGTAGAAGACATTGCAAGGAAAGGAAAATGCTGGCAACCAAGATTTTCTCCTCTTCACAAAACTTTAATTTCAAATTTTGTCATTTTTATTTTGTCATCTGCGAATTCTTTTGATTTGGACAGGCTTAACCCATTACCACACAATCCCTACTTTTGACGCCCCAGAGAAAGAAGCCTTTAGAAAACATTGTGGGAAAAGGAGAAAATGCTGGTAACCAGCATTTTCTCCTTTTCCCACAATGTTTTCTACCCTTCACAAAACAAATTTCAAATTTTTTGTTGCTTTTATTTTGTCGTCTGCAAATGCTTTCAATTTGGACCAGTCCAAAATATTGTTGTTTGGTAATGGGTTAAAATTTTGTCATTTGGTAATGAGTTAAGTAAGGTCAATTAACAGTTAACTACATGTACGTTCAAAGTACAGTCACATCTACATAGTTTACCATAATAAATTTTTTAACATGTTCAAAAATTTTGCATTTAGTACAGGCAAAGCGTAAGTTCAAACTTTGATTACTATGTTGAACTATTCTTATGAAGAAAGTCTGTAACAAAGAAACAAATAAATGCATAACTCAAATACAACCCGCATCTGGCGGGATTCTAACCCTTGAAGGGACAAATATCCTCATTTTTCAAGGATTAATAGACCAATACCATAACCACTGAGCCAGAGAGATATCTCTCTGATGCAGCTGTCAGGCATTGTATTTAAATCTCGACAACGCTATCCATGAAGGAGTGGTCTCCCATAACACTATGGCTAACTATGTCTAACTATATTCAACTATTTTTGATACATTTAACTACGGCCATCTATGGTCAACTACATAATGTGTGACCATAGCTTTACACATATTCCTTTTGTGATAGGATTTAGGGGACCATCAATACAGGCAAACCCTAACCGCTATAGTACTATTTAGTAATAGTCTTATTACAAATTCTGTACATATAGGCAACGTTGGCAAAAAGTTGGTCAATATCTGTATTGAGCGGACCGATGGTTATAAATGGAGTGGTCATGCTAGTCACAAGTTGTTCACTGAAGTGGCTGATTGGCTTGTTAAAACACTGGTGCTACTACATGCCCCTGTCCAGTACATGAAGGTATGGCATACATTATAACCAGTATCATAGCGTTTATAAATGACATCCCACTTTTTGTTTAATCATATTCAAGAAGACATTATAGCTGGCAACTGAAGAGGTTGACTAGATTGATAGTCTTATTTGACCTTATTTGGCCTGCAAGATGTGAGAAAAGGCATTCGAATATTAGAGTCAAGAGTCATCTCTAGTTTTGCCTGTGCAGTCTGTGCAGGCTAATCCAAGACAACGCTTTCTATTCTTACACAATTCTCTGTTTTGTGGAAGTCTGCTGTAACACAAAATTGAATATAGTCATAAAGTGTTGTCAAGGCTGGTCAGTAATGACACTTTACACATATGACCGAAAGCCAATTTCTGTCTGTTGCAGGTCATATATAGGTTTGTTCTATTCAGCCAAGCAATGTTTATTTGTAAGCATTTGTTATATTCTTAGACTGTTGTTTGAGAAATAGAGGATAATCAGCTGGTTACTTTTGATATGAAAAATATCTCATGAGGATGCGTTGTTAGGCGTTGAAAAAACGAGTGCGCAGCACGAGTTTTTTTAACGCCTTACGACGCATCAGAGTGAGATATTTTTCATATCAAAAATAACCACTTGATTATTCTATTTATTATATACCTTATTAACATTATTATTTTTAATTTTTCGTTTGAAAGTCGAAATCAATACTTTGGATAGATAGAAGAAATCAGGGACATAGTGTGGATGAATACATTATTTAAAAAAAAAGAAAGAAAAAAACGAGACTACTGGTTGAAAATATAGAACTTACAATTAACACCATCTGTTAATGCTTAATGAAAACAAAAAGCAGTTCCTAAATTATGGCAGGAAGTGAAAGTGAAAGTTGATATCGTCACTAGTGATGATATCAAAATTTATTACACTGGGAAATTCCAGGATTTCACTGCTAGGTATATAATAAATAATCTTCCTTCTATCATGGTTTATCATTCAATAAAAGGCAGTTGTAAATTATTTGACACAATAAGAGCACAGGAATTTTACATTCTATAATAAAATAAGTAAAAAAATAAGTACCCCCCCTTATCTATATAAAAACAAGGAATGCTACGCCTCGATTACCAGCAACACCTTATAAATTTCCTACCTCACCCAAATTCACCAACAAAACAAAGAGTGATCCCAATATCCTTTACCCTAGAAACAGATAACACCAAAATGTACCTGTGACACTTGATGATTCTTAAGTAGTCACCTTTGCACCGGAAATATCCGTCACTTTTTACAGCTTTTTTGATAGTTTGAAGCCATCGAGGCCATTGGCTGAAGTCACAAATACGCCTGCAGTAAATGTTCTGGCCAAGTCCACTATGCGCCTTTGCCTTGTTTTCCATGACCTTGGCTCTTGACTCACAACACAATGAAACAACGCCTAAGTTAAATATTGAAATGATAAGTAAAACTTGGCATAATCCTTTTCTTAAATCAAGGGCTGTTTATTTAACAAGGGGTTGTTTGTTAAAATGTCGATATTTTCATTTCTGTGCATCGCAAAAAATGGACCAGTCGAATGAGGCTGATGTCAGCAGAGTCATGTCCCCTGCTGGGCTTTTCCCTATTCATGTAAGTCGCATATCTTTTCTTTAAAAAGAATATTGACAACTATTTTTACTATGCACCTCTAGAAAAATATGTAGTATCATGCGCTGCATATAAATATATTCTAGAACGAAAATGAAAACGAAAGAAATATTTTCTGCAGAACATGACGTCACTGAATGGCCTCCTCAATGGCATTTTTTTTGCCAAAAAAGCTGTAAAAAATGACGGATATCTGTGGTTAAAAGGTGTCTACTGAGGTATCACTGAATGTCATAGGAAGATTTTTGTGTTTGTCTATCGCTAGGGTAAAAGAAATTATGATCAATGTTTTGTGGGTGATTTTTGAAGGGAAGTGCCATCTTCTGTTGTCACCAGCAGTCGAGGCATTGCATTCCTTGTGTTTCTATCTAATAAAGAGGGGAGATTTATTTCCAAATTTTATCATTTATCTTGGTTACAAGATGTCAAAGTTCTGTGATCAGAGTCACTTCAGACTGCCTTTTCAGCTACTTAAATTATTTTAAGCAGTAATTTACATATATTTCTTTATATACTTGGCACTTGTGTTGAAAATTATCAATACGGATTGATTTACCTATACTAGTTCTGATTTTTGAATCATTATTGTCGTCATACCCTCTAATTCACTCAATACCAAACAACACGATTTTAGGTTTGTCCAAATCGAAAGCATTTGCAGACAATAAAATAAAAGTGACCCAAAATTTGAAATTTGTTTTGTAAAAGGTAGAAAACATTGTGAGAAAATGAGAAATTGCTGGTTACCAGCATTTTCTCCTTTTCCCACAATGTTTTCTAAAGGTTTCTTTCTCAGGGGCGTCAAAAGTAGGGATTGTGTGGTAATGGGTTAAAAGATAGTGGGAAAACTGAATTAGATGTTTAGCAGACAACAAAATTTTAGAATCAACACGACTGAAAGAAATTGCAGACTAGTTGACAATTCAAACATACCCCAAGATTTGTTTTATTTTTGCCTTTTGAAAAGGTAGAAAGGGGGAAAAGGACCAAAACATGGCAAATGTTGGTTACCATAATTTTCACCTTTTCCTAGTATTTGCAAAAGCCTTCCTTCTCAGGGTTGCTCAAACTGGGGATTGTATGGTCAAAGCTTACGCCTGGTTAAAATACACATACATGTAGGACTATTTATGAACTTATGGCACTTTAAATCATTCACCAGCCTAGATCTACCAGCGCAAGAATTTGTAGCCGACTTTGACGTTTCATACTTGGCTCTCATGATTTGTATGTAATGGGACTATCAGAAATAGATTAAAAAAAAAAATAGATCAATACCAGTGCCATAAACCTATAGATCTAGCAATGTGCTGGCCATACATGACTCAATGCCATGAAATACTGGGGAAAGAACCCATAGTTTGACCAACAAAAAATATGGCTACTAAATTTTTTTAGCTGGCGCCATTGAACCTAGAATATCTTGTAATAATTAGATCTACAATCACGGCTGATTACCTTCAGTCTGAAGGTGTCTGCTCCGATGCTATTTTTGTTACTGTTCTTCGCAAACCCCTTCAGGCCAACCTTCATTTAAAGTATCTGGAAAAAAATATGATTTTACCCGCATCTTTTCGAACGGCTTTATACGACAAAATTTCCAATGACAGCTAATAAAATGGGCATGGATCGTTAGATAAATGATTAATCTTTACAAAAAAACTGGTGTTTTATCCAACTCTTACCTTTGTGCAAATCTGTACTTTTCAACGTAAATAACCGTTGACCTACTTCACCAGAAATCAAAACATTGATTTAATTGGTATTTTGCAGGGCATTTTATGTGCTGTTAAAGATTAATCATTTATCTAACGATCCATGCCCATTTTATTAACTGTCACTGGAAACTTTGTTGATTAGAGCCGTTCGAAAAGATGTGGGTAAAATCATATTAATTCCAGAAGTGTTTAAAGAGGGCTGATATGAAGGCCTGCGGAGACCAGAAACAATCAAAGTACTGAAAGTACTGTTAGAAGGCGAGTTTACAATATAGGCATAACATATTGAAATACATTTTCCTGTACTTAAATCGCCTCTCCTGATACAGCAAAGTCTATAGAGTTGTGCAGTGTTCCTGTGCAATGAAGACCAGTTTACCATCCTGAGTTTTAACAAACTTGAAGAAGGCTTGTGAAAATATGTTGAAAAAAAAGAAATAATAATAATAAAACAAATGGACTTTCCTGAAACTCCTTTCCATTTCATTTGAAGGAAAAGTTTTATGTGATAGCAAAGAGTTTTAATTTGCTGTTACCCGTATATGTTTTTACGTTGTATAGAATCTTAGATCTAACCCTCTATTACCCCAATAATGAGTTTAAAAGGTCTAGGAAGAAGGCTTGAGAACTTTTGGTCTGAAAAGGAGAATATGGTGCTAATTGACATTTTTTCCTTTTCCTAAAATGTCTTCCATCCTATTTCATACAGGTTCCATCAATGATGCCAGATCAAAAAGTTGCTACCTGAAAATGCATTCAATTTTGGAAAGTCTGAATTTTTTTCTTCGCGTAAAGAGTCAAGAAAGTTTCTCCTTTTCAAAATTAAGTTTTTAAAAAGTACAAAACAGTGGTAAAAAGAGAAAGTACTGGTGACTAGTGTTTTTTCCTTTTCCAAAAGTATTTTGAAACTTTTTTTTCCTTGAGGTTGTCAATTTTTTTTTTTGTTTACCATTTTATTTGAAATATACTTTATCAAGACTGAAAAAGACTTTCAAAACAAACAACTTTCAATGTTCAAAACGGAGATTTAACATTTAGATTACAATACAGTCATGTGCTGGGTTTTAATGACCTTAAAGAATGGGGCTTTTTAGAAAGGGAAGGGTATTTTGAAAGCATGCAGGAACATGAGAAAATACTGGCAACGAACATTTTCTCCGTTTTGCGCAATGTTTACCATCCTATCAAGGATAACCAACCAACATCATTTGACGGTTGACTTCTTAGGTCCTATAAGGAACGTCGGAAGGTGTTCTTTGTTTACACGATTCTTGTAATCTATGGCTCTGTTAACCCTTATACAAGAGTGCTGGATTGATGAAAATGGCATTTTACATCTCGGGAAAAATGCTTAATTATTGCAACCTCACCCTGGGCTGTTTACAATATATTACAATATAGCTAATCCGACATAAGACTGCATATTCTGTGCAGACTATAGAATCGTCTGCCTTGTCTTCAAAAGAGACAGGCGTAATAAAAGATTTAAGGGTTCATTGACATTAACGCTTGTCTTTCATTAATCCCGCGTAACCGGAATGTACGTTCAGCTTGTCGGCAAACATGAAAGCAAAATGATTGCCAACTCGTCAATATCGAGATACACCCTATTCCTTTGTTCGACAAAAATATATTGTGTACAGTTACACAGATACAGGCCCTTTATCCGTGTTCTTAGAAAATCATGAACACATCCGATGCACTCTAGGACAGTGGGATTCTCCCTGTCAAGTTAATTTTATCATTGTGTTATTCAGTTTTGGAAAAAAGCGTATAGTTGAAGGAAATTCTTTCGAGGAAAATAAATGGGAATATATAAGGTAAAGATTTCAGTTCTAATAATGACGGAGGTAAGTGATTATGATAACAATTCATTGCGATAAGCGTTTATTCTTTACCTGACAAAGAAATTTCAGACTAAGTAAGTTGAAATTGAAAGCACTGATTCATACAGATGACAAATTCAGGGTGGCCCAAATTAGCGACGAAATTTGTTCTTGATAGGGTAGAAACATTGTGGTAAAATGAAAAAAAAAAAAGCCAGTTTCCGATTGTAATTTCCCCTCTCCTCTCGATGTTTTTAAAAGCTTAATTTTCAGAGTCGTTTCAAGTGAGCAGTAAAGGGTTAAATATTTATGAATAATTGCTGAATGTTAAGCAACGTGATGACCAAAAGAAGAAGTTAAAATTCTTTGCATGTTAAAACCAGTGTTCCCACTGGAAATTTTATTTGGGGGTTTTGTACCCCTTACAACTGAAAAATGGGGGTATAAGAAAAAAAATGGGGGTACAATTTCAGAAAAAACTTGTATGCCCACAACTCTAGATATTTACTGCCTTATTCTTGTTCAGATGCAGAACAATCATATTATAGATATACTCTGTCAATGTACATTTTGAAACGTATGCATAACTGAACTAGACTGTAGTGGTCTTTATGCTCATATTTTCACATCCCATTAGCCTTTTTTATTTCAGTTTAGATTTCATATTTGAAGGTATGACAATAATGGTTCTCAACTGAAGGTAAAGTAATCCATATTGATGATTTGCAGCAAAAAAAAAGTATGTTACATCAAGATATTTGTGGAAATTTGTAACTTAAATCCATTACAAACTGAAAAGAAGGTGTGAAGTGACTCTGATCAGACAATGTAAACAGGAGTATTTTGTTGTGTCATGGGTTTCTGCGTTTTTTTTTTTACCGATCTATCTTTCATGTCCATTTAGTTAAGGATAGGTGTTTCTGCATGATCTGGCTTATGGTTTATAATAAGGATAGCAAGTCACTTCAAAACCTGTCATTTTACACAAGATCAGCGGATAATGGCTTTTGTTTTTGGTTACATTTTGTCGTGAGGTCTCGCGTGTAACCAAACTTTGTTATGTGAATTTCAATTCTGTACAGTGATTGACACAATAATTTGCGTGAGTTTGAACACTGATATGAATTCTGTTTTCTCTATGATGAATATTTCTACAACTCGTGTGCTTTGCTTGCTTACGGAACCTGAATTCCGAAACCCGAATGTACATTTCTGAGCTAATCCCAATGTAGGTTCACAGACGAAAGACGATTACGTCAACAAAACGCTCTTTCATAGACTGCGTCAAACAAAGGAGAGCTGAATTAAGGATTCTTTTTGGAAACAAACGAGTCCCAGTCTGCAAAAGAATGCCATCTAGCAGGAGATAATGGCAAATTATAGGTCGCGATAATAAAGACCGAGTACGCCGACCATGTAAATGTTCTAAAAATAGAAAGCTAGAAATCCAAAATTTTTCTGATGTTAGATTTACTTTGTCAGAAAATCGCTTTTAAGTGAGCCTTTCTATGCAAACACTTTTTTTTCATCTTTATGTTCGATCTTCTTCTGTATTTTTTGTGCGTGATTTCACGTACAGGTTTGTAATTTTGTGCGTGTTTTAATTCATTTATACGTGTTTCACGCACGATTTTGCGTGATCGGGAACACTGAAAACGGTTACAGATCATGTTATTGTCATTTTTGATGTAGTAAAATCCAATCATACTCGTATATAAGGAAAGAAGTGATCAGCATGTAACCCAGGCTATACATCGGTACATCATACAGACCAGAACTACTTCGAAATGACACATCTATTGTGATTTCAACTGATTTACCTTTTTCTTTTCACAGGTCTCCGGAATCAAAACTTGGCCACGCCGATGCGTAACAATAACCTAGTTAATCATAAAGTCAAGCACAACTTTGATAAAAGAAAAATATTTCTTTGAAAGAGAATTTTTTTTTAAACATTTGATGATTCAAAGGAATTTATTTCATTGAAATTTTACTTCTCACAAAGACAGAATAAGGTTGCCAACAGAGGAAAGGGGTCTATCAGCGGTACGTCATTCAAAGAAGCTATCCGATTGGTTAGTTCTGGGATAGTAAATTTACATGTACGATCCCACTGGTTAGTTGTTTATGCGTTGTGAAGTGGAAGTACGTCCAAATGACGTCATGTTAGTAGCTTTCGATTGGCTTATAATAGCTATGGTTTATTTGTTGCTGTAGCAACGTGATTATATCAATGAACTGATCCAAAGTATTTTGCATTTGTCAAAAAGGATGCTTTTTACGAATTCGATTGCATTCCTTCTAGAAACTTGAAGTTTCTTCTTGCTATTCTGATTAAATTTACAATGGTCTCGACATTATCTTGTTCTAATGACTCGAGAAGTATCGAACTATTTGAAAGGCATTTTGATAATGCTGTTCAGAGGCATTTTCAGCAAGCTGCCGAGCTTTGACATATGAAGGCGAGAATGAAAATCTCGCCTTCCAAAAATAGCATCGGAGCAGACCTTCAGACTGAAGGTAGGCCGTGATATGACATCAGCTGTTAAGAAGGCGTTTAATTCTAGACAATCAACCAATCAAACTGTAATTTCTTACATTAGACGAACCTGTTTCGTGGAAACTTCTCTGATTCTGTCTCCACTTTCTGTTCATTTGGAGCCAACAAATCCGGAAGAGTGATATAGAGAGACAGCTTTTTCAAACCAGTATTGGATTCGAATTGGTCAGGGTGAAAATTAGAAATGATAGAGAAAGATAAGTTTTTAATCCAATTCTGATTAGAAGAGAACTTGCTACACACATAAATTGTTCAAGATGGGGATCTCTACCTTTCCTTTTTCCTTCAGCAAGTTTGAACCAAAATACGAAACGAATGTAAAGGCTTTGGCAGAAGGCGTCACACCACTATAAATTAAAACCGACTATCTTTGAAGCTTCCTAGCTTTGAAAAATCAAAATGGGCCCAGTCAGCCAATCAAAATAGCGCCCTAATATATATAGATAGAAAACAGTGAACAAAAAACGGCATGAAAGTGGATTTAAAGTCTTTTTTAAAGGCTGCTGTGCAGTCCTTGGCAAACTGCCAGGCATGCACCATCCACACATGCCAGATTTCACTGAAAAAGGGCCAAAATTCAAGAAAACAAGGTGGCAGAAGACCTTGTTTTGGTCTATTCAAGCCCCTTGCAAGAGTTACTTCCCTTAAAGTAAACCCTTGATCCCCCCCATTTACCCTTTAATTGGATTTCCTGATTCGGGCCACATCAAATTCATATAACCCAAAATGATCAATGTACATTGTAAAAAAAACACACAGAAATTAATGTGACAAGTTGCTAAAAAATAGACTGAAAACTCTTTCAGTAGCAATTGTTTCCTATTGCATAAATCAAACAAAGGGAACTGAAATGTTATTTTTTCTAATCGCTTCAAACCATGACAAGAAACCCAGTTACGTTGATTACGGTCTCATACGTGCCAGTTACGCACATGCGAAAAGCACAGAAAACAATGTGACAAGTGGCTAAAAAAAAGACTGAAAACTCTTTCAGTAGTGCTCAAGGAATTGAAGCATAAATTTTCTAATATCTTCAAACCGCAACAAGAAACCCTGTTACGTTGACTACCGTTTCATACGTGCCAGTTACGCACATGGGAGAACACCAGAAAATGATGTGACAAGTGGCTAAAAAAAGACATGAAGACTATTTTCAGTAGCAACTGCTTCCTGTTGCATAAGTCAAACAAAGAGAACTGAATTTTTAAATTTTTTTTTCTCCAATCTCTTTATATCGTACGTGACAAATAACCCATTTACGTTGACTACCGTCTCGCAGGTCCCAGTTACGTATCCGCGAAAACATGAAAAAATCGACTTACGGGACATTTCATAGCAGACGACACCTGTTTCTCAAGTCAAATATAGGGAACTAAATTTCTCTTTTTTTTTTCCTCCAATCTCTTTATACCGTGACAACAAACCCATTTACACCGACTACCGTCTCAAAGGTGCCAGTTACGTATCCGCGAAAACATGAAAAAATCGACTTACGGGACATTTCATAGCAGACAACACCTGTTTCTCGAGTCAAATATAGGGATTTTTCTTTTTTCGTTTTTTCTCACTAGGGCCATTGATTCAGTTGCGATGACCATCTCACCCATATGAGACGGTTACGTGCTGCGCATGAAATCGTAAAATCAACTTAGACACTTTCGGACGGCAACTGACACCTGTTGCACAAATCAAAGAAAGGTAAATCAAACATTTCCCTGTTTTCATACCAAGGTCAGTTTTGGTGACCGTGCGAGTCGAAAGTGAATGTTCTGTTTAACGGCTGCACAAAAAAAAAAAAAATGAAATTCAGAAGCAACCGGTTGCTGTTGCAGAAACTTTTTCCGATGAAAAAGAAATCTTGTTTTCGTTTAAAGAATTAAAAAAAAAGGCCATAAAGATACAATAAGATGTAAGAATAACTAATAATCAAAATTTTCTTTGATAGGGTAGAAAACATTGTGAGAAAAGGAGAAAATGCTGGTAACCTGCATTGTCTCCTTTTCTCAGATTATTTTCCAAAGCCTTCTATTTTACGGGGGTGTTAAAAGGCGTCATTGTATGGTAAGGGGTCAATAAGGATAAACATATACCCTCCCTCCCAATCATCCAATCAAATCTCATCCCTCTGTGAAATTATCCAATCACAGAAGCTTTTAGGAAATCAGAATGGGTGCCAACAGCCAATCAGAGAGGCTGTGAGAAATTCAAAAATGGGCCCGGTCTGCCAGTCAGAGAGGCTTTGAGAAATCAAAATGGGCCCAGTCAGCCAATCAAAATGGCGCCCTAATATATATAGATAGAAAACAGTGAATAAAAAACGGCATGAAAGTGGATTTAAAGTCTTTTTTAAAGGCTGCTGTGCAGTCCTTGGCAAACTGCCAGGCATGCACCATCCACACATGCCAGATTTCACTGAAAAAGGGCCAAAATTCAAGAAAACAAGGTGGCAGAAGACCTTGTTTTGGTCTATTCAAGCCCCTTGCAAGAGTTACTTCCCTTAAAGTAAACCCTTGATCCCCCCCCTTTACCCTTTAATTGGATTTCCTGATTCGGGCCACATCAAATTCATATAACCCAAAATGATCAATGTACATTGTAAAAAAAACACACAGAAATTAATGTGACAAGTTGCTAAAAAATAGACTGAAAACTCTTTCAGTAGCAATTGTTTCCTATTGCATAAATCAAACAAAGGGAACTGAAATGTTATTTTTTCTAATCGCTTCAAACCATGACAAGAAACCCAGTTACGTTGATTACGGTCTCATACGTGCCAGTTACGCACATGCGAAAAGCACAGAAAACAATGTGACAAGTGGCTAAAAAAAAGACTGAAAACTCTTTCAGTAGTGCTCAAGGAATTGAAGCATAAATTTTCTAATATCTTCAAACCGCAACAAGAAACCCTGTTACGTTGACTACCGTTTCATACGTGCCAGTTACGCACATGGGAGAACACCAGAAAATGATGTGACAAGTGGCTAAAAAAAGACATGAAGACTATTTTCAGTAGCAACTGCTTCCTGTTGCATTAATCAAACAAAGAGAACTGAATTTTTAAATTTTTTTTTCTCCAATCTCTTTATATCGTACGTGACAAATAACCCATTTACGTTGACTACCGTCTCGCAGGTCCCAGTTACGTATCCGCGAAAACATGAAAAAATCGACTTACGGGACATTTCATAGCAGACGACACCTGTTTCTCAAGTCAAATATAGGGAACTAAATTTCTCTTTTTTTTTTCCTCCAATCTCTTTATACCGTGACAACAAACCCATTTACACCGACTACCGTCTCAAAGGTGCCAGTTACGTATCCGCGAAAACATGAAAAAATCGACTTACGGGACATTTCATAGCAGACAACACCTGTTTCTCGAGTCAAATATAGGGATTTTTCTTTTTTCGTTTTTTCTCACTAGGGCCATTGATTCAGTTGCGATGACCATCTCACCCATATGAGACGGTTGCGTGCTGCGCATGAAATCGTAAAATCAACTTAGACACTTTCGGACGGCAACTGACACCTGTTGCACAAATCAAAGAAAGGTAAATCAAACATTTCCCTGTTTTCATACCAAGGTCAGTTTTGGTGACCGTGCGAGTCGAAAGTGAATGTTCTGTTTAACGGCTGCACAAAAAAAAAAAAAATGAAATTCAGAAGCAACCGGTTGCTGTTGCAGAAACTTTTTCCGATGAAAAAGAAATCTTGTTTTCGTTTAAAGAATTAAAAAAAAAGGCCATAAAGATACAATAAGATGTAAGAATAACTAATAATCAAAATTTTCTTTGATAGGGTAGAAAACATTGTGAGAAAAGGAGAAAATGCTGGTAACCTGCATTGTCTCCTTTTCTCAGATTATTTTCCAAAGCCTTCTATTTTACGGGGGTGTTAAAAGGCGTCATTGTATGGTAAGGGGTCAATAAGGATAAACATATACCCTCCCTCCCAATCATCCAATCAAATCTCATCCCTCTGTGAAATTATCCAATCACAGAAGCTTTTAGGAAATCAGAATGGGTGCCAACAGCCAATCAGAGAGGCTGTGAGAAATTCAAAAATGGGCCCGGTCTGCCAGTCAGAGAGGCTTTGAGAAATCAAAATGGGCCCAGTCAGCCAATCAAAATGGCGCCCTAATATATATAGATAGAAAACAGTGAATAAAAAACGGCATGAAAGTGGATTTAAAGTCTTTTTTAAAGGCTGCTGTGCAGTCCTTGGCAAACTGCCAGGCATGCACCATCCACACATGCCAGATTTCACTGAAAAAGGGCCAAAATTCAAGAAAACAAGGTGGCAGAAGACCTTGTTTTGGTCTATTCAAGCCCCTTGCAAGAGTTACTTCCCTTAAAGTAAACCCTTGATCCCCCCCCTTTACCCTTTAATTGGATTTCCTGATTCGGGCCACATCAAATTCATATAACCCAAAATGATCAATGTACATTGTAAAAAAAACACACAGAAATTAATGTGACAAGTTGCTAAAAAATAGACTGAAAACTCTTTCAGTAGCAATTGTTTCCTATTGCATAAATCAAACAAAGGGAACTGAAATGTTATTTTTTCTAATCGCTTCAAACCATGACAAGAAACCCAGTTACGTTGATTACGGTCTCATACGTGCCAGTTACGCACATGCGAAAAGCACAGAAAACAATGTGACAAGTGGCTAAAAAAAAGACTGAAAACTCTTTCAGTAGTGCTCAAGGAATTGAAGCATAAATTTTCTAATATCTTCAAACCGCAACAAGAAACCCTGTTACGTTGACTACCGTTTCATACGTGCCAGTTACGCACATGGGAGAACACCAGAAAATGATGTGACAAGTGGCTAAAAAAAGACATGAAGACTATTTTCAGTAGCAACTGCTTCCTGTTGCATTAATCAAACAAAGAGAACAGAATTTTTAAATTTTTTTTTCTCCAATCTCTTTATATCGTACGTGACAAATAACCCATTTACGTTGACTACCGTCTCGCAGGTCCCAGTTACGTATCCGCGAAAACATGAAAAAATCGACTTACGGGACATTTCATAGCAGACGACACCTGTTTCTCAAGTCAAATATAGGGAACTAAATTTCTCTTTTTTTTTTCCTCCAATCTCTTTATACCGTGACAACAAACCCATTTACACCGACTACCGTCTCAAAGGTGCCAGTTACGTATCCGCGAAAACATGAAAAAATCGACTTACGGGACATTTCATAGCAGACAACACCTGTTTCTCGAGTCAAATATAGGGATTTTTCTTTTTTCGTTTTTTCTCACTAGGGCCATTGATTCAGTTGCGATGACCATCTCACCCATATGAGACGGTTGCGTGCTGCGCATGAAATCGTAAAATCAACTTAGACACTTTCGGACGGCAACTGACACCTGTTGCACAAATCAAAGAAAGGTAAATCAAACATTTCCCTGTTTTCATACCAAGGTCAGTTTTGGTGACCGTGCGAGTCGAAAGTGAATGTTCTGTTTAACGGCTGCACAAAAAAAAAAAAAATGAAATTCAGAAGCAACCGGTTGCTGTTGCAGAAACTTTTTCCGATGAAAAAGAAATCTTGTTTTCGTTTAAAGAATTAAAAAAAAAGGCCATAAAGATACAATAAGATGTAAGAATAACTAATAATCAAAATTTTCTTTGATAGGGTAGAAAACATTGTGAGAAAAGGAGAAAATGCTGGTAACCTGCATTGTCTCCTTTTCTCAGATTATTTTCCAAAGCCTTCTATTTTACGGGGGTGTTAAAAGGCGTCATTGTATGGTAAGGGGTCAATAAGGATAAACATATACCCTCCCTCCCAATCATCCAATCAAATCTCATCCCTCTGTGAAATTATCCAATCACAGAAGCTTTTAGGAAATCAGAATGGGTGCCAACAGCCAATCAGAGAGGCTGTGAGAAATTAAAAAATGGGCCCGGTCTGCCAGTCAGAGAGGCTTTGAGAAATCAAAATGGGCCCAGTCAGCCAATCAAAATGGCGCCCTAATATATATAGATAGAAAACAGTGAATAAAAAACGGCATGAAAGTGGATTTAAAGTCTTTTTTAAAGGCTGCTGTGCAGTCCTTGGCAAACTGCCAGGCATGCACCATCCACACATGCCAGATTTCACTGAAAAAGGGCCAAAATTCAAGAAAACAAGGTGGCAGAAGACCTTGTTTTGGTCTATTCAAGCCCCTTGCAAGAGTTACTTCCCTTAAAGTAAACCCTTGATCCCCCCCCTTTACCCTTTAATTGGATTTCCTGATTCGGGCCACATCAAATTCATATAACCCAAAATGATCAATGTACATTGTAAAAAAAACACACAGAAATTAATGTGACAAGTTGCTAAAAAATAGACTGAAAACTCTTTCAGTAGCAATTGTTTCCTATTGCATAAATCAAACAAAGGGAACTGAAATGTTATTTTTTCTAATCGCTTCAAACCATGACAAGAAACCCAGTTACGTTGATTACGGTCTCATACGTGCCAGTTACGCACATGCGAAAAGCACAGAAAACAATGTGACAAGTGGCTAAAAAAAAGACTGAAAACTCTTTCAGTAGTGCTCAAGGAATTGAAGCATAAATTTTCTAATATCTTCAAACCGCAACAAGAAACCCTGTTACGTTGACTACCGTTTCATACGTGCCAGTTACGCACATGGGAGAACACCAGAAAATGATGTGACAAGTGGCTAAAAAAAGACATGAAGACTATTTTCAGTAGCAACTGCTTCCTGTTGCATTAATCAAACAAAGAGAACAGAATTTTTAAATTTTTTTTTCTCCAATCTCTTTATATCGTACGTGACAAATAACCCATTTACGTTGACTACCGTCTCGCAGGTCCCAGTTACGTATCCGCGAAAACATGAAAAAATCGACTTACGGGACATTTCATAGCAGACGACACCTGTTTCTCAAGTCAAATATAGGGAACTAAATTTCTCTTTTTTTTTTCCTCCAATCTCTTTATACCGTGACAACAAACCCATTTACACCGACTACCGTCTCAAAGGTGCCAGTTACGTATCCGCGAAAACATGAAAAAATCGACTTACGGGACATTTCATAGCAGACAACACCTGTTTCTCGAGTCAAATATAGGGATTTTTCTTTTTTCGTTTTTTCTCACTAGGGCCATTGATTCAGTTGCGATGACCATCTCACCCATATGAGACGGTTGCGTGCTGCGCATGAAATCGTAAAATCAACTTAGACACTTTCGGACGGCAACTGACACCTGTTGCACAAATCAAAGAAAGGTAAATCAAACATTTCCCTGTTTTCATACCAAGGTCAGTTTTGGTGACCGTGCGAGTCGAAAGTGAATGTTCTGTTTAACGGCTGCACAAAAAAAAAAAAAATGAAATTCAGAAGCAACCGGTTGCTGTTGCAGAAACTTTTTCCGATGAAAAAGAAATCTTGTTTTCGTTTAAAGAATTAAAAAAAAAGGCCATAAAGATACAATAAGATGTAAGAATAACTAATAATCAAAATTTTCTTTGATAGGGTAGAAAACATTGTGAGAAAAGGAGAAAATGCTGGTAACCTGCATTGTCTCCTTTTCTCAGATTATTTTCCAAAGCCTTCTATTTTACGGGGGTGTTAAAAGGCGTCATTGTATGGTAAGGGGTCAATAAGGATAAACATATACCCTCCCTCCCAATCATCCAATCAAATCTCATCCCTCTGTGAAATTATCCAATCACAGAAGCTTTTAGGAAATCAGAATGGGTGCCAACAGCCAATCAGAGAGGCTGTGAGAAATTCAAAAATGGGCCCGGTCTGCCAGTCAGAGAGGCTTTGAGAAATCAAAATGGGCCCAGTCAGCCAATCAAAATGGCGCCCTAATATATATAGATAGAAAACAGTGAATAAAAAACGGCATGAAAGTGGATTTAAAGTCTTTTTTAAAGGCTGCTGTGCAGTCCTTGGCAAACTGCCAGGCATGCACCATCCACACATGCCAGATTTCACTGAAAAAGGGCCAAAATTCAAGAAAACAAGGTGGCAGAAGACCTTGTTTTGGTCTATTCAAGCCCCTTGTAAGAGTTACTTCCCTTAAAGTAAACCCTTGATCCCCCCCCTTTACCCTTTAATTGGATTTCCTGATTCGGGCCACATCAAATTCATATAACCCAAAATGATCAATGTACATTGTAAAAAAAACACACAGAAATTAATGTGACAAGTTGCTAAAAAATAGACTGAAAACTCTTTCAGTAGCAATTGTTTCCTATTGCATAAATCAAACAAAGGGAACTGAAATGTTATTTTTTCTAATCGCTTCAAACCATGACAAGAAACCCAGTTACGTTGATTACGGTCTCATACGTGCCAGTTACGCACATGCGAAAAGCACAGAAAACAATGTGACAAGTGGCTAAAAAAAAGACTGAAAACTCTTTCAGTAGTGCTCAAGGAATTGAAGCATAAATTTTCTAATATCTTCAAACCGCAACAAGAAACCCTGTTACGTTGACTACCGTTTCATACGTGCCAGTTACGCACATGGGAGAACACCAGAAAATGATGTGACAAGTGGCTAAAAAAAGACATGAAGACTATTTTCAGTAGCAACTGCTTCCTGTTGCATAAGTCAAACAAAGAGAACTGAATTTTTAAATTTTTTTTTCTCCAATCTCTTTATATCGTACGTGACAAATAACCCATTTACGTTGACTACCGTCTCGCAGGTCCCAGTTACGTATCCGCGAAAACATGAAAAAATCGACTTACGGGACATTTCATAGCAGACGACACCTGTTTCTCAAGTCAAATATAGGGAACTAAATTTCTCTTTTTTTTTTCCTCCAATCTCTTTATACCGTGACAACAAACCCATTTACACCGACTACCGTCTCAAAGGTGCCAGTTACGTATCCGCGAAAACATGAAAAAATCGACTTACGGGACATTTCATAGCAGACAACACCTGTTTCTCGAGTCAAATATAGGGATTTTTCTTTTTTCGTTTTTTCTCACTAGGGCCATTGATTCAGTTGCGATGACCATCTCACCCATATGAGACGGTTACGTGCTGCGCATGAAATCGTAAAATCAACTTAGACACTTTCGGACGGCAACTGACACCTGTTGCACAAATCAAAGAAAGGTAAATCAAACATTTCCCTGTTTTCATACCAAGGTCAGTTTTGGTGACCGTGCGAGTCGAAAGTGAATGTTCTGTTTAACGGCTGCACAAAAAAAAAAAAAATGAAATTCAGAAGCAACCGGTTGCTGTTGCAGAAACTTTTTCCGATGAAAAAGAAATCTTGTTTTCGTTTAAAGAATTAAAAAAAAAGGCCATAAAGATACAATAAGATGTAAGAATAACTAATAATCAAAATTTTCTTTGATAGGGTAGAAAACATTGTGAGAAAAGGAGAAAATGCTGGTAACCTGCATTGTCTCCTTTTCTCAGATTATTTTCCAAAGCCTTCTATTTTACGGGGGTGTTAAAAGGCGTCATTGTATGGTAAGGGGTCAATAAGGATAAACATATACCCTCCCTCCCAATCATCCAATCAAATCTCATCCCTCTGTGAAATTATCCAATCACAGAAGCTTTTAGGAAATCAGAATGGGTGCCAACAGCCAATCAGAGAGGCTGTGAGAAATTCAAAAATGGGCCCGGTCTGCCAGTCAGAGAGGCTTTGAGAAATCAAAATGGGCCCAGTCAGCCAATCAAAATGGCGCCCTAATATATATAGATAGAAAACAGTGAATAAAAAACGGCATGAAAGTGGATTTAAAGTCTTTTTTAAAGGCTGCTGTGCAGTCCTTGGCAAACTGCCAGGCATGCACCATCCACACATGCCAGATTTCACTGAAAAAGGGCCAAAATTCAAGAAAACAAGGTGGCAGAAGACCTTGTTTTGGTCTATTCAAGCCCCTTGCAAGAGTTACTTCCCTTAAAGTAAACCCTTGATCCCCCCCCTTTACCCTTTAATTGGATTTCCTGATTCGGGCCACATCAAATTCATATAACCCAAAATGATCAATGTACATTGTAAAAAAAACACACAGAAATTAATGTGACAAGTTGCTAAAAAATAGACTGAAAACTCTTTCAGTAGCAATTGTTTCCTATTGCATAAATCAAACAAAGGGAACTGAAATGTTATTTTTTCTAATCGCTTCAAACCATGACAAGAAACCCAGTTACGTTGATTACGGTCTCATACGTGCCAGTTACGCACATGCGAAAAGCACAGAAAACAATGTGACAAGTGGCTAAAAAAAAGACTGAAAACTCTTTCAGTAGTGCTCAAGGAATTGAAGCATAAATTTTCTAATATCTTCAAACCGCAACAAGAAACCCTGTTACGTTGACTACCGTTTCATACGTGCCAGTTACGCACATGGGAGAACACCAGAAAATGATGTGACAAGTGGCTAAAAAAAGACATGAAGACTATTTTCAGTAGCAACTGCTTCCTGTTGCATAAGTCAAACAAAGAGAACTGAATTTTTAAATTTTTTTTTCTCCAATCTCTTTATATCGTACGTGACAAATAACCCATTTACGTTGACTACCGTCTCGCAGGTCCCAGTTACGTATCCGCGAAAACATGAAAAAATCGACTTACGGGACATTTCATAGCAGACGACACCTGTTTCTCAAGTCAAATATAGGGAACTAAATTTCTCTTTTTTTTTTCCTCCAATCTCTTTATACCGTGACAACAAACCCATTTACACCGACTACCGTCTCAAAGGTGCCAGTTACGTATCCGCGAAAACATGAAAAAATCGACTTACGGGACATTTCATAGCAGACAACACCTGTTTCTCGAGTCAAATATAGGGATTTTTCTTTTTTCGTTTTTTCTCACTAGGGCCATTGATTCAGTTGCGATGACCATCTCACCCATATGAGACGGTTACGTGCTGCGCATGAAATCGTAAAATCAACTTAGACACTTTCGGACGGCAACTGACACCTGTTGCACAAATCAAAGAAAGGTAAATCAAACATTTCCCTGTTTTCATACCAAGGTCAGTTTTGGTGACCGTGCGAGTCGAAAGTGAATGTTCTGTTTAACGGCTGCACAAAAAAAAAAAAATGAAATTCAGAAGCAACCGGTTGCTGTTGCAGAAACTTTTTCCGATGAAAAAGAAATCTTGTTTTCGTTTAAAGAATTAAAAAAAAAGGCCATAAAGATACAATAAGATGTAAGAATAACTAATAATCAAAATTTTCTTTGATAGGGTAGAAAACATTGTGAGAAAAGGAGAAAATGCTGGTAACCTGCATTGTCTCCTTTTCTCAGATTATTTTCCAAAGCCTTCTATTTTACGGGGGTGTTAAAAGGCGTCATTGTATGGTAAGGGGTCAATAAGGATAAACATATACCCTCCCTCCCAATCATCCAATCAAATCTCATCCCTCTGTGAAATTATCCAATCACAGAAGCTTTTAGGAAATCAGAATGGGTGCCAACAGCCAATCAGAGAGGCTGTGAGAAATTCAAAAATGGGCCCGGTCTGCCAGTCAGAGAGGCTTTGAGAAATCAAAATGGGCCCAGTCAGCCAATCAAAATGGCGCCCTAATATATATAGATAGAAAACAGTGAATAAAAAACGGCATGAAAGTGGATTTAAAGTCTTTTTTAAAGGCTGCTGTGCAGTCCTTGGCAAACTGCCAGGCATGCACCATCCACACATGCCAGATTTCACTGAAAAAGGGCCAAAATTCAAGAAAACAAGGTGGCAGAAGACCTTGTTTTGGTCTATTCAAGCCCCTTGCAAGAGTTACTTCCCTTAAAGTAAACCCTTGATCCCCCCCCTTTACCCTTTAATTGGATTTCCTGATTCGGGCCACATCAAATTCATATAACCCAAAATGATCAATGTACATTGTAAAAAAAACACACAGAAATTAATGTGACAAGTTGCTAAAAAATAGACTGAAAACTCTTTCAGTAGCAATTGTTTCCTATTGCATAAATCAAACAAAGGGAACTGAAATGTTATTTTTTCTAATCGCTTCAAACCATGACAAGAAACCCAGTTACGTTGATTACGGTCTCATACGTGCCAGTTACGCACATGCGAAAAGCACAGAAAACAATGTGACAAGTGGCTAAAAAAAAGACTGAAAACTCTTTCAGTAGTGCTCAAGGAATTGAAGCATAAATTTTCTAATATCTTCAAACCGCAACAAGAAACCCTGTTACGTTGACTACCGTTTCATACGTGCCAGTTACGCACATGGGAGAACACCAGAAAATGATGTGACAAGTGGCTAAAAAAAGACATGAAGACTATTTTCAGTAGCAACTGCTTCCTGTTGCATAAGTCAAACAAAGAGAACTGAATTTTTAAATTTTTTTTTCTCCAATCTCTTTATATCGTACGTGACAAATAACCCATTTACGTTGACTACCGTCTCGCAGGTCCCAGTTACGTATCCGCGAAAACATGAAAAAATCGACTTACGGGACATTTCATAGCAGA
This sequence comes from Tridacna crocea, assembly GCA_943736015.1. NCBI lineage: Eukaryota > Metazoa > Mollusca > Bivalvia > Cardiida > Cardiidae > Tridacna > Tridacna crocea. The sequence continues at coordinate 1,511,317 of OX031066.1, read as the reverse complement.
CGACACCTGTTTCTCAAGTCAAATATAGGGAACTAAATTTCTCTTTTTTTTTTCCTCCAATCTCTTTATACCGTGACAACAAACCCATTTACACCGACTACCGTCTCAAAGGTGCCAGTTACGTATCCGCGAAAACATGAAAAAATCGACTTACGGGACATTTCATAGCAGACAACACCTGTTTCTCGAGTCAAATATAGGGATTTTTCTTTTTTCGTTTTTTCTCACTAGGGCCATTGATTCAGTTGCGATGACCATCTCACCCATATGAGACGGTTGCGTGCTGCGCATGAAATCGTAAAATCAACTTAGACACTTTCGGACGGCAACTGACACCTGTTGCACAAATCAAAGAAAGGTAAATCAAACATTTCCCTGTTTTCATACCAAGGTCAGTTTTGGTGACCGTGCGAGTCGAAAGTGAATGTTCTGTTTAACGGCTGCACAAAAAAAAAAAAAATGAAATTCAGAAGCAACCGGTTGCTGTTGCAGAAACTTTTTCCGATGAAAAAGAAATCTTGTTTTCGTTTAAAGAATTAAAAAAAAAGGCCATAAAGATACAATAAGATGTAAGAATAACTAATAATCAAAATTTTCTTTGATAGGGTAGAAAACATTGTGAGAAAAGGAGAAAATGCTGGTAACCTGCATTGTCTCCTTTTCTCAGATTATTTTCCAAAGCCTTCTATTTTACGGGGGTGTTAAAAGGCGTCATTGTATGGTAAGGGGTCAATAAGGATAAACATGTACCCTCCCTCCCAATCATCCAATCAAATCTCATCCCTCTGTGAAATTATCCAATCACAGAAGCTTTTAGGAAATCAGAATGGGTGCCAACAGCCAATCAGAGAGGCTGTGAGAAATTCAAAAATGGGCCCGGTCTGCCAGTCAGAGAGGCTTTGAGAAATCAAAATGGGCCCAGTCAGCCAATCAAAATGGCGCCCTAATATATATAGATAGAAAACAGTGAATAAAAAACGGCATGAAAGTGGATTTAAAGTCTTTTTTAAAGGCTGCTGTGCAGTCCTTGGCAAACTGCCAGGCATGCACCATCCACACATGCCAGATTTCACTGAAAAAGGGCCAAAATTCAAGAAAACAAGGTGGCAGAAGACCTTGTTTTGGTCTATTCAAGCCCCTTGCAAGAGTTACTTCCCTTAAAGTAAACCCTTGATCCCCCCCCTTTACCCTTTAATTGGATTTCCTGATTCGGGCCACATCAAATTCATATAACCCAAAATGATCAATGTACATTGTAAAAAAAACACACAGAAATTAATGTGACAAGTTGCTAAAAAATAGACTGAAAACTCTTTCAGTAGCAATTGTTTCCTATTGCATAAATCAAACAAAGGGAACTGAAATGTTATTTTTTCTAATCGCTTCAAACCATGACAAGAAACCCAGTTACGTTGATTACGGTCTCATACGTGCCAGTTACGCACATGCGAAAAGCACAGAAAACAATGTGACAAGTGGCTAAAAAAAAGACTGAAAACTCTTTCAGTAGTGCTCAAGGAATTGAAGCATAAATTTTCTAATATCTTCAAACCGCAACAAGAAACCCTGTTACGTTGACTACCGTTTCATACGTGCCAGTTACGCACATGGGAGAACACCAGAAAATGATGTGACAAGTGGCTAAAAAAAGACATGAAGACTATTTTCAGTAGCAACTGCTTCCTGTTGCATAAGTCAAACAAAGAGAACTGAATTTTTAAATTTTTTTTTCTCCAATCTCTTTATATCGTACGTGACAAATAACCCATTTACGTTGACTACCGTCTCGCAGGTCCCAGTTACGTATCCGCGAAAACATGAAAAAATCGACTTACGGGACATTTCATAGCAGACGACACCTGTTTCTCAAGTCAAATATAGGGAACTAAATTTCTCTTTTTTTTTTCCTCCAATCTCTTTATACCGTGACAACAAACCCATTTACACCGACTACCGTCTCAAAGGTGCCAGTTACGTATCCGCGAAAACATGAAAAAATCGACTTACGGGACATTTCATAGCAGACAACACCTGTTTCTCGAGTCAAATATAGGGATTTTTCTTTTTTCGTTTTTTCTCACTAGGGCCATTGATTCAGTTGCGATGACCATCTCACCCATATGAGACGGTTGCGTGCTGCGCATGAAATCGTAAAATCAACTTAGACACTTTCGGACGGCAACTGACACCTGTTGCACAAATCAAAGAAAGGTAAATCAAACATTTCCCTGTTTTCATACCAAGGTCAGTTTTGGTGACCGTGCGAGTCGAAAGTGAATGTTCTGTTTAACGGCTGCACAAAAAAAAAAAAAATGAAATTCAGAAGCAACCGGTTGCTGTTGCAGAAACTTTTTCCGATGAAAAAGAAATCTTGTTTTCGTTTAAAGAATTAAAAAAAAAGGCCATAAAGATACAATAAGATGTAAGAATAACTAATAATCAAAATTTTCTTTGATAGGGTAGAAAACATTGTGAGAAAAGGAGAAAATGCTGGTAACCTGCATTGTCTCCTTTTCTCAGATTATTTTCCAAAGCCTTCTATTTTACGGGGGTGTTAAAAGGCGTCATTGTATGGTAAGGGGTCAATAAGGATAAACATGTACCCTCCCTCCCAATCATCCAATCAAATCTCATCCCTCTGTGAAATTATCCAATCACAGAAGCTTTTAGGAAATCAGAATGGGTGCCAACAGCCAATCAGAGAGGCTGTGAGAAATTCAAAAATGGGCCCGGTCTGCCAGTCAGAGAGGCTTTGAGAAATCAAAATGGGCCCAGTCAGCCAATCAAAATGGCGCCCTAATATATATAGATAGAAAACAGTGAATAAAAAACGGCATGAAAGTGGATTTAAAGTCTTTTTTAAAGGCTGCTGTGCAGTCCTTGGCAAACTGCCAGGCATGCACCATCCACACATGCCAGATTTCACTGAAAAAGGGCCAAAATTCAAGAAAACAAGGTGGCAGAAGACCTTGTTTTGGTCTATTCAAGCCCCTTGCAAGAGTTACTTCCCTTAAAGTAAACCCTTGATCCCCCCCCTTTACCCTTTAATTGGATTTCCTGATTCGGGCCACATCAAATTCATATAACCCAAAATGATCAATGTACATTGTAAAAAAAACACACAGAAATTAATGTGACAAGTTGCTAAAAAATAGACTGAAAACTCTTTCAGTAGCAATTGTTTCCTATTGCATAAATCAAACAAAGGGAACTGAAATGTTATTTTTTCTAATCGCTTCAAACCATGACAAGAAACCCAGTTACGTTGATTACGGTCTCATACGTGCCAGTTACGCACATGCGAAAAGCACAGAAAACAATGTGACAAGTGGCTAAAAAAAAGACTGAAAACTCTTTCAGTAGTGCTCAAGGAATTGAAGCATAAATTTTCTAATATCTTCAAACCGCAACAAGAAACCCTGTTACGTTGACTACCGTTTCATACGTGCCAGTTACGCACATGGGAGAACACCAGAAAATGATGTGACAAGTGGCTAAAAAAAGACATGAAGACTATTTTCAGTAGCAACTGCTTCCTGTTGCATAAGTCAAACAAAGAGAACTGAATTTTTAAATTTTTTTTTCTCCAATCTCTTTATATCGTACGTGACAAATAACCCATTTACGTTGACTACCGTCTCGCAGGTCCCAGTTACGTATCCGCGAAAACATGAAAAAATCGACTTACGGGACATTTCATAGCAGACGACACCTGTTTCTCAAGTCAAATATAGGGAACTAAATTTCTCTTTTTTTTTTCCTCCAATCTCTTTATACCGTGACAACAAACCCATTTACACCGACTACCGTCTCAAAGGTGCCAGTTACGTATCCGCGAAAACATGAAAAAATCGACTTACGGGACATTTCATAGCAGACAACACCTGTTTCTCGAGTCAAATATAGGGATTTTTCTTTTTTCGTTTTTTCTCACTAGGGCCATTGATTCAGTTGCGATGACCATCTCACCCATATGAGACGGTTGCGTGCTGCGCATGAAATCGTAAAATCAACTTAGACACTTTCGGACGGCAACTGACACCTGTTGCACAAATCAAAGAAAGGTAAATCAAACATTTCCCTGTTTTCATACCAAGGTCAGTTTTGGTGACCGTGCGAGTCGAAAGTGAATGTTCTGTTTAACGGCTGCACAAAAAAAAAAAAAATGAAATTCAGAAGCAACCGGTTGCTGTTGCAGAAACTTTTTCCGATGAAAAAGAAATCTTGTTTTCGTTTAAAGAATTAAAAAAAAAGGCCATAAAGATACAATAAGATGTAAGAATAACTAATAATCAAAATTTTCTTTGATAGGGTAGAAAACATTGTGAGAAAAGGAGAAAATGCTGGTAACCTGCATTGTCTCCTTTTCTCAGATTATTTTCCAAAGCCTTCTATTTTACGGGGGTGTTAAAAGGCGTCATTGTATGGTAAGGGGTCAATAAGGATAAACATATACCCTCCCTCCCAATCATCCAATCAAATCTCATCCCTCTGTGAAATTATCCAATCACAGAAGCTTTTAGGAAATCAGAATGGGTGCCAACAGCCAATCAGAGAGGCTGTGAGAAATTAAAAAATGGGCCCGGTCTGCCAGTCAGAGAGGCTTTGAGAAATCAAAATGGGCCCAGTCAGCCAATCAAAATGGCGCCCTAATATATATAGATAGAAAACAGTGAATAAAAAACGGCATGAAAGTGGATTTAAAGTCTTTTTTAAAGGCTGCTGTGCAGTCCTTGGCAAACTGCCAGGCATGCACCATCCACACATGCCAGATTTCACTGAAAAAGGGCCAAAATTCAAGAAAACAAGGTGGCAGAAGACCTTGTTTTGGTCTATTCAAGCCCCTTGCAAGAGTTACTTCCCTTAAAGTAAACCCTTGATCCCCCCCCTTTACCCTTTAATTGGATTTCCTGATTCGGGCCACATCAAATTCATATAACCCAAAATGATCAATGTACATTGTAAAAAAAACACACAGAAATTAATGTGACAAGTTGCTAAAAAATAGACTGAAAACTCTTTCAGTAGCAATTGTTTCCTATTGCATAAATCAAACAAAGGGAACTGAAATGTTATTTTTTCTAATCGCTTCAAACCATGACAAGAAACCCAGTTACGTTGATTACGGTCTCATACGTGCCAGTTACGCACATGCGAAAAGCACAGAAAACAATGTGACAAGTGGCTAAAAAAAAGACTGAAAACTCTTTCAGTAGTGCTCAAGGAATTGAAGCATAAATTTTCTAATATCTTCAAACCGCAACAAGAAACCCTGTTACGTTGACTACCGTTTCATACGTGCCAGTTACGCACATGGGAGAACACCAGAAAATGATGTGACAAGTGGCTAAAAAAAGACATGAAGACTATTTTCAGTAGCAACTGCTTCCTGTTGCATTAATCAAACAAAGAGAACAGAATTTTTAAATTTTTTTTTCTCCAATCTCTTTATATCGTACGTGACAAATAACCCATTTACGTTGACTACCGTCTCGCAGGTCCCAGTTACGTATCCGCGAAAACATGAAAAAATCGACTTACGGGACATTTCATAGCAGACGACACCTGTTTCTCAAGTCAAATATAGGGAACTAAATTTCTCTTTTTTTTTTCCTCCAATCTCTTTATACCGTGACAACAAACCCATTTACACCGACTACCGTCTCAAAGGTGCCAGTTACGTATCCGCGAAAACATGAAAAAATCGACTTACGGGACATTTCATAGCAGACAACACCTGTTTCTCGAGTCAAATATAGGGATTTTTCTTTTTTCGTTTTTTCTCACTAGGGCCATTGATTCAGTTGCGATGACCATCTCACCCATATGAGACGGTTGCGTGCTGCGCATGAAATCGTAAAATCAACTTAGACACTTTCGGACGGCAACTGACACCTGTTGCACAAATCAAAGAAAGGTAAATCAAACATTTCCCTGTTTTCATACCAAGGTCAGTTTTGGTGACCGTGCGAGTCGAAAGTGAATGTTCTGTTTAACGGCTGCACAAAAAAAAAAAAAATGAAATTCAGAAGCAACCGGTTGCTGTTGCAGAAACTTTTTCCGATGAAAAAGAAATCTTGTTTTCGTTTAAAGAATTAAAAAAAAAGGCCATAAAGATACAATAAGATGTAAGAATAACTAATAATCAAAATTTTCTTTGATAGGGTAGAAAACATTGTGAGAAAAGGAGAAAATGCTGGTAACCTGCATTGTCTCCTTTTCTCAGATTATTTTCCAAAGCCTTCTATTTTACGGGGGTGTTAAAAGGCGTCATTGTATGGTAAGGGGTCAATAAGGATAAACATATACCCTCCCTCCCAATCATCCAATCAAATCTCATCCCTCTGTGAAATTATCCAATCACAGAAGCTTTTAGGAAATCAGAATGGGTGCCAACAGCCAATCAGAGAGGCTGTGAGAAATTAAAAAATGGGCCCGGTCTGCCAGTCAGAGAGGCTTTGAGAAATCAAAATGGGCCCAGTCAGCCAATCAAAATGGCGCCCTAATATATATAGATAGAAAACAGTGAATAAAAAACGGCATGAAAGTGGATTTAAAGTCTTTTTTAAAGGCTGCTGTGCAGTCCTTGGCAAACTGCCAGGCATGCACCATCCACACATGCCAGATTTCACTGAAAAAGGGCCAAAATTCAAGAAAACAAGGTGGCAGAAGACCTTGTTTTGGTCTATTCAAGCCCCTTGCAAGAGTTACTTCCCTTAAAGTAAACCCTTGATCCCCCCCCTTTACCCTTTAATTGGATTTCCTGATTCGGGCCACATCAAATTCATATAACCCAAAATGATCAATGTACATTGTAAAAAAAACACACAGAAATTAATGTGACAAGTTGCTAAAAAATAGACTGAAAACTCTTTCAGTAGCAATTGTTTCCTATTGCATAAATCAAACAAAGGGAACTGAAATGTTATTTTTTCTAATCGCTTCAAACCATGACAAGAAACCCAGTTACGTTGATTACGGTCTCATACGTGCCAGTTACGCACATGCGAAAAGCACAGAAAACAATGTGACAAGTGGCTAAAAAAAAGACTGAAAACTCTTTCAGTAGTGCTCAAGGAATTGAAGCATAAATTTTCTAATATCTTCAAACCGCAACAAGAAACCCTGTTACGTTGACTACCGTTTCATACGTGCCAGTTACGCACATGGGAGAACACCAGAAAATGATGTGACAAGTGGCTAAAAAAAGACATGAAGACTATTTTCAGTAGCAACTGCTTCCTGTTGCATTAATCAAACAAAGAGAACAGAATTTTTAAATTTTTTTTTCTCCAATCTCTTTATATCGTACGTGACAAATAACCCATTTACGTTGACTACCGTCTCGCAGGTCCCAGTTACGTATCCGCGAAAACATGAAAAAATCGACTTACGGGACATTTCATAGCAGACGACACCTGTTTCTCAAGTCAAATATAGGGAACTAAATTTCTCTTTTTTTTTTCCTCCAATCTCTTTATACCGTGACAACAAACCCATTTACACCGACTACCGTCTCAAAGGTGCCAGTTACGTATCCGCGAAAACATGAAAAAATCGACTTACGGGACATTTCATAGCAGACAACACCTGTTTCTCGAGTCAAATATAGGGATTTTTCTTTTTTCGTTTTTTCTCACTAGGGCCATTGATTCAGTTGCGATGACCATCTCACCCATATGAGACGGTTGCGTGCTGCGCATGAAATCGTAAAATCAACTTAGACACTTTCGGACGGCAACTGACACCTGTTGCACAAATCAAAGAAAGGTAAATCAAACATTTCCCTGTTTTCATACCAAGGTCAGTTTTGGTGACCGTGCGAGTCGAAAGTGAATGTTCTGTTTAACGGCTGCACAAAAAAAAAAAAAATGAAATTCAGAAGCAACCGGTTGCTGTTGCAGAAACTTTTTCCGATGAAAAAGAAATCTTGTTTTCGTTTAAAGAATTAAAAAAAAAGGCCATAAAGATACAATAAGATGTAAGAATAACTAATAATCAAAATTTTCTTTGATAGGGTAGAAAACATTGTGAGAAAAGGAGAAAATGCTGGTAACCTGCATTGTCTCCTTTTCTCAGATTATTTTCCAAAGCCTTCTATTTTACGGGGGTGTTAAAAGGCGTCATTGTATGGTAAGGGGTCAATAAGGATAAACATGTACCCTCCCTCCCAATCATCCAATCAAATCTCATCCCTCTGTGAAATTATCCAATCACAGAAGCTTTTAGGAAATCAGAATGGGTGCCAACAGCCAATCAGAGAGGCTGTGAGAAATTAAAAAATGGGCCCGGTCTGCCAGTCAGAGAGGCTTTGAGAAATCAAAATGGGCCCAGTCAGCCAATCAAAATGGCGCCCTAATATATATAGATAGAAAACAGTGAATAAAAAACGGCATGAAAGTGGATTTAAAGTCTTTTTTAAAGGCTGCTGTGCAGTCCTTGGCAAACTGCCAGGCATGCACCATCCACACATGCCAGATTTCACTGAAAAAGGGCCAAAATTCAAGAAAACAAGGTGGCAGAAGACCTTGTTTTGGTCTATTCAAGCCCCTTGCAAGAGTTACTTCCCTTAAAGTAAACCCTTGATCCCCCCCTTTACCCTTTAATTGGATTTCCTGATTCGGGCCACATCAAATTCATATAACCCAAAATGATCAATGTACATTGTAAAAAAAACACACAGAAATTAATGTGACAAGTTGCTAAAAAATAGACTGAAAACTCTTTCAGTAGCAATTGTTTCCTATTGCATAAATCAAACAAAGGGAACTGAAATGTTATTTTTTCTAATCGCTTCAAACCATGACAAGAAACCCAGTTACGTTGATTACGGTCTCATACGTGCCAGTTACGCACATGCGAAAAGCACAGAAAACAATGTGACAAGTGGCTAAAAAAAAGACTGAAAACTCTTTCAGTAGTGCTCAAGGAATTGAAGCATAAATTTTCTAATATCTTCAAACCGCAACAAGAAACCCTGTTACGTTGACTACCGTTTCATACGTGCCAGTTACGCACATGGGAGAACACCAGAAAATGATGTGACAAGTGGCTAAAAAAAGACATGAAGACTATTTTCAGTAGCAACTGCTTCCTGTTGCATAAGTCAAACAAAGAGAACTGAATTTTTAAATTTTTTTTTCTCCAATCTCTTTATATCGTACGTGACAAATAACCCATTTACGTTGACTACCGTCTCGCAGGTCCCAGTTACGTATCCGCGAAAACATGAAAAAATCGACTTACGGGACATTTCATAGCAGACGACACCTGTTTCTCAAGTCAAATATAGGGAACTAAATTTCTCTTTTTTTTTTCCTCCAATCTCTTTATACCGTGACAACAAACCCATTTACACCGACTACCGTCTCAAAGGTGCCAGTTACGTATCCGCGAAAACATGAAAAAATCGACTTACGGGACATTTCATAGCAGACAACACCTGTTTCTCGAGTCAAATATAGGGATTTTTCTTTTTTCGTTTTTTCTCACTAGGGCCATTGATTCAGTTGCGATGACCATCTCACCCATATGAGACGGTTGCGTGCTGCGCATGAAATCGTAAAATCAACTTAGACACTTTCGGACGGCAACTGACACCTGTTGCACAAATCAAAGAAAGGTAAATCAAACATTTCCCTGTTTTCATACCAAGGTCAGTTTTGGTGACCGTGCGAGTCGAAAGTGAATGTTCTGTTTAACGGCTGCACAAAAAAAAAAAAAATGAAATTCAGAAGCAGCCGGTTGCTGTTGCAGAAACTTTTTCCGATGAAAAAGAAATCTTGTTTTCGTTTAAAGAATTAAAAAAAAAGGCCATAAAGATACAATAAGATGTAAGAATAACTAATAATCAAAATTTTCTTTGATAGGGTAGAAAACATTGTGAGAAAAGGAGAAAATGCTGGTAACCTGCATTGTCTCCTTTTCTCAGATTATTTTCCAAAGCCTTCTATTTTACGGGGGTGTTAAAAGGCGTCATTGTATGGTAAGGGGTCAATAAGGATAAACATATACCCTCCCTCCCAATCATCCAATCAAATCTCATCCCTCTGTGAAATTATCCAATCACAGAAGCTTTTAGGAAATCAGAATGGGTGCCAACAGCCAATCAGAGAGGCTGTGAGAAATTAAAAAATGGGCCCGGTCTGCCAGTCAGAGAGGCTTTGAGAAATCAAAATGGGCCCAGTCAGCCAATCAAAATGGCGCCCTAATATATATAGATAGAAAACAGTGAATAAAAAACGGCATGAAAGTGGATTTAAAGTCTTTTTTAAAGGCTGCTGTGCAGTCCTTGGCAAACTGCCAGGCATGCACCATCCACACATGCCAGATTTCACTGAAAAAGGGCCAAAATTCAAGAAAACAAGGTGGCAGAAGACCTTGTTTTGGTCTATTCAAGCCCCTTGCAAGAGTTACTTCCCTTAAAGTAAACCCTTGATCCCCCCCCTTTACCCTTTAATTGGATTTCCTGATTCGGGCCACATCAAATTCATATAACCCAAAATGATCAATGTACATTGTAAAAAAAACACACAGAAATTAATGTGACAAGTTGCTAAAAAATAGACTGAAAACTCTTTCAGTAGCAATTGTTTCCTATTGCATAAATCAAACAAAGGGAACTGAAATGTTATTTTTTCTAATCGCTTCAAACCATGACAAGAAACCCAGTTACGTTGATTACGGTCTCATACGTGCCAGTTACGCACATGCGAAAAGCACAGAAAACAATGTGACAAGTGGCTAAAAAAAAGACTGAAAACTCTTTCAGTAGTGCTCAAGGAATTGAAGCATAAATTTTCTAATATCTTCAAACCGCAACAAGAAACCCTGTTACGTTGACTACCGTTTCATACGTGCCAGTTACGCACATGGGAGAACACCAGAAAATGATGTGACAAGTGGCTAAAAAAAGACATGAAGACTATTTTCAGTAGCAACTGCTTCCTGTTGCATTAATCAAACAAAGAGAACAGAATTTTTAAATTTTTTTTTCTCCAATCTCTTTATATCGTACGTGACAAATAACCCATTTACGTTGACTACCGTCTCGCAGGTCCCAGTTACGTATCCGCGAAAACATGAAAAAATCGACTTACGGGACATTTCATAGCAGACGACACCTGTTTCTCAAGTCAAATATAGGGAACTAAATTTCTCTTTTTTTTTTCCTCCAATCTCTTTATACCGTGACAACAAACCCATTTACACCGACTACCGTCTCAAAGGTGCCAGTTACGTATCCGCGAAAACATGAAAAAATCGACTTACGGGACATTTCATAGCAGACAACACCTGTTTCTCGAGTCAAATATAGGGATTTTTCTTTTTTCGTTTTTTCTCACTAGGGCCATTGATTCAGTTGCGATGACCATCTCACCCATATGAGACGGTTGCGTGCTGCGCATGAAATCGTAAAATCAACTTAGACACTTTCGGACGGCAACTGACACCTGTTGCACAAATCAAAGAAAGGTAAATCAAACATTTCCCTGTTTTCATACCAAGGTCAGTTTTGGTGACCGTGCGAGTCGAAAGTGAATGTTCTGTTTAACGGCTGCACAAAAAAAAAAAAAATGAAATTCAGAAGCAACCGGTTGCTGTTGCAGAAACTTTTTCCGATGAAAAAGAAATCTTGTTTTCGTTTAAAGAATTAAAAAAAAAGGCCATAAAGATACAATAAGATGTAAGAATAACTAATAATCAAAATTTTCTTTGATAGGGTAGAAAACATTGTGAGAAAAGGAGAAAATGCTGGTAACCTGCATTGTCTCCTTTTCTCAGATTATTTTCCAAAGCCTTCTATTTTACGGGGGTGTTAAAAGGCGTCATTGTATGGTAAGGGGTCAATAAGGATAAACATATACCCTCCCTCCCAATCATCCAATCAAATCTCATCCCTCTGTGAAATTATCCAATCACAGAAGCTTTTAGGAAATCAGAATGGGTGCCAACAGCCAATCAGAGAGGCTGTGAGAAATTCAAAAATGGGCCCGGTCTGCCAGTCAGAGAGGCTTTGAGAAATCAAAATGGGCCCAGTCAGCCAATCAAAATGGCGCCCTAATATATATAGATAGAAAACAGTGAATAAAAAACGGCATGAAAGTGGATTTAAAGTCTTTTTTAAAGGCTGCTGTGCAGTCCTTGGCAAACTGCCAGGCATGCACCATCCACACATGCCAGATTTCACTGAAAAAGGGCCAAAATTCAAGAAAACAAGGTGGCAGAAGACCTTGTTTTGGTCTATTCAAGCCCCTTGTAAGAGTTACTTCCCTTAAAGTAAACCCTTGATCCCCCCCCTTTACCCTTTAATTGGATTTCCTGATTCGGGCCACATCAAATTCATATAACCCAAAATGATCAATGTACATTGTAAAAAAAACACACAGAAATTAATGTGACAAGTTGCTAAAAAATAGACTGAAAACTCTTTCAGTAGCAATTGTTTCCTATTGCATAAATCAAACAAAGGGAACTGAAATGTTATTTTTTCTAATCGCTTCAAACCATGACAAGAAACCCAGTTACGTTGATTACGGTCTCATACGTGCCAGTTACGCACATGCGAAAAGCACAGAAAACAATGTGACAAGTGGCTAAAAAAAAGACTGAAAACTCTTTCAGTAGTGCTCAAGGAATTGAAGCATAAATTTTCTAATATCTTCAAACCGCAACAAGAAACCCTGTTACGTTGACTACCGTTTCATACGTGCCAGTTACGCACATGGGAGAACACCAGAAAATGATGTGACAAGTGGCTAAAAAAAGACATGAAGACTATTTTCAGTAGCAACTGCTTCCTGTTGCATAAGTCAAACAAAGAGAACTGAATTTTTAAATTTTTTTTTCTCCAATCTCTTTATATCGTACGTGACAAATAACCCATTTACGTTGACTACCGTCTCGCAGGTCCCAGTTACGTATCCGCGAAAACATGAAAAAATCGACTTACGGGACATTTCATAGCAGACGACACCTGTTTCTCAAGTCAAATATAGGGAACTAAATTTCTCTTTTTTTTTTCCTCCAATCTCTTTATACCGTGACAACAAACCCATTTACACCGACTACCGTCTCAAAGGTGCCAGTTACGTATCCGCGAAAACATGAAAAAATCGACTTACGGGACATTTCATAGCAGACAACACCTGTTTCTCGAGTCAAATATAGGGATTTTTCTTTTTTCGTTTTTTCTCACTAGGGCCATTGATTCAGTTGCGATGACCATCTCACCCATATGAGACGGTTACGTGCTGCGCATGAAATCGTAAAATCAACTTAGACACTTTCGGACGGCAACTGACACCTGTTGCACAAATCAAAGAAAGGTAAATCAAACATTTCCCTGTTTTCATACCAAGGTCAGTTTTGGTGACCGTGCGAGTCGAAAGTGAATGTTCTGTTTAACGGCTGCACAAAAAAAAAAAAAATGAAATTCAGAAGCAACCGGTTGCTGTTGCAGAAACTTTTTCCGATGAAAAAGAAATCTTGTTTTCGTTTAAAGAATTAAAAAAAAAGGCCATAAAGATACAATAAGATGTAAGAATAACTAATAATCAAAATTTTCTTTGATAGGGTAGAAAACATTGTGAGAAAAGGAGAAAATGCTGGTAACCTGCATTGTCTCCTTTTCTCAGATTATTTTCCAAAGCCTTCTATTTTACGGGGGTGTTAAAAGGCGTCATTGTATGGTAAGGGGTCAATAAGGATAAACATATACCCTCCCTCCCAATCATCCAATCAAATCTCATCCCTCTGTGAAATTATCCAATCACAGAAGCTTTTAGGAAATCAGAATGGGTGCCAACAGCCAATCAGAGAGGCTGTGAGAAATTCAAAAATGGGCCCGGTCTGCCAGTCAGAGAGGCTTTGAGAAATCAAAATGGGCCCAGTCAGCCAATCAAAATGGCGCCCTAATATATATAGATAGAAAACAGTGAATAAAAAACGGCATGAAAGTGGATTTAAAGTCTTTTTTAAAGGCTGCTGTGCAGTCCTTGGCAAACTGCCAGGCATGCACCATCCACACATGCCAGATTTCACTGAAAAAGGGCCAAAATTCAAGAAAACAAGGTGGCAGAAGACCTTGTTTTGGTCTATTCAAGCCCCTTGCAAGAGTTACTTCCCTTAAAGTAAACCCTTGATCCCCCCCCTTTACCCTTTAATTGGATTTCCTGATTCGGGCCACATCAAATTCATATAACCCAAAATGATCAATGTACATTGTAAAAAAAACACACAGAAATTAATGTGACAAGTTGCTAAAAAATAGACTGAAAACTCTTTCAGTAGCAATTGTTTCCTATTGCATAAATCAAACAAAGGGAACTGAAATGTTATTTTTTCTAATCGCTTCAAACCATGACAAGAAACCCAGTTACGTTGATTACGGTCTCATACGTGCCAGTTACGCACATGCGAAAAGCACAGAAAACAATGTGACAAGTGGCTAAAAAAAAGACTGAAAACTCTTTCAGTAGTGCTCAAGGAATTGAAGCATAAATTTTCTAATATCTTCAAACCGCAACAAGAAACCCTGTTACGTTGACTACCGTTTCATACGTGCCAGTTACGCACATGGGAGAACACCAGAAAATGATGTGACAAGTGGCTAAAAAAAGACATGAAGACTATTTTCAGTAGCAACTGCTTCCTGTTGCATAAGTCAAACAAAGAGAACTGAATTTTTAAATTTTTTTTTCTCCAATCTCTTTATATCGTACGTGACAAATAACCCATTTACGTTGACTACCGTCTCGCAGGTCCCAGTTACGTATCCGCGAAAACATGAAAAAATCGACTTACGGGACATTTCATAGCAGACGACACCTGTTTCTCAAGTCAAATATAGGGAACTAAATTTCTCTTTTTTTTTTCCTCCAATCTCTTTATACCGTGACAACAAACCCATTTACACCGACTACCGTCTCAAAGGTGCCAGTTACGTATCCGCGAAAACATGAAAAAATCGACTTACGGGACATTTCATAGCAGACAACACCTGTTTCTCGAGTCAAATATAGGGATTTTTCTTTTTTCGTTTTTTCTCACTAGGGCCATTGATTCAGTTGCGATGACCATCTCACCCATATGAGACGGTTACGTGCTGCGCATGAAATCGTAAAATCAACTTAGACACTTTCGGACGGCAACTGACACCTGTTGCACAAATCAAAGAAAGGTAAATCAAACATTTCCCTGTTTTCATACCAAGGTCAGTTTTGGTGACCGTGCGAGTCGAAAGTGAATGTTCTGTTTAACGGCTGCACAAAAAAAAAAAAATGAAATTCAGAAGCAACCGGTTGCTGTTGCAGAAACTTTTTCCGATGAAAAAGAAATCTTGTTTTCGTTTAAAGAATTAAAAAAAAAGGCCATAAAGATACAATAAGATGTAAGAATAACTAATAATCAAAATTTTCTTTGATAGGGTAGAAAACATTGTGAGAAAAGGAGAAAATGCTGGTAACCTGCATTGTCTCCTTTTCTCAGATTATTTTCCAAAGCCTTCTATTTTACGGGGGTGTTAAAAGGCGTCATTGTATGGTAAGGGGTCAATAAGGATAAACATATACCCTCCCTCCCAATCATCCAATCAAATCTCATCCCTCTGTGAAATTATCCAATCACAGAAGCTTTTAGGAAATCAGAATGGGTGCCAACAGCCAATCAGAGAGGCTGTGAGAAATTCAAAAATGGGCCCGGTCTGCCAGTCAGAGAGGCTTTGAGAAATCAAAATGGGCCCAGTCAGCCAATCAAAATGGCGCCCTAATATATATAGATAGAAAACAGTGAATAAAAAACGGCATGAAAGTGGATTTAAAGTCTTTTTTAAAGGCTGCTGTGCAGTCCTTGGCAAACTGCCAGGCATGCACCATCCACACATGCCAGATTTCACTGAAAAAGGGCCAAAATTCAAGAAAACAAGGTGGCAGAAGACCTTGTTTTGGTCTATTCAAGCCCCTTGCAAGAGTTACTTCCCTTAAAGTAAACCCTTGATCCCCCCCCTTTACCCTTTAATTGGATTTCCTGATTCGGGCCACATCAAATTCATATAACCCAAAATGATCAATGTACATTGTAAAAAAAACACACAGAAATTAATGTGACAAGTTGCTAAAAAATAGACTGAAAACTCTTTCAGTAGCAATTGTTTCCTATTGCATAAATCAAACAAAGGGAACTGAAATGTTATTTTTTCTAATCGCTTCAAACCATGACAAGAAACCCAGTTACGTTGATTACGGTCTCATACGTGCCAGTTACGCACATGCGAAAAGCACAGAAAACAATGTGACAAGTGGCTAAAAAAAAGACTGAAAACTCTTTCAGTAGTGCTCAAGGAATTGAAGCATAAATTTTCTAATATCTTCAAACCGCAACAAGAAACCCTGTTACGTTGACTACCGTTTCATACGTGCCAGTTACGCACATGGGAGAACACCAGAAAATGATGTGACAAGTGGCTAAAAAAAGACATGAAGACTATTTTCAGTAGCAACTGCTTCCTGTTGCATAAGTCAAACAAAGAGAACTGAATTTTTAAATTTTTTTTTCTCCAATCTCTTTATATCGTACGTGACAAATAACCCATTTACGTTGACTACCGTCTCGCAGGTCCCAGTTACGTATCCGCGAAAACATGAAAAAATCGACTTACGGGACATTTCATAGCAGACGACACCTGTTTCTCAAGTCAAATATAGGGAACTAAATTTCTCTTTTTTTTTTCCTCCAATCTCTTTATACCGTGACAACAAACCCATTTACACCGACTACCGTCTCAAAGGTGCCAGTTACGTATCCGCGAAAACATGAAAAAATCGACTTACGGGACATTTCATAGCAGACAACACCTGTTTCTCGAGTCAAATATAGGGATTTTTCTTTTTTCGTTTTTTCTCACTAGGGCCATTGATTCAGTTGCGATGACCATCTCACCCATATGAGACGGTTGCGTGCTGCGCATGAAATCGTAAAATCAACTTAGACACTTTCGGACGGCAACTGACACCTGTTGCACAAATCAAAGAAAGGTAAATCAAACATTTCCCTGTTTTCATACCAAGGTCAGTTTTGGTGACCGTGCGAGTCGAAAGTGAATGTTCTGTTTAACGGCTGCACAAAAAAAAAAAAAATGAAATTCAGAAGCAACCGGTTGCTGTTGCAGAAACTTTTTCCGATGAAAAAGAAATCTTGTTTTCGTTTAAAGAATTAAAAAAAAAGGCCATAAAGATACAATAAGATGTAAGAATAACTAATAATCAAAATTTTCTTTGATAGGGTAGAAAACATTGTGAGAAAAGGAGAAAATGCTGGTAACCTGCATTGTCTCCTTTTCTCAGATTATTTTCCAAAGCCTTCTATTTTACGGGGGTGTTAAAAGGCGTCATTGTATGGTAAGGGGTCAATAAGGATAAACATGTACCCTCCCTCCCAATCATCCAATCAAATCTCATCCCTCTGTGAAATTATCCAATCACAGAAGCTTTTAGGAAATCAGAATGGGTGCCAACAGCCAATCAGAGAGGCTGTGAGAAATTCAAAAATGGGCCCGGTCTGCCAGTCAGAGAGGCTTTGAGAAATCAAAATGGGCCCAGTCAGCCAATCAAAATGGCGCCCTAATATATATAGATAGAAAACAGTGAATAAAAAACGGCATGAAAGTGGATTTAAAGTCTTTTTTAAAGGCTGCTGTGCAGTCCTTGGCAAACTGCCAGGCATGCACCATCCACACATGCCAGATTTCACTGAAAAAGGGCCAAAATTCAAGAAAACAAGGTGGCAGAAGACCTTGTTTTGGTCTATTCAAGCCCCTTGCAAGAGTTACTTCCCTTAAAGTAAACCCTTGATCCCCCCCCTTTACCCTTTAATTGGATTTCCTGATTCGGGCCACATCAAATTCATATAACCCAAAATGATCAATGTACATTGTAAAAAAAACACACAGAAATTAATGTGACAAGTTGCTAAAAAATAGACTGAAAACTCTTTCAGTAGCAATTGTTTCCTATTGCATAAATCAAACAAAGGGAACTGAAATGTTATTTTTTCTAATCGCTTCAAACCATGACAAGAAACCCAGTTACGTTGATTACGGTCTCATACGTGCCAGTTACGCACATGCGAAAAGCACAGAAAACAATGTGACAAGTGGCTAAAAAAAAGACTGAAAACTCTTTCAGTAGTGCTCAAGGAATTGAAGCATAAATTTTCTAATATCTTCAAACCGCAACAAGAAACCCTGTTACGTTGACTACCGTTTCATACGTGCCAGTTACGCACATGGGAGAACACCAGAAAATGATGTGACAAGTGGCTAAAAAAAGACATGAAGACTATTTTCAGTAGCAACTGCTTCCTGTTGCATTAATCAAACAAAGAGAACTGAATTTTTAAATTTTTTTTTCTCCAATCTCTTTATATCGTACGTGACAAATAACCCATTTACGTTGACTACCGTCTCGCAGGTCCCAGTTACGTATCCGCGAAAACATGAAAAAATCGACTTACGGGACATTTCATAGCAGACGACACCTGTTTCTCAAGTCAAATATAGGGAACTAAATTTCTCTTTTTTTTTTCCTCCAATCTCTTTATACCGTGACAACAAACCCATTTACACCGACTACCGTCTCAAAGGTGCCAGTTACGTATCCGCGAAAACATGAAAAAATCGACTTACGGGACATTTCATAGCAGACAACACCTGTTTCTCGAGTCAAATATAGGGATTTTTCTTTTTTCGTTTTTTCTCACTAGGGCCATTGATTCAGTTGCGATGACCATCTCACCCATATGAGACGGTTACGTGCTGCGCATGAAATCGTAAAATCAACTTAGACACTTTCGGACGGCAACTGACACCTGTTGCACAAATCAAAGAAAGGTAAATCAAACATTTCCCTGTTTTCATACCAAGGTCAGTTTTGGTGACCGTGCGAGTCGAAAGTGAATGTTCTGTTTAACGGCTGCACAAAAAAAAAAAAAATGAAATTCAGAAGCAACCGGTTGCTGTTGCAGAAACTTTTTCCGATGAAAAAGAAATCTTGTTTTCGTTTAAAGAATTAAAAAAAAAGGCCATAAAGATACAATAAGATGTAAGAATAACTAATAATCAAAATTTTCTTTGATAGGGTAGAAAACATTGTGAGAAAAGGAGAAAATGCTGGTAACCTGCATTGTCTCCTTTTCTCAGATTATTTTCCAAAGCCTTCTATTTTACGGGGGTGTTAAAAGGCGTCATTGTATGGTAAGGGGTCAATAAGGATAAACATATACCCTCCCTCCCAATCATCCAATCAAATCTCATCCCTCTGTGAAATTATCCAATCACAGAAGCTTTTAGGAAATCAGAATGGGTGCCAACAGCCAATCAGAGAGGCTGTGAGAAATTAAAAAATGGGCCCGGTCTGCCAGTCAGAGAGGCTTTGAGAAATCAAAATGGGCCCAGTCAGCCAATCAAAATGGCGCCCTAATATATATAGATAGAAAACAGTGAATAAAAAACGGCATGAAAGTGGATTTAAAGTCTTTTTTAAAGGCTGCTGTGCAGTCCTTGGCAAACTGCCAGGCATGCACCATCCACACATGCCAGATTTCACTGAAAAAGGGCCAAAATTCAAGAAAACAAGGTGGCAGAAGACCTTGTTTTGGTCTATTCAAGCCCCTTGCAAGAGTTACTTCCCTTAAAGTAAACCCTTGATCCCCCCCCTTTACCCTTTAATTGGATTTCCTGATTCGGGCCACATCAAATTCATATAACCCAAAATGATCAATGTACATTGTAAAAAAAACACACAGAAATTAATGTGACAAGTTGCTAAAAAATAGACTGAAAACTCTTTCAGTAGCAATTGTTTCCTATTGCATAAATCAAACAAAGGGAACTGAAATGTTATTTTTTCTAATCGCTTCAAACCATGACAAGAAACCCAGTTACGTTGATTACGGTCTCATACGTGCCAGTTACGCACATGCGAAAAGCACAGAAAACAATGTGACAAGTGGCTAAAAAAAAGACTGAAAACTCTTTCAGTAGTGCTCAAGGAATTGAAGCATAAATTTTCTAATATCTTCAAACCGCAACAAGAAACCCTGTTACGTTGACTACCGTTTCATACGTGCCAGTTACGCACATGGGAGAACACCAGAAAATGATGTGACAAGTGGCTAAAAAAAGACATGAAGACTATTTTCAGTAGCAACTGCTTCCTGTTGCATAAGTCAAACAAAGAGAACTGAATTTTTAAATTTTTTTTTCTCCAATCTCTTTATATCGTACGTGACAAATAACCCATTTACGTTGACTACCGTCTCGCAGGTCCCAGTTACGTATCCGCGAAAACATGAAAAAATCGACTTACGGGACATTTCATAGCAGACGACACCTGTTTCTCAAGTCAAATATAGGGAACTAAATTTCTCTTTTTTTTTTCCTCCAATCTCTTTATACCGTGACAACAAACCCATTTACACCGACTACCGTCTCAAAGGTGCCAGTTACGTATCCGCGAAAACATGAAAAAATCGACTTACGGGACATTTCATAGCAGACAACACCTGTTTCTCGAGTCAAATATAGGGATTTTTCTTTTTTCGTTTTTTCTCACTAGGGCCATTGATTCAGTTGCGATGACCATCTCACCCATATGAGACGGTTACGTGCTGCGCATGAAATCGTAAAATCAACTTAGACACTTTCGGACGGCAACTGACACCTGTTGCACAAATCAAAGAAAGGTAAATCAAACATTTCCCTGTTTTCATACCAAGGTCAGTTTTGGTGACCGTGCGAGTCGAAAGTGAATGTTCTGTTTAACGGCTGCACAAAAAAAAAAAAAATGAAATTCAGAAGCAACCGGTTGCTGTTGCAGAAACTTTTTCCGATGAAAAAGAAATCTTGTTTTCGTTTAAAGAATTAAAAAAAAAGGCCATAAAGATACAATAAGATGTAAGAATAACTAATAATCAAAATTTTCTTTGATAGGGTAGAAAACATTGTGAGAAAAGGAGAAAATGCTGGTAACCTGCATTGTCTCCTTTTCTCAGATTATTTTCCAAAGCCTTCTATTTTACGGGGGTGTTAAAAGGCGTCATTGTATGGTAAGGGGTCAATAAGGATAAACATATACCCTCCCTCCCAATCATCCAATCAAATCTCATCCCTCTGTGAAATTATCCAATCACAGAAGCTTTTAGGAAATCAGAATGGGTGCCAACAGCCAATCAGAGAGGCTGTGAGAAATTAAAAAATGGGCCCGGTCTGCCAGTCAGAGAGGCTTTGAGAAATCAAAATGGGCCCAGTCAGCCAATCAAAATGGCGCCCTAATATATATAGATAGAAAACAGTGAATAAAAAACGGCATGAAAGTGGATTTAAAGTCTTTTTTAAAGGCTGCTGTGCAGTCCTTGGCAAACTGCCAGGCATGCACCATCCACACATGCCAGATTTCACTGAAAAAGGGCCAAAATTCAAGAAAACAAGGTGGCAGAAGACCTTGTTTTGGTCTATTCAAGCCCCTTGCAAGAGTTACTTCCCTTAAAGTAAACCCTTGATCCCCCCCCTTTACCCTTTAATTGGATTTCCTGATTCGGGCCACATCAAATTCATATAACCCAAAATGATCAATGTACATTGTAAAAAAAAACACACAGAAATTAATGTGACAAGTTGCTAAAAAATAGACTGAAAACTCTTTCAGTAGCAATTGTTTCCTATTGCATAAATCAAACAAAGGGAACTGAAATGTTATTTTTTCTAATCGCTTCAAACCATGACAAGAAACCCAGTTACGTTGATTACGGTCTCATACGTGCCAGTTACGCACATGCGAAAAGCACAGAAAACAATGTGACAAGTGGCTAAAAAAAAGACTGAAAACTCTTTCAGTAGTGCTCAAGGAATTGAAGCATAAATTTTCTAATATCTTCAAACCGCAACAAGAAACCCTGTTACGTTGACTACCGTTTCATACGTGCCAGTTACGCACATGGGAGAACACCAGAAAATGATGTGACAAGTGGCTAAAAAAAGACATGAAGACTATTTTCAGTAGCAACTGCTTCCTGTTGCATAAGTCAAACAAAGAGAACTGAATTTTTAAATTTTTTTTTCTCCAATCTCTTTATATCGTACGTGACAAATAACCCATTTACGTTGACTACCGTCTCGCAGGTCCCAGTTACGTATCCGCGAAAACATGAAAAAATCGACTTACGGGACATTTCATAGCAGACGACACCTGTTTCTCAAGTCAAATATAGGGAACTAAATTTCTCTTTTTTTTTTCCTCCAATCTCTTTATACCGTGACAACAAACCCATTTACACCGACTACCGTCTCAAAGGTGCCAGTTACGTATCCGCGAAAACATGAAAAAATCGACTTACGGGACATTTCATAGCAGACAACACCTGTTTCTCGAGTCAAATATAGGGATTTTTCTTTTTTCGTTTTTTCTCACTAGGGCCATTGATTCAGTTGCGATGACCATCTCACCCATATGAGACGGTTACGTGCTGCGCATGAAATCGTAAAATCAACTTAGACACTTTCGGACGGCAACTGACACCTGTTGCACAAATCAAAGAAAGGTAAATCAAACATTTCCCTGTTTTCATACCAAGGTCAGTTTTGGTGACCGTGCGAGTCGAAAGTGAATGTTCTGTTTAACGGCTGCACAAAAAAAAAAAAAATGAAATTCAGAAGCAACCGGTTGCTGTTGCAGAAACTTTTTCCGATGAAAAAGAAATCTTGTTTTCGTTTAAAGAATTAAAAAAAAAGGCCATAAAGATACAATAAGATGTAAGAATAACTAATAATCAAAATTTTCTTTGATAGGGTAGAAAACATTGTGAGAAAAGGAGAAAATGCTGGTAACCTGCATTGTCTCCTTTTCTCAGATTATTTTCCAAAGCCTTCTATTTTACGGGGGTGTTAAAAGGCGTCATTGTATGGTAAGGGGTCAATAAGGATAAACATATACCCTCCCTCCCAATCATCCAATCAAATCTCATCCCTCTGTGAAATTATCCAATCACAGAAGCTTTTAGGAAATCAGAATGGGTGCCAACAGCCAATCAGAGAGGCTGTGAGAAATTCAAAAATGGGCCCGGTCTGCCAGTCAGAGAGGCTTTGAGAAATCAAAATGGGCCCAGTCAGCCAATCAAAATGGCGCCCTAATATATATAGATAGAAAACAGTGAATAAAAAACGGCATGAAAGTGGATTTAAAGTCTTTTTTAAAGGCTGCTGTGCAGTCCTTGGCAAACTGCCAGGCATGCACCATCCACACATGCCAGATTTCACTGAAAAAGGGCCAAAATTCAAGAAAACAAGGTGGCAGAAGACCTTGTTTTGGTCTAT
The DNA here is from genome assembly GCA_943736015.1 of Tridacna crocea. Lineage (NCBI taxonomy): Eukaryota > Metazoa > Mollusca > Bivalvia > Cardiida > Cardiidae > Tridacna > Tridacna crocea. Next base: position 1,487,952 of record OX031066.1, on the reverse strand, counting down.
TCAAGCCCCTTGCAAGAGTTACTTCCCTTAAAGTAAACCCTTGATCCCCCCCCTTTACCCTTTAATTGGATTTCCTGATTCGGGCCACATCAAATTCATATAACCCAAAATGATCAATGTACATTGTAAAAAAAACACACAGAAATTAATGTGACAAGTTGCTAAAAAATAGACTGAAAACTCTTTCAGTAGCAATTGTTTCCTATTGCATAAATCAAACAAAGGGAACTGAAATGTTATTTTTTCTAATCGCTTCAAACCATGACAAGAAACCCAGTTACGTTGATTACGGTCTCATACGTGCCAGTTACGCACATGCGAAAAGCACAGAAAACAATGTGACAAGTGGCTAAAAAAAAGACTGAAAACTCTTTCAGTAGTGCTCAAGGAATTGAAGCATAAATTTTCTAATATCTTCAAACCGCAACAAGAAACCCTGTTACGTTGACTACCGTTTCATACGTGCCAGTTACGCACATGGGAGAACACCAGAAAATGATGTGACAAGTGGCTAAAAAAAGACATGAAGACTATTTTCAGTAGCAACTGCTTCCTGTTGCATAAGTCAAACAAAGAGAACTGAATTTTTAAATTTTTTTTTCTCCAATCTCTTTATATCGTACGTGACAAATAACCCATTTACGTTGACTACCGTCTCGCAGGTCCCAGTTACGTATCCGCGAAAACATGAAAAAATCGACTTACGGGACATTTCATAGCAGACGACACCTGTTTCTCAAGTCAAATATAGGGAACTAAATTTCTCTTTTTTTTTTCCTCCAATCTCTTTATACCGTGACAACAAACCCATTTACACCGACTACCGTCTCAAAGGTGCCAGTTACGTATCCGCGAAAACATGAAAAAATCGACTTACGGGACATTTCATAGCAGACAACACCTGTTTCTCGAGTCAAATATAGGGATTTTTCTTTTTTCGTTTTTTCTCACTAGGGCCATTGATTCAGTTGCGATGACCATCTCACCCATATGAGACGGTTGCGTGCTGCGCATGAAATCGTAAAATCAACTTAGACACTTTCGGACGGCAACTGACACCTGTTGCACAAATCAAAGAAAGGTAAATCAAACATTTCCCTGTTTTCATACCAAGGTCAGTTTTGGTGACCGTGCGAGTCGAAAGTGAATGTTCTGTTTAACGGCTGCACAAAAAAAAAAAAAAATGAAATTCAGAAGCAACCGGTTGCTGTTGCAGAAACTTTTTCCGATGAAAAAGAAATCTTGTTTTCGTTTAAAGAATTAAAAAAAAAGGCCATAAAGATACAATAAGATGTAAGAATAACTAATAATCAAAATTTTCTTTGATAGGGTAGAAAACATTGTGAGAAAAGGAGAAAATGCTGGTAACCTGCATTGTCTCCTTTTCTCAGATTATTTTCCAAAGCCTTCTATTTTACGGGGGTGTTAAAAGGCGTCATTGTATGGTAAGGGGTCAATAAGGATAAACATGTACCCTCCCTCCCAATCATCCAATCAAATCTCATCCCTCTGTGAAATTATCCAATCACAGAAGCTTTTAGGAAATCAGAATGGGTGCCAACAGCCAATCAGAGAGGCTGTGAGAAATTAAAAAATGGGCCCGGTCTGCCAGTCAGAGAGGCTTTGAGAAATCAAAATGGGCCCAGTCAGCCAATCAAAATGGCGCCCTAATATATATAGATAGAAAACAGTGAATAAAAAACGGCATGAAAGTGGATTTAAAGTCTTTTTTAAAGGCTGCTGTGCAGTCCTTGGCAAACTGCCAGGCATGCACCATCCACACATGCCAGATTTCACTGAAAAAGGGCCAAAATTCAAGAAAACAAGGTGGCAGAAGACCTTGTTTTGGTCTATTCAAGCCCCTTGCAAGAGTTACTTCCCTTAAAGTAAACCCTTGATCCCCCCCCTTTACCCTTTAATTGGATTTCCTGATTCGGGCCACATCAAATTCATATAACCCAAAATGATCAATGTACATTGTAAAAAAAACACACAGAAATTAATGTGACAAGTTGCTAAAAAATAGACTGAAAACTCTTTCAGTAGCAATTGTTTCCTATTGCATAAATCAAACAAAGGGAACTGAAATGTTATTTTTTCTAATCGCTTCAAACCATGACAAGAAACCCAGTTACGTTGATTACGGTCTCATACGTGCCAGTTACGCACATGCGAAAAGCACAGAAAACAATGTGACAAGTGGCTAAAAAAAAGACTGAAAACTCTTTCAGTAGTGCTCAAGGAATTGAAGCATAAATTTTCTAATATCTTCAAACCGCAACAAGAAACCCTGTTACGTTGACTACCGTTTCATACGTGCCAGTTACGCACATGGGAGAACACCAGAAAATGATGTGACAAGTGGCTAAAAAAAGACATGAAGACTATTTTCAGTAGCAACTGCTTCCTGTTGCATTAATCAAACAAAGAGAACTGAATTTTTAAATTTTTTTTTCTCCAATCTCTTTATATCGTACGTGACAAATAACCCATTTACGTTGACTACCGTCTCGCAGGTCCCAGTTACGTATCCGCGAAAACATGAAAAAATCGACTTACGGGACATTTCATAGCAGACGACACCTGTTTCTCAAGTCAAATATAGGGAACTAAATTTCTCTTTTTTTTTTCCTCCAATCTCTTTATACCGTGACAACAAACCCATTTACACCGACTACCGTCTCAAAGGTGCCAGTTACGTATCCGCGAAAACATGAAAAAATCGACTTACGGGACATTTCATAGCAGACAACACCTGTTTCTCGAGTCAAATATAGGGATTTTTCTTTTTTCGTTTTTTCTCACTAGGGCCATTGATTCAGTTGCGATGACCATCTCACCCATATGAGACGGTTACGTGCTGCGCATGAAATCGTAAAATCAACTTAGACACTTTCGGACGGCAACTGACACCTGTTGCACAAATCAAAGAAAGGTAAATCAAACATTTCCCTGTTTTCATACCAAGGTCAGTTTTGGTGACCGTGCGAGTCGAAAGTGAATGTTCTGTTTAACGGCTGCACAAAAAAAAAAAAAATGAAATTCAGAAGCAACCGGTTGCTGTTGCAGAAACTTTTTCCGATGAAAAACAAATCTTGTTTTCGTTTAAAGAATTAAAAAAAAAGGCCATAAAGATACAATAAGATGTAAGAATAACTAATAATCAAAATTTTCTTTGATAGGGTAGAAAACATTGTGAGAAAAGGAGAAAATGCTGGTAACCTGCATTGTCTCCTTTTCTCAGATTATTTTCCAAAGCCTTCTATTTTACGGGGGTGTTAAAAGGCGTCATTGTATGGTAAGGGGTCAATAAGGATAAACATATACCCTCCCTCCCAATCATCCAATCAAATCTCATCCCTCTGTGAAATTATCCAATCACAGAAGCTTTTAGGAAATCAGAATGGGTGCCAACAGCCAATCAGAGAGGCTGTGAGAAATTAAAAAATGGGCCCGGTCTGCCAGTCAGAGAGGCTTTGAGAAATCAAAATGGGCCCAGTCAGCCAATCAAAATGGCGCCCTAATATATATAGATAGAAAACAGTGAATAAAAAACGGCATGAAAGTGGATTTAAAGTCTTTTTTAAAGGCTGCTGTGCAGTCCTTGGCAAACTGCCAGGCATGCACCATCCACACATGCCAGATTTCACTGAAAAAGGGCCAAAATTCAAGAAAACAAGGTGGCAGAAGACCTTGTTTTGGTCTATTCAAGCCCCTTGCAAGAGTTACTTCCCTTAAAGTAAACCCTTGATCCCCCCCCTTTACCCTTTAATTGGATTTCCTGATTCGGGCCACATCAAATTCATATAACCCAAAATGATCAATGTACATTGTAAAAAAAACACACAGAAATTAATGTGACAAGTTGCTAAAAAATAGACTGAAAACTCTTTCAGTAGCAATTGTTTCCTATTGCATAAATCAAACAAAGGGAACTGAAATGTTATTTTTTCTAATCGCTTCAAACCATGACAAGAAACCCAGTTACGTTGATTACGGTCTCATACGTGCCAGTTACGCACATGCGAAAAGCACAGAAAACAATGTGACAAGTGGCTAAAAAAAAGACTGAAAACTCTTTCAGTAGTGCTCAAGGAATTGAAGCATAAATTTTCTAATATCTTCAAACCGCAACAAGAAACCCTGTTACGTTGACTACCGTTTCATACGTGCCAGTTACGCACATGGGAGAACACCAGAAAATGATGTGACAAGTGGCTAAAAAAAGACATGAAGACTATTTTCAGTAGCAACTGCTTCCTGTTGCATAAGTCAAACAAAGAGAACTGAATTTTTAAATTTTTTTTTCTCCAATCTCTTTATATCGTACGTGACAAATAACCCATTTACGTTGACTACCGTCTCGCAGGTCCCAGTTACGTATCCGCGAAAACATGAAAAAATCGACTTACGGGACATTTCATAGCAGACGACACCTGTTTCTCAAGTCAAATATAGGGAACTAAATTTCTCTTTTTTTTTTCCTCCAATCTCTTTATACCGTGACAACAAACCCATTTACACCGACTACCGTCTCAAAGGTGCCAGTTACGTATCCGCGAAAACATGAAAAAATCGACTTACGGGACATTTCATAGCAGACAACACCTGTTTCTCGAGTCAAATATAGGGATTTTTCTTTTTTCGTTTTTTCTCACTAGGGCCATTGATTCAGTTGCGATGACCATCTCACCCATATGAGACGGTTACGTGCTGCGCATGAAATCGTAAAATCAACTTAGACACTTTCGGACGGCAACTGACACCTGTTGCACAAATCAAAGAAAGGTAAATCAAACATTTCCCTGTTTTCATACCAAGGTCAGTTTTGGTGACCGTGCGAGTCGAAAGTGAATGTTCTGTTTAACGGCTGCACAAAAAAAAAAAAAATGAAATTCAGAAGCAACCGGTTGCTGTTGCAGAAACTTTTTCCGATGAAAAAGAAATCTTGTTTTCGTTTAAAGAATTAAAAAAAAAGGCCATAAAGATACAATAAGATGTAAGAATAACTAATAATCAAAATTTTCTTTGATAGGGTAGAAAACATTGTGAGAAAAGGAGAAAATGCTGGTAACCTGCATTGTCTCCTTTTCTCAGATTATTTTCCAAAGCCTTCTATTTTACGGGGGTGTTAAAAGGCGTCATTGTATGGTAAGGGGTCAATAAGGATAAACATATACCCTCCCTCCCAATCATCCAATCAAATCTCATCCCTCTGTGAAATTATCCAATCACAGAAGCTTTTAGGAAATCAGAATGGGTGCCAACAGCCAATCAGAGAGGCTGTGAGAAATTAAAAAATGGGCCCGGTCTGCCAGTCAGAGAGGCTTTGAGAAATCAAAATGGGCCCAGTCAGCCAATCAAAATGGCGCCCTAATATATATAGATAGAAAACAGTGAATAAAAAACGGCATGAAAGTGGATTTAAAGTCTTTTTTAAAGGCTGCTGTGCAGTCCTTGGCAAACTGCCAGGCATGCACCATCCACACATGCCAGATTTCACTGAAAAAGGGCCAAAATTCAAGAAAACAAGGTGGCAGAAGACCTTGTTTTGGTCTATTCAAGCCCCTTGCAAGAGTTACTTCCCTTAAAGTAAACCCTTGATCCCCCCCCTTTACCCTTTAATTGGATTTCCTGATTCGGGCCACATCAAATTCATATAACCCAAAATGATCAATGTACATTGTAAAAAAAACACACAGAAATTAATGTGACAAGTTGCTAAAAAATAGACTGAAAACTCTTTCAGTAGCAATTGTTTCCTATTGCATAAATCAAACAAAGGGAACTGAAATGTTATTTTTTCTAATCGCTTCAAACCATGACAAGAAACCCAGTTACGTTGATTACGGTCTCATACGTGCCAGTTACGCACATGCGAAAAGCACAGAAAACAATGTGACAAGTGGCTAAAAAAAAGACTGAAAACTCTTTCAGTAGTGCTCAAGGAATTGAAGCATAAATTTTCTAATATCTTCAAACCGCAACAAGAAACCCTGTTACGTTGACTACCGTTTCATACGTGCCAGTTACGCACATGGGAGAACACCAGAAAATGATGTGACAAGTGGCTAAAAAAAGACATGAAGACTATTTTCAGTAGCAACTGCTTCCTGTTGCATAAGTCAAACAAAGAGAACTGAATTTTTAAATTTTTTTTTCTCCAATCTCTTTATATCGTACGTGACAAATAACCCATTTACGTTGACTACCGTCTCGCAGGTCCCAGTTACGTATCCGCGAAAACATGAAAAAATCGACTTACGGGACATTTCATAGCAGACGACACCTGTTTCTCAAGTCAAATATAGGGAACTAAATTTCTCTTTTTTTTTTCCTCCAATCTCTTTATACCGTGACAACAAACCCATTTACACCGACTACCGTCTCAAAGGTGCCAGTTACGTATCCGCGAAAACATGAAAAAATCGACTTACGGGACATTTCATAGCAGACAACACCTGTTTCTCGAGTCAAATATAGGGATTTTTCTTTTTTCGTTTTTTCTCACTAGGGCCATTGATTCAGTTGCGATGACCATCTCACCCATATGAGACGGTTACGTGCTGCGCATGAAATCGTAAAATCAACTTAGACACTTTCGGACGGCAACTGACACCTGTTGCACAAATCAAAGAAAGGTAAATCAAACATTTCCCTGTTTTCATACCAAGGTCAGTTTTGGTGACCGTGCGAGTCGAAAGTGAATGTTCTGTTTAACGGCTGCACAAAAAAAAAAAAAAATGAAATTCAGAAGCAACCGGTTGCTGTTGCAGAAACTTTTTCCGATGAAAAAGAAATCTTGTTTTCGTTTAAAGAATTAAAAAAAAAGGCCATAAAGATACAATAAGATGTAAGAATAACTAATAATCAAAATTTTCTTTGATAGGGTAGAAAACATTGTGAGAAAAGGAGAAAATGCTGGTAACCTGCATTGTCTCCTTTTCTCAGATTATTTTCCAAAGCCTTCTATTTTACGGGGGTGTTAAAAGGCGTCATTGTATGGTAAGGGGTCAATAAGGATAAACATATACCCTCCCTCCCAATCATCCAATCAAATCTCATCCCTCTGTGAAATTATCCAATCACAGAAGCTTTTAGGAAATCAGAATGGGTGCCAACAGCCAATCAGAGAGGCTGTGAGAAATTCAAAAATGGGCCCGGTCTGCCAGTCAGAGAGGCTTTGAGAAATCAAAATGGGCCCAGTCAGCCAATCAAAATGGCGCCCTAATATATATAGATAGAAAACAGTGAATAAAAAACGGCATGAAAGTGGATTTAAAGTCTTTTTTAAAGGCTGCTGTGCAGTCCTTGGCAAACTGCCAGGCATGCACCATCCACACATGCCAGATTTCACTGAAAAAGGGCCAAAATTCAAGAAAACAAGGTGGCAGAAGACCTTGTTTTGGTCTATTCAAGCCCCTTGCAAGAGTTACTTCCCTTAAAGTAAACCCTTGATCCCCCCCCTTTACCCTTTAATTGGATTTCCTGATTCGGGCCACATCAAATTCATATAACCCAAAATGATCAATGTACATTGTAAAAAAAACACACAGAAATTAATGTGACAAGTTGCTAAAAAATAGACTGAAAACTCTTTCAGTAGCAATTGTTTCCTATTGCATAAATCAAACAAAGGGAACTGAAATGTTATTTTTTCTAATCGCTTCAAACCATGACAAGAAACCCAGTTACGTTGATTACGGTCTCATACGTGCCAGTTACGCACATGCGAAAAGCACAGAAAACAATGTGACAAGTGGCTAAAAAAAAGACTGAAAACTCTTTCAGTAGTGCTCAAGGAATTGAAGCATAAATTTTCTAATATCTTCAAACCGCAACAAGAAACCCTGTTACGTTGACTACCGTTTCATACGTGCCAGTTACGCACATGGGAGAACACCAGAAAATGATGTGACAAGTGGCTAAAAAAAGACATGAAGACTATTTTCAGTAGCAACTGCTTCCTGTTGCATAAGTCAAACAAAGAGAACTGAATTTTTAAATTTTTTTTTCTCCAATCTCTTTATATCGTACGTGACAAATAACCCATTTACGTTGACTACCGTCTCGCAGGTCCCAGTTACGTATCCGCGAAAACATGAAAAAATCGACTTACGGGACATTTCATAGCAGACGACACCTGTTTCTCAAGTCAAATATAGGGAACTAAATTTCTCTTTTTTTTTTCCTCCAATCTCTTTATACCGTGACAACAAACCCATTTACACCGACTACCGTCTCAAAGGTGCCAGTTACGTATCCGCGAAAACATGAAAAAATCGACTTACGGGACATTTCATAGCAGACAACACCTGTTTCTCGAGTCAAATATAGGGATTTTTCTTTTTTCGTTTTTTCTCACTAGGGCCATTGATTCAGTTGCGATGACCATCTCACCCATATGAGACGGTTGCGTGCTGCGCATGAAATCGTAAAATCAACTTAGACACTTTCGGACGGCAACTGACACCTGTTGCACAAATCAAAGAAAGGTAAATCAAACATTTCCCTGTTTTCATACCAAGGTCAGTTTTGGTGACCGTGCGAGTCGAAAGTGAATGTTCTGTTTAACGGCTGCACAAAAAAAAAAAAAATGAAATTCAGAAGCAACCGGTTGCTGTTGCAGAAACTTTTTCCGATGAAAAAGAAATCTTGTTTTCGTTTAAAGAATTAAAAAAAAAGGCCATAAAGATACAATAAGATGTAAGAATAACTAATAATCAAAATTTTCTTTGATAGGGTAGAAAACATTGTGAGAAAAGGAGAAAATGCTGGTAACCTGCATTGTCTCCTTTTCTCAGATTATTTTCCAAAGCCTTCTATTTTACGGGGGTGTTAAAAGGCGTCATTGTATGGTAAGGGGTCAATAAGGATAAACATGTACCCTCCCTCCCAATCATCCAATCAAATCTCATCCCTCTGTGAAATTATCCAATCACAGAAGCTTTTAGGAAATCAGAATGGGTGCCAACAGCCAATCAGAGAGGCTGTGAGAAATTAAAAAATGGGCCCGGTCTGCCAGTCAGAGAGGCTTTGAGAAATCAAAATGGGCCCAGTCAGCCAATCAAAATGGCGCCCTAATATATATAGATAGAAAACAGTGAATAAAAAACGGCATGAAAGTGGATTTAAAGTCTTTTTTAAAGGCTGCTGTGCAGTCCTTGGCAAACTGCCAGGCATGCACCATCCACACATGCCAGATTTCACTGAAAAAGGGCCAAAATTCAAGAAAACAAGGTGGCAGAAGACCTTGTTTTGGTCTATTCAAGCCCCTTGCAAGAGTTACTTCCCTTAAAGTAAACCCTTGATCCCCCCCCTTTACCCTTTAATTGGATTTCCTGATTCGGGCCACATCAAATTCATATAACCCAAAATGATCAATGTACATTGTAAAAAAAACACACAGAAATTAATGTGACAAGTTGCTAAAAAATAGACTGAAAACTCTTTCAGTAGCAATTGTTTCCTATTGCATAAATCAAACAAAGGGAACTGAAATGTTATTTTTTCTAATCGCTTCAAACCATGACAAGAAACCCAGTTACGTTGATTACGGTCTCATACGTGCCAGTTACGCACATGCGAAAAGCACAGAAAACAATGTGACAAGTGGCTAAAAAAAAGACTGAAAACTCTTTCAGTAGTGCTCAAGGAATTGAAGCATAAATTTTCTAATATCTTCAAACCGCAACAAGAAACCCTGTTACGTTGACTACCGTTTCATACGTGCCAGTTACGCACATGGGAGAACACCAGAAAATGATGTGACAAGTGGCTAAAAAAAGACATGAAGACTATTTTCAGTAGCAACTGCTTCCTGTTGCATTAATCAAACAAAGAGAACTGAATTTTTAAATTTTTTTTTCTCCAATCTCTTTATATCGTACGTGACAAATAACCCATTTACGTTGACTACCGTCTCGCAGGTCCCAGTTACGTATCCGCGAAAACATGAAAAAATCGACTTACGGGACATTTCATAGCAGACGACACCTGTTTCTCAAGTCAAATATAGGGAACTAAATTTCTCTTTTTTTTTTCCTCCAATCTCTTTATACCGTGACAACAAACCCATTTACACCGACTACCGTCTCAAAGGTGCCAGTTACGTATCCGCGAAAACATGAAAAAATCGACTTACGGGACATTTCATAGCAGACAACACCTGTTTCTCGAGTCAAATATAGGGATTTTTCTTTTTTCGTTTTTTCTCACTAGGGCCATTGATTCAGTTGCGATGACCATCTCACCCATATGAGACGGTTGCGTGCTGCGCATGAAATCGTAAAATCAACTTAGACACTTTCGGACGGCAACTGACACCTGTTGCACAAATCAAAGAAAGGTAAATCAAACATTTCCCTGTTTTCATACCAAGGTCAGTTTTGGTGACCGTGCGAGTCGAAAGTGAATGTTCTGTTTAACGGCTGCACAAAAAAAAAAAAAATGAAATTCAGAAGCAACCGGTTGCTGTTGCAGAAACTTTTTCCGATGAAAAAGAAATCTTGTTTTCGTTTAAAGAATTAAAAAAAAAGGCCATAAAGATACAACAAGATGTAAGAATAACTAATAATCAAAATTTTCTTTGATAGGGTAGAAAACATTGTGAGAAAAGGAGAAAATGCTGGTAACCTGCATTGTCTCCTTTTCTCAGATTATTTTCCAAAGCCTTCTATTTTACGGGGGTGTTAAAAGGCGTCATTGTATGGTAAGGGGTCAATAAGGATAAACATATACCCTCCCTCCCAATCATCCAATCAAATCTCATCCCTCTGTGAAATTATCCAATCACAGAAGCTTTTAGGAAATCAGAATGGGTGCCAACAGCCAATCAGAGAGGCTGTGAGAAATTCAAAAATGGGCCCGGTCTGCCAGTCAGAGAGGCTTTGAGAAATCAAAATGGGCCCAGTCAGCCAATCAAAATGGCGCCCTAATATATATAGATAGAAAACAGTGAATAAAAAACGGCATGAAAGTGGATTTAAAGTCTTTTTTAAAGGCTGCTGTGCAGTCCTTGGCAAACTGCCAGGCATGCACCATCCACACATGCCAGATTTCACTGAAAAAGGGCCAAAATTCAAGAAAACAAGGTGGCAGAAGACCTTGTTTTGGTCTATTCAAGCCCCTTGCAAGAGTTACTTCCCTTAAAGTAAACCCTTGATCCCCCCCTTTACCCTTTAATTGGATTTCCTGATTCGGGCCACATCAAATTCATATAACCCAAAATGATCAATGTACATTGTAAAAAAAACACACAGAAATTAATGTGACAAGTTGCTAAAAAATAGACTGAAAACTCTTTCAGTAGCAATTGTTTCCTATTGCATAAATCAAACAAAGGGAACTGAAATGTTATTTTTTCTAATCGCTTCAAACCATGACAAGAAACCCAGTTACGTTGATTACGGTCTCATACGTGCCAGTTACGCACATGCGAAAAGCACAGAAAACAATGTGACAAGTGGCTAAAAAAAAGACTGAAAACTCTTTCAGTAGTGCTCAAGGAATTGAAGCATAAATTTTCTAATATCTTCAAACCGCAACAAGAAACCCTGTTACGTTGACTACCGTTTCATACGTGCCAGTTACGCACATGGGAGAACACCAGAAAATGATGTGACAAGTGGCTAAAAAAAGACATGAAGACTATTTTCAGTAGCAACTGCTTCCTGTTGCATAAGTCAAACAAAGAGAACTGAATTTTTAAATTTTTTTTCTCCAATCTCTTTATATCGTACGTGACAAATAACCCATTTACGTTGACTACCGTCTCGCAGGTCCCAGTTACGTATCCGCGAAAACATGAAAAAATCGACTTACGGGACATTTCATAGCAGACGACACCTGTTTCTCAAGTCAAATATAGGGAACTAAATTTCTCTTTTTTTTTTCCTCCAATCTCTTTATACCGTGACAACAAACCCATTTACACCGACTACCGTCTCAAAGGTGCCAGTTACGTATCCGCGAAAACATGAAAAAATCGACTTACGGGACATTTCATAGCAGACAACACCTGTTTCTCGAGTCAAATATAGGGATTTTTCTTTTTTCGTTTTTTCTCACTAGGGCCATTGATTCAGTTGCGATGACCATCTCACCCATATGAGACGGTTACGTGCTGCGCATGAAATCGTAAAATCAACTTAGACACTTTCGGACGGCAACTGACACCTGTTGCACAAATCAAAGAAAGGTAAATCAAACATTTCCCTGTTTTCATACCAAGGTCAGTTTTGGTGACCGTGCGAGTCGAAAGTGAATGTTCTGTTTAACGGCTGCACAAAAAAAAAAAAAATGAAATTCAGAAGCAACCGGTTGCTGTTGCAGAAACTTTTTCCGATGAAAAAGAAATCTTGTTTTCGTTTAAAGAATTAAAAAAAAAGGCCATAAAGATACAACAAGATGTAAGAATAACTAATAATCAAAATTTTCTTTGATAGGGTAGAAAACATTGTGAGAAAAGGAGAAAATGCTGGTAACCTGCATTGTCTCCTTTTCTCAGATTATTTTCCAAAGCCTTCTATTTTACGGGGGTGTTAAAAGGCGTCATTGTATGGTAAGGGGTCAATAAGGATAAACATATACCCTCCCTCCCAATCATCCAATCAAATCTCATCCCTCTGTGAAATTATCCAATCACAGAAGCTTTTAGGAAATCAGAATGGGTGCCAACAGCCAATCAGAGAGGCTGTGAGAAATTCAAAAATGGGCCCGGTCTGCCAGTCAGAGAGGCTTTGAGAAATCAAAATGGGCCCAGTCAGCCAATCAAAATGGCGCCCTAATATATATAGATAGAAAACAGTGAATAAAAAACGGCATGAAAGTGGATTTAAAGTCTTTTTTAAAGGCTGCTGTGCAGTCCTTGGCAAACTGCCAGGCATGCACCATCCACACATGCCAGATTTCACTGAAAAAGGGCCAAAATTCAAGAAAACAAGGTGGCAGAAGACCTTGTTTTGGTCTATTCAAGCCCCTTGCAAGAGTTACTTCCCTTAAAGTAAACCCTTGATCCCCCCCTTTACCCTTTAATTGGATTTCCTGATTCGGGCCACATCAAATTCATATAACCCAAAATGATCAATGTACATTGTAAAAAAAACACACAGAAATTAATGTGACAAGTTGCTAAAAAATAGACTGAAAACTCTTTCAGTAGCAATTGTTTCCTATTGCATAAATCAAACAAAGGGAACTGAAATGTTATTTTTTCTAATCGCTTCAAACCATGACAAGAAACCCAGTTACGTTGATTACGGTCTCATACGTGCCAGTTACGCACATGCGAAAAGCACAGAAAACAATGTGACAAGTGGCTAAAAAAAAGACTGAAAACTCTTTCAGTAGTGCTCAAGGAATTGAAGCATAAATTTTCTAATATCTTCAAACCGCAACAAGAAACCCTGTTACGTTGACTACCGTTTCATACGTGCCAGTTACGCACATGGGAGAACACCAGAAAATGATGTGACAAGTGGCTAAAAAAAGACATGAAGACTATTTTCAGTAGCAACTGCTTCCTGTTGCATAAGTCAAACAAAGAGAACTGAATTTTTAAATTTTTTTTCTCCAATCTCTTTATATCGTACGTGACAAATAACCCATTTACGTTGACTACCGTCTCGCAGGTCCCAGTTACGTATCCGCGAAAACATGAAAAAATCGACTTACGGGACATTTCATAGCAGACGACACCTGTTTCTCAAGTCAAATATAGGGAACTAAATTTCTCTTTTTTTTTTCCTCCAATCTCTTTATACCGTGACAACAAACCCATTTACACCGACTACCGTCTCAAAGGTGCCAGTTACGTATCCGCGAAAACATGAAAAAATCGACTTACGGGACATTTCATAGCAGACAACACCTGTTTCTCGAGTCAAATATAGGGATTTTTCTTTTTTCGTTTTTTCTCACTAGGGCCATTGATTCAGTTGCGATGACCATCTCACCCATATGAGACGGTTACGTGCTGCGCATGAAATCGTAAAATCAACTTAGACACTTTCGGACGGCAACTGACACCTGTTGCACAAATCAAAGAAAGGTAAATCAAACATTTCCCTGTTTTCATACCAAGGTCAGTTTTGGTGACCGTGCGAGTCGAAAGTGAATGTTCTGTTTAACGGCTGCACAAAAAAAAAAAAAATGAAATTCAGAAGCAACCGGTTGCTGTTGCAGAAACTTTTTCCGATGAAAAAGAAATCTTGTTTTCGTTTAAAGAATTAAAAAAAAAGGCCATAAAGATACAATAAGATGTAAGAATAACTAATAATCAAAATTTTCTTTGATAGGGTAGAAAACATTGTGAGAAAAGGAGAAAATGCTGGTAACCTGCATTGTCTCCTTTTCTCAGATTATTTTCCAAAGCCTTCTATTTTACGGGGGTGTTAAAAGGCGTCATTGTATGGTAAGGGGTCAATAAGGATAAACATATACCCTCCCTCCCAATCATCCAATCAAATCTCATCCCTCTGTGAAATTATCCAATCACAGAAGCTTTTAGGAAATCAGAATGGGTGCCAACAGCCAATCAGAGAGGCTGTGAGAAATTCAAAAATGGGCCCGGTCTGCCAGTCAGAGAGGCTTTGAGAAATCAAAATGGGCCCAGTCAGCCAATCAAAATGGCGCCCTAATATATATAGATAGAAAACAGTGAATAAAAAACGGCATGAAAGTGGATTTAAAGTCTTTTTTAAAGGCTGCTGTGCAGTCCTTGGCAAACTGCCAGGCATGCACCATCCACACATGCCAGATTTCACTGAAAAAGGGCCAAAATTCAAGAAAACAAGGTGGCAGAAGACCTTGTTTTGGTCTATTCAAGCCCCTTGCAAGAGTTACTTCCCTTAAAGTAAACCCTTGATCCCCCCCCTTTACCCTTTAATTGGATTTCCTGATTCGGGCCACATCAAATTCATATAACCCAAAATGATCAATGTACATTGTAAAAAAAACACACAGAAATTAATGTGACAAGTTGCTAAAAAATAGACTGAAAACTCTTTCAGTAGCAATTGTTTCCTATTGCATAAATCAAACAAAGGGAACTGAAATGTTATTTTTTCTAATCGCTTCAAACCATGACAAGAAACCCAGTTACGTTGATTACGGTCTCATACGTGCCAGTTACGCACATGCGAAAAGCACAGAAAACAATGTGACAAGTGGCTAAAAAAAAGACTGAAAACTCTTTCAGTAGTGCTCAAGGAATTGAAGCATAAATTTTCTAATATCTTCAAACCGCAACAAGAAACCCTGTTACGTTGACTACCGTTTCATACGTGCCAGTTACGCACATGGGAGAACACCAGAAAATGATGTGACAAGTGGCTAAAAAAAGACATGAAGACTATTTTCAGTAGCAACTGCTTCCTGTTGCATAAGTCAAACAAAGAGAACTGAATTTTTAAATTTTTTTTTCTCCAATCTCTTTATATCATACGTGACAAATAACCCATTTACGTTGACTACCGTCTCGCAGGTCCCAGTTACGTATCCGCGAAAACATGAAAAAATCGACTTACGGGACATTTCATAGCAGACGACACCTGTTTCTCAAGTCAAATATAGGGAACTAAATTTCTCTTTTTTTTTTCCTCCAATCTCTTTATACCGTGACAACAAACCCATTTACACCGACTACCGTCTCAAAGGTGCCAGTTACGTATCCACGAAAACATGAAAAAATCGACTTACGGGACATTTCATAGCAGACAACACCTGTTTCTCGAGTCAAATATAGGGATTTTTCTTTTTTCGTTTTTTCTCACTAGGGCCATTGATTCAGTTGCGATGACCATCTCACCCATATGAGACGGTTACGTGCTGCGCATGAAATCGTAAAATCAACTTAGACACTTTCGGACGGCAACTGACACCTGTTGCACAAATCAAAGAAAGGTAAATCAAACATTTCCCTGTTTTCATACCAAGGTCAGTTTTGGTGACCGTGCGAGTCGAAAGTGAATGTTCTGTTTAACGGCTGCACAAAAAAAAAAAAAATGAAATTCAGAAGCAACCGGTTGCTGTTGCAGAAACTTTTTCCGATGAAAAAGAAATCTTGTTTTCGTTTAAAGAATTAAAAAAAAAGGCCATAAAGATACAATAAGATGTAAGAATAACTAATAATCAAAATTTTCTTTGATAGGGTAGAAAACATTGTGAGAAAAGGAGAAAATGCTGGTAACCTGCATTGTCTCCTTTTCTCAGATTATTTTCCAAAGCCTTCTATTTTACGGGGGTGTTAAAAGGCGTCATTGTATGGTAAGGGGTCAATAAGGATAAACATATACCCTCCCTCCCAATCATCCAATCAAATCTCATCCCTCTGTGAAATTATCCAATCACAGAAGCTTTTAGGAAATCAGAATGGGTGCCAACAGCCAATCAGAGAGGCTGTGAGAAATTAAAAAATGGGCCCGGTCTGCCAGTCAGAGAGGCTTTGAGAAATCAAAATGGGCCCAGTCAGCCAATCAAAATGGCGCCCTAATATATATAGATAGAAAACAGTGAATAAAAAACGGCATGAAAGTGGATTTAAAGTCTTTTTTAAAGGCTGCTGTGCAGTCCTTGGCAAACTGCCAGGCATGCACCATCCACACATGCCAGATTTCACTGAAAAAGGGCCAAAATTCAAGAAAACAAGGTGGCAGAAGACCTTGTTTTGGTCTATTCAAGCCCCTTGCAAGAGTTACTTCCCTTAAAGTAAACCCTTGATCCCCCCCCTTTACCCTTTAATTGGATTTCCTGATTCGGGCCACATCAAATTCATATAACCCAAAATGATCAATGTACATTGTAAAAAAAACACACAGAAATTAATGTGACAAGTTGCTAAAAAATAGACTGAAAACTCTTTCAGTAGCAATTGTTTCCTATTGCATAAATCAAACAAAGGGAACTGAAATGTTATTTTTTCTAATCGCTTCAAACCATGACAAGAAACCCAGTTACGTTGATTACGGTCTCATACGTGCCAGTTACGCACATGCGAAAAGCACAGAAAACAATGTGACAAGTGGCTAAAAAAAAGACTGAAAACTCTTTCAGTAGTGCTCAAGGAATTGAAGCATAAATTTTCTAATATCTTCAAACCGCAACAAGAAACCCTGTTACGTTGACTACCGTTTCATACGTGCCAGTTACGCACATGGGAGAACACCAGAAAATGATGTGACAAGTGGCTAAAAAAAGACATGAAGACTATTTTCAGTAGCAACTGCTTCCTGTTGCATAAGTCAAACAAAGAGAACTGAATTTTTAAATTTTTTTTCTCCAATCTCTTTATATCGTACGTGACAAATAACCCATTTACGTTGACTACCGTCTCGCAGGTCCCAGTTACGTATCCGCGAAAACATGAAAAAATCGACTTACGGGACATTTCATAGCAGACGACACCTGTTTCTCAAGTCAAATATAGGGAACTAAATTTCTCTTTTTTTTTTCCTCCAATCTCTTTATACCGTGACAACAAACCCATTTACACCGACTACCGTCTCAAAGGTGCCAGTTACGTATCCGCGAAAACATGAAAAAATCGACTTACGGGACATTTCATAGCAGACAACACCTGTTTCTCGAGTCAAATATAGGGATTTTTCTTTTTTCGTTTTTTCTCACTAGGGCCATTGATTCAGTTGCGATGACCATCTCACCCATATGAGACGGTTACGTGCTGCGCATGAAATCGTAAAATCAACTTAGACACTTTCGGACGGCAACTGACACCTGTTGCACAAATCAAAGAAAGGTAAATCAAACATTTCCCTGTTTTCATACCAAGGTCAGTTTTGGTGACCGTGCGAGTCGAAAGTGAATGTTCTGTTTAACGGCTGCACAAAAAAAAAAAAAATGAAATTCAGAAGCAACCGGTTGCTGTTGCAGAAACTTTTTCCGATGAAAAAGAAATCTTGTTTTCGTTTAAAGAATTAAAAAAAAAGGCCATAAAGATACAATAAGATGTAAGAATAACTAATAATCAAAATTTTCTTTGATAGGGTAGAAAACATTGTGAGAAAAGGAGAAAATGCTGGTAACCTGCATTGTCTCCTTTTCTCAGATTATTTTCCAAAGCCTTCTATTTTACGGGGGTGTTAAAAGGCGTCATTGTATGGTAAGGGGTCAATAAGGATAAACATATACCCTCCCTCCCAATCATCCAATCAAATCTCATCCCTCTGTGAAATTATCCAATCACAGAAGCTTTTAGGAAATCAGAATGGGTGCCAACAGCCAATCAGAGAGGCTGTGAGAAATTAAAAAATGGGCCCGGTCTGCCAGTCAGAGAGGCTTTGAGAAATCAAAATGGGCCCAGTCAGCCAATCAAAATGGCGCCCTAATATATATAGATAGAAAACAGTGAATAAAAAACGGCATGAAAGTGGATTTAAAGTCTTTTTTAAAGGCTGCTGTGCAGTCCTTGGCAAACTGCCAGGCATGCACCATCCACACATGCCAGATTTCACTGAAAAAGGGCCAAAATTCAAGAAAACAAGGTGGCAGAAGACCTTGTTTTGGTCTATTCAAGCCCCTTGCAAGAGTTACTTCCCTTAAAGTAAACCCTTGATCCCCCCCCCTTTACCCTTTAATTGGATTTCCTGATTCGGGCCACATCAAATTCATATAACCCAAAATGATCAATGTACATTGTAAAAAAAACACACAGAAATTAATGTGACAAGTTGCTAAAAAATAGACTGAAAACTCTTTCAGTAGCAATTGTTTCCTATTGCATAAATCAAACAAAGGGAACTGAAATGTTATTTTTTCTAATCGCTTCAAACCATGACAAGAAACCCAGTTACGTTGATTACGGTCTCATACGTGCCAGTTACGCACATGCGAAAAGCACAGAAAACAATGTGACAAGTGGCTAAAAAAAAGACTGAAAACTCTTTCAGTAGTGCTCAAGGAATTGAAGCATAAATTTTCTAATATCTTCAAACCGCAACAAGAAACCCTGTTACGTTGACTACCGTTTCATACGTGCCAGTTACGCACATGGGAGAACACCAGAAAATGATGTGACAAGTGGCTAAAAAAAGACATGAAGACTATTTTCAGTAGCAACTGCTTCCTGTTGCATAAGTCAAACAAAGAGAACTGAATTTTTAAATTTTTTTTTCTCCAATCTCTTTATATCGTACGTGACAAATAACCCATTTACGTTGACTACCGTCTCGCAGGTCCCAGTTACGTATCCGCGAAAACATGAAAAAATCGACTTACGGGACATTTCATAGCAGACGACACCTGTTTCTCAAGTCAAATATAGGGAACTAAATTTCTCTTTTTTTTTTCCTCCAATCTCTTTATACCGTGACAACAAACCCATTTACACCGACTACCGTCTCAAAGGTGCCAGTTACGTATCCGCGAAAACATGAAAAAATCGACTTACGGGACATTTCATAGCAGACAACACCTGTTTCTCGAGTCAAATATAGGGATTTTTCTTTTTTCGTTTTTTCTCACTAGGGCCATTGATTCAGTTGCGATGACCATCTCACCCATATGAGACGGTTACGTGCTGCGCATGAAATCGTAAAATCAACTTAGACACTTTCGGACGGCAACTGACACCTGTTGCACAAATCAAAGAAAGGTAAATCAAACATTTCCCTGTTTTCATACCAAGGTCAGTTTTGGTGACCGTGCGAGTCGAAAGTGAATGTTCTGTTTAACGGCTGCACAAAAAAAAAAAAAATGAAATTCAGAAGCAACCGGTTGCTGTTGCAGAAACTTTTTCCGATGAAAAAGAAATCTTGTTTTCGTTTAAAGAATTAAAAAAAAAGGCCATAAAGATACAATAAGATGTAAGAATAACTAATAATCAAAATTTTCTTTGATAGGGTAGAAAACATTGTGAGAAAAGGAGAAAATGCTGGTAACCTGCATTGTCTCCTTTTCTCAGATTATTTTCCAAAGCCTTCTATTTTACGGGGGTGTTAAAAGGCGTCATTGTATGGTAAGGGGTCAATAAGGATAAACATATACCCTCCCTCCCAATCATCCAATCAAATCTCATCCCTCTGTGAAATTATCCAATCACAGAAGCTTTTAGGAAATCAGAATGGGTGCCAACAGCCAATCAGAGAGGCTGTGAGAAATTAAAAAATGGGCCCGGTCTGCCAGTCAGAGAGGCTTTGAGAAATCAAAATGGGCCCAGTCAGCCAATCAAAATGGCGCCCTAATATATATAGATAGAAAACAGTGAATAAAAAACGGCATGAAAGTGGATTTAAAGTCTTTTTTAAAGGCTGCTGTGCAGTCCTTGGCAAACTGCCAGGCATGCACCATCCACACATGCCAGATTTCACTGAAAAAGGGCCAAAATTCAAGAAAACAAGGTGGCAGAAGACCTTGTTTTGGTCTATTCAAGCCCCTTGCAAGAGTTACTTCCCTTAAAGTAAACCCTTGATCCCCCCCCTTTACCCTTTAATTGGATTTCCTGATTCGGGCCACATCAAATTCATATAACCCAAAATGATCAATGTACATTGTAAAAAAAACACACAGAAATTAATGTGACAAGTTGCTAAAAAATAGACTGAAAACTCTTTCAGTAGCAATTGTTTCCTATTGCATAAATCAAACAAAGGGAACTGAAATGTTATTTTTTCTAATCGCTTCAAACCATGACAAGAAACCCAGTTACGTTGATTACGGTCTCATACGTGCCAGTTACGCACATGCGAAAAGCACAGAAAACAATGTGACAAGTGGCTAAAAAAAAGACTGAAAACTCTTTCAGTAGTGCTCAAGGAATTGAAGCATAAATTTTCTAATATCTTCAAACCGCAACAAGAAACCCTGTTACGTTGACTACCGTTTCATACGTGCCAGTTACGCACATGGGAGAACACCAGAAAATGATGTGACAAGTGGCTAAAAAAAGACATGAAGACTATTTTCAGTAGCAACTGCTTCCTGTTGCATAAGTCAAACAAAGAGAACTGAATTTTTAAATTTTTTTTTCTCCAATCTCTTTATATCGTACGTGACAAATAACCCATTTACGTTGACTACCGTCTCGCAGGTCCCAGTTACGTATCCGCGAAAACATGAAAAAATCGACTTACGGGACATTTCATAGCAGACGACACCTGTTTCTCAAGTCAAATATAGGGAACTAAATTTCTCTTTTTTTTTTCCTCCAATCTCTTTATACCGTGACAACAAACCCATTTACACCGACTACCGTCTCAAAGGTGCCAGTTACGTATCCGCGAAAACATGAAAAAATCGACTTACGGGACATTTCATAGCAGACAACACCTGTTTCTCGAGTCAAATATAGGGATTTTTCTTTTTTCGTTTTTTCTCACTAGGGCCATTGATTCAGTTGCGATGACCATCTCACCCATATGAGACGGTTACGTGCTGTGCATGAAATCGTAAAATCAACTTAGACACTTTCGGACGGCAACTGACACCTGTTGCACAAATCAAAGAAAGGTAAATCAAACATTTCCCTGTTTTCATACCAAGGTCAGTTTTGGTGACCGTGCGAGTCGAAAGTGAATGTTCTGTTTAACGGCTGCACAAAAAAAAAAAAAATGAAATTCAGAAGCAACCGGTTGCTGTTGCAGAAACTTTTTCCGATGAAAAAGAAATCTTGTTTTCGTTTAAAGAATTAAAAAAAAAGGCCATAAAGATACAATAAGATGTAAGAATAACTAATAATCAAAATTTTCTTTGATAGGGTAGAAAACATTGTGAGAAAAGGAGAAAATGCTGGTAACCTGCATTGTCTCCTTTTCTCAGATTATTTTCCAAAGCCTTCTATTTTACGGGGGTGTTAAAAGGCGTCATTGTATGGTAAGGGGTCAATAAGGATAAACATATACCCTCCCTCCCAATCATCCAATCAAATCTCATCCCTCTGTGAAATTATCCAATCACAGAAGCTTTTAGGAAATCAGAATGGGTGCCAACAGCCAATCAGAGAGGCTGTGAGAAATTAAAAAATGGGCCCGGTCTGCCAGTCAGAGAGGCTTTGAGAAATCAAAATGGGCCCAGTCAGCCAATCAAAATGGCGCCCTAATATATATAGATAGAAAACAGTGAATAAAAAACGGCATGAAAGTGGATTTAAAGTCTTTTTTAAAGGCTGCTGTGCAGTCCTTGGCAAACTGCCAGGCATGCACCATCCACACATGCCAGATTTCACTGAAAAAGGGCCAAAATTCAAGAAAACAAGGTGGCAGAAGACCTTGTTTTGGTCTATTCAAGCCCCTTGCAAGAGTTACTTCCCTTAAAGTAAACCCTTGATCCCCCCCCTTTACCCTTTAATTGGATTTCCTGATTCGGGCCACATCAAATTCATATAACCCAAAATGATCAATGTACATTGTAAAAAAAACACACAGAAATTAATGTGACTAGTTGCTAAAAAATAGACTGAAAACTCTTTCAGTAGCAATTGTTTCCTATTGCATAAATCAAACAAAGGGAACTGAAATGTTATTTTTTCTAATCGCTTCAAACCATGACAAGAAACCCAGTTACGTTGATTACGGTCTCATACGTGCCAGTTACGCACATGCGAAAAGCACAGAAAACAATGTGACAAGTGGCTAAAAAAAAGACTGAAAACTCTTTCAGTAGTGCTCAAGGAATTGAAGCATAAATTTTCTAATATCTTCAAACCGCAACAAGAAACCCTGTTACGTTGACTACCGTTTCATACGTGCCAGTTACGCACATGGGAGAACACCAGAAAATGATGTGACAAGTGGCTAAAAAAAGACATGAAGACTATTTTCAGTAGCAACTGCTTCCTGTTGCATAAGTCAAACAAAGAGAACTGAATTTTTAAATTTTTTTTTCTCCAATCTCTTTATATCGTACGTGACAAATAACCCATTTACGTTGACTACCGTCTCGCAGGTCCCAGTTACGTATCCGCGAAAACATGAAAAAATCGACTTACGGGACATTTCATAGCAGACGACACCTGTTTCTCAAGTCAAATATAGGGAACTAAATTTCTCTTTTTTTTTTCCTCCAATCTCTTTATACCGTGACAACAAACCCATTTACACCGACTACCGTCTCAAAGGTGCCAGTTACGTATCCGCGAAAACATGAAAAAATCGACTTACGGGACATTTCATAGCAGACAACACCTGTTTCTCGAGTCAAATATAGGGATTTTTCTTTTTTCGTTTTTTCTCACTAGGGCCATTGATTCAGTTGCGATGACCATCTCACCCATATGAGACGGTTACGTGCTGCGCATGAAATCGTAAAATCAACTTAGACACTTTCGGACGGCAACTGACACCTGTTGCACAAATCAAAGAAAGGTAAATCAAACATTTCCCTGTTTTCATACCAAGGTCAGTTTTGGTGACCGTGCGAGTCGAAAGTGAATGTTCTGTTTAACGGCTGCACAAAAAAAAAAAAAATGAAATTCAGAAGCAACCGGTTGCTGTTGCAGAAACTTTTTCCGATGAAAAAGAAATCTTGTTTTCGTTTAAAGAATTAAAAAAAAAGGCCATAAAGATACAATAAGATGTAAGAATAACTAATAATCAAAATTTTCTTTGATAGGGTAGAAAACATTGTGAGAAAAGGAGAAAATGCTGGTAACCTGCATTGTCTCCTTTTCTCAGATTATTTTCCAAAGCCTTCTATTTTACGGGGGTGTTAAAAGGCGTCATTGTATGGTAAGGGGTCAATAAGGATAAACATATACCCTCCCTCCCAATCATCCAATCAAATCTCATCCCTCTGTGAAATTATCCAATCACAGAAGCTTTTAGGAAATCAGAATGGGTGCCAACAGCCAATCAGAGAGGCTGTGAGAAATTCAAAAATGGGCCCGGTCTGCCAGCCAGAGAGGCTTTGAGAAATCAAAATGGGCCCAGTCAGCCAATCAAAATGGCGCCCTAATATATATAGATAGAAAACAGTGAATAAAAAACGGCATGAAAGTGGATTTAAAGTCTTTTTTAAAGGCTGCTGTGCAGTCCTTGGCAAACTGCCAGGCATGCACCATCCACACATGCCAGATTTCACTGAAAAAGGGCCAAAATTCAAGAAAACAAGGTGGCAGAAGACCTTGTTTTGGTCTATTCAAGCCCCTTGCAAGAGTTACTTCCCTTAAAGTAAACCCTTGATCCCCCCCCTTTACCCTTTAATTGGATTTCCTGATTCGGGCCACATCAAATTCATATAACCCAAAATGATCAATGTACATTGTAAAAAAAACACACAGAAATTAATGTGACTAGTTGCTAAAAAATAGACTGAAAACTCTTTCAGTAGCAATTGTTTCCTATTGCATAAATCAAACAAAGGGAACTGAAATGTTATTTTTTCTAATCGCTTCAAACCATGACAAGAAACCCAGTTACGTTGATTACGGTCTCATACGTGCCAGTTACGCACATGCGAAAAGCACAGAAAACAATGTGACAAGTGGCTAAAAAAAAGACTGAAAACTCTTTCAGTAGTGCTCAAGGAATTGAAGCATAAATTTTCTAATATCTTCAAACCGCAACAAGAAACCCTGTTACGTTGACTACCGTTTCATACGTGCCAGTTACGCACATGGGAGAACACCAGAAAATGATGTGACAAGTGGCTAAAAAAAGACATGAAGACTATTTTCAGTAGCAACTGCTTCCTGTTGCATAAGTCAAACAAAGAGAACTGAATTTTTAATTTTTTTTTTCTCCAATCTCTTTATATCATACGTGACAAATAACCCATTTACGTTGACTACCGTCTCGCAGGTCCCAGTTACGTATCCGCGAAAACATGAAAAAATCGACTTACGGGACATTTCATAGCAGACGACACCTGTTTCTCAAGTCAAATATAGGGAACTAAATTTCTCTTTTTATTTCCTCCAATCTCTTTATACCGTGACAACAAACCCATTTACACCGACTACCGTCTCAAAGGTGCCAGTTACGTATCCGCGAAAACATGAAAAAATCGACTTACGGGACATTTCATAGCAGACAACACCTGTTTCTCGAGTCAAATATAGGGATTTTTCTTTTTTCGTTTTTTCTCACTAGGGCCATTGATTCAGTTGCGATGACCATCTCACCCATATGAGACGGTTACGTGCTGCGCATGAAATCGTAAAATCAACTTAGACACTTTCGGACGGCAACTGACACCTGTTGCACAAATCAAAGAAAGGTAAATCAAACATTTCCCTGTTTTCATACCAAGGTCAGTTTTGGTGACCGTGCGAGTCGAAAGTGAATGTTCTGTTTAACGGCTGCACAAAAAAAAAAAAAATGAAATTCAGAAGCAACCGGTTGCTGTTGCAGAAACTTTTTCCGATGAAAAAGAAATCTTGTTTTCGTTTAAAGAATTAAAAAAAAAGGCCATAAAGATACAATAAGATGTAAGAATAACTAATAATCAAAATTTTCTTTGATAGGGTAGAAAACATTGTGAGAAAAGGAGAAAATGCTGGTAACCTGCATTGTCTCCTTTTCTCAGATTATTTTCCAAAGCCTTCTATTTTACGGGGGTGTTAAAAGGCGTCATTGTATGGTAAGGGGTCAATAAGGATAAACATATACCCTCCCTCCCAATCATCCAATCAAATCTCATCCCTCTGTGAAATTATCCAATCACAGAAGCTTTTAGGAAATCAGAATGGGTGCCAACAGCCAATCAGAGAGGCTGTGAGAAATTCAAAAATGGGCCCGGTCTGCCAGTCAGAGAGGCTTTGAGAAATCAAAATGGGCCCAGTCAGCCAATCAAAATGGCGCCCTAATATATATAGATAGAAAACAGTGAATAAAAAACGGCATGAAAGTGGATTTAAAGTCTTTTTTAAAGGCTGCTGTGCAGTCCTTGGCAAACTGCCAGGCATGCACCATCCACACATGCCAGATTTCACTGAAAAAGGGCCAAAATTCAAGAAAACAAGGTGGCAGAAGACCTTGTTTTGGTCTATTCAAGCCCCTTGCAAGAGTTACTTCCCTTAAAGTAAACCCTTGATCCCCCCCCTTTACCCTTTAATTGGATTTCCTGATTCGGGCCACATCAAATTCATATAACCCAAAATGATCAATGTACATTGTAAAAAAAACACACAGAAATTAATGTGACAAGTTGCTAAAAAATAGACTGAAAACTCTTTCAGTAGCAATTGTTTCCTATTGCATAAATCAAACAAAGGGAACTGAAATGTTATTTTTTCTAATCGCTTCAAACCATGACAAGAAACCCAGTTACGTTGATTACGGTCTCATACGTGCCAGTTACGCACATGCGAAAAGCACAGAAAACAATGTGACAAGTGGCTAAAAAAAAGACTGAAAACTCTTTCAGTAGTGCTCAAGGAATTGAAGCATAAATTTTCTAATATCTTCAAACCGCAACAAGAAACCCTGTTACGTTGACTACCGTTTCATACGTGCCAGTTACGCACATGGGAGAACACCAGAAAATGATGTGACAAGTGGCTAAAAAAAGACATGAAGACTATTTTCAGTAGCAACTGCTTCCTGTTGCATAAGTCAAACAAAGAGAACTGAATTTTTAAATTTTTTTTTCTCCAATCTCTTTATATCGTACGTGACAAATAACCCATTTACGTTGACTACCGTCTCGCAGGTCCCAGTTACGTATCCGCGAAAACATGAAAAAATCGACTTACGGGACATTTCATAGCAGACGACACCTGTTTCTCAAGTCAAATATAGGGAACTAAATTTCTCTTTTTTTTTTCCTCCAATCTCTTTATACCGTGACAACAAACCCATTTACACCGACTACCGTCTCAAAGGTGCCAGTTACGTATCCGCGAAAACATGAAAAAATCGACTTACGGGACATTTCATAGCAGACAACACCTGTTTCTCGAGTCAAATATAGGGATTTTTCTTTTTTCGTTTTTTCTCACTAGGGCCATTGATTCAGTTGCGATGACCATCTCACCCATATGAGACGGTTACGTGCTGCGCATGAAATCGTAAAATCAACTTAGACACTTTCGGACGGCAACTGACACCTGTTGCACAAATCAAAGAAAGGTAAATCAAACATTTCCCTGTTTTCATACCAAGGTCAGTTTTGGTGACCGTGCGAGTCGAAAGTGAATGTTCTGTTTAACGGCTGCACAAAAAAAAAAAAAATGAAATTCAGAAGCAACCGGTTGCTGTTGCAGAAACTTTTTCCGATGAAAAAGAAATCTTGTTTTCGTTTAAAGAATTAAAAAAAAAGGCCATAAAGATACAATAAGATGTAAGAATAACTAATAATCAAAATTTTCTTTGATAGGGTAGAAAACATTGTGAGAAAAGGAGAAAATGCTGGTAACCTGCATTGTCTCCTTTTCTCAGATTATTTTCCAAAGCCTTCTATTTTACGGGGGTGTTAAAAGGCGTCATTGTATGGTAAGGGGTCAATAAGGATAAACATATACCCTCCCTCCCAATCATCCAATCAAATCTCATCCCTCTGTGAAATTATCCAATCACAGAAGCTTTTAGGAAATCAGAATGGGTGCCAACAGCCAATCAGAGAGGCTGTGAGAAATTCAAAAATGGGCCCGGTCTGCCAGTCAGAGAGGCTTTGAGAAATCAAAATGGGCCCAGTCAGCCAATCAAAATGGCGCCCTAATATATATAGATAGAAAACAGTGAATAAAAAACGGCATGAAAGTGGATTTAAAGTCTTTTTTAAAGGCTGCTGTGCAGTCCTTGGCAAACTGCCAGGCATGCACCATCCACACATGCCAGATTTCACTGAAAAAGGGCCAAAATTCAAGAAAACAAGGTGGCAGAAGACCTTGTTTTGGTCTATTCAAGCCCCTTGCAAGAGTTACTTCCCTTAAAGTAAACCCTTGATCCCCCCCCTTTACCCTTTAATTGGATTTCCTGATTCGGGCCACATCAAATTCATATAACCCAAAATGATCAATGTACATTGTAAAAAAAACACACAGAAATTAATGTGACAAGTTGCTAAAAAATAGACTGAAAACTCTTTCAGTAGCAATTGTTTCCTATTGCATAAATCAAACAAAGGGAACTGAAATGTTATTTTTTCTAATCGCTTCAAACCATGACAAGAAACCCAGTTACGTTGATTACGGTCTCATACGTGCCAGTTACGCACATGCGAAAAGCACAGAAAACAATGTGACAAGTGGCTAAAAAAAAGACTGAAAACTCTTTCAGTAGTGCTCAAGGAATTGAAGCATAAATTTTCTAATATCTTCAAACCGCAACAAGAAACCCTGTTACGTTGACTACCGTTTCATACGTGCCAGTTACGCACATGGGAGAACACCAGAAAATGATGTGACAAGTGGCTAAAAAAAGACATGAAGACTATTTTCAGTAGCAACTGCTTCCTGTTGCATAAGTCAAACAAAGAGAACTGAATTTTTAATTTTTTTTTTCTCCAATCTCTTTATATCGTACGTGACAAATAACCCATTTACGTTGACTACCGTCTCGCAGGTCCCAGTTACGTATCCGCGAAAACATGAAAAAATCGACTTACGGGACATTTCATAGCAGACGACACCTGTTTCTCAAGTCAAATATAGGGAACTAAATTTCTCTTTTTATTTCCTCCAATCTCTTTATACCGTGACAACAAACCCATTTACACCGACTACCGTCTCAAAGGTGCCAGTTACGTATCCGCGAAAACATGAAAAAATCGACTTACGGGACATTTCATAGCAGACAACACCTGTTTCTCGAGTCAAATATAGGGATTTTTCTTTTTTCGTTTTTTCTCACTAGGGCCATTGATTCAGTTGCGATGACCATCTCACCCATATGAGACGGTTACGTGCTGCGCATGAAATCGTAAAATCAACTTAGACACTTTCGGACGGCAACTGACACCTGTTGCACAAATCAAAGAAAGGTAAATCAAACATTTCCCTGTTTTCATACCAAGGTCAGTTTTGGTGACCGTGCGAGTCGAAAGTGAATGTTCTGTTTAACGGCTGCACAAAAAAAAAAAAAATGAAATTCAGAAGCAACCGGTTGCTGTTGCAGAAACTTTTTCCGATGAAAAAGAAATCTTGTTTTCGTTTAAAGAATTAAAAAAAAAGGCCATAAAGATACAATAAGATGTAAGAATAACTAATAATCAAAATTTTCTTTGATAGGGTAGAAAACATTGTGAGAAAAGGAGAAAATGCTGGTAACCTGCATTGTCTCCTTTTCTCAGATTATTTTCCAAAGCCTTCTATTTTACGGGGGTGTTAAAAGGCGTCATTGTATGGTAAGGGGTCAATAAGGATAAACATATACCCTCCCTCCCAATCATCCAATCAAATCTCATCCCTCTGTGAAATTATCCAATCACAGAAGCTTTTAGGAAATCAGAATGGGTGCCAACAGCCAATCAGAGAGGCTGTGAGAAATTCAAAAATGGGCCCGGTCTGCCAGTCAGAGAGGCTTTGAGAAATCAAAATGGGCCCAGTCAGCCAATCAAAATGGCGCCCTAATATATATAGATAGAAAACAGTGAATAAAAAACGGCATGAAAGTGGATTTAAAGTCTTTTTTAAAGGCTGCTGTGCAGTCCTTGGCAAACTGCCAGGCATGCACCATCCACACATGCCAGATTTCACTGAAAAAGGGCCAAAATTCAAGAAAACAAGGTGGCAGAAGACCTTGTTTTGGTCTATTCAAGCCCCTTGCAAGAGTTACTTCCCTTAAAGTAAACCCTTGATCCCCCCCCTTTACCCTTTAATTGGATTTCCTGATTCGGGCCACATCAAATTCATATAACCCAAAATGATCAATGTACATTGTAAAAAAAACACACAGAAATTAATGTGACAAGTTGCTAAAAAATAGACTGAAAACTCTTTCAGTAGCAATTGTTTCCTATTGCATAAATCAAACAAAGGGAACTGAAATGTTATTTTTTCTAATCGCTTCAAACCATGACAAGAAACCCAGTTACGTTGATTACGGTCTCATACGTGCCAGTTACGCACATGCGAAAAGCACAGAAAACAATGTGACAAGTGGCTAAAAAAAAGACTGAAAACTCTTTCAGTAGTGCTCAAGGAATTGAAGCATAAATTTTCTAATATCTTCAAACCGCAACAAGAAACCCTGTTACGTTGACTACCGTTTCATACGTGCCAGTTACGCACATGGGAGAACACCAGAAAATGATGTGACAAGTGGCTAAAAAAAGACATGAAGACTATTTTCAGTAGCAACTGCTTCCTGTTGCATAAGTCAAACAAAGAGAACTGAATTTTTAAATTTTTTTTTCTCCAATCTCTTTATATCGTACGTGACAAATAACCCATTTACGTTGACTACCGTCTCGCAGGTCCCAGTTACGTATCCTCGAAAACATGAAAAAATCGACTTACGGGACATTTCATAGCAGACGACACCTGTTTCTCAAGTCAAATATAGGGAACTAAATTTCTCTTTTTTTTTTCCTCCAATCTCTTTATACCGTGACAACAAACCCATTTACACCGACTACCGTCTCAAAGGTGCCAGTTACGTATCCGCGAAAACATGAAAAAATCGACTTACGGGACATTTCATAGCAGACAACACCTGTTTCTCGAGTCAAATATAGGGATTTTTCTTTTTTCGTTTTTTCTCACTAGGGCCATTGATTCAGTTGCGATGACCATCTCACCCATATGAGACGGTTACGTGCTGCGCATGAAATCGTAAAATCAACTTAGACACTTTCGGACGGCAACTGACACCTGTTGCACAAATCAAAGAAAGGTAAATCAAACATTTCCCTGTTTTCATACCAAGGTCAGTTTTGGTGACCGTGCGAGTCGAAAGTGAATGTTCTGTTTAACGGCTGCACAAAAAAAAAAAAAATGAAATTCAGAAGCAACCGGTTGCTGTTGCAGAAACTTTTTCCGATGAAAAAGAAATCTTGTTTTCGTTTAAAGAATTAAAAAAAAAGGCCATAAAGATACAATAAGATGTAAGAATAACTAATAATCAAAATTTTCTTTGATAGGGTAGAAAACATTGTGAGAAAAGGAGAAAATGCTGGTAACCTGCATTGTCTCCTTTTCTCAGATTATTTTCCAAAGCCTTCTATTTTACGGGGGTGTTAAAAGGCGTCATTGTATGGTAAGGGGTCAATAAGGATAAACATATACCCTCCCTCCCAATCATCCAATCAAATCTCATCCCTCTGTGAAATTATCCAATCACAGAAGCTTTTAGGAAATCAGAATGGGTGCCAACAGCCAATCAGAGAGGCTGTGAGAAATTAAAAAATGGGCCCGGTCTGCCAGTCAGAGAGGCTTTGAGAAATCAAAATGGGCCCAGTCAGCCAATCAAAATGG
Source organism: Tridacna crocea (assembly GCA_943736015.1). Classification (NCBI taxonomy): domain Eukaryota; kingdom Metazoa; phylum Mollusca; class Bivalvia; order Cardiida; family Cardiidae; genus Tridacna; species Tridacna crocea. Next base: position 1,456,646 of record OX031066.1, on the reverse strand, counting down.
CGCCCTAATATATATAGATAGAAAACAGTGAATAAAAAACGGCATGAAAGTGGATTTAAAGTCTTTTTTAAAGGCTGCTGTGCAGTCCTTGGCAAACTGCCAGGCATGCACCATCCACACATGCCAGATTTCACTGAAAAAGGGCCAAAATTCAAGAAAACAAGGTGGCAGAAGACCTTGTTTTGGTCTATTCAAGCCCCTTGCAAGAGTTACTTCCCTTAAAGTAAACCCTTGATCCCCCCCTTTACCCTTTAATTGGATTTCCTGATTCGGGCCACATCAAATTCATATAACCCAAAATGATCAATGTACATTGTAAAAAAAACACACAGAAATTAATGTGACAAGTTGCTAAAAAATAGACTGAAAACTCTTTCAGTAGCAATTGTTTCCTATTGCATAAATCAAACAAAGGGAACTGAAATGTTATTTTTTCTAATCGCTTCAAACCATGACAAGAAACCCAGTTACGTTGATTACGGTCTCATACGTGCCAGTTACGCACATGCGAAAAGCACAGAAAACAATGTGACAAGTGGCTAAAAAAAAGACTGAAAACTCTTTCAGTAGTGCTCAAGGAATTGAAGCATAAATTTTCTAATATCTTCAAACCGCAACAAGAAACCCTGTTACGTTGACTACCGTTTCATACGTGCCAGTTACGCACATGGGAGAACACCAGAAAATGATGTGACAAGTGGCTAAAAAAAGACATGAAGACTATTTTCAGTAGCAACTGCTTCCTGTTGCATTAATCAAACAAAGAGAACTGAATTTTTAAATTTTTTTTTCTCCAATCTCTTTATATCGTACGTGACAAATAACCCATTTACGTTGACTACCGTCTCGCAGGTCCCAGTTACGTATCCGCGAAAACATGAAAAAATCGACTTACGGGACATTTCATAGCAGACGACACCTGTTTCTCAAGTCAAATATAGGGAACTAAATTTCTCTTTTTTTTTTCCTCCAATCTCTTTATACCGTGACAACAAACCCATTTACACCGACTACCGTCTCAAAGGTGCCAGTTACGTATCCGCGAAAACATGAAAAAATCGACTTACGGGACATTTCATAGCAGACAACACCTGTTTCTCGAGTCAAATATAGGGATTTTTCTTTTTTCGTTTTTTCTCACTAGGGCCATTGATTCAGTTGCGATGACCATCTCACCCATATGAGACGGTTGCGTGCTGCGCATGAAATCGTAAAATCAACTTAGACACTTTCGGACGGCAACTGACACCTGTTGCACAAATCAAAGAAAGGTAAATCAAACATTTCCCTGTTTTCATACCAAGGTCAGTTTTGGTGACCGTGCGAGTCGAAAGTGAATGTTCTGTTTAACGGCTGCACAAAAAAAAAAAAAATGAAATTCAGAAGCAACCGGTTGCTGTTGCAGAAACTTTTTCCGATGAAAAAGAAATCTTGTTTTCGTTTAAAGAATTAAAAAAAAAGGCCATAAAGATACAATAAGATGTAAGAATAACTAATAATCAAAATTTTCTTTGATAGGGTAGAAAACATTGTGAGAAAAGGAGAAAATGCTGGTAACCTGCATTGTCTCCTTTTCTCAGATTATTTTCCAAAGCCTTCTATTTTACGGGGGTGTTAAAAGGCGTCATTGTATGGTAAGGGGTCAATAAGGATAAACATGTACCCTCCCTCCCAATCATCCAATCAAATCTCATCCCTCTGTGAAATTATCCAATCACAGAAGCTTTTAGGAAATCAGAATGGGTGCCAACAGCCAATCAGAGAGGCTGTGAGAAATTAAAAAATGGGCCCGGTCTGCCAGTCAGAGAGGCTTTGAGAAATCAAAATGGGCCCAGTCAGCCAATCAAAATGGCGCCCTAATATATATAGATAGAAAACAGTGAATAAAAAACGGCATGAAAGTGGATTTAAAGTCTTTTTTAAAGGCTGCTGTGCAGTCCTTGGCAAACTGCCAGGCATGCACCATCCACACATGCCAGATTTCACTGAAAAAGGGCCAAAATTCAAGAAAACAAGGTGGCAGAAGACCTTGTTTTGGTCTATTCAAGCCCCTTGCAAGAGTTACTTCCCTTAAAGTAAACCCTTGATCCCCCCCTTTACCCTTTAATTGGATTTCCTGATTCGGGCCACATCAAATTCATATAACCCAAAATGATCAATGTACATTGTAAAAAAAACACACAGAAATTAATGTGACAAGTTGCTAAAAAATAGACTGAAAACTCTTTCAGTAGCAATTGTTTCCTATTGCATAAATCAAACAAAGGGAACTGAAATGTTATTTTTTCTAATCGCTTCAAACCATGACAAGAAACCCAGTTACGTTGATTACGGTCTCATACGTGCCAGTTACGCACATGCGAAAAGCACAGAAAACAATGTGACAAGTGGCTAAAAAAAAGACTGAAAACTCTTTCAGTAGTGCTCAAGGAATTGAAGCATAAATTTTCTAATATCTTCAAACCGCAACAAGAAACCCTGTTACGTTGACTACCGTTTCATACGTGCCAGTTACGCACATGGGAGAACACCAGAAAATGATGTGACAAGTGGCTAAAAAAAGACATGAAGACTATTTTCAGTAGCAACTGCTTCCTGTTGCATAAGTCAAACAAAGAGAACTGAATTTTTAAATTTTTTTTTCTCCAATCTCTTTATATCGTACGTGACAAATAACCCATTTACGTTGACTACCGTCTCGCAGGTCCCAGTTACGTATCCGCGAAAACATGAAAAAATCGACTTACGGGACATTTCATAGCAGACGACACCTGTTTCTCAAGTCAAATATAGGGAACTAAATTTCTCTTTTTTTTTCCTCCAATCTCTTTATACCGTGACAACAAACCCATTTACACCGACTACCGTCTCAAAGGTGCCAGTTACGTATCCGCGAAAACATGAAAAAATCGACTTACGGGACATTTCATAGCAGACAACACCTGTTTCTCGAGTCAAATATAGGGATTTTTCTTTTTTCGTTTTTTCTCACTAGGGCCATTGATTCAGTTGCGATGACCATCTCACCCATATGAGACGGTTGCGTGCTGCGCATGAAATCGTAAAATCAACTTAGACACTTTCGGACGGCAACTGACACCTGTTGCACAAATCAAAGAAAGGTAAATCAAACATTTCCCTGTTTTCATACCAAGGTCAGTTTTGGTGACCGTGCGAGTCGAAAGTGAATGTTCTGTTTAACGGCTGCACAAAAAAAAAAAAAATGAAATTCAGAAGCAACCGGTTGCTGTTGCAGAAACTTTTTCCGATGAAAAAGAAATCTTGTTTTCGTTTAAAGAATTAAAAAAAAAGGCCATAAAGATACAATAAGATGTAAGAATAACTAATAATCAAAATTTTCTTTGATAGGGTAGAAAACATTGTGAGAAAAGGAGAAAATGCTGGTAACCTGCATTGTCTCCTTTTCTCAGATTATTTTCCAAAGCCTTCTATTTTACGGGGGTGTTAAAAGGCGTCATTGTATGGTAAGGGGTCAATAAGGATAAACATATACCCTCCCTCCCAATCATCCAATCAAATCTCATCCCTCTGTGAAATTATCCAATCACAGAAGCTTTTAGGAAATCAGAATGGGTGCCAACAGCCAATCAGAGAGGCTGTGAGAAATTCAAAAATGGGCCCGGTCTGCCAGTCAGAGAGGCTTTGAGAAATCAAAATGGGCCCAGTCAGCCAATCAAAATGGCGCCCTAATATATATAGATAGAAAACAGTGAATAAAAAACGGCATGAAAGTGGATTTAAAGTCTTTTTTAAAGGCTGCTGTGCAGTCCTTGGCAAACTGCCAGGCATGCACCATCCACACATGCCAGATTTCACTGAAAAAGGGCCAAAATTCAAGAAAACAAGGTGGCAGAAGACCTTGTTTTGGTCTATTCAAGCCCCTTGCAAGAGTTACTTCCCTTAAAGTAAACCCTTGATCCCCCCCCTTTACCCTTTAATTGGATTTCCTGATTCGGGCCACATCAAATTCATATAACCCAAAATGATCAATGTACATTGTAAAAAAAACACACAGAAATTAATGTGACAAGTTGCTAAAAAATAGACTGAAAACTCTTTCAGTAGCAATTGTTTCCTATTGCATAAATCAAACAAAGGGAACTGAAATGTTATTTTTTCTAATCGCTTCAAACCATGACAAGAAACCCAGTTACGTTGATTACGGTCTCATACGTGCCAGTTACGCACATGCGAAAAGCACAGAAAACAATGTGACAAGTGGCTAAAAAAAAGACTGAAAACTCTTTCAGTAGTGCTCAAGGAATTGAAGCATAAATTTTCTAATATCTTCAAACCGCAACAAGAAACCCTGTTACGTTGACTACCGTTTCATACGTGCCAGTTACGCACATGGGAGAACACCAGAAAATGATGTGACAAGTGGCTAAAAAAAGACATGAAGACTATTTTCAGTAGCAACTGCTTCCTGTTGCATAAGTCAAACAAAGAGAACTGAATTTTTAAATTTTTTTTCTCCAATCTCTTTATATCGTACGTGACAAATAACCCATTTACGTTGACTACCGTCTCGCAGGTCCCAGTTACGTATCCGCGAAAACATGAAAAAATCGACTTACGGGACATTTCATAGCAGACGACACCTGTTTCTCAAGTCAAATATAGGGAACTAAATTTCTCTTTTTTTTTTCCTCCAATCTCTTTATACCGTGACAACAAACCCATTTACACCGACTACCGTCTCAAAGGTGCCAGTTACGTATCCGCGAAAACATGAAAAAATCGACTTACGGGACATTTCATAGCAGACAACACCTGTTTCTCGAGTCAAATATAGGGATTTTTCTTTTTTCGTTTTTTCTCACTAGGGCCATTGATTCAGTTGCGATGACCATCTCACCCATATGAGACGGTTACGTGCTGCGCATGAAATCGTAAAATCAACTTAGACACTTTCGGACGGCAACTGACACCTGTTGCACAAATCAAAGAAAGGTAAATCAAACATTTCCCTGTTTTCATACCAAGGTCAGTTTTGGTGACCGTGCGAGTCGAAAGTGAATGTTCTGTTTAACGGCTGCACAAAAAAAAAAAAAATGAAATTCAGAAGCAACCGGTTGCTGTTGCAGAAACTTTTTCCGATGAAAAAGAAATCTTGTTTTCGTTTAAAGAATTAAAAAAAAAGGCCATAAAGATACAATAAGATGTAAGAATAACTAATAATCAAAATTTTCTTTGATAGGGTAGAAAACATTGTGAGAAAAGGAGAAAATGCTGGTAACCTGCATTGTCTCCTTTTCTCAGATTATTTTCCAAAGCCTTCTATTTTACGGGGGTGTTAAAAGGCGTCATTGTATGGTAAGGGGTCAATAAGGATAAACATATACCCTCCCTCCCAATCATCCAATCAAATCTCATCCCTCTGTGAAATTATCCAATCACAGAAGCTTTTAGGAAATCAGAATGGGTGCCAACAGCCAATCAGAGAGGCTGTGAGAAATTCAAAAATGGGCCCGGTCTGCCAGTCAGAGAGGCTTTGAGAAATCAAAATGGGCCCAGTCAGCCAATCAAAATGGCGCCCTAATATATATAGATAGAAAACAGTGAATAAAAAACGGCATGAAAGTGGATTTAAAGTCTTTTTTAAAGGCTGCTGTGCAGTCCTTGGCAAACTGCCAGGCATGCACCATCCACACATGCCAGATTTCACTGAAAAAGGGCCAAAATTCAAGAAAACAAGGTGGCAGAAGACCTTGTTTTGGTCTATTCAAGCCCCTTGCAAGAGTTACTTCCCTTAAAGTAAACCCTTGATCCCCCCCCTTTACCCTTTAATTGGATTTCCTGATTCGGGCCACATCAAATTCATATAACCCAAAATGATCAATGTACATTGTAAAAAAAACACACAGAAATTAATGTGACAAGTTGCTAAAAAATAGACTGAAAACTCTTTCAGTAGCAATTGTTTCCTATTGCATAAATCAAACAAAGGGAACTGAAATGTTATTTTTTCTAATCGCTTCAAACCATGACAAGAAACCCAGTTACGTTGATTACGGTCTCATACGTGCCAGTTACGCACATGCGAAAAGCACAGAAAACAATGTGACAAGTGGCTAAAAAAAAGACTGAAAACTCTTTCAGTAGTGCTCAAGGAATTGAAGCATAAATTTTCTAATATCTTCAAACCGCAACAAGAAACCCTGTTACGTTGACTACCGTTTCATACGTGCCAGTTACGCACATGGGAGAACACCAGAAAATGATGTGACAAGTGGCTAAAAAAAGACATGAAGACTATTTTCAGTAGCAACTGCTTCCTGTTGCATAAGTCAAACAAAGAGAACTGAATTTTTAAATTTTTTTTTCTCCAATCTCTTTATATCGTACGTGACAAATAACCCATTTACGTTGACTACCGTCTCGCAGGTCCCAGTTACGTATCCGCGAAAACATGAAAAAATCGACTTACGGGACATTTCATAGCAGACGACACCTGTTTCTCAAGTCAAATATAGGGAACTAAATTTCTCTTTTTTTTTTCCTCCAATCTCTTTATACCGTGACAACAAACCCATTTACACCGACTACCGTCTCAAAGGTGCCAGTTACGTATCCGCGAAAACATGAAAAAATCGACTTACGGGACATTTCATAGCAGACAACACCTGTTTCTCGAGTCAAATATAGGGATTTTTCTTTTTTCGTTTTTTCTCACTAGGGCCATTGATTCAGTTGCGATGACCATCTCACCCATATGAGACGGTTACGTGCTGCGCATGAAATCGTAAAATCAACTTAGACACTTTCGGACGGCAACTGACACCTGTTGCACAAATCAAAGAAAGGTAAATCAAACATTTCCCTGTTTTCATACCAAGGTCAGTTTTGGTGACCGTGCGAGTCGAAAGTGAATGTTCTGTTTAACGGCTGCACAAAAAAAAAAAAAATGAAATTCAGAAGCAACCGGTTGCTGTTGCAGAAACTTTTTCCGATGAAAAAGAAATCTTGTTTTCGTTTAAAGAATTAAAAAAAAAGGCCATAAAGATACAATAAGATGTAAGAATAACTAATAATCAAAATTTTCTTTGATAGGGTAGAAAACATTGTGAGAAAAGGAGAAAATGCTGGTAACCTGCATTGTCTCCTTTTCTCAGATTATTTTCCAAAGCCTTCTATTTTACGGGGGTGTTAAAAGGCGTCATTGTATGGTAAGGGGTCAATAAGGATAAACATATACCCTCCCTCCCAATCATCCAATCAAATCTCATCCCTCTGTGAAATTATCCAATCACAGAAGCTTTTAGGAAATCAGAATGGGTGCCAACAGCCAATCAGAGAGGCTGTGAGAAATTCAAAAATGGGCCCGGTCTGCCAGTCAGAGAGGCTTTGAGAAATCAAAATGGGCCCAGTCAGCCAATCAAAATGGCGCCCTAATATATATAGATAGAAAACAGTGAATAAAAAACGGCATGAAAGTGGATTTAAAGTCTTTTTTAAAGGCTGCTGTGCAGTCCTTGGCAAACTGCCAGGCATGCACCATCCACACATGCCAGATTTCACTGAAAAAGGGCCAAAATTCAAGAAAACAAGGTGGCAGAAGACCTTGTTTTGGTCTATTCAAGCCCCTTGCAAGAGTTACTTCCCTTAAAGTAAACCCTTGATCCCCCCCCTTTACCCTTTAATTGGATTTCCTGATTCGGGCCACATCAAATTCATATAACCCAAAATGATCAATGTACATTGTAAAAAAAACACACAGAAATTAATGTGACAAGTTGCTAAAAAATAGACTGAAAACTCTTTCAGTAGCAATTGTTTCCTATTGCATAAATCAAACAAAGGGAACTGAAATGTTATTTTTTCTAATCGCTTCAAACCATGACAAGAAACCCAGTTACGTTGATTACGGTCTCATACGTGCCAGTTACGCACATGCGAAAAGCACAGAAAACAATGTGACAAGTGGCTAAAAAAAAGACTGAAAACTCTTTCAGTAGTGCTCAAGGAATTGAAGCATAAATTTTCTAATATCTTCAAACCGCAACAAGAAACCCTGTTACGTTGACTACCGTTTCATACGTGCCAGTTACGCACATGGGAGAACACCAGAAAATGATGTGACAAGTGGCTAAAAAAAGACATGAAGACTATTTTCAGTAGCAACTGCTTCCTGTTGCATAAGTCAAACAAAGAGAACTGAATTTTTAAATTTTTTTTTCTCCAATCTCTTTATATCGTACGTGACAAATAACCCATTTACGTTGACTACCGTCTCGCAGGTCCCAGTTACGTATCCGCGAAAACATGAAAAAATCGACTTACGGGACATTTCATAGCAGACGACACCTGTTTCTCAAGTCAAATATAGGGAACTAAATTTCTCTTTTTTTTTTCCTCCAATCTCTTTATACCGTGACAACAAACCCATTTACACCGACTACCGTCTCAAAGGTGCCAGTTACGTATCCGCGAAAACATGAAAAAATCGACTTACGGGACATTTCATAGCAGACAACACCTGTTTCTCGAGTCAAATATAGGGATTTTTCTTTTTTCGTTTTTTCTCACTAGGGCCATTGATTCAGTTGCGATGACCATCTCACCCATATGAGACGGTTACGTGCTGCGCATGAAATCGTAAAATCAACTTAGACACTTTCGGACGGCAACTGACACCTGTTGCACAAATCAAAGAAAGGTAAATCAAACATTTCCCTGTTTTCATACCAAGGTCAGTTTTGGTGACCGTGCGAGTCGAAAGTGAATGTTCTGTTTAACGGCTGCACAAAAAAAAAAAAAATGAAATTCAGAAGCAACCGGTTGCTGTTGCAGAAACTTTTTCCGATGAAAAAGAAATCTTGTTTTCGTTTAAAGAATTAAAAAAAAAGGCCATAAAGATACAATAAGATGTAAGAATAACTAATAATCAAAATTTTCTTTGATAGGGTAGAAAACATTGTGAGAAAAGGAGAAAATGCTGGTAACCTGCATTGTCTCCTTTTCTCAGATTATTTTCCAAAGCCTTCTATTTTACGGGGGTGTTAAAAGGCGTCATTGTATGGTAAGGGGTCAATAAGGATAAACATATACCCTCCCTCCCAATCATCCAATCAAATCTCATCCCTCTGTGAAATTATCCAATCACAGAAGCTTTTAGGAAATCAGAATGGGTGCCAACAGCCAATCAGAGAGGCTGTGAGAAATTCAAAAATGGGCCCGGTCTGCCAGTCAGAGAGGCTTTGAGAAATCAAAATGGGCCCAGTCAGCCAATCAAAATGGCGCCCTAATATATATAGATAGAAAACAGTGAATAAAAAACGGCATGAAAGTGGATTTAAAGTCTTTTTTAAAGGCTGCTGTGCAGTCCTTGGCAAACTGCCAGGCATGCACCATCCACACATGCCAGATTTCACTGAAAAAGGGCCAAAATTCAAGAAAACAAGGTGGCAGAAGACCTTGTTTTGGTCTATTCAAGCCCCTTGCAAGAGTTACTTCCCTTAAAGTAAACCCTTGATCCCCCCCCTTTACCCTTTAATTGGATTTCCTGATTCGGGCCACATCAAATTCATATAACCCAAAATGATCAATGTACATTGTAAAAAAAACACACAGAAATTAATGTGACAAGTTGCTAAAAAATAGACTGAAAACTCTTTCAGTAGCAATTGTTTCCTATTGCATAAATCAAACAAAGGGAACTGAAATGTTATTTTTTCTAATCGCTTCAAACCATGACAAGAAACCCAGTTACGTTGATTACGGTCTCATACGTGCCAGTTACGCACATGCGAAAAGCACAGAAAACAATGTGACAAGTGGCTAAAAAAAAGACTGAAAACTCTTTCAGTAGTGCTCAAGGAATTGAAGCATAAATTTTCTAATATCTTCAAACCGCAACAAGAAACCCTGTTACGTTGACTACCGTTTCATACGTGCCAGTTACGCACATGGGAGAACACCAGAAAATGATGTGACAAGTGGCTAAAAAAAGACATGAAGACTATTTTCAGTAGCAACTGCTTCCTGTTGCATAAGTCAAACAAAGAGAACTGAATTTTTAAATTTTTTTTTCTCCAATCTCTTTATATCGTACGTGACAAATAACCCATTTACGTTGACTACCGTCTCGCAGGTCCCAGTTACGTATCCGCGAAAACATGAAAAAATCGACTTACGGGACATTTCATAGCAGACGACACCTGTTTCTCAAGTCAAATATAGGGAACTAAATTTCTCTTTTTTTTTTCCTCCAATCTCTTTATACCGTGACAACAAACCCATTTACACCGACTACCGTCTCAAAGGTGCCAGTTACGTATCCGCGAAAACATGAAAAAATCGACTTACGGGACATTTCATAGCAGACAACACCTGTTTCTCGAGTCAAATATAGGGATTTTTCTTTTTTCGTTTTTTCTCACTAGGGCCATTGATTCAGTTGCGATGACCATCTCACCCATATGAGACGGTTACGTGCTGCGCATGAAATCGTAAAATCAACTTAGACACTTTCGGACGGCAACTGACACCTGTTGCACAAATCAAAGAAAGGTAAATCAAACATTTCCCTGTTTTCATACCAAGGTCAGTTTTGGTGACCGTGCGAGTCGAAAGTGAATGTTCTGTTTAACGGCTGCACAAAAAAAAAAAAAATGAAATTCAGAAGCAACCGGTTGCTGTTGCAGAAACTTTTTCCGATGAAAAAGAAATCTTGTTTTCGTTTAAAGAATTAAAAAAAAAGGCCATAAAGATACAATAAGATGTAAGAATAACTAATAATCAAAATTTTCTTTGATAGGGTAGAAAACATTGTGAGAAAAGGAGAAAATGCTGGTAACCTGCATTGTCTCCTTTTCTCAGATTATTTTCCAAAGCCTTCTATTTTACGGGGGTGTTAAAAGGCGTCATTGTATGGTAAGGGGTCAATAAGGATAAACATATACCCTCCCTCCCAATCATCCAATCAAATCTCATCCCTCTGTGAAATTATCCAATCACAGAAGCTTTTAGGAAATCAGAATGGGTGCCAACAGCCAATCAGAGAGGCTGTGAGAAATTCAAAAATGGGCCCGGTCTGCCAGTCAGAGAGGCTTTGAGAAATCAAAATGGGCCCAGTCAGCCAATCAAAATGGCGCCCTAATATATATAGATAGAAAACAGTGAATAAAAAACGGCATGAAAGTGGATTTAAAGTCTTTTTTAAAGGCTGCTGTGCAGTCCTTGGCAAACTGCCAGGCATGCACCATCCACACATGCCAGATTTCACTGAAAAAGGGCCAAAATTCAAGAAAACAAGGTGGCAGAAGACCTTGTTTTGGTCTATTCAAGCCCCTTGCAAGAGTTACTTCCCTTAAAGTAAACCCTTGATCCCCCCCCTTTACCCTTTAATTGGATTTCCTGATTCGGGCCACATCAAATTCATATAACCCAAAATGATCAATGTACATTGTAAAAAAAACACACAGAAATTAATGTGACAAGTTGCTAAAAAATAGACTGAAAACTCTTTCAGTAGCAATTGTTTCCTATTGCATAAATCAAACAAAGGGAACTGAAATGTTATTTTTTCTAATCGCTTCAAACCATGACAAGAAACCCAGTTACGTTGATTACGGTCTCATACGTGCCAGTTACGCACATGCGAAAAGCACAGAAAACAATGTGACAAGTGGCTAAAAAAAAGACTGAAAACTCTTTCAGTAGTGCTCAAGGAATTGAAGCATAAATTTTCTAATATCTTCAAACCGCAACAAGAAACCCTGTTACGTTGACTACCGTTTCATACGTGCCAGTTACGCACATGGGAGAACACCAGAAAATGATGTGACAAGTGGCTAAAAAAAGACATGAAGACTATTTTCAGTAGCAACTGCTTCCTGTTGCATAAGTCAAACAAAGAGAACTGAATTTTTAAATTTTTTTTTCTCCAATCTCTTTATATCGTACGTGACAAATAACCCATTTACGTTGACTACCGTCTCGCAGGTCCCAGTTACGTATCCGCGAAAACATGAAAAAATCGACTTACGGGACATTTCATAGCAGACGACACCTGTTTCTCAAGTCAAATATAGGGAACTAAATTTCTCTTTTTTTTTTCCTCCAATCTCTTTATACCGTGACAACAAACCCATTTACACCGACTACCGTCTCAAAGGTGCCAGTTACGTATCCGCGAAAACATGAAAAAATCGACTTACGGGACATTTCATAGCAGACAACACCTGTTTCTCGAGTCAAATATAGGGATTTTTCTTTTTTCGTTTTTTCTCACTAGGGCCATTGATTCAGTTGCGATGACCATCTCACCCATATGAGACGGTTACGTGCTGCGCATGAAATCGTAAAATCAACTTAGACACTTTCGGACGGCAACTGACACCTGTTGCACAAATCAAAGAAAGGTAAATCAAACATTTCCCTGTTTTCATACCAAGGTCAGTTTTGGTGACCGTGCGAGTCGAAAGTGAATGTTCTGTTTAACGGCTGCACAAAAAAAAAAAAAATGAAATTCAGAAGCAACCGGTTGCTGTTGCAGAAACTTTTTCCGATGAAAAAGAAATCTTGTTTTCGTTTAAAGAATTAAAAAAAAAGGCCATAAAGATACAATAAGATGTAAGAATAACTAATAATCAAAATTTTCTTTGATAGGGTAGAAAACATTGTGAGAAAAGGAGAAAATGCTGGTAACCTGCATTGTCTCCTTTTCTCAGATTATTTTCCAAAGCCTTCTATTTTACGGGGGTGTTAAAAGGCGTCATTGTATGGTAAGGGGTCAATAAGGATAAACATATACCCTCCCTCCCAATCATCCAATCAAATCTCATCCCTCTGTGAAATTATCCAATCACAGAAGCTTTTAGGAAATCAGAATGGGTGCCAACAGCCAATCAGAGAGGCTGTGAGAAATTCAAAAATGGGCCCGGTCTGCCAGTCAGAGAGGCTTTGAGAAATCAAAATGGGCCCAGTCAGCCAATCAAAATGGCGCCCTAATATATATAGATAGAAAACAGTGAATAAAAAACGGCATGAAAGTGGATTTAAAGTCTTTTTTAAAGGCTGCTGTGCAGTCCTTGGCAAACTGCCAGGCATGCACCATCCACACATGCCAGATTTCACTGAAAAAGGGCCAAAATTCAAGAAAACAAGGTGGCAGAAGACCTTGTTTTGGTCTATTCAAGCCCCTTGCAAGAGTTACTTCCCTTAAAGTAAACCCTTGATCCCCCCCCTTTACCCTTTAATTGGATTTCCTGATTCGGGCCACATCAAATTCATATAACCCAAAATGATCAATGTACATTGTAAAAAAAACACACAGAAATTAATGTGACAAGTTGCTAAAAAATAGACTGAAAACTCTTTCAGTAGCAATTGTTTCCTATTGCATAAATCAAACAAAGGGAACTGAAATGTTATTTTTTCTAATCGCTTCAAACCATGACAAGAAACCCAGTTACGTTGATTACGGTCTCATACGTGCCAGTTACGCACATGCGAAAAGCACAGAAAACAATGTGACAAGTGGCTAAAAAAAAGACTGAAAACTCTTTCAGTAGTGCTCAAGGAATTGAAGCATAAATTTTCTAATATCTTCAAACCGCAACAAGAAACCCTGTTACGTTGACTACCGTTTCATACGTGCCAGTTACGCACATGGGAGAACACCAGAAAATGATGTGACAAGTGGCTAAAAAAAGACATGAAGACTATTTTCAGTAGCAACTGCTTCCTGTTGCATAAGTCAAACAAAGAGAACTGAATTTTTAAATTTTTTTTTCTCCAATCTCTTTATATCGTACGTGACAAATAACCCATTTACGTTGACTACCGTCTCGCAGGTCCCAGTTACGTATCCGCGAAAACATGAAAAAATCGACTTACGGGACATTTCATAGCAGACGACACCTGTTTCTCAAGTCAAATATAGGGAACTAAATTTCTCTTTTTTTTTTCCTCCAATCTCTTTATACCGTGACAACAAACCCATTTACACCGACTACCGTCTCAAAGGTGCCAGTTACGTATCCGCGAAAACATGAAAAAATCGACTTACGGGACATTTCATAGCAGACAACACCTGTTTCTCGAGTCAAATATAGGGATTTTTCTTTTTTCGTTTTTTCTCACTAGGGCCATTGATTCAGTTGCGATGACCATCTCACCCATATGAGACGGTTACGTGCTGCGCATGAAATCGTAAAATCAACTTAGACACTTTCGGACGGCAACTGACACCTGTTGCACAAATCAAAGAAAGGTAAATCAAACATTTCCCTGTTTTCATACCAAGGTCAGTTTTGGTGACCGTGCGAGTCGAAAGTGAATGTTCTGTTTAACGGCTGCACAAAAAAAAAAAAAAATGAAATTCAGAAGCAACCGGTTGCTGTTGCAGAAACTTTTTCCGATGAAAAAGAAATCTTGTTTTCGTTTAAAGAATTAAAAAAAAAGGCCATAAAGATACAATAAGATGTAAGAATAACTAATAATCAAAATTTTCTTTGATAGGGTAGAAAACATTGTGAGAAAAGGAGAAAATGCTGGTAACCTGCATTGTCTCCTTTTCTCAGATTATTTTCCAAAGCCTTCTATTTTACGGGGGTGTTAAAAGGCGTCATTGTATGGTAAGGGGTCAATAAGGATAAACATATACCCTCCCTCCCAATCATCCAATCAAATCTCATCCCTCTGTGAAATTATCCAATCACAGAAGCTTTTAGGAAATCAGAATGGGTGCCAACAGCCAATCAGAGAGGCTGTGAGAAATTCAAAAATGGGCCCGGTCTGCCAGTCAGAGAGGCTTTGAGAAATCAAAATGGGCCCAGTCAGCCAATCAAAATGGCGCCCTAATATATATAGATAGAAAACAGTGAATAAAAAACGGCATGAAAGTGGATTTAAAGTCTTTTTTAAAGGCTGCTGTGCAGTCCTTGGCAAACTGCCAGGCATGCACCATCCACACATGCCAGATTTCACTGAAAAAGGGCCAAAATTCAAGAAAACAAGGTGGCAGAAGACCTTGTTTTGGTCTATTCAAGCCCCTTGCAAGAGTTACTTCCCTTAAAGTAAACCCTTGATCCCCCCCCTTTACCCTTTAATTGGATTTCCTGATTCGGGCCACATCAAATTCATATAACCCAAAATGATCAATGTACATTGTAAAAAAAACACACAGAAATTAATGTGACAAGTTGCTAAAAAATAGACTGAAAACTCTTTCAGTAGCAATTGTTTCCTATTGCATAAATCAAACAAAGGGAACTGAAATGTTATTTTTTCTAATCGCTTCAAACCATGACAAGAAACCCAGTTACGTTGATTACGGTCTCATACGTGCCAGTTACGCACATGCGAAAAGCACAGAAAACAATGTGACAAGTGGCTAAAAAAAAGACTGAAAACTCTTTCAGTAGTGCTCAAGGAATTGAAGCATAAATTTTCTAATATCTTCAAACCGCAACAAGAAACCCTGTTACGTTGACTACCGTTTCATACGTGCCAGTTACGCACATGGGAGAACACCAGAAAATGATGTGACAAGTGGCTAAAAAAAGACATGAAGACTATTTTCAGTAGCAACTGCTTCCTGTTGCATAAGTCAAACAAAGAGAACTGAATTTTTAAATTTTTTTTTCTCCAATCTCTTTATATCGTACGTGACAAATAACCCATTTACGTTGACTACCGTCTCGCAGGTCCCAGTTACGTATCCGCGAAAACATGAAAAAATCGACTTACGGGACATTTCATAGCAGACGACACCTGTTTCTCAAGTCAAATATAGGGAACTAAATTTCTCTTTTTTTTTTCCTCCAATCTCTTTATACCGTGACAACAAACCCATTTACACCGACTACCGTCTCAAAGGTGCCAGTTACGTATCCGCGAAAACATGAAAAAATCGACTTACGGGACATTTCATAGCAGACAACACCTGTTTCTCGAGTCAAATATAGGGATTTTTCTTTTTTCGTTTTTTCTCACTAGGGCCATTGATTCAGTTGCGATGACCATCTCACCCATATGAGACGGTTACGTGCTGCGCATGAAATCGTAAAATCAACTTAGACACTTTCGGACGGCAACTGACACCTGTTGCACAAATCAAAGAAAGGTAAATCAAACATTTCCCTGTTTTCATACCAAGGTCAGTTTTGGTGACCGTGCGAGTCGAAAGTGAATGTTCTGTTTAACGGCTGCACAAAAAAAAAAAAAATGAAATTCAGAAGCAACCGGTTGCTGTTGCAGAAACTTTTTCCGATGAAAAAGAAATCTTGTTTTCGTTTAAAGAATTAAAAAAAAAAGGCCATAAAGATACAATAAGATGTAAGAATAACTAATAATCAAAATTTTCTTTGATAGGGTAGAAAACATTGTGAGAAAAGGAGAAAATGCTGGTAACCTGCATTGTCTCCTTTTCTCAGATTATTTTCCAAAGCCTTCTATTTTACGGGGGTGTTAAAAGGCGTCATTGTATGGTAAGGGGTCAATAAGGATAAACATATACCCTCCCTCCCAATCATCCAATCAAATCTCATCCCTCTGTGAAATTATCCAATCACAGAAGCTTTTAGGAAATCAGAATGGGTGCCAACAGCCAATCAGAGAGGCTGTGAGAAATTCAAAAATGGGCCCGGTCTGCCAGTCAGAGAGGCTTTGAGAAATCAAAATGGGCCCAGTCAGCCAATCAAAATGGCGCCCTAATATATATAGATAGAAAACAGTGAATAAAAAACGGCATGAAAGTGGATTTAAAGTCTTTTTTAAAGGCTGCTGTGCAGTCCTTGGCAAACTGCCAGGCATGCACCATCCACACATGCCAGATTTCACTGAAAAAGGGCCAAAATTCAAGAAAACAAGGTGGCAGAAGACCTTGTTTTGGTCTATTCAAGCCCCTTGCAAGAGTTACTTCCCTTAAAGTAAACCCTTGATCCCCCCCCTTTACCCTTTAATTGGATTTCCTGATTCGGGCCACATCAAATTCATATAACCCAAAATGATCAATGTACATTGTAAAAAAAACACACAGAAATTAATGTGACAAGTTGCTAAAAAATAGACTGAAAACTCTTTCAGTAGCAATTGTTTCCTATTGCATAAATCAAACAAAGGGAACTGAAATGTTATTTTTTCTAATCGCTTCAAACCATGACAAGAAACCCAGTTACGTTGATTACGGTCTCATACGTGCCAGTTACGCACATGCGAAAAGCACAGAAAACAATGTGACAAGTGGCTAAAAAAAAGACTGAAAACTCTTTCAGTAGTGCTCAAGGAATTGAAGCATAAATTTTCTAATATCTTCAAACCGCAACAAGAAACCCTGTTACGTTGACTACCGTTTCATACGTGCCAGTTACGCACATGGGAGAACACCAGAAAATGATGTGACAAGTGGCTAAAAAAAGACATGAAGACTATTTTCAGTAGCAACTGCTTCCTGTTGCATAAGTCAAACAAAGAGAACTGAATTTTTAAATTTTTTTTTCTCCAATCTCTTTATATCGTACGTGACAAATAACCCATTTACGTTGACTACCGTCTCGCAGGTCCCAGTTACGTATCCGCGAAAACATGAAAAAATCGACTTACGGGACATTTCATAGCAGACGACACCTGTTTCTCAAGTCAAATATAGGGAACTAAATTTCTCTTTTTTTTTTCCTCCAATCTCTTTATACCGTGACAACAAACCCATTTACACCGACTACCGTCTCAAAGGTGCCAGTTACGTATCCGCGAAAACATGAAAAAATCGACTTACGGGACATTTCATAGCAGACAACACCTGTTTCTCGAGTCAAATATAGGGATTTTTCTTTTTTCGTTTTTTCTCACTAGGGCCATTGATTCAGTTGCGATGACCATCTCACCCATATGAGACGGTTACGTGCTGCGCATGAAATCGTAAAATCAACTTAGACACTTTCAGACGGCAACTGACACCTGTTGCACAAATCAAAGAAAGGTAAATCAAACATTTCCCTGTTTTCATACCAAGGTCAGTTTTGGTGACCGTGCGAGTCGAAAGTGAATGTTCTGTTTAACGGCTGCACAAAAAAAAAAAAAATGAAATTCAGAAGCAACCGGTTGCTGTTGCAGAAACTTTTTCCGATGAAAAAGAAATCTTGTTTTCGTTTAAAGAATTAAAAAAAAAGGCCATAAAGATACAATAAGATGTAAGAATAACTAATAATCAAAATTTTCTTTGATAGGGTAGAAAACATTGTGAGAAAAGGAGAAAATGCTGGTAACCTGCATTGTCTCCTTTTCTCAGATTATTTTCCAAAGCCTTCTATTTTACGGGGGTGTTAAAAGGCGTCATTGTATGGTAAGGGGTCAATAAGGATAAACATATACCCTCCCTCCCAATCATCCAATCAAATCTCATCCCTCTGTGAAATTATCCAATCACAGAAGCTTTTAGGAAATCAGAATGGGTGCCAACAGCCAATCAGAGAGGCTGTGAGAAATTCAAAAATGGGCCCGGTCTGCCAGTCAGAGAGGCTTTGAGAAATCAAAATGGGCCCAGTCAGCCAATCAAAATGGCGCCCTATATATATAGATAGAAAACAGTGAATAAAAAACGGCATGAAAGTGGATTTAAAGTCTTTTTTAAAGGCTGCTGTGCAGTCCTTGGCAAACTGCCAGGCATGCACCATCCACACATGCCAGATTTCACTGAAAAAGGGCCAAAATTCAAGAAAACAAGGTGGCAGAAGACCTTGTTTTGGTCTATTCAAGCCCCTTGCAAGAGTTACTTCCCTTAAAGTAAACCCTTGATCCCCCCCCTTTACCCTTTAATTGGATTTCCTGATTCGGGCCACATCAAATTCATATAACCCAAAATGATCAATGTACATTGTAAAAAAAACACACAGAAATTAATGTGACAAGTTGCTAAAAAATAGACTGAAAACTCTTTCAGTAGCAATTGTTTCCTATTGCATAAATCAAACAAAGGGAACTGAAATGTTATTTTTTCTAATCGCTTCAAACCATGACAAGAAACCCAGTTACGTTGATTACGGTCTCATACGTGCCAGTTACGCACATGCGAAAAGCACAGAAAACAATGTGACAAGTGGCTAAAAAAAAGACTGAAAACTCTTTCAGTAGTGCTCAAGGAATTGAAGCATAAATTTTCTAATATCTTCAAACCGCAACAAGAAACCCTGTTACGTTGACTACCGTTTCATACGTGCCAGTTACGCACATGGGAGAACACCAGAAAATGATGTGACAAGTGGCTAAAAAAAGACATGAAGACTATTTTCAGTAGCAACTGCTTCCTGTTGCATAAGTCAAACAAAGAGAACTGAATTTTTAAATTTTTTTTTCTCCAATCTCTTTATATCGTACGTGACAAATAACCCATTTACGTTGACTACCGTCTCGCAGGTCCCAGTTACGTATCCGCGAAAACATGAAAAAATCGACTTACGGGACATTTCATAGCAGACGACACCTGTTTCTCAAGTCAAATATAGGGAACTAAATTTCTCTTTTTTTTTTCCTCCAATCTCTTTATACCGTGACAACAAACCCATTTACACCGACTACCGTCTCAAAGGTGCCAGTTACGTATCCGCGAAAACATGAAAAAATCGACTTACGGGACATTTCATAGCAGACAACACCTGTTTCTCGAGTCAAATATAGGGATTTTTCTTTTTTCGTTTTTTCTCACTAGGGCCATTGATTCAGTTGCGATGACCATCTCACCCATATGAGACGGTTACGTGCTGCGCATGAAATCGTAAAATCAACTTAGACACTTTCGGACGGCAACTGACACCTGTTGCACAAATCAAAGAAAGGTAAATCAAACATTTCCCTGTTTTCATACCAAGGTCAGTTTTGGTGACCGTGCGAGTCGAAAGTGAATGTTCTGTTTAACGGCTGCACAAAAAAAAAAAAAATGAAATTCAGAAGCAACCGGTTGCTGTTGCAGAAACTTTTTCCGATGAAAAAGAAATCTTGTTTTCGTTTAAAGAATTAAAAAAAAAGGCCATAAAGATACAATAAGATGTAAGAATAACTAATAATCAAAATTTTCTTTGATAGGGTAGAAAACATTGTGAGAAAAGGAGAAAATGCTGGTAACCTGCATTGTCTCCTTTTCTCAGATTATTTTCCAAAGCCTTCTATTTTACGGGGGTGTTAAAAGGCGTCATTGTATGGTAAGGGGTCAATAAGGATAAACATATACCCTCCCTCCCAATCATCCAATCAAATCTCATCCCTCTGTGAAATTATCCAATCACAGAAGCTTTTAGGAAATCAGAATGGGTGCCAACAGCCAATCAGAGAGGCTGTGAGAAATTCAAAAATGGGCCCGGTCTGCCAGTCAGAGAGGCTTTGAGAAATCAAAATGGGCCCAGTCAGCCAATCAAAATGGCGCCCTAATATATATAGATAGAAAACAGTGAATAAAAAACGGCATGAAAGTGGATTTAAAGTCTTTTTTAAAGGCTGCTGTGCAGTCCTTGGCAAACTGCCAGGCATGCACCATCCACACATGCCAGATTTCACTGAAAAAGGGCCAAAATTCAAGAAAACAAGGTGGCAGAAGACCTTGTTTTGGTCTATTCAAGCCCCTTGCAAGAGTTACTTCCCTTAAAGTAAACCCTTGATCCCCCCCTTTACCCTTTAATTGGATTTCCTGATTCGGGCCACATCAAATTCATATAACCCAAAATGATCAATGTACATTGTAAAAAAAACACACAGAAATTAATGTGACAAGTTGCTAAAAAATAGACTGAAAACTCTTTCAGTAGCAATTGTTTCCTATTGCATAAATCAAACAAAGGGAACTGAAATGTTATTTTTTCTAATCGCTTCAAACCATGACAAGAAACCCAGTTACGTTGATTACGGTCTCATACGTGCCAGTTACGCACATGCGAAAAGCACAGAAAACAATGTGACAAGTGGCTAAAAAAAAGACTGAAAACTCTTTCAGTAGTGCTCAAGGAATTGAAGCATAAATTTTCTAATATCTTCAAACCGCAACAAGAAACCCTGTTACGTTGACTACCGTTTCATACGTGCCAGTTACGCACATGGGAGAACACCAGAAAATGATGTGACAAGTGGCTAAAAAAAGACATGAAGACTATTTTCAGTAGCAACTGCTTCCTGTTGCATAAGTCAAACAAAGAGAACTGAATTTTTAAATTTTTTTTTCTCCAATCTCTTTATATCGTACGTGACAAATAACCCATTTACGTTGACTACCGTCTCGCAGGTCCCAGTTACGTATCCGCGAAAACATGAAAAAATCGACTTACGGGACATTTCATAGCAGACGACACCTGTTTCTCAAGTCAAATATAGGGAACTAAATTTCTCTTTTTTTTTTCCTCCAATCTCTTTATACCGTGACAACAAACCCATTTACACCGACTACCGTCTCAAAGGTGCCAGTTACGTATCCGCGAAAACATGAAAAAATCGACTTACGGGACATTTCATAGCAGACAACACCTGTTTCTCGAGTCAAATATAGGGATTTTTCTTTTTTCGTTTTTTCTCACTAGGGCCATTGATTCAGTTGCGATGACCATCTCACCCATATGAGACGGTTACGTGCTGCGCATGAAATCGTAAAATCAACTTAGACACTTTCGGACGGCAACTGACACCTGTTGCACAAATCAAAGAAAGGTAAATCAAACATTTCCCTGTTTTCATACCAAGGTCAGTTTTGGTGACCGTGCGAGTCGAAAGTGAATGTTCTGTTTAACGGCTGCACAAAAAAAAAAAAAAATGAAATTCAGAAGCAACCGGTTGCTGTTGCAGAAACTTTTTCCGATGAAAAAGAAATCTTGTTTTCGTTTAAAGAATTAAAAAAAAAGGCCATAAAGATACAATAAGATGTAAGAATAACTAATAATCAAAATTTTCTTTGATAGGGTAGAAAACATTGTGAGAAAAGGAGAAAATGCTGGTAACCTGCATTGTCTCCTTTTCTCAGATTATTTTCCAAAGCCTTCTATTTTACGGGGGTGTTAAAAGGCGTCATTGTATGGTAAGGGGTCAATAAGGATAAACATATACCCTCCCTCCCAATCATCCAATCAAATCTCATCCCTCTGTGAAATTATCCAATCACAGAAGCTTTTAGGAAATCAGAATGGGTGCCAACAGCCAATCAGAGAGGCTGTGAGAAATTCAAAAATGGGCCCGGTCTGCCAGTCAGAGAGGCTTTGAGAAATCAAAATGGGCCCAGTCAGCCAATCAAAATGGCGCCCTAATATATATAGATAGAAAACAGTGAATAAAAAACGGCATGAAAGTGGATTTAAAGTCTTTTTTAAAGGCTGCTGTGCAGTCCTTGGCAAACTGCCAGGCATGCACCATCCACACATGCCAGATTTCACTGAAAAAGGGCCAAAATTCAAGAAAACAAGGTGGCAGAAGACCTTGTTTTGGTCTATTCAAGCCCCTTGCAAGAGTTACTTCCCTTAAAGTAAACCCTTGATCCCCCCCTTTACCCTTTAATTGGATTTCCTGATTCGGGCCACATCAAATTCATATAACCCAAAATGATCAATGTACATTGTAAAAAAAACACACAGAAATTAATGTGACAAGTTGCTAAAAAATAGACTGAAAACTCTTTCAGTAGCAATTGTTTCCTATTGCATAAATCAAACAAAGGGAACTGAAATGTTATTTTTTCTAATCGCTTCAAACCATGACAAGAAACCCAGTTACGTTGATTACGGTCTCATACGTGCCAGTTACGCACATGCGAAAAGCACAGAAAACAATGTGACAAGTGGCTAAAAAAAAGACTGAAAACTCTTTCAGTAGTGCTCAAGGAATTGAAGCATAAATTTTCTAATATCTTCAAACCGCAACAAGAAACCCTGTTACGTTGACTACCGTTTCATACGTGCCAGTTACGCACATGGGAGAACACCAGAAAATGATGTGACAAGTGGCTAAAAAAAGACATGAAGACTATTTTCAGTAGCAACTGCTTCCTGTTGCATAAGTCAAACAAAGAGAACTGAATTTTTAAATTTTTTTTTCTCCAATCTCTTTATATCGTACGTGACAAATAACCCATTTACGTTGACTACCGTCTCGCAGGTCCCAGTTACGTATCCGCGAAAACATGAAAAAATCGACTTACGGGACATTTCATAGCAGACGACACCTGTTTCTCAAGTCAAATATAGGGAACTAAATTTCTCTTTTTTTTTTCCTCCAATCTCTTTATACCGTGACAACAAACCCATTTACACCGACTACCGTCTCAAAGGTGCCAGTTACGTATCCGCGAAAACATGAAAAAATCGACTTACGGGACATTTCATAGCAGACAACACCTGTTTCTCGAGTCAAATATAGGGATTTTTCTTTTTTCGTTTTTTCTCACTAGGGCCATTGATTCAGTTGCGATGACCATCTCACCCATATGAGACGGTTACGTGCTGCGCATGAAATCGTAAAATCAACTTAGACACTTTCGGACGGCAACTGACACCTGTTGCACAAATCAAAGAAAGGTAAATCAAACATTTCCCTGTTTTCATACCAAGGTCAGTTTTGGTGACCGTGCGAGTCGAAAGTGAATGTTCTGTTTAACGGCTGCACAAAAAAAAAAAAAAATGAAATTCAGAAGCAACCGGTTGCTGTTGCAGAAACTTTTTCCGATGAAAAAGAAATCTTGTTTTCGTTTAAAGAATTAAAAAAAAAGGCCATAAAGATACAATAAGATGTAAGAATAACTAATAATCAAAATTTTCTTTGATAGGGTAGAAAACATTGTGAGAAAAGGAGAAAATGCTGGTAACCTGCATTGTCTCCTTTTCTCAGATTATTTTCCAAAGCCTTCTATTTTACGGGGGTGTTAAAAGGCGTCATTGTATGGTAAGGGGTCAATAAGGATAAACATATACCCTCCCTCCCAATCATCCAATCAAATCTCATCCCTCTGTGAAATTATCCAATCACAGAAGCTTTTAGGAAATCAGAATGGGTGCCAACAGCCAATCAGAGAGGCTGTGAGAAATTAAAAAATGGGCCCGGTCTGCCAGTCAGAGAGGCTTTGAGAAATCAAAATGGGCCCAGTCAGCCAATCAAAATGGCGCCCTAATATATATAGATAGAAAACAGTGAATAAAAAACGGCATGAAAGTGGATTTAAAGTCTTTTTTAAAGGCTGCTGTGCAGTCCTTGGCAAACTGCCAGGCATGCACCATCCACACATGCCAGATTTCACTGAAAAAGGGCCAAAATTCAAGAAAACAAGGTGGCAGAAGACCTTGTTTTGGTCTATTCAAGCCCCTTGCAAGAGTTACTTCCCTTAAAGTAAACCCTTGATCCCCCCTTTACCCTTTAATTGGATTTCCTGATTCGGGCCACATCAAATTCATATAACCCAAAATGATCAATGTACATTGTAAAAAAAACACACAGAAATTAATGTGACAAGTTGCTAAAAAATAGACTGAAAACTCTTTCAGTAGCAATTGTTTCCTATTGCATAAATCAAACAAAGGGAACTGAAATGTTATTTTTTCTAATCGCTTCAAACCATGACAAGAAACCCAGTTACGTTGATTACGGTCTCATACGTGCCAGTTACGCACATGCGAAAAGCACAGAAAACAATGTGACAAGTGGCTAAAAAAAAGACTGAAAACTCTTTCAGTAGTGCTCAAGGAATTGAAGCATAAATTTTCTAATATCTTCAAACCGCAACAAGAAACCCTGTTACGTTGACTACCGTTTCATACGTGCCAGTTACGCACATGGGAGAACACCAGAAAATGATGTGACAAGTGGCTAAAAAAAGACATGAAGACTATTTTCAGTAGCAACTGCTTCCTGTTGCATAAGTCAAACAAAGAGAACTGAATTTTTAAATTTTTTTTTCTCCAATCTCTTTATATCGTACGTGACAAATAACCCATTTACGTTGACTACCGTCTCGCAGGTCCCAGTTACGTATCCGCGAAAACATGAAAAAATCGACTTACGGGACATTTCATAGCAGACGACACCTGTTTCTCAAGTCAAATATAGGGAACTAAATTTCTCTTTTTATTTCCTCCAATCTCTTTATACCGTGACAACAAACCCATTTACACCGACTACCGTCTCAAAGGTGCCAGTTACGTATCCGCGAAAACATGAAAAAATCGACTTACGGGACATTTCATAGCAGACAACACCTGTTTCTCGAGTCAAATATAGGGATTTTTCTTTTTTCGTTTTTTCTCACTAGGGCCATTGATTCAGTTGCGATGACCATCTCACCCATATGAGACGGTTACGTGCTGCGCATGAAATCGTAAAATCAACTTAGACACTTTCGGACGGCAACTGACACCTGTTGCACAAATCAAAGAAAGGTAAATCAAACATTTCCCTGTTTTCATACCAAGGTCAGTTTTGGTGACTGTGCGAGTCGAAAGTGAATGTTCTGTTTAACGGCTGCACAAAAAAAAAAAAAAATGAAATTCAGAAGCAACCGGTTGCTGTTGCAGAAACTTTTTCCGATGAAAAAGAAATCTTGTTTTCGTTTAAAGAATTAAAAAAAAAGGCCATAAAGATACAATAAGATGTAAGAATAACTAATAATCAAAATTTTCTTTGATAGGGTAGAAAACATTGTGAGAAAAGGAGAAAATGCTGGTAACCTGCATTGTCTCCTTTTCTCAGATTATTTTCCAAAGCCTTCTATTTTACGGGGGTGTTAAAAGGCGTCATTGTATGGTAAGGGGTCAATAAGGATAAACATATACCCTCCCTCCCAATCATCCAATCAAATCTCATCCCTCTGTGAAATTATCCAATCACAGAAGCTTTTAGGAAATCAGAATGGGTGCCAACAGCCAATCAGAGAGGCTGTGAGAAATTCAAAAATGGGCCCGGTCTGCCAGTCAGAGAGGCTTTGAGAAATCAAAATGGGCCCAGTCAGCCAATCAAAATGGCGCCCTAATATATATAGATAGAAAACAGTGAACAAAAAACGGCATGAAAGTGGATTTAAAGTCTTTTTTAAAGGCTGCTGTGCAGTCCTTGGCAAACTGCCAGGCATGCACCATCCACACATGCCAGATTTCACTGAAAAAGGGCCAAAATTCAAGAAAACAAGGTGGCAGAAGACCTTGTTTTGGTCTATTCAAGCCCCTTGCAAGAGTTACTTCCCTTAAAGTAAACCCTTGATCCCCCCCTTTACCCTTTAATTGGCCACATCAAATTCATATAACCCAAAATGATCAATGTACATTGTAAAAAAAACACACAGAAATTAATGTGACAAGTTGCTAAAAAATAGACTGAAAACTCTTTCAGTAGCAATTGTTTCCTATTGCATAAATCAAACAAAGGGAACTGAAATGTTATTTTTTCTAATCGCTTCAAACCATGACAAGAAACCCAGTTACGTTGATTACGGTCTCATACGTGCTAGTTACGCACATGCGAAAAGCACAGAAAACAATGTGACAAGTGGCTAAAAAAAAGACTGAAAACTCTTTCAGTAGTGCTCAAGGAATTGAAGCATAAATTTTCTAATATCTTCAAACCGCAACAAGAAACCCTGTTACGTTGACTACCGTTTCATACGTGCCAGTTACGCACATGGGAGAACACCAGAAAATGATGTGACAAGTGGCTAAAAAAAGACATGAAGACTATTTTCAGTAGCAACTGCTTCCTGTTGCATAAGTCAAACAAAGAGAACTGAATTTTTAAATTTTTTTTTCTCCAATCTCTTTATATCGTACGTGACAAATAACCCATTTACGTTGACTACCGTCTCGCAGGTCCCAGTTACGTATCCGCGAAAACATGAAAAAATCGACTTACGGGACATTTCATAGCAGACGACACCTGTTTCTCAAGTCAAATATAGGGAACTAAATTTCTCTTTTTTTTTTCCTCCAATCTCTTTATACCGTGACAACAAACCCATTTACACCGACTACCGTCTCAAAGGTGCCAGTTACGTATCCGCGAAAACATGAAAAAATCGACTTACGGGACATTTCATAGCAGACAACACCTGTTTCTCGAGTCAAATATAGGGATTTTTCTTTTTTCGTTTTTTCTCACTAGGGCCATTGATTCAGTTGCGATGACCATCTCACCCATATGAGACGGTTACGTGCTGCGCATGAAATCGTAAAATCAACTTAGACACTTTCGGACGGCAACTGACACCTGTTGCACAAATCAAAGAAAGGTAAATCAAACATTTCCCTGTTTTCATACCAAGGTCAGTTTTGGTGACCGTGCGAGTCGAAAGTGAATGTTCTGTTTAACGGCTGCACAAAAAAAAAAAAAATGAAATTCAGAAGCAACCGGTTGCTGTTGCAGAAACTTTTTCCGATGAAAAAGAAATCTTGTTTTCGTTTAAAGAATTAAAAAAAAAGGCCATAAAGATACAATAAGATGTAAGAATAACTAATAATCAAAATTTTCTTTGATAGGGTAGAAAACATTGTGAGAAAAGGAGAAAATGCTGGTAACCTGCATTGTCTCCTTTTCTCAGATTATTTTCCAAAGCCTTCTATTTTACGGGGGTGTTAAAAGGCGTCATTGTATGGTAAGGGGTCAATAAGGATAAACATATACCCTCCCTCCCAATCATCCAATCAAATCTCATCCCTCTGTGAAATTATCCAATCACAGAAGCTTTTAGGAAATCAGAATGGGTGCCAACAGCCAATCAGAGAGGCTGTGAGAAATTCAAAAATGGGCCCGGTCTGCCAGTCAGAGAGGCTTTGAGAAATCAAAATGGGCCCAGTCAGCCAATCAAAATGGCGCCCTAATATATATAGATAGAAAACAGTGAATAAAAAACGGCATGAAAGTGGATTTAAAGTCTTTTTTAAAGGCTGCTGTGCAGTCCTTGGCAAACTGCCAGGCATGCACCATCCACACATGCCAGATTTCACTGAAAAAGGGCCAAAATTCAAGAAAACAAGGTGGCAGAAGACCTTGTTTTGGTCTATTCAAGCCCCTTGCAAGAGTTACTTCCCTTAAAGTAAACCCTTGATCCCCCCCCTTTACCCTTTAATTGGATTTCCTGATTCGGGCCACATCAAATTCATATAACCCAAAATGATCAATGTACATTGTAAAAAAAACACACAGAAATTAATGTGACAAGTTGCTAAAAAATAGACTGAAAACTCTTTCAGTAGCAATTGTTTCCTATTGCATAAATCAAACAAAGGGAACTGAAATGTTATTTTTTCTAATCGCTTCAAACCATGACAAGAAACCCAGTTACGTTGATTACGGTCTCATACGTGCCAGTTACGCACATGCGAAAAGCACAGAAAACAATGTGACAAGTGGCTAAAAAAAAGACTGAAAACTCTTTCAGTAGTGCTCAAGGAATTGAAGCATAAATTTTCTAATATCTTCAAACCGCAACAAGAAACCCTGTTACGTTGACTACCGTTTCATACGTGCCAGTTACGCACATGGGAGAACACCAGAAAATGATGTGACAAGTGGCTAAAAAAAGACATGAAGACTATTTTCAGTAGCAACTGCTTCCTGTTGCATAAGTCAAACAAAGAGAACTGAATTTTTAAATTTTTTTTTCTCCAATCTCTTTATATCGTACGTGACAAATAACCCATTTACGTTGACTACCGTCTCGCAGGTCCCAGTTACGTATCCGCGAAAACATGAAAAAATCGACTTACGGGACATTTCATAGCAGACGACACCTGTTTCTCAAGTCAAATATAGGGAACTAAATTTCTCTTTTTTTTTTCCTCCAATCTCTTTATACCGTGACAACAAACCCATTTACACCGACTACCGTCTCAAAGGTGCCAGTTACGTATCCGCGAAAACATGAAAAAATCGACTTACGGGACATTTCATAGCAGACAACACCTGTTTCTCGAGTCAAATATAGGGATTTTTCTTTTTTCGTTTTTTCTCACTAGGGCCATTGATTCAGTTGCGATGACCATCTCACCCATATGAGACGGTTACGTGCTGCGCATGAAATCGTAAAATCAACTTAGACACTTTCGGACGGCAACTGACACCTGTTGCACAAATCAAAGAAAGGTAAATCAAACATTTCCCTGTTTTCATACCAAGGTCAGTTTTGGTGACCGTGCGAGTCGAAAGTGAATGTTCTGTTTAACGGCTGCACA
Organism: Tridacna crocea; assembly: GCA_943736015.1. Lineage (NCBI taxonomy): Eukaryota > Metazoa > Mollusca > Bivalvia > Cardiida > Cardiidae > Tridacna > Tridacna crocea. The sequence continues at coordinate 1,427,511 of OX031066.1, read as the reverse complement.
AAAAAAAAAAAAATGAAATTCAGAAGCAACCGGTTGCTATTGCAGAAACTTTTTCCGATGAAAAAGAAATCTTGTTTTCGTTTAAAGAATTAAAAAAAAAGGCCATAAAGATACAATAAGATGTAAGAATAACTAATAATCAAAATTTTCTTTGATAGGGTAGAAAACATTGTGAGAAAAGGAGAAAATGCTGGTAACCTGCATTGTCTCCTTTTCTCAGATTATTTTCCAAAGCCTTCTATTTTACGGGGGTGTTAAAAGGCGTCATTGTATGGTAAGGGGTCAATAAGGATAAACATATACCCTCCCTCCCAATCATCCAATCAAATCTCATCCCTCTGTGAAATTATCCAATCACAGAAGCTTTTAGGAAATCAGAATGGGTGCCAACAGCCAATCAGAGAGGCTGTGAGAAATTCAAAAATGGGCCCGGTCTGCCAGTCAGAGAGGCTTTGAGAAATCAAAATGGGCCCAGTCAGCCAATCAAAATGGCGCCCTAATATATATAGATAGAAAACAGTGAATAAAAAACGGCATGAAAGTGGATTTAAAGTCTTTTTTAAAGGCTGCTGTGCAGTCCTTGGCAAACTGCCAGGCATGCACCATCCACACATGCCAGATTTCACTGAAAAAGGGCCAAAATTCAAGAAAACAAGGTGGCAGAAGACCTTGTTTTGGTCTATTCAAGCCCCTTGCAAGAGTTACTTCCCTTAAAGTAAACCCTTGATCCCCCCCCTTTACCCTTTAATTGGATTTCCTGATTCGGGCCACATCAAATTCATATAACCCAAAATGATCAATGTACATTGTAAAAAAAACACACAGAAATTAATGTGACAAGTTGCTAAAAAATAGACTGAAAACTCTTTCAGTAGCAATTGTTTCCTATTGCATAAATCAAACAAAGGGAACTGAAATGTTATTTTTTTTAATCGCTTCAAACCATGACAAGAAACCCAGTTACGTTGATTACGGTCTCATACGTGCCAGTTACGCACATGCGAAAAGCACAGAAAACAATGTGACAAGTGGCTAAAAAAAAGACTGAAAACTCTTTCAGTAGTGCTCAAGGAATTGAAGCATAAATTTTCTAATATCTTCAAACCGCAACAAGAAACCCTGTTACGTTGACTACCGTTTCATACGTGCCAGTTACGCACATGGGAGAACACCAGAAAATGATGTGACAAGTGGCTAAAAAAAGACATGAAGACTATTTTCAGTAGCAACTGCTTCCTGTTGCATAAGTCAAACAAAGAGAACTGAATTTTTAAATTTTTTTTTCTCCAATCTCTTTATATCGTACGTGACAAATAACCCATTTACGTTGACTACCGTCTCGCAGGTCCCAGTTACGTATCCGCGAAAACATGAAAAAATCGACTTACGGGACATTTCATAGCAGACGACACCTGTTTCTCAAGTCAAATATAGGGAACTAAATTTCTCTTTTTTTTTTTCCTCCAATCTCTTTATACCGTGACAACAAACCCATTTACACCGACTACCGTCTCAAAGGTGCCAGTTACGTATCCGCGAAAACATGAAAAAATCGACTTACGGGACATTTCATAGCAGACAACACCTGTTTCTCGAGTCAAATATAGGGATTTTTCTTTTTTCGTTTTTTCTCACTAGGGCCATTGATTCAGTTGCGATGACCATCTCACCCATATGAGACGGTTACGTGCTGCGCATGAAATCGTAAAATCAACTTAGACACTTTCGGACGGCAACTGACACCTGTTGCACAAATCAAAGAAAGGTAAATCAAACATTTCCCTGTTTTCATACCAAGGTCAGTTTTGGTGACCGTGCGAGTCGAAAGTGAATGTTCTGTTTAACGGCTGCACAAAAAAAAAAAAAATGAAATTCAGAAGCAACCGGTTGCTGTTGCAGAAACTTTTTCCGATGAAAAAGAAATCTTGTTTTCGTTTAAAGAATTAAAAAAAAAGGCCATAAAGATACAATAAGATGTAAGAATAACTAATAATCAAAATTTTCTTTGATAGGGTAGAAAACATTGTGAGAAAAGGAGAAAATGCTGGTAACCTGCATTGTCTCCTTTTCTCAGATTATTTTCCAAAGCCTTCTATTTTACGGGGGTGTTAAAAGGCGTCATTGTATGGTAAGGGGTCAATAAGGATAAACATATACCCTCCCTCCCAATCATCCAATCAAATCTCATCCCTCTGTGAAATTATCCAATCACAGAAGCTTTTAGGAAATCAGAATGGGTGCCAACAGCCAATCAGAGAGGCTGTGAGAAATTCAAAAATGGGCCCGGTCTGCCAGTCAGAGAGGCTTTGAGAAATCAAAATGGGCCCAGTCAGCCAATCAAAATGGCGCCCTAATATATATAGATAGAAAACAGTGAATAAAAAACGGCATGAAAGTGGATTTAAAGTCTTTTTTAAAGGCTGCTGTGCAGTCCTTGGCAAACTGCCAGGCATGCACCATCCACACATGCCAGATTTCACTGAAAAAGGGCCAAAATTCAAGAAAACAAGGTGGCAGAAGACCTTGTTTTGGTCTATTCAAGCCCCTTGCAAGAGTTACTTCCCTTAAAGTAAACCCTTGATCCCCCCCTTTACCCTTTAATTGGATTTCCTGATTCGGGCCACATCAAATTCATATAACCCAAAATGATCAATGTACATTGTAAAAAAAACACACAGAAATTAATGTGACAAGTTGCTAAAGAATAGACTGAAAACTCTTTCAGTAGCAATTGTTTCCTATTGCATAAATCAAACAAAGGGAACTGAAATGTTATTTTTTCTAATCGCTTCAAACCATGACAAGAAACCCAGTTACGTTGATTACGGTCTCATACGTGCCAGTTACGCACATGCGAAAAGCACAGAAAACAATGTGACAAGTGGCTAAAAAAAAGACTGAAAACTCTTTCAGTAGTGCTCAAGGAATTGAAGCATAAATTTTCTAATATCTTCAAACCGCAACAAGAAACCCTGTTACGTTGACTACCGTTTCATACGTGCCAGTTACGCACATGGGAGAACACCAGAAAATGATGTGACAAGTGGCTAAAAAAAGACATGAAGACTATTTTCAGTAGCAACTGCTTCCTGTTGCATAAGTCAAACAAAGAGAACTGAATTTTTAAATTTTTTTTTCTCCAATCTCTTTATATCGTACGTGACAAATAACCCATTTACGTTGACTACCGTCTCGCAGGTCCCAGTTACGTATCCGCGAAAACATGAAAAAATCGACTTACGGGACATTTCATAGCAGACGACACCTGTTTCTCAAGTCAAATATAGGGAACTAAATTTCTCTTTTTATTTCCTCCAATCTCTTTATACCGTGACAACAAACCCATTTACACCGACTACCGTCTCAAAGGTGCCAGTTACGTATCCGCGAAAACATGAAAAAATCGACTTACGGGACATTTCATAGCAGACAACACCTGTTTCTCGAGTCAAATATAGGGATTTTTCTTTTTTCGTTTTTTCTCACTAGGGCCATTGATTCAGTTGCGATGACCATCTCACCCATATGAGACGGTTACGTGCTGCGCATGAAATCGTAAAATCAACTTAGACACTTTCGGACGGCAACTGACACCTGTTGCACAAATCAAAGAAAGGTAAATCAAACATTTCCCTGTTTTCATACCAAGGTCAGTTTTGGTGACTGTGCGAGTCGAAAGTGAATGTTCTGTTTAACGGCTGCACAAAAAAAAAAAAAAATGAAATTCAGAAGCAACCGGTTGCTGTTGCAGAAACTTTTTCCGATGAAAAAGAAATCTTGTTTTCGTTTAAAGAATTAAAAAAAAAGGCCATAAAGATACAATAAGATGTAAGAATAACTAATAATCAAAATTTTCTTTGATAGGGTAGAAAACATTGTGAGAAAAGGAGAAAATGCTGGTAACCTGCATTGTCTCCTTTTCTCAGATTATTTTCCAAAGCCTTCTATTTTACGGGGGTGTTAAAAGGCGTCATTGTATGGTAAGGGGTCAATAAGGATAAACATATACCCTCCCTCCCAATCATCCAATCAAATCTCATCCCTCTGTGAAATTATCCAATCACAGAAGCTTTTAGGAAATCAGAATGGGTGCCAACAGCCAATCAGAGAGGCTGTGAGAAATTCAAAAATGGGCCCGGTCTGCCAGTCAGAGAGGCTTTGAGAAATCAAAATGGGCCCAGTCAGCCAATCAAAATGGCGCCCTAATATATATAGATAGAAAACAGTGAACAAAAAACGGCATGAAAGTGGATTTAAAGTCTTTTTTAAAGGCTGCTGTGCAGTCCTTGGCAAACTGCCAGGCATGCACCATCCACACATGCCAGATTTCACTGAAAAAGGGCCAAAATTCAAGAAAACAAGGTGGCAGAAGACCTTGTTTTGGTCTATTCAAGCCCCTTGCAAGAGTTACTTCCCTTAAAGTAAACCCTTGATCCCCCCCTTTACCCTTTAATTGGCCACATCAAATTCATATAACCCAAAATGATCAATGTACATTGTAAAAAAAACACACAGAAATTAATGTGACAAGTTGCTAAAAAATAGACTGAAAACTCTTTCAGTAGCAATTGTTTCCTATTGCATAAATCAAACAAAGGGAACTGAAATGTTATTTTTTCTAATCGCTTCAAACCATGACAAGAAACCCAGTTACGTTGATTACGGTCTCATACGTGCTAGTTACGCACATGCGAAAAGCACAGAAAACAATGTGACAAGTGGCTAAAAAAAAGACTGAAAACTCTTTCAGTAGTGCTCAAGGAATTGAAGCATAAATTTTCTAATATCTTCAAACCGCAACAAGAAACCCTGTTACGTTGACTACCGTTTCATACGTGCCAGTTACGCACATGGGAGAACACCAGAAAATGATGTGACAAGTGGCTAAAAAAAGACATGAAGACTATTTTCAGTAGCAACTGCTTCCTGTTGCATAAGTCAAACAAAGAGAACTGAATTTTTAAATTTTTTTTTCTCCAATCTCTTTATATCGTACGTGACAAATAACCCATTTACGTTGACTACCGTCTCGCAGGTCCCAGTTACGTATCCGCGAAAACATGAAAAAATCGACTTACGGGACATTTCATAGCAGACGACACCTGTTTCTCAAGTCAAATATAGGGAACTAAATTTCTCTTTTTTTTTTCCTCCAATCTCTTTATACCGTGACAACAAACCCATTTACACCGACTACCGTCTCAAAGGTGCCAGTTACGTATCCGCGAAAACATGAAAAAATCGACTTACGGGACATTTCATAGCAGACAACACCTGTTTCTCGAGTCAAATATAGGGATTTTTCTTTTTTCGTTTTTTCTCACTAGGGCCATTGATTCAGTTGCGATGACCATCTCACCCATATGAGACGGTTACGTGCTGCGCATGAAATCGTAAAATCAACTTAGACACTTTCGGACGGCAACTGACACCTGTTGCACAAATCAAAGAAAGGTAAATCAAACATTTCCCTGTTTTCATACCAAGGTCAGTTTTGGTGACCGTGCGAGTCGAAAGTGAATGTTCTGTTTAACGGCTGCACAAAAAAAAAAAAAATGAAATTCAGAAGCAACCGGTTGCTGTTGCAGAAACTTTTTCCGATGAAAAAGAAATCTTGTTTTCGTTTAAAGAATTAAAAAAAAAGGCCATAAAGATACAATAAGATGTAAGAATAACTAATAATCAAAATTTTCTTTGATAGGGTAGAAAACATTGTGAGAAAAGGAGAAAATGCTGGTAACCTGCATTGTCTCCTTTTCTCAGATTATTTTCCAAAGCCTTCTATTTTACGGGGGTGTTAAAAGGCGTCATTGTATGGTAAGGGGTCAATAAGGATAAACATATACCCTCCCTCCCAATCATCCAATCAAATCTCATCCCTCTGTGAAATTATCCAATCACAGAAGCTTTTAGGAAATCAGAATGGGTGCCAACAGCCAATCAGAGAGGCTGTGAGAAATTCAAAAATGGGCCCGGTCTGCCAGTCAGAGAGGCTTTGAGAAATCAAAATGGGCCCAGTCAGCCAATCAAAATGGCGCCCTAATATATATAGATAGAAAACAGTGAATAAAAAACGGCATGAAAGTGGATTTAAAGTCTTTTTTAAAGGCTGCTGTGCAGTCCTTGGCAAACTGCCAGGCATGCACCATCCACACATGCCAGATTTCACTGAAAAAGGGCCAAAATTCAAGAAAACAAGGTGGCAGAAGACCTTGTTTTGGTCTATTCAAGCCCCTTGCAAGAGTTACTTCCCTTAAAGTAAACCCTTGATCCCCCCCCTTTACCCTTTAATTGGATTTCCTGATTCGGGCCACATCAAATTCATATAACCCAAAATGATCAATGTACATTGTAAAAAAAACACACAGAAATTAATGTGACAAGTTGCTAAAAAATAGACTGAAAACTCTTTCAGTAGCAATTGTTTCCTATTGCATAAATCAAACAAAGGGAACTGAAATGTTATTTTTTCTAATCGCTTCAAACCATGACAAGAAACCCAGTTACGTTGATTACGGTCTCATACGTGCCAGTTACGCACATGCGAAAAGCACAGAAAACAATGTGACAAGTGGCTAAAAAAAAGACTGAAAACTCTTTCAGTAGTGCTCAAGGAATTGAAGCATAAATTTTCTAATATCTTCAAACCGCAACAAGAAACCCTGTTACGTTGACTACCGTTTCATACGTGCCAGTTACGCACATGGGAGAACACCAGAAAATGATGTGACAAGTGGCTAAAAAAAGACATGAAGACTATTTTCAGTAGCAACTGCTTCCTGTTGCATAAGTCAAACAAAGAGAACTGAATTTTTAAATTTTTTTTTCTCCAATCTCTTTATATCGTACGTGACAAATAACCCATTTACGTTGACTACCGTCTCGCAGGTCCCAGTTACGTATCCGCGAAAACATGAAAAAATCGACTTACGGGACATTTCATAGCAGACGACACCTGTTTCTCAAGTCAAATATAGGGAACTAAATTTCTCTTTTTTTTTTCCTCCAATCTCTTTATACCGTGACAACAAACCCATTTACACCGACTACCGTCTCAAAGGTGCCAGTTACGTATCCGCGAAAACATGAAAAAATCGACTTACGGGACATTTCATAGCAGACAACACCTGTTTCTCGAGTCAAATATAGGGATTTTTCTTTTTTCGTTTTTTCTCACTAGGGCCATTGATTCAGTTGCGATGACCATCTCACCCATATGAGACGGTTACGTGCTGCGCATGAAATCGTAAAATCAACTTAGACACTTTCGGACGGCAACTGACACCTGTTGCACAAATCAAAGAAAGGTAAATCAAACATTTCCCTGTTTTCATACCAAGGTCAGTTTTGGTGACCGTGCGAGTCGAAAGTGAATGTTCTGTTTAACGGCTGCACAAAAAAAAAAAAAATGAAATTCAGAAGCAACCGGTTGCTATTGCAGAAACTTTTTCCGATGAAAAAGAAATCTTGTTTTCGTTTAAAGAATTAAAAAAAAAGGCCATAAAGATACAATAAGATGTAAGAATAACTAATAATCAAAATTTTCTTTGATAGGGTAGAAAACATTGTGAGAAAAGGAGAAAATGCTGGTAACCTGCATTGTCTCCTTTTCTCAGATTATTTTCCAAAGCCTTCTATTTTACGGGGGTGTTAAAAGGCGTCATTGTATGGTAAGGGGTCAATAAGGATAAACATATACCCTCCCTCCCAATCATCCAATCAAATCTCATCCCTCTGTGAAATTATCCAATCACAGAAGCTTTTAGGAAATCAGAATGGGTGCCAACAGCCAATCAGAGAGGCTGTGAGAAATTCAAAAATGGGCCCGGTCTGCCAGTCAGAGAGGCTTTGAGAAATCAAAATGGGCCCAGTCAGCCAATCAAAATGGCGCCCTAATATATATAGATAGAAAACAGTGAATAAAAAACGGCATGAAAGTGGATTTAAAGTCTTTTTTAAAGGCTGCTGTGCAGTCCTTGGCAAACTGCCAGGCATGCACCATCCACACATGCCAGATTTCACTGAAAAAGGGCCAAAATTCAAGAAAACAAGGTGGCAGAAGACCTTGTTTTGGTCTATTCAAGCCCCTTGCAAGAGTTACTTCCCTTAAAGTAAACCCTTGATCCCCCCCCTTTACCCTTTAATTGGATTTCCTGATTCGGGCCACATCAAATTCATATAACCCAAAATGATCAATGTACATTGTAAAAAAAACACACAGAAATTAATGTGACAAGTTGCTAAAAAATAGACTGAAAACTCTTTCAGTAGCAATTGTTTCCTATTGCATAAATCAAACAAAGGGAACTGAAATGTTATTTTTTTTAATCGCTTCAAACCATGACAAGAAACCCAGTTACGTTGATTACGGTCTCATACGTGCCAGTTACGCACATGCGAAAAGCACAGAAAACAATGTGACAAGTGGCTAAAAAAAAGACTGAAAACTCTTTCAGTAGTGCTCAAGGAATTGAAGCATAAATTTTCTAATATCTTCAAACCGCAACAAGAAACCCTGTTACGTTGACTACCGTTTCATACGTGCCAGTTACGCACATGGGAGAACACCAGAAAATGATGTGACAAGTGGCTAAAAAAAGACATGAAGACTATTTTCAGTAGCAACTGCTTCCTGTTGCATAAGTCAAACAAAGAGAACTGAATTTTTAAATTTTTTTTTCTCCAATCTCTTTATATCGTACGTGACAAATAACCCATTTACGTTGACTACCGTCTCGCAGGTCCCAGTTACGTATCCGCGAAAACATGAAAAAATCGACTTACGGGACATTTCATAGCAGACGACACCTGTTTCTCAAGTCAAATATAGGGAACTAAATTTCTCTTTTTTTTTTTCCTCCAATCTCTTTATACCGTGACAACAAACCCATTTACACCGACTACCGTCTCAAAGGTGCCAGTTACGTATCCGCGAAAACATGAAAAAATCGACTTACGGGACATTTCATAGCAGACAACACCTGTTTCTCGAGTCAAATATAGGGATTTTTCTTTTTTCGTTTTTTCTCACTAGGGCCATTGATTCAGTTGCGATGACCATCTCACCCATATGAGACGGTTACGTGCTGCGCATGAAATCGTAAAATCAACTTAGACACTTTCGGACGGCAACTGACACCTGTTGCACAAATCAAAGAAAGGTAAATCAAACATTTCCCTGTTTTCATACCAAGGTCAGTTTTGGTGACCGTGCGAGTCGAAAGTGAATGTTCTGTTTAACGGCTGCACAAAAAAAAAAAAAATGAAATTCAGAAGCAACCGGTTGCTGTTGCAGAAACTTTTTCCGATGAAAAAGAAATCTTGTTTTCGTTTAAAGAATTAAAAAAAAAGGCCATAAAGATACAATAAGATGTAAGAATAACTAATAATCAAAATTTTCTTTGATAGGGTAGAAAACATTGTGAGAAAAGGAGAAAATGCTGGTAACCTGCATTGTCTCCTTTTCTCAGATTATTTTCCAAAGCCTTCTATTTTACGGGGGTGTTAAAAGGCGTCATTGTATGGTAAGGGGTCAATAAGGATAAACATATACCCTCCCTCCCAATCATCCAATCAAATCTCATCCCTCTGTGAAATTATCCAATCACAGAAGCTTTTAGGAAATCAGAATGGGTGCCAACAGCCAATCAGAGAGGCTGTGAGAAATTCAAAAATGGGCCCGGTCTGCCAGTCAGAGAGGCTTTGAGAAATCAAAATGGGCCCAGTCAGCCAATCAAAATGGCGCCCTAATATATATAGATAGAAAACAGTGAATAAAAAACGGCATGAAAGTGGATTTAAAGTCTTTTTTAAAGGCTGCTGTGCAGTCCTTGGCAAACTGCCAGGCATGCACCATCCACACATGCCAGATTTCACTGAAAAAGGGCCAAAATTCAAGAAAACAAGGTGGCAGAAGACCTTGTTTTGGTCTATTCAAGCCCCTTGCAAGAGTTACTTCCCTTAAAGTAAACCCTTGATCCCCCCCTTTACCCTTTAATTGGATTTCCTGATTCGGGCCACATCAAATTCATATAACCCAAAATGATCAATGTACATTGTAAAAAAAACACACAGAAATTAATGTGACAAGTTGCTAAAGAATAGACTGAAAACTCTTTCAGTAGCAATTGTTTCCTATTGCATAAATCAAACAAAGGGAACTGAAATGTTATTTTTTCTAATCGCTTCAAACCATGACAAGAAACCCAGTTACGTTGATTACGGTCTCATACGTGCCAGTTACGCACATGCGAAAAGCACAGAAAACAATGTGACAAGTGGCTAAAAAAAAGACTGAAAACTCTTTCAGTAGTGCTCAAGGAATTGAAGCATAAATTTTCTAATATCTTCAAACCGCAACAAGAAACCCTGTTACGTTGACTACCGTTTCATACGTGCCAGTTACGCACATGGGAGAACACCAGAAAATGATGTGACAAGTGGCTAAAAAAAGACATGAAGACTATTTTCAGTAGCAACTGCTTCCTGTTGCATAAGTCAAACAAAGAGAACTGAATTTTTAAATTTTTTTTTCTCCAATCTCTTTATATCGTACGTGACAAATAACCCATTTACGTTGACTACCGTCTCGCAGGTCCCAGTTACGTATCCGCGAAAACATGAAAAAATCGACTTACGGGACATTTCATAGCAGACGACACCTGTTTCTCAAGTCAAATATAGGGAACTAAATTTCTCTTTTTATTTCCTCCAATCTCTTTATACCGTGACAACAAACCCATTTACACCGACTACCGTCTCAAAGGTGCCAGTTACGTATCCGCGAAAACATGAAAAAATCGACTTACGGGACATTTCATAGCAGACAACACCTGTTTCTCGAGTCAAATATAGGGATTTTTCTTTTTTCGTTTTTTCTCACTAGGGCCATTGATTCAGTTGCGATGACCATCTCACCCATATGAGACGGTTACGTGCTGCGCATGAAATCGTAAAATCAACTTAGACACTTTCGGACGGCAACTGACACCTGTTGCACAAATCAAAGAAAGGTAAATCAAACATTTCCCTGTTTTCATACCAAGGTCAGTTTTGGTGACTGTGCGAGTCGAAAGTGAATGTTCTGTTTAACGGCTGCACAAAAAAAAAAAAAAATGAAATTCAGAAGCAACCGGTTGCTGTTGCAGAAACTTTTTCCGATGAAAAAGAAATCTTGTTTTCGTTTAAAGAATTAAAAAAAAAGGCCATAAAGATACAATAAGATGTAAGAATAACTAATAATCAAAATTTTCTTTGATAGGGTAGAAAACATTGTGAGAAAAGGAGAAAATGCTGGTAACCTGCATTGTCTCCTTTTCTCAGATTATTTTCCAAAGCCTTCTATTTTACGGGGGTGTTAAAAGGCGTCATTGTATGGTAAGGGGTCAATAAGGATAAACATATACCCTCCCTCCCAATCATCCAATCAAATCTCATCCCTCTGTGAAATTATCCAATCACAGAAGCTTTTAGGAAATCAGAATGGGTGCCAACAGCCAATCAGAGAGGCTGTGAGAAATTCAAAAATGGGCCCGGTCTGCCAGTCAGAGAGGCTTTGAGAAATCAAAATGGGCCCAGTCAGCCAATCAAAATGGCGCCCTAATATATATAGATAGAAAACAGTGAACAAAAAACGGCATGAAAGTGGATTTAAAGTCTTTTTTAAAGGCTGCTGTGCAGTCCTTGGCAAACTGCCAGGCATGCACCATCCACACATGCCAGATTTCACTGAAAAAGGGCCAAAATTCAAGAAAACAAGGTGGCAGAAGACCTTGTTTTGGTCTATTCAAGCCCCTTGCAAGAGTTACTTCCCTTAAAGTAAACCCTTGATCCCCCCCTTTACCCTTTAATTGGCCACATCAAATTCATATAACCCAAAATGATCAATGTACATTGTAAAAAAAACACACAGAAATTAATGTGACAAGTTGCTAAAAAATAGACTGAAAACTCTTTCAGTAGCAATTGTTTCCTATTGCATAAATCAAACAAAGGGAACTGAAATGTTATTTTTTCTAATCGCTTCAAACCATGACAAGAAACCCAGTTACGTTGATTACGGTCTCATACGTGCCAGTTACGCACATGCGAAAAGCACAGAAAACAATGTGACAAGTGGCTAAAAAAAAGACTGAAAACTCTTTCAGTAGTGCTCAAGGAATTGAAGCATAAATTTTCTAATATCTTCAAACCGCAACAAGAAACCCTGTTACGTTGACTACCGTTTCATACGTGCCAGTTACGCACATGGGAGAACACCAGAAAATGATGTGACAAGTGGCTAAAAAAAGACATGAAGACTATTTTCAGTAGCAACTGCTTCCTGTTGCATAAGTCAAACAAAGAGAACTGAATTTTTAAATTTTTTTTTCTCCAATCTCTTTATATCGTACGTGACAAATAACCCATTTACGTTGACTACCGTCTCGCAGGTCCCAGTTACGTATCCGCGAAAACATGAAAAAATCGACTTACGGGACATTTCATAGCAGACGACACCTGTTTCTCAAGTCAAATATAGGGAACTAAATTTCTCTTTTTTTTTTCCTCCAATCTCTTTATACCGTGACAACAAACCCATTTACACCGACTACCGTCTCAAAGGTGCCAGTTACGTATCCGCGAAAACATGAAAAAATCGACTTACGGGACATTTCATAGCAGACAACACCTGTTTCTCGAGTCAAATATAGGGATTTTTCTTTTTTCGTTTTTTCTCACTAGGGCCATTGATTCAGTTGCGATGACCATCTCACCCATATGAGACGGTTACGTGCTGCGCATGAAATCGTAAAATCAACTTAGACACTTTCGGACGGCAACTGACACCTGTTGCACAAATCAAAGAAAGGTAAATCAAACATTTCCCTGTTTTCATACCAAGGTCAGTTTTGGTGACCGTGCGAGTCGAAAGTGAATGTTCTGTTTAACGGCTGCACAAAAAAAAAAAAAATGAAATTCAGAAGCAACCGGTTGCTATTGCAGAAACTTTTTCCGATGAAAAAGAAATCTTGTTTTCGTTTAAAGAATTAAAAAAAAAGGCCATAAAGATACAATAAGATGTAAGAATAACTAATAATCAAAATTTTCTTTGATAGGGTAGAAAACATTGTGAGAAAAGGAGAAAATGCTGGTAACCTGCATTGTCTCCTTTTCTCAGATTATTTTCCAAAGCCTTCTATTTTACGGGGGTGTTAAAAGGCGTCATTGTATGGTAAGGGGTCAATAAGGATAAACATATACCCTCCCTCCCAATCATCCAATCAAATCTCATCCCTCTGTGAAATTATCCAATCACAGAAGCTTTTAGGAAATCAGAATGGGTGCCAACAGCCAATCAGAGAGGCTGTGAGAAATTCAAAAATGGGCCCGGTCTGCCAGTCAGAGAGGCTTTGAGAAATCAAAATGGGCCCAGTCAGCCAATCAAAATGGCGCCCTAATATATATAGATAGAAAACAGTGAATAAAAAACGGCATGAAAGTGGATTTAAAGTCTTTTTTAAAGGCTGCTGTGCAGTCCTTGGCAAACTGCCAGGCATGCACCATCCACACATGCCAGATTTCACTGAAAAAGGGCCAAAATTCAAGAAAACAAGGTGGCAGAAGACCTTGTTTTGGTCTATTCAAGCCCCTTGCAAGAGTTACTTCCCTTAAAGTAAACCCTTGATCCCCCCCCTTTACCCTTTAATTGGATTTCCTGATTCGGGCCACATCAAATTCATATAACCCAAAATGATCAATGTACATTGTAAAAAAAACACACAGAAATTAATGTGACAAGTTGCTAAAAAATAGACTGAAAACTCTTTCAGTAGCAATTGTTTCCTATTGCATAAATCAAACAAAGGGAACTGAAATGTTATTTTTTCTAATCGCTTCAAACCATGACAAGAAACCCAGTTACGTTGATTACGGTCTCATACGTGCCAGTTACGCACATGCGAAAAGCACAGAAAACAATGTGACAAGTGGCTAAAAAAAAGACTGAAAACTCTTTCAGTAGTGCTCAAGGAATTGAAGCATAAATTTTCTAATATCTTCAAACCGCAACAAGAAACCCTGTTACGTTGACTACCGTTTCATACGTGCCAGTTACGCACATGGGAGAACACCAGAAAATGATGTGACAAGTGGCTAAAAAAAGACATGAAGACTATTTTCAGTAGCAACTGCTTCCTGTTGCATAAGTCAAACAAAGAGAACTGAATTTTTAAATTTTTTTTTCTCCAATCTCTTTATATCGTACGTGACAAATAACCCATTTACGTTGACTACCGTCTCGCAGGTCCCAGTTACGTATCCGCGAAAACATGAAAAAATCGACTTACGGGACATTTCATAGCAGACGACACCTGTTTCTCAAGTCAAATATAGGGAACTAAATTTCTCTTTTTTTTTTTCCTCCAATCTCTTTATACCGTGACAACAAACCCATTTACACCGACTACCGTCTCAAAGGTGCCAGTTACGTATCCGCGAAAACATGAAAAAATCGACTTACGGGACATTTCATAGCAGACAACACCTGTTTCTCGAGTCAAATATAGGGATTTTTCTTTTTTCGTTTTTTCTCACTAGGGCCATTGATTCAGTTGCGATGACCATCTCACCCATATGAGACGGTTACGTGCTGCGCATGAAATCGTAAAATCAACTTAGACACTTTCGGACGGCAACTGACACCTGTTGCACAAATCAAAGAAAGGTAAATCAAACATTTCCCTGTTTTCATACCAAGGTCAGTTTTGGTGACCGTGCGAGTCGAAAGTGAATGTTCTGTTTAACGGCTGCACAAAAAAAAAAAAAATGAAATTCAGAAGCAACCGGTTGCTGTTGCAGAAACTTTTTCCGATGAAAAAGAAATCTTGTTTTCGTTTAAAGAATTAAAAAAAAAGGCCATAAAGATACAATAAGATGTAAGAATAACTAATAATCAAAATTTTCTTTGATAGGGTAGAAAACATTGTGAGAAAAGGAGAAAATGCTGGTAACCTGCATTGTCTCCTTTTCTCAGATTATTTTCCAAAGCCTTCTATTTTACGGGGGTGTTAAAAGGCGTCATTGTATGGTAAGGGGTCAATAAGGATAAACATATACCCTCCCTCCCAATCATCCAATCAAATCTCATCCCTCTGTGAAATTATCCAATCACAGAAGCTTTTAGGAAATCAGAATGGGTGCCAACAGCCAATCAGAGAGGCTGTGAGAAATTCAAAAATGGGCCCGGTCTGCCAGTCAGAGAGGCTTTGAGAAATCAAAATGGGCCCAGTCAGCCAATCAAAATGGCGCCCTAATATATATAGATAGAAAACAGTGAATAAAAAACGGCATGAAAGTGGATTTAAAGTCTTTTTTAAAGGCTGCTGTGCAGTCCTTGGCAAACTGCCAGGCATGCACCATCCACACATGCCAGATTTCACTGAAAAAGGGCCAAAATTCAAGAAAACAAGGTGGCAGAAGACCTTGTTTTGGTCTATTCAAGCCCCTTGCAAGAGTTACTTCCCTTAAAGTAAACCCTTGATCCCCCCCTTTACCCTTTAATTGGATTTCCTGATTCGGGCCACATCAAATTCATATAACCCAAAATGATCAATGTACATTGTAAAAAAAACACACAGAAATTAATGTGACAAGTTGCTAAAAAATAGACTGAAAACTCTTTCAGTAGCAATTGTTTCCTATTGCATAAATCAAACAAAGGGAACTGAAATGTTATTTTTTCTAATCGCTTCAAACCATGACAAGAAACCCAGTTACGTTGATTACGGTCTCATACGTGCCAGTTACGCACATGCGAAAAGCACAGAAAACAATGTGACAAGTGGCTAAAAAAAAGACTGAAAACTCTTTCAGTAGTGCTCAAGGAATTGAAGCATAAATTTTCTAATATCTTCAAACCGCAACAAGAAACCCTGTTACGTTGACTACCGTTTCATACGTGCCAGTTACGCACATGGGAGAACACCAGAAAATGATGTGACAAGTGGCTAAAAAAAGACATGAAGACTATTTTCAGTAGCAACTGCTTCCTGTTGCATAAGTCAAACAAGGAGAACTGAATTTTTAAATTTTTTTTTCTCCAATCTCTTTATATCGTACGTGACAAATAACCCATTTACGTTGACTACCGTCTCGCAGGTCCCAGTTACGTATCCGCGAAAACATGAAAAAATCGACTTACGGGACATTTCATAGCAGACGACACCTGTTTCTCAAGTCAAATATAGGGAACTAAATTTCTCTTTTTTTTTTCCTCCAATCTCTTTATACCGTGACAACAAACCCATTTACACCGACTACCGTCTCAAAGGTGCCAGTTACGTATCCGCGAAAACATGAAAAAATCGACTTACGGGACATTTCATAGCAGACAACACCTGTTTCTCGAGTCAAATATAGGGATTTTTCTTTTTTCGTTTTTTCTCACTAGGGCCATTGATTCAGTTGCGATGACCATCTCACCCATATGAGACGGTTACGTGCTGCGCATGAAATCGTAAAATCAACTTAGACACTTTCGGACGGCAACTGACACCTGTTGCACAAATCAAAGAAAGGTAAATCAAACATTTCCCTGTTTTCATACCAAGGTCAGTTTTGGTGACCGTGCGAGTCGAAAGTGAATGTTCTGTTTAACGGCTGCACAAAAAAAAAAAAATGAAATTCAGAAGCAACCGGTTGCTGTTGCAGAAACTTTTTCCGATGAAAAAGAAATCTTGTTTTCGTTTAAAGAATTAAAAAAAAAGGCCATAAAGATACAATAAGATGTAAGAATAACTAATAATCAAAATTTTCTTTGATAGGGTAGAAAACATTGTGAGAAAAGGAGAAAATGCTGGTAACCTGCATTGTCTCCTTTTCTCAGATTATTTTCCAAAGCCTTCTATTTTACGGGGGTGTTAAAAGGCGTCATTGTATGGTAAGGGGTCAATAAGGATAAACATATACCCTCCCTCCCAATCATCCAATCAAATCTCATCCCTCTGTGAAATTATCCAATCACAGAAGCTTTTAGGAAATCAGAATGGGTGCCAACAGCCAATCAGAGAGGCTGTTAGAAATTCAAAAATGGGCCCGGTCTGCCAGTCAGAGAGGCTTTGAGAAATCAAAATGGGCCCAGTCAGCCAATCAAAATGGCGCCCTAATATATATAGATAGAAAACAGTGAATAAAAAACGGCATGAAAGTGGATTTAAAGTCTTTTTTAAAGGCTGCTGTGCAGTCCTTGGCAAACTGCCAGGCATGCACCATCCACACATGCCAGATTTCACTGAAAAAGGGCCAAAATTCAAGAAAACAAGGTGGCAGAAGACCTTGTTTTGGTCTATTCAAGCCCCTTGCAAGAGTTACTTCCCTTAAAGTAAACCCTTGATCCCCCCCTTTACCCTTTAATTGGATTTCCTGATTCGGGCCACATCAAATTCATATAACCCAAAATGATCAATGTACATTGTAAAAAAAACACACAGAAATTAATGTGACAAGTTGCTAAAAAATAGACTGAAAACTCTTTCAGTAGCAATTGTTTCCTATTGCATAAATCAAACAAAGGGAACTGAAATGTTATTTTTTCTAATCGCTTCAAACCATGACAAGAAACCCAGTTACGTTGATTACGGTCTCATACGTGCCAGTTACGCACATGCGAAAAGCACAGAAAACAATGTGACAAGTGGCTAAAAAAAAGACTGAAAACTCTTTCAGTAGTGCTCAAGGAATTGAAGCATAAATTTTCTAATATCTTCAAACCGCAACAAGAAACCCTGTTACGTTGACTACCGTTTCATACGTGCCAGTTACGCACATGGGAGAACACCAGAAAATGATGTGACAAGTGGCTAAAAAAAGACATGAAGACTATTTTCAGTAGCAACTGCTTCCTGTTGCATAAGTCAAACAAAGAGAACTGAATTTTTAAATTTTTTTTTCTCCAATCTCTTTATATCGTACGTGACAAATAACCCATTTACGTTGACTACCGTCTCGCAGGTGCCAGTTACGTATCCGCGAAAACATGAAAAAATCGACTTACGGGACATTTCATAGCAGACGACACCTGTTTCTCAAGTCAAATATAGGGAACTAAATTTCTCTTTTTTTTTTCCTCCAATCTCTTTATACCGTGACAACAAACCCATTTACACCGACTACCGTCTCAAAGGTGCCAGTTACGTATCCGCGAAAACATGAAAAAATCGACTTACGGGACATTTCATAGCAGACAACACCTGTTTCTCGAGTCAAATATAGGGATTTTTCTTTTTTCGTTTTTTCTCACTAGGGCCATTGATTCAGTTGCGATGACCATCTCACCCATATGAGACGGTTACGTGCTGCGCATGAAATCGTAAAATCAACTTAGACACTTTCGGACGGCAACTGACACCTGTTGCACAAATCAAAGAAAGGTAAATCAAACATTTCCCTGTTTTCATACCAAGGTCAGTTTTGGTGACCGTGCGAGTCGAAAGTGAATGTTCTGTTTAACGGCTGCACAAAAAAAAAAAAAATGAAATTCAGAAGCAACCGGTTGCTGTTGCAGAAACTTTTTCCGATGAAAAAGAAATCTTGTTTTCGTTTAAAGAATTAAAAAAAAAGGCCATAAAGATACAATAAGATGTAAGAATAACTAATAATCAAAATTTTCTTTGATAGGGTAGAAAACATTGTGAGAAAAGGAGAAAATGCTGGTAACCTGCATTGTCTCCTTTTCTCAGATTATTTTCCAAAGCCTTCTATTTTACGGGGGTGTTAAAAGGCGTCATTGTATGGTAAGGGGTCAATAAGGATAAACATATACCCTCCCTCCCAATCATCCAATCAAATCTCATCCCTCTGTGAAATTATCCAATCACAGAAGCTTTTAGGAAATCAGAATGGGTGCCAACAGCCAATCAGAGAGGCTGTTAGAAATTCAAAAATGGGCCCGGTCTGCCAGTCAGAGAGGCTTTGAGAAATCAAAATGGGCCCAGTCAGCCAATCAAAATGGCGCCCTAATATATATAGATAGAAAACAGTGAATAAAAAACGGCATGAAAGTGGATTTAAAGTCTTTTTTAAAGGCTGCTGTGCAGTCCTTGGCAAACTGCCAGGCATGCACCATCCACACATGCCAGATTTCACTGAAAAAGGGCCAAAATTCAAGAAAACAAGGTGGCAGAAGACCTTGTTTTGGTCTATTCAAGCCCCTTGCAAGAGTTACTTCCCTTAAAGTAAACCCTTGATCCCCCCCTTTACCCTTTAATTGGATTTCCTGATTCGGGCCACATCAAATTCATATAACCCAAAATGATCAATGTACATTGTAAAAAAAACACACAGAAATTAATGTGACAAGTTGCTAAAAAATAGACTGAAAACTCTTTCAGTAGCAATTGTTTCCTATTGCATAAATCAAACAAAGGGAACTGAAATGTTATTTTTTCTAATCGCTTCAAACCATGACAAGAAACCCAGTTACGTTGATTACGGTCTCATACGTGCCAGTTACGCACATGCGAAAAGCACAGAAAACAATGTGACAAGTGGCTAAAAAAAAGACTGAAAACTCTTTCAGTAGTGCTCAAGGAATTGAAGCATAAATTTTCTAATATCTTCAAACCGCAACAAGAAACCCTGTTACGTTGACTACCGTTTCATACGTGCCAGTTACGCACATGGGAGAACACCAGAAAATGATGTGACAAGTGGCTAAAAAAAGACATGAAGACTATTTTCAGTAGCAACTGCTTCCTGTTGCATAAGTCAAACAAAGAGAACTGAATTTTTAAATTTTTTTTTCTCCAATCTCTTTATATCGTACGTGACAAATAACCCATTTACGTTGACTACCGTCTCGCAGGTCCCAGTTACGTATCCGCGAAAACATGAAAAAATCGACTTACGGGACATTTCATAGCAGACGACACCTGTTTCTCAAGTCAAATATAGGGAACTAAATTTCTCTTTTTTTTTTCCTCCAATCTCTTTATACCGTGACAACAAACCCATTTACACCGACTACCGTCTCAAAGGTGCCAGTTACGTATCCGCGAAAACATGAAAAAATCGACTTACGGGACATTTCATAGCAGACAACACCTGTTTCTCGAGTCAAATATAGGGATTTTTCTTTTTTCGTTTTTTCTCACTAGGGCCATTGATTCAGTTGCGATGACCATCTCACCCATATGAGACGGTTACGTGCTGCGCATGAAATCGTAAAATCAACTTAGACACTTTCGGACGGCAACTGACACCTGTTGCACAAATCAAAGAAAGGTAAATCAAACATTTCCCTGTTTTCATACCAAGGTCAGTTTTGGTGACCGTGCGAGTCGAAAGTGAATGTTCTGTTTAACGGCTGCACAAAAAAAAAAAAAATGAAATTCAGAAGCAACCGGTTGCTGTTGCAGAAACTTTTTCCGATGAAAAAGAAATCTTGTTTTCGTTTAAAGAATTAAAAAAAAAGGCCATAAAGATACAATAAGATGTAAGAATAACTAATAATCAAAATTTTCTTTGATAGGGTAGAAAACATTGTGAGAAAAGGAGAAAATGCTGGTAACCTGCATTGTCTCCTTTTCTCAGATTATTTTCCAAAGCCTTCTATTTTACGGGGGTGTTAAAAGGCGTCATTGTATGGTAAGGGGTCAATAAGGATAAACATATACCCTCCCTCCCAATCATCCAATCAAATCTCATCCCTCTGTGAAATTATCCAATCACAGAAGCTTTTAGGAAATCAGAATGGGTGCCAACAGCCAATCAGAGAGGCTGTGAGAAATTCAAAAATGGGCCCGGTCTGCCAGTCAGAGAGGCTTTGAGAAATCAAAATGGGCCCAGTCAGCCAATCAAAATGGCGCCCTAATATATATAGATAGAAAACAGTGAATAAAAAACGGCATGAAAGTGGATTTAAAGTCTTTTTTAAAGGCTGCTGTGCAGTCCTTGGCAAACTGCCAGGCATGCACCATCCACACATGCCAGATTTCACTGAAAAAGGGCCAAAATTCAAGAAAACAAGGTGGCAGAAGACCTTGTTTTGGTCTATTCAAGCCCCTTGCAAGAGTTACTTCCCTTAAAGTAAACCCTTGATCCCCCCCTTTACCCTTTAATTGGATTTCCTGATTCGGGCCACATCAAATTCATATAACCCAAAATGATCAATGTACATTGTAAAAAAAACACACAGAAATTAATGTGACAAGTTGCTAAAAAATAGACTGAAAACTCTTTCAGTAGCAATTGTTTCCTATTGCATAAATCAAACAAAGGGAACTGAAATGTTATTTTTTCTAATCGCTTCAAACCATGACAAGAAACCCAGTTACGTTGATTACGGTCTCATACGTGCCAGTTACGCACATGCGAAAAGCACAGAAAACAATGTGACAAGTGGCTAAAAAAAAGACTGAAAACTCTTTCAGTAGTGCTCAAGGAATTGAAGCATAAATTTTCTAATATCTTCAAACCGCAACAAGAAACCCTGTTACGTTGACTACCGTTTCATACGTGCCAGTTACGCACATGGGAGAACACCAGAAAATGATGTGACAAGTGGCTAAAAAAAGACATGAAGACTATTTTCAGTAGCAACTGCTTCCTGTTGCATAAGTCAAACAAAGAGAACTGAATTTTTAAATTTTTTTTTCTCCAATCTCTTTATATCGTACGTGACAAATAACCCATTTACGTTGACTACCGTCTCGCAGGTGCCAGTTACGTATCCGCGAAAACATGAAAAAATCGACTTACGGGACATTTCATAGCAGACGACACCTGTTTCTCAAGTCAAATATAGGGAACTAAATTTCTCTTTTTTTTTTCCTCCAATCTCTTTATACCGTGACAACAAACCCATTTACACCGACTACCGTCTCAAAGGTGCCAGTTACGTATCCGCGAAAACATGAAAAAATCGACTTACGGGACATTTCATAGCAGACAACACCTGTTTCTCGAGTCAAATATAGGGATTTTTCTTTTTTCGTTTTTTCTCACTAGGGCCATTGATTCAGTTGCGATGACCATCTCACCCATATGAGACGGTTACGTGCTGCGCATGAAATCGTAAAATCAACTTAGACACTTTCGGACGGCAACTGACACCTGTTGCACAAATCAAAGAAAGGTAAATCAAACATTTCCCTGTTTTCATACCAAGGTCAGTTTTGGTGACCGTGCGAGTCGAAAGTGAATGTTCTGTTTAACGGCTGCACAAAAAAAAAAAAAAATGAAATTCAGAAGCAACCGGTTGCTGTTGCAGAAACTTTTTCCGATGAAAAAAAAATCTTGTTTTCGTTTAAAGAATTAAAAAAAAAGGCCATAAAGATACAATAAGATGTAAGAATAACTAATAATCAAAATTTTCTTTGATAGGGTAGAAAACATTGTGAGAAAAGGAGAAAATGCTGGTAACCTGCATTGTCTCCTTTTCTCAGATTATTTTCCAAAGCCTTCTATTTTACGGGGGTGTTAAAAGGCGTCATTGTATGGTAAGGGGTCAATAAGGATAAACATATACCCTCCCTCCCAATCATCCAATCAAATCTCATCCCTCTGTGAAATTATCCAATCACAGAAGCTTTTAGGAAATCAGAATGGGTGCCAACAGCCAATCAGAGAGGCTGTGAGAAATTCAAAAATGGGCCCGGTCTGCCAGTCAGAGAGGCTTTGAGAAATCAAAATGGGCCCAGTCAGCCAATCAAAATGGCGCCCTAATATATATAGATAGAAAACAGTGAATAAAAAACGGCATGAAAGTGGATTTAAAGTCTTTTTTAAAGGCTGCTGTGCAGTCCTTGGCAAACTGCCAGGCATGCACCATCCACACATGCCAGATTTCACTGAAAAAGGGCCAAAATTCAAGAAAACAAGGTGGCAGAAGACCTTGTTTTGGTCTATTCAAGCCCCTTGCAAGAGTTACTTCCCTTAAAGTAAACCCTTGATCCCCCCTTTACCCTTTAATTGGATTTCCTGATTCGGGCCACATCAAATTCATATAACCCAAAATGATCAATGTACATTGTAAAAAAAACACACAGAAATTAATGTGACAAGTTGCTAAAAAATAGACTGAAAACTCTTTCAGTAGCAATTGTTTCCTATTGCATAAATCAAACAAAGGGAACTGAAATGTTATTTTTTCTAATCGCTTCAAACCATGACAAGAAACCCAGTTACGTTGATTACGGTCTCATACGTGCCAGTTACGCACATGCGAAAAGCACAGAAAACAATGTGACAAGTGGCTAAAAAAAAGACTGAAAACTCTTTCAGTAGTGCTCAAGGAATTGAAGCATAAATTTTCTAATATCTTCAAACCGCAACAAGAAACCCTGTTACGTTGACTACCGTTTCATACGTGCCAGTTACGCACATGGGAGAACACCAGAAAATGATGTGACAAGTGGCTAAAAAAAGACATGAAGACTATTTTCAGTAGCAACTGCTTCCTGTTGCATAAGTCAAACAAAGAGAACTGAATTTTTAAATTTTTTTTTCTCCAATCTCTTTATATCGTACGTGACAAATAACCCATTTACGTTGACTACCGTCTCGCAGGTCCCAGTTACGTATCCGCGAAAACATGAAAAAATCGACTTACGGGACATTTCATAGCAGACGACACCTGTTTCTCAAGTCAAATATAGGGAACTAAATTTCTCTTTTTATTTCCTCCAATCTCTTTATACCGTGACAACAAACCCATTTACACCGACTACCGTCTCAAAGGTGCCAGTTACGTATCCGCGAAAACATGAAAAAATCGACTTACGGGACATTTCATAGCAGACAACACCTGTTTCTCGAGTCAAATATAGGGATTTTTCTTTTTTCGTTTTTTCTCACTAGGGCCATTGATTCAGTTGCGATGACCATCTCACCCATATGAGACGGTTACGTGCTGCGCATGAAATCGTAAAATCAACTTAGACACTTTCGGACGGCAACTGACACCTGTTGCACAAATCAAAGAAAGGTAAATCAAACATTTCCCTGTTTTCATACCAAGGTCAGTTTTGGTGACCGTGCGAGTCGAAAGTGAATGTTCTGTTTAACGGCTGCACAAAAAAAAAAAAAATGAAATTCAGAAGCAACCGGTTGCTGTTGCAGAAACTTTTTCCGATGAAAAAGAAATCTTGTTTTCGTTTAAAGAATTAAAAAAAAAGGCCATAAAGATACAATAAGATGTAAAAATAACTAATAATCAAAATTTTCTTTGATAGGGTAGAAAACATTGTGAGAAAAGGAGAAAATGCTGGTAACCTGCATTGTCTCCTTTTCTCAGATTATTTTCCAAAGCCTTCTATTTTACGGGGGTGTTAAAAGGCGTCATTGTATGGTAAGGGGTCAATAAGGATAAACATATACCCTCCCTCCCAATCATCCAATCAAATCTCATCCCTCTGTGAAATTATCCAATCACAGAAGCTTTTAGGAAATCAGAATGGGTGCCAACAGCCAATCAGAGAGGCTGTGAGAAATTCAAAAATGGGCCCGGTCTGCCAGTCAGAGAGGCTTTGAGAAATCAAAATGGGCCCAGTCAGCCAATCAAAATGGCGCCCTAATATATATAGATAGAAAACAGTGAACAAAAAACGGCATGAAAGTGGATTTAAAGTCTTTTTTAAAGGCTGCTGTGCAGTCCTTGGCAAACTGCCAGGCATGCACCATCCACACATGCCAGATTTCACTGAAAAAGGGCCAAAATTCAAGAAAACAAGGTGGCAGAAGACCTTGTTTTGGTCTATTCAAGCCCCTTGCAAGAGTTACTTCCCTTAAAGTAAACCCTTGATCCCCCCCTTTACCCTTTAATTGGCCACATCAAATTCATATAACCCAAAATGATCAATGTACATTGTAAAAAAAACACACAGAAATTAATGTGACAAGTTGCTAAAAAATAGACTGAAAACTCTTTCAGTAGCAATTGTTTCCTATTGCATAAATCAAACAAAGGGAACTGAAATGTTATTTTTTCTAATCGCTTCAAACCATGACAAGAAACCCAGTTACGTTGATTACGGTCTCATACGTGCCAGTTACGCACATGCGAAAAGCACAGAAAACAATGTGACAAGTGGCTAAAAAAAAGACTGAAAACTCTTTCAGTAGTGCTCAAGGAATTGAAGCATAAATTTTCTAATATCTTCAAACCGCAACAAGAAACCCTGTTACGTTGACTACCGTTTCATACGTGCCAGTTACGCACATGGGAGAACACCAGAAAATGATGTGACAAGTGGCTAAAAAAAGACATGAAGACTATTTTCAGTAGCAACTGCTTCCTGTTGCATAAGTCAAACAAAGAGAACTGAATTTTTAAATTTTTTTTTCTCCAATCTCTTTATATCGTACGTGACAAATAACCCATTTACGTTGACTACCGTCTCGCAGGTCCCAGTTACGTATCCGCGAAAACATGAAAAAATCGACTTACGGGACATTTCATAGCAGACGACACCTGTTTCTCAAGTCAAATATAGGGAACTAAATTTCTCTTTTTTTTTTCCTCCAATCTCTTTATACCGTGACAACAAACCCATTTACACCGACTACCGTCTCAAAGGTGCCAGTTACGTATCCGCGAAAACATGAAAAAATCGACTTACGGGACATTTCATAGCAGACAACACCTGTTTCTCGAGTCAAATATAGGGATTTTTCTTTTTTCGTTTTTTCTCACTAGGGCCATTGATTCAGTTGCGATGACCATCTCACCCATATGAGACGGTTACGTGCTGCGCATGAAATCGTAAAATCAACTTAGACACTTTCGGACGGCAACTGACACCTGTTGCACAAATCAAAGAAAGGTAAATCAAACATTTCCCTGTTTTCATACCAAGGTCAGTTTTGGTGACCGTGCGAGTCGAAAGTGAATGTTCTGTTTAACGGCTGCACAAAAAAAAAAAAAATGAAATTCAGAAGCAACCGGTTGCTGTTGCAGAAACTTTTTCCGATGAAAAAGAAATCTTGTTTTCGTTTAAAGAATTAAAAAAAAAGGCCATAAAGATACAATAAGATGTAAGAATAACTAATAATCAAAATTTTCTTTGATAGGGTAGAAAACATTGTGAGAAAAGGAGAAAATGCTGGTAACCTGCATTGTCTCCTTTTCTCAGATTATTTTCCAAAGCCTTCTATTTTACGGGGGTGTTAAAAGGCGTCATTGTATGGTAAGGGGTCAATAAGGATAAACATATACCCTCCCTCCCAATCATCCAATCAAATCTCATCCCTCTGTGAAATTATCCAATCACAGAAGCTTTTAGGAAATCAGAATGGGTGCCAACAGCCAATCAGAGAGGCTGTGAGAAATTCAAAAATGGGCCCGGTCTGCCAGTCAGAGAGGCTTTGAGAAATCAAAATGGGCCCAGTCAGCCAATCAAAATGGCGCCCTAATATATATAGATAGAAAACAGTGAATAAAAAACGGCATGAAAGTGGATTTAAAGTCTTTTTTAAAGGCTGCTGTGCAGTCCTTGGCAAACTGCCAGGCATGCACCATCCACACATGCCAGATTTCACTGAAAAAGGGCCAAAATTCAAGAAAACAAGGTGGCAGAAGACCTTGTTTTGGTCTATTCAAGCCCCTTGCAAGAGTTACTTCCCTTAAAGTAAACCCTTGATCCCCCCCCTTTACCCTTTAATTGGATTTCCTGATTCGGGCCACATCAAATTCATATAACCCAAAATGATCAATGTACATTGTAAAAAAAACACACAGAAATTAATGTGACAAGTTGCTAAAAAATAGACTGAAAACTCTTTCAGTAGCAATTGTTTCCTATTGCATAAATCAAACAAAGGGAACTGAAATGTTATTTTTTCTAATCGCTTCAAACCATGACAAGAAACCCAGTTACGTTGATTACGGTCTCATACGTGCCAGTTACGCACATGCGAAAAGCACAGAAAACAATGTGACAAGTGGCTAAAAAAAAGACTGAAAACTCTTTCAGTAGTGCTCAAGGAATTGAAGCATAAATTTTCTAATATCTTCAAACCGCAACAAGAAACCCTGTTACGTTGACTACCGTTTCATACGTGCCAGTTACGCACATGGGAGAACACCAGAAAATGATGTGACAAGTGGCTAAAAAAAGACATGAAGACTATTTTCAGTAGCAACTGCTTCCTGTTGCATAAGTCAAACAAGGAGAACTGAATTTTTAAATTTTTTTTCTCCAATCTCTTTATATCGTACGTGACAAATAACCCATTTACGTTGACTACCGTCTCGCAGGTGCCAGTTACGTATCCGCGAAAACATGAAAAAATCGACTTACGGGACATTTCATAGCAGACGACACCTGTTTCTCAAGTCAAATATAGGGAACTAAATTTCTCTTTTTTTTTTCCTCCAATCTCTTTATACCGTGACAACAAACCCATTTACACCGACTACCGTCTCAAAGGTGCCAGTTACGTATCCGCGAAAACATGAAAAAATCGACTTACGGGACATTTCATAGCAGACAACACCTGTTTCTCGAGTCAAATATAGGGATTTTTCTTTTTTCGTTTTTTCTCACTAGGGCCATTGATTCAGTTGCGATGACCATCTCACCCATATGAGACGGTTACGTGCTGCGCATGAAATCGTAAAATCAACTTAGACACTTTCGGACGGCAACTGACACCTGTTGCACAAATCAAAGAAAGGTAAATCAAACATTTCCCTGTTTTCATACCAAGGTCAGTTTTGGTGACCGTGCGAGTGGAAAGTGAATGTTCTGTTTAACGGCTGCACAAAAAAAAAAAAAATGAAATTCAGAAGCAACCGGTTGCTGTTGCAGAAACTTTTTCCGATGAAAAAGAAATCTTGTTTTCGTTTAAAGAATTAAAAAAAAAGGCCATAAAGATACAATAAGATGTAAGAATAACTAATAATCAAAATTTTCTTTGATAGGGTAGAAAACATTGTGAGAAAAGGAGAAAATGCTGGTAACCTGCATTGTCTCCTTTTCT
Source organism: Tridacna crocea (assembly GCA_943736015.1). Classification (NCBI taxonomy): domain Eukaryota; kingdom Metazoa; phylum Mollusca; class Bivalvia; order Cardiida; family Cardiidae; genus Tridacna; species Tridacna crocea. The sequence goes on along the minus strand of OX031066.1, from coordinate 1,399,554 downwards.
CAGATTATTTTCCAAAGCCTTCTATTTTACGGGGGTGTTAAAAGGCGTCATTGTATGGTAAGGGGTCAATAAGGATAAACATATACCCTCCCTCCCAATCATCCAATCAAATCTCATCCCTCTGTGAAATTATCCAATCACAGAAGCTTTTAGGAAATCAGAATGGGTGCCAACAGCCAATCAGAGAGGCTGTGAGAAATTCAAAAATGGGCCCGGTCTGCCAGTCAGAGAGGCTTTGAGAAATCAAAATGGGCCCAGTCAGCCAATCAAAATGGCGCCCTAATATATATAGATAGAAAACAGTGAATAAAAAACGGCATGAAAGTGGATTTAAAGTCTTTTTTAAAGGCTGCTGTGCAGTCCTTGGCAAACTGCCAGGCATGCACCATCCACACATGCCAGATTTCACTGAAAAAGGGCCAAAATTCAAGAAAACAAGGTGGCAGAAGACCTTGTTTTGGTCTATTCAAGCCCCTTGCAAGAGTTACTTCCCTTAAAGTAAACCCTTGATCCCCCCCTTTACCCTTTAATTGGATTTCCTGATTCGGGCCACATCAAATTCATATAACCCAAAATGATCAATGTACATTGTAAAAAAAACACACAGAAATTAATGTGACAAGTTGCTAAAAAATAGACTGAAAACTCTTTCAGTAGCAATTGTTTCCTATTGCATAAATCAAACAAAGGGAACTGAAATGTTATTTTTTCTAATCGCTTCAAACCATGACAAGAAACCCAGTTACGTTGATTACGGTCTCATACGTGCCAGTTACGCACATGCGAAAAGCACAGAAAACAATGTGACAAGTGGCTAAAAAAAAGACTGAAAACTCTTTCAGTAGTGCTCAAGGAATTGAAGCATAAATTTTCTAATATCTTCAAACCGCAACAAGAAACCCTGTTACGTTGACTACCGTTTCATACGTGCCAGTTACGCACATGGGAGAACACCAGAAAATGATGTGACAAGTGGCTAAAAAAAGACATGAAGACTATTTTCAGTAGCAACTGCTTCCTGTTGCATAAGTCAAACAAAGAGAACTGAATTTTTAAATTTTTTTTTCTCCAATCTCTTTATATCGTACGTGACAAATAACCCATTTACGTTGACTACCGTCTCGCAGGTGCCAGTTACGTATCCGCGAAAACATGAAAAAATCGACTTACGGGACATTTCATAGCAGACGACACCTGTTTCTCAAGTCAAATATAGGGAACTAAATTTCTCTTTTTTTTTTCCTCCAATCTCTTTATACCGTGACAACAAACCCATTTACACCGACTACCGTCTCAAAGGTGCCAGTTACGTATCCGCGAAAACATGAAAAAATCGACTTACGGGACATTTCATAGCAGACAACACCTGTTTCTCGAGTCAAATATAGGGATTTTTCTTTTTTCGTTTTTTCTCACTAGGGCCATTGATTCAGTTGCGATGACCATCTCACCCATATGAGACGGTTACGTGCTGCGCATGAAATCGTAAAATCAACTTAGACACTTTCGGACGGCAACTGACACCTGTTGCACAAATCAAAGAAAGGTAAATCAAACATTTCCCTGTTTTCATACCAAGGTCAGTTTTGGTGACCGTGCGAGTGGAAAGTGAATGTTCTGTTTAACGGCTGCACAAAAAAAAAAAAAATGAAATTCAGAAGCAACCGGTTGCTGTTGCAGAAACTTTTTCCGATGAAAAAGAAATCTTGTTTTCGTTTAAAGAATTAAAAAAAAAGGCCATAAAGATACAATAAGATGTAAGAATAACTAATAATCAAAATTTTCTTTGATAGGGTAGAAAACATTGTGAGAAAAGGAGAAAATGCTGGTAACCTGCATTGTCTCCTTTTCTCAGATTATTTTCCAAAGCCTTCTATTTTACGGGGGTGTTAAAAGGCGTCATTGTATGGTAAGGGGTCAATAAGGATAAACATATACCCTCCCTCCCAATCATCCAATCAAATCTCATCCCTCTGTGAAATTATCCAATCACAGAAGCTTTTAGGAAATCAGAATGGGTGCCAACAGCCAATCAGAGAGGCTGTGAGAAATTCAAAAATGGGCCCGGTCTGCCAGTCAGAGAGGCTTTGAGAAATCAAAATGGGCCCAGTCAGCCAATCAAAATGGCGCCCTAATATATATAGATAGAAAACAGTGAATAAAAAACGGCATGAAAGTGGATTTAAAGTCTTTTTTAAAGGCTGCTGTGCAGTCCTTGGCAAACTGCCAGGCATGCACCATCCACACATGCCAGATTTCACTGAAAAAGGGCCAAAATTCAAGAAAACAAGGTGGCAGAAGACCTTGTTTTGGTCTATTCAAGCCCCTTGCAAGAGTTACTTCCCTTAAAGTAAACCCTTGATCCCCCCCCTTTACCCTTTAATTGGATTTCCTGATTCGGGCCACATCAAATTCATATAACCCAAAATGATCAATGTACATTGTAAAAAAAACACACAGAAATTAATGTGACAAGTTGCTAAAAAATAGACTGAAAACTCTTTCAGTAGCAATTGTTTCCTATTGCATAAATCAAACAAAGGGAACTGAAATGTTATTTTTTCTAATCGCTTCAAACCATGACAAGAAACCCAGTTACGTTGATTACGGTCTCATACGTGCCAGTTACGCACATGCGAAAAGCACAGAAAACAATGTGACAAGTGGCTAAAAAAAAGACTGAAAACTCTTTCAGTAGTGCTCAAGGAATTGAAGCATAAATTTTCTAATATCTTCAAACCGCAACAAGAAACCCTGTTACGTTGACTACCGTTTCATACGTGCCAGTTACGCACATGGGAGAACACCAGAAAATGATGTGACAAGTGGCTAAAAAAAGACATGAAGACTATTTTCAGTAGCAACTGCTTCCTGTTGCATAAGTCAAACAAAGAGAACTGAATTTTTAAATTTTTTTTTCTCCAATCTCTTTATATCGTACGTGACAAATAACCATTTACGTTGACTACCGTCTCGCAGGTCCCAGTTACGTATCCGCGAAAACATGAAAAAATCGACTTACGGGACATTTCATAGCAGACGACACCTGTTTCTCAAGTCAAATATAGGGAACTAAATTTCTCTTTTTATTTCCTCCAATCTCTTTATACCGTGACAACAAACCCATTTACACCGACTACCGTCTCAAAGGTGCCAGTTACGTATCCGCGAAAACATGAAAAAATCGACTTACGGGACATTTCATAGCAGACAACACCTGTTTCTCGAGTCAAATATAGGGATTTTTCTTTTTTCATTTTTTCTCACTAGGGCCATTGATTCAGTTGCGATGACCATCTCACCCATATGAGACGGTTACGTGCTGCGCATGAAATCGTAAAATCAACTTAGACACTTTCGGACGGCAACTGACACCTGTTGCACAAATCAAAGAAAGGTAAATCAAACATTTCCCTGTTTTCATACCAAGGTCAGTTTTGGTGACCGTGCGAGTCGAAAGTGAATGTTCTGTTTAACGGCTGCACAAAAAAAAAAAAAATGAAATTCAGAAGCAACCGGTTGCTGTTGCAGAAACTTTTTCCGATGAAAAAGAAATCTTGTTTTCGTTTAAAGAATTAAAAAAAAAGGCCATAAAGATACAATAAGATGTAAGAATAACTAATAATCAAAATTTTCTTTGATAGGGTAGAAAACATTGTGAGAAAAGGAGAAAATGCTGGTAACCTGCATTGTCTCCTTTTCTCAGATTATTTTCCAAAGCCTTCTATTTTACGGGGGTGTTAAAAGGCGTCATTGTATGGTAAGGGGTCAATAAGGATAAACATATACCCTCCCTCCCAATCATCCAATCAAATCTCATCCCTCTGTGAAATTATCCAATCACAGAAGCTTTTAGGAAATCAGAATGGGTGCCAACAGCCAATCAGAGAGGCTGTGAGAAATTCAAAAATGGGCCCGGTCTGCCAGTCAGAGAGGCTTTGAGAAATCAAAATGGGCCCAGTCAGCCAATCAAAATGGCGCCCTAATATATATAGATAGAAAACAGTGAACAAAAAACGGCATGAAAGTGGATTTAAAGTCTTTTTTAAAGGCTGCTGTGCAGTCCTTGGCAAACTGCCAGGCATGCACCATCCACACATGCCAGATTTCACTGAAAAAGGGCCAAAATTCAAGAAAACAAGGTGGCAGAAGACCTTGTTTTGGTCTATTCAAGCCCCTTGCAAGAGTTACTTCCCTTAAAGTAAACCCTTGATCCCCCCCCCTTTACCCTTTAATTGGATTTCCTGATTCGGGCCACATCAAATTCATATAACCCAAAATGATCAATGTACATTGTAAAAAAAACACACAGAAATTAATGTGACAAGTTGCTAAAAAATAGACTGAAAACTCTTTCAGTAGCAATTGTTTCCTATTGCATAAATCAAACAAAGGGAACTGAAATGTTATTTTTTCTAATCGCTTCAAACCATGACAAGAAACCCAGTTACGTTGATTACGGTCTCATACGTGCCAGTTACGCACATGCGAAAAGCACAGAAAACAATGTGACAAGTGGCTAAAAAAAAGACTGAAAACTCTTTCAGTAGTGCTCAAGGAATTGAAGCATAAATTTTCTAATATCTTCAAACCGCAACAAGAAACCCTGTTACGTTGACTACCGTTTCATACGTGCCAGTTACGCACATGGGAGAACACCAGAAAATGATGTGACAAGTGGCTAAAAAAAGACATGAAGACTATTTTCAGTAGCAACTGCTTCCTGTTGCATAAGTCAAACAAAGAGAACTGAATTTTTAAATTTTTTTTTCTCCAATCTCTTTATATCGTACGTGACAAATAACCCATTTACGTTGACTACCGTCTCGCAGGTCCCAGTTACGTATCCGCGAAAACATGAAAAAATCGACTTACGGGACATTTCATAGCAGACGACACCTGTTTCTCAAGTCAAATATAGGGAACTAAATTTCTCTTTTTTTTCCCTCCAATCTCTTTATACCGTGACAACAAACCCATTTACACCGACTACCGTCTCAAAGGTGCCAGTTACGTATCCGCGAAAACATGAAAAAATCGACTTACGGGACATTTCATAGCAGACAACACCTGTTTCTCGAGTCAAATATAGGGATTTTTCTTTTTTCGTTTTTTCTCACTAGGGCCATTGATTCAGTTGCGATGACCATCTCACCCATATGAGACGGTTACGTGCTGCGCATGAAATCGTAAAATCAACTTAGACACTTTCGGACGGCAACTGACACCTGTTGCACAAATCAAAGAAAGGTAAATCAAACATTTCCCTGTTTTCATACCAAGGTCAGTTTTGGTGACCGTGCGAGTCGAAAGTGAATGTTCTGTTTAACGGCTGCACAAAAAAAAAAAAAATGAAATTCAGAAGCAACCGGTTGCTGTTGCAGAAACTTTTTCCGATGAAAAAGAAATCTTGTTTTCGTTTAAAGAATTAAAAAAAAAGGCCATAAAGATACAATAAGATGTAAGAATAACTAATAATCAAAATTTTCTTTGATAGGGTAGAAAACATTGTGAGAAAAGGAGAAAATGCTGGTAACCTGCATTGTCTCCTTTTCTCAGATTATTTTCCAAAGCCTTCTATTTTACGGGGGTGTTAAAAGGCGTCATTGTATGGTAAGGGGTCAATAAGGATAAACATATACCCTCCCTCCCAATCATCCAATCAAATCTCATCCCTCTGTGAAATTATCCAATCACAGAAGCTTTTAGGAAATCAGAATGGGTGCCAACAGCCAATCAGAGAGGCTGTGAGAAATTCAAAAATGGGCCCGGTCTGCCAGTCAGAGAGGCTTTGAGAAATCAAAATGGGCCCAGTCAGCCAATCAAAATGGCGCCCTAATATATATAGATAGAAAACAGTGAACAAAAAACGGCATGAAAGTGGATTTAAAGTCTTTTTTAAAGGCTGCTGTGCAGTCCTTGGCAAACTGCCAGGCATGCACCATCCACACATGCCAGATTTCACTGAAAAAGGGCCAAAATTCAAGAAAACAAGGTGGCAGAAGACCTTGTTTTGGTCTATTCAAGCCCCTTGCAAGAGTTACTTCCCTTAAAGTAAACCCTTGATCCCCCCCTTTACCCTTTAATTGGCCACATCAAATTCATATAACCCAAAATGATCAATGTACATTGTAAAAAAAACACACAGAAATTAATGTGACAAGTTGCTAAAAAATAGACTGAAAACTCTTTCAGTAGCAATTGTTTCCTATTGCATAAATCAAACAAAGGGAACTGAAATGTTATTTTTTCTAATCGCTTCAAACCATGACAAGAAACCCAGTTACGTTGATTACGGTCTCATACGTGCCAGTTATGCACATGCGAAAAGCACAGAAAACAATGTGACAAGTGGCTAAAAAAAAGACTGAAAACTCTTTCAGTAGTGCTCAAGGAATTGAAGCATAAATTTTCTAATATCTTCAAACCGCAACAAGAAACCCTGTTACGTTGACTACCGTTTCATACGTGCCAGTTACGCACATGGGAGAACACCAGAAAATGATGTGACAAGTGGCTAAAAAAAGACATGAAGACTATTTTCAGTAGCAACTGCTTCCTGTTGCATAAGTCAAACAAAGAGAACTGAATTTTTAAATTTTTTTTTCTCCAATCTCTTTATATCGTACGTGACAAATAACCCATTTACGTTGACTACCGTCTCGCAGGTCCCAGTTACGTATCCGCGAAAACATGAAAAAATCGACTTACGGGACATTTCATAGCAGACGACACCTGTTTCTCAAGTCAAATATAGGGAACTAAATTTCTCTTTTTATTTCCTCCAATCTCTTTATACCGTGACAACAAACCCATTTACACCGACTACCGTCTCAAAGGTGCCAGTTACGTATCCGCGAAAACATGAAAAAATCGACTTACGGGACATTTCATAGCAGACAACACCTGTTTCTCGAGTCAAATATAGGGATTTTTCTTTTTTCGTGTTTTCTCACTAGGGCCATTGATTCAGTTGCGATGACCATCTCACCCATATGAGACGGTTACGTGCTGCGCATGAAATCGTAAAATCAACTTAGACACTTTCGGACGGCAACTGACACCTGTTGCACAAATCAAAGAAAGGTAAATCAAACATTTCCCTGTTTTCATACCAAGGTCAGTTTTGGTGACCGTGCGAGTCGAAAGTGAATGTTCTGTTTAACGGCTGCACAAAAAAAAAAAAAAATGAAATTCAGAAGCAACCGGTTGCTGTTGCAGAAACTTTTTCCGATGAAAAAGAAATCTTGTTTTCGTTTAAAGAATTAAAAAAAAAGGCCATAAAGATACAATAAGATGTAAGAATAACTAATAATCAAAATTTTCTTTGATAGGGTAGAAAACATTGTGAGAAAAGGAGAAAATGCTGGTAACCTGCATTGTCTCCTTTTCTCAGATTATTTTCCAAAGCCTTCTATTTTACGGGGGTGTTAAAAGGCGTCATTGTATGGTAAGGGGTCAATAAGGATAAACATATACCCTCCCTCCCAATCATCCAATCAAATCTCATCCCTCTGTGAAATTATCCAATCACAGAAGCTTTTAGGAAATCAGAATGGGTGCCAACAGCCAATCAGAGAGGCTGTGAGAAATTCAAAAATGGGCCCGGTCTGCCAGTCAGAGAGGCTTTGAGAAATCAAAATGGGCCCAGTCAGCCAATCAAAATGGCGCCCTAATATATATAGATAGAAAACAGTGAATAAAAAACGGCATGAAAGTGGATTTAAAGTCTTTTTTAAAGGCTGCTGTGCCGTCCTTGGCAAACTGCCAGGCATGCACCATCCACACATGCCAGATTTCACTGAAAAAGGGCCAAAATTCAAGAAAACAAGGTGGCAGAAGACCTTGTTTTGGTCTATTCAAGCCCCTTGCAAGAGTTACTTCCCTTAAAGTAAACCCTTGATCCCCCCCCTTTACCCTTTAATTGGATTTCCTGATTCGGGCCACATCAAATTCATATAACCCAAAATGATCAATGTACATTGTATAAAAAACACACAGAAATTAATGTGACAAGTTGCTAAAAAATAGACTGAAAACTCTTTCAGTAGCAATTGTTTCCTATTGCATAAATCAAACAAAGGGAACTGAAATGTTATTTTTTCTAATCGCTTCAAACCATGACAAGAAACCCAGTTACGTTGATTACAGTCTCATACGTGCCAGTTACGCACATGCGAAAAGCACAGAAAACAATGTGACAAGTGGCTAAAAAAAAGACTGAAAACTCTTTCAGTAGTGCTCAAGGAATTGAAGCATAAATTTTCTAATATCTTCAAACCGCAACAAGAAACCCTGTTACGTTGACTACCGTTTCATACGTGCCAGTTACGCACATGGGAGAACACCAGAAAATGATGTGACAAGTGGCTAAAAAAAGACATGAAGACTATTTTCAGTAGCAACTGCTTCCTGTTGCATAAGTCAAACAAAGAGAACTGAATTTTTAAATTTTTTTTTCTCCAATCTCTTTATATCGTACGTGACAAATAACCCATTTACGTTGACTACCGTCTCGCAGGTCCCAGTTACGTATCCGCGAAAACATGAAAAAATCGACTTACGGGACATTTCATAGCAGACGACACCTGTTTCTCAAGTCAAATATAGGGAACTAAATTTCTCTTTTTTTTTCCTCCAATCTCTTTATACCGTGACAACAAACCCATTTACACCGACTACCGTCTCAAAGGTGCCAGTTAGGTATCCGCGAAAACATGAAAAAATCGACTTACGGGACATTTCATAGCAGACAACACCTGTTTCTCGAGTCAAATATAGGGATTTTTCTTTTTTCGTTTTTTCTCACTAGGGCCATTGATTCAGTTGCGATGACCATCTCACCCATATGAGACGGTTACGTGCTGCGCATGAAATCGTAAAATCAACTTAGACACTTTCGGACGGCAACTGACACCTGTTGCACAAATCAAAGAAAGGTAAATCAAACATTTCCCTGTTTTCATACCAAGGTCAGTTTTGGTGACCGTGCGAGTCGAAAGTGAATGTTCTGTTTAACGGCTGCACAAAAAAAAAAAAAAATGAAATTCAGAAGCAACCGGTTGCTGTTGCAGAAACTTTTTCCGATGAAAAAGAAATCTTGTTTTCGTTTAAAGAATTAAAAAAAAAGGCCATAAAGATACAATAAGATGTAAGAATAACTAATAATCAAAATTTTCTTTGATAGGGTAGAAAACATTGTGAGAAAAGGAGAAAATGCTGGTAACCTGCATTGTCTCCTTTTCTCAGATTATTTTCCAAAGCCTTCTATTTTACGGGGGTGTTAAAAGGCGTCATTGTATGGTAAGGGGTCAATAAGGATAAACATATACCCTCCCTCCCAATCATCCAATCAAATCTCATCCCTCTGTGAAATTATCCAATCACAGAAGCTTTTAGGAAATCAGAATGGGTGCCAACAGCCAATCAGAGAGGCTGTGAGAAATTCAAAAATGGGCCCGGTCTGCCAGTCAGAGAGGCTTTGAGAAATCAAAATGGGCCCAGTCAGCCAATCAAAATGGCGCCCTAATATATATAGATAGAAAACAGTGAACAAAAAACGGCATGAAAGTGGATTTAAAGTCTTTTTTAAAGGCTGCTGTGCAGTCCTTGGCAAACTGCCAGGCATGCACCATCCACACATGCCAGATTTCACTGAAAAAGGGCCAAAATTCAAGAAAACAAGGTGGCAGAAGACCTTGTTTTGGTCTATTCAAGCCCCTTGCAAGAGTTACTTCCCTTAAAGTAAACCCTTGATCCCCCCCCTTTACCCTTTAATTGGATTTCCTGATTCGGGCCACATCAAATTCATATAATCCAAAATGATCAATGTACATTGTAAAAAAAACACACAGAAATTAATGTGACAAGTTGCTAAAAAATAGACTGAAAACTCTTTCAGTAGCAATTGTTTCCTATTGCATAAATCAAACAAAGGGAACTGAAATGTTATTTTTTCTAATCGCTTCAAACCATGACAAGAAACCCAGTTACGTTGATTACGGTCTCATATGTGCCAGTTACGCACATGCGAAAAGCACAGAAAACAATGTGACAAGTGGCTAAAAAAAAGACTGAAAACTCTTTCAGTAGTGCTCAAGGAATTGAAGCATAAATTTTCTAATATCTTCAAACCGCAACAAAAAACCCTGTTACGTTGACTACCGTTTCATACGTGCCAGTTACGCACATGGGAGAACACCAGAAAATGATGTGACAAGTGGCTAAAAAAAGACATGAAGACTATTTTCAGTAGCAACTGCTTCCTGTTGCATAAGTCAAACAAAGAGAACTGAATTTTTAAATTTTTTTTTCTCCAATCTCTTTATATCGTACGTGACAAATAACCCATTTACGTTGACTACCGTCTCGCAGGTGCCAGTTACGTATCCGCGAAAACATGAAAAAATCGACTTACGGGACATTTCATAGCAGACGACACCTGTTTCTCAAGTCAAATATAGGGAACTAAATTTCTCTTTTTTTTTTCCTCCAATCTCTTTATACCGTGACAACAAACCCATTTACACCGACTACCGTCTCAAAGGTGCCAGTTACGTATCCGCGAAAACATGAAAAAATCGACTTACGGGACATTTCATAGCAGACAACACCTGTTTCTCGAGTCAAATATAGGGATTTTTCTTTTTTCGTTTTTTCTCACTAGGGCCATTGATTCAGTTGCGATGACCATCTCACCCATATGAGACGGTTACGTGCTGCGCATGAAATCGTAAAATCAACTTAGACACTTTCGGACGGCAACTGACACCTGTTGCACAAATCAAAGAAAGGTAAATCAAACATTTCCCTGTTTTCATACCAAGGTCAGTTTTGGTGACCGTGCGAGTCGAAAGTGAATGTTCTGTTTAACGGCTACACACACAAAAAAAAAAATGAAATTCAGAAGCAACCGGTTGCTGTTGCAGAAACTTTTTCCGATGAAAAAGAAATCTTGTTTTCGTTTAAAGAATTAAAAAAAAAGGCCATAAAGATACAATAAGATGTAAGAATAACTAATAATCAAAATTTTCTTTGATAGGGTAGAAAACATTGTGAGAAAAGGAGAAAATGCTGGTAACCTGCATTGTCTCCTTTTCTCAGATTATTTTCCAAAGCCTTCTATTTTACGGGGGTGTTAAAAGGCGTCATTGTATGGTAAGGGGTCAATAAGGATAAACATATACCCTCCCTCCCAATCATCCAATCAAATCTCATCCCTCTGTGAAATTATCCAATCACAGAAGCTTTTAGGAAATCAGAATGGGTGCCAACAGCCAATCAGAGAGGCTGTGAGAAATTCAAAAATGGGCCCGGTCTGCCAGTCAGAGAGGCTTTGAGAAATCAAAATGGGCCCAGTCAGCCAATCAAAATGGCGCCCTAATATATATAGATAGAAAACAGTGAACAAAAAACGGCATGAAAGTGGATTTAAAGTCTTTTTTAAAGGCTGCTGTGCAGTCCTTGGCAAACTGCCAGGCATGCACCATCCACACATGCCAGATTTCACTGAAAAAGGGCCAAAATTCAAGAAAACAAGGTGGCAGAAGACCTTGTTTTGGTCTATTCAAGCCCCTTGCAACAGTTACATCCCTTAAAGTAAACCCTTGATCCCCCCCCTTTACCCTTTAATTGGATTTCCTGATTCGGGCCACATCAAATTCATATAACCCAAAATGATCAATGTACATTGTAAAAAAAACACACAGAAATTAATGTGACAAGTTGCTAAAAAATAGACTGAAAACTCTTTCAGTAGCAATTGTTTCCTATTGCATAAATCAAACAAAGGGAACTGAAATGTTATTTTTTCTAATCGCTTCAAACCATGACAAGAAACCCAGTTACGTTGATTACGGTCTCATACGTGCCAGTTACGCACATGCGAAAAGCACAGAAAACAATGTGACAAGTGGCTAAAAAAAAGACTGAAAACTCTTTCAGTAGTGCTCAAGGAATTGAAGCATAAATTTTCTAATATCTTCAAACCGCAACAAGAAACCCTGTTACGTTGACTACCGTTTCATACGTGCCAGTTACGCACATGGGAGAACACCAGAAAATGATGTGACAAGTGGCTAAAAAAAGACATGAAGACTATTTTCAGTAGCAACTGCTTCCTGTTGCATAAGTCAAACAAAGAGAACTGAATTTTTAAATTTTTTTTTCTCCAATCTCTTTATATCGTACGTGACAAATAACCCATTTATGTTGACTACCGTCTCGCAGGTCCCAGTTACGTATCCGCGAAAACATGAAAAAATCGACTTACGGGACATTTCATAGCAGACGACACCTGTTTCTCAAGTCAAATATAGGGAACTAAATTTCTCTTTTTTTTTTCCTCCAATCTCTTTATACCGTGACAACAAACCCATTTACACCGACTACCGTCTCAAAGGTGCCAGTTACGTATCCGCGAAAACATGAAAAAATCGACTTACGGGACATTTCATAGCAGACAACACCTGTTTCTCGAGTCAAATATAGGGATTTTTCTTTTTTCGTTTTTTCTCACTAGGGCCATTGATTCAGTTGCGATGACCATCTCACCCATATGAGACGGTTACGTGCTGCGCATGAAATCGTAAAATCAACTTAGACACTTTCGGACGGCAACTGACACCTGTTGCACAAATCAAAGAAAGGTAAATCAAACATTTCCCTGTTTTCATACCAAGGTCAGTTTTGGTGACCGTGCGAGTCGAAAGTGAATGTTCTGTTTAACGGCTGCACAAAAAAAAAAAAAATGAAATTCAGAAGCAACCGGTTGCTGTTGCAGAAACTTTTTCCGATGAAAAAGAAATCTTGTTTTCGTTTAAAGAATTAAAAAAAAAGGCCATAAAGATACAATAAGATGTAAGAATAACTAATAATCAAAATTTTCTTTGATAGGGTAGAAAACATTGTGAGAAAAGGAGAAAATGCTGGTAACCTGCATTGTCTCCTTTTCTCAGATTATTTTCCAAAGCCTTCTATTTTACGGGGGTGTTAAAAGGCGTCATTGTATGGTAAGGGGTCAATAAGGATAAACATATACCCTCCCTCCCAATCATCCAATCAAATCTCATCCCTCTGTGAAATTATCCAATCACAGAAGCTTTTAGGAAATCAGAATGGGTGCCAACAGCCAATCAGAGAGGCTGTGAGAAATTCAAAAATGGGCCCGGTCTGCCAGTCAGAGAGGCTTTGAGAAATCAAAATGGGCCCAGTCAGCCAATCAAAATGGCGCCCTAATATATATAGATAGAAAACAGTGAATAAAAAACGGCATGAAAGTGGATTTAAAGTCTTTTTTAAAGGCTGCTGTGCAGTCCTTGGCAAACTGCCAGGCATGCACCATCCACACATGCCAGATTTCACTGAAAAAGGGCCAAAATTCAAGAAAACAAGGTGGCAGAAGACCTTGTTTTGGTCTATTCAAGCCCCTTGCAAGAGTTACTTCCCTTAAAGTAAACCCTTGATCCCCCCCCTTTACCCTTTAATTGGATTTCCTGATTCGGGCCACATCAAATTCATATAACCCAAAATGATCAATGTACATTGTAAAAAAAACACACAGAAATTAATGTGACAAGTTGCTAAAAAATAGACTGAAAACTCTTTCAGTAGCAATTGTTTCCTATTGCATAAATCAAACAAAGGGAACTGAAATGTTATTTTTTCTAATCGCTTCAAACCATGACAAGAAACCCAGTTACGTTGATTACGGTCTCATACGTGCCAGTTACGCACATGCGAAAAGCACAGAAAACAATGTGACAAGTGGCTAAAAAAAAGACTGAAAACTCTTTCAGTAGTGCTCAAGGAATTGAAGCATAAATTTTCTAATATCTTCAAACCGCAACAAGAAACCCTGTTACGTTGACTACCGTTTCATACGTGCCAGTTACGCACATGGGAGAACACCAGAAAATGATGTGACAAGTGGCTAAAAAAAGACATGAAGACTATTTTCAGTAGCAACTGCTTCCTGTTGCATAAGTCAAACAAAGAGAACTGAATTTTTAAATTTTTTTTTCTCCAATCTCTTTATATCGTACGTGACAAATAACCCATTTACGTTGACTACCGTCTCGCAGGTCCCAGTTACGTATCCGCGAAAACATGAAAAAATCGACTTACGGGACATTTCATAGCAGACGACACCTGTTTCTCAAGTCAAATATAGGGAACTAAATTTCTCTTTTTTTTTTCCTCCAATCTCTTTATACCGTGACAACAAACCCATTTACACCGACTACCGTCTCAAAGGTGCCAGTTACGTATCCGCGAAAACATGAAAAAATCGACTTACGGGACATTTCATAGCAGACAACACCTGTTTCTCGAGTCAAATATAGGGATTTTTCTTTTTTCGTTTTTTCTCACTAGGGCCATTGATTCAGTTGCGATGACCATCTCACCCATATGAGACGGTTACGTGCTGCGCATGAAATCGTAAAATCAACTTAGACACTTTCGGACGGCAACTGACACCTGTTGCACAAATCAAAGAAAGGTAAATCAAACATTTCCCTGTTTTCATACCAAGGTCAGTTTTGGTGACCGTGCGAGTCGAAAGTGAATGTTCTGTTTAACGGCTGCACAAAAAAAAAAAAATGAAATTCAGAAGCAACCGGTTGCTGTTGCAGAAACTTTTTCCGATGAAAAAGAAATCTTGTTTTCGTTTAAAGAATTAAAAAAAAAGGCCATAAAGATACAATAAGATGTAAGAATAACTAATAATCAAAATTTTCTTTGATAGGGTAGAAAACATTGTGAGAAAAGGAGAAAATGCTGGTAACCTGCATTGTCTCCTTTTCTCAGATTATTTTCCAAAGCCTTCTATTTTACGGGGGTGTTAAAAGGCGTCATTGTATGGTAAGGGGTCAATAAGGATAAACATATACCCTCCCTCCCAATCATCCAATCAAATCTCATCCCTCTGTGAAATTATCCAATCACAGAAGCTTTTAGGAAATCAGAATGGGTGCCAACAGCCAATCAGAGAGGCTGTGAGAAATTCAAAAATGGGCCCGGTCTGCCAGTCAGAGAGGCTTTGAGAAATCAAAATGGGCCCAGTCAGCCAATCAAAATGGCGCCCTAATATATATAGATAGAAAACAGTGAATAAAAAACGGCATGAAAGTGGATTTAAAGTCTTTTTTAAAGGCTGCTGTGCAGTCCTTGGCAAACTGCCAGGCATGCACCATCCACACATGCCAGATTTCACTGAAAAAGGGCCAAAATTCAAGAAAACAAGGTGGCAGAAGACCTTGTTTTGGTCTATTCAAGCCCCTTGCAAGAGTTACTTCCCTTAAAGTAAACCCTTGATCCCCCCCCTTTACCCTTTAATTGGATTTCCTGATTCGGGCCACATCAAATTCATATAACCCAAAATGATCAATGTACATTGTAAAAAAAACACACAGAAATTAATGTGACAAGTTGCTAAAAAATAGACTGAAAACTCTTTCAGTAGCAATTGTTTCCTATTGCATAAATCAAACAAAGGGAACTGAAATGTTATTTTTTCTAATCGCTTCAAACCATGACAAGAAACCCAGTTACGTTGATTACGGTCTCATACGTGCCAGTTACGCACATGCGAAAAGCACAGAAAACAATGTGACAAGTGGCTAAAAAAAAGACTGAAAACTCTTTCAGTAGTGCTCAAGGAATTGAAGCATAAATTTTCTAATATCTTCAAACCGCAACAAGAAACCCTGTTACGTTGACTACCGTTTCATACGTGCCAGTTACGCACATGGGAGAACACCAGAAAATGATGTGACAAGTGGCTAAAAAAAGACATGAAGACTATTTTCAGTAGCAACTGCTTCCTGTTGCATAAGTCAAACAAAGAGAACTGAATTTTTAAATTTTTTTTTCTCCAATCTCTTTATATCGTACGTGACAAATAACCCATTTACGTTGACTACCGTCTCGCAGGTCCCAGTTACGTATCCGCGAAAACATGAAAAAATCGACTTACGGGACATTTCATAGCAGACGACACCTGTTTCTCAAGTCAAATATAGGGAACTAAATTTCTCTTTTTTTTTTCCTCCAATCTCTTTATACCGTGACAACAAACCCATTTACACCGACTACCGTCTCAAAGGTGCCAGTTACGTATCCGCGAAAACATGAAAAAATCGACTTACGGGACATTTCATAGCAGACAACACCTGTTTCTCGAGTCAAATATAGGGATTTTTCTTTTTTCGTTTTTTCTCACTAGGGCCATTGATTCAGTTGCGATGACCATCTCACCCATATGAGACGGTTACGTGCTGCGCATGAAATCGTAAAATCAACTTAGACACTTTCGGACGGCAACTGACACCTGTTGCACAAATCAAAGAAAGGTAAATCAAACATTTCCCTGTTTTCATACCAAGGTCAGTTTTGGTGACCGTGCGAGTCGAAAGTGAATGTTCTGTTTAACGGCTGCACAAAAAAAAAAAAAATGAAATTCA
Organism: Tridacna crocea; assembly: GCA_943736015.1. Taxonomy (NCBI): domain Eukaryota; kingdom Metazoa; phylum Mollusca; class Bivalvia; order Cardiida; family Cardiidae; genus Tridacna; species Tridacna crocea. The sequence goes on along the minus strand of OX031066.1, from coordinate 1,383,091 downwards.
GAAGCAACCGGTTGCTGTTGCAGAAACTTTTTCCGATGAAAAAGAAATCTTGTTTTCGTTTAAAGAATTAAAAAAAAAGGCCATAAAGATACAATAAGATGTAAGAATAACTAATAATCAAAATTTTCTTTGATAGGGTAGAAAACATTGTGAGAAAAGGAGAAAATGCTGGTAACCTGCATTGTCTCCTTTTCTCAGATTATTTTCCAAAGCCTTCTATTTTACGGGGGTGTTAAAAGGCGTCATTGTATGGTAAGGGGTCAATAAGGATAAACATATACCCTCCCTCCCAATCATCCAATCAAATCTCATCCCTCTGTGAAATTATCCAATCACAGAAGCTTTTAGGAAATCAGAATGGGTGCCAACAGCCAATCAGAGAGGCTGTGAGAAATTCAAAAATGGGCCCGGTCTGCCAGTCAGAGAGGCTTTGAGAAATCAAAATGGGCCCAGTCAGCCAATCAAAATGGCGCCCTAATATATATAGATAGAAAACAGTGAATAAAAAACGGCATGAAAGTGGATTTAAAGTCTTTTTTAAAGGCTGCTGTGCAGTCCTTGGCAAACTGCCAGGCATGCACCATCCACACATGCCAGATTTCACTGAAAAAGGGCCAAAATTCAAGAAAACAAGGTGGCAGAAGACCTTGTTTTGGTCTATTCAAGCCCCTTGCAAGAGTTACTTCCCTTAAAGTAAACCCTTGATCCCCCCCCTTTACCCTTTAATTGGATTTCCTGATTCGGGCCACATCAAATTCATATAACCCAAAATGATCAATGTACATTGTAAAAAAAACACACAGAAATTAATGTGACAAGTTGCTAAAAAATAGACTGAAAACTCTTTCAGTAGCAATTGTTTCCTATTGCATAAATCAAACAAAGGGAACTGAAATGTTATTTTTTCTAATCGCTTCAAACCATGACAAGAAACCCAGTTACGTTGATTACGGTCTCATACGTGCCAGTTACGCACATGCGAAAAGCACAGAAAACAATGTGACAAGTGGCTAAAAAAAAGACTGAGAACTCTTTCAGTAGTGCTCAAGGAATTGAAGCATAAATTTTCTAATATCTTCAAACCGCAACAAGAAACCCTGTTACGTTGACTACCGTTTCATACGTGCCAGTTACGCACATGGGAGAACACCAGAAAATGATGTGACAAGTGGCTAAAAAAAGACATGAAGACTATTTTCAGTAGCAACTGCTTCCTGTTGCATAAGTCAAACAAAGAGAACTGAATTTTTAAATTTTTTTTTCTCCAATCTCTTTATATCGTACGTGACAAATAACCCATTTACGTTGACTACCGTCTCGCAGGTCCCAGTTACGTATCCGCGAAAACATGAAAAAATCGACTTACGGGACATTTCATAGCAGACGACACCTGTTTCTCAAGTCAAATATAGGGAACTAAATTTCTCTTTTTTTTTTCCTCCAATCTCTTTATACCGTGACAACAAACCCATTTACACCGACTACCGTCTCAAAGGTGCCAGTTACGTATCCGCGAAAACATGAAAAAATCGACTTACGGGACATTTCATAGCAGACAACACCTGTTTCTCGAGTCAAATATAGGGATTTTTCTTTTTTCGTTTTTTCTCACTAGGGCCATTGATTCAGTTGCGATGACCATCTCACCCATATGAGACGGTTACGTGCTGCGCATGAAATCGTAAAATCAACTTAGACACTTTCGGACGGCAACTGACACCTGTTGCACAAATCAAAGAAAGGTAAATCAAACATTTCCCTGTTTTCATACCAAGGTCAGTTTTGGTGACCGTGCGAGTCGAAAGTGAATGTTCTGTTTAACGGCTGCACAAAAAAAAAAAAAATGAAATTCAGAAGCAACCGGTTGCTGTTGCAGAAACTTTTTCCGATGAAAAAGAAATCTTGTTTTCGTTTAAAGAATTAAAAAAAAAGGCCATAAAGATACAATAAGATGTAAGAATAACTAATAATCAAAATTTTCTTTGATAGGGTAGAAAACATTGTGAGAAAAGGAGAAAATGCTGGTAACCTGCATTGTCTCCTTTTCTCAGATTATTTTCCAAAGCCTTCTATTTTACGGGGGTGTTAAAAGGCGTCATTGTATGGTAAGGGGTCAATAAGGATAAACATATACCCTCCCTCCCAATCATCCAATCAAATCTCATCCCTCTGTGAAATTATCCAATCACAGAAGCTTTTAGGAAATCAGAATGGGTGCCAACAGCCAATCAGAGAGGCTGTGAGAAATTCAAAAATGGGCCCGGTCTGCCAGTCAGAGAGGCTTTGAGAAATCAAAATGGGCCCAGTCAGCCAATCAAAATGGCGCCCTAATATATATAGATAGAAAACAGTGAATAAAAAACGGCATGAAAGTGGATTTAAAGTCTTTTTTAAAGGCTGCTGTGCAGTCCTTGGCAAACTGCCAGGCATGCACCATCCACACATGCCAGATTTCACTGAAAAAGGGCCAAAATTCAAGAAAACAAGGTGGCAGAAGACCTTGTTTTGGTCTATTCAAGCCCCTTGCAAGAGTTACTTCCCTTAAAGTAAACCCTTGATCCCCCCCCTTTACCCTTTAATTGGATTTCCTGATTCGGGCCACATCAAATTCATATAACCCAAAATGATCAATGTACATTGTAAAAAAAACACACAGAAATTAATGTGACAAGTTGCTAAAAAATAGACTGAAAACTCTTTCAGTAGCAATTGTTTCCTATTGCATAAATCAAACAAAGGGAACTGAAATGTTATTTTTTCTAATCGCTTCAAACCATGACAAGAAACCCAGTTACGTTGATTACGGTCTCATACGTGCCAGTTACGCACATGCGAAAAGCACAGAAAACAATGTGACAAGTGGCTAAAAAAAAGACTGAAAACTCTTTCAGTAGTGCTCAAGGAATTGAAGCATAAATTTTCTAATATCTTCAAACCGCAACAAGAAACCCTGTTACGTTGACTACCGTTTCATACGTGCCAGTTACGCACATGGGAGAACACCAGAAAATGATGTGACAAGTGGCTAAAAAAAGACATGAAGACTATTTTCAGTAGCAACTGCTTCCTGTTGCATAAGTCAAACAAAGAGAACTGAATTTTTAAATTTTTTTTTCTCCAATCTCTTTATATCGTACGTGACAAATAACCCATTTACGTTGACTACCGTCTCGCAGGTCCCAGTTACGTATCCGCGAAAACATGAAAAAATCGACTTACGGGACATTTCATAGCAGACGACACCTGTTTCTCAAGTCAAATATAGGGAACTAAATTTCTCTTTTTTTTTTCCTCCAATCTCTTTATACCGTGACAACAAACCCATTTACACCGACTACCGTCTCAAAGGTGCCAGTTACGTATCCGCGAAAACATGAAAAAATCGACTTACGGGACATTTCATAGCAGACAACACCTGTTTCTCGAGTCAAATATAGGGATTTTTCTTTTTTCGTTTTTTCTCACTAGGGCCATTGATTCAGTTGCGATGACCATCTCACCCATATGAGACGGTTACGTGCTGCGCATGAAATCGTAAAATCAACTTAGACACTTTCGGACGGCAACTGACACCTGTTGCACAAATCAAAGAAAGGTAAATCAAACATTTCCCTGTTTTCATACCAAGGTCAGTTTTGGTGACCGTGCGAGTCGAAAGTGAATGTTCTGTTTAACGGCTGCACAAAAAAAAAAAAAATGAAATTCAGAAGCAACCGGTTGCTGTTGCAGAAACTTTTTCCGATGAAAAAGAAATCTTGTTTTCGTTTAAAGAATTAAAAAAAAAGGCCATAAAGATACAATAAGATGTAAGAATAACTAATAATCAAAATTTTCTTTGATAGGGTAGAAAACATTGTGAGAAAAGGAGAAAATGCTGGTAACCTGCATTGTCTCCTTTTCTCAGATTATTTTCCAAAGCCTTCTATTTTACGGGGGTGTTAAAAGGCGTCATTGTATGGTAAGGGGTCAATAAGGATAAACATATACCCTCCCTCCCAATCATCCAATCAAATCTCATCCCTCTGTGAAATTATCCAATCACAGAAGCTTTTAGGAAATCAGAATGGGTGCCAACAGCCAATCAGAGAGGCTGTGAGAAATTCAAAAATGGGCCCGGTCTGCCAGTCAGAGAGGCTTTGAGAAATCAAAATGGGCCCAGTCAGCCAATCAAAATGGCGCCCTAATATATATAGATAGAAAACAGTGAATAAAAAACGGCATGAAAGTGGATTTAAAGTCTTTTTTAAAGGCTGCTGTGCAGTCCTTGGCAAACTGCCAGGCATGCACCATCCACACATGCCAGATTTCACTGAAAAAGGGCCAAAATTCAAGAAAACAAGGTGGCAGAAGACCTTGTTTTGGTCTATTCAAGCCCCTTGCAAGAGTTACTTCCCTTAAAGTAAACCCTTGATCCCCCCCCTTTACCCTTTAATTGGATTTCCTGATTCGGGCCACATCAAATTCATATAACCCAAAATGATCAATGTACATTGTAAAAAAAACACACAGAAATTAATGTGACAAGTTGCTAAAAAATAGACTGAAAACTCTTTCAGTAGCAATTGTTTCCTATTGCATAAATCAAACAAAGGGAACTGAAATGTTATTTTTTCTAATCGCTTCAAACCATGACAAGAAACCCAGTTACGTTGATTACGGTCTCATACGTGCCAGTTACGCACATGCGAAAAGCACAGAAAACAATGTGACAAGTGGCTAAAAAAAAGACTGAGAACTCTTTCAGTAGTGCTCAAGGAATTGAAGCATAAATTTTCTAATATCTTCAAACCGCAACAAGAAACCCTGTTACGTTGACTACCGTTTCATACGTGCCAGTTACGCACATGGGAGAACACCAGAAAATGATGTGACAAGTGGCTAAAAAAAGACATGAAGACTATTTTCAGTAGCAACTGCTTCCTGTTGCATAAGTCAAACAAAGAGAACTGAATTTTTAAATTTTTTTTTCTCCAATCTCTTTATATCGTACGTGACAAATAACCCATTTACGTTGACTACCGTCTCGCAGGTCCCAGTTACGTATCCGCGAAAACATGAAAAAATCGACTTACGGGACATTTCATAGCAGACGACACCTGTTTCTCAAGTCAAATATAGGGAACTAAATTTCTCTTTTTTTTTTCCTCCAATCTCTTTATACCGTGACAACAAACCCATTTACACCGACTACCGTCTCAAAGGTGCCAGTTACGTATCCGCGAAAACATGAAAAAATCGACTTACGGGACATTTCATAGCAGACAACACCTGTTTCTCGAGTCAAATATAGGGATTTTTCTTTTTTCGTTTTTTCTCACTAGGGCCATTGATTCAGTTGCGATGACCATCTCACCCATATGAGACGGTTACGTGCTGCGCATGAAATCGTAAAATCAACTTAGACACTTTCGGACGGCAACTGACACCTGTTGCACAAATCAAAGAAAGGTAAATCAAACATTTCCCTGTTTTCATACCAAGGTCAGTTTTGGTGACCGTGCGAGTCGAAAGTGAATGTTCTGTTTAACGGCTGCACAAAAAAAAAAAAAATGAAATTCAGAAGCAACCGGTTGCTGTTGCAGAAACTTTTTCCGATGAAAAAGAAATCTTGTTTTCGTTTAAAGAATTAAAAAAAAAGGCCATAAAGATACAATAAGATGTAAGAATAACTAATAATCAAAATTTTCTTTGATAGGGTAGAAAACATTGTGAGAAAAGGAGAAAATGCTGGTAACCTGCATTGTCTCCTTTTCTCAGATTATTTTCCAAAGCCTTCTATTTTACGGGGGTGTTAAAAGGCGTCATTGTATGGTAAGGGGTCAATAAGGATAAACATATACCCTCCCTCCCAATCATCCAATCAAATCTCATCCCTCTGTGAAATTATCCAATCACAGAAGCTTTTAGGAAATCAGAATGGGTGCCAACAGCCAATCAGAGAGGCTGTGAGAAATTCAAAAATGGGCCCGGTCTGCCAGTCAGAGAGGCTTTGAGAAATCAAAATGGGCCCAGTCAGCCAATCAAAATGGCGCCCTAATATATATAGATAGAAAACAGTGAATAAAAAACGGCATGAAAGTGGATTTAAAGTCTTTTTTAAAGGCTGCTGTGCAGTCCTTGGCAAACTGCCAGGCATGCACCATCCACACATGCCAGATTTCACTGAAAAAGGGCCAAAATTCAAGAAAACAAGGTGGCAGAAGACCTTGTTTTGGTCTATTCAAGCCCCTTGCAAGAGTTACTTCCCTTAAAGTAAACCCTTGATCCCCCCCCTTTACCCTTTAATTGGATTTCCTGATTCGGGCCACATCAAATTCATATAACCCAAAATGATCAATGTACATTGTAAAAAAAACACACAGAAATTAATGTGACAAGTTGCTAAAAAATAGACTGAAAACTCTTTCAGTAGCAATTGTTTCCTATTGCATAAATCAAACAAAGGGAACTGAAATGTTATTTTTTCTAATCGCTTCAAACCATGACAAGAAACCCAGTTACGTTGATTACGGTCTCATACGTGCCAGTTACGCACATGCGAAAAGCACAGAAAACAATGTGACAAGTGGCTAAAAAAAAGACTGAAAACTCTTTCAGTAGTGCTCAAGGAATTGAAGCATAAATTTTCTAATATCTTCAAACCGCAACAAGAAACCCTGTTACGTTGACTACCGTTTCATACGTGCCAGTTACGCACATGGGAGAACACCAGAAAATGATGTGACAAGTGGCTAAAAAAAGACATGAAGACTATTTTCAGTAGCAACTGCTTCCTGTTGCATAAGTCAAACAAAGAGAACTGAATTTTTAAATTTTTTTTTCTCCAATCTCTTTATATCGTACGTGACAAATAACCCATTTACGTTGACTACCGTCTCGCAGGTCCCAGTTACGTATCCGCGAAAACATGAAAAAATCGACTTACGGGACATTTCATAGCAGACGACACCTGTTTCTCAAGTCAAATATAGGGAACTAAATTTCTCTTTTTTTTTCCTCCAATCTCTTTATACCGTGACAACAAACCCATTTACACCGACTACCGTCTCAAAGGTGCCAGTTACGTATCCGCGAAAACATGAAAAAATCGACTTACGGGACATTTCATAGCAGACAACACCTGTTTCTCGAGTCAAATATAGGGATTTTTCTTTTTTCGTTTTTTCTCACTAGGGCCATTGATTCAGTTGCGATGACCATCTCACCCATATGAGACGGTTACGTGCTGCGCATGAAATCGTAAAATCAACTTAGACACTTTCGGACGGCAACTGACACCTGTTGCACAAATCAAAGAAAGGTAAATCAAACATTTCCCTGTTTTCATACCAAGGTCAGTTTTGGTGACCGTGCGAGTCGAAAGTGAATGTTCTGTTTAACGGCTACACACACAAAAAAAAAAAATGAAATTCAGAAGCAACCGGTTGCTGTTGCAGAAACTTTTTCCGATGAAAAAGAAATCTTGTTTTCGTTTAAAGAATTAAAAAAAAAGGCCATAAAGATACAATAAGATGTAAGAATAACTAATAATCAAAATTTTCTTTGATAGGGTAGAAAACATTGTGAGAAAAGGAGAAAATGCTGGTAACCTGCATTGTCTCCTTTTCTCAGATTATTTTCCAAAGCCTTCTATTTTACGGGGGTGTTAAAAGGCGTCATTGTATGGTAAGGGGTCAATAAGGATAAACATATACCCTCCCTCCCAATCATCCAATCAAATCTCATCCCTCTGTGAAATTATCCAATCACAGAAGCTTTTAGGAAATCAGAATGGGTGCCAACAGCCAATCAGAGAGGCTGTGAGAAATTCAAAAATGGGCCCGGTCTGCCAGTCAGAGAGGCTTTGAGAAATCAAAATGGGCCCAGTCAGCCAATCAAAATGGCGCCCTAATATATATAGATAGAAAACAGTGAATAAAAAACGGCATGAAAGTGGATTTAAAGTCTTTTTTAAAGGCTGCTGTGCAGTCCTTGGCAAACTGCCAGGCATGCACCATCCACACATGCCAGATTTCACTGAAAAAGGGCCAAAATTCAAGAAAACAAGGTGGCAGAAGACCTTGTTTTGGTCTATTCAAGCCCCTTGCAAGAGTTACTTCCCTTAAAGTAAACCCTTGATCCCCCCCCTTTACCCTTTAATTGGATTTCCTGATTCGGGCCACATCAAATTCATATAACCCAAAATGATCAATGTACATTGTAAAAAAAACACACAGAAATTAATGTGACAAGTTGCTAAAAAATAGACTGAAAACTCTTTCAGTAGCAATTGTTTCCTATTGCATAAATCAAACAAAGGGAACTGAAATGTTATTTTTTCTAATCGCTTCAAACCATGACAAGAAACCCAGTTACGTTGATTACGGTCTCATACGTGCCAGTTACGCACATGCGAAAAGCACAGAAAACAATGTGACAAGTGGCTAAAAAAAAGACTGAAAACTCTTTCAGTAGTGCTCAAGGAATTGAAGCATAAATTTTCTAATATCTTCAAACCGCAACAAGAAACCCTGTTACGTTGACTACCGTTTCATACGTGCCAGTTACGCACATGGGAGAACACCAGAAAATGATGTGACAAGTGGCTAAAAAAAGACATGAAGACTATTTTCAGTAGCAACTGCTTCCTGTTGCATAAGTCAAACAAAGAGAACTGAATTTTTAAATTTTTTTTTCTCCAATCTCTTTATATCGTACGTGACAAATAACCCATTTACGTTGACTACCGTCTCGCAGGTCCCAGTTACGTATCCGCGAAAACATGAAAAAATCGACTTACGGGACATTTCATAGCAGACGACACCTGTTTCTCAAGTCAAATATAGGGAACTAAATTTCTCTTTTTTTTTTCCTCCAATCTCTTTATACCGTGACAACAAACCCATTTACACCGACTACCGTCTCAAAGGTGCCAGTTACGTATCCGCGAAAACATGAAAAAATCGACTTACGGGACATTTCATAGCAGACAACACCTGTTTCTCGAGTCAAATATAGGGATTTTTCTTTTTTCGTTTTTTCTCACTAGGGCCATTGATTCAGTTGCGATGACCATCTCACCCATATGAGACGGTTACGTGCTGCGCATGAAATCGTAAAATCAACTTAGACACTTTCGGACGGCAACTGACACCTGTTGCACAAATCAAAGAAAGGTAAATCAAACATTTCCCTGTTTTCATACCAAGGTCAGTTTTGGTGACCGTGCGAGTCGAAAGTGAATGTTCTGTTTAACGGCTGCACAAAAAAAAAAAAAATGAAATTCAGAAGCAACCGGTTGCTGTTGCAGAAACTTTTTCCGATGAAAAAGAAATCTTGTTTTCGTTTAAAGAATTAAAAAAAAAGGCCATAAAGATACAATAAGATGTAAGAATAACTAATAATCAAAATTTTCTTTGATAGGGTAGAAAACATTGTGAGAAAAGGAGAAAATGCTGGTAACCTGCATTGTCTCCTTTTCTCAGATTATTTTCCAAAGCCTTCTATTTTACGGGGGTGTTAAAAGGCGTCATTGTATGGTAAGGGGTCAATAAGGATAAACATATACCCTCCCTCCCAATCATCCAATCAAATCTCATCCCTCTGTGAAATTATCCAATCACAGAAGCTTTTAGGAAATCAGAATGGGTGCCAACAGCCAATCAGAGAGGCTGTGAGAAATTCAAAAATGGGCCCGGTCTGCCAGTCAGAGAGGCTTTGAGAAATCAAAATGGGCCCAGTCAGCCAATCAAAATGGCGCCCTAATATATATAGATAGAAAACAGTGAATAAAAAACGGCATGAAAGTGGATTTAAAGTCTTTTTTAAAGGCTGCTGTGCAGTCCTTGGCAAACTGCCAGGCATGCACCATCCACACATGCCAGATTTCACTGAAAAAGGGCCAAAATTCAAGAAAACAAGGTGCCAGAAGACCTTGTTTTGGTCTATTCAAGCCCCTTGCAAGAGTTACTTCCCTTAAAGTAAACCCTTGATCCCCCCCCTTTACCCTTTAATTGGATTTCCTGATTCGGGCCACATCAAATTCATATAACCCAAAATGATCAATGTACATTGTAAAAAAAACACACAGAAATTAATGTGACAAGTTGCTAAAAAATAGACTGAAAACTCTTTCAGTAGCAATTGTTTCCTATTGCATAAATCAAACAAAGGGAACTGAAATGTTATTTTTTCTAATCGCTTCAAACCATGACAAGAAACCCAGTTACGTTGATTACGGTCTCATACGTGCCAGTTACGCACATGCGAAAAGCACAGAAAACAATGTGACAAGTGGCTAAAAAAAAGACTGAGAACTCTTTCAGTAGTGCTCAAGGAATTGAAGCATAAATTTTCTAATATCTTCAAACCGCAACAAGAAACCCTGTTACGTTGACTACCGTTTCATACGTGCCAGTTACGCACATGGGAGAACACCAGAAAATGATGTGACAAGTGGCTAAAAAAAGACATGAAGACTATTTTCAGTAGCAACTGCTTCCTGTTGCATAAGTCAAACAAAGAGAACTGAATTTTTAAATTTTTTTTTCTCCAATCTCTTTATATCGTACGTGACAAATAACCCATTTACGTTGACTACCGTCTCGCAGGTCCCAGTTACGTATCCGCGAAAACATGAAAAAATCGACTTACGGGACATTTCATAGCAGACGACACCTGTTTCTCAAGTCAAATATAGGGAACTAAATTTCTCTTTTTTTTTTCCTCCAATCTCTTTATACCGTGACAACAAACCCATTTACACCGACTACCGTCTCAAAGGTGCCAGTTACGTATCCGCGAAAACATGAAAAAATCGACTTACGGGACATTTCATAGCAGACAACACCTGTTTCTCGAGTCAAATATAGGGATTTTTCTTTTTTCGTTTTTTCTCACTAGGGCCATTGATTCAGTTGCGATGACCATCTCACCCATATGAGACGGTTACGTGCTGCGCATGAAATCGTAAAATCAACTTAGACACTTTCGGACGGCAACTGACACCTGTTGCACAAATCAAAGAAAGGTAAATCAAACATTTCCCTGTTTTCATACCAAGGTCAGTTTTGGTGACCGTGCGAGTCGAAAGTGAATGTTCTGTTTAACGGCTGCACAAAAAAAAAAAAAATGAAATTCAGAAGCAACCGGTTGCTGTTGCAGAAACTTTTTCCGATGAAAAAGAAATCTTGTTTTCGTTTAAAGAATTAAAAAAAAAGGCCATAAAGATACAATAAGATGTAAGAATAACTAATAATCAAAATTTTCTTTGATAGGGTAGAAAACATTGTGAGAAAAGGAGAAAATGCTGGTAACCTGCATTGTCTCCTTTTCTCAGATTATTTTCCAAAGCCTTCTATTTTACGGGGGTGTTAAAAGGCGTCATTGTATGGTAAGGGGTCAATAAGGATAAACATATACCCTCCCTCCCAATCATCCAATCAAATCTCATCCCTCTGTGAAATTATCCAATCACAGAAGCTTTTAGGAAATCAGAATGGGTGCCAACAGCCAATCAGAGAGGCTGTGAGAAATTAAAAAATGGGCCCGGTCTGCCAGTCAGAGAGGCTTTGAGAAATCAAAATGGGCCCAGTCAGCCAATCAAAATGGCGCCCTAATATATATAGATAGAAAACAGTGAATAAAAAACGGCATGAAAGTGGATTTAAAGTCTTTTTTAAAGGCTGCTGTGCAGTCCTTGGCAAACTGCCAGGCATGCACCATCCACACATGCCAGATTTCACTGAAAAAGGGCCAAAATTCAAGAAAACAAGGTGGCAGAAGACCTTGTTTTGGTCTATTCAAGCCCCTTGCAAGAGTTACTTCCCTTAAAGTAAACCCTTGATCCCCCCCCTTTACCCTTTAATTGGATTTCCTGATTCGGGCCACATCAAATTCATATAACCCAAAATGATCAATGTACATTGTAAAAAAAACACACAGAAATTAATGTGACAAGTTGCTAAAAAATAGACTGAAAACTCTTTCAGTAGCAATTGTTTCCTATTGCATAAATCAAACAAAGGGAACTGAAATGTTATTTTTTCTAATCGCTTCAAACCATGACAAGAAACCCAGTTACGTTGATTACGGTCTCATACGTGCCAGTTACGCACATGCGAAAAGCACAGAAAACAATGTGACAAGTGGCTAAAAAAAAGACTGAAAACTCTTTCAGTAGTGCTCAAGGAATTGAAGCATAAATTTTCTAATATCTTCAAACCGCAACAAGAAACCCTGTTACGTTGACTACCGTTTCATACGTGCCAGTTACGCACATGGGAGAACACCAGAAAATGATGTGACAAGTGGCTAAAAAAAGACATGAAGACTATTTTCAGTAGCAACTGCTTCCTGTTGCATAAGTCAAACAAAGAGAACTGAATTTTTAAATTTTTTTTTCTCCAATCTCTTTATATCGTACGTGACAAATAACCCATTTACGTTGACTACCGTCTCGCAGGTCCCAGTTACGTATCCGCGAAAACATGAAAAAATCGACTTACGGGACATTTCATAGCAGACGACACCTGTTTCTCAAGTCAAATATAGGGAACTAAATTTCTCTTTTTTTTTCCTCCAATCTCTTTATACCGTGACAACAAACCCATTTACACCGACTACCGTCTCAAAGGTGCCAGTTACGTATCCGCGAAAACATGAAAAAATCGACTTACGGGACATTTCATAGCAGACAACACCTGTTTCTCGAGTCAAATATAGGGATTTTTCTTTTTTCGTTTTTTCTCACTAGGGCCATTGATTCAGTTGCGATGACCATCTCACCCATATGAGACGGTTACGTGCTGCGCATGAAATCGTAAAATCAACTTAGACACTTTCGGACGGCAACTGACACCTGTTGCACAAATCAAAGAAAGGTAAATCAAACATTTCCCTGTTTTCATACCAAGGTCAGTTTTGGTGACCGTGCGAGTCGAAAGTGAATGTTCTGTTTAACGGCTACACACACAAAAAAAAAAAATGAAATTCAGAAGCAACCGGTTGCTGTTGCAGAAACTTTTTCCGATGAAAAAGAAATCTTGTTTTCGTTTAAAGAATTAAAAAAAAAGGCCATAAAGATACAATAAGATGTAAGAATAACTAATAATCAAAATTTTCTTTGATAGGGTAGAAAACATTGTGAGAAAAGGAGAAAATGCTGGTAACCTGCATTGTCTCCTTTTCTCAGATTATTTTCCAAAGCCTTCTATTTTACGGGGGTGTTAAAAGGCGTCATTGTATGGTAAGGGGTCAATAAGGATAAACATATACCCTCCCTCCCAATCATCCAATCAAATCTCATCCCTCTGTGAAATTATCCAATCACAGAAGCTTTTAGGAAATCAGAATGGGTGCCAACAGCCAATCAGAGAGGCTGTGAGAAATTCAAAAATGGGCCCGGTCTGCCAGTCAGAGAGGCTTTGAGAAATCAAAATGGGCCCAGTCAGCCAATCAAAATGGCGCCCTAATATATATAGATAGAAAACAGTGAATAAAAAACGGCATGAAAGTGGATTTAAAGTCTTTTTTAAAGGCTGCTGTGCAGTCCTTGGCAAACTGCCAGGCATGCACCATCCACACATGCCAGATTTCACTGAAAAAGGGCCAAAATTCAAGAAAACAAGGTGGCAGAAGACCTTGTTTTGGTCTATTCAAGCCCCTTGCAAGAGTTACTTCCCTTAAAGTAAACCCTTGATCCCCCCCCTTTACCCTTTAATTGGATTTCCTGATTCGGGCCACATCAAATTCATATAACCCAAAATGATCAATGTACATTGTAAAAAAAACACACAGAAATTAATGTGACAAGTTGCTAAAAAATAGACTGAAAACTCTTTCAGTAGCAATTGTTTCCTATTGCATAAATCAAACAAAGGGAACTGAAATGTTATTTTTTCTAATCGCTTCAAACCATGACAAGAAACCCAGTTACGTTGATTACGGTCTCATACGTGCCAGTTACGCACATGCGAAAAGCACAGAAAACAATGTGACAAGTGGCTAAAAAAAAGACTGAAAACTCTTTCAGTAGTGCTCAAGGAATTGAAGCATAAATTTTCTAATATCTTCAAACCGCAACAAGAAACCCTGTTACGTTGACTACCGTTTCATACGTGCCAGTTACGCACATGGGAGAACACCAGAAAATGATGTGACAAGTGGCTAAAAAAAGACATGAAGACTATTTTCAGTAGCAACTGCTTCCTGTTGCATAAGTCAAACAAAGAGAACTGAATTTTTAAATTTTTTTTTCTCCAATCTCTTTATATCGTACGTGACAAATAACCCATTTACGTTGACTACCGTCTCGCAGGTCCCAGTTACGTATCCGCGAAAACATGAAAAAATCGACTTACGGGACATTTCATAGCAGACGACACCTGTTTCTCAAGTCAAATATAGGGAACTAAATTTCTCTTTTTTTTTTCCTCCAATCTCTTTATACCGTGACAACAAACCCATTTACACCGACTACCGTCTCAAAGGTGCCAGTTACGTATCCGCGAAAACATGAAAAAATCGACTTACGGGACATTTCATAGCAGACAACACCTGTTTCTCGAGTCAAATATAGGGATTTTTCTTTTTTCGTTTTTTCTCACTAGGGCCATTGATTCAGTTGCGATGACCATCTCACCCATATGAGACGGTTACGTGCTGCGCATGAAATCGTAAAATCAACTTAGACACTTTCGGACGGCAACTGACACCTGTTGCACAAATCAAAGAAAGGTAAATCAAACATTTCCCTGTTTTCATACCAAGGTCAGTTTTGGTGACCGTGCGAGTCGAAAGTGAATGTTCTGTTTAACGGCTGCACAAAAAAAAAAAAATGAAATTCAGAAGCAACCGGTTGCTGTTGCAGAAACTTTTTCCGATGAAAAAGAAATCTTGTTTTCGTTTAAAGAATTAAAAAAAAAGGCCATAAAGATACAATAAGATGTAAGAATAACTAATAATCAAAATTTTCTTTGATAGGGTAGAAAACATTGTGAGAAAAGGAGAAAATGCTGGTAACCTGCATTGTCTCCTTTTCTCAGATTATTTTCCAAAGCCTTCTATTTTACGGGGGTGTTAAAAGGCGTCATTGTATGGTAAGGGGTCAATAAGGATAAACATATACCCTCCCTCCCAATCATCCAATCAAATCTCATCCCTCTGTGAAATTATCCAATCACAGAAGCTTTTAGGAAATCAGAATGGGTGCCAACAGCCAATCAGAGAGGCTGTGAGAAATTCAAAAATGGGCCCGGTCTGCCAGTCAGAGAGGCTTTGAGAAATCAAAATGGGCCCAGTCAGCCAATCAAAATGGCGCCCTAATATATATAGATAGAAAACAGTGAATAAAAAACGGCATGAAAGTGGATTTAAAGTCTTTTTTAAAGGCTGCTGTGCAGTCCTTGGCAAACTGCCAGGCATGCACCATCCACACATGCCAGATTTCACTGAAAAAGGGCCAAAATTCAAGAAAACAAGGTGGCAGAAGACCTTGTTTTGGTCTATTCAAGCCCCTTGCAAGAGTTACTTCCCTTAAAGTAAACCCTTGATCCCCCCCCTTTACCCTTTAATTGGATTTCCTGATTCGGGCCACATCAAATTCATATAACCCAAAATGATCAATGTACATTGTAAAAAAAACACACAGAAATTAATGTGACAAGTTGCTAAAAAATAGACTGAAAACTCTTTCAGTAGCAATTGTTTCCTATTGCATAAATCAAACAAAGGGAACTGAAATGTTATTTTTTCTAATCGCTTCAAACCATGACAAGAAACCCAGTTACGTTGATTACGGTCTCATACGTGCCAGTTACGCACATGCGAAAAGCACAGAAAACAATGTGACAAGTGGCTAAAAAAAAGACTGAAAACTCTTTCAGTAGTGCTCAAGGAATTGAAGCATAAATTTTCTAATATCTTCAAACCGCAACAAGAAACCCTGTTACGTTGACTACCGTTTCATACGTGCCAGTTACGCACATGGGAGAACACCAGAAAATGATGTGACAAGTGGCTAAAAAAAGACATGAAGACTATTTTCAGTAGCAACTGCTTCCTGTTGCATAAGTCAAACAAAGAGAACTGAATTTTTAAATTTTTTTTTCTCCAATCTCTTTATATCGTACGTGACAAATAACCCATTTACGTTGACTACCGTCTCGCAGGTCCCAGTTACGTATCCGCGAAAACATGAAAAAATCGACTTACGGGACATTTCATAGCAGACGACACCTGTTTCTCAAGTCAAATATAGGGAACTAAATTTCTCTTTTTTTTTTCCTCCAATCTCTTTATACCGTGACAACAAACCCATTTACACCGACTACCGTCTCAAAGGTGCCAGTTACGTATCCGCGAAAACATGAAAAAATCGACTTACGGGACATTTCATAGCAGACAACACCTGTTTCTCGAGTCAAATATAGGGATTTTTCTTTTTTCGTTTTTTCTCACTAGGGCCATTGATTCAGTTGCGATGACCATCTCACCCATATGAGACGGTTACGTGCTGCGCATGAAATCGTAAAATCAACTTAGACACTTTCGGACGGCAACTGACACCTGTTGCACAAATCAAAGAAAGGTAAATCAAACATTTCCCTGTTTTCATACCAAGGTCAGTTTTGGTGACCGTGCGAGTCGAAAGTGAATGTTCTGTTTAACGGCTGCACAAAAAAAAAAAAAATGAAATTCAGAAGCAACCGGTTGCTGTTGCAGAAACTTTTTCCGATGAAAAAGAAATCTTGTTTTCGTTTAAAGAATTAAAAAAAAAGGCCATAAAGATACAATAAGATGTAAGAATAACTAATAATCAAAATTTTCTTTGATAGGGTAGAAAACATTGTGAGAAAAGGAGAAAATGCTGGTAACCTGCATTGTCTCCTTTTCTCAGATTATTTTCCAAAGCCTTCTATTTTACGGGGGTGTTAAAAGGCGTCATTGTATGGTAAGGGGTCAATAAGGATAAACATATACCCTCCCTCCCAATCATCCAATCAAATCTCATCCCTCTGTGAAATTATCCAATCACAGAAGCTTTTAGGAAATCAGAATGGGTGCCAACAGCCAATCAGAGAGGCTGTGAGAAATTCAAAAATGGGCCCGGTCTGCCAGTCAGAGAGGCTTTGAGAAATCAAAATGGGCCCAGTCAGCCAATCAAAATGGCGCCCTAATATATATAGATAGAAAACAGTGAATAAAAAACGGCATGAAAGTGGATTTAAAGTCTTTTTTAAAGGCTGCTGTGCAGTCCTTGGCAAACTGCCAGGCATGCACCATCCACACATGCCAGATTTCACTGAAAAAGGGCCAAAATTCAAGAAAACAAGGTGGCAGAAGACCTTGTTTTGGTCTATTCAAGCCCCTTGCAAGAGTTACTTCCCTTAAAGTAAACCCTTGATCCCCCCCCTTTACCCTTTAATTGGATTTCCTGATTCGGGCCACATCAAATTCATATAACCCAAAATGATCAATGTACATTGTAAAAAAAACACACAGAAATTAATGTGACAAGTTGCTAAAAAATAGACTGAAAACTCTTTCAGTAGCAATTGTTTCCTATTGCATAAATCAAACAAAGGGAACTGAAATGTTATTTTTTCTAATCGCTTCAAACCATGACAAGAAACCCAGTTACGTTGATTACGGTCTCATACGTGCCAGTTACGCACATGCGAAAAGCACAGAAAACAATGTGACAAGTGGCTAAAAAAAAGACTGAGAACTCTTTCAGTAGTGCTCAAGGAATTGAAGCATAAATTTTCTAATATCTTCAAACCGCAACAAGAAACCCTGTTACGTTGACTACCGTTTCATACGTGCCAGTTACGCACATGGGAGAACACCAGAAAATGATGTGACAAGTGGCTAAAAAAAGACATGAAGACTATTTTCAGTAGCAACTGCTTCCTGTTGCATAAGTCAAACAAAGAGAACTGAATTTTTAAATTTTTTTTTCTCCAATCTCTTTATATCGTACGTGACAAATAACCCATTTACGTTGACTACCGTCTCGCAGGTCCCAGTTACGTATCCGCGAAAACATGAAAAAATCGACTTACGGGACATTTCATAGCAGACGACACCTGTTTCTCAAGTCAAATATAGGGAACTAAATTTCTCTTTTTTTTTTCCTCCAATCTCTTTATACCGTGACAACAAACCCATTTACACCGACTACCGTCTCAAAGGTGCCAGTTACGTATCCGCGAAAACATGAAAAAATCGACTTACGGGACATTTCATAGCAGACAACACCTGTTTCTCGAGTCAAATATAGGGATTTTTCTTTTTTCGTTTTTTTTCACTAGGGCCATTGATTCAGTTGCGATGACCATCTCACCCATATGAGACGGTTACGTGCTGCGCATGAAATCGTAAAATCAACTTAGACACTTTCGGACGGCAACTGACACCTGTTGCACAAATCAAAGAAAGGTAAATCAAACATTTCCCTGTTTTCATACCAAGGTCAGTTTTGGTGACCGTGCGAGTCGAAAGTGAATGTTCTGTTTAACGGCTGCACAAAAAAAAAAAAAATGAAATTCAGAAGCAACCGGTTGCTGTTGCAGAAACTTTTTCCGATGAAAAAGAAATCTTGTTTTCGTTTAAAGAATTAAAAAAAAAGGCCATAAAGATACAATAAGATGTAAGAATAACTAATAATCAAAATTTTCTTTGATAGGGTAGAAAACATTGTGAGAAAAGGAGAAAATGCTGGTAACCTGCATTGTCTCCTTTTCTCAGATTATTTTCCAAAGCCTTCTATTTTACGGGGGTGTTAAAAGGCGTCATTGTATGGTAAGGGGTCAATAAGGATAAACATATACCCTCCCTCCCAATCATCCAATCAAATCTCATCCCTCTGTGAAATTATCCAATCACAGAAGCTTTTAGGAAATCAGAATGGGTGCCAACAGCCAATCAGAGAGGCTGTGAGAAATTCAAAAATGGGCCCGGTCTGCCAGTCAGAGAGGCTTTGAGAAATCAAAATGGGCCCAGTCAGCCAATCAAAATGGCGCCCTAATATATATAGATAGAAAACAGTGAATAAAAAACGGCATGAAAGTGGATTTAAAGTCTTTTTTAAAGGCTGCTGTGCAGTCCTTGGCAAACTGCCAGGCATGCACCATCCACACATGCCAGATTTCACTGAAAAAGGGCCAAAATTCAAGAAAACAAGGTGGCAGAAGACCTTGTTTTGGTCTATTCAAGCCCCTTGCAAGAGTTACTTCCCTTAAAGTAAACCCTTGATCCCCCCCCTTTACCCTTTAATTGGATTTCCTGATTCGGGCCACATCAAATTCATATAACCCAAAATGATCAATGTACATTGTAAAAAAAACACACAGAAATTAATGTGACAAGTTGCTAAAAAATAGACTGAAAACTCTTTCAGTAGCAATTGTTTCCTATTGCATAAATCAAACAAAGGGAACTGAAATGTTATTTTTTCTAATCGCTTCAAACCATGACAAGAAACCCAGTTACGTTGATTACGGTCTCATACGTGCCAGTTACGCACATGCGAAAAGCACAGAAAACAATGTGACAAGTGGCTAAAAAAAAGACTGAAAACTCTTTCAGTAGTGCTCAAGGAATTGAAGCATAAATTTTCTAATATCTTCAAACCGCAACAAGAAACCCTGTTACGTTGACTACCGTTTCATACGTGCCAGTTACGCACATGGGAGAACACCAGAAAATGATGTGACAAGTGGCTAAAAAAAGACATGAAGACTATTTTCAGTAGCAACTGCTTCCTGTTGCATAAGTCAAACAAAGAGAACTGAATTTTTAAATTTTTTTTTCTCCAATCTCTTTATATCGTACGTGACAAATAACCCATTTACGTTGACTACCGTCTCGCAGGTCCCAGTTACGTATCCGCGAAAACATGAAAAAATCGACTTACGGGACATTTCATAGCAGACGACACCTGTTTCTCAAGTCAAATATAGGGAACTAAATTTCTCTTTTTTTTTCCTCCAATCTCTTTATACCGTGACAACAAACCCATTTACACCGACTACCGTCTCAAAGGTGCCAGTTACGTATCCGCGAAAACATGAAAAAATCGACTTACGGGACATTTCATAGCAGACAACACCTGTTTCTCGAGTCAAATATAGGGATTTTTCTTTTTTCGTTTTTTCTCACTAGGGCCATTGATTCAGTTGCGATGACCATCTCACCCATATGAGACGGTTACGTGCTGCGCATGAAATCGTAAAATCAACTTAGACACTTTCGGACGGCAACTGACACCTGTTGCACAAATCAAAGAAAGGTAAATCAAACATTTCCCTGTTTTCATACCAAGGTCAGTTTTGGTGACCGTGCGAGTCGAAAGTGAATGTTCTGTTTAACGGCTACACACACAAAAAAAAAAAATGAAATTCAGAAGCAACCGGTTGCTGTTGCAGAAACTTTTTCCGATGAAAAAGAAATCTTGTTTTCGTTTAAAGAATTAAAAAAAAAGGCCATAAAGATACAATAAGATGTAAGAATAACTAATAATCAAAATTTTCTTTGATAGGGTAGAAAACATTGTGAGAAAAGGAGAAAATGCTGGTAACCTGCATTGTCTCCTTTTCTCAGATTATTTTCCAAAGCCTTCTATTTTACGGGGGTGTTAAAAGGCGTCATTGTATGGTAAGGGGTCAATAAGGATAAACATATACCCTCCCTCCCAATCATCCAATCAAATCTCATCCCTCTGTGAAATTATCCAATCACAGAAGCTTTTAGGAAATCAGAATGGGTGCCAACAGCCAATCAGAGAGGCTGTGAGAAATTCAAAAATGGGCCCGGTCTGCCAGTCAGAGAGGCTTTGAGAAATCAAAATGGGCCCAGTCAGCCAATCAAAATGGCGCCCTAATATATATAGTGTTACGAGTCAGGCGTAACTAGAAAGTAGAAGCCAGCAACAAACAATAACAATTAACAGAATTTATTAACAAAAATATCAAATAAACAGTGACAATATTACAATAGTACAAAACAGTACCTTAGATGTTAAATACAGAAGACAAATTATTCCAGTCTTAATTGCAATCTGATCCTGATCCAAACTGAATGTAATCCAAGCACTAATTATATGACACAAACACAAAATAATCCCCACTGTAGTCTGGCAATCATGTATTAACTAGTGAACACTGAGATGTAAAAAGCTTTTCCTTTTATAATAACAGGGAAACTTCCAGAAAATTCATGTTAAAATCAGTTGCATAATTCTTAGTAATCAGATTGTATAAAGGCCTGGAAACTTCCAGCACAATATTCTACAAGAGAGAATCCAGTTCTAAAAATAGTAACAGGGGAAAACCATTCAAAAAATAGATACACACATGAACAAAGCTAGGAATAACTGGGTATGTACATAACACTTCCCCCCTTGAAAAGAAAAAGAAAGGTTTATGAAATAAATCTTTCTTTTTTGCAATATTATTTATATACATGTATATAACACTTTAACTGAAGTATTACATAGGAAAAAATGACAAACTTAAATATTAATTACTTAAGACTAATGAAAATAATCAAGGTAATGAAATTACAATTTAAAAGAAAAAACAGTTTAAACTTGATTTACGGAAAAACGACTATTGAAATTTCAAACTCTTGAAAGAGCATCTGGTATAATGTTATCTTTCCCTTTTATGTGTCTTATGTCAAGATTAAACTCTTGAAGCAATAAACTCCACCTCAGTAATCTTTGATTCTTATTCTTAAGTTTGTGTAGAAAACTTAAAGGGTTATGATCACTGAAAACAACAATTGGTGAAGTTGAAGAGGTTAAATAAACTTCAAACTGCTGGATTGCCAGAATTAAGGCAAGACACTCTTTTTCTATGGTAGAGTAATTTTTCTGATGTTTGTTAAATTTCTTAGAAAAGTAACAAACTGGGTGATCAATACCATTATTATCTTCTTGTAAAAGAACAGCACCAATACCAACATCACTTGCATCAACAGCTAATTTGAAACATTTGTCAAAATCAGGTGCCAAGAGAACTGGTGCACTCTTTAGTATGGCTTTTAGACGATCAAATGCATCTTGACATTTGTCATTCCATTTGAACTTTGTGCTTTTCTTTAGTAAATTTGTTAAAGGTTCAGCAATACCTGAGAAATTTTTACAGAATTTCCTATAGTAGCCAGCCATACCAAGAAATCGCATCAGCTGTCTTTTACATTTAGGCACAGGAAACTCAGAGATAGCATTGACTTTAGCTTCTAAAGGTTTAACTTGACCCTGTCCCACAAGATGTCCTAGAAATGTTACAGTAGCATGACAAAATTCAGTTTTTGCAAGATTCACAGTCAGTTTCGCTTTACTGAGTCTGTTGAAGAACTTCCTGATTCTTTGAAGATGGTCACTCCAACTGTCTGAGTAGATGATGACGTCGTCAATATATGCATCACAGCCATCTAATCCACATATAACGTTGTTTACAAGTCGCTGAAACGTTGCAGGAGAATTTTTCATCCCAAACGGCATAACTTTGTACTGGTAAAGACCGTATGGAGTAGCAAAGGCTGATACTTCTTTTGCTCTATCAGTCAGTGGAACTTGCCAGAATCCTTTTAGCAGGTCAAATTTGGTGACATATTTAGAATTTCCAACTTTGTCAATACAGTCATCAATTCCTGGTATTGGAAAAGAGTCTGTTTTTGTCACAGAGTTCACTTTACGATAATCAGTACACATTCTATAAGTTCCATTTGATTTGGGTACTAATATACATGGTGAACTGTAATTACTCTGGCTAGGTTCAATAAAGTCATTTTCCAGTAAGTATTTTACTTCATCTTGGAGGTATTTCTGTTTCAAAGGATTCATTCTATATGGATGTTGCTTTATTGGTTTAGAATCTTCCACAATGACATCATGATAGATTTTATCTGTTCTTGTGGGGATATCAGGAAATAAATGTTCATATTCATGTATCAACTGTTTCAGCTCTTCCTGCTGCGATGGTTCCAAGTGAGAAAGTTTGTTGTCGAGGTTTCTCAAAATATCAGAATTCTCAAGTTTAGATGGACCAGGATCAGATTTATCATTAAAGTCAGAATTTACTTCAATTTCAAATACACTTGATTCTTGTGGGACAGTGTTTACAACTGTAATTGGTTTTGAAATAGAGCTATCTCTGTCAAAGTATTCCTTTAACATATTTACATGACACATTTGTTTGTTTTTACGCCTTCCTGGAGTATTAATTATATAGTTCAAATCACTTGTTTTCTTGTCAATAGTGTAGGGTCCAAAATATCTTGCCTGTAGAGGTCTGCCAGGTATTGGCAAAAGAGCAAGAACTTTGTCACCTGGTTTAAATATTTTATCAATAACATGGTTGTCATATCTTGCTTTCATTTTGCCCTGAGACATTTTAAGATTAGACCTAGCAACCTCACATGCCCTAGACAGTCTATTTCTGAAGTCAGAAACATACTGCAGTAAATTCAAAGGTGTTTCATCATTTGAGAGAAATTTCTCTTTCAAAAGTTTTAAAGGTCCACGAACAGAATGGCCAAAAACTAATTCAAAAGGACTGAAACCAAGAGATTCTTGTACAGATTCTCTGGCTGCAAATAGTAACAAATGGATGCCCTCATCCCAATCTTTTTCAGTGTCAAAGCAATATGACCTTATCATATTTTTTAATGTCTGATGAAATCTTTCTAAAGCACCTTGACTTTCAGGGTAATAAGCGGATGACCTGTATTGCTTGATCCCTAATTCATGCATAACCTGTTGGAATATACCAGACATAAAATTTGACCCTTGATCAGACTGAACTGATTTTGGAAGACCAACAAATGTGAAAAATTTTATAAGAGCTTTGACTATTGACTTTGTTTTGATGTTTCTTAAAGGAATAGCTTCAGGAAAACGTGTAGAAGTACACATAATTGTTAAGAGATACTCATTTCCTGACTTGGTTCGAGGTAAAGGACCAACACAATCTATAAGTATCCTACTGAAAGGTTCATCAAAAGCAGGAATAGGTTGTAATTGAGCTTTGGGAATGGTTTGGTTGGGTTTACCTACCATTTGACATGTATGGCAAGTTTTACAATATTTAGAGACATCTGATTTGAGACCAGGCCAATAAAAATGATTAATAATTTTGTGATAGGTCTTGTTTATACCTAGGTGACCTGACATAGGACTTTCATGGGCTATACTTAGTATTTCATGGCGATATGACTTTGGAACCACAATTTGGTGGTAAACAGCCCATTCATCATCAGCTGGGACATCAAATGGTCGCCATTTTCTCATAAGAATCCCATTCTTTATATAGTAACACATTGGGACCTGTGAAATTTCATCTTCAGGTAAAGCCCTAAAGATTAATTTTGAAATCTCAGGATCAGTTTGCTGTTCCTGGATAAGCTGTGACTTCGACAGCGTGTCGTGACCTTGGTCAATAGACCTTGGTGGAGAATGGCAAGACATTGACGAGTCTGTCTGAGTATCAGACAAACTGGGATCAAGAGACTTTTTAATCTCATTATTAAAATATTGACCGATAAAAGTATCTGTCAAGTCAATGTCAGAGTTTGAGTTTTTCAAAATGGCCTTTTTAGCCATAGCTCGGGTAACTGCACAAGAAGGATACAAGTCAGGAATTTCCTGCTCGATAGGGTCATCTGTTTGACCTATATTTGGTGTGTCAGTTACAAGTGGATTAACCACAACCTTATCTCCAGCTAAGTCATTGCCTAGCAGTAAATGGACACCTTTAAAAGGTAAGGAAGGTTTAATACCAATAACCACAGGCCCAGTAACCAAATCTGATGACAAATTAACGTGATGGAGAGGGATATTAACAGTTCCACACTCTACACCCTGAATAAGGACACTAGTACCGGAAGAAGTCTTCTCAGAAAAAGGCAGTATATCTGCTAAAATAAGAGATTGAGAAGCTCCTGTGTCTCTTAAAATTTTAATAGGGGTAGGTGGGCAATTATCACCTGAAAGTGATACAAAACCATTCAACATAAATGGTTCAAAAATCTCCATAGTAGAATCAGACTTGGGTTTTGTGACTATGTCAATTGTATTGGTTTTAATAGAAGACTGTGGCCTTGGTCTAAGAGTGGTGAGCCCTGTTGGTTTGGCTTCATCACTTTCTAACTTCCTTTTTAATTTCAAACATTCAGAAACAAGGTGACCAGGTTTCTTACAATAGTTACAAGTGGGTCGAGATAAGGGGTATTGACTTTTGGTTTCACTAGTAGAATTGGGTTTGGGTGTATTGGATTGACTGGGCATGCCAGATGTATTACCAGACATAGATTTATTTTGGGGATGTGAGGAAGTAGGTTTTGGTTTAGCAATAAAAGAAACTTTATGTGTAAGGTAGTAATTATCAGCCAGACGAGCTGCTTC
Source organism: Tridacna crocea (assembly GCA_943736015.1). Lineage (NCBI taxonomy): Eukaryota > Metazoa > Mollusca > Bivalvia > Cardiida > Cardiidae > Tridacna > Tridacna crocea. Next base: position 1,357,701 of record OX031066.1, on the reverse strand, counting down.
TTCTAAAGTTTCAACTTGTTTTTCGTCTAAGAATGTCTTAACATCAAATTGAATACAACGTTTGAATTCTTCAACTAACATAAGTTGTCTTAGTTTATCATAATTTTGGTCTATTTTCTTAGAACAGCACCATCTATCAAATAACTGTTCTTTGTTTCTAGCAAATTCAACATGAGTCTGGTTAGAATCTTTTTTACAATTTCTAAATTTTTGTCTATATGCTTCTGGGACCAGCTCATAACCTTTGAGAATAAGTTCTTTAACAGTCTCATAATGATGACATTGTTCAACACCTAGTTGTATATAAATTTCACGAGCTTTGCCTATCAAAACACTTTGCAGAAGCAAAGTCCAGTGCTCTTTTGGCCAATTTAAGTTTTCTGCAACTTTTTCAAAGTGTAGGAAGTATTTATCAACTTCTTTTTCTTGAAATGGAGGAACAAGCCTAATATGTTTTGTAACATCAAAATTGTATTCAATCTTTTGCTTCGGCTGATTTGCTCTTTCTTGCATTTCTATTTCCCTCATTCTTAATTGAAATTCTCTCTCCTTCTCTCTCTCTTCCCTTTCCCTTTCTTCTCTCTCCCTTTCTCTTTCTTCTCTCTCCCTTTCTCTTTCCACTCTCTCCCTTTCTCTTTCCATTTCTCTTTCTTCTCTCTCCCTTTCTCTTTCCCTTTCTCTTTCCTTCTCTCTCTCTACTCTTTCTTCTCTCTGTCTTTCCCTTTCTCTTTCCTTCTCTCTTTCCTGAATTTCTAATTGTCTGATCTGAAGTTTCAATTCAAGTTCTTTTGAACTTGAAACTGACTGAACGTCAACTATCAGGGAAAGAGCATTTTCATTAAAAATTTCCTCATCAACAAAATATTGTACCAAAATGTTCTTAATTTCATGTTTACGCATTGAAGATTTTATTTCAGACAATTTATAGTGCTTAGCAAGATTAAGCAAATCAGTCTTTTTACCCAAATTCAATAACTCCACAGATGGTTCAGCCGTAAATTTATCTAAGTCAAAAGACATGTTTGTTTGTTGCTGGATTCAAGTACAAAATTATTATAATTACTGATTAGTAGACGAATGCGTTAGTCTTATTTTCCAATCCCGGACGAGCCCCCAATTTCTGTTACGAGTCAGGCGTAACTAGAAAGTAGAAGCCAGCAACAAACAATAACAATTAACAGAATTTATTAACAAAAATATCAAATAAACAGTGACAATATTACAATAGTACAAAACAGTACCTTAGATGTTAAATACAGAAGACAAATTATTCCAGTCTTAATTGCAATCTGATCCTGATCCAAACTGAATGTAATCCAAGCACTAATTATATGACACAAACACAAAATAATCCCCACTGTAGTCTGGCAATCATGTATTAACTAGTGAACACTGAGATGTAAAAAGCTTTTCCTTTTATAATAACAGGGAAACTTCCAGAAAATTCATGTTAAAATCAGTTGCATAATTCTTAGTAATCAGATTGTATAAAGGCCTGGAAACTTCCAGCACAATATTCTACAAGAGAGAATCCAGTTCTAAAAATAGTAACAGGGGAAAACCATTCAAAAAATAGATACACACATGAACAAAGCTAGGAATAACTGGGTATGTACATAACAATAGATAGAAAACAGTGAATAAAAAACGGCATGAAAGTGGATTTAAAGTCTTTTTTAAAGGCTGCTGTGCAGTCCTTGGCAAACTGCCAGGCATGCACCATCCACACATGCCAGATTTCACTGAAAAAGGGCCAAAATTCAAGAAAACAAGGTGGCAGAAGACCTTGTTTTGGTCTATTCAAGCCCCTTGCAAGAGTTACTTCCCTTAAAGTAAACCCTTGATCCCCCCCCTTTACCCTTTAATTGGATTTCCTGATTCGGGCCACATCAAATTCATATAACCCAAAATGATCAATGTACATTGTAAAAAAAACACACAGAAATTAATGTGACAAGTTGCTAAAAAATAGACTGAAAACTCTTTCAGTAGCAATTGTTTCCTATTGCATAAATCAAACAAAGGGAACTGAAATGTTATTTTTTCTAATCGCTTCAAACCATGACAAGAAACCCAGTTACGTTGATTACGGTCTCATACGTGCCAGTTACGCACATGCGAAAAGCACAGAAAACAATGTGACAAGTGGCTAAAAAAAAGACTGAAAACTCTTTCAGTAGTGCTCAAGGAATTGAAGCATAAATTTTCTAATATCTTCAAACCGCAACAAGAAACCCTGTTACGTTGACTACCGTTTCATACGTGCCAGTTACGCACATGGGAGAACACCAGAAAATGATGTGACAAGTGGCTAAAAAAAGACATGAAGACTATTTTCAGTAGCAACTGCTTCCTGTTGCATAAGTCAAACAAAGAGAACTGAATTTTTAAATTTTTTTTTCTCCAATCTCTTTATATCGTACGTGACAAATAACCCATTTACGTTGACTACCGTCTCGCAGGTCCCAGTTACGTATCCGCGAAAACATGAAAAAATCGACTTACGGGACATTTCATAGCAGACGACACCTGTTTCTCAAGTCAAATATAGGGAACTAAATTTCTCTTTTTTTTTTCCTCCAATCTCTTTATACCGTGACAACAAACCCATTTACACCGACTACCGTCTCAAAGGTGCCAGTTACGTATCCGCGAAAACATGAAAAAATCGACTTACGGGACATTTCATAGCAGACAACACCTGTTTCTCGAGTCAAATATAGGGATTTTTCTTTTTTCGTTTTTTCTCACTAGGGCCATTGATTCAGTTGCGATGACCATCTCACCCATATGAGACGGTTACGTGCTGCGCATGAAATCGTAAAATCAACTTAGACACTTTCGGACGGCAACTGACACCTGTTGCACAAATCAAAGAAAGGTAAATCAAACATTTCCCTGTTTTCATACCAAGGTCAGTTTTGGTGACCGTGCGAGTCGAAAGTGAATGTTCTGTTTAACGGCTGCACAAAAAAAAAAAATGAAATTCAGAAGCAACCGGTTGCTGTTGCAGAAACTTTTTCCGATGAAAAAGAAATCTTGTTTTCGTTTAAAGAATTAAAAAAAAGGCCATAAAGATACAATAAGATGTAAGAATAACTAATAATCAAAATTTTCTTTGATAGGGTAGAAAACATTGTGAGAAAAGGAGAAAATGCTGGTAACCTGCATTGTCTCCTTTTCTCAGATTATTTTCCAAAGCCTTCTATTTTACGGGGGTGTTAAAAGGCGTCATTGTATGGTAAGGGGTCAATAAGGATAAACATATACCCTCCCTCCCAATCATCCAATCAAATCTCATCCCTCTGTGAAATTATCCAATCACAGAAGCTTTTAGGAAATCAGAATGGGTGCCAACAGCCAATCAGAGAGGCTGTGAGAAATTCAAAAATGGGCCCGGTCTGCCAGTCAGAGAGGCTTTGAGAAATCAAAATGGGCCCAGTCAGCCAATCAAAATGGCGCCCTAATATATATAGATAGAAAACAGTGAATAAAAAACGGCATGAAAGTGGATTTAAAGTCTTTTTTAAAGGCTGCTGTGCAGTCCTTGGCAAACTGCCAGGCATGCACCATCCACACATGCCAGATTTCACTGAAAAAGGGCCAAAATTCAAGAAAACAAGGTGGCAGAAGACCTTGTTTTGGTCTATTCAAGCCCCTTGCAAGAGTTACTTCCCTTAAAGTAAACCCTTGATCCCCCCCCCTTTACCCTTTAATTGGATTTCCTGATTCGGGCCACATCAAATTCATATAACCCAAAATGATCAATGTACATTGTAAAAAAAACACACAGAAATTAATGTGACAAGTTGCTAAAAAATAGACTGAAAACTCTTTCAGTAGCAATTGTTTCCTATTGCATAAATCAAACAAAGGGAACTGAAATGTTATTTTTTCTAATCGCTTCAAACCATGACAAGAAACCCAGTTACGTTGATTACGGTCTCATACGTGCCAGTTACGCACATGCGAAAAGCACAGAAAACAATGTGACAAGTGGCTAAAAAAAAGACTGAAAACTCTTTCAGTAGTGCTCAAGGAATTGAAGCATAAATTTTCTAATATCTTCAAACCGCAACAAGAAACCCTGTTACGTTGACTACCGTTTCATACGTGCCAGTTACGCACATGGGAGAACACCAGAAAATGATGTGACAAGTGGCTAAAAAAAGACATGAAGACTATTTTCAGTAGCAACTGCTTCCTGTTGCATAAGTCAAACAAAGAGAACTGAATTTTTAAATTTTTTTTTCTCCAATCTCTTTATATCGTACGTGACAAATAACCCATTTACGTTGACTACCGTCTCGCAGGTCCCAGTTACGTATCCGCGAAAACATGAAAAAATCGACTTACGGGACATTTCATAGCAGACGACACCTGTTTCTCAAGTCAAATATAGGGAACTAAATTTCTCTTTTTTTTTTCCTCCAATCTCTTTATACCGTGACAACAAACCCATTTACACCGACTACCGTCTCAAAGGTGCCAGTTACGTATCCGCGAAAACATGAAAAAATCGACTTACGGGACATTTCATAGCAGACAACACCTGTTTCTCGAGTCAAATATAGGGATTTTTCTTTTTTCGTTTTTTCTCACTAGGGCCATTGATTCAGTTGCGATGACCATCTCACCCATATGAGACGGTTACGTGCTGCGCATGAAATCGTAAAATCAACTTAGACACTTTCGGACGGCAACTGACACCTGTTGCACAAATCAAAGAAAGGTAAATCAAACATTTCCCTGTTTTCATACCAAGGTCAGTTTTGGTGACCGTGCGAGTCGAAAGTGAATGTTCTGTTTAACGGCTGCACAAAAAAAAAAAAAATGAAATTCAGAAGCAACCGGTTGCTGTTGCAGAAACTTTTTCCGATGAAAAAGAAATCTTGTTTTCGTTTAAAGAATTAAAAAAAAAGGCCATAAAGATACAATAAGATGTAAGAATAACTAATAATCAAAATTTTCTTTGATAGGGTAGAAAACATTGTGAGAAAAGGAGAAAATGCTGGTAACCTGCATTGTCTCCTTTTCTCAGATTATTTTCCAAAGCCTTCTATTTTACGGGGGTGTTAAAAGGCGTCATTGTATGGTAAGGGGTCAATAAGGATAAACATATACCCTCCCTCCCAATCATCCAATCAAATCTCATCCCTCTGTGAAATTATCCAATCACAGAAGCTTTTAGGAAATCAGAATGGGTGCCAACAGCCAATCAGAGAGGCTGTGAGAAATTCAAAAATGGGCCCGGTCTGCCAGTCAGAGAGGCTTTGAGAAATCAAAATGGGCCCAGTCAGCCAATCAAAATGGCGCCCTAATATATATAGATAGAAAACAGTGAATAAAAAACGGCATGAAAGTGGATTTAAAGTCTTTTTTAAAGGCTGCTGTGCAGTCCTTGGCAAACTGCCAGGCATGCACCATCCACACATGCCAGATTTCACTGAAAAAGGGCCAAAATTCAAGAAAACAAGGTGGCAGAAGACCTTGTTTTGGTCTATTCAAGCCCCTTGCAAGAGTTACTTCCCTTAAAGTAAACCCTTGATCCCCCCCCTTTACCCTTTAATTGGATTTCCTGATTCGGGCCACATCAAATTCATATAACCCAAAATGATCAATGTACATTGTAAAAAAAACACACAGAAATTAATGTGACAAGTTGCTAAAAAATAGACTGAAAACTCTTTCAGTAGCAATTGTTTCCTATTGCATAAATCAAACAAAGGGAACTGAAATGTTATTTTTTCTAATCGCTTCAAACCATGACAAGAAACCCAGTTACGTTGATTACGGTCTCATACGTGCCAGTTACGCACATGCGAAAAGCACAGAAAACAATGTGACAAGTGGCTAAAAAAAAGACTGAAAACTCTTTCAGTAGTGCTCAAGGAATTGAAGCATAAATTTTCTAATATCTTCAAACCGCAACAAGAAACCCTGTTACGTTGACTACCGTTTCATACGTGCCAGTTACGCACATGGGAGAACACCAGAAAATGATGTGACAAGTGGCTAAAAAAAGACATGAAGACTATTTTCAGTAGCAACTGCTTCCTGTTGCATAAGTCAAACAAAGAGAACTGAATTTTTAAATTTTTTTTTCTCCAATCTCTTTATATCGTACGTGACAAATAACCCATTTACGTTGACTACCGTCTCGCAGGTCCCAGTTACGTATCCGCGAAAACATGAAAAAATCGACTTACGGGACATTTCATAGCAGACGACACCTGTTTCTCAAGTCAAATATAGGGAACTAAATTTCTCTTTTTTTTTTCCTCCAATCTCTTTATACCGTGACAACAAACCCATTTACACCGACTACCGTCTCAAAGGTGCCAGTTACGTATCCGCGAAAACATGAAAAAATCGACTTACGGGACATTTCATAGCAGACAACACCTGTTTCTCGAGTCAAATATAGGGATTTTTCTTTTTTCGTTTTTTCTCACTAGGGCCATTGATTCAGTTGCGATGACCATCTCACCCATATGAGACGGTTACGTGCTGCGCATGAAATCGTAAAATCAACTTAGACACTTTCGGACGGCAACTGACACCTGTTGCACAAATCAAAGAAAGGTAAATCAAACATTTCCCTGTTTTCATACCAAGGTCAGTTTTGGTGACCGTGCGAGTCGAAAGTGAATGTTCTGTTTAACGGCTGCACAAAAAAAAAAAAATGAAATTCAGAAGCAACCGGTTGCTGTTGCAGAAACTTTTTCCGATGAAAAAGAAATCTTGTTTTCGTTTAAAAAATTAAAAAAAAAGGCCATAAAGATACAATAAGATGTAAGAATAACTAATAATCAAAATTTTCTTTGATAGGGTAGAAAACATTGTGAGAAAAGGAGAAAATGCTGGTAACCTGCATTGTCTCCTTTTCTCAGATTATTTTCCAAAGCCTTCTATTTTACGGGGGTGTTAAAAGGCGTCATTGTATGGTAAGGGGTCAATAAGGATAAACATATACCCTCCCTCCCAATCATCCAATCAAATCTCATCCCTCTGTGAAATTATCCAATCACAGAAGCTTTTAGGAAATCAGAATGGGTGCCAACAGCCAATCAGAGAGGCTGTGAGAAATTCAAAAATGGGCCCGGTCTGCCAGTCAGAGAGGCTTTGAGAAATCAAAATGGGCCCAGTCAGCCAATCAAAATGGCGCCCTAATATATATAGATAGAAAACAGTGAATAAAAAACGGCATGAAAGTGGATTTAAAGTCTTTTTTAAAGGCTGCTGTGCAGTCCTTGGCAAACTGCCAGGCATGCACCATCCACACATGCCAGATTTCACTGAAAAAGGGCCAAAATTCAAGAAAACAAGGTGGCAGAAGACCTTGTTTTGGTCTATTCAAGCCCCTTGCAAGAGTTACTTCCCTTAAAGTAAACCCTTGATCCCCCCCCTTTACCCTTTAATTGGATTTCCTGATTCGGGCCACATCAAATTCATATAACCCAAAATGATCAATGTACATTGTAAAAAAAACACACAGAAATTAATGTGACAAGTTGCTAAAAAATAGACTGAAAACTCTTTCAGTAGCAATTGTTTCCTATTGCATAAATCAAACAAAGGGAACTGAAATGTTATTTTTTCTAATCGCTTCAAACCATGACAAGAAACCCAGTTACGTTGATTACGGTCTCATACGTGCCAGTTACGCACATGCGAAAAGCACAGAAAACAATGTGACAAGTGGCTAAAAAAAAGACTGAAAACTCTTTCAGTAGTGCTCAAGGAATTGAAGCATAAATTTTCTAATATCTTCAAACCGCAACAAGAAACCCTGTTACGTTGACTACCGTTTCATACGTGCCAGTTACGCACATGGGAGAACACCAGAAAATGATGTGACAAGTGGCTAAAAAAAGACATGAAGACTATTTTCAGTAGCAACTGCTTCCTGTTGCATAAGTCAAACAAAGAGAACTGAATTTTTAAATTTTTTTTTCTCCAATCTCTTTATATCGTACGTGACAAATAACCCATTTACGTTGACTACCGTCTCGCAGGTCCCAGTTACGTATCCGCGAAAACATGAAAAAATCGACTTACGGGACATTTCATAGCAGACGACACCTGTTTCTCAAGTCAAATATAGGGAACTAAATTTCTCTTTTTTTTTTCCTCCAATCTCTTTATACCGTGACAACAAACCCATTTACACCGACTACCGTCTCAAAGGTGCCAGTTACGTATCCGCGAAAACATGAAAAAATCGACTTACGGGACATTTCATAGCAGACAACACCTGTTTCTCGAGTCAAATATAGGGATTTTTCTTTTTTCGTTTTTTCTCACTAGGGCCATTGATTCAGTTGCGATGACCATCTCACCCATATGAGACGGTTACGTGCTGCGCATGAAATCGTAAAATCAACTTAGACACTTTCGGACGGCAACTGACACCTGTTGCACAAATCAAAGAAAGGTAAATCAAACATTTCCCTGTTTTCATACCAAGGTCAGTTTTGGTGACCGTGCGAGTCGAAAGTGAATGTTCTGTTTAACGGCTGCACAAAAAAAAAAAAAATGAAATTCAGAAGCAACCGGTTGCTGTTGCAGAAACTTTTTCCGATGAAAAAGAAATCTTGTTTTCGTTTAAAGAATTAAAAAAAAAGGCCATAAAGATACAATAAGATGTAAGAATAACTAATAATCAAAATTTTCTTTGATAGGGTAGAAAACATTGTGAGAAAAGGAGAAAATGCTGGTAACCTGCATTGTCTCCTTTTCTCAGATTATTTTCCAAAGCCTTCTATTTTACGGGGGTGTTAAAAGGCGTCATTGTATGGTAAGGGGTCAATAAGGATAAACATATACCCTCCCTCCCAATCATCCAATCAAATCTCATCCCTCTGTGAAATTATCCAATCACAGAAGCTTTTAGGAAATCAGAATGGGTGCCAACAGCCAATCAGAGAGGCTGTGAGAAATTCAAAAATGGGCCCGGTCTGCCAGTCAGAGAGGCTTTGAGAAATCAAAATGGGCCCAGTCAGCCAATCAAAATGGCGCCCTAATATATATAGATAGAAAACAGTGAATAAAAAACGGCATGAAAGTGGATTTAAAGTCTTTTTTAAAGGCTGCTGTGCAGTCCTTGGCAAACTGCCAGGCATGCACCATCCACACATGCCAGATTTCACTGAAAAAGGGCCAAAATTCAAGAAAACAAGGTGGCAGAAGACCTTGTTTTGGTCTATTCAAGCCCCTTGCAAGAGTTACTTCCCTTAAAGTAAACCCTTGATCCCCCCCCTTTACCCTTTAATTGGATTTCCTGATTCGGGCCACATCAAATTCATATAACCCAAAATGATCAATGTACATTGTAAAAAAAACACACAGAAATTAATGTGACAAGTTGCTAAAAAATAGACTGAAAACTCTTTCAGTAGCAATTGTTTCCTATTGCATAAATCAAACAAAGGGAACTGAAATGTTATTTTTTCTAATCGCTTCAAACCATGACAAGAAACCCAGTTACGTTGATTACGGTCTCATACGTGCCAGTTACGCACATGCGAAAAGCACAGAAAACAATGTGACAAGTGGCTAAAAAAAAGACTGAGAACTCTTTCAGTAGTGCTCAAGGAATTGAAGCATAAATTTTCTAATATCTTCAAACCGCAACAAGAAACCCTGTTACGTTGACTACCGTTTCATACGTGCCAGTTACGCACATGGGAGAACACCAGAAAATGATGTGACAAGTGGCTAAAAAAAGACATGAAGACTATTTTCAGTAGCAACTGCTTCCTGTTGCATAAGTCAAACAAAGAGAACTGAATTTTTAAATTTTTTTTTCTCCAATCTCTTTATATCGTACGTGACAAATAACCCATTTACGTTGACTACCGTCTCGCAGGTCCCAGTTACGTATCCGCGAAAACATGAAAAAATCGACTTACGGGACATTTCATAGCAGACGACACCTGTTTCTCAAGTCAAATATAGGGAACTAAATTTCTCTTTTTTTTTTCCTCCAATCTCTTTATACCGTGACAACAAACCCATTTACACCGACTACCGTCTCAAAGGTGCCAGTTACGTATCCGCGAAAACATGAAAAAATCGACTTACGGGACATTTCATAGCAGACAACACCTGTTTCTCGAGTCAAATATAGGGATTTTTCTTTTTTCGTTTTTTCTCACTAGGGCCATTGATTCAGTTGCGATGACCATCTCACCCATATGAGACGGTTACGTGCTGCGCATGAAATCGTAAAATCAACTTAGACACTTTCGGACGGCAACTGACACCTGTTGCACAAATCAAAGAAAGGTAAATCAAACATTTCCCTGTTTTCATACCAAGGTCAGTTTTGGTGACCGTGCGAGTCGAAAGTGAATGTTCTGTTTAACGGCTGCACAAAAAAAAAAAAAATGAAATTCAGAAGCAACCGGTTGCTGTTGCAGAAACTTTTTCCGATGAAAAAGAAATCTTGTTTTCGTTTAAAGAATTAAAAAAAAAGGCCATAAAGATACAATAAGATGTAAGAATAACTAATAATCAAAATTTTCTTTGATAGGGTAGAAAACATTGTGAGAAAAGGAGAAAATGCTGGTAACCTGCATTGTCTCCTTTTCTCAGATTATTTTCCAAAGCCTTCTATTTTACGGGGGTGTTAAAAGGCGTCATTGTATGGTAAGGGGTCAATAAGGATAAACATATACCCTCCCTCCCAATCATCCAATCAAATCTCATCCCTCTGTGAAATTATCCAATCACAGAAGCTTTTAGGAAATCAGAATGGGTGCCAACAGCCAATCAGAGAGGCTGTGAGAAATTAAAAAATGGGCCCGGTCTGCCAGTCAGAGAGGCTTTGAGAAATCAAAATGGGCCCAGTCAGCCAATCAAAATGGCGCCCTAATATATATAGATAGAAAACAGTGAATAAAAAACGGCATGAAAGTGGATTTAAAGTCTTTTTTAAAGGCTGCTGTGCAGTCCTTGGCAAACTGCCAGGCATGCACCATCCACACATGCCAGATTTCACTGAAAAAGGGCCAAAATTCAAGAAAACAAGGTGGCAGAAGACCTTGTTTTGGTCTATTCAAGCCCCTTGCAAGAGTTACTTCCCTTAAAGTAAACCCTTGATCCCCCCCCTTTACCCTTTAATTGGATTTCCTGATTCGGGCCACATCAAATTCATATAACCCAAAATGATCAATGTACATTGTAAAAAAAACACACAGAAATTAATGTGACAAGTTGCTAAAAAATAGACTGAAAACTCTTTCAGTAGCAATTGTTTCCTATTGCATAAATCAAACAAAGGGAACTGAAATGTTATTTTTTCTAATCGCTTCAAACCATGACAAGAAACCCAGTTACGTTGATTACGGTCTCATACGTGCCAGTTACGCACATGCGAAAAGCACAGAAAACAATGTGACAAGTGGCTAAAAAAAAGACTGAAAACTCTTTCAGTAGTGCTCAAGGAATTGAAGCATAAATTTTCTAATATCTTCAAACCGCAACAAGAAACCCTGTTACGTTGACTACCGTTTCATACGTGCCAGTTACGCACATGGGAGAACACCAGAAAATGATGTGACAAGTGGCTAAAAAAAGACATGAAGACTATTTTCAGTAGCAACTGCTTCCTGTTGCATAAGTCAAACAAAGAGAACTGAATTTTTAAATTTTTTTTTCTCCAATCTCTTTATATCGTACGTGACAAATAACCCATTTACGTTGACTACCGTCTCGCAGGTCCCAGTTACGTATCCGCGAAAACATGAAAAAATCGACTTACGGGACATTTCATAGCAGACGACACCTGTTTCTCAAGTCAAATATAGGGAACTAAATTTCTCTTTTTTTTTCCTCCAATCTCTTTATACCGTGACAACAAACCCATTTACACCGACTACCGTCTCAAAGGTGCCAGTTACGTATCCGCGAAAACATGAAAAAATCGACTTACGGGACATTTCATAGCAGACAACACCTGTTTCTCGAGTCAAATATAGGGATTTTTCTTTTTTCGTTTTTTCTCACTAGGGCCATTGATTCAGTTGCGATGACCATCTCACCCATATGAGACGGTTACGTGCTGCGCATGAAATCGTAAAATCAACTTAGACACTTTCGGACGGCAACTGACACCTGTTGCACAAATCAAAGAAAGGTAAATCAAACATTTCCCTGTTTTCATACCAAGGTCAGTTTTGGTGACCGTGCGAGTCGAAAGTGAATGTTCTGTTTAACGGCTACACACACACAAAAAAAAAATGAAATTCAGAAGCAACCGGTTGCTGTTGCAGAAACTTTTTCCGATGAAAAAGAAATCTTGTTTTCGTTTAAAGAATTAAAAAAAAAGGCCATAAAGATACAATAAGATGTAAGAATAACTAATAATCAAAATTTTCTTTGATAGGGTAGAAAACATTGTGAGAAAAGGAGAAAATGCTGGTAACCTGCATTGTCTCCTTTTCTCAGATTATTTTCCAAAGCCTTCTATTTTACGGGGGTGTTAAAAGGCGTCATTGTATGGTAAGGGGTCAATAAGGATAAACATATACCCTCCCTCCCAATCATCCAATCAAATCTCATCCCTCTGTGAAATTATCCAATCACAGAAGCTTTTAGGAAATCAGAATGGGTGCCAACAGCCAATCAGAGAGGCTGTGAGAAATTCAAAAATGGGCCCGGTCTGCCAGTCAGAGAGGCTTTGAGAAATCAAAATGGGCCCAGTCAGCCAATCAAAATGGCGCCCTAATATATATAGTGTTACGAGTCAGGCGTAACTAGAAAGTAGAAGCCAGCAACAAACAATAACAATTAACAGAATTTATTAACAAAAATATCAAATAAACAGTGACAATATTACAATAGTACAAAACAGTACCTTAGATGTTAAATACAGAAGACAAATTATTCCAGTCTTAATTGCAATCTGATCCTGATCCAAACTGAATGTAATCCAAGCACTAATTATATGACACAAACACAAAATAATCCCCACTGTAGTCTGGCAATCATGTATTAACTAGTGAACACTGAGATGTAAAAAGCTTTTCCTTTTATAATAACAGGGAAACTTCCAGAAAATTCATGTTAAAATCAGTTGCATAATTCTTAGTAATCAGATTGTATAAAGGCCTGGAAACTTCCAGCACAATATTCTACAAGAGAGAATCCAGTTCTAAAAATAGTAACAGGGGAAAACCATTCAAAAAATAGATACACACATGAACAAAGCTAGGAATAACTGGGTATGTACATAACACTTCCCCCCTTGAAAAGAAAAAGAAAGGTTTATGAAATAAATCTTTCTTTTTTGCAATATTATTTATATACATGTATATAACACTTTAACTGAAGTATTACATAGGAAAAAATGACAAACTTAAATATTAATTATTTAAGACTAATGAAAATAATCAAGGTAATGAAATTACAATTTAAAAGAAAAAACAGTTTAAACTTGATTTACGGAAAAACGACTATTGAAATTTCAAACTCTTGAAAGAGCATCTGGTATAATGTTATCTTTCCCTTTTATGTGTCTTATGTCAAGATTAAACTCTTGAAGCAATAAACTCCACCTCAGTAATCTTTGATTCTTATTCTTAAGTTTGTGTAGAAAACTTAAAGGGTTATGATCACTGAAAACAACAATTGGTGAAGTTGAAGAGGTTAAATAAACTTCAAACTGCTGGATTGCCAGAATTAAGGCAAGACACTCTTTTTCTATGGTAGAGTAATTTTTCTGATGTTTGTTAAATTTCTTAGAAAAGTAACAAACTGGGTGATCAATACCATTATTATCTTCTTGTAAAAGAACAGCACCAATACCAACATCACTTGCATCAACAGCTAATTTGAAACATTTGTCAAAATCAGGTGCCAAGAGAACTGGTGCACTCTTTAGTATGGCTTTTAGACGATCAAATGCATCTTGACATTTGTCATTCCATTTGAACTTTGTGCTTTTCTTTAGTAAATTTGTTAAAGGTTCAGCAATACCTGAGAAATTTTTACAGAATTTCCTATAGTAGCCAGCCATACCAAGAAATCGCATCAGCTGTCTTTTACATTTAGGCACAGGAAACTCAGAGATAGCATTGACTTTAGCTTCTAAAGGTTTAACTTGACCCTGTCCCACAAGATGTCCTAGAAATGTTACAGTAGCATGACAAAATTCAGTTTTTGCAAGATTCACAGTCAGTTTCGCTTTACTGAGTCTGTTGAAGAACTTCCTGATTCTTTGAAGATGGTCACTCCAACTGTCTGAGTAGATGATGACGTCGTCAATATATGCATCACAGCCATCTAATCCACATATAACGTTGTTTACAAGTCGCTGAAACGTTGCAGGAGAATTTTTCATCCCAAACGGCATAACTTTGTACTGGTAAAGACCGTATGGAGTAGCAAAGGCTGATACTTCTTTTGCTCTATCAGTCAGTGGAACTTGCCAGAATCCTTTTAGCAGGTCAAATTTGGTGACATATTTAGAATTTCCAACTTTGTCAATACAGTCATCAATTCCTGGTATTGGAAAAGAGTCTGTTTTTGTCACAGAGTTCACTTTACGATAATCAGTACACATTCTATAAGTTCCATTTGATTTGGGTACTAATATACATGGTGAACTGTAATTACTCTGGCTAGGTTCAATAAAGTCATTTTCCAGTAAGTATTTTACTTCATCTTGGAGGTATTTCTGTTTCAAAGGATTCATTCTATATGGATGTTGCTTTATTGGTTTAGAATCTTCCACAATGACATCATGATAGATTTTATCTGTTCTTGTGGGGATATCAGGAAATAAATGTTCATATTCATGTATCAACTGTTTCAGCTCTTCCTGCTGCGATGGTTCCAAGTGAGAAAGTTTGTTGTCGAGGTTTCTCAAAATATCAGAATTCTCAAGTTTAGATGGACCAGGATCAGATTTATCATTAAAGTCAGAATTTACTTCAATTTCAAATACACTTGATTCTTGTGGGACAGTGTTTACAACTGTAATTGGTTTTGAAATAGAGCTATCTCTGTCAAAGTATTCCTTTAACATATTTACATGACACATTTGTTTGTTTTTACGCCTTCCTGGAGTATTAATTATATAGTTCAAATCACTTGTTTTCTTGTCAATAGTGTAGGGTCCAAAATATCTTGCCTGTAGAGGTCTGCCAGGTATTGGCAAAAGAGCAAGAACTTTGTCACCTGGTTTAAATATTTTATCAATAACATGGTTGTCATATCTTGCTTTCATTTTGCCCTGAGACATTTTAAGATTAGACCTAGCAACCTCACATGCCCTAGACAGTCTATTTCTGAAGTCAGAAACATACTGCAGTAAATTCAAAGGTGTTTCATCATTTGAGAGAAATTTCTCTTTCAAAAGTTTTAAAGGTCCACGAACAGAATGGCCAAAAACTAATTCAAAAGGACTGAAACCAAGAGATTCTTGTACAGATTCTCTGGCTGCAAATAGTAACAAATGGATGCCTTCATCCCAATCTTTTTCAGTGTCAAAGCAATATGACCTTATCATATTTTTTAATGTCTGATGAAATCTTTCTAAAGCACCTTGACTTTCAGGGTGATAAGCGGATGACCTGTATTGCTTGATCCCTAATTCATGCATAACCTGTTGGAATATACCAGACATAAAATTTGACCCTTGATCAGACTGAACTGATTTTGGAAGACCAACAAATGTGAAAAATTTTATAAGAGCTTTGACTATTGACTTTGTTTTGATGTTTCTTAAAGGAATAGCTTCAGGAAAACGTGTAGAAGTACACATAATTGTTAAGAGATACTCATTTCCTGACTTGGTTCGAGGTAAAGGACCAACACAATCTATAAGTATCCTACTGAAAGGTTCATCAAAAGCAGGAATAGGTTGTAATTGAGCTTTGGGAATGGTTTGGTTGGGTTTACCTACCATTTGACATGTATGGCAAGTTTTACAATATTTAGAGACATCTGATTTGAGACCAGGCCAATAAAAATGATTAATAATTTTGTGATAGGTCTTGTTTATACCTAGGTGACCTGACATAGGACTTTCATGGGCTATACTTAGTATTTCATGGCGATATGACTTTGGAACCACAATTTGGTGGTAAACAGCCCATTCATCATCAGCTGGGACATCAAATGGTCGCCATTTTCTCATAAGAATCCCATTCTTTATATAGTAACACATTGGGACCTGTGAAATTTCATCTTCAGGTAAAGCCCTAAAGATTAATTTTGAAATCTCAGGATCAGTTTGCTGTTCCTGGATAAGCTGTGACTTCGACAGCGTGTCGTGACCTTGGTCAATAGACCTTGGTGGAGAATGGCAAGACATTGACGAGTCTGTCTGAGTATCAGACAAACTGGGATCAAGAGACTTTTTAATCTCATTATTAAAATATTGACCGATAAAAGTATCTGTCAAGTCAATGTCAGAGTTTGAGTTTTTCAAAATGGCCTTTTTAGCCATAGCTCGGGTAACTGCACAAGAAGGATACAAGTCAGGAATTTCCTGCTCGATAGGGTCATCTGTTTGACCTATATTTGGTGTGTCAGTTACAAGTGGATTAACCACAACCTTATCTCCAGCTAAGTCATTGCCTAGCAGTAAATGGACACCTTTAAAAGGTAAGGAAGGTTTAATACCAATAACCACAGGCCCAGTAACCAAATCTGATGACAAATTAACGTGATGGAGAGGGATATTAACAGTTCCACACTCTACACCCTGAATAAGGACACTAGTACCGGAAGAAGTCTTCTCAGAAAAAGGCAGTATATCTGCTAAAATAAGAGATTGAGAAGCTCCTGTGTCTCTTAAAATTTTAATAGGGGTAGGTGGGCAATTATCACCTGAAAGTGATACAAAACCATTCAACATAAATGGTTCAAAAATCTCCATAGTAGAATCAGACTTGGGTTTTGTGACTATGTCAATTGTATTGGTTTTAATAGAAGACTGTGGCCTTGGTCTAAGAGTGGTGAGCCCTGTTGGTTTGGCTTCATCACTTTCTAACTTCCTTTTTAATTTCAAACATTCAGAAACAAGGTGACCAGGTTTCTTACAATAGTTACAAGTGGGTCGAGATAAGGGGTATTGACTTTTGGTTTCACTAGTAGAATTGGGTTTGGGTGTATTGGATTGACTGGGCATGCCAGATGTATTACCAGACATAGATTTATTTTGGGGATGTGAGGAAGTAGGTTTTGGTTTAGCAATAAAAGAAACTTTATGTGTAAGGTAGTAATTATCAGCCAGACGAGCTGCTTCTTCTAAAGTTTCAACTTGTTTTTCGTCTAAGAATGTCTTAACATCAAATTGAATACAACGTTTGAATTCTTCAACTAACATAAGTTGTCTTAGTTTATCATAATTTTGGTCTATTTTCTTAGAACAGCACCATCTATCAAATAACTGTTCTTTGTTTCTAGCAAATTCAACATGAGTCTGGTTAGAATCTTTTTTACAATTTCTAAATTTTTGTCTATATGCTTCTGGGACCAGCTCATAACCTTTGAGAATAAGTTCTTTAACAGTCTCATAATGATGACATTGTTCAACACCTAGTTGTATATAAATTTCACGAGCTTTGCCTATCAAAACACTTTGCAGAAGCAAAGTCCAGTGCTCTTTTGGCCAATTTAAGTTTTCTGCAACTTTTTCAAAGTGTAGGAAGTATTTATCAACTTCTTTTTCTTGAAATGGAGGAACAAGCCTAATATGTTTTGTAACATCAAAATTGTATTCAATCTTTTGCTTCGGCTGATTTGCTCTTTCTTGCATTTCTATTTCCCTCATTCTTAATTGAAATTCTCTCTCCTTCTCTCTCTCTTCCCTTTCCCTTTCTTCTCTCTCCCTTTCTCTTTCTTCTCTCTCCCTTTCTCTTTCCACTCTCTCCCTTTCTCTTTCCATTTCTCTTTCTTCTCTCTCCCTTTCTCTTTCCCTTTCTCTTTCCTTCTCTCTCTCTACTCTTTCTTCTCTCTGTCTTTCCCTTTCTCTTTCCTTCTCTCTTTCCTGAATTTCTAATTGTCTGATCTGAAGTTTCAATTCAAGTTCTTTTGAACTTGAAACTGACTGAACGTCAACTATCAGGGAAAGAGCATTTTCATTAAAAATTTCCTCATCAACAAAATATTGTACCAAAATGTTCTTAATTTCATGTTTACGCATTGAAGATTTTATTTCAGACAATTTATAGTGCTTAGCAAGATTAAGCAAATCAGTCTTTTTACCCAAATTCAATAACTCCACAGATGGTTCAGCCGTAAATTTATCTAAGTCAAAAGACATGTTTGTTTGTTGCTGGATTCAAGTACAAAATTATTATAATTACTGATTAGTAGACGAATGCGTTAGTCTTATTTTCCAATCCCGGACGAGCCCCCAATTTCTGTTACGAGTCAGGCGTAACTAGAAAGTAGAAGCCAGCAACAAACAATAACAATTAACAGAATTTATTAACAAAAATATCAAATAAACAGTGACAATATTACAATAGTACAAAACAGTACCTTAGATGTTAAATACAGAAGACAAATTATTCCAGTCTTAATTGCAATCTGATCCTGATCCAAACTGAATGTAATCCAAGCACTAATTATATGACACAAACACAAAATAATCCCCACTGTAGTCTGGCAATCATGTATTAACTAGTGAACACTGAGATGTAAAAAGCTTTTCCTTTTATAATAACAGGGAAACTTCCAGAAAATTCATGTTAAAATCAGTTGCATAATTCTTAGTAATCAGATTGTATAAAGGCCTGGAAACTTCCAGCACAATATTCTACAAGAGAGAATCCAGTTCTAAAAATAGTAACAGGGGAAAACCATTCAAAAAATAGATACACACATGAACAAAGCTAGGAATAACTGGGTATGTACATAACAATAGATAGAAAACAGTGAATAAAAAACGGCATGAAAGTGGATTTAAAGTCTTTTTTAAAGGCTGCTGTGCAGTCCTTGGCAAACTGCCAGGCATGCACCATCCACACATGCCAGATTTCACTGAAAAAGGGCCAAAATTCAAGAAAACAAGGTGGCAGAAGACCTTGTTTTGGTCTATTCAAGCCCCTTGCAAGAGTTACTTCCCTTAAAGTAAACCCTTGATCCCCCCCCTTTACCCTTTAATTGGATTTCCTGATTCGGGCCACATCAAATTCATATAACCCAAAATGATCAATGTACATTGTAAAAAAAACACACAGAAATTAATGTGACAAGTTGCTAAAAAATAGACTGAAAACTCTTTCAGTAGCAATTGTTTCCTATTGCATAAATCAAACAAAGGGAACTGAAATGTTATTTTTTCTAATCGCTTCAAACCATGACAAGAAACCCAGTTACGTTGATTACGGTCTCATACGTGCCAGTTACCCACATGCGAAAAGCACAGAAAACAATGTGACAAGTGGCTAAAAAAAAGACTGAAAACTCTTTCAGTAGTGCTCAAGGAATTGAAGCATAAATTTTCTAATATCTTCAAACCGCAACAAGAAACCCTGTTACGTTGACTACCGTTTCATACGTGCCAGTTACGCACATGGGAGAACACCAGAAAATGATGTGACAAGTGGCTAAAAAAAGACATGAAGACTATTTTCAGTAGCAACTGCTTCCTGTTGCATAAGTCAAACAAAGAGAACTGAATTTTTAAATTTTTTTTTCTCCAATCTCTTTATATCGTACGTGACAAATAACCCATTTACGTTGACTACCGTCTCGCAGGTCCCAGTTACGTATCCGCGAAAACATGAAAAAATCGACTTACGGGACATTTCATAGCAGACGACACCTGTTTCTCAAGTCAAATATAGGGAACTAAATTTCTCTTTTTTTTTTCCTCCAATCTCTTTATACCGTGACAACAAACCCATTTACACCGACTACCGTCTCAAAGGTGCCAGTTACGTATCCGCGAAAACATGAAAAAATCGACTTACGGGACATTTCATAGCAGACAACACCTGTTTCTCGAGTCAAATATAGGGATTTTTCTTTTTTCGTTTTTTCTCACTAGGGCCATTGATTCAGTTGCGATGACCATCTCACCCATATGAGACGGTTACGTGCTGCGCATGAAATCGTAAAATCAACTTAGACACTTTCGGACGGCAACTGACACCTGTTGCACAAATCAAAGAAAGGTAAATCAAACATTTCCCTGTTTTCATACCAAGGTCAGTTTTGGTGACCGTGCGAGTCGAAAGTGAATGTTCTGTTTAACGGCTGCACAAAAAAAAAAAAAAATGAAATTCAGAAGCAACCGGTTGCTGTTGCAGAAACTTTTTCCGATGAAAAAGAAATCTTGTTTTCGTTTAAAGAATTAAAAAAAAAGGCCATAAAGATACAATAAGATGTAAGAATAACTAATAATCAAAATTTTCTTTGATAGGGTAGAAAACATTGTGAGAAAAGGAGAAAATGCTGGTAACCTGCATTGTCTCCTTTTCTCAGATTATTTTCCAAAGCCTTCTATTTTACGGGGGTGTTAAAAGGCGTCATTGTATGGTAAGGGGTCAATAAGGATAAACATATACCCTCCCTCCCAATCATCCAATCAAATCTCATCCCTCTGTGAAATTATCCAATCACAGAAGCTTTTAGGAAATCAGAATGGGTGCCAACAGCCAATCAGAGAGGCTGTGAGAAATTCAAAAATGGGCCCGGTCTGCCAGTCAGAGAGGCTTTGAGAAATCAAAATGGGCCCAGTCAGCCAATCAAAATGGCGCCCTAATATATATAGATAGAAAACAGTGAATAAAAAACGGCATGAAAGTGGATTTAAAGTCTTTTTTAAAGGCTGCTGTGCAGTCCTTGGCAAACTGCCAGGCATGCACCATCCACACATGCCAGATTTCACTGAAAAAGGGCCAAAATTCAAGAAAACAAGGTGGCAGAAGACCTTGTTTTGGTCTATTCAAGCCCCTTGCAAGAGTTACTTCCCTTAAAGTAAACCCTTGATCCCCCCTTTACCCTTTAATTGGATTTCCTGATTCGGGCCACATCAAATTCATATAACCCAAAATGATCAATGTACATTGTAAAAAAAACACACAGAAATTAATGTGACAAGTTGCTAAAAAATAGACTGAAAACTCTTTCAGTAGCAATTGTTTCCTATTGCATAAATCAAACAAAGGGAACTGAAATGTTATTTTTTCTAATCGCTTCAAACCATGACAAGAAACCCAGTTACGTTGATTACGGTCTCATACGTGCCAGTTACGCACATGCGAAAAGCACAGAAAACAATGTGACAAGTGGCTAAAAAAAAGACTGAAAACTCTTTCAGTAGTGCTCAAGGAATTGAAGCATAAATTTTCTAATATCTTCAAACCGCAACAAGAAACCCTGTTACGTTGACTACCGTTTCATACGTGCCAGTTACGCACATGGGAGAACACCAGAAAATGATGTGACAAGTGGCTAAAAAAAGACATGAAGACTATTTTCAGTAGCAACTGCTTCCTGTTGCATAAGTCAAACAAAGAGAACTGAATTTTTAAATTTTTTTTTCTCCAATCTCTTTATATCGTACGTGACAAATAACCCATTTACGTTGACTACCGTCTCGCAGGTCCCAGTTACGTATCCGCGAAAACATGAAAAAATCGACTTACGGGACATTTCATAGCAGACGACACCTGTTTCTCAAGTCAAATATAGGGAACTAAATTTCTCTTTTTATTTCCTCCAATCTCTTTATACCGTGACAACAAACCCATTTACACCGACTACCGTCTCAAAGGTGCCAGTTACGTATCCGCGAAAACATGAAAAAATCGACTTACGGGACATTTCATAGCAGACAACACCTGTTTCTCGAGTCAAATATAGGGATTTTTCTTTTTTCGTTTTTTCTCACTAGGGCCATTGATTCAGTTGCGATGACCATCTCACCCATATGAGACGGTTACGTGCTGCGCATGAAATCGTAAAATCAACTTAGACACTTTCGGACGGCAACTGACACCTGTTGCACAAATCAAAGAAAGGTAAATCAAACATTTCCCTGTTTTCATACCAAGGTCAGTTTTGGTGACTGTGCGAGTCGAAAGTGAATGTTCTGTTTAACGGCTGCACAAAAAAAAAAAAAAATGAAATTCAGAAGCAACCGGTTGCTGTTGCAGAAACTTTTTCCGATGAAAAAGAAATCTTGTTTTCGTTTAAAGAATTAAAAAAAAAGGCCATAAAGATACAATAAGATGTAAGAATAACTAATAATCAAAATTTTCTTTGATAGGGTAGAAAACATTGTGAGAAAAGGAGAAAATGCTGGTAACCTGCATTGTCTCCTTTTCTCAGATTATTTTCCAAAGCCTTCTATTTTACGGGGGTGTTAAAAGGCGTCATTGTATGGTAAGGGGTCAATAAGGATAAACATATACCCTCCCTCCCAATCATCCAATCAAATCTCATCCCTCTGTGAAATTATCCAATCACAGAAGCTTTTAGGAAATCAGAATGGGTGCCAACAGCCAATCAGAGAGGCTGTGAGAAATTCAAAAATGGGCCCGGTCTGCCAGTCAGAGAGGCTTTGAGAAATCAAAATGGGCCCAGTCAGCCAATCAAAATTGCGCCCTAATATATATAGATAGAAAACAGTGAATAAAAAACGGCATGAAAGTGGATTTAAAGTCTTTTTTAAAGGCTGCTGTGCAGTCCTTGGCAAACTGCCAGGCATGCACCATCCACACATGCCAGATTTCACTGAAAAAGGGCCAAAATTCAAGAAAACAAGGTGGCAGAAGACCTTGTTTTGGTCTATTCAAGCCCCTTGCAAGAGTTACTTCCCTTAAAGTAAACCCTTGATCCCCCCCTTTACCCTTTAATTGGATTTCCTGATTCGGGCCACATCAAATTCATATAACCCAAAATGATCAATGTACATTGTAAAAAAAACACACAGAAATTAATGTGACAAGTTGCTAAAAAATAGACTGAAAACTCTTTCAGTAGCAATTGTTTCCTATTGCATAAATCAAACAAAGGGAACTGAAATGTTATTTTTTCTAATCGCTTCAAACCATGACAAGAAACCCAGTTACGTTGATTACGGTCTCATACGTGCCAGTTACGCACATGCGAAAAGCACAGAAAACAATGTGACAAGTGGCTAAAAAAAAGACTGAAAACTCTTTCAGTAGTGCTCAAGGAATTGAAGCATAAATTTTCTAATATCTTCAAACCGCAACAAGAAACCCTGTTACGTTGACTACCGTTTCATACGTGCCAGTTACGCACATGGGAGAACACCAGAAAATGATGTGACAAGTGGCTAAAAAAAGACATGAAGACTATTTTCAGTAGCAACTGCTTCCTGTTGCATAAGTCAAACAAAGAGAACTGAATTTTTAAATTTTTTTTTCTCCAATCTCTTTATATCGTACGTGACAAATAACCCATTTACGTTGACTACCGTCTCGCAGGTCCCAGTTACGTATCCGCGAAAACATGAAAAAATCGACTTACGGGACATTTCATAGCAGACGACACCTGTTTCTCAAGTCAAATATAGGGAACTAAATTTCAATTTTTTTTTTCCTCCAATCTCTTTATACCGTGACAACAAACCCATTTACACCGACTACCGTCTCAAAGGTGCCAGTTACGTATCCGCGAAAACATGAAAAAATCGACTTACGGGACATTTCATAGCAGACAACACCTGTTTCTCGAGTCAAATATAGGGATTTTTCTTTTTTCGTTTTTTCTCACTAGGGCCATTGATTCAGTTGCGATGACCATCTCACCCATATGAGACGGTTACGTGCTGCGCATGAAATCGTAAAATCAACTTAGACACTTTCGGACGGCAACTGACACCTGTTGCACAAATCAAAGAAAGGTAAATCAAACATTTCCCTGTTTTCATACCAAGGTCAGTTTTGGTGACCGTGCGAGTCGAAAGTGAATGTTCTGTTTAACGGCTGCACAAAAAAAAAAAAAATGAAATTCAGAAGCAACCGGTTGCTGTTGCAGAAACTTTTTCCGATGAAAAAGAAATCTTGTTTTCGTTTAAAGAATTAAAAAAAAAGGCCATAAAGATACAATAAGATGTAAGAATAACTAATAATCAAAATTTTCTTTGATAGGGTAGAAAACATTGTGAGAAAAGGAGAAAATGCTGGTAACCTGCATTGTCTCCTTTTCTCAGATTATTTTCCAAAGCCTTCTATTTTACGGGGGTGTTAAAAGGCGTCATTGTATGGTAAGGGGTCAATAAGGATAAACATATACCCTCCCTCCCAATCATCCAATCAAATCTCATCCCTCTGTGAAATTATCCAATCACAGAAGCTTTTAGGAAATCAGAATGGGTGCCAACAGCCAATCAGAGAGGCTGTGAGAAATTCAAAAATGGGCCCGGTCTGCCAGTCAGAGAGGCTTTGAGAAATCAAAATGGGCCCAGTCAGCCAATCAAAATGGCGCCCTAATATATATAGATAGAAAACAGTGAATAAAAAACGGCATGAAAGTGGATTTAAAGTCTTTTTTAAAGGCTGCTGTGCAGTCCTTGGCAAACTGCCAGGCATGCACCATCCACACATGCCAGATTTCACTGAAAAAGGGCCAAAATTCAAGAAAACAAGGTGGCAGAAGACCTTGTTTTGGTCTATTCAAGCCCCTTGCAAGAGTTACTTCCCTTAAAGTAAACCCTTGATCCCCCCCCTTTACCCTTTAATTGGATTTCCTGATTCGGGCCACATCAAATTCATATAACCCAAAATGATCAATGTACATTGTAAAAAAAACACACAGAAATTAATGTGACAAGTTGCTAAAAAATAGACTGAAAACTCTTTCAGTAGCAATTGTTTCCTATTGCATAAATCAAACAAAGGGAACTGAAATGTTATTTTTTCTAATCGCTTCAAACCATGACAAGAAACCCAGTTACGTTGATTACGGTCTCATACGTGCCAGTTACGCACATGCGAAAAGCACAGAAAACAATGTGACAAGTGGCTAAAAAAAAGACTGAAAACTCTTTCAGTAGTGCTCAAGGAATTGAAGCATAAATTTTCTAATATCTTCAAACCGCAACAAGAAACCCTGTTACGTTGACTACCGTTTCATACGTGCCAGTTACGCACATGGGAGAACACCAGAAAATGATGTGACAAGTGGCTAAAAAAAGACATGAAGACTATTTTCAGTAGCAACTGCTTCCTGTTGCATAAGTCAAACAAAGAGAACTGAATTTTTAAATTTTTTTTTCTCCAATCTCTTTATATCGTACGTGACAAATAACCCATTTACGTTGACTACCGTCTCGCAGGTCCCAGTTACGTATCCGCGAAAACATGAAAAAATCGACTTACGGGACATTTCATAGCAGACGACACCTGTTTCTCAAGTCAAATATAGGGAACTAAATTTCTCTTTTTTTTTTCCTCCAATCTCTTTATACCGTGACAACAAACCCATTTACACCGACTACCGTCTCAAAGGTGCCAGTTACGTATCCGCGAAAACATGAAAAAATCGACTTACGGGACATTTCATAGCAGACAACACCTGTTTCTCGAGTCAAATATAGGGATTTTTCTTTTTTCGTTTTTTCTCACTAGGGCCATTGATTCAGTTGCGATGACCATCTCACCCATATGAGACGGTTACGTGCTGCGCATGAAATCGTAAAATCAACTTAGACACTTTCGGACGGCAACTGACACCTGTTGCACAAATCAAAGAAAGGTAAATCAAACATTTCCCTGTTTTCATACCAAGGTCAGTTTTGGTGACCGTGCGAGTCGAAAGTGAATGTTCTGTTTAACGGCTGCACAAAAAAAAAAAAAATGAAATTCAGAAGCAACCGGTTGCTATTGCAGAAACTTTTTCCGATGAAAAAGAAATCTTGTTTTCGTTTAAAGAATTAAAAAAAAAGGCCATAAAGATACAATAAGATGTAAGAATAACTAATAATCAAAATTTTCTTTGATAGGGTAGAAAACATTGTGAGAAAAGGAGAAAATGCTGGTAACCTGCATTGTCTCCTTTTCTCAGATTATTTTCCAAAGCCTTCTATTTTACGGGGGTGTTAAAAGGCGTCATTGTATGGTAAGGGGTCAATAAGGATAAACATATACCCTCCCTCCCAATCATCCAATCAAATCTCATCCCTCTGTGAAATTATCCAATCACAGAAGCTTTTAGGAAATCAGAATGGGTGCCAACAGCCAATCAGAGAGGCTGTGAGAAATTCAAAAATGGGCCCGGTCTGCCAGTCAGAGAGGCTTTGAGAAATCAAAATGGGCCCAGTCAGCCAATCAAAATGGCGCCCTAATATATATAGATAGAAAACAGTGAATAAAAAACGGCATGAAAGTGGATTTAAAGTCTTTTTTAAAGGCTGCTGTGCAGTCCTTGGCAAACTGCCAGGCATGCACCATCCACACATGCCAGATTTCACTGAAAAAGGGCCAAAATTCAAGAAAACAAGGTGGCAGAAGACCTTGTTTTGGTCTATTCAAGCCCCTTGCAAGAGTTACTTCCCTTAAAGTAAACCCTTGATCCCCCCCCTTTACCCTTTAATTGGATTTCCTGATTCGGGCCACATCAAATTCATATAACCCAAAATGATCAATGTACATTGTAAAAAAAACACACAGAAATTAATGTGACAAGTTGCTAAAAAATAGACTGAAAACTCTTTCAGTAGCAATTGTTTCCTATTGCATAAATCAAACAAAGGGAACTGAAATGTTATTTTTTCTAATCGCTTCAAACCATGACAAGAAACCCAGTTACGTTGATTACGGTCTCATACGTGCCAGTTACGCACATGCGAAAAGCACAGAAAACAATGTGACAAGTGGCTAAAAAAAAGACTGAAAACTCTTTCAGTAGTGCTCAAGGAATTGAAGCATAAATTTTCTAATATCTTCAAACCGCAACAAGAAACCCTGTTACGTTGACTACCGTTTCATACGTGCCAGTTACGCACATGGGAGAACACCAGAAAATGATGTGACAAGTGGCTAAAAAAAGACATGAAGACTATTTTCAGTAGCAACTGCTTCCTGTTGCATAAGTCAAACAAAGAGAACTGAATTTTTAAATTTTTTTTTCTCCAATCTCTTTATATCGTACGTGACAAATAACCCATTTACGTTGACTACCGTCTCGCAGGTCCCAGTTACGTATCCGCGAAAACATGAAAAAATCGACTTACGGGACATTTCATAGCAGACGACACCTGTTTCTCAAGTCAAATATAGGGAACTAAATTTCTCTTTTTTTTTTTCCTCCAATCTCTTTATACCGTGACAACAAACCCATTTACACCGACTACCGTCTCAAAGGTGCCAGTTACGTATCCGCGAAAACATGAAAAAATCGACTTACGGGACATTTCATAGCAGACAACACCTGTTTCTCGAGTCAAATATAGGGATTTTTCTTTTTTCGTTTTTACTCACTAGGGCCATTGATTCAGTTGCGATGACCATCTCACCCATATGAGACGGTTACGTGCTGCGCATGAAATCGTAAAATCAACTTAGACACTTTCGGACGGCAACTGACACCTGTTGCACAAATCAAAGAAAGGTAAATCAAACATTTCCCTGTTTTCATACCAAGGTCAGTTTTGGTGACCGTGCGAGTCGAAAGTGAATGTTCTGTTTAACGGCTGCACAAAAAAAAAAAAAATGAAATTCAGAAGCAACCGGTTGCTGTTGCAGAAACTTTTTCCGATGAAAAAGAAATCTTGTTTTCGTTTAAAGAATTAAAAAAAAAGGCCATAAAGATACAATAAGATGTAAGAATAACTAATAATCAAAATTTTCTTTGATAGGGTAGAAAACATTGTGAGAAAAGGAGAAAATGCTGGTAACCTGCATTGTCTCCTTTTCTCAGATTATTTTCCAAAGCCTTCTATTTTACGGGGGTGTTAAAAGGCGTCATTGTATGGTAAGGGGTCAATAAGGATAAACATATACCCTCCCTCCCAATCATCCAATCAAATCTCATCCCTCTGTGAAATTATCCAATCACAGAAGCTTTTAGGAAATCAGAATGGGTGCCAACAGCCAATCAGAGAGGCTGTGAGAAATTCAAAAATGGGCCCGGTCTGCCAGTCAGAGAGGCTTTGAGAAATCAAAATGGGCCCAGTCAGCCAATCAAAATGGCGCCCTAATATATATAGATAGAAAACAGTGAATAAAAAACGGCATGAAAGTGGATTTAAAGTCTTTTTTAAAGGCTGCTGTGCAGTCCTTGGCAAACTGCCAGGCATGCACCATCCACACATGCCAGATTTCACTGAAAAAGGGCCAAAATTCAAGAAAACAAGGTGGCAGAAGACCTTGTTTTGGTCTATTCAAGCCCCTTGCAAGAGTTACTTCCCTTAAAGTAAACCCTTGATTCCCCCCTTTACCCTTTAATTGGATTTCCTGATTCGGGCCACATCAAATTCATATAACCCAAAATGATCAATGTACATTGTAAAAAAAACACACAGAAATTAATGTGACAAGTTGCTAAAAAATAGACTGAAAACTCTTTCAGTAGCAATTGTTTCCTATTGCATAAATCAAACAAAGGGAACTGAAATGTTATTTTTTCTAATCGCTTCAAACCATGACAAGAAACCCAGTTACGTTGATTACGGTCTCATACGTGCCAGTTACGCACATGCGAAAAGCACAGAAAACAATGTGACAAGTGGCTAAAAAAAAGACTGAAAACTCTTTCAGTAGTGCTCAAGGAATTGAAGCATAAATTTTCTAATATCTTCAAACCGCAACAAGAAACCCTGTTACGTTGACTACCGTTTCATACGTGCCAGTTACGCACATGGGAGAACACCAGAAAATGATGTGACAAGTGGCTAAAAAAAGACATGAAGACTATTTTCAGTAGCAACTGCTTCCTGTTGCATAAGTCAAACAAGGAGAACTGAATTTTTAAATTTTTTTTTCTCCAATCTCTTTATATCGTACGTGACAAATAACCCATTTACGTTGACTACCGTCTCGCAGGTCCCAGTTACGTATCCGCGAAAACATGAAAAAATCGACTTACGGGACATTTCATAGCAGACGACACCTGTTTCTCAAGTCAAATATAGGGAACTAAATTTCTCTTTTTTTTTTCCTCCAATCTCTTTATACCGTGACAACAAACCCATTTACACCGACTACCGTCTCAAAGGTGCCAGTTACGTATCCGCGAAAACATGAAAAAATCGACTTACGGGACATTTCATAGCAGACAACACCTGTTTCTCGAGTCAAATATAGGGATTTTTCTTTTTTCGTTTTTTCTCACTAGGGCCATTGATTCAGTTGCGATGACCATCTCACCCATATGAGACGGTTACGTGCTGCGCATGAAATCGTAAAATCAACTTAGACACTTTCGGACGGCAACTGACACCTGTTGCACAAATCAAAGAAAGGTAAATCAAACATTTCCCTGTTTTCATACCAAGGTCAGTTTTGGTGACCGTGCGAATCGAAAGTGAATGTTCTGTTTAACGGCTGCACAAAAAAAAAAAAATGAAATTCAGAAGCAACCGGTTGCTGTTGCAGAAACTTTTTCCGATGAAAAAGAAATCTTGTTTTCGTTTAAAGAATTAAAAAAAAAGGCCATAAAGATACAATAAGATGTAAGAATAACTAATAATCAAAATTTTCTTTGATAGGGTAGAAAACATTGTGAGAAAAGGAGAAAATGCTGGTAACCTGCATTGTCTCCTTTTCTCAGATTATTTTCCAAAGCCTTCTATTTTACGGGGGTGTTAAAAGGCGTCATTGTATGGTAAGGGGTCAATAAGGATAAACATATACCCTCCCTCCCAATCATCCAATCAAATCTCATCCCTCTGTGAAATTATCCAATCACAGAAGCTTTTAGGAAATCAGAATGGGTGCCAACAGCCAATCAGAGAGGCTGTTAGAAATTCAAAAATGGGCCCGGTCTGCCAGTCAGAGAGGCTTTGAGAAATCAAAATGGGCCCAGTCAGCCAATCAAAATGGCGCCCTAATATATATAGATAGAAAACAGTGAATAAAAAACGGCATGAAAGTGGATTTAAAGTCTTTTTTAAAGGCTGCTGTGCAGTCCTTGGCAAACTGCCAGGCATGCACCATCCACACATGCCAGATTTCACTGAAAAAGGGCCAAAATTCAAGAAAACAAGGTGGCAGAAGACCTTGTTTTGGTCTATTCAAGCCCCTTGCAAGAGTTACTTCCCTTAAAGTAAACCCTTGATCCCCCCCTTTACCCTTTAATTGGATTTCCTGATTCGGGCCACATCAAATTCATATAACCCAAAATGATCAATGTACATTGTAAAAAAAACACACAGAAATTAATGTGACAAGTTGCTAAAAAATAGACTGAAAACTCTTTCAGTAGCAATTGTTTCCTATTGCATAAATCAAACAAAGGGAACTGAAATGTTATTTTTTCTAATCGCTTCAAACCATGACAAGAAACCCAGTTACGTTGATTACGGTCTCATACGTGCCAGTTACGCACATGCGAAAAGCACAGAAAACAATGTGACAAGTGGCTAAAAAAAAGACTGAAAACTCTTTCAGTAGTGCTCAAGGAATTGAAGCATAAATTTTCTAATATCTTCAAACCGCAACAAGAAACCCTGTTACGTTGACTACCGTTTCATACGTGCCAGTTACGCACATGGGAGAACACCAGAAAATGATGTGACAAGTGGCTAAAAAAAGACATGAAGACTATTTTCAGTAGCAACTGCTTCCTGTTGCATAAGTCAAACAAAGAGAACTGAATTTTTAAATTTTTTTTTCTCCAATCTCTTTATATCGTACGTGACAAATAACCCATTTACGTTGACTACCGTCTCGCAGGTCCCAGTTACGTATCCGCGAAAACATGAAAAAATCGACTTACGGGACATTTCATAGCAGACGACACCTGTTTCTCAAGTCAAATATAGGGAACTAAATTTCTCTTTTTTTTTTCCTCCAATCTCTTTATACCGTGACAACAAACCCATTTACACCGACTACCGTCTCAAAGGTGCCAGTTACGTATCCGCGAAAACATGAAAAAATCGACTTACGGGACATTTCATAGCAGACAACACCTGTTTCTCGAGTCAAATATAGGGATTTTTCTTTTTTCGTTTTTTCTCACTAGGGCCATTGATTCAGTTGCGATGACCATCTCACCCATATGAGACGGTTACGTGCTGCGCATGAAATCGTAAAATCAACTTAGACACTTTCGGACGGCAACTGACACCTGTTGCACAAATCAAAGAAAGGTAAATCAAACATTTCCCTGTTTTCATACCAAGGTCAGTTTTGGTGACCGTGCGAGTCGAAAGTGAATGTTCTGTTTAACGGCTGCACAAAAAAAAAAAAAAATGAAATTCAGAAGCAACCGGTTGCTGTTGCAGAAACTTTTTCCGATGAAAAAGAAATCTTGTTTTCGTTTAAAGAATTAAAAAAAAAGGCCATAAAGATACAATAAGATGTAAGAATAACTAATAATCAAAATTTTCTTTGATAGGGTAGAAAACATTGTGAGAAAAGGAGAAAATGCTGGTAACCTGCATTGTCTCCTTTTCTCAGATTATTTTCCAAAGCCTTCTATTTTACGGGGGTGTTAAAAGGCGTCATTGTATGGTAAGGGGTCAATAAGGATAAACATATACCCTCCCTCCCAATCATCCAATCAAATCTCATCCCTCTGTGAAATTATCCAATCACAGAAGCTTTTAGGAAATCAGAATGGGTGCCAACAGCCAATCAGAGAGGCTGTGAGAAATTCAAAAATGGGCCCGGTCTGCCAGTCAGAGAGGCTTTGAGAAATCAAAATGGGCCCAGTCAGCCAATCAAAATGGCGCCCTAATATATATAGATAGAAAACAGTGAACAAAAAACGGCATGAAAGTGGATTTAAAGTCTTTTTTAAAGGCTGCTGTGCAGTCCTTGGCAAACTGCCAGGCATGCACCATCCACACATGCCAGATTTCACTGAAAAAGGGCCAAAATTCAAGAAAACAAGGTGGCAGAAGACCTTGTTTTGGTCTATTCAAGCCCCTTGCAAGAGTTACTTCCCTTAAAGTAAACCCTTGATCCCCCCTTTACCCTTTAATTGGATTTCCTGATTCGGGCCACATCAAATTCATATAACCCAAAATGATCAATGTACATTGTAAAAAAAACACACAGAAATTAATGTGACAAGTTGCTAAAAAATAGACTGAAAACTCTTTCAGTAGCAATTGTTTCCTATTGCATAAATCAAACAAAGGGAACTGAAATGTTATTTTTTCTAATCGCTTCAAACCATGACAAGAAACCCAGTTACGTTGATTACGGTCTCATACGTGCCAGTTACGCACATGCGAAAAGCACAGAAAACAATGTGACAAGTGGCTAAAAAAAAGACTGAAAACTCTTTCAGTAGTGCTCAAGGAATTGAAGCATAAATTTTCTAATATCTTCAAACCGCAACAAGAAACCCTGTTACGTTGACTACCGTTTCATACGTGCCAGTTACGCACATGGGAGAACACCAGAAAATGATGTGACAAGTGGCTAAAAAAAGACATGAAGACTATTTTCAGTAGCAACTGCTTCCTGTTGCATAAGTCAAACAAAGAGAACTGAATTTTTAAATTTTTTTTTCTCCAATCTCTTTATATCGTACGTGACAAATAACCCATTTACGTTGACTACCGTCTCGCAGGTCCCAGTTACGTATCCGCGAAAACATGAAAAAATCGACTTACGGGACATTTCATAGCAGACGACACCTGTTTCTCAAGTCAAATATAGGGAACTAAATTTCTCTTTTTATTTCCTCCAATCTCTTTATACCGTGACAACAAACCCATTTACACCGACTACCGTCTCAAAGGTGCCAGTTACGTATCCGCGAAAACATGAAAAAATCGACTTACGGGACATTTCATAGCAGACAACACCTGTTTCTCGAGTCAAATATAGGGATTTTTCTTTTTTCATTTTTTCTCACTAGGGCCATTGATTCAGTTGCGATGACCATCTCACCCATATGAGACGGTTACGTGCTGCGCATGAAATCGTAAAATCAACTTAGACACTTTCGGACGGCAACTGACACCTGTTGCACAAATCAAAGAAAGGTAAATCAAACATTTCCCTGTTTTCATACCAAGGTCAGTTTTGGTGACCGTGCGAGTCGAAAGTGAATGTTCTGTTTAACGGCTGCACAAAAAAAAAAAAAAATGAAATTCAGAAGCAACCGGTTGCTGTTGCAGAAACTTTTTCCGATGAAAAAGAAATCTTGTTTTCGTTTAAAGAATTAAAAAAAAAGGCCATAAAGATACAATAAGATGTAAGAATAACTAATAATCAAAATTTTCTTTGATAGGGTAGAAAACATTGTGAGAAAAGGAGAAAATGCTGGTAACCTGCATTGTCTCCTTTTCTCAGATTATTTTCCAAAGCCTTCTATTTTACGGGGGTGTTAAAAGGCGTCATTGTATGGTAAGGGGTCAATAAGGATAAACATATACCCTCCCTCCCAATCATCCAATCAAATCTCATCCCTCTGTGAAATTATCCAATCACAGAAGCTTTTAGGAAATCAGAATGGGTGCCAACAGCCAATCAGAGAGGCTGTGAGAAATTCAAAAATGGGCCCGGTCTGCCAGTCAGAGAGGCTTTGAGAAATCAAAATGGGCCCAGTCAGCCAATCAAAATGGCGCCCTAATATATATAGATAGAAAACAGTGAACAAAAAACGGCATGAAAGTGGATTTAAAGTCTTTTTTAAAGGCTGCTGTGCAGTCCTTGGCAAACTGCCAGGCATGCACCATCCACACATGCCAGATTTCACTGAAAAAGGGCCAAAATTCAAGAAAACAAGGTGGCAGAAGACCTTGTTTTGGTCTATTCAAGCCCCTTGCAAGAGTTACTTCCCTTAAAGTAAACCCTTGATCCCCCCCTTTACCCTTTAATTGGCCACATCAAATTCATATAACCCAAAATGATCAATGTACATTGTAAAAAAAACACACAGAAATTAATGTGACAAGTTGCTAAAAAATAGACTGAAAACTCTTTCAGTAGCAATTGTTTCCTATTGCATAAATCAAACAAAGGGAACTGAAATGTTATTTTTTCTAATCGCTTCAAACCATGACAAGAAACCCAGTTACGTTGATTACGGTCTCATACGTGCCAGTTACGCACATGCGAAAAGCACAGAAAACAATGTGACAAGTGGCTAAAAAAAAGACTGAAAACTCTTTCAGTAGTGCTCAAGGAATTGAAGCATAAATTTTCTAATATCTTCAAACCGCAACAAGAAACCCTGTTACGTTGACTACCGTTTCATACGTGCCAGTTACGCACATGGGAGAACACCAGAAAATGATGTGACAAGTGGCTAAAAAAAGACATGAAGACTATTTTCAGTAGCAACTGCTTCCTGTTGCATAAGTCAAACAAAGAGAACTGAATTTTTAAATTTTTTTTTCTCCAATCTCTTTATATCGTACGTGACAAATAACCCATTTACGTTGACTACCGTCTCGCAGGTCCCAGTTACGTATCCGCGAAAACATGAAAAAATCGACTTACGGGACATTTCATAGCAGACGACACCTGTTTCTCAAGTCAAATATAGGGAACTAAATTTCTCTTTTTTTTTTCCTCCAATCTCTTTATACCGTGACAACAAACCCATTTACACCGACTACCGTCTCAAAGGTGCCAGTTACGTATCCGCGAAAACATGAAAAAATCGACTTACGGGACATTTCATAGCAGACAACACCTGTTTCTCGAGTCAAATATAGGGATTTTTCTTTTTTCGTTTTTTCTCACTAGGGCCATTGATTCAGTTGCGATGACCATCTCACCCATATGAGACGGTTACGTGCTGCGCATGAAATCGTAAAATCAACTTAGACACTTTCGGACGGCAACTGACACCTGTTGCACAAATCAAAGAAAGGTAAATCAAACATTTCCCTGTTTTCATACCAAGGTCAGTTTTGGTGACCGTGCGAGTCGAAAGTGAATGTTCTGTTTAACGGCTGCACAAAAAAAAAAAAAATGAAATTCAGAAGCAACCGGTTGCTGTTGCAGAAACTTTTTCCGATGAAAAAGAAATCTTGTTTTCGTTTAAAGAATTAAAAAAAAAGGCCATAAAGATACAATAAGATGTAAGAATAACTAATAATCAAAATTTTCTTTGATAGGGTAGAAAACATTGTGAGAAAAGGAGAAAATGCTGGTAACCTGCATTGTCTCCTTTTCTCAGATTATTTTCCAAAGCCTTCTATTTTACGGGGGTGTTAAAAGGCGTCATTGTATGGTAAGGGGTCAATAAGGATAAACATATACCCTCCCTCCCAATCATCCAATCAAATCTCATCCCTCTGTGAAATTATCCAATCACAGAAGCTTTTAGGAAATCAGAATGGGTGCCAACAGCCAATCAGAGAGGCTGTGAGAAATTCAAAAATGGGCCCGGTCTGCCAGTCAGAGAGGCTTTGAGAAATCAAAATGGGCCCAGTCAGCCAATCAAAATGGCGCCCTAATATATATAGATAGAAAACAGTGAATAAAAAACGGCATGAAAGTGGATTTAAAGTCTTTTTTAAAGGCTGCTGTGCAGTCCTTGGCAAACTGCCAGGCATGCACCATCCACACATGCCAGATTTCACTGAAAAAGGGCCAAAATTCAAGAAAACAAGGTGGCAGAAGACCTTGTTTTGGTCTATTCAAGCCCCTTGCAAGAGTTACTTCCCTTAAAGTAAACCCTTGATCCCCCCCTTCTTACCCTTTACTTGGATTTCCTGATTCGGGCCACATCAAATTCATATAACCCAAAATGATCAATGTACATTGTAAAAAAAACACACAGAAATTAATGTGACAAGTTGCTAAAAAATAGACTGAAAACTCTTTCAGTAGCAATTGTTTCCTATTGCATAAATCAAACAAAGGGAACTGAAATGTTATTTTTTCTAATCGCTTCAAACCATGACAAGAAACCCAGTTACGTTGATTACGGTCTCATACGTGCCAGTTACGCACATGCGAAAAGCACAGAAAACAATGTGACAAGTGGCTAAAAAAAAGACTGAAAACTCTTTCAGTAGTGCTCAAGGAATTGAAGCATAAATTTTCTAATATCTTCAAACCGCAACAAGAAACCCTGTTACGTTGACTACCGTTTCATACGTGCCAGTTACGCACATGGGAGAACACCAGAAAATGATGTGACAAGTGGCTAAAAAAAGACATGAAGACTATTTTCAGTAGCAACTGCTTCCTGTTGCATAAGTCAAACAAAGAGAACTGAATTTTTAAATTTTTTTTTCTCCAATCTCTTTATATCGTACGTGACAAATAACCATTTACGTTGACTACCGTCTCGCAGGTCCCAGTTACGTATCCGCGAAAACATGAAAAAATCGACTTACGGGACATTTCATAGCAGACGACACCTGTTTCTCAAGTCAAATATAGGGAACTAAATTTCTCTTTTTATTTCCTCCAATCTCTTTATACCATGACAACAAACCCATTTACACCGACTACCGTCTCAAAGGTGCCAGTTACGTATCCGCGAAAACATGAAAAAATCGACTTACGGGACATTTCATAGCAGACAACACCTGTTTCTCGAGTCAAATATAGGGATTTTTCTTTTTTCATTTTTTCTCACTAGGGCCATTGATTCAGTTGCGATGACCATCTCACCCATATGAGACGGTTACGTGCTGCGCATGAAATCGTAAAATCAACTTAGACACTTTCGGACGGCAACTGACACCTGTTGCACAAATCAAAGAAAGGTAAATCAAACATTTCCCTGTTTTCATACCAAGGTCAGTTTTGGTGACCGTGCGAGTCGAAAGTGAATGTTCTGTTTAACGGCTGCACAAAAAAAAAAAAATGAAATTCAGAAGCAACCGGTTGCTGTTGCAGAAACTTTTTCCGATGAAAAAGAAATCTTGTTTTCGTTTAAAGAATTAAAAAAAAAGGCCATAAAGATACAATAAGATGTAAGAATAACTAATAATCAAAATTTTCTTTGATAGGGTAGAAAACATTGTGAGAAAAGGAGAAAATGCTGGTAACCTGCATTGTCTCCTTTTCTCAGATTATTTTCCAAAGCCTTCTATTTTACGGGGGTGTTAAAAGGCGTCATTGTATGGTAAGGGGTCAATAAGGATAAACATATACCCTCCCTCCCAATCATCCAATCAAATCTCATCCCTCTGTGAAATTATCCAATCACAGAAGCTTTTAGGAAATCAGAATGGGTGCCAACAGCCAATCAGAGAGGCTGTGAGAAATTCAAAAATGGGCCCGGTCTGCCAGTCAGAGAGGCTTTGAGAAATCAAAATGGGCCCAGTCAGCCAATCAAAATGGCGCCCTAATATATATAGATAGAAAACAGTGAATAAAAAACGGCATGAAAGTGGATTTAAAGTCTTTTTTAAAGGCTGCTGTGCAGTCCTTGGCAAACTGCCAGGCATGCACCATCCACACATGCCAGATTTCACTGAAAAAGGGCCAAAATTCAAGAAAACAAGGTGGCAGAAGACCTTGTTTTGGTCTATTCAAGCCCCTTGCAAGAGTTACTTCCCTTAAAGTAAACCCTTGATCCCCCCCTTTACCCTTTAATTGGATTTCCTGATTCGGGCCACATCAAATTCATATAACCCAAAATGATCAATGTACATTGTAAAAAAAACACACAGAAATTAATGTGACAAGTTGCTAAAAAATAGACTGAAAACTCTTTCAGTAGCAATTGTTTCCTATTGCATAAATCAAACAAAGGGAACTGAAATGTTATTTTTTCTAATCGCTTCAAACCATGACAAGAAACCCAGTTACGTTGATTACGGTCTCATACGTGCCAGTTACGCACATGCGAAAAGCACAGAAAACAATGTGACAAGTGGCTAAAAAAAAGACTGAAAACTCTTTCAGTAGTGCTCAAGGAATTGAAGCATAAATTTTCTAATATCTTCAAACCGCAACAAGAAACCCTGTTACGTTGACTACCGTTTCATACGTGCCAGTTACGCACATGGGAGAACACCAGAAAATGATGTGACAAGTGGCTAAAAAAAGACATGAAGACTATTTTCAGTAGCAACTGCTTCCTGTTGCATAAGTCAAACAAAGAGAACTGAATTTTTAAATTTTTTTTTCTCCAATCTCTTTATATCGTACGTGACAAATAACCCATTTACGTTGACTACCGTCTCGCAGGTCCCAGTTACGTATCCGCGAAAACATGAAAAAATCGACTTACGGGACATTTCATAGCAGACGACACCTGTTTCTCAAGTCAAATATAGGGAACTAAATTTCTCTTTTTTTTTTCCTCCAATCTCTTTATACCGTGACAACAAACCCATTTACACCGACTACCGTCTCAAAGGTGCCAGTTACGTATCCGCGAAAACATGAAAAAATCGACTTACGGGACATTTCATAGCAGACAACACCTGTTTCTCGAGTCAAATATAGGGATTTTTCTTTTTTCGTTTTTTCTCACTAGGGCCATTGATTCAGTTGCGATGACCATCTCACCCATATGAGACGGTTACGTGCTGCGCATGAAATCGTAAAATCAACTTAGACACTTTCGGACGGCAACTGACACCTGTTGCACAAATCAAAGAAAGGTAAATCAAACATTTCCCTGTTTTCATACCAAGGTCAGTTTTGGTGACCGTGCGAGTCGAAAGTGAATGTTCTGTTTAACGGCTGCACAAAAAAAAAAAAAATGAAATTCAGAAGCAACCGGTTGCTGTTGCAGAAACTTTTTCCGATGAAAAAGAAATCTTGTTTTCGTTTAAAGAATTAAAAAAAAAGGCCATAAAGATACAATAAGATGTAAGAATAACTAATAATCAAAATTTTCTTTGATAGGGTAGAAAACATTGTGAGAAAAGGAGAAAATGCTGGTAACCTGCATTGTCTCCTTTTCTCAGATTATTTTCCAAAGCCTTCTATTTTACGGGGGTGTTAAAAGGCGTCATTGTATGGTAAGGGGTCAATAAGGATAAACATATACCCTCCCTCCCAATCATCCAATCAAATCTCATCCCTCTGTGAAATTATCCAATCACAGAAGCTTTTAGGAAATCAGAATGGGTGCCAACAGCCAATCAGAGAGGCTGTGAGAAATTCAAAAATGGGCCCGGTCTGCCAGTCAGAGAGGCTTTGAGAAATCAAAATGGGCCCAGTCAGCCAATCAAAATGGCGCCCTAATATATATAGATAGAAAACAGTGAATAAAAAACGGCATGAAAGTGGATTTAAAGTCTTTTTTAAAGGCTGCTGTGCAGTCCTTGGCAAACTGCCAGGCATGCACCATCCACACATGCCAGATTTCACTGAAAAAGGGCCAAAATTCAAGAAAACAAGGTGGCAGAAGACCTTGTTTTGGTCTATTCAAGCCCCTTGCAAGAGTTACTTCCCTTAAAGTAAACCCTTGATCCCCCCCCCTTTACCCTTTACTTGGATTTCCTGATTCGGGCCACATCAAATTCATATAACCCAAAATGATCAATGTACATTGTAAAAAAAACACACAGAAATTAATGTGACAAGTTGCTAAAAAATAGACTGAAAACTCTTTCAGTAGCAATTGTTTCCTATTGCATAAATCAAACAAAGGGAACTGAAATGTTATTTTTTCTAATCGCTTCAAACCATGACAAGAAACCCAGTTACGTTGATTACGGTCTCATACGTGCCAGTTACGCACATGCGAAAAGCACAGAAAACAATGTGACAAGTGGCTAAAAAAAAGACTGAAAACTCTTTCAGTAGTGCTCAAGGAATTGAAGCATAAATTTTCTAATATCTTCAAACCGCAACAAGAAACCCTGTTACGTTGACTACCGTTTCATACGTGCCAGTTACGCACATGGGAGAACACCAGAAAATGATGTGACAAGTGGCTAAAAAAAGACATGAAGACTATTTTCAGTAGCAACTGCTTCCTGTTGCATAAGTCAAACAAAGAGAACTGAATTTTTAAATTTTTTTTTCTCCAATCTCTTTATATCGTACGTGACAAATAACCATTTACGTTGACTACCGTCTCGCAGGTCCCAGTTACGTATCCGCGAAAACATGAAAAAATCGACTTACGGGACATTTCATAGCAGACGACACCTGTTTCTCAAGTCAAATATAGGGAACTAAATTTCTCTTTTTATTTCCTCCAATCTCTTTATACCATGACAACAAACCCATTTACACCGACTACCGTCTCAAAGGTGCCAGTTACGTATCCGCGAAAACATGAAAAAATCGACTTACGGGACATTTCATAGCAGACAACACCTGTTTCTCGAGTCAAATATAGGGATTTTTCTTTTTTCATTTTTTCTCACTAGGGCCATTGATTCAGTTGCGATGACCATCTCACCCATATGAGACGGTTACGTGCTGCGCATGAAATCGTAAAATCAACTTAGACACTTTCGGACGGCAACTGACACCTGTTGCACAAATCAAAGAAAGGTAAATCAAACATTTCCCTGTTTTCATACCAAGGTCAGTTTTGGTGACCGTGCGAGTCGAAAGTGAATGTTCTGTTTAACGGCTGCACAAAAAAAAAAAAAATGAAATTCAGAAGCAACCGGTTGCTGTTGCAGAAACTTTTTCCGATGAAAAAGAAATCTTGTTTTCGTTTAAAGAATTAAAAAAAAAGGCCATAAAGATACAATAAGATGTAAGAATAACTAATAATCAAAATTTTCTTTGATAGGGTAGAAAACATTGTGAGAAAAGGAGAAAATGCTGGTAACCTGCATTGTCTCCTTTTCTCAGATTATTTTCCAAAGCCTTCTATTTTACGGGGGTGTTAAAAGGCGTCATTGTATGGTAAGGGGTCAATAAGGATAAACATATACCCTCCCTCCCAATCATCCAATCAAATCTCATCCCTCTGTGAAATTATCCAATCACAGAAGCTTTTAGGAAATCAGAATGGGTGCCAACAGCCAATCAGAGAGGCTGTGAGAAATTCAAAAATGGGCCCGGTCTGCCAGTCAGAGAGGCTTTGAGAAATCAAAATGGGCCCAGTCAGCCAATCAAAATGGCGCCCTAATATATATAGATAGAAAACAGTGAATAAAAAACGGCATGAAAGTGGATTTAAAGTCTTTTTTAAAGGCTGCTGTGCAGTCCTTGGCAAACTGCCAGGCATGCACCATCCACACATGCCAGATTTCACTGAAAAAGGGCCAAAATTCAAGAAAACAAGGTGGCAGAAGACCTTGTTTTGGTCTATTCAAGCCCCTTGCAAGAGTTACTTCCCTTAAAGTAAACCCTTGATCCCCCCCCCCTTTACCCTTTACTTGGATTTCCTGATTCGGGCCACATCAAATTCATATAACCCAAAATGATCAATGTACATTGTAAAAAAAACACACAGAAATTAATGTGACAAGTTGCTAAAAAATAGACTGAAAACTCTTTCAGTAGCAATTGTTTCCTATTGCATAAATCAAACAAAGGGAACTGAAATGTTATTTTTTCTAATCGCTTCAAACCATGACAAGAAACCCAGTTACGTTGATTACGGTCTCATACGTGCCAGTTACGCACATGCGAAAAGCACAGAAAACAATGTGACAAGTGGCTAAAAAAAAGACTGAAAACTCTTTCAGTAGTGCTCAAGGAATTGAAGCATAAATTTTCTAATATCTTCAAACCGCAACAAGAAACCCTGTTACGTTGACTACCGTTTCATACGTGCCAGTTACGCACATGGGAGAACACCAGAAAATGATGTGACAAGTGGCTAAAAAAAGACATGAAGACTATTTTCAGTAGCAACTGCTTCCTGTTGCATAAGTCAAACAAAGAGAACTGAATTTTTAAATTTTTTTTTCTCCAATCTCTTTATATCGTACGTGACAAATAACCATTTACGTTGACTACCGTCTCGCAGGTCCCAGTTACGTATCCGCGAAAACATGAAAAAATCGACTTACGGGACATTTCATAGCAGACGACACCTGTTTCTCAAGTCAAATATAGGGAACTAAATTTCTCTTTTTATTTCCTCCAATCTCTTTATACCATGACAACAAACCCATTTACACCGACTACCGTCTCAAAGGTGCCAGTTACGTATCCGCGAAAACATGAAAAAATCGACTTACGGGACATTTCATAGCAGACAACACCTGTTTCTCGAGTCAAATATAGGGATTTTTCTTTTTTCATTTTTTCTCACTAGGGCCATTGATTCAGTTGCGATGACCATCTCACCCATATGAGACGGTTACGTGCTGCGCATGAAATCGTAAAATCAACTTAGACACTTTCGGACGGCAACTGACACCTGTTGCACAAATCAAAGAAAGGTAAATCAAACATTTCCCTGTTTTCATACCAAGGTCAGTTTTGGTGACCGTGCGAGTCGAAAGTGAATGTTCTGTTTAACGGCTGCACAAAAAAAAAAAAAATGAAATTCAGAAGCAACCGGTTGCTGTTGCAGAAACTTTTTCCGATGAAAAAGAAATCTTGTTTTCGTTTAAAGAATTAAAAAAAAAGGCCATAAAGATACAATAAGATGTAAGAATAACTAATAATCAAAATTTTCTTTGATAGGGTAGAAAACATTGTGAGAAAAGGAGAAAATGCTGGTAACCTGCATTGTCTCCTTTTCTCAGATTATTTTCCAAAGCCTTCTATTTTACGGGGGTGTTAAAAGGCGTCATTGTATGGTAAGGGGTCAATAAGGATAAACATATACCCTCCCTCCCAATCATCCAATCAAATCTCATCCCTCTGTGAAATTATCCAATCACAGAAGCTTTTAGGAAATCAGAATGGGTGCCAACAGCCAATCAGAGAGGCTTTGAGAAATTCAAAAATGGGCCCGGTCTGCCAGTCAGAGAGGCTTTGAGAAATCAAAATGGGCCCAGTCAGCCAATCAAAATGGCGCCCTAATATATATAGATAGAAAACAGTGAACAAAAAACGGCATGAAAGTGGATTTAAAGTCTTTTTTAAAGGCTGCTGTGCAGTCCTTGGCAAACTGCCAGGCATGCACCATCCACACATGCCAGATTTCACTGAAAAAGGGCCAAAATTCAAGAAAACAAGGTGGCAGAAGACCTTGTTTTGGTCTATTCAAGCCCCTTGCAAGAGTTACTTCCCTTAAAGTAAACCCTTGATCCCCCCCCCCTTTACCCTTTAATTGGATTTCCTGATTCGGGCCACATCAAATTCATATAACCCAAAATGATCAATGTACATTGTAAAAAAAACACACAGAAATTAATGTGACAAGTTGCTAAAAAATAGACTGAAAACTCTTTCAGTAGCAATTGTTTCCTATTGCATAAATCAAACAAAGGGAACTGAAATGTTATTTTTTCTAATCGCTTCAAACCATGACAAGAAACCCAGTTACGTTGATTACGGTCTCATACGTGCCAGTTACGCACATGCGAAAAGCACAGAAAACAATGTGACAAGTGGCTAAAAAAAAGACTGAAAACTCTTTCAGTAGTGCTCAAGGAATTGAAGCATAAATTTTCTAATATCTTCAAACCGCAACAAGAAACCCTGTTACGTTGACTACCGTTTCATACGTGCCAGTTACGCACATGGGAGAACACCAGAAAATGATGTGACAAGTGGCTAAAAAAAGACATGAAGACTATTTTCAGTAGCAACTGCTTCCTGTTGCATAAGTCAAACAAAGAGAACTGAATTTTTAAATTTTTTTTTCTCCAATCTCTTTATATCGTACGTGACAAATAACCCATTTACGTTGACTACCGTCTCGCAGGTGCCAGTTACGTATCCGCGAAAACATGAAAAAATCGACTTACGGGACATTTCATAGCAGACGACACCTGTTTCTCAAGTCAAATATAGGGAACTAAATTTCTCTTTTTTTTCCCTCCAATCTCTTTATACCGTGACAACAAACCCATTTACACCGACTACCGTCTCAAAGGTGCCAGTTACGTATCCGCGAAAACATGAAAAAATCGACTTACGGGACATTTCATAGCAGACAACACCTGTTTCTCGAGTCAAATATAGGGATTTTTCTTTTTTCGTTTTTTCTCACTAGGGCCATTGATTCAGTTGCGATGACCATCTCACCCATATGAGACGGTTACGTGCTGCGCATGAAATCGTAAAATCAACTTAGACACTTTCGGACGGCAACTGACACCTGTTGCACAAATCAAAGAAAGGTAAATCAAACATTTCCCTGTTTTCATACCAAGGTCAGTTTTGGTGACCGTGCGAGTCGAAAGTGAATGTTCTGTTTAACGGCTGCACAAAAAAAAAAAAAATGAAATTCAGAAGCAACCGGTTGCTGTTGCAGAAACTTTTTCCGATGAAAAAGAAATCTTGTTTTCGTTTAAAGAATTAAAAAAAAAGGCCATAAAGATACAATAAGATGTAAGAATAACTAATAATCAAAATTTTCTTTGATAGGGTAGAAAACATTGTGAGAAAAGGAGAAAATGCTGGTAACCTGCATTGTCTCCTTTTCTCAGATTATTTTCCAAAGCCTTCTATTTTACGGGGGTGTTAAAAGGCGTCATTGTATGGTAAGGGGTCAATAAGGATAAACATATACCCTCCCTCCCAATCATCCAATCAAATCTCATCCCTC
Source organism: Tridacna crocea (assembly GCA_943736015.1). Lineage (NCBI taxonomy): Eukaryota > Metazoa > Mollusca > Bivalvia > Cardiida > Cardiidae > Tridacna > Tridacna crocea. The sequence continues at coordinate 1,313,067 of OX031066.1, read as the reverse complement.
TGTGAAATTATCCAATCACAGAAGCTTTTAGGAAATCAGAATGGGTGCCAACAGCCAATCAGAGAGGCTGTGAGAAATTCAAAAATGGGCCCGGTCTGCCAGTCAGAGAGGCTTTGAGAAATCAAAATGGGCCCAGTCAGCCAATCAAAATGGCGCCCTAATATATATAGATAGAAAACAGTGAACAAAAAACGACATGAAAGTGGATTTAAAGTCTTTTTTAAAGGCTGCTGTGCAGTCCTTGGCAAACTGCCAGGCATGCACCATCCACACATGCCAGATTTCACTGAAAAAGGGCCAAAATTCAAGAAAACAAGGTGGCAGAAGACCTTGTTTTGGTCTATTCAAGCCCCTTGCAAGAGTTACTTCCCTTAAAGTAAACCCTTGATCCCCCCCTTTACCCTTTAATTGGCCACATCAAATTCATATAACCCAAAATGATCAATGTACATTGTAAAAAAAACACACAGAAATTAATGTGACAAGTTGCTAAAAAATAGACTGAAAACTCTTTCAGTAGCAATTGTTTCCTATTGCATAAATCAAACAAAGGGAACTGAAATGTTATTTTTTCTAATCGCTTCAAACCATGACAAGAAACCCAGTTACGTTGATTACGGTCTCATACGTGCCAGTTACGCACATGCGAAAAGCACAGAAAACAATGTGACAAGTGGCTAAAAAAAAGACTGAAAACTCTTTCAGTAGTGCTCAAGGAATTGAAGCATAAATTTTCTAATATCTTCAAACCGCAACAAGAAACCCTGTTACGTTGACTACCGTTTCATACGTGCCAGTTACGCACATGGGAGAACACCAGAAAATGATGTGACAAGTGGCTAAAAAAAGACATGAAGACTATTTTCAGTAGCAACTGCTTCCTGTTGCATAAGTCAAACAAAGAGAACTGAATTTTTAAATTTTTTTTTCTCCAATCTCTTTATATCGTACGTGACAAATAACCCATTTACGTTGACTACCGTCTCGCAGGTCCCAGTTACGTATCCGCGAAAACATGAAAAAATCGACTTACGGGACATTTCATAGCAGACGACACCTGTTTCTCAAGTCAAATATAGGGAACTAAATTTCTCTTTTTATTTCCTCCAATCTCTTTATACCGTGACAACAAACCCATTTACACCGACTACCGTCTCAAAGGTGCCAGTTACGTATCCGCGAAAACATGAAAAAATCGACTTACGGGACATTTCATAGCAGACAACACCTGTTTCTCGAGTCAAATATAGGGATTTTTCTTTTTTCGTTTTTTCTCACTAGGGCCATTGATTCAGTTGCGATGACCATCTCACCCATATGAGACGGTTACGTGCTGCGCATGAAATCGTAAAATCAACTTAGACACTTTCGGACGGCAACTGACACCTGTTGCACAAATCAAAGAAAGGTAAATCAAACATTTCCCTGTTTTCATACCAAGGTCAGTTTTGGTGACCGTGCGAGTCGAAAGTGAATGTTCTGTTTAACGGCTGCACAAAAAAAAAAAAAATGAAATTCAGAAGCAACCGGTTGCTGTTGCAGAAACTTTTTCCGATGAAAAAGAAATCTTGTTTTCGTTTAAAGAATTAAAAAAAAAGGCCATAAAGATACAATAAGATGTAAGAATAACTAATAATCAAAATTTTCTTTGATAGGGTAGAAAACATTGTGAGAAAAGGAGAAAATGCTGGTAACCTGCATTGTCTCCTTTTCTCAGATTATTTTCCAAAGCCTTCTATTTTACGGGGGTGTTAAAAGGCGTCATTGTATGGTAAGGGGTCAATAAGGATAAACATATACCCTCCCTCCCAATCATCCAATCAAATCTCATCCCTCTGTGAAATTATCCAATCACAGAAGCTTTTAGGAAATCAGAATGGGTGCCAACAGCCAATCAGAGAGGCTGTGAGAAATTCAAAAATGGGCCCGGTCTGCCAGTCAGAGAGGCTTTGAGAAATCAAAATGGGCCCAGTCAGCCAATCAAAATGGCGCCCTAATATATATAGATAGAAAACAGTGAACAAAAAACGGCATGAAAGTGGATTTAAAGTCTTTTTTAAAGGCTGCTGTGCAGTCCTTGGCAAACTGCCAGGCATGCACCATCCACACATGCCAGATTTCACTGAAAAAGGGCCAAAATTCAAGAAAACAAGGTGGCAGAAGACCTTGTTTTGGTCTATTCAAGCCCCTTGCAAGAGTTACTTCCCTTAAAGTAAACCCTTGATCCCCCCCCTTTACCCTTTAATTGGATTTCCTGATTCGGGCCACATCAAATTCATATAACCCAAAATGATCAATGTACATTGTAAAAAAAACACACAGAAATTAATGTGACAAGTTGCTAAAAAATAGACTGAAAACTCTTTCAGTAGCAATTGTTTCCTATTGCATAAATCAAACAAAGGGAACTGAAATGTTATTTTTTTCTAATCGCTTCAAACCATGACAAGAAACCCAGTTACGTTGATTACGGTCTCATACGTGCCAGTTACGCACATGCGAAAAGCACAGAAAACAATGTGACAAGTGGCTAAAAAAAAGACTGAAAACTCTTTCAGTAGTGCTCAAGGAATTGAAGCATAAATTTTCTAATATCTTCAAACCGCAACAAGAAACCCTGTTACGTTGACTACCGTTTCATACGTGCCAGTTACGCACATGGGAGAACACCAGAAAATGATGTGACAAGTGGCTAAAAAAAGACATGAAGACTATTTTCAGTAGCAACTGCTTCCTGTTGCATAAGTCAAACAAAGAGAACTGAATTTTTAAATTTTTTTTTCTCCAATCTCTTTATATCGTACGTGACAAATAACCCATTTACGTTGACTACCGTCTCGCAGGTCCCAGTTACGTATCCGCGAAAACATGAAAAAATCGACTTACGGGACATTTCATAGCAGACGACACCTGTTTCTCAAGTCAAATATAGGGAACTAAATTTCTCTTTTTTTTCCCTCCAATCTCTTTATACCGTGACAACAAACCCATTTACACCGACTACCGTCTCAAAGGTGCCAGTTACGTATCCGCGAAAACATGAAAAAATCGACTTACGGGACATTTCATAGCAGACAAAACTGTTTCTCGAGTCAAATATAGGGATTTTTCTTTTTTCGTTTTTTCTCACTAGGGCCATTGATTCAGTTGCGATGACCATCTCACCCATATGAGACGGTTACGTGCTGCGCATGAAATCGTAAAATCAACTTAGACACTTTCGGACGGCAACTGACACCTGTTGCACAAATCAAAGAAAGGTAAATCAAACATTTCCCTGTTTTCATACCAAGGTCAGTTTTGGTGACCGTGCGAGTCGAAAGTGAATGTTCTGTTTAACGGCTGCACAAAAAAAAAAAAAATGAAATTCAGAAGCAACCGGTTGCTGTTGCAGAAACTTTTTCCGATGAAAAAGAAATCTTGTTTTCGTTTAAAGAATTAAAAAAAAAGGCCATAAAGATACAATAAGATGTAAGAATAACTAATAATCAAAATTTTCTTTGATAGGGTAGAAAACATTGTGAGAAAAGGAGAAAATGCTGGTAACCTGCATTGTCTCCTTTTCTCAGATTATTTTCCAAAGCCTTCTATTTTACGGGGGTGTTAAAAGGCGTCATTGTATGGTAAGGGGTCAATAAGGATAAACATATACCCTCCCTCCCAATCATCCAATCAAATCTCATCCCTCTGTGAAATTATCCAATCACAGAAGCTTTTAGGAAATCAGAATGGGTGCCAACAGCCAATCAGAGAGGCTGTGAGAAATTCAAAAATGGGCCCGGTCTGCCAGTCAGAGAGGCTTTGAGAAATCAAAATGGGCCCAGTCAGCCAATCAAAATGGCGCCCTAATATATATAGATAGAAAACAGTGAACAAAAAACGGCATGAAAGTGGATTTAAAGTCTTTTTTAAAGGCTGCTGTGCAGTCCTTGGCAAACTGCCAGGCATGCACCATCCACACATGCCAGATTTCACTGAAAAAGGGCCAAAATTCAAGAAAACAAGGTGGCAGAAGACCTTGTTTTGGTCTATTCAAGCCCCTTGCAAGAGTTACTTCCCTTAAAGTAAACCCTTGATCCCCCCCCTTTACCCTTTAATTGGATTTCCTGATTCGGGCCACATCAAATTCATATAACCCAAAATGATCAATGTACATTGTAAAAAAAACACACAGAAATTAATGTGACAAGTTGCTAAAAAATAGACTGAAAACTCTTTCAGTAGCAATTGTTTCCTATTGCATAAATCAAACAAAGGGAACTGAAATGTTATTTTTTCTAATCGCTTCAAACCATGACAAGAAACCCAGTTACGTTGATTACAGTCTCATACGTGCCAGTTACGCACATGCGAAAAGCACAGAAAACAATGTGACAAGTGGCTAAAAAAAAGACTGAAAACTCTTTCAGTAGTGCTCAAGGAATTGAAGCATAAATTTTCTAATATCTTCAAACCGCAACAAGAAACCCTGTTACGTTGACTACCGTTTCATACGTGCCAGTTACGCACATGGGAGAACACCAGAAAATGATGTGACAAGTGGCTAAAAAAAGACATGAAGACTATTTTCAGTAGCAACTGCTTCCTGTTGCATAAGTCAAACAAAGAGAACTGAATTTTTAAATTTTTTTTTCTCCAATCTCTTTATATCGTACGTGACAAATAACCCATTTACGTTGACTACCGTCTCGCAGGTCCCAGTTACGTATCCGCGAAAACATGAAAAAATCGACTTACGGGACATTTCATAGCAGACGACACCTGTTTCTCAAGTCAAATATAGGGAACTAAATTTCTCTTTTTTTTTCCTCCAATCTCTTTATACCGTGACAACAAACCCATTTACACCGACTACCGTCTCAAAGGTGCCAGTTAGGTATCCGCGAAAACATGAAAAAATCGACTTACGGGACATTTCATAGCAGACAACACCTGTTTCTCGAGTCAAATATAGGGATTTTTCTTTTTTCGTTTTTTCTCACTAGGGCCATTGATTCAGTTGCGATGACCATCTCACCCATATGAGACGGTTACGTGCTGCGCATGAAATCGTAAAATCAACTTAGACACTTTCGGACGGCAACTGACACCTGTTGCACAAATCAAAGAAAGGTAAATCAAACATTTCCCTGTTTTCATACCAAGGTCAGTTTTGGTGACCGTGCGAGTCGAAAGTGAATGTTCTGTTTAACGGCTGCACAAAAAAAAAAAAAAATGAAATTCAGAAGCAACCGGTTGCTGTTGCAGAAACTTTTTCCGATGAAAAAGAAATCTTGTTTTCGTTTAAAGAATTAAAAAAAAAGGCCATAAAGATACAATAAGATGTAAGAATAACTAATAATCAAAATTTTCTTTGATAGGGTAGAAAACATTGTGAGAAAAGGAGAAAATGCTGGTAACCTGCATTGTCTCCTTTTCTCAGATTATTTTCCAAAGCCTTCTATTTTACGGGGGTGTTAAAAGGCGTCATTGTATGGTAAGGGGTCAATAAGGATAAACATATACCCTCCCTCCCAATCATCCAATCAAATCTCATCCCTCTGTGAAATTATCCAATCACAGAAGCTTTTAGGAAATCAGAATGGGTGCCAACAGCCAATCAGAGAGGCTGTGAGAAATTCAAAAATGGGCCCGGTCTGCCAGTCAGAGAGGCTTTGAGAAATCAAAATGGGCCCAGTCAGCCAATCAAAATGGCGCCCTAATATATATAGATAGAAAACAGTGAACAAAAAACGGCATGAAAGTGGATTTAAAGTCTTTTTTAAAGGCTGCTGTGCAGTCCTTGGCAAACTGCCAGGCATGCACCATCCACACATGCCAGATTTCACTGAAAAAGGGCCAAAATTCAAGAAAACAAGGTGGCAGAAGACCTTGTTTTGGTCTATTCAAGCCCCTTGCAAGAGTTACTTCCCTTAAAGTAAACCCTTGATCCCCCCCCTTTACCCTTTAATTGGATTTCCTGATTCGGGCCACATCAAATTCATATAATCCAAAATGATCAATGTACATTGTAAAAAAAACACACAGAAATTAATGTGACAAGTTGCTAAAAAATAGACTGAAAACTCTTTCAGTAGCAATTGTTTCCTATTGCATAAATCAAACAAAGGGAACTGAAATGTTATTTTTTCTAATCGCTTCAAACCATGACAAGAAACCCAGTTACGTTGATTACGGTCTCATATGTGCCAGTTACGCACATGCGAAAAGCACAGAAAACAATGTGACAAGTGGCTAAAAAAAAGACTGAAAACTCTTTCAGTAGTGCTCAAGGAATTGAAGCATAAATTTTCTAATATCTTCAAACCGCAACAAGAAACCCTGTTACGTTGACTACCGTTTCATACGTGCCAGTTACGCACATGGGAGAACACCAGAAAATGATGTGACAAGTGGCTAAAAAAAGACATGAAGACTATTTTCAGTAGCAACTGCTTCCTGTTGCATAAGTCAAACAAAGAGAACTGAATTTTTAAATTTTTTTTTCTCCAATCTCTTTATATCGTACGTGACAAATAACCCATTTACGTTGACTACCGTCTCGCAGGTGCCAGTTACGTATCCGCGAAAACATGAAAAAATCGACTTACGGGACATTTCATAGCAGACGACACCTGTTTCTCAAGTCAAATATAGGGAACTAAATTTCTCTTTTTTTTTCCTCCAATCTCTTTATACCGTGACAACAAACCCATTTACACCGACTACCGTCTCAAAGGTGCCAGTTACGTATCCGCGAAAACATGAAAAAATCGACTTACGGGACATTTCATAGCAGACAACACCTGTTTCTCGAGTCAAATATAGGGATTTTTCTTTTTTCGTTTTTTCTCACTAGGGCCATTGATTCAGTTGCGATGACCATCTCACCCATATGAGACGGTTACGTGCTGCGCATGAAATCGTAAAATCAACTTAGACACTTTCGGACGGCAACTGACACCTGTTGCACAAATCAAAGAAAGGTAAATCAAACATTTCCCTGTTTTCATACCAAGGTCAGTTTTGGTGACCGTGCGAGTCGAAAGTGAATGTTCTGTTTAACGGCTACACACAAAAAAAAAAAATGAAATTCAGAAGCAACCGGTTGCTGTTGCAGAAACTTTTTCCGATGGAAAAGAAATCTTGTTTTCGTTTAAAGAATTAAAAAAAAAGGCCATAAAGATACAATAAGATGTAAGAATAACTAATAATCAAAATTTTCTTTGATAGGGTAGAAAACATTGTGAGAAAAGGAGAAAATGCTGGTAACCTGCATTGTCTCCTTTTCTCAGATTATTTTCCAAAGCCTTCTATTTTACGGGGGTGTTAAAAGGCGTCATTGTATGGTAAGGGGTCAATAAGGATAAACATATACCCTCCCTCCCAATCATCCAATCAAATCTCATCCCTCTGTGAAATTATCCAATCACAGAAGCTTTTAGGAAATCAGAATGGGTGCCAACAGCCAATCAGAGAGGCTGTGAGAAATTCAAAAATGGGCCCGGTCTGCCAGTCAGAGAGGCTTTGAGAAATCAAAATGGGCCCAGTCAGCCAATCAAAATGGCGCCCTAATATATATAGATAGAAAACAGTGAACAAAAAACGGCATGAAAGTGGATTTAAAGTCTTTTTTAAAGGCTGCTGTGCAGTCCTTGGCAAACTGCCAGGCATGCACCATCCACACATGCCAGATTTCACTGAAAAAGGGCCAAAATTCAAGAAAACAAGGTGGCAGAAGACCTTGTTTTGGTCTATTCAAGCCCCTTGCAAGAGTTACTTCCCTTAAAGTAAACCCTTGATCCCCCCCTTTACCCTTTAATTGGCCACATCAAATTCATATAACCCAAAATGATCAATGTACATTGTAAAAAAAACACACAGAAATTAATGTGACAAGTTGCTAAAAAATAGACTGAAAACTCTTTCAGTAGCAATTGTTTCCTATTGCATAAATCAAACAAAGGGAACTGAAATGTTATTTTTTCTAATCGCTTCAAACCATGACAAGAAACCCAGTTACGTTGATTACGGTCTCATACGTGCCAGTTACGCACATGCGAAAAGCACAGAAAACAATGTGACAAGTGGCTAAAAAAAAGACTGAAAACTCTTTCAGTAGTGCTCAAGGAATTGAAGCATAAATTTTCTAATATCTTCAAACCGCAACAAGAAACCCTGTTACGTTGACTACCGTTTCATACGTGCCAGTTACGCACATGGGAGAACACCAGAAAATGATGTGACAAGTGGCTAAAAAAAGACATGAAGACTATTTTCAGTAGCAACTGCTTCCTGTTGCATAAGTCAAACAAAGAGAACTGAATTTTTAAATTTTTTTTTCTCCAATCTCTTTATATCGTACGTGACAAATAACCCATTTACGTTGACTACCGTCTCGCAGGTCCCAGTTACGTATCCGCGAAAACATGAAAAAATCGACTTACGGGACATTTCATAGCAGACGACACCTGTTTCTCAAGTCAAATATAGGGAACTAAATTTCTCTTTTTATTTCCTCCAATCTCTTTATACCGTGACAACAAACCCATTTACACCGACTACCGTCTCAAAGGTGCCAGTTACGTATCCGCGAAAACATGAAAAAATCGACTTACGGGACATTTCATAGCAGACAACACCTGTTTCTCGAGTCAAATATAGGGATTTTTCTTTTTTCGTTTTTTCTCACTAGGGCCATTGATTCAGTTGCGATGACCATCTCACCCATATGAGACGGTTACGTGCTGCGCATGAAATCGTAAAATCAACTTAGACACTTTCGGACGGCAACTGACACCTGTTGCACAAATCAAAGAAAGGTAAATCAAACATTTCCCTGTTTTCATACCAAGGTCAGTTTTGGTGACCGTGCGAGTCGAAAGTGAATGTTCTGTTTAACGGCTGCACAAAAAAAAAAAAAATGAAATTCAGAAGCAACCGGTTGCTGTTGCAGAAACTTTTTCCGATGAAAAAGAAATCTTGTTTTCGTTTAAAGAATTAAAAAAAAAGGCCATAAAGATACAATAAGATGTAAGAATAACTAATAATCAAAATTTTCTTTGATAGGGTAGAAAACATTGTGAGAAAAGGAGAAAATGCTGGTAACCTGCATTGTCTCCTTTTCTCAGATTATTTTCCAAAGCCTTCTATTTTACGGGGGTGTTAAAAGGCGTCATTGTATGGTAAGGGGTCAATAAGGATAAACATATACCCTCCCTCCCAATCATCCAATCAAATCTCATCCCTCTGTGAAATTATCCAATCACAGAAGCTTTTAGGAAATCAGAATGGGTGCCAACAGCCAATCAGAGAGGCTGTGAGAAATTCAAAAATGGGCCCGGTCTGCCAGTCAGAGAGGCTTTGAGAAATCAAAATGGGCCCAGTCAGCCAATCAAAATGGCGCCCTAATATATATAGATAGAAAACAGTGAACAAAAAACGGCATGAAAGTGGATTTAAAGTCTTTTTTAAAGGCTGCTGTGCAGTCCTTGGCAAACTGCCAGGCATGCACCATCCACACATGCCAGATTTCACTGAAAAAGGGCCAAAATTCAAGAAAACAAGGTGGCAGAAGACCTTGTTTTGGTCTATTCAAGCCCCTTGCAAGAGTTACTTCCCTTAAAGTAAACCCTTGATCCCCCCCCTTTACCCTTTAATTGGATTTCCTGATTCGGGCCACATCAAATTCATATAACCCAAAATGATCAATGTACATTGTAAAAAAAACACACAGAAATTAATGTGACAAGTTGCTAAAAAATAGACTGAAAACTCTTTCAGTAGCAATTGTTTCCTATTGCATAAATCAAACAAAGGGAACTGAAATGTTATTTTTTCTAATCGCTTCAAACCATGACAAGAAACCCAGTTACGTTGATTACGGTCTCATACGTGCCAGTTACGCACATGCGAAAAGCACAGAAAACAATGTGACAAGTGGCTAAAAAAAAGACTGAAAACTCTTTCAGTAGTGCTCAAGGAATTGAAGCATAAATTTTCTAATATCTTCAAACCGCAACAAGAAACCCTGTTACGTTGACTACCGTTTCATACGTGCCAGTTACGCACATGGGAGAACACCAGAAAATGATGTGACAAGTGGCTAAAAAAAGACATGAAGACTATTTTCAGTAGCAACTGCTTCCTGTTGCATAAGTCAAACAAAGAGAACTGAATTTTTAAATTTTTTTTTCTCCAATCTCTTTATATCGTACGTGACAAATAACCCATTTACGTTGACTACCGTCTCGCAGGTCCCAGTTACGTATCCGCGAAAACATGAAAAAATCGACTTACGGGACATTTCATAGCAGACGACACCTGTTTCTCAAGTCAAATATAGGGAACTAAATTTCTCTTTTTTTTCCCTCCAATCTCTTTATACCGTGACAACAAACCCATTTACACCGACTACCGTCTCAAAGGTGCCAGTTACGTATCCGCGAAAACATGAAAAAATCGACTTACGGGACATTTCATAGCAGACAAAACTGTTTCTCGAGTCAAATATAGGGATTTTTCTTTTTTCGTTTTTTCTCACTAGGGCCATTGATTCAGTTGCGATGACCATCTCACCCATATGAGACGGTTACGTGCTGCGCATGAAATCGTAAAATCAACTTAGACACTTTCGGACGGCAACTGACACCTGTTGCACAAATCAAAGAAAGGTAAATCAAACATTTCCCTGTTTTCATACCAAGGTCAGTTTTGGTGACCGTGCGAGTCGAAAGTGAATGTTCTGTTTAACGGCTGCACAAAAAAAAAAAAAATGAAATTCAGAAGCAACCGGTTGCTGTTGCAGAAACTTTTTCCGATGAAAAAGAAATCTTGTTTTCGTTTAAAGAATTAAAAAAAAAAGGCCATAAAGATACAATAAGATGTACGAATAACTAATAATCAAAATTTTCTTTGATAGGGTAGAAAACATTGTGAGAAAAGGAGAAAATGCTGGTAACCTGCATTGTCTCCTTTTCTCAGATTATTTTCCAAAGCCTTCTATTTTACGGGGGTGTTAAAAGGCGTCATTGTATGGTAAGGGGTCAATAAGGATAAACATATACCCTCCCTCCCAATCATCCAATCAAATCTCATCCCTCTGTGAAATTATCCAATCACAGAAGCTTTTAGGAAATCAGAATGGGTGCCAACAGCCAATCAGAGAGGCTGTGAGAAATTCAAAAATGGGCCCGGTCTGCCAGTCAGAGAGGCTTTGAGAAATCAAAATGGGCCCAGTCAGCCAATCAAAATGGCGCCCTAATATATATAGATAGAAAACAGTGAACAAAAAACGGCATGAAAGTGGATTTAAAGTCTTTTTTAAAGGCTGCTGTGCAGTCCTTGGCAAACTGCCAGGCATGCACCATCCACACATGCCAGATTTCACTGAAAAAGGGCCAAAATTCAAGAAAACAAGGTGGCAGAAGACCTTGTTTTGGTCTATTCAAGCCCCTTGCAAGAGTTACTTCCCTTAAAGTAAACCCTTGATCCCCCCCCTTTACCCTTTAATTGGATTTCCTGATTCGGGCCACATCAAATTCATATAACCCAAAATGATCAATGTACATTGTAAAAAAAACACACAGAAATTAATGTGACAAGTTGCTAAAAAATAGACTGAAAACTCTTTCAGTAGCAATTGTTTCCTATTGCATAAATCAAACAAAGGGAACTGAAATGTTATTTTTTCTAATCGCTTCAAACCATGACAAGAAACCCAGTTACGTTGATTACAGTCTCATACGTGCCAGTTACGCACATGCGAAAAGCACAGAAAACAATGTGACAAGTGGCTAAAAAAAAGACTGAAAACTCTTTCAGTAGTGCTCAAGGAATTGAAGCATAAATTTTCTAATATCTTCAAACCGCAACAAGAAACCCTGTTACGTTGACTACCGTTTCATACGTGCCAGTTACGCACATGGGAGAACACCAGAAAATGATGTGACAAGTGGCTAAAAAAAGACATGAAGACTATTTTCAGTAGCAACTGCTTCCTGTTGCATAAGTCAAACAAAGAGAACTGAATTTTTAAATTTTTTTTTCTCCAATCTCTTTATATCGTACGTGACAAATAACCCATTTACGTTGACTACCGTCTCGCAGGTCCCAGTTACGTATCCGCGAAAACATGAAAAAATCGACTTACGGGACATTTCATAGCAGACGACACCTGTTTCTCAAGTCAAATATAGGGAACTAAATTTCTCTTTTTTTTTCCTCCAATCTCTTTATACCGTGACAACAAACCCATTTACACCGACTACCGTCTCAAAGGTGCCAGTTAGGTATCCGCGAAAACATGAAAAAATCGACTTACGGGACATTTCATAGCAGACAACACCTGTTTCTCGAGTCAAATATAGGGATTTTTCTTTTTTCGTTTTTTCTCACTAGGGCCATTGATTCAGTTGCGATGACCATCTCACCCATATGAGACGGTTACGTGCTGCGCATGAAATCGTAAAATCAACTTAGACACTTTCGGACGGCAACTGACACCTGTTGCACAAATCAAAGAAAGGTAAATCAAACATTTCCCTGTTTTCATACCAAGGTCAGTTTTGGTGACCGTGCGAGTCGAAAGTGAATGTTCTGTTTAACGGCTGCACAAAAAAAAAAAAAAATGAAATTCAGAAGCAACCGGTTGCTGTTGCAGAAACTTTTTCCGATGAAAAAGAAATCTTGTTTTCGTTTAAAGAATTAAAAAAAAAGGCCATAAAGATACAATAAGATGTAAGAATAACTAATAATCAAAATTTTCTTTGATAGGGTAGAAAACATTGTGAGAAAAGGAGAAAATGCTGGTAACCTGCATTGTCTCCTTTTCTCAGATTATTTTCCAAAGCCTTCTATTTTACGGGGGTGTTAAAAGGCGTCATTGTATGGTAAGGGGTCAATAAGGATAAACATATACCCTCCCTCCCAATCATCCAATCAAATCTCATCCCTCTGTGAAATTATCCAATCACAGAAGCTTTTAGGAAATCAGAATGGGTGCCAACAGCCAATCAGAGAGGCTGTGAGAAATTCAAAAATGGGCCCGGTCTGCCAGTCAGAGAGGCTTTGAGAAATCAAAATGGGCCCAGTCAGCCAATCAAAATGGCGCCCTAATATATATAGATAGAAAACAGTGAACAAAAAACGGCATGAAAGTGGATTTAAAGTCTTTTTTAAAGGCTGCTGTGCAGTCCTTGGCAAACTGCCAGGCATGCACCATCCACACATGCCAGATTTCACTGAAAAAGGGCCAAAATTCAAGAAAACAAGGTGGCAGAAGACCTTGTTTTGGTCTATTCAAGCCCCTTGCAAGAGTTACTTCCCTTAAAGTAAACCCTTGATCCCCCCCCTTTACCCTTTAATTGGATTTCCTGATTCGGGCCACATCAAATTCATATAATCCAAAATGATCAATGTACATTGTAAAAAAAACACACAGAAATTAATGTGACAAGTTGCTAAAAAATAGACTGAAAACTCTTTCAGTAGCAATTGTTTCCTATTGCATAAATCAAACAAAGGGAACTGAAATGTTATTTTTTCTAATCGCTTCAAACCATGACAAGAAACCCAGTTACGTTGATTACGGTCTCATATGTGCCAGTTACGCACATGCGAAAAGCACAGAAAACAATGTGACAAGTGGCTAAAAAAAAGACTGAAAACTCTTTCAGTAGTGCTCAAGGAATTGAAGCATAAATTTTCTAATATCTTCAAACCGCAACAAGAAACCCTGTTACGTTGACTACCGTTTCATACGTGCCAGTTACGCACATGGGAGAACACCAGAAAATGATGTGACAAGTGGCTAAAAAAAGACATGAAGACTATTTTCAGTAGCAACTGCTTCCTGTTGCATAAGTCAAACAAAGAGAACTGAATTTTTAAATTTTTTTTTCTCCAATCTCTTTATATCGTACGTGACAAATAACCCATTTACGTTGACTACCGTCTCGCAGGTGCCAGTTACGTATCCGCGAAAACATGAAAAAATCGACTTACGGGACATTTCATAGCAGACGACACCTGTTTCTCAAGTCAAATATAGGGAACTAAATTTCTCTTTTTTTTTCCTCCAATCTCTTTATACCGTGACAACAAACCCATTTACACCGACTACCGTCTCAAAGGTGCCAGTTACGTATCCGCGAAAACATGAAAAAATCGACTTACGGGACATTTCATAGCAGACAACACCTGTTTCTCGAGTCAAATATAGGGATTTTTCTTTTTTCGTTTTTTCTCACTAGGGCCATTGATTCAGTTGCGATGACCATCTCACCCATATGAGACGGTTACGTGCTGCGCATGAAATCGTAAAATCAACTTAGACACTTTCGGACGGCAACTGACACCTGTTGCACAAATCAAAGAAAGGTAAATCAAACATTTCCCTGTTTTCATACCAAGGTCAGTTTTGGTGACCGTGCGAGTCGAAAGTGAATGTTCTGTTTAACGGCTACACACAAAAAAAAAAAATGAAATTCAGAAGCAACCGGTTGCTGTTGCAGAAACTTTTTCCGATGAAAAAGAAATCTTGTTTTCGTTTAAAGAATTAAAAAAAAAGGCCATAAAGATACAATAAGATGTAAGAATAACTAATAATCAAAATTTTCTTTGATAGGGTAGAAAACATTGTGAGAAAAGGAGAAAATGCTGGTAACCTGCATTGTCTCCTTTTCTCAGATTATTTTCCAAAGCCTTCTATTTTACGGGGGTGTTAAAAGGCGTCATTGTATGGTAAGGGGTCAATAAGGATAAACATATACCCTCCCTCCCAATCATCCAATCAAATCTCATCCCTCTGTGAAATTATCCAATCACAGAAGCTTTTAGGAAATCAGAATGGGTGCCAACAGCCAATCAGAGAGGCTGTGAGAAATTCAAAAATGGGCCCGGTCTGCCAGTCAGAGAGGCTTTGAGAAATCAAAATGGGCCCAGTCAGCCAATCAAAATGGCGCCCTAATATATATAGATAGAAAACAGTGAACAAAAAACGGCATGAAAGTGGATTTAAAGTCTTTTTTAAAGGCTGCTGTGCAGTCCTTGGCAAACTGCCAGGCATGCACCATCCACACATGCCAGATTTCACTGAAAAAGGGCCAAAATTCAAGAAAACAAGGTGGCAGAAGACCTTGTTTTGGTCTATTCAAGCCCCTTGCAAGAGTTACTTCCCTTAAAGTAAACCCTTGATCCCCCCCTTTACCCTTTAATTGGATTTCCTGATTCGGGCCACATCAAATTCATATAACCCAAAATGATCAATGTACATTGTAAAAAAAACACACAGAAATTAATGTGACAAGTTGCTAAAAAATAGACTGAAAACTCTTTCAGTAGCAATTGTTTCCTATTGCATAAATCAAACAAAGGGAACTGAAATGTTATTTTTTCTAATCGCTTCAAACCATGACAAGAAACCCAGTTATGTTGATTACGGTCTCATACGTGCCAGTTACGCACATGCGAAAAGCACAGAAAACAATGTGACAAGTGGCTAAAAAAAAGACTGAAAACTCTTTCAGTAGTGCTCAAGGAATTGAAGCATAAATTTTCTAATATCTTCAAACCGCAACAAGAAACCCTGTTACGTTGACTACCGTTTCATACGTGCCAGTTACGCACATGGGAGAACACCAGAAAATGATGTGACAAGTGGCTAAAAAAAGACATGAAGACTATTTTCAGTAGCAACTGCTTCCTGTTGCATAAGTCAAACAAAGAGAACTGAATTTTTAAATTTTTTTTTCTCCAATCTCTTTATATCGTACGTGACAAATAACCCATTTACGTTGACTACCGTCTCGCAGGTGCCAGTTACGTATCCGCGAAAACATGAAAAAATCGACTTACGGGACATTTCATAGCAGACGACACCTGTTTCTCAAGTCAAATATAGGGAACTAAATTTCTCTTTTTTTTTCCTCCAATCTCTTTATACCGTGACAACAAACCCATTTACACCGACTACCGTCTCAAAGGTGCCAGTTACGTATCCGCGAAAACATGAAAAAATCGACTTACGGGACATTTCATAGCAGACAACACCTGTTTCTCGAGTCAAATATAGGGATTTTTCTTTTTTCGTTTTTTCTCACTAGGGCCATTGATTCAGTTGCGATGACCATCTCACCCATATGAGACGGTTACGTGCTGCGCATGAAATCGTAAAATCAACTTAGACACTTTCGGACGGCAACTGACACCTGTTGCACAAATCAAAGAAAGGTAAATCAAACATTTCCCTGTTTTCATACCAAGGTCAGTTTTGGTGACCGTGCGAGTCGAAAGTGAATGTTCTGTTTAACGGCTGCACAAAAAAAAAAAAAAATGAAATTCAGAAGCAACCGGTTGCTGTTGCAGAAACTTTTTCCGATGAAAAAGAAATCTTGTTTTCGTTTAAAGAATTAAAAAAAAGGCCATAAAGATACAATAAGATGTAAGAATAACTAATAATCAAAATTTTCTTTGATAGGGTAGAAAACATTGTGAGAAAAGGAGAAAATGCTGGTAACCTGCATTGTCTCCTTTTCTCAGATTATTTTCCAAAGCCTTCTATTTTACGGGGGTGTTAAAAGGCGTCATTGTATGGTAAGGGGTCAATAAGGATAAACATATACCCTCCCTCCCAATCATCCAATCAAATCTCATCCCTCTGTGAAATTATCCAATCACAGAAGCTTTTAGAAAATCAGAATGGGTGCCAACAGCCAATCAGAGAGGCTGTGAGAAATTCAAAAATGGGCCCGGTCTGCCAGTCAGAGAGGCTTTGAGAAATCAAAATGGGCCCAGTCAGCCAATCAAAATGGCGCCCTAATATATATAGATAGAAAACAGTGAACAAAAAACGGCATGAAAGTGGATTTAAAGTCTTTTTTAAAGGCTGCTGTGCAGTCCTTGGCAAACTGCCAGGCATGCACCATCCACACATGCCAGATTTCACTGAAAAAGGGCCAAAATTCAAGAAAACAAGGTGGCAGAAGACCTTGTTTTGGTCTATTCAAGCCCCTTGCAAGAGTTACTTCCCTTAAAGTAAACCCTTGATCCCCCCCCTTTACCCTTTAATTGGATTTCCTGATTCGGGCCACATCAAATTCATATAACCCAAAATGATCAATGTACATTGTAAAAAAAACACACAGAAATTAATGTGACAAGTTGCTAAAAAATAGACTGAAAACTCTTTCAGTAGCAATTGTTTCCTATTGCATAAATCAAACAAAGGGAACTGAAATGTTATTTTTTCTAATCGCTTCAAACCATGACAAGAAACCCAGTTACGTTGATTACGGTCTCATACGTGCCAGTTACGCACATGCGAAAAGCACAGAAAACAATGTGACAAGTGGCTAAAAAAAAGACTGAAAACTCTTTCAGTAGTGCTCAAGGAATTGAAGCATAAATTTTCTAATATCTTCAAACTGCAACAAGAAACCCTGTTACGTTGACTACCGTTTCATACGTGCCAGTTACGCACATGGGAGAACACCAGAAAATGATGTGACAAGTGGCTAAAAAAAGACATGAAGACTATTTTCAGTAGCAACTGCTTCCTGTTGCATAAGTCAAACAAAGAGAACTGAATTTTTAATTTTTTTTTTCTCCAATCTCTTTATATCGTACGTGACAAATAACCCATTTACGTTGACTACCGTCTCGCAGGTGCCAGTTACGTATCCGCGAAAACATGAAAAAATCGACTTACGGGACATTTCATAGCAGACGACACCTGTTTCTCAAGTCAAATATAGGGAACTAAATTTCTCTTTTTTTTTCCTCCAATCTCTTTATACCGTGACAACAAACCCATTTACACCGACTACCGTCTCAAAGGTGCCAGTTACGTATCCGCGAAAACATGAAAAAATCGACTTACGGGACATTTCATAGCAGACAACACCTGTTTCTCGAGTCAAATATAGGGATTTTTCTTTTTTCGTTTTTTCTCACTAGGGCCATTGATTCAGTTGCGATGACCATCTCACCCATATGAGACGGTTACGTGCTGCGCATGAAATCGTAAAATCAACTTAGACACTTTCGGACGGCAACTGACACCTGTTGCACAAATCAAAGAAAGGTAAATCAAACATTTCCCTGTTTTCATACCAAGGTCAGTTTTGGTGACCGTGCGAGTCGAAAGTGAATGTTCTGTTTAACGGCTGCACACAAAAAAAAAAAAAAATGAAATTCAGAAGCAACCGGTTGCTGTTGCAGAAACTTTTTCCGATGAAAAAGAAATCTTGTTTTCGTTTAAAGAATTAAAAAAAAGGCCATAAAGATACAATAAGATGTAAGAATAACTAATAATCAAAATTTTCTTTGATAGGGTAGAAAACATTGTGAGAAAAGGAGAAAATGCTGGTAACCTGCATTGTCTCCTTTTCTCAGATTATTTTCCAAAGCCTTCTATTTTACGGGGGTGTTAAAAGGCGTCATTGTATGGTAAGGGGTCAATAAGGATAAACATATACCCTCCCTCCCAATCATCCAATCAAATCTCATCCCTCTGTGAAATTATCCAATCACAGAAGCTTTTAGGAAATCAGAATGGGTGCCAACAGCCAATCAGAGAGGCTGTGAGAAATTCAAAAATGGGCCCGGTCTGCCAGTCAGAGAGGCTTTGAGAAATCAAAATGGGCCCAGTCAGCCAATCAAAATGGCGCCCTAATATATATAGATAGAAAACAGTGAACAAAAGACGGCATGAAAGTGGATTTAAAGTCTTTTTTAAAGGCTGCTGTGCAGTCCTTGGCAAACTGCCAGGCATGCACCATCCACACATGCCAGATTTCACTGAAAAAGGGCCAAAATTCAAGAAAACAAGGTGGCAGAAGACCTTGTTTTGGTCTATTCAAGCCCCTTGCAAGAGTTACTTCCCTTAAAGTAAACCCTTGATCCCCCCCCTTTACCCTTTAATTGGATTTCCTGATTCGGGCCACATCAAATTCATATAACCCAAAATGATCAATGTACATTGTAAAAAAAACACACAGAAATTAATGTGACAAGTTGCTAAAAAATAGACTGAAAACTCTTTCAGTAGCAATTGTTTCCTATTGCATAAATCAAACAAAGGGAACTGAAATGTTATTTTTTCTAATCGCTTCAAACCATGACAAGAAACCCAGTTACGTTGATTACGGTCTCATACGTGCCAGTTACGCACATGCGAAAAGCACAGAAAACAATGTGACAAGTGGCTAAAAAAAAGACTGAAAACTCTTTCAGTAGTGCTCAAGGAATTGAAGCATAAATTTTCTAATATCTTCAAACCGCAACAAGAAACCCTGTTACGTTGACTACCGTTTCATACGTGCCAGTTACGCACATGGGAGAACACCAGAAAATGATGTGACAAGTGGCTAAAAAAAGACATGAAGACTATTTTCAGTAGCAACTGCTTCCTGTTGCATAAGTCAAACAAAGAGAACTGAATTTTTAAATTTTTTTTTCTCCAATCTCTTTATATCGTACGTGACAAATAACCCATTTACGTTGACTACCGTCTCGCAGGTGCCAGTTACGTATCCGCGAAAACATGAAAAAATCGACTTACGGGACATTTCATAGCAGACGACACCTGTTTCTCAAGTCAAATATAGGGAACTAAATTTCTCTTTTTTTTTCCTCCAATCCCTTTTATACCATGACAACAAACCCATTTACACCGACTACCGTCTCAAAGGTGCCAGTTACGTATCCGCGAAAACATGAAAAAATCGACTTACGGGACATTTCATAGCAGACAACACCTGTTTCTCGAGTCAAATATAGGGATTTTTCTTTTTTCGTTTTTTCTCACTAGGGCCATTGATTCAGTTGCGATGACCATCTCACCCATATGAGACGGTTACGTGCTGCGCATGAAATCGTAAAATCAACTTAGACACTTTCGGACGGCAACTGACACCTGTTGCACAAATCAAAGAAAGGTAAATCAAACATTTCCCTGTTTTCATACCAAGGTCAGTTTTGGTGACCGTGCGAGTCGAAAGTGAATGTTCTGTTTAACGGCTGCACAAAAAAAAAAAAAAATGAAATTCAGAAGCAACCGGTTGCTGTTGCAGAAACTTTTTCCGATGAAAAAGAAATCTTGTTTTCGTTTAAAGAATTAAAAAAAAAGGCCATAAAGATACAATAAGATGTAAGAATAACTAATAATCAAAATTTTCTTTGATAGGGTAGAAAACATTGTGAGAAAAGGAGAAAATGCTGGTAACCTGCATTGTCTCCTTTTCTCAGATTATTTTCCAAAGCCTTCTATTTTACGGGGGTGTTAAAAGGCGTCATTGTATGGTAAGGGGTCAATAAGGATAAACATATACCCTCCCTCCCAATCATCCAATCAAATCTCATCCCTCTGTGAAATTATCCAATCACAGAAGCTTTTAGGAAATCAGAATGGGTGCCAACAGCCAATCAGAGAGGCTGTGAGAAATTCAAAAATGGGCCCGGTCTGCCAGTCAGAGAGGCTTTGAGAAATCAAAATGGGCCCAGTCAGCCAATCAAAATGGCGCCCTAATATATATAGATAGAAAACAGTGAACAAAAAACGGCATGAAAGTGGATTTAAAGTCTTTTTTAAAGGCTGCTGTGCAGTCCTTGGCAAACTGCCAGGCATGCACCATCCACACATGCCAGATTTCACTGAAAAAGGGCCAAAATTCAAGAAAACAAGGTGGCAGAAGACCTTGTTTTGGTCTATTCAAGCCCCTTGCAAGAGTTACTTCCCTTAAAGTAAACCCTTGATCCCCCCCCTTTACCCTTTAATTGGATTTCCTGATTCGGGCCACATCAAATTCATATAACCCAAAATGATCAATGTACATTGTAAAAAAAACACACAGAAATTAATGTGACAAGTTGCTAAAAAATAGACTGAAAACTCTTTCAGTAGCAATTGTTTCCTATTGCATAAATCAAACAAAGGGAACTGAAATGTTATTTTTTCTAATCGCTTCAAACCATGACAAGAAACCCAGTTACGTTGATTACGGTCTCATACGTGCCAGTTACGCACATGCGAAAAGCACAGAAAACAATGTGACAAGTGGCTAAAAAAAAGACTGAAAACTCTTTCAGTAGTGCTCAAGGAATTGAAGCATAAATTTTCTAATATCTTCAAACCGCAACAAGAAACCCTGTTACGTTGACTACCGTTTCATACGTGCCAGTTACGCACATGGGAGAACACCAGAAAATGATGTGACAAGTGGCTAAAAAAAGACATGAAGACTATTTTCAGTAGCAACTGCTTCCTGTTGCATAAGTCAAACAAAGAGAACTGAATTTTTAAATTTTTTTTTCTCCAATCTCTTTATATCGTACGTGACAAATAACCAATTTACGTTGACTACCGTCTCGCAGGTGCCAGTTACGTATCCGCGAAAACATGAAAAAATCGACTTACGGGACATTTCACAGCAGACGACACCTGTTTCTCAAGTCAAATATAGGGAACTAAATTTCTCTTTTTTTTTTCCTCCAATCTCTTTATACCGTGACAACAAACCCATTTACACCGACTACCGTCTCAAAGGTGCCAGTTACGTATCCGCGAAAACATGAAAAAATCGACTTACGGGACATTTCATAGCAGACAACACCTGTTTCTCGAGTCAAATATAGGGATTTTTCTTTTTTCGTTTTTTCTCACTAGGGCCATTGATTCAGTTGCGATGACCATCTCACCCATATGAGACGGTTACGTGCTGCGCATGAAATCGTAAAATCAACTTAGACACTTTCGGACGGCAACTGACACCTGTTGCACAAATCAAAGAAAGGTAAATCAAACATTTCCCTGTTTTCATACCAAGGTCAGTTTTGGTGACCGTGCGAGTCGAAAGTGAATGTTCTGTTTAACGGCTGCACAAAAAAAAAAAAAATGAAATTCAGAAGCAACCGGTTGCTGTTGCAGAAACTTTTTCCGATGAAAAAGAAATCTTGTTTTCGTTTAAAGAATTAAAAAAAAAGGCCATAAAGATACAATAAGATGTAAGAATAACTAATAATCAAAATTTTCTTTGATAGGGTAGAAAACATTGTGAGAAAAGGAGAAAATGCTGGTAACCTGCATTGTCTCCTTTTCTCAGATTATTTTCCAAAGCCTTCTATTTTACGGGGGTGTTAAAAGGCGTCATTGTATGGTAAGGGGTCAATAAGGATAAACATATACCCTCCCTCCCAATCATCCAATCAAATCTCATCCCTCTGTGAAATTATCCAATCACAGAAGCTTTTAGGAAATCAGAATGGGTGCCAACAGCCAATCAGAGAGGCTGTGAGAAATTCAAAAATGGGCCCGGTCTGCCAGTCAGAGAGGCTTTGAGAAATCAAAATGGGCCCAGTCAGCCAATCAAAATGGCGCCCTAATATATATAGATAGAAAACAGTGAACAAAAAACGGCATGAAAGTGGATTTAAAGTCTTTTTTAAAGGCTGCTGTGCAGTCCTTGGCAAACTGCCAGGCATGCACCATCCACACATGCCAGATTTCACTGAAAAAGGGCCAAAATTCAAGAAAACAAGGTGGCAGAAGACCTTGTTTTGGTCTATTCAAGCCCCTTGCAAGAGTTACTTCCCTTAAAGTAAACCCTTGATCCCCCCCCTTTACCCTTTAATTGGATTTCCTGATTCGGGCCACATCAAATTCATATAACCCAAAATGATCAATGTACATTGTAAAAAAAACACACAGAAATTAATGTGACAAGTTGCTAAAAAATAGACTGAAAACTCTTTCAGTAGCAATTGTTTCCTATTGCATAAATCAAACAAAGGGAACTGAAATGTTATTTTTTCTAATCGCTTCAAACCATGACAAGAAACCCAGTTACGTTGATTACGGTCTCATACGTGCCAGTTACGCACATGCGAAAAGCACAGAAAACAATGTGACAAGTGGCTAAAAAAAAGACTGAAAACTCTTTCAGTAGTGCTCAAGGAATTGAAGCATAAATTTTCTAATATCTTCAAACCGCAACAAGAAACCCTGTTACGTTGACTACCGTTTCATACGTGCCAGTTACGCACATGGGAGAACACCAGAAAATGATGTGACAAGTGGCTAAAAAAAGACAAGAAGACTATTTTCAGTAGCAACTGCTTCCTGTTACATAAGTCAAACAAAGAGAACTGAATTTTTAAATTTTTTTTTCTCCAATCTCTTTATATCGTACGTGACAAATAACCCATTTACGTTGACTACCGTCTCGCAGGTGCCAGTTACGTATCCGCGAAAACATGAAAAAATTGACTTACGGGACATTTCATAGCAGACGACACCTGTTTCTCAAGTCAAATATAGGGAACTAAATTTCTCTTTTTTTTTCCTCCAATCTCTTTATACCGTGACAACAAACCCATTTACACCGACTACCGTCTCAAAGGTGCCAGTTACGTATCCGCGAAAACATGAAAAAATCGACTTACGGGACATTTCATAGCAGACAACACCTGTTTCTCGAGTCAAATATAGGGATTTTTCTTTTTTCGTTTTTTCTCACTAGGGCCATTGATTCAGTTGCGATGACCATCTCACCCATATGAGACGGTTACGTGCTGCGCATGAAATCGTAAAATCAACTTAGACACTTTCGGACGGCAACTGACACCTGTTGCACAAATCAAAGAAAGGTAAATCAAACATTTCCCTGTTTTCATACCAAGGTCAGTTTTGGTGACCGTGCGAGTCGAAAGTGAATGTTCTGTTTAACGGCTGCACAAAAAAAAAAAAAAATGAAATTCAGAAGCAACTGGTTGCTGTTGCAGAAACTTTTTCCGATGAAAAAGAAATCTTGTTTTCGTTTAAAGAATTAAAAAAAAAGGCCATAAAGATACAATAAGATGTAAGAATAACTAATAATCAAAATTTTCTTTGATAGGGTAGAAAACATTGTGAGAAAAGGAGAAAATGCTGGTAACCTGCATTGTCTCCTTTTCTCAGATTATTTTCCAAAGCCTTCTATTTTACGGGGGTGTTAAAAGGCGTCATTGTATGGTAAGGGGTCAATAAGGATAAACATATACCCTCCCTCCCAATCATCCAATCAAATCTCATCCCTCTGTGAAATTATCCAATCACAGAAGCTTTTAGGAAATCAGAATGGGTGCCAACAGCCAATCAGAGAGGCTGTGAGAAATTCAAAAATGGGCCCGGTCTGCCAGTCAGAGAGGCTTTGAGAAATCAAAATGGGCCCAGTCAGCCAATCAAAATGGCGCCCTAATATATATAGATAGAAAACAGTGAACAAAAAACGGCATGAAAGTGGATTTAAAGTCTTTTTTAAAGGCTGCTGTGCAGTCCTTGGCAAACTGCCAGGCATGCACCATCCACACATGCCAGATTTCACTGAAAAAGGGCCAAAATTCAAGAAAACAAGGTGGCAGAAGACCTTGTTTTGGTCTATTCAAGCCCCTTGCAAGAGTTACTTCCCTTAAAGTAAACCCTTGATCCCCCCCCTTTACCCTTTAATTGGATTTCCTGATTCGGGCCACATCAAATTCATATAACCCAAAATGATCAATGTACATTGTAAAAAAAACACACAGAAATTAATGTGACAAGTTGCTAAAAAATAGACTGAAAACTCTTTCAGTAGCAATTGTTTCTTATTGCATAAATCAAACAAAGGGAACTGAAATGTTATTTTTTCTAATCGCTTCAAACCATGACAAGAAACCCAGTTACGTTGATTACGGTCTCATACGTGCCAGTTACGCACATGCGAAAAGCACAGAAAACAATGTGACAAGTGGCTAAAAAAAAGACTGAAAACTCTTTCAGTAGTGCTCAAGGAATTGAAGCATAAATTTTCTAATATCTTCAAACTGCAACAAGAAACCCTGTTACGTTGACTACCGTTTCATACGTGCCAGTTACGCACATGGGAGAACACCAGAAAATGATGTGACAAGTGGCTAAAAAAAGACATGAAGACTATTTTCAGTAGCAACTGCTTCCTGTTGCATAAGTCAAACAAAGAGAACTGAATTTTTAATTTTTTTTTTCTCCAATCTCTTTATATCGTACGTGACAAATAACCCATTTACGTTGACTACCGTCTCGCAGGTGCCAGTTACGTATCCGCGAAAACATGAAAAAATCGACTTACGGGACATTTCATAGCAGACGACACCTGTTTCTCAAGTCAAATATAGGGAACTAAATTTCTCTTTTTTTTTCCTCCAATCTCTTTATACCGTGACAACAAACCCATTTACACCGACTACCGTCTCAAAGGTGCCAGTTACGTATCCGCGAAAACATGAAAAAATCGACTTACGGGACATTTCATAGCAGACAACACCTGTTTCTCGAGTCAAATATAGGGATTTTTCTTTTTTCGTTTTTTCTCACTAGGGCCATTGATTCAGTTGCGATGACCATCTCACCCATATGAGACGGTTACGTGCTGCGCATGAAATCGTAAAATCAACTTAGACACTTTCGGACGGCAACTGACACCTGTTGCACAAATCAAAGAAAGGTAAATCAAACATTTCCCTGTTTTCATACCAAGGTCAGTTTTGGTGACCGTGCGAGTCGAAAGTGAATGTTCTGTTTAACGGCTGCACAAAAAAAAAAAAAAATGAAATTCAGAAGCAACTGGTTGCTGTTGCAGAAACTTTTTCCGATGAAAAAGAAATCTTGTTTTCGTTTAAAGAATTAAAAAAAAAGGCCATAAAGATACAATAAGATGTAAGAATAACTAATAATCAAAATTTTCTTTGATAGGGTAGAAAACATTGTGAGAAAAGGAGAAAATGCTGGTAACCTGCATTGTCTCCTTTTCTCAGATTATTTTCCAAAGCCTTCTATTTTACGGGGGTGTTAAAAGGCGTCATTGTATGGTAAGGGGTCAATAAGGATAAACATATACCCTCCCTCCCAATCATCCAATCAAATCTCATCCCTCTGTGAAATTATCCAATCACAGAAGCTTTTAGGAAATCAGAATGGGTGCCAACAGCGAATCAGAGAGGCTGTGAGAAATTCAAAAATGGGCCCGGTCTGCCAGTCAGAGAGGCTTTGAGAAATCAAAATGGGCCCAGTCAGCCAATCAAAATGGCGCCCTAATATATATAGATAGAAAACAGTGAACAAAAAACGGCATGAAAGTGGATTTAAAGTCTTTTTTAAAGGCTGCTGTGCAGTCCTTGGCACATGCCAGATTTCACTGAAAAAGGGCCAAAATTCAAGAAAACAAGGTGGCAGAAGACCTTGTTTTGGTCTATTCAAGCCCCTTGCAAGAGTTACTTCCCTTAAAGTAAACCCTTGATCCCCCCCCTTTACCCTTTAATTGGATTTCCTGATTCGGGCCACATCAAATTCATATAACCCAAAATGATCAATGTACATTGTAAAAAAAACACACAGAAATTAATGTGACAAGTTGCTAAAAAATAGACTGAAAACTCTTTCAGTAGCAATTGTTTCCTATTGCATAAATCAAACAAAGGGAACTGAAATGTTATTTTTTCTAATCGCTTCAAACCATGACAAGAAACCCAGTTACGTTGATTACGGTCTCATACGTGCCAGTTACGCACATGCGAAAAGCACAGAAAACAATGTGACAAGTGGCTAAAAAAAAGACTGAAAACTCTTTCAGTAGTGCTCAAGGAATTGAAGCATAAATTTTCTAATATCTTCAAACTGCAACAAGAAACCCTGTTACGTTGACTACCGTTTCATACGTGCCAGTTACGCACATGGGAGAACACCAGAAAATGATGTGACAAGTGGCTAAAAAAAGACATGAAGACTATTTTCAGTAGCAACTGCTTCCTGTTGCATAAGTCAAACAAAGAGAACTGAATTTTTAATTTTTTTTTTCTCCAATCTCTTTATATCGTACGTGACAAATAACCCATTTACGTTGACTACCGTCTCGCAGGTGCCAGTTACGTATCCGCGAAAACATGAAAAAATCGACTTACGGGACATTTCATAGCAGACGACACCTGTTTCTCAAGTCAAATATAGGGAACTAAATTTCTCTTTTTTTTTCCTCCAATCTCTTTATACCGTGACAACAAACCCATTTACACCAACTACCGTCTCAAAGGTGCCAGTTACGTATCCGCGAAAACATGAAAAAATCGACTTACGGGACATTTCATAGCAGACAACATCTGTTTCTCGAGTCAAATATAGGGATTTTTCTTTTTTCGTTTTTTCTCACTAGGGCCATTGATTCAGTTGCGATGACCATCTCACCCATATGAGACGGTTACGTGCTGCGCATGAAATCGTAAAATCAACTTAGACACTTTCGGACGGCAACTGACACCTGTTGCACAAATCAAAGAAAGGTAAATCAAACATTTCCCTGTTTTCATACCAAGGTCAGTTTTGGTGACCGTGCGAGTCGAAAGTGAATGTTCTGTTTAACGGCTGCACAAAAAAAAAAAAAAAAATGAAATTCAGAAGCAACCG
This sequence comes from Tridacna crocea, assembly GCA_943736015.1. Lineage (NCBI taxonomy): Eukaryota > Metazoa > Mollusca > Bivalvia > Cardiida > Cardiidae > Tridacna > Tridacna crocea. Next base: position 1,285,640 of record OX031066.1, on the reverse strand, counting down.
GTTGCTGTTGCAGAAACTTTTTCCGATGAAAAAGAAATCTTGTTTTCGTTTAAAGAATTAAAAAAAAAGGCCATAAAGATACAATAAGATGTAAGAATAACTAATAATCAAAATTTTCTTTGATAGGGTAGAAAACATTGTGAGAAAAGGAGAAAATGCTGGTAACCTGCATTGTCTCCTTTTCTCAGATTATTTTCCAAAGCCTTCTATTTTACGGGGGTGTTAAAAGGCGTCATTGTATGGTAAGGGGTCAATAAGGATAAACATATACCCTCCCTCCCAATCATCCAATCAAATCTCATCCCTCTGTGAAATTATCCAATCACAGAAGCTTTTAGGAAATCAGAATGGGTGCCAACAGCCAATCAGAGAGGCTGTGAGAAATTCAAAAATGGGCCCGGTCTGCCAGTCAGAGAGGCTTTGAGAAATCAAAATGGGCCCAGTCAGCCAATCAAAATGGCGCCCTAATATATATAGATAGAAAACAGTGAACAAAAAACGGCATGAAAGTGGATTTAAAGTCTTTTTTAAAGGCTGCTGTGCAGTCCTTGGCAAACTGCCAGGCATGCACCATCCACACATGCCAGATTTCACTGAAAAAGGGCCAAAATTCAAGAAAACAAGGTGGCAGAAGACCTTGTTTTGGTCTATTCAAGCCCCTTGCAAGAGTTACTTCCCTTAAAGTAAACCCTTGATCCCCCCCTTTACCCTTTAATTGGATTTCCTGATTCGGGCCACATCAAATTCATATAACCCAAAATGATCAATGTACATTGTAAAAAAAACACACAGAAATTAATGTGACAAGTTGCTAAAAAATAGACTGAAAACTCTTTCAGTAGCAATTGTTTCCTATTGCATAAATCAAACAAAGGGAACTGAAATGTTATTTTTTCTAATCGCTTCAAACCATGACAAGAAACCCAGTTACGTTGATTACGGTCTCATACGTGCCAGTTACGCACATGCGAAAAGCACAGAAAACAATGTGACAAGTGGCTAAAAAAAAGACTGAAAACTCTTTCAGTAGTGCTCAAGGAATTGAAGCATAAATTTTCTAATATCTTCAAACCGCAACAAGAAACCCTGTTACGTTGACTACCGTTTCATACGTGCCAGTTACGCACATGGGAGAACACCAGAAAATGATGTGACAAGTGGCTAAAAAAAGACATGAAGACTATTTTCAGTAGCAACTGCTTCCTGTTGCATAAGTCAAACAAAGAGAACTGAATTTTTAAATTTTTTTTTCTCCAATCTCTTTATATCGTACGTGACAAATAACCCATTTACGTTGACTACCGTCTCGCAGGTGCCAGTTACGTATCCGCGAAAACATGAAAAAATCGACTTACGGGACATTTCATAGCAGACGACACCTGTTTCTCAAGTCAAATATAGGGAACTAAATTTCTCTTTTTTTTTCCTCCAATCTCTTTATACCGTGACAACAAACCCATTTACACCGACTACCGTCTCAAAGGTGCCAGTTACGTATCCGCGAAAACATGAAAAAATCGACTTACGGGACATTTCATAGCAGACAACACCTGTTTCTCGAGTCAAATATAGGGATTTTTCTTTTTTCGTTTTTTCTCACTAGGGCCATTGATTCAGTTGCGATGACCATCTCACCCATATGAGACGGTTACGTGCTGCGCATGAAATCGTAAAATCAACTTAGACACTTTCGGACGGCAACTGACACCTGTTGCACAAATCAAAGAAAGGTAAATCAAACATTTCCCTGTTTTCATACCAAGGTCAGTTTTGGTGACCGTGCGAGTCGAAAGTGAATGTTCTGTTTAACGGCTGCACAAAAAAAAAAAAAAATGAAATTCAGAAGCAACCGGTTGCTGTTGCAGAAACTTTTTCCGATGAAAAAGAAATCTTGTTTTCGTTTAAAGAATTAAAAAAAAAGGCCATAAAGATACAATAAGATGTAAGAATAACTAATAATCAAAATTTTCTTTGATAGGGTAGAAAACATTGTGAGAAAAGGAGAAAATGCTGGTAACCTGCATTGTCTCCTTTTCTCAGATTATTTTCCAAAGCCTTCTATTTTACGGGGGTGTTAAAAGGCGTCATTGTATGGTAAGGGGTCAATAAGGATAAACATATACCCTCCCTCCCAATCATCCAATCAAATCTCATCCCTCTGTGAAATTATCCAATCACAGAAGCTTTTAGGAAATCAGAATGGGTGCCAACAGCCAATCAGAGAGGCTGTGAGAAATTCAAAAATGGGCCCGGTCTGCCAGTCAGAGAGGCTTTGAGAAATCAAAATGGGCCCAGTCAGCCAATCAAAATGGCGCCCTAATATATATAGATAGAAAACAGTGAACAAAAGACGGCATGAAAGTGGATTTAAAGTCTTTTTTAAAGGCTGCTGTGCAGTCCTTGGCAAACTGCCAGGCATGCACCATCCACACATGCCAGATTTCACTGAAAAAGGGCCAAAATTCAAGAAAACAAGGTGGCAGAAGACCTTGTTTTGGTCTATTCAAGCCCCTTGCAAGAGTTACTTCCCTTAAAGTAAACCCTTGATCCCCCCCCTTTACCCTTTAATTGGATTTCCTGATTCGGGCCACATCAAATTCATATAACCCAAAATGATCAATGTACATTGTAAAAAAAACACACAGAAATTAATGTGACAAGTTGCTAAAAAATAGACTGAAAACTCTTTCAGTAGCAATTGTTTCCTATTGCATAAATCAAACAAAGGGAACTGAAATGTTATTTTTTCTAATCGCTTCAAACCATGACAAGAAACCCAGTTACGTTGATTACGGTCTCATACGTGCCAGTTACGCACATGCGAAAAGCACAGAAAACAATGTGACAAGTGGCTAAAAAAAAGACTGAAAACTCTTTCAGTAGTGCTCAAGGAATTGAAGCATAAATTTTCTAATATCTTCAAACCGCAACAAGAAACCCTGTTACGTTGACTACCGTTTCATACGTGCCAGTTACGCACATGGGAGAACACCAGAAAATGATGTGACAAGTGGCTAAAAAAAGACATGAAGACTATTTTCAGTAGCAACTGCTTCCTGTTGCATAAGTCAAACAAAGAGAACTGAATTTTTAAATTTTTTTTTCTCCAATCTCTTTATATCGTACGTGACAAATAACCCATTTACGTTGACTACCGTCTCGCAGGTGCCAGTTACGTATCCGCGAAAACATGAAAAAATCGACTTACGGGACATTTCATAGCAGACGACACCTGTTTCTCAAGTCAAATATAGGGAACTAAATTTCTCTTTTTTTTTCCTCCAATCCCTTTTATACCATGACAACAAACCCATTTACACCGACTACCGTCTCAAAGGTGCCAGTTACGTATCCGCGAAAACATGAAAAAATCGACTTACGGGACATTTCATAGCAGACAACACCTGTTTCTCGAGTCAAATATAGGGATTTTTCTTTTTTCGTTTTTTCTCACTAGGGCCATTGATTCAGTTGCGATGACCATCTCACCCATATGAGACGGTTACGTGCTGCGCATGAAATCGTAAAATCAACTTAGACACTTTCGGACGGCAACTGACACCTGTTGCACAAATCAAAGAAAGGTAAATCAAACATTTCCCTGTTTTCATACCAAGGTCAGTTTTGGTGACCGTGCGAGTCGAAAGTGAATGTTCTGTTTAACGGCTGCACAAAAAAAAAAAAAAAATGAAATTCAGAAGCAACCGGTTGCTGTTGCAGAAACTTTTTCCGATGAAAAAGAAATCTTGTTTTCGTTTAAAGAATTAAAAAAAAAGGCCATAAAGATACAATAAGATGTAAGAATAACTAATAATCAAAATTTTCTTTGATAGGGTAGAAAACATTGTGAGAAAAGGAGAAAATGCTGGTAACCTGCATTGTCTCCTTTTCTCAGATTATTTTCCAAAGCCTTCTATTTTACGGGGGTGTTAAAAGGCGTCATTGTATGGTAAGGGGTCAATAAGGATAAACATATACCCTCCCTCCCAATCATCCAATCAAATCTCATCCCTCTGTGAAATTATCCAATCACAGAAGCTTTTAGGAAATCAGAATGGGTGCCAACAGCCAATCAGAGAGGCTGTGAGAAATTCAAAAATGGGCCCGGTCTGCCAGTCAGAGAGGCTTTGAGAAATCAAAATGGGCCCAGTCAGCCAATCAAAATGGCGCCCTAATATATATAGATAGAAAACAGTGAACAAAAAACGGCATGAAAGTGGATTTAAAGTCTTTTTTAAAGGCTGCTGTGCAGTCCTTGGCAAACTGCCAGGCATGCACCATCCACACATGCCAGATTTCACTGAAAAAGGGCCAAAATTCAAGAAAACAAGGTGGCAGAAGACCTTGTTTTGGTCTATTCAAGCCCCTTGCAAGAGTTACTTCCCTTAAAGTAAACCCTTGATCCCCCCCCTTTACCCTTTAATTGGATTTCCTGATTCGGGCCACATCAAATTCATATAACCCAAAATGATCAATGTACATTGTAAAAAAAACACACAGAAATTAATGTGACAAGTTGCTAAAAAATAGACTGAAAACTCTTTCAGTAGCAATTGTTTCCTATTGCATAAATCAAACAAAGGGAACTGAAATGTTATTTTTTCTAATCGCTTCAAACCATGACAAGAAACCCAGTTACGTTGATTACGGTCTCATACGTGCCAGTTACGCACATGCGAAAAGCACAGAAAACAATGTGACAAGTGGCTAAAAAAAAGACTGAAAACTCTTTCAGTAGTGCTCAAGGAATTGAAGCATAAATTTTCTAATATCTTCAAACCGCAACAAGAAACCCTGTTACGTTGACTACCGTTTCATACGTGCCAGTTACGCACATGGGAGAACACCAGAAAATGATGTGACAAGTGGCTAAAAAAAGACATGAAGACTATTTTCAGTAGCAACTGCTTCCTGTTGCATAAGTCAAACAAAGAGAACTGAATTTTTAAATTTTTTTTTCTCCAATCTCTTTATATCGTACGTGACAAATAACCCATTTACGTTGACTACCGTCTCGCAGGTCCCAGTTACGTATCCGCGAAAACATGAAAAAATCGACTTACGGGACATTTCACAGCAGACGACACCTGTTTCTCAAGTCAAATATAGGGAACTAAATTTCTCTTTTTTTTTTCCTCCAATCTCTTTATACCGTGACAACAAACCCATTTACACCGACTACCGTCTCAAAGGTGCCAGTTACGTATCCGCGAAAACATGAAAAAATCGACTTACGGGACATTTCATAGCAGACAACACCTGTTTCTCGAGTCAAATATAGGGATTTTTCTTTTTTCGTTTTTTCTCACTAGGGCCATTGATTCAGTTGCGATGACCATCTCACCCATATGAGACGGTTACGTGCTGCGCATGAAATCGTAAAATCAACTTAGACACTTTCGGACGGCAACTGACACCTGTTGCACAAATCAAAGAAAGGTAAATCAAACATTTCCCTGTTTTCATACCAAGGTCAGTTTTGGTGACCGTGCGAGTCGAAAGTGAATGTTCTGTTTAACGGCTGCACAAAAAAAAAAAAAATGAAATTCAGAAGCAACCGGTTGCTGTTGCAGAAACTTTTTCCGATGAAAAAGAAATCTTGTTTTCGTTTAAAGAATTAAAAAAAAAGGCCATAAAGATACAATAAGATGTAAGAATAACTAATAATCAAAATTTTCTTTGATAGGGTAGAAAACATTGTGAGAAAAGGAGAAAATGCTGGTAACCTGCATTGTCTCCTTTTCTCAGATTATTTTCCAAAGCCTTCTATTTTACGGGGGTGTTAAAAGGCGTCATTGTATGGTAAGGGGTCAATAAGGATAAACATATACCCTCCCTCCCAATCATCCAATCAAATCTCATCCCTCTGTGAAATTATCCAATCACAGAAGCTTTTAGGAAATCAGAATGGGTGCCAACAGCCAATCAGAGAGGCTGTGAGAAATTCAAAAATGGGCCCGGTCTGCCAGTCAGAGAGGCTTTGAGAAATCAAAATGGGCCCAGTCAGCCAATCAAAATGGCGCCCTAATATATATAGATAGAAAACAGTGAACAAAAAACGGCATGAAAGTGGATTTAAAGTCTTTTTTAAAGGCTGCTGTGCAGTCCTTGGCAAACTGCCAGGCATGCACCATCCACACATGCCAGATTTCACTGAAAAAGGGCCAAAATTCAAGAAAACAAGGTGGCAGAAGACCTTGTTTTGGTCTATTCAAGCCCCTTGCAAGAGTTACTTCCCTTAAAGTAAACCCTTGATCCCCCCCCTTTACCCTTTAATTGGATTTCCTGATTCGGGCCACATCAAATTCATATAACCCAAAATGATCAATGTACATTGTAAAAAAAACACACAGAAATTAATGTGACAAGTTGCTAAAAAATAGACTGAAAACTCTTTCAGTAGCAATTGTTTCCTATTGCATAAATCAAACAAAGGGAACTGAAATGTTATTTTTTCTAATCGCTTCAAACCATGACAAGAAACCCAGTTACGTTGATTACGGTCTCATACGTGCCAGTTACGCACATGCGAAAAGCACAGAAAACAATGTGACAAGTGGCTAAAAAAAAGACTGAAAACTCTTTCAGTATGCTCAAGGAATTGAAGCATAAATTTTCTAATATCTTCAAACCGCAACAAGAAACCCTGTTACGTTGACTACCGTTTCATACGTGCCAGTTACGCACATGGGAGAACACCAGAAAATGATGTGACAAGTGGCTTAAAAAAAGACATGAAGACTATTTTCAGTAGCAACTGCTTCCTGTTACATAAGTCAAACAAAGAGAACTGAATTTTTAAATTTTTTTTTCTCCAATCTCTTTATATCGTACGTGACAAATAACCCATTTACGTTGACTACCGTCTCGCAGGTGCCAGTTACGTATCCGCGAAAACATGAAAAAATCGACTTACGGGACATTTCATAGCAGACGACACCTGTTTCTCAAGTCAAATATAGGGAACTAAATTTCTCTTTTTTTTTCCTCCAATCTCTTTATACCGTGACAACAAACCCATTTACACCGACTACCGTCTCAAAGGTGCCAGTTACGTATCCGCGAAAACATGAAAAAATCGACTTACGGGACATTTCATAGCAGACAACACCTGTTTCTCGAGTCAAATATAGGGATTTTTCTTTTTTCGTTTTTTCTCACTAGGGCCATTGATTCAGTTGCGATGACCATCTCACCCATATGAGACGGTTACGTGCTGCGCATGAAATCGTAAAATCAACTTAGACACTTTCGGACGGCAACTGACACCTGTTGCACAAATCAAAGAAAGGTAAATCAAACATTTCCCTGTTTTCATACCAAGGTCAGTTTTGGTGACCGTGCGAGTCGAAAGTGAATGTTCTGTTTAACGGCTGCACAAAAAAAAAAAAAATGAAATTCAGAAGCAACTGGTTGCTGTTGCAGAAACTTTTTCCGATGAAAAAGAAATCTTGTTTTCGTTTAAAGAATTAAAAAAAAAGGCCATAAAGATACAATAAGATGTAAGAATAACTAATAATCAAAATTTTCTTTGATAGGGTAGAAAACATTGTGAGAAAAGGAGAAAATGCTGGTAACCTGCATTGTCTCCTTTTCTCAGATTATTTTCCAAAGCCTTCTATTTTACGGGGGTGTTAAAAGGCGTCATTGTATGGTAAGGGGTCAATAAGGATAAACATATACCCTCCCTCCCAATCATCCAATCAAATCTCATCCCTCTGTGAAATTATCCAATCACAGAAGCTTTTAGGAAATCAGAATGGGTGCCAACAGCCAATCAGAGAGGCTGTGAGAAATTCAAAAATGGGCCCGGTCTGCCAGTCAGAGAGGCTTTGAGAAATCAAAATGGGCCCAGTCAGCCAATCAAAATGGCGCCCTAATATATATAGATAGAAAACAGTGAACAAAAAACGGCATGAAAGTGGATTTAAAGTCTTTTTTAAAGGCTGCTGTGCAGTCCTTGGCAAACTGCCAGGCATGCACCATCCACACATGCCAGATTTCACTGAAAAAGGGCCAAAATTCAAGAAAACAAGGTGGCAGAAGACCTTGTTTTGGTCTATTCAAGCCCCTTGCAAGAGTTACTTCCCTTAAAGTAAACCCTTGATCCCCCCCCTTTATCCTTTAATTGGATTTCCTGATTCGGGCCACATCAAATTCATATAACCCAAAATGATCAATGTACATTGTAAAAAAAACACACAGAAATTAATGTGACAAGTTGCTAAAAAATAGACTGAAAACTCTTTCAGTAGCAATTGTTTCTTATTGCATAAATCAAACAAAGGGAACTGAAATGTTATTTTTTCTAATCGCTTCAAACCATGACAAGAAACCCAGTTACGTTGATTACGGTCTCATACGTGCCAGTTACGCACATGCGAAAAGCACAGAAAACAATGTGACAAGTGGCTAAAAAAAAGACTGAAAACTCTTTCAGTAGTGCTCAAGGAATTGAAGCATAAATTTTCTAATATCTTCAAACTGCAACAAGAAACCCTGTTACGTTGACTACCGTTTCATACGTGCCAGTTACGCACATGGGAGAACACCAGAAAATGATGTGACAAGTGGCTAAAAAAAGACATGAAGACTATTTTCAGTAGCAACTGCTTCCTGTTGCATAAGTCAAACAAAGAGAACTGAATTTTTAATTTTTTTTTTCTCCAATCTCTTTATATCGTACGTGACAAATAACCCATTTACGTTGACTACCGTCTCGCAGGTGCCAGTTACGTATCCGCGAAAACATGAAAAAATCGACTTACGGGACATTTCATAGCAGACGACACCTGTTTCTCAAGTCAAATATAGGGAACTAAATTTCTCTTTTTTTTTCCTCCAATCTCTTTATACCGTGACAACAAACCCATTTACACCGACTACCGTCTCAAAGGTGCCAGTTACGTATCCGCGAAAACATGAAAAAATCGACTTACGGGACATTTCATAGCAGACAACACCTGTTTCTCGAGTCAAATATAGGGATTTTTCTTTTTTCGTTTTTTCTCACTAGGGCCATTGATTCAGTTGCGATGACCATCTCACCCATATGAGACGGTTACGTGCTGCGCATGAAATCGTAAAATCAACTTAGACACTTTCGGACGGCAACTGACACCTGTTGCACAAATCAAAGAAAGGTAAATCAAACATTTCCCTGTTTTCATACCAAGGTCAGTTTTGGTGACCGTGCGAGTCGAAAGTGAATGTTCTGTTTAACGGCTGCACAAAAAAAAAAAAAATGAAATTCAGAAGCAACTGGTTGCTGTTGCAGAAACTTTTTCCGATGAAAAAGAAATCTTGTTTTCGTTTAAAGAATTAAAAAAAAAGGCCATAAAGATACAATAAGATGTAAGAATAACTAATAATCAAAATTTTCTTTGATAGGGTAGAAAACATTGTGAGAAAAGGAGAAAATGCTGGTAACCTGCATTGTCTCCTTTTCTCAGATTATTTTCCAAAGCCTTCTATTTTACGGGGGTGTTAAAAGGCGTCATTGTATGGTAAGGGGTCAATAAGGATAAACATATACCCTCCCTCCCAATCATCCAATCAAATCTCATCCCTCTGTGAAATTATCCAATCACAGAAGCTTTTAGGAAATCAGAATGGGTGCCAACAGCGAATCAGAGAGGCTGTGAGAAATTCAAAAATGGGCCCGGTCTGCCAGTCAGAGAGGCTTTGAGAAATCAAAATGGGCCCAGTCAGCCAATCAAAATGGCGCCCTAATATATATAGATAGAAAACAGTGAACAAAAAACGGCATGAAAGTGGATTTAAAGTCTTTTTTAAAGGCTGCTGTGCAGTCCTTGGCAAACTGCCAGGCATGCACCATCCACACATGCCAGATTTCACTGAAAAAGGGCCAAAATTCAAGAAAACAAGGTGGCAGAAGACCTTGTTTTGGTCTATTCAAGCCCCTTGCAAGAGTTACTTCCCTTAAAGTAAACCCTTGATCCCCCCCTTTACCCTTTAATTGGATTTCCTGATTCGGGCCACATCAAATTCATATAACCCAAAATGATCAATGTACATTGTAAAAAAAACACACAGAAATTAATGTGACAAGTTGCTAAAAAATAGACTGAAAACTCTTTCAGTAGCAATTGTTTCCTATTGCATAAATCAAACAAAGGGAACTGAAATGTTATTTTTTCTAATCGCTTCAAACCATGACAAGAAACCCAGTTACGTTGATTACGGTCTCATACGTGCCAGTTACGCACATGCGAAAAGCACAGAAAACAATGTGACAAGTGGCTAAAAAAAAGACTGAAAACTCTTTCAGTAGTGCTCAAGGAATTGAAGCATAAATTTTCTAATATCTTCAAACCGCAACAAGAAACCCTGTTACGTTGACTACCGTTTCATACGTGCCAGTTACGCACATGGGAGAACACCAGAAAATGATGTGACAAGTGGCTAAAAAAAGACATGAAGACTATTTTCAGTAGCAACTGCTTCCTGTTGCATAAGTCAAACAAAGAGAACTGAATTTTTAAATTTTTTTTTCTCCAATCTCTTTATATCGTACGTGACAAATAACCCATTTACGTTGACTACCGTCTCGCAGGTGCCAGTTACGTATCCGCGAAAACATGAAAAAATCGACTTACGGGACATTTCATAGCAGACGACACCTGTTTCTCAAGTCAAATATAGGGAACTAAATTTCTCTTTTTTTTTCCTCCAATCTCTTTATACCATGACAACAAACCCATTTACACCGACTACCGTCTCAAAGGTGCCAGTTACGTATCCGCGAAAACATGAAAAAATCGACTTACGGGACATTTCATAGCAGACAACACCTGTTTCTCGAGTCAAATATAGGGATTTTTCTTTTTTCGTTTTTTCTCACTAGGGCCATTGATTCAGTTGCGATGACCATCTCACCCATATGAGACGGTTACGTGCTGCGCATGAAATCGTAAAATCAACTTAGACACTTTCGGACGGCAACTGACACCTGTTGCACAAATCAAAGAAAGGTAAATCAAACATTTCCCTGTTTTCATACCAAGGTCAGTTTTGGTGACCGTGCGAGTCGAAAGTGAATGTTCTGTTTAACGGCTGCACAAAAAAAAAAAAAAATGAAATTCAGAAGCAACCGGTTGCTGTTGCAGAAACTTTTTCCGATGAAAAAGAAATCTTGTTTTCGTTTAAAGAATTAAAAAAAAAGGCCATAAAGATACAATAAGATGTAAGAATAACTAATAATCAAAATTTTCTTTGATAGGGTAGAAAACATTGTGAGAAAAGGAGAAAATGCTGGTAACCTGCATTGTCTCCTTTTCTCAGATTATTTTCCAAAGCCTTCTATTTTACGGGGGTGTTAAAAGGCGTCATTGTATGGTAAGGGGTCAATAATGATAAACATATACCCTCCCTCCCAATCATCCAATCAAATCTCATCCCTCTGTGAAATTATCCAATCACAGAAGCTTTTAGGAAATCAGAATGGGTGCCAACAGCCAATCAGAGAGGCTGTGAGAAATTCAAAAATGGGCCCGGTCTGCCAGTCAGAGAGGCTTTGAGAAATCAAAATGGGCCCAGTCAGCCAATCAAAATGGCGCCCTAATATATATAGATAGAAAACAGTGAACAAAAAACGGCATGAAAGTGGATTTAAAGTCTTTTTTAAAGGCTGCTGTGCAGTCCTTGGCAAACTGCCAGGCATGCACCATCCACACATGCCAGATTTCACTGAAAAAGGGCCAAAATTCAAGAAAACAAGGTGGCAGAAGACCTTGTTTTGGTCTATTCAAGCCCCTTGCAAGAGTTACTTCCCTTAAAGTAAACCCTTGATCCCCCCCTTTACCCTTTAATTGGATTTCCTGATTCGGGCCACATCAAATTCATATAACCCAAAATGATCAATGTACATTGTAAAAAAAACACACAGAAATTAATGTGACAAGTTGCTAAAAAATAGACTGAAAACTCTTTCAGTAGCAATTGTTTCCTATTGCATAAATCAAACAAAGGGAACTGAAATGTTATTTTTTCTAATCGCTTCAAACCATGACAAGAAACCCAGTTACGTTGATTACGGTCTCATACGTGCCAGTTACGCACATGCGAAAAGCACAGAAAACAATGTGACAAGTGGCTAAAAAAAAGACTGAAAACTCTTTCAGTAGTGCTCAAGGAATTGAAGCATAAATTTTCTAATATCTTCAAACCGCAACAAGAAACCCTGTTACGTTGACTACCGTTTCATACGTGCCAGTTACGCACATGGGAGAACACCAGAAAATGATGTGACAAGTGGCTAAAAAAAGACATGAAGACTATTTTCAGTAGCAACTGCTTCCTGTTGCATAAGTCAAACAAAGAGAACTGAATTTTTAAATTTTTTTTTCTCCAATCTCTTTATATCGTACGTGACAAATAACCCATTTACGTTGACTACCGTCTCGCAGGTGCCAGTTACGTATCCGCGAAAACATGAAAAAATCGACTTACGGGACATTTCATAGCAGACGACACCTGTTTCTCAAGTCAAATATAGGGAACTAAATTTCTCTTTTTTTTTCCTCCAATCTCTTTATACCATGACAACAAACCCATTTACACCGACTACCGTCTCAAAGGTGCCAGTTACGTATCCGCGAAAACATGAAAAAATCGACTTACGGGACATTTCATAGCAGACAACACCTGTTTCTCGAGTCAAATATAGGGATTTTTCTTTTTTCGTTTTTTCTCACTAGGGCCATTGATTCAGTTGCGATGACCATCTCACCCATATGAGACGGTTACGTGCTGCGCATGAAATCGTAAAATCAACTTAGACACTTTCGGACGGCAACTGACACCTGTTGCACAAATCAAAGAAAGGTAAATCAAACATTTCCCTGTTTTCATACCAAGGTCAGTTTTGGTGACCGTGCGAGTCGAAAGTGAATGTTCTGTTTAACGGCTGCACAAAAAAAAAAAAATGAAATTCAGAAGCAACCGGTTGCTGTTGCAGAAACTTTTTCCGATGAAAAAGAAATCTTGTTTTCGTTTAAAGAATTAAAAAAAAAGGCCATAAAGATACAATAAGATGTAAGAATAACTAATAATCAAAATTTTCTTTGATAGGGTAGAAAACATTGTGAGAAAAGGAGAAAATGCTGGTAACCTGCATTGTCTCCTTTTCTCAGATTATTTTCCAAAGCCTTCTATTTTACGGGGGTATTAAAAGGCGTCATTGTATGGTAAGGGGTCAATAAGGATAAACATATACCCTCCCTCCCAATCATCCAATCAAATCTCATCCCTCTGTGAAATTATCCAATCACAGAAGCTTTTAGGAAATCAGAATGGGTGCCAACAGCCAATCAGAGAGGCTGTGAGAAATTCAAAAATGGGCCCGGTCTGCCAGTCAGAGAGGCTTTGAGAAATCAAAATGGGCCCAGTCAGCCAATCAAAATGGCGCCCTAATATATATAGATAGAAAACAGTGAACAAAAAACGGCATGAAAGTGGATTTAAAGTCTTTTTTAAAGGCTGCTGTGCAGTCCTTGGCAAACTGCCAGGCATGCACCATCCACACATGCCAGATTTCACTGAAAAAGGGCCAAAATTCAAGAAAACAAGGTGGCAGAAGACCTTGTTTTGGTCTATTCAAGCCCCTTGCAAGAGTTACTTCCCTTAAAGTAAACCCTTGATCCCCCCCTTTACCCTTTAATTGGATTTCCTGATTCGGGCCACATCAAATTCATATAACCCAAAATGATCAATGTACATTGTAAAAAAAACACACAGAAATTAATGTGACAAGTTGCTAAAAAATAGACTGAAAACTCTTTCAGTAGCAATTGTTTCCTATTGCATAAATCAAACAAAGGGAACTGAAATGTTATTTTTTCTAATCGCTTCAAACCATGACAAGAAACCCAGTTACGTTGATTACGGTCTCATACGTGCCAGTTACGCACATGCGAAAAGCACAGAAAACAATGTGACAAGTGGCTAAAAAAAAGACTGAAAACTCTTTCAGTAGTGCTCAAGGAATTGAAGCATAAATTTTCTAATATCTTCAAACCGCAACAAGAAACCCTGTTACGTTGACTACCGTTTCATACGTGCCAGTTACGCACATGGGAGAACACCAGAAAATGATGTGACAAGTGGCTAAAAAAAGACATGAAGACTATTTTCAGTAGCAACTGCTTCCTGTTGCATAAGTCAAACAAAGAGAACTGAATTTTTAAATTTTTTTTTCTCCAATCTCTTTATATCGTACGTGACAAATAACCCATTTACGTTGACTACCGTCTCGCAGGTCCCAGTTACGTATCCGCGAAAACATGAAAAAATCGACTTACGGGACATTTCATAGCAGACGACACCTGTTTCTCAAGTCAAATATAGGGAACTAAATTTCTCTTTTTTTTTCCTCCAATCTCTTTATACCGTGACAACAAACCCATTTACACCGACTACCGTCTCAAAGGTGCCAGTTACGTATCCGCGAAAACATGAAAAAATCGACTTACGGGACATTTCATAGCAGACAACACCTGTTTCTCGAGTCAAATATAGGGATTTTTCTTTTTTCGTTTTTTCTCACTAGGGCCATTGATTCAGTTGCGATGACCATCTCACCCATATGAGACGGTTACGTGCTGCGCATGAAATCGTAAAATCAACTTAGACACTTTCGGACGGCAACTGACACCTGTTGCACAAATCAAAGAAAGGTAAATCAAACATTTCCCTGTTTTCATACCAAGGTCAGTTTTGGTGACCGTGCGAGTCGAAAGTGAATGTTCTGTTTAACGGCTGCACAAAAAAAAAAAAAATGAAATTCAGAAGCAACTGGTTGCTGTTGCAGAAACTTTTTCCGATGAAAAAGAAATCTTGTTTTCGTTTAAAGAATTAAAAAAAAAGGCCATAAAGATACAATAAGATGTAAGAATAACTAATAATCAAAATTTTCTTTGATAGGGTAGAAAACATTGTGAGAAAAGGAGAAAATGCTGGTAACCTGCATTGTCTCCTTTTCTCAGATTATTTTCCAAAGCCTTCTATTTTACGGGGGTGTTAAAAGGCGTCATTGTATGGTAAGGGGTCAATAAGGATAAACATATACCCTCCCTCCCAATCATCCAATCAAATCTCATCCCTCTGTGAAATTATCCAATCACAGAAGCTTTTAGGAAATCAGAATGGGTGCCAACAGCCAATCAGAGAGGCTGTGAGAAATTCAAAAATGGGCCCGGTCTGCCAGTCAGAGAGGCTTTGAGAAATCAAAATGGGCCCAGTCAGCCAATCAAAATGGCGCCCTAATATATATAGATAGAAAACAGTGAACAAAAAACGGCATGAAAGTGGATTTAAAGTCTTTTTTAAAGGCTGCTGTGCAGTCCTTGGCAAACTGCCAGGCATGCACCATCCACACATGCCAGATTTCACTGAAAAAGGGCCAAAATTCAAGAAAACAAGGTGGCAGAAGACCTTGTTTTGGTCTATTCAAGCCCCTTGCAAGAGTTACTTCCCTTAAAGTAAACCCTTGATCCCCCCCCTTTACCCTTTAATTGGATTTCCTGATTCGGGCCACATCAAATTCATATAACCCAAAATGATCAATGTACATTGTAAAAAAAACACACAGAAATTAATGTGACAAGTTGCTAAAAAATAGACTGAAAACTCTTTCAGTAGCAATTGTTTCCTATTGCATAAATCAAACAAAGGGAACTGAAATGTTATTTTTTCTAATCGCTTCAAACCATGACAAGAAACCCAGTTACGTTGATTACGGTCTCATACGTGCCAGTTACGCACATGCGAAAAGCACAGAAAACAATGTGACAAGTGGCTAAAAAAAAGACTGAAAACTCTTTCAGTAGTGCTCAAGGAATTGAAGCATAAATTTTCTAATATCTTCAAACCGCAACAAGAAACCCTGTTACGTTGACTACCGTTTCATACGTGCCAGTTACGCACATGGGAGAACACCAGAAAATGATGTGACAAGTGGCTAAAAAAAGACATGAAGACTATTTTCAGTAGCAACTGCTTCCTGTTGCATAAGTCAAACAAAGAGAACTGAATTTTTAAATTTTTTTTTCTCCAATCTCTTTATATCGTACGTGACAAATAACCCATTTACGTTGACTACCGTCTCGCAGGTGCCAGTTACGTATCCGCGAAAACATGAAAAAATCGACTTACGGGACATTTCATAGCAGACGACACCTGTTTCTCAAGTCAAATATAGGGAACTAAATTTCTCTTTTTTTTTCCTCCAATCTCTTTATACCGTGACAACAAACCCATTTACACCGACTACCGTCTCAAAGGTGCCAGTTACGTATCCGCGAAAACATGAAAAAATCGACTTACGGGACATTTCATAGCAGACAACACCTGTTTCTCGAGTCAAATATAGGGATTTTTCTTTTTTCGTTTTTTCTCACTAGGGCCATTGATTCAGTTGCGATGACCATCTCACCCATATGAGACGGTTACGTGCTGCGCATGAAATCGTAAAATCAACTTAGACACTTTCGGACGGCAACTGACACCTGTTGCACAAATCAAAGAAAGGTAAATCAAACATTTCCCTGTTTTCATACCAAGGTCAGTTTTGGTGACCGTGCGAGTCGAAAGTGAATGTTCTGTTTAACGGCTGCACAAGAAAAAAAAAATGAAATTCAGAAGCAACTGGTTGCTGTTGCAGAAACTTTTTCCGATGAAAAAGAAATCTTGTTTTCGTTTAAAGAATTAAAAAAAAAGGCCATAAAGATACAATAAGATGTAAGAATAACTAATAATCAAAATTTTCTTTGATAGGGTAGAAAACATTGTGAGAAAAGGAGAAAATGCTGGTAACCTGCATTGTCTCCTTTTCTCAGATTATTTTCCAAAGCCTTCTATTTTACGGGGGTGTTAAAAGGCGTCATTGTATGGTAAGGGGTCAATAAGGATAAACATATACCCTCCCTCCCAATCATCCAATCAAATCTCATCCCTCTGTGAAATTATCCAATCACAGAAGCTTTTAGGAAATCAGAATGGGTGCCAACAGCGAATCAGAGAGGCTGTGAGAAATTCAAAAATGGGCCCGGTCTGCCAGTCAGAGAGGCTTTGAGAAATCAAAATGGGCCCAGTCAGCCAATCAAAATGGCGCCCTAATATATATAGATAGAAAACAGTGAACAAAAAACGGCATGAAAGTGGATTTAAAGTCTTTTTTAAAGGCTGCTGTGCAGTCCTTGGCAAACTGCCAGGCATGCACCATCCACACATGCCAGATTTCACTGAAAAAGGGCCAAAATTCAAGAAAACAAGGTGGCAGAAGACCTTGTTTTGGTCTATTCAAGCCCCTTGCAAGAGTTACTTCCCTTAAAGTAAACCCTTGATCCCCCCCCTTTACCCTTTAATTGGATTTCCTGATTCGGGCCACATCAAATTCATATAACCCAAAATGATCAATGTACATTGTAAAAAAAACACACAGAAATTAATGTGACAAGTTGCTAAAAAATAGACTGAAAACTCTTTCAGTAGCAATTGTTTCCTATTGCATAAATCAAACAAAGGGAACTGAAATGTTATTTTTTCTAATCGCTTCAAACCATGACAAGAAACCCAGTTACGTTGATTACGGTCTCATACGTGCCAGTTACGCACATGCGAAAAGCACAGAAAACAATGTGACAAGTGGCTAAAAAAAAGACTGAAAACTCTTTCAGTAGTGCTCAAGGAATTGAAGCATAAATTTTCTAATATCTTCAAACTGCAACAAGAAACCCTGTTACGTTGACTACCGTTTCATACGTGCCAGTTACGCACATGGGAGAACACCAGAAAATGATGTGACAAGTGGCTAAAAAAAGACATGAAGACTATTTTCAGTAGCAACTGCTTCCTGTTGCATAAGTCAAACAAAGAGAACTGAATTTTTAATTTTTTTTTTCTCCAATCTCTTTATATCGTACGTGACAAATAACCCATTTACGTTGACTACCGTCTCGCAGGTGCCAGTTACGTATCCGCGAAAACATGAAAAAATCGACTTACGGGACATTTCATAGCAGACGACACCTGTTTCTCAAGTCAAATATAGGGAACTAAATTTCTCTTTTTTTTTTCCTCCAATCTCTTTATACTGTGACAACAAACCCATTTACACCGACTACTGTCTCAAAGGTGCCAGTTACGTATCCGCGAAAACATGAAAAAATCGACTTACGGGACATTTCATAGCAGACAACACCTGTTTCTCGAGTCAAATATAGGGATTTTTCTTTTTTCGTTTTTTCTCACTAGGGCCATTGATTCAGTTGCGATGACCATCTCACCCATATGAGACGGTTACGTGCTGCGCATGAAATCGTAAAATCAACTTAGACACTTTCGGACGGCAACTGACACCTGTTGCACAAATCAAAGAAAGGTAAATCAAACATTTCCCTGTTTTCATACCAAGGTCAGTTTTGGTGACCGTGCGAGTCGAAAGTGAATGTTCTGTTTAACGGCTGCACAAAAAAAAAAAATGAAATTCAGAAGCAACCGGTTGCTGTTGCAGAAACTTTTTCCGATGAAAAAGAAATCTTGTTTTCGTTTAAAGAATTAAAAAAAAAGGCCATAAAGATACAATAAGATGTAAGAATAACTAATAATCAAAATTTTCTTTGATAGGGTAGAAAACATTGTGAGAAAAGGAGAAAATGCTGGTAACCTGCATTGTCTCCTTTTCTCAGATTATTTTCCAAAGCCTTCTATTTTACGGGGGTGTTAAAAGGCGTCATTGTATGGTAAGGGGTCAATAAGGATAAACATATACCCTCCCTCCCAATCATCCAATCAAATCTCATCCCTCTGTGAAATTATCCAATCACAGAAGCTTTTAGGAAATCAGAATGGGTGCCAACAGCGAATCAGAGAGGCTGTGAGAAATTCAAAAATGGGCCCGGTCTGCCAGTCAGAGAGGCTTTGAGAAATCAAAATGGGCCCAGTCAGCCAATCAAAATGGCGCCCTAATATATATAGATAGAAAACAGTGAACAAAAAACGGCATGAAAGTGGATTTAAAGTCTTTTTTAAAGGCTGCTGTGCAGTCCTTGGCAAACTGCCAGGCATGCACCATCCACACATGCCAGATTTCACTGAAAAAGGGCCAAAATTCAAGAAAACAAGGTGGCAGAAGACCTTGTTTTGGTCTATTCAAGCCCCTTGCAAGAGTTACTTCCCTTAAAGTAAACCCTTGATCCCCCCCCTTTACCCTTTAATTGGATTTCCTGATTCGGGCCACATCAAATTCATATAACCCAAAATGATCAATGTACATTGTAAAAAAAACACACAGAAATTAATGTGACAAGTTGCTAAAAAATAGACTGAAAACTCTTTCAGTAGCAATTGTTTCCTATTGCATAAATCAAACAAAGGGAACTGAAATGTTATTTTTTCTAATCGCTTCAAACCATGACAAGAAACCCAGTTACGTTGATTACGGTCTCATACGTGCCAGTTACGCACATGCGAAAAGCACAGAAAACAATGTGACAAGTGGCTAAAAAAAAGACTGAAAACTCTTTCAGTAGTGCTCAAGGAATTGAAGCATAAATTTTCTAATATCTTCAAACCGCAACAAGAAACCCTGTTACGTTGACTACCGTTTCATACGTGCCAGTTACGCACATGGGAGAACACCAGAAAATGATGTGACAAGTGGCTAAAAAAAGACATGAAGACTATTTTCAGTAGCAACTGCTTCCTGTTGCATAAGTCAAACAAAGAGAACTGAATTTTTAAATTTTTTTTTCTCCAATCTCTTTATATCGTACGTGACAAATAACCCATTTACGTTGACTACCGTCTCGCAGGTGCCAGTTACGTATCCGCGAAAACATGAAAAAATCGACTTACGGGACATTTCATAGCAGACGACACCTGTTTCTCAAGTCAAATATAGGGAACTAAATTTCTCTTTTTTTTTCCTCCAATCTCTTTATACCGTGACAACAAACCCATTTACACCGACTACCGTCTCAAAGGTGCCAGTTACGTATCCGCGAAAACATGAAAAAATCGACTTACGGGACATTTCATAGCAGACAACACCTGTTTCTCGAGTCAAATATAGGGATTTTTCTTTTTTCGTTTTTTCTCACTAGGGCCATTGATTCAGTTGCGATGACCATCTCACCCATATGAGACGGTTACGTGCTGCGCATGAAATTGTAAAATCAACTTAGACACTTTCGGACGGCAACTGACACCTGTTGCACAAATCAAAGAAAGGTAAATCAAACATTTCCCTGTTTTCATACCAAGGTCAGTTTTGGTGACCGTGCGAGTCGAAAGTGAATGTTCTGTTTAACGGCTGCACAAAAAAAAAAAAAATGAAATTCAGAAGCAACCGGTTGCTGTTGCAGAAACTTTTTCCGATGAAAAAGAAATCTTGTTTTCGTTTAAAGAATTAAAAAAAAAGGCCATAAAGATACAATAAGATGTAAGAATAACTAATAATCAAAATTTTCTTTGATAGGGTAGAAAACATTGTGAGAAAAGGAGAAAATGCTGGTAACCTGCATTGTCTCCTTTTCTCAGATTATTTTCCAAAGCCTTCTATTTTACGGGGGTGTTAAAAGGCGTCATTGTATGGTAAGGGGTCAATAAGGATAAACATATACCCTCCCTCCCAATCATCCAATCAAATCTCATCCCTCTGTGAAATTATCCAATCACAGAAGCTTTTAGGAAATCAGAATGGGTGCCAACAGCCAATCAGAGAGGCTGTGAGAAATTCAAAAATGGGCCCGGTCTGCCAGTCAGAGAGGCTTTGAGAAATCAAAATGGGCCCAGTCAGCCAATCAAAATGGCGCCCTAATATATATAGATAGAAAACAGTGAACAAAAAACGGCATGAAAGTGGATTTAAAGTCTTTTTTAAAGGCTGCTGTGCAGTCCTTGGCAAACTGCCAGGCATGCACCATCCACACATGCCAGATTTCACTGAAAAAGGGCCAAAATTCAAGAAAACAAGGTGGCAGAAGACCTTGTTTTGGTCTATTCAAGCCCCTTGCAAGAGTTACTTCCCTTAAAGTAAACCCTTGATCCCCCCCTTTACCCTTTAATTGGATTTCCTGATTCGGGCCACATCAAATTCATATAACCCAAAATGATCAATGTACATTGTAAAAAAAACACACAGAAATTAATGTGACAAGTTGCTAAAAAATAGACTGAAAACTCTTTCAGTAGCAATTGTTTCCTATTGCATAAATCAAACAAAGGGAACTGAAATGTTATTTTTTCTAATCGCTTCAAACCATGACAAGAAACCCAGTTACGTTGATTACGGTCTCATACGTGCCAGTTACGCACATGCGAAAAGCACAGAAAACAATGTGACAAGTGGCTAAAAAAAAGACTGAAAACTCTTTCAGTAGTGCTCAAGGAATTGAAGCATAAATTTTCTAATATCTTCAAACCGCAACAAGAAACCCTGTTACGTTGACTACCGTTTCATACGTGCCAGTTACGCACATGGGAGAACACCAGAAAATGATGTGACAAGTGGCTAACAAAAGACATGAAGACTATTTTCAGTAGCAACTGCTTCCTGTTGCATAAGTCAAACAAAGAGAACTGAATTTTTAAATTTTTTTTTCTCCAATCTCTTTATATCGTACGTGACAAATAACCCATTTACGTTGACTACCGTCTCGCAGGTGCCAGTTACGTATCCGCGAAAACATGAAAAAATCGACTTACGGGACATTTCATAGCAGACGACACCTGTTTCTCAAGTCAAATATAGGGAACTAAATTTCTCTTTTTTTTTCCTCCAATCTCTTTATACCGTGACAACAAACCCATTTACACCGACTACCGTCTCAAAGGTGCCAGTTACGTATCCGCGAAAACATGAAAAAATCGACTTACGGGACATTTCATAGCAGACAACACCTGTTTCTCGAGTCAAATATAGGGATTTTTCTTTTTTCGTTTTTTCTCACTAGGGCCATTGATTCAGTTGCGATGACCATCTCACCCATATGAGACGGTTACGTGCTGCGCATGAAATCGTAAAATCAACTTAGACACTTTCGGACGGCAACTGACACCTGTTGCACAAATCAAAGAAAGGTAAATCAAACATTTCCCTGTTTTCATACCAAGGTCAGTTTTGGTGACCGTGCGAGTCGAAAGTGAATGTTCTGTTTAACGGCTGCACAAAAAAAAAAAAAAAAATGAAATTCAGAAGCAACCGGTTGCTGTTGAAAAAACTTTTTCCGATGAAAAAGAAATCTTGTTTTCGTTTAAAGAATTAAAAAAAAAGGCCATAAAGATACAATAAGATGTAAGAATAACTAATAATCAAAATTTTCTTTGATAGGGTAGAAAACATTGTGAGAAAAGGAGAAAATGCTGGTAACCTGCATTGTCTCCTTTTCTCAGATTATTTTCCAAAGCCTTCTATTTTACGGAGGTGTTAAAAGGCGTCATTGTATGGTAAGGGGTCAATAAGGATAAACATATACCCTCCCTCCCAATCATCCAATCAAATCTCATCCCTCTGTGAAATTATCCAATCACAGAAGCTTTTAGGAAATCAGAATGGGTGCCAACAGCCAATCAGAGAGGCTGTGAGAAATTCAAAAATGGGCCCGGTCTGCCAGTCAGAGAGGCTTTGAGAAATCAAAATGGGCCCAGTCAGCCAATCAAAATGGCGCCCTAATATATATAGATAGAAAACAGTGAACAAAAAACGGCATGAAAGTGGATTTAAAGTCTTTTTCAAAGGCTGCTGTGCAGTCCTTGGCAAACTGCCAGGCATGCACCATCCACACATGCCAGATTTCACTGAAAAAGGGCCAAAATTCAAGAAAACAAGGTGGCAGAAGACCTTGTTTTGGTCTATTCAAGCCCCTTGCAAGAGTTACTTCCCTTAAAGTAAACCCTTGATCCCCCCCTCTTTACCCTTTAATTGGATTTCCTGATTCGGGCCACATCAAATTCATATAACCCAAAATGATCAATGTACATTGTAAAAAAAACACACAGAAATTAATGTGACAAGTTGCTAAAAAATAGACTGAAAACTCTTTCAGTAGCAATTGTTTCCTATTGCATAAATCAAACAAAGGGAACTGAAATGTTATTTTTTCTAATCGCTTCAAACCATGACAAGAAACCCAGTTACGTTGATTACGGTCTCATACGTTCCAGTTACGCACATGCGTAAAGCACAGAAAACAATGTGACAAGTGGCTAAAAAAAAGACTGAAAACTCTTTCAGTAGTGCTCAAGGAATTGAAGCATAAATTTTCTAATATCTTCAAACCGCAACAAGAAACCCTGTTACGTTGACTACCGTTTCATACGTGCCAGTTACGCACATGGAAGGACACCAGAAAATGATGTGACAAGTGGCTAAAAAAAGACATGAAGACTATTTTCAGTAGCAACTGCTTCCTGTTGCATAAGTCAAACAAAGAGAACTGAATTTTTAAATTTTTTTTTCTCCAATCTCTTTATATCATACGTGACAAATAACCCATTTACGTTGACTACCGTCTCGCAGGTGCCAGTTACGTATCCGCGAAAACATGAAAAAATCGACTTACGGGACATTTCATAGCAGACGACACCTGTTTCTCAAGTCAAATATAGGGAACTAAATTTCTCTTTTTTTTTCCTCCAATCTCTTTATACCGTGACAACAAACCCATTTACACCGACTACCGTCTCAAAGGTGCCAGTTACGTATCCGCGAAAACATGAAAAAATCGACTTACGGGACATTTCATAGCAGACAACACCTGTTTCTCGAGTCAAATATAGGGATTTTTCTTTTTTCGTTTTTTCTCACTAGGGCCATTGATTCAGTTGCGATGACCATCTCACCCATATGAGACGGTTACGTGCTGCGCATGAAATCGTAAAATCAACTTAGACACTTTCGGACGGCAACTGACACCTGTTGCACAAATCAAAGAAAGGTAAATCAAACATTTCCCTGTTTTCATACCAAGGTCAGTTTTGGTGACCGTGCGAGTCGAAAGTGAATGTTCTGTTTAACAGCTGCACAAAAAAAAAAAATGAAATTCAGAAGCAACCGGTTGCTGTTGCAGAAACTTTTTCCGATGAAAAAGAAATCTTCTTTTCGTTTAAAGAATTAAAAAAAAAGGCCATAAAGATACAATAAGATGTAAGAATAACTAATAATCAAAATTTTCTTTGATAGGGTAGAAAACATTGTGAGAAAAGGAGAAAATGCTGGTAACCTGCATTGTCTCCTTTTCTCAGATTATTTTCCAAAGCCTTCTATTTTACGGGGGTGTTAAAAGGCGTCATTGTATGGTAAGGGGTCAATAAGGATAAACATATACCCTCCCTCCCAATCATCCAATCAAATCTCATCCCTCTGTGAAATTATCCAATCACAGAAGCTTTTAGGAAATCAGAATGGGTGCCAACAGCCAATCAGAGAGGCTGTGAGAAATTCAAAAATGGGCCCGGTCTGCCAGTCAGAGAGGCTTTGAGAAATCAAAATGGGCCCAGTCAGCCAATCAAAATGGCGCCCTAATATATATAGATAGAAAACAGTGAACAAAAAACGGCATGAAAGTGGATTTAAAGTCTTTTTTAAAGGCTGCTGTGCAGTCCTTGGCAAACTGCCAGGCATGCACCATCCACACATGCCAGATTTCACTGAAAAAGGGCCAAAATTCAAGAAAACAAGGTGGCAGAAGACCTTGTTTTGGTCTATTCAAGCCCCTTGCAAGAGTTACTTCCCTTAAAGTAAACCCTTGATCCCCCCCTTTACCCTTTAATTGGATTTCCTGATTCGGGCCACATCAAATTCATATAACCCAAAATGATCAATGTACATTGTAAAAAAAACACACAGAAATTAATGTGACAAGTTGCTAAAAAATAGACTGAAAACTCTTTCAGTAGCAATTGTTTCCTATTGCATAAATCAAACAAAGGGAACTGAAATGTTATTTTTTCTAATCGCTTCAAACCATGACAAGAAACCCAGTTACGTTGATTACGGTCTCATACGTGCCAGTTACGCACATGCGAAAAGCACAGAAAACAATGTGACAAGTGGCTAAAAAAAAGACTGAAAACTCTTTCAGTAGTGCTCAAGGAATTGAAGCATAAATTTTCTAATATCTTCAAACCGCAACAAGAAACCCTGTTACGTTGACTACCGTTTCATACGTGCCAGTTACGCACATGGGAGAACACCAGAAAATGATGTGACAAGTGGCTAAAAAAAGACATGAAGACTATTTTCAGTAGCAACTGCTTCCTGTTGCATAAGTCAAAGAAAGAGAACTGAATTTTTAAATTTTTTTTTCTCCAATCTCTTTATATCGTACGTGACAAATAACCCATTTACGTTGACTACCGTCTCGCAGGTGCCAGTTATGTATCCGCGAAAACATGAAAAAATCGACTGACGGGACATTTCATAGCAGACGACACCTGTTTCTCAAGTCAAATATAGGGAACTAAATTTCTCTTTTTTTTTCCTCCAATCTCTTTATACCGTGACAACAAACCCATTTACACCGACTACCGTCTCAAAGGTGCCAGTTACGTATCCGCGAAAACATGAAAAAATCGACTTACGGGACATTTCATAGCAGACAACACCTGTTTCTCGAGTCAAATATAGGGATTTTTCTTTTTTCGTTTTTTCTCACTAGGGCCATTGATTCAGTTGCGATGATCATCTCACCCATATGAGACGGTTACGTGCTGCGCATGAAATCGTAAAATCAACTTAGACACTTTCGGACGGCAACTGACACCTGTTGCACAAATCAAAGAAAGGTAAATCAAACATTTCCCTGTTTTCATACCAAGGTCAGTTTTGGTGACCGTGCGAGTCGAAAGTGAATGTTCTGTTTAACGGCTGCACAAAAAAAAAAAAATGAAATTCAGAAGCAACCGGTTGCTGTTGCAGAAACTTTTTCCGATGAAAAAGAAATCTTGTTTTCGTTTAAAGAATTAAAAAAAAAGGCCATAAAGATACAATAAGATGTAAGAATAACTAATAATCAAAATTTTCTTTGATAGGGTAGAAAACATTGTGAGAAAAGGAGAAAATGCTGGTAACCTGCATTGTCTCCTTTTCTCAGATTATTTTCCAAAGCCTTCTATTTTACGGGGGTGTTAAAAGGCGTCATTGTATGGTAAGGGGTCAATAAGGATAAACATATACCCTCCCTCCCAATCATCCAATCAAATCTCATCCCTCTGTGAAATTATCCAATCACAGAAGCTTTTAGGAAATCAGATTGGGTGCCAACAGCCAATCAGAGAGGCTGTGAGAAATTCAAAAATGGGCCCGGTCTGCCAGTCAGAGAGGCTTTGAGAAATCAAAATGGGCCCAGTCAGCCAATCAAAATGGCGCCCTAATATATATAGATAGAAAACAGTGAACAAAAAACGGCATGAAAGTGGATTTAAAGTCTTTTTCAAAGGCTGCTGTGCAGTCCTTGGCAAACTGCCAGGCATGCACCATCCACACATGCCAGATTTCACTGAAAAAGGGCCAAAATTCAAGAAAACAAGGTGGCAGAAGACCTTGTTTTGGTCTATTCAAGCCCCTTGCAAGAGTTACTTCCCTTAAAGTAAACCCTTGATCCCCCCCTTTACCCTTTAATTGGATTTCCTGATTCGGGCCACATCAAATTCATATAACCCAAAATGATCAATGTACATTGTAAAAAAAACACACAGAAATTAATGTGACAAGTTGCTAAAAAATAGACTGAAAACTCTTTCAGTAGCAATTGTTTCCTATTGCATAAATCAAACAAAGGGAACTGAAATGTTATTTTTTCTAATCGCTTCAAACCATGACAAGAAACCCAGTTACGTTGATTACTGTCTCATACGTGCCAGTTACGCACATGCGAAAAGCACAGAAAACAATGTGACAAGTGGCTAAAAAAAAGACTGAAAACTCTTTCAGTAGTGCTCAAGGAATTGAAGCATAAATTTTCTAATATCTTCAAACCGCAACAAGAAACCCTGTTACGTTGACTACCGTTTCATACGTGCCAGTTACGCACATGGGAGAACACCAGAAAATGATGTGACAAGTGGCTAACAAAAGACATGACTATTTTCAGTAGCAACTGCTTCCTGTTGCATAAGTCAAACAAAGAGAACTGAATTTTTAAATTTTTTTTTCTCCAATCTCTTTATATCGTACGTGACAAATAACCCATTTACATTGACTACCGTCTCGCAGGTGCCAGTTACGTATCCGCGAAAACATGAAAAAATCGACTTACGGGACATTTCATAGCAGACGACACCTGTTTCTCAAGTCAAATATAGGGAACTAAATTTCTCTTTTTTTTTCCTCCAATCTCTTTATACCGTGACAACAAACCCATTTACACCGACTACCGTCTCAAAGGTGCCAGTTACATATCCGCGAAAACATGAAAAAATCGACTTACGGGACATTTCATAGCAGACAACACCTGTTTCTCGAGTCAAATATAGGGATTTTTCTTTTTTCGTTTTTTCTCACTAGGGCCATTGATTCAGTTGCGATGACCATCTCACCCATATGAGACGGTTACGTGCTGCGCATGAAATCGTAAAATCAACTTAGACACTTTCGGACGGCAACTGACACCTGTTGCACAAATCAAAGAAAGGTAAATCAAACATTTCCCTGTTTTCATACCAAGGTCAGTTTTGGTGACCGTGCGAGTCGAAAGTGAATGTTCTGTTTAACGGCTGCACAAAAAAAAAAAAATTTAAATTCTGAAGCAACCGGTTGCTGTTGCAGAAACTTTTTCCGATGAAAAAGAAATCTTGTTTTCGTTTAAAGAATTAAAAAAAAAAGGCCATAAAGATACAATAAGATGTAAGAATAACTAATAATCAAAATTTTCTTTGATAGGGTAGAAAACATTGTGAGAAAAGGAGAAAATGCTGGTAACCTGCATTGTCTCCTTTTCTCAGATTATTTTCCAAAGCCTTCTATTTTACGGGGGTGTTAAAAGGCGTCATTGTATGGTAAGGGGTCAATAAGGATAAACATATACCCTCCCTCCCAATCATCCAATCAAATCTCATCCCTCTGTGAAATTATCCAATCACAGAAGCTTTTAGGAAATCAGAATGGGTGCCAACAGCCAATCAGAGAGGCTGTGAGAAATTCAAAAATGGGCCCGGTCTGCCAGTCAGAGAGGCTTTGAGAAATCAAAATGGGCCCAGTCAGCCAATCAAAATGGCGCCCTAATATATATAGATAGAAAACAGTGAACAAAAAACGGCATGAAAGTGGATTTAAAGTCTTTTTCAAAGGCTGCTGTGCAGTCCTTGGCAAACTGGCAGGCATGCACCATCCACACATGCCAGATTTCACTGAAAAAGGGCCAAAATTCAAGAAAACAAGGTGGCAGAAGACCTTGTTTTGGTCTATTCAAGCCCCTTGCAAGAGTTACTTCCCTTAAAGTAAACCCTTGATCCCCCCCTCTTTACCCTTTAATTGGATTTCCTGATTCGGGCCACATCAAATTCATATAACCCAAAATGATCAATGTACATTGTAAAAAAAACACACAGAAATTAATGTGACAAGTTGCTAAAAAATAGACTGAAAACTCTTTCAGTAGCAATTGTTTCCTATTGCATAAATCAAACAAAGGGAACTGAAATGTTATTTTTTCTAATCTCTTCAAACCATGACAAGAAACCCAGTTACGTTGATTACGGTCTCATACGTTCCAGTTACGCACATGCGTAAAGCACAGAAAACAATGTGACAAGTGGCTAAAAAAAAGACTGAAAACTCTTTCAGTAGTGCTCAAGGAATTGAAGCATAAATTTTCTAATATCTTCAAACCGCAACAAGAAACCCTGTTACGTTGACTACCGTTTCATACGTGCCAGTTACGCACATGGGAGGACACCAGAAAATGATGTGACAAGTGGCTAAAAAAAGACATGAAGACTATTTTCAGTAGCAACTGCTTCCTGTTGCATAAGTCAAACAAAGAGAACTGAATTTTTAAATTTTTTTTTCTCCAATCTCTTTATATCATACGTGACAAATAACCCATTTACGTTGACTACCGTCTCGCAGGTGCCAGTTACGTATCCGCGAAAACATGAAAAAATCGACTTACGGGACATTTCATAGCAGACGACACCTGTTTCTCAAGTCAAATATAGGGAACTAAATTTCTCTTTTTTTTTCCTCCAATCTCTTTATACCGTGACAACAAACCCATTTACACCGACTACCGTCTCAAAGGTGCCAGTTACGTATCCGCGAAAACATGAAAAAATCGACTTACGGGACATTTCATAGCAGACAACACCTGTTTCTCGAGTCAAATATAGGGATTTTTCTTTTTTCGTTTTTTCTCACTAGGGCCATTGATTCAGTTGCGATGACCATCTCACCCATATGAGACGGTTACGTGCTGCGCATGAAATCGTAAAATCAACTTAGACACTTTCGGACGGCAACTGACACCTGTTGCACAAATCAAAGAAAGGTAAATCAAACATTTCCCTGTTTTCATACCAAGGTCAGTTTTGGTGACCGTGCGAGTCGAAAGTGAATGTTCTGTTTAACAGATGCACAAAAAAAAAAAAATGAAATTCAGAAGCAACCGGTTGCTGTTGCAGAAACTTTTTCCGATGAAAAAGAAATCTTCTTTTCGTTTAAAGAATTAAAAAAAAAGGCCATAAAGATACAATAAGATGTAAGAATAACTAATAAT
Organism: Tridacna crocea; assembly: GCA_943736015.1. Lineage (NCBI taxonomy): Eukaryota > Metazoa > Mollusca > Bivalvia > Cardiida > Cardiidae > Tridacna > Tridacna crocea. The sequence continues at coordinate 1,255,905 of OX031066.1, read as the reverse complement.
CAAAATTTTCTTTGATAGGGTAGAAAACATTGTGAGAAAAGGAGAAAATGCTGGTAACCTGCATTGTCTCCTTTTCTCAGATTATTTTCCAAAGCCTTCTATTTTACGGGGGTGTTAAAAGGCGTCATTGTATGGTAAGGGGTCAATAAGGATAAACATATACCCTCCCTCCCAATCATCCAATCAAATCTCATCCCTCTGTGAAATTATCCAATCACAGAAGCTTTTAGGAAATCAGAATGGGTGCCAACAGCCAATCAGAGAGGCTGTGAGAAATTCAAAAATGGGCCCGGTCTGCCAGTCAGAGAGGCTTTGAGAAATCAAAATGGGCCCAGTCAGCCAATCAAAATGGCGCCCTAATATATATAGATAGAAAACAGTGAACAAAAAACGGCATGAAAGTGGATTTAAAGTCTTTTTTAAAGGCTGCTGTGCAGTCCTTGGCAAACTGCCAGGCATGCACCATCCACACATGCCAGATTTCACTGAAAAAGGGCCAAAATTCAAGAAAACAAGGTGGCAGAAGACCTTGTTTTGGTCTATTCAAGCCCCTTGCAAGAGTTACTTCCCTTAAAGTAAACCCTTGATCCCCCCCTTTACCCTTTAATTGGATTTCCTGATTCGGGCCACATCAAATTCATATAACCCAAAATGATCAATGTACATTGTAAAAAAAACACACAGAAATTAATGTGACAAGTTGCTAAAAAATAGACTGAAAACTCTTTCAGTAGCAATTGTTTCCTATTGCATAAATCAAACAAAGGGAACTGAAATGTTATTTTTTCTAATCGCTTCAAACCATGACAAGAAACCCAGTTACGTTGATTACGGTCTCATACGTGCCAGTTACGCACATGCGAAAAGCACAGAAAACAATGTGACAAGTGGCTAAAAAAAAGACTGAAAACTCTTTCAGTAGTGCTCAAGGAATTGAAGCATAAATTTTCTAATATCTTCAAACCGCAACAAGAAACCCTGTTACGTTGACTACCGTTTCATACGTGCCAGTTACGCACATGGGAGAACACCAGAAAATGATGTGACAAGTGGCTAAAAAAAGACATGAAGACTATTTTCAGTAGCAACTGCTTCCTGTTGCATAAGTCAAAGAAAGAGAACTGAATTTTTAAATTTTTTTTTCTCCAATCTCTTTATATCGTACGTGACAAATAACCCATTTACGTTGACTACCGTCTCGCAGGTGCCAGTTATGTATCCGCGAAAACATGAAAAAATCGACTGACGGGACATTTCATAGCAGACGACACCTGTTTCTCAAGTCAAATATAGGGAACTAAATTTCTCTTTTTTTTTCCTCCAATCTCTTTATACCGTGACAACAAACCCATTTACACCGACTACCGTCTCAAAGGTGCCAGTTACGTATCCGCGAAAACATGAAAAAATCGACTTACGGGACATTTCATAGCAGACAACACCTGTTTCTCGAGTCAAATATAGGGATTTTTCTTTTTTCGTTTTTTCTCACTAGGGCCATTGATTCAGTTGCGATGATCATCTCACCCATATGAGACGGTTACGTGCTGCGCATGAAATCGTAAAATCAACTTAGACACTTTCGGACGGCAACTGACACCTGTTGCACAAATCAAAGAAAGGTAAATCAAACATTTCCCTGTTTTCATACCAAGGTCAGTTTTGGTGACCGTGCGAGTCGAAAGTGAATGTTCTGTTTAACGGCTGCACAAAAAAAAAAAAATGAAATTCAGAAGCAACCGGTTGCTGTTGCAGAAACTTTTTCCGATGAAAAAGAAATCTTGTTTTCGTTTAAAGAATTAAAAAAAAAGGCCATAAAGATACAATAAGATGTAAGAATAACTAATAATCAAAATTTTCTTTGATAGGGTAGAAAACATTGTGAGAAAAGGAGAAAATGCTGGTAACCTGCATTGTCTCCTTTTCTCAGATTATTTTCCAAAGCCTTCTATTTTACGGGGGTGTTAAAAGGCGTCATTGTATGGTAAGGGGTCAATAAGGATAAACATATACCCTCCCTCCCAATCATCCAATCAAATCTCATCCCTCTGTGAAATTATCCAATCACAGAAGCTTTTAGGAAATCAGATTGGGTGCCAACAGCCAATCAGAGAGGCTGTGAGAAATTCAAAAATGGGCCCGGTCTGCCAGTCAGAGAGGCTTTGAGAAATCAAAATGGGCCCAGTCAGCCAATCAAAATGGCGCCCTAATATATATAGATAGAAAACAGTGAACAAAAAACGGCATGAAAGTGGATTTAAAGTCTTTTTCAAAGGCTGCTGTGCAGTCCTTGGCAAACTGCCAGGCATGCACCATCCACACATGCCAGATTTCACTGAAAAAGGGCCAAAATTCAAGAAAACAAGGTGGCAGAAGACCTTGTTTTGGTCTATTCAAGCCCCTTGCAAGAGTTACTTCCCTTAAAGTAAACCCTTGATCCCCCCCTTTACCCTTTAATTGGATTTCCTGATTCGGGCCACATCAAATTCATATAACCCAAAATGATCAATGTACATTGTAAAAAAAACACACAGAAATTAATGTGACAAGTTGCTAAAAAATAGACTGAAAACTCTTTCAGTAGCAATTGTTTCCTATTGCATAAATCAAACAAAGGGAACTGAAATGTTATTTTTTCTAATCGCTTCAAACCATGACAAGAAACCCAGTTACGTTGATTACTGTCTCATACGTGCCAGTTACGCACATGCGAAAAGCACAGAAAACAATGTGACAAGTGGCTAAAAAAAAGACTGAAAACTCTTTCAGTAGTGCTCAAGGAATTGAAGCATAAATTTTCTAATATCTTCAAACCGCAACAAGAAACCCTGTTACGTTGACTACCGTTTCATACGTGCCAGTTACGCACATGGGAGAACACCAGAAAATGATGTGACAAGTGGCTAACAAAAGACATGACTATTTTCAGTAGCAACTGCTTCCTGTTGCATAAGTCAAACAAAGAGAACTGAATTTTTAAATTTTTTTTTCTCCAATCTCTTTATATCGTACGTGACAAATAACCCATTTACATTGACTACCGTCTCGCAGGTGCCAGTTACGTATCCGCGAAAACATGAAAAAATCGACTTACGGGACATTTCATAGCAGACGACACCTGTTTCTCAAGTCAAATATAGGGAACTAAATTTCTCTTTTTTTTTCCTCCAATCTCTTTATACCGTGACAACAAACCCATTTACACCGACTACCGTCTCAAAGGTGCCAGTTACATATCCGCGAAAACATGAAAAAATCGACTTACGGGACATTTCATAGCAGACAACACCTGTTTCTCGAGTCAAATATAGGGATTTTTCTTTTTTCGTTTTTTCTCACTAGGGCCATTGATTCAGTTGCGATGACCATCTCACCCATATGAGACGGTTACGTGCTGCGCATGAAATCGTAAAATCAACTTAGACACTTTCGGACGGCAACTGACACCTGTTGCACAAATCAAAGAAAGGTAAATCAAACATTTCCCTGTTTTCATACCAAGGTCAGTTTTGGTGACCGTGCGAGTCGAAAGTGAATGTTCTGTTTAACGGCTGCACAAAAAAAAAAAAATTTAAATTCTGAAGCAACCGGTTGCTGTTGCAGAAACTTTTTCCGATGAAAAAGAAATCTTGTTTTCGTTTAAAGAATTAAAAAAAAAGGCCATAAAGATACAATAAGATGTAAGAATAACTAATAATCAAAATTTTCTTTGATAGGGTAGAAAACATTGTGAGAAAAGGAGAAAATGCTGGTAACCTGCATTGTCTCCTTTTCTCAGATTATTTTCCAAAGCCTTCTATTTTACGGGGGTGTTAAAAGGCGTCATTGTATGGTAAGGGGTCAATAAGGATAAACATATACCCTCCCTCCCAATCATCCAATCAAATCTCATCCCTCTGTGAAATTATCCAATCACAGAAGCTTTTAGGAAATCAGAATGGGTGCCAACAGCCAATCAGAGAGGCTGTGAGAAATTCAAAAATGGGCCCGGTCTGCCAGTCAGAGAGGCTTTGAGAAATCAAAATGGGCCCAGTCAGCCAATCAAAATGGCGCCCTAATATATATAGATAGAAAACAGTGAACAAAAAACGGCATGAAAGTGGATTTAAAGTCTTTTTTAAAGGCTGCTGTGCAGTCCTTGGCAAACTGCCAGGCATGCACCATCCACACATGCCAGATTTCACTGAAAAAGGGCCAAAATTCAAGAAAACAAGGTGGCAGAAGACCTTGTTTTGGTCTATTCAAGCCCCTTGCAAGAGTTACTTCCCTTAAAGTAAACCCTTGATCCCCCCCCTTTACCCTTTAATTGGATTTCCTGATTCGGGCCACATCAAATTCATATAACCCAAAATGATCAATGTACATTGTAAAAAAAACACACAGAAATTAATGTGACAAGTTGCTAAAAAATAGACTGAAAACTCTTTCAGTAGCAATTGTTTCCTATTGCATAAATCAAACAAAGGGAACTGAAATGTTATTTTTTCTAATCGCTTCAAACCATGACAAGAAACCCAGTTACGTTGATTACGGTCTCATACGTGCCAGTTACGCACATGCGAAAAGCACAGAAAACAATGTGACAAGTGGCTAAAAAAAAGACTGAAAACTCTTTCAGTAGTGCTCAAGGAATTGAAGCATAAATTTTCTAATATCTTCAAACCGCAACAAGAAACCCTGTTACGTTGACTACCGTTTCATACGTGCCAGTTACGCACATGGGAGAACACCAGAAAATGATGTGACAAGTGGCTAACAAAAGACATGAAGACTATTTTCAGTAGCAACTGCTTCCTGTTGCATAAGTCAAACAAAGAGAACTGAATTTTTAAATTTTTTTTTCTCCAATCTCTTTATATCGTGCGTGACAAATAACCCATTTACGTTGACTACCGTCTCGCAGGTGCCAGTTACGTATCCGCGAAAACATGAAAAAATCGACTTACGGGACATTTCATAGCAGACGACACCTGTTTCTCAAGTCAAATATAGGGAACTAAATTTCTCTTTTTTTTTCCTCCAATCTCTTTATACCGTGACAACAAACCCATTTACACCGACTACCGTCTCAAAGGTGCCAGTTACGTATCCGCGAAAACATGAAAAAATCGACTTACGGGACATTTCATAGCAGACAACACCTGTTTCTCGAGTCAAATATAGGGATTTTTCTTTTTTCGTTTTTTCTCACTAGGGCCATTGATTCAGTTGCGATGACCATCTCACCCATATGAGACGGTTACGTGCTGCGCATGAAATCGTAAAATCAACTTAGACACTTTCGGACGGCAACTGACACCTGTTGCACAAATCAAAGAAAGGTAAATCAAACATTTCCCTGTTTTCATACCAAGGTCAGTTTTGGTGACCGTGCGAGTCGAAAGTGAATGTTCTGTTTAACGGCTGCACAAAAAAAAAAAAAAAATGAAATTCAGAAGCAACCGGTTGCTGTTGAAGAAACTTTTTCCGATGAAAAAGAAATCTTGTTTTCGTTTAAAGAATTAAAAAAAAAGGCCATAAAGATACAATAAGATGTAAGAATAACTAATAATCAAAATTTTCTTTGATAGGGTAGAAAACATTGTGAGAAAAGGAGAAAATGCTGGTAACCTGCATTGTCTCCTTTTCTCAGATTATTTTCCAAAGCCTTCTATTTTACGAGGGTGTTAAAAGGCGTCATTGTATGGTAAGGGGTCAATAAGGATAAACATATACCCTCCCTCCCAATCATCCAATCAAATCTCATCCCTCTGTGAAATTATCCAATCACAGAAGCTTTTAGGAAATCAGAATGGGTGCCAACAGCCAATCAGAGAGGCTGTGAGAAATTCAAAAATGGGCCCGGTCTGCCAGTCAGAGAGGCTTTGAGAAATCAAAATGGGCCCAGTCAGCCAATCAAAATGGCGCCCTAATATATATAGATAGAAAACAGTGAACAAAAAACGGCATGAAAGTGGATTTAAAGTCTTTTTTAAAGGCTGCTGTGCAGTCCTTGGCAAACTGCCAGGCATGCACCATCCACACATGCCAGATTTCACTGAAAAAGGGCCAAAATTCAAGAAAACAAGGTGGCAGAAGACCTTGTTTTGGTCTATTCAAGCCCCTTGCAAGAGTTACTTCCCTTAAAGTAAACCCTTGATCCCCCCCTTTACCCTTTAATTGGATTTCCTGATTCGGGCCACATCAAATTCATATAACCCAAAATGATCAATGTACATTGTAAAAAAAACACACAGAAATTAATGTGACAAGTTGCTAAAAAATAGACTGAAAACTCTTTCAGTAGCAATTGTTTCCTATTGCATAAATCAAACAAAGGGAACTGAAATGTTATTTTTTCTAATCGCTTCAAACCATGACAAGAAACCCAGTTACGTTGATTACGGTCTCATACGTGCCAGTTACGCACATGCGAAAAGCACAGAAAACAATGTGACAAGTGGCTAAAAAAAAGACTGAAAACTCTTTCAGTAGTGCTCAAGGAATTGAAGCATAAATTTTCTAATATCTTCAAACCGCAACAAGAAACCCTGTTACGTTGACTACCGTTTCATACGTGCCAGTTACGCACATGGGAGGACACCAGAAAATGATGTGACAAGTGGCTAACAAAAGACATGAAGACTATTTTCAGTAGCAACTGCTTCCTGTTGCATAAGTCAAACAAAGAGAACTGAATTTTTAAATTTTTTTTTCTCCAATCTCTTTATATCATACGTGACAAATAACCCATTTACGTTGACTACCGTCTCGCAGGTGCCAGTTACGTATCCGCGAAAACATGAAAAAATCGACTTACGGGACATTTCATAGCAGACGACACCTGTTTCTCAAGTCAAATATAGGGAACTAAATTTCTCTTTTTTTTTCCTCCAATCTCTTTATACCGTGACAACAAACCCATTTACACCGACTACCATCTCAAAGGTGCCAGTTACGTATCCGCGAAAACATGAAAAAATCGACTTACGGGACATTTCAACTTACGGGACATTTCATAGCAGACAACACCTGTTTCTCGAGTCAAATATAGGGATTTTTCTTTTTTCGTTTTTTCTCACTAGGGCCATTGATTCAGTTGCGATGACCATCTCACCCATATGAGACGGTTACGTGCTGCGCATGAAATCGTAAAATCAACTTAGACACTTTCGGACGGCAACTGACACCTGTTGCACAAATCAAAGAAAGGTAAATCAAACATTTCCCTGTTTTCATACCAAGGTCAGTTTTGGTGACCGTGCGAGTCGAAAGTGAATGTTCTGTTTAACGGCTGCACAAAAAAAAAAAAAATGAAATTCAGAAGCAACCGGTTGCTGTTGCAGAAACTTTTTCTGATGAAAAAGAAATCTTGTTTTCGTTTAAAGAATTAAAAAAAAAGGCCATAAAGATACAATAAGATGTAAGAATAACTAATAATCAAAATTTTCTTTGATAGGGTAGAAAACATTGTGAGAAAAGGAGAAAATGCTGGTAACCTGCATTGTCTCCTTTTCTCAGATTATTTTCCAAAGCCTTCTATTTTACGGGGGTGTTAAAAGGCGTCATTGTATGGTAAGGGGTCAATAAGGATAAACATATACCCTCCCTCCCAATCATCCAATCAAATCTCATCCCTCTGTGAAATTATCCAATCACAGAAGCTTTTAGGAAATCAGAATGGGTGCCAACAGCCAATCAGAGAGGCTGTGAGAAATTCAAAAATGGGCCCGGTCTGCCAGTCAGAGAGGCTTTGAGAAATCAAAATGGGCCCAGTCAGCCAATCAAAATGGCGCCCTAATATATATAGATAGAAAACAGTGAACAAAAAACGGCATGAAAGTGGATTTAAAGTCTTTTTTAAAGGCTGCTGTGCAGTCCTTGGCAAACTGCCAGGCATGCACCATCCACACATGCCAGATTTCACTGAAAAAGGGCCAAAATTCAAGAAAACAAGGTGGCAGAAGACCTTGTTTTGGTCTATTCAAGCCCCTTGCAAGAGTTACTTCCCTTAAAGTAAACCCTTGATCCCCCCCTTTACCCTTTAATTGGATTTCCTGATTCGGGCCACATCAAATTCATATAACCCAAAATGATCAATGTACATTGTAAAAAAAACACACAGAAATTAATGTGACAAGTTGCTAAAAAATAGACTGAAAACTCTTTCAGTAGCAATTGTTTCCTATTGCATAAATCAAACAAAGGGAACTGAAATGTTATTTTTTCTAATCGCTTCAAACCATGACAAGAAACCCAGTTACGTTGATTACGGTCTCATACGTGCCAGTTACGCACATGCGAAAAGCACAGAAAACAATGTGACAAGTGGCTAAAAAAAAGACTGAAAACTCTTTCAGTAGTGCTCAAGGAATTGAAGCATAAATTTTCTAATATCTTCAAACCGCAACAAGAAACCCTGTTACGTTGACTACCGTTTCATACGTGCCAGTTACGCACATGGGAGAACACCAGAAAATGATGTGACAAGTGGCTAACAAAAGACATGAAGACTATTTTCAGTAGCAACTGCTTCCTGTTGCATAAGTCAAACAAAGAGAACTGAATTTTTAAATTTTTTTTTCTCCAATCTCTTTATATCGTACGTGACAAATAACCCATTTACGTTGACTACCGTCTCGCAGGTGCCAGTTACGTATCCGCGAAAACATGAAAAAATCGACTTACGGGACATTTCATAGCAGACGACACCTGTTTCTCAAGTCAAATATAGGGAACTAAATTTCTCTTTTTTTTCCTCCAATCTCTTTATACCGTGACAACAAACCCATTTACACCGACTACCGTCTCAAAGGTGCCAGTTACGTATCCGCGAAAACATGAAAAAATCGACTTATGGGACATTTCATAGCAGACAACACCTGTTTCTCGAGTCAAATATAGGGATTTTTCTTTTTTCGTTTTTTCTCACTAGGGCCATTGATTCAGTTGCGATGACCATCTCACCCATATGAGACGGTTACGTGCTGCGCATGAAATCGTAAAATCAACTTAGATACTTTCGGACGGCAACTGACACCTGTTGCACAAATCAAAGAAAGGTAAATCAAACATTTCCCTGTTTTCATACCAAGGTCAGTTTTGGTGACCGTGCGAGTCGAAAGTGAATGTTCTGTTTAACGGCTGCACAAAAAAAAAAAATGAAATTCAGAAGCAACCGGTTGCTGTTGCAGAAACTTTTTCCGATGAAAAAGAAATCTTGTTTTCGTTTAAAGAATTAAAAAAAAAGGCCATAAAGATACAATAAGATGTAAGAATAACTAATAATCAAAATTTTCTTTGATAGGGTAGAAAACATTGTGAGAAAAGGAGAAAATGCTGGTAACCTGCATTGTCTCCTTTTCTCAGATTATTTTCCAAAGCCTTCTATTTTACGGGGGTGTTAAAAGGCGTCATTGTATGGTAAGGGGTCAATAAGGATAAACATATACCCTCCCTCCCAATCATCCAATCAAATCTCATCCCTCTGTGAAATTATCCAATCACAGAAGCTTTTAGGAAATCAGAATGGGTGCCAACAGCCAATCAGAGAGGCTGTGAGAAATTCAAAAATGGGCCCGGTCTGCCAGTCAGAGAGGCTTTGAGAAATCAAAATGGGCCCAGTCAGCCAATCAAAATGGCGCCCTAATATATATAGATAGAAAACAGTGAACAAAAAACGGCATGAAAGTGGATTTAAAGTCTTTTTTAAAGGCTGCTGTGCAGTCCTTGGCAAACTGCCAGGCATGCACCATCCACACATGCCAGATTTCACTGAAAAAGGGCCAAAATTCAAGAAAACAAGGTGGCAGAAGACCTTGTTTTGGTCTATTCAAGCCCCTTGCAAGAGTTACTTCCCTTAAAGTAAACCCTTGATCCCCCCCCTTTACCCTTTAATTGGATTTCCTGATTCGGGCCACATCAAATTCATATAACCCAAAATGATCAATGTACATTGTAAAAAAAACACACAGAAATTAATGTGACAAGTTGCTAAAAAATAGACTGAAAACTCTTTCAGTAGCAATTGTTTCCTATTGCATAAATCAAACAAAGGGAACTGAAATGTTATTTTTTCTAATCGCTTCAAACCATGACAAGAAACCCAGTTACGTTGATTACGGTCTCATACGTGCCAGTTACGCACATGCGAAAAGCACAGAAAACAATGTGACAAGTGGCTAAAAAAAAGACTGAAAACTCTTTCAGTAGTGCTCAAGGAATTGAAGCATAAATTTTCTAATATCTTCAAACCGCAACAAGAAACCCTGTTACGTTGACTACCGTTTCATACGTGCCAGTTACGCACATGGGAGAACACCAGAAAATGATGTGACAAGTGGCTAATAAAAGACATGAAGACTATTTTCAGTAGCAACTGCTTCCTGTTGCATAAGTCAAACAAAGAGAACTGAATTTTTAAATTTTTTTTTCTCCAATCTCTTTATATCGTACGTGACAAATAACCCATTTACGTTGACTACCGTCTCGCAGGTGCCAGTTACGTATCCGCGAAAACATGAAAAAATCGACTTACGGGACATTTCATAGCAGACGACACCTGTTTCTCAAGTCAAATATAGGGAACTAAATTTCTCTTTTTTTTTTCCTCCAATCTCTTTATACCGTGACAACAAACCCATTTACACCGACTACTGTCTCAAAGGTGCCAGTTACGTATCCGCGAAAACATGAAAAAATCGACTTACGGGACATTTCATAGCAGACAACACCTGTTTCTCGAGTCAAATATAGGGATTTTTCTTTTTTCGTTTTTTCTCACTAGGGCCATTGATTCAGTTGCGATGACCATCTCACCCATATGAGACGGTTACGTGCTGCGCATGAAATCGTAAAATCAACTTAGACACTTTCGGACGGCAACTGACACCTGTTGCACAAATCAAAGAAAGGTAAATCAAACATTTCCCTGTTTTCATACCAAGGTCAGTTTTGGTGACCGTGCGAGTCGAAAGTGAATGTTCTGTTTAACGGCTGCACAAAAAAAAAAAAAAATGAAATTCAGAAGCAACCGGTTGCTGTTGCAGAAACTTTTTCCGATGAAAAAGAAATCTTGTTTTCGTTTAAAGAATTAAAAAAAAAAGGCCATAAAGATACAATAAGATGTAAGAATAACTAATAATCAAAATTTTCTTTGATAGGGTAGAAAACATTGTGAGAAAAGGAGAAAATGCTGGTAACCTGCATTGTCTCCTTTTCTCAGATTATTTTCCAAAGCCTTCTATTTTACGGGGGTGTTAAAAGGCGTCATTGTATGGTAAGGGGTCAATAAGGATAAACATATACCCTCCCTCCCAATCATCCAATCAAATCTCATCCCTCTGTGAAATTATCCAATCACAGAAGCTTTTAGGAAATCAGAATGGGTGCCAACAGCCAATCAGAGAGGCTGTGAGAAATTCAAAAATGGGCCCGGTCTGCCAGTCAGAGAGGCTTTGAGAAATCAAAATGGGCCCAGTCAGCCAATCAAAATGGCGCCCTAATATATATAGATAGAAAATAGTGAACAAAAAACGGCATGAAAGTGGATTTAAAGTCTTTTTTAAAGGCTGCTGTGCAGTCCTTGGCAAACTGCCAGGCATGCACCATCCACACATGCCAGATTTCACTGAAAAAGGGCCAAAATTCAAGAAAACAAGGTGGCAGAAGACCTTGTTTTGGTCTATACAAGCCCCTTGCAAGAGTTACTTCCCTCAAAGTAAACCCTTGATCCCCCCCCTTTACCCTTTAATTGGATTTCCTGATTCGGGCCACATCAAATTCATATAACCCAAAATGATCAATGTACATTGTAAAAAAAACACACAGAAATTAATGTGACAAGTTGCTAAAAAATAGACTGAAAACTCTTTCAGTAGCAATTGTTTCCTATTGCATAAATCAAACAAAGGGAACTGAAATGTTATTTTTTCTAATCGCTTCAAACCATGACAAGAAACCCAGTTACGTTGATTACGGTCTCATACGTGCCAGTTACGCACATGCGAAAAGCACAGAAAACAATGTGACAAGTGGCTAAAAAAAAGACTGAAAACTCTTTCAGTAGTGCTCAAGGAATTGAAGCATAAATTTTCTAATATCTTCAAACTGCAACAAGAAACCCTGTTACGTTGACTACCGTTTCATACGTGCCAGTTACGCACATGGGAGAACACCAGAAAATGATGTGACAAGTGGCTAAAAAAAGACATGAAGACTATTTTCAGTAGCAACTGCTTCCTGTTGCATAAGTCAAACAAAGAGAACTGAATTTTTAATTTTTTTTTTCTCCAATCTCTTTATATCGTACGTGACAAATAACCCATTTACGTTGACTACCGTCTCGCAGGTGCCAGTTACGTATCCGCGAAAACATGAAAAAATCGACTTACGGGACATTTCATAGCAGACGACACCTGTTTCTCAAGTCAAATATAGGGAACTAAATTTCTCTTTTTTTTTCCTCCAATCTCTTTATACCGTGACAACAAACCCATTTACACCGACTACCGTCTCAAAGGTGCCAGTTACGTATCCGCGAAAACATGAAAAAATCGACTTACGGGACATTTCATAGCAGACAACACCTGTTTCTCGAGTCAAATATAGGGATTTTTCTTTTTTCGTTTTTTCTCACTAGGGCCATTGATTCAGTTGCGATGACCATCTCACCCATATGAGACGGTTACGTGCTGCGCATGAAATCGTAAAATCAACTTAGACACTTTCGGACGGCAACTGACACCTGTTGCACAAATCAAAGAAAGGTAAATCAAACATTTCCCTGTTTTCATACCAAGGTCAGTTTTGGTGACCGTGCGAGTCGAAAGTGAATGTTCTGTTTAACGGCTGCACAAAAGAAAAAAAATGAAATTCAGAAGCAACCGGTTGCTGTTGCAGAAACTTTTTCCGATGAAAAAGAAATCTTGTTTTCGTTTAAAGAATTAAAAAAAAAGGCCATAAAGATACAATAAGATGTAAGAATAACTAATAATCAAAATTTTCTTTGATAGGGTAGAAAACATTGTGAGAAAAGGAGAAAATGCTGGTAACCTGCATTGTCTCCTTTTCTCAGATTATTTTCCAAAGCCTTCTATTTTACGGGGGTGTTAAAAGGCGTCATTGTATGGTAAGGGGTCAATAAGGATAAACATATACCCTCCCTCCCAATCATCCAATCAAATCTCATCCCTCTGTGAAATTATCGAATCACAGAAGCTTTTAGGAAATCAGAATGGGTGCCAACAGCCAATCAGAGAGGCTGTGAGAAATTCAAAAATGGGCCCGGTCTGCCAGTCAGAGAGGCTTTGAGAAATCAAAATGGGCCCAGTCAACCAATCAAAATGGCGCCCTAATATATATATAGATAGAAAACAGTGAACAAAAAACGGCATGAAAGTGGATTTAAAGTCTTTTTTAAAGGCTGCTGTGCAGTCCTTGGCAAACTGCCAGGCATGCACCATCCACACATGCCAGATTTCACTGAAAAAGGGCCAAAATTCAAGAAAACAAGGTGGCAGAAGACCTTGTTTTGGTCTATTCAAGCCCCTTGCAAGAGTTACTTCCCTTAAAGTAAACCCTTGATCCCCCCCCTTTACCCTTTAATTGGATTTCCTGATTCGGGCCACATCAAATTCATATAACCCAAAATGATCAATGTACATTGTAAAAAAAACACACAGAAATTAATGTGACAAGTTGCTAAAAAATAGACTGAAAACTCTTTCAGTAGCAATTGTTTCCTATTGCATAAATCAAACAAAGGGAACTGAAATGTTATTTTTTCTAATCGCTTCAAACCATGACAAGAAACCCAGTTACGTTGATTACGGTCTCATACGTGCCAGTTACGCACATGCGAAAAGCACAGAAAACAATGTGACAAGTGGCTAAAAAAAAGACTGAAAACTCTTTCAGTAGTGCTCAAGGAATTGAAGCATAAATTTTCTAATATCTTCAAACCGCAACAAGAAACCCTGTTACGTTGACTACCGTTTCATACGTGCCAGTTACGCACATGGGAGGACACCAGAAAATGATGTGACAAGTGGCTAACAAAAGACATGAAGACTATTTTCAGTAGCAACTGCTTCCTGTTGCATAAGTCAAACAAAGAGAACTGAATTTTTAAATTTTTTTTTCTCCAATCTCTTTATATCATACGTGACAAATAACCCATTTACGTTGACTACCGTCTCGCAGGTGCCAGTTACGTATCCGCGAAAACATGAAAAAATCGACTTACGGGACATTTCATAGCAGACGACACCTGTTTCTCAAGTCAAATATAGGGAACTAAATTTCTCTTTTTTTTTCCTCCAATCTCTTTATACCGTGACAACAAACCCATTTACACCGACTACCGTCTCAAAGGTGCCAGTTACGTATCCGCGAAAACATGAAAAAATCGACTTACGGGACATTTCATAGCAGACAACACCTGTTTCTCGAGTCAAATATAGGGATTTTTCTTTTTTCGTTTTTTCTCACTAGGGCCATTGATTCAGTTGCGATGACCATCTCACCCATATGAGACGGTTACGTGCTGCGCATGAAATCGTAACATCAACTTAGACACTTTCGGACGGCAACTGACACCTGTTGCACAAATCAAAGAAAGGTAAATCAAACATTTCCCTGTTTTCATACCAAGGTCAGTTTTGGTGACCGTGCGAGTCGAAAGTGAATGTTCTGTTTAACGGCTGCACAAAAAAAAAAAAATGAAATTCAGAAGCAACCGGTTGCTGTTGCAGAAACTTTTTCTGATGAAAAAGAAATCTTGTTTTCGTTTAAAGAATTAAAAAAAAAGGCCATAAAGATACAATAAGATGTAAGAATAACTAATAATCAAAATTTTCTTTGATAGGGTAGAAAACGTTGTGAGAAAAGGAGAAAATGCTGGTAACCTGCATTGTCTCCTTTTCTCAGATTATTTTCCAAAGCCTTCTATTTTACGGGGGTGTTAAAAGGCGTCATTGTATGGTAAGGGGTCAATAAGGATAAACATATACCCTCCCTCCCAATCATCCAATCAAATCTCATCCCTCTGTGAAATTATCCAATCACAGAAGCTTTTAGGAAATCAGAATGGGTGCCAACAGCCAATCAGAGAGGCTGTGAGAAATTCAAAAATGGGCCCGGTCTGCCAGTCAGAGAGGCTTTGAGAAATCAAAATGGGCCCAGTCAGCCAATCAAAATGGCGCCCTTATATATATAGATAGAAAACAGTGAACAAAAAACGGCATGAAAGTGGATTTAAAGTCTTTTTTAAAGGCTGCTGTGCAGTCCTTGGCAAACTGCCAGGCATGCACCATCCACACATGCCAGATTTCACTGAAAAAGGGCCAAAATTCAAGAAAACAAGGTGGCAGAAGACCTTGTTTTGGTCTATTCAAGCCCCTTGCAAGAGTTACTTCCCTTAAAGTAAACCCTTGATCCCCCCCTTTACCCTTTAATTGGATTTCCTGATTCGGGCCACATCAAATTCATATAACCCAAAATGATCAATGTACATTGTAAAAAAAACACACAGAAATTAATGTGACAAGTTGCTAAAAAATAGACTGAAAACTCTTTCAGTAGCAATTGTTTCCTATTGCATAAATAAAACAAAGGGAACTGAAATGTTATTTTTTCTAATCGCTTCAAACCATGACAAGAAACCCAGTTACGTTGATTACGGTCTCATACGTGCCAGTTACGCACATGCGAAAAGCACAGAAAACAATGTGACAAGTGGCTAAAAAAAAGACTGAAAACACTTTAAGTAGTGCTCAAGGAATTGAAGCATAAATTTTCTAATATCTTCAAACCGCAACAAGAAACCCTGTTACGTTGACTACCGTTTCATACGTGCCAGTTACGCACATGGGAGAACACCAGAAAATGATGTGACAAGTGGCTAACAAAAGACATGAAGACTATTTTCAGTAGCAACTGCTTCCTGTTGCATAAGTCAAACAAAGAGAACTGAATTTTTAAATTTTTTTTTCTCCAATCTCTTTATATCGTACGTGACAAATAACCCATTTACGTTGACTACCGTCTCGCAGGTGCCAGTTACGTATCCGCGAAAACATGAAAAAATCGACTTACGGGACATTTCATAGCAGACGACACCTGTTTCTCAAGTCAAATATAGGGAACTAAATTTCTCTTTTTTTTTCCTCCAATCTCTTTATACCGTGACAACAAACCCATTTACACCGACTACCGTCTCAAAGGTGCCAGTTACGTATCCGCGAAAACATGAAAAAATCGACTTACGGGACATTTCATAGCAGACAACACCTGTTTCTCGAGTCAAATATAGGGATTTTTCTTTTTTCGTTTTTTCTCACTAGGGCCATTGATTCAGTTGCGATGACCATCTCACCCATATGAGACGGTTACGTGCTGCGCATGAAATCGTAAAATCAACTTAGACACTTTCGGACGGCAACTGACACCTGTTGCACAAATCAAAAAAAGGTAAATCAAACATTTCCCTGTTTTCATACCAAGGTCAGTTTTGGTGACCGTGCGAGTCGAAAGTGAATGTTCTGTTTAACGGCTGCACAAAAAAAAAAAAAAATGAAATTCAGAAGCAACCGGTTGCTGTTGAAGAAACTTTTTCCGATGAAAAAGAAATCTTGTTTTCGTTTAAAGAATTAAAAAAAAAGGCCATAAAGATACAATAAGATGTAAGAATAACTAATAATCAAAATTTTCTTTGATAGGGTAGAAAACATTGTGAGAAAAGGAGAAAATGCTGGTAACCTGCATTGTCTCCTTTTCTCAGATTATTTTCCAAAGCCTTCTATTTTACGGGGGTGTTAAAAGGCGTCATTGTATGGTAAGGGGTCAATAAGGATAAACATATACCCTCCCTCCCAATCATCCAATCAAATCTCATCCCTCTGTGAAATTATCCAATCACAGAAGCTTTTAGGAAATCAGAATGGGTGCCAACAGCCAATCAGAGAGGCTGTGAGAAATTCAAAAATGGGCCCGGTCTGCCAGTCAGAGAGGCTTTGAGAAATCAAAATGGGCCCAGTCAGCCAATCAAAATGGCGCCCTAATATATATAGATAGAAAACAGTGAACAAAAAACGGCATGAAAGTGGATTTAAAGTCTTTTTTAAAGGCTGCTGTGCAGTCCTTGGCAAACTGCCAGGCATGCACCATCCACACATGCCAGATTTCACTGAAAAAGGGCCAAAATTCAAGAAAACAAGGTGGCAGAAGACCTTGTTTTGGTCTATTCAAGCCCCTTGCAAGAGTTACTTCCCTTAAAGTAAACCCTTGATCCCCCCCTTTACCCTTTAATTGGATTTCCTGATTCGGGCCACATCAAATTCATATAACCCAAAATGATCAATGTACATTGTAAAAAAAACACACAGAAATTAATGTGACAAGTTGCTAAAAAATAGACTGAAAACTCTTTCAGTAGCAATTGTTTCCTATTGCATAAATCAAACAAAGGGAACTGAAATGTTATTTTTTCTAATCGCTTCAAACCATGACAAGAAACCCAGTTACGTTGATTACGGTCTCATACGTGCCAGTTACGCACATGCGAAAAGCACAGAAAACAATGTGACAAGTGGCTAAAAAAAAGACTGAAAACTCTTTCAGTAGTGCTCAAGGAATTGAAGCATATTTTCTAATATCTTCAAACCGCAACAAGAAACCCTGTTACGTTGACTACCGTTTCATACGTGCCAGTTACGCACATGGGAGAACACCAGAAAATGATGTGACAAGTGGCTAAAAAAAGACATGAAGACTATTTTCAGTAGCAACTGCTTCCTGTTGCATAAGTCAAACAAAGAGAACTGAATTTTTAAATTTTTTTTTCTCCAATCTCTTTATATCGTACGTGACAAATAACCCATTTACGTTGACTACCGTCTCGCAGGTGCCAGTTACGTATCCGCGAAAACATGAAAAAATCGACTTACGGGACATTTCATAGCAGACGACACCTGTTTCTCAAGTCAAATATAGGGAACTAAATTTCTCTTTTTTTTTCCTCCAATCTCTTTATACCGTGACAACAAACCCATTTACACCGACTACCGTCTCAAAGGTGCCAGTTACGTATCCGCGAAAACATGAAAAAATCGACTTACGGGACATTTCATAGCAGACAACACCTGTTTCTCAAGTCAAATATAGGGATTTTTCTTTTTTCGTTTTTTCTCACTAGGGCCATTGATTCAGTTGCGATGACCATCTCACCCATATGAGACGGTTACGTGCTGCGCATGAAATCGTAAAATCAACTTAGACACTTTCGGACGGCAACTGACACCTGTTGCACAAATCAAAGAAAGGTAAATCAAACATTTCCCTGTTTTCATACCAAGGTCAGTTTTGGTGACCGTGCGAGTCGAAAGTGAATGTTCTGTTTAACGGCTGCACAAAAAAAAAAAAAAATGAAATTCAGAAGCAACCGGTTGCTGTTGCAGAAACTTTTTCCGATGAAAAAGAAATCTTGTTTTCGTTTAAAGAATTAAAAAAAAAGGCCATAAAGATACAATAAGATGTAAGAATAACTAATAATCAAAATTTTCTTTGATAGGGTAGAAAACATTGTGAGAAAAGGAGAAAATGCTGGTAACCTGCATTGTCTCCTTTTCTCAGATTATTTTCCAAAGCCTTCTATTTTACGGGGGTGTTAAAAGGCGTCATTGTATGGTAAGGGGTCAATAAGGATAAACATATACCCTCCCTCCCAATCATCCAATCAAATCTCATCCCTCTGTGAAATTATCGAATCACAGAAGCTTTTAGGAAATCAGAATGGGTGCCAACAGCCAATCAGAGAGGCTGTGAGAAATTCAAAAATGGGCCCGGTCTGCCAGTCAGAGAGGCTTTGAGAAATCAAAATGGGCCCAGTCAACCAATCAAAATGGCGCCCTAATATATATATAGATAGAAAACAGTGAACAAAAAACGGCATGAAAGTGGATTTAAAGTCTTTTTTAAAGGCTGCTGTGCAGTCCTTGGCAAACTGCCAGGCATGCACCATCCACACATGCCAGATTTCACTGAAAAAGGGCCAAAATTCAAGAAAACAAGGTGGCAGAAGACCTTGTTTTGGTCTATTCAAGCCCCTTGCAAGAGTTACTTCCCTTAAAGTAAACCCTTGATCCCCCCCCTTTACCCTTTAATTGGATTTCCTGATTCGGGCCACATCAAATTCATATAACCCAAAATGATCAATGTACATTGTAAAAAAAACACACAGAAATTAATGTGACAAGTTGCTAAAAAATAGACTGAAAACTCTTTCAGTAGCAATTGTTTCCTATTGCATAAATCAAACAAAGGGAACTGAAATGTTATTTTTTCTAATCGCTTCAAACCATGACAAGAAACCCAGTTACGTTGATTACGGTCTCATACGTGCCAGTTACGCACATGCGAAAAGCACAGAAAACAATGTGACAAGTGGCTAAAAAAAAGACTGAAAACTATTTCAGTAGTGCTCAAGGAATTGAAGCATAAATTTTCTAATATCTTCAAACCGCAACAAGAAACCCTGTTACGTTGACTACCGTTTCATACGTGCCAGTTACGCACATGGGAGGACACCAGAAAATGATGTGACAAGTGGCTAACAAAAGACATGAAGACTATTTTCAGTAGCAACTGCTTCCTGTTGCATAAGTCAAACAAAGAGAACTGAATTTTTAAATTTTTTTTTCTCCAATCTCTTTATATCATACGTGACAAATAACCCATTTACGTTGACTACCGTCTCGCAGGTGCCAGTTACGTATCCGCGAAAACATGAAAAAATCGACTTACGGGACATTTCATAGCAGACGACACCTGTTTCTCAAGTCAAATATAGGGAACTAAATTTCTCTTTTTTTTTCCTCCAATCTCTTTATACCGTGACAACAAACCCATTTACACCGACTACCGTCTCAAAGGTGCCAGTTACGTATCCGCGAAAACATGAAAAAATCGACTTACGGGACATTTCATAGCAGACAACACCTGTTTCTCGAGTCAAATATAGGGATTTTTCTTTTTTCGTTTTTTCTCACTAGGGCCATTGATTCAGTTGCGATGACCATCTCACCCATATGAGACGGTTACGTGCTGCGCATGAAATCGTAACATCAACTTAGACACTTTCGGACGGCAACTGACACCTGTTGCACAAATCAAAGAAAGGTAAATCAAACATTTCCCTGTTTTCATACCAAGGTCAGTTTTGGTGACCGTGCGAGT